>OY776092.1:21083331-22466538 GCA_963675205.1 Catocala nupta | reverse complement strand
AACTCGGTCCTACACAACCTCCTAGGACCGTACAGTACTGTACTCCGTTCTTTTACATCCATTGTTCAAACTTACACGGTACAAGTGTGCACTTAAGTGTCTTTGTGTGTATACAGATAACGAGTGTTTGTTATCGATGTATTGACGTGTACGGGGAGCTTGTGGACTATGGAAGTGGATGATTGCTTTTTAAACTTTGATATTTGATTAGTGTGCAACATTCATGGACCTGTACGAAGTAGTGTGTAGAAGTTACAGCCAAATTTCTACTGCTAAGAGTTCGCTAAGAGTAACGGTGGATCATATACTCTTTCATTATTGTTCCTTATAACCTTTTTAGTTACACCCTTAGTACTGCAAGCTATCAAAGGCTAAAGTAACCGCTTATGATAAGGTGGCGCTTACGCTGCTTAGCTACTGCTATAGTATAGAAAGAAAGAAAAGGAAACGAGTCTATTGCCGTACACCGAGTACATTGCCAGATTTCGGGTTGTTATGTGAATTTTCAGTAGACAGCAATAACACCTTTCCCTACTCGGAAATCTAACCTGCTATCTCACGATCAGTTGCAAACAAGCACGAACTAGTGCTACTACAATGACGAGCCAATCCTAAGTTAAAAAATAAAAATAAATACATACAAATGCAAATAAGATTTGTTGAAAATTGTAACGCCAGAGCCTGCACTTAATGCTTTTTAATCGTGTCTGGATTACGGCTAATTGATGAGTTAATTAATTAATATGACTTGTTGCTTGTTTAGATTCAGCAACTGTCCGATAGGTAGCAGATCCATTAAGCTTTATAAAACCAAATTGGAACATTTTTCACAACTATGGCAAGTAAGTTAAACGGTGCATTGTTTATAGTTATTAACTTCGTTAACATTTTTTAAGTAGCTTGTCTTCCTTCACAAAATTCAACTTAATGTAAGTACTTATACTAAACATCAAAAGTAGTGCTGGGGTTTAGCTGTTAAGCGTAAAAAACAGCAGAGTTTACGCATATAACATTAGAATCGATTTCCTAAACATTTTTATGCCCAACGTTCTGGTACGCCGCTCAAACCTCCCTTGAAACATTTTGCAATGATTGAATATTACTAAGCTTATCGTAAAACGAGATTTGGAACATTAAAAAGATATATAGCCGATCCCTTTCGGGCGGAGACCCCATGAGCATGAATACGAATTTAAGAATTAGCCTGGGTAACTCTATGGCTGTGGGTACGTTGACCCTGCATCGCTACATTAATTTCCTTTGTATTCATTTTGGTACGTACTATGCTCCAGGATAAAATGAGAAGGGTTTTGTAGGTATACTTGTGACAGACTGTGTTTGGTTAGAAGGTAAAAGCAATTAAAATCTGTATGGTTCTCGTTAGCTTGTTATTTTAACAAATTATTGCAAATACACTGGATTAAAAAAAAACTATATAGCTTTTTGAAATCTATCCCATCCATCCCATAGGTTTACTATAAAATATAAAACGTGTTTACGTATAATTTAATGACAGTTAGAGTGAATTACTTGTTAGGAGTGACACATTATTCCACAATATACACAACAAGTAAATATTAATCTTCAAATGCGTTTTATGTCGTCTTGTAACTAAAAGATTACTATCATTTACATCTTTATGACAATTGTCATAAGGATGTGCACAGCTAACTCTGCCAGCCTGCATTTGTTGCATTTGTTGGTAGACTATACACTGAGATATTTGTACCTAGATAGTATTACCAAAGCTGTTATGATATTATTCCTTTGTAAGTATTTTCAGTAGAGTATTTCCTCGCACTTCGTGCGATAATGGACATACCAGCTTACAGAATAACTCTACTAGACCTTATCTAATAAATGCCTCGAAATAATGTCCTTTGAGTCCTCCCATTGGCAGAATTTCTTCTCTTCCCG
Source organism: Catocala nupta (assembly GCA_963675205.1). NCBI lineage: Eukaryota > Metazoa > Arthropoda > Insecta > Lepidoptera > Erebidae > Catocala > Catocala nupta. Next base: position 22,464,621 of record OY776092.1, on the reverse strand, counting down.
AATATTACGATTGCAATTCTATACATATAAATAGGAAAATCGCCGCAAACCGGCAGGCTTCCTGTCAAACCCTTCGGTAAACTTAATATTGTAAATGTCAAGACATTTCGGAATTGGTTAGATACGCAAACTTGAACTGTATGCTTTCTATGTGTGTTTAGTTGCCCCTTTGGTCGAGTGGTGTGAGTCTGAGTGAAGGCAACTGCGTATTTTGATGTCGCGGATTAGATTCCCCAATCAAGCAGTGTCATTCTAATTCTGTAAAAGAAAATTCTCGTAGCAGCACGCAGTATACAAATTATATTCGGTAAACAAATATAGGATTAATCTCTCTCTTCCAAGATGTTGGCGTGAATCTATTTATTCAACAAAATAAAAGATTTCAATACAGTTGTGTTGCCCAATAATGCTACTCATATCTTATAGCGATGTAAAACATTATGTAAATTAATGAAGATAAAATTAGTAGCCTTCTTTTCGTATCCTCAGTCATATTAACTTCAATAACATTAATTTATCAAAACAGGAAATAATCATCATTAAACGGTAAAACACAATTAACGTATGTTGAATTTGAAGAAAATACTGCCTCAGTATAAAGGCCGAACATCAGGTTCCTAGTGTGATTCATGGGTCAAACAAGAAAATTCTCAGTAGCAGCGCAACTCCTGAAAATGTTCCTGGTAGATGGCAATAGGCCAAAGCAATGTGCACGGATTTAAAACAGCCGACATTATACGGGCTTGCGAAAGACCTCTACTCGTACCATTGAAAATCCTAACTAATATAAATTGAATGTGAAGTTGTTTGTTATGCCTTCACGCCTTAATTACTCGATCGATCATCATGAAATTTTGCATACACGTTGTCAGGAGTACAGAAAAGGACATAAGGTACCTTTCATTCAGAAGAAAGTGCTGTTACTAATCTCACCTAACCTAAATTAACGGGAGCCAAGCCGCGGGCAAAATCTAGTACATTATACAGGCGAGTATATTGTGTGTGTGTAATATATACATATGTATAATAAATATCCAAAATACCAATTTCGTTTATCGAATATCGCAATGTCGCATCCACACGGATGGAATCCAATGATAAACCTCATAATATTCACAGTACAAACGGATAATTAATTTATTATTACTTTAATCAGTTTCAAATAGCAAATACGTGTACAATTTCCATTTTCATTAGCATTCATCGGTTTAATTGACATTGAACACTTGATAATGGTACATAATTAAAAGTGTCGATGCCTGTCCTTGTTTGTCTAGTGGCCTAATTGTGAATGCATGCGCTATTACAGATCGTGAGGTATTGGCTTTGATTCCCGAGTCAGACAAACTGATTTATTTTTGTGCTGATGTCTGGTTATATGTGTGACATAATTCTTAAGGAGATCTATGGATTCTGTTAAACCCTAGAAGTATTGTTACACATTTTATAAGACACCTTTGAGGCAGATAAGAATAAATTATTTTTATCAGTAGTTATCTGGGCATTCTTATCAACAGTCTGTACTTTTGCATAAGAGTAAGTGGCAGAGCTCTGTAGCTCTTCCATTTATTCTCAAATATTTTACTTATCATTTTCTTTTCGGCAATGGGCTATTGCTTTTTCGTACATATATTCTTAATCTTACCTAAGCAAAATGTGTTTATGATATACTTCTGCTGTGACCCACCATGTATACATATATCAACGTGATGTCACGAAAGTTACTTAAAGGGAGCACGTAATTTTGTCGTAGTTTTAACCGTTGCAGCGCCTCATATTTTTACAAAGGGACGTTTTATGTGACGTGTGTAAAACCGTAAAATATGTACGTGTACGTCGCCCCTTATCTCAAGTAGTAAAACTGAAGGAAACTAATAAACTGTCTACATACTTTGGGGCTAGTTTTAACCCTGATATTATGCTTACAAAATGTTATTAAAATACTTAGTCAAGATACCTTTTTTGTAGGCTAGTTCATGACATTTAAAGTTCTATTATTAATAATTACCTATCCCGCCGGAACAGTTATGTTACTGTACCTCTGAAAACGTGTAGGTATGCGAAATTTCATGATGATCGGTCGAGTAGTTAGGCGGGCAAGCGTAATAAACAAACTCACATTCGAATTTATAATATTAGTTCGGATAATATCCTTCAGACCGAATTTCGATTTAAGCGATATTATAGTGTAACGAGTGTGTACTGAAACACAATTGCACTTACAATACCTTCCTTCGCAAAGTCTGACAGCACTAGACAGAGACCAGGCGCATGTAACGTCTTACATGCTTTCAGATACACATCGATTCATCACGTCTAAATTCCTAAGGCCGTAGATACTGCTACTAAAATATTATGACAAAAACCATATAACTATTTATTAGTCTGATCCGGCATTCGAACTAGGGAGTTCAAGTGCCGCAGCACACATTAATTAGCCCCTGCACCAACAGATCAGATTCAGATTTTGCTTAAGACAAATACGATGTCTTTTTATTTTGTCTCGATACATACGATGATCATGTATTATTCGATTAATAATCAACAACACAACAACATATGGTGAATAAATCACTATTCGAATGCAATAGTCGATATTTTCCATCAACAACGTAATCGCATGTGAAGATTGTAAGTCTACACCGCACACTTCCAACCGCACTTCCACAATTTGTATCGAGTGTCCTGTGTATGGTATCTCCACTATTATTCTTGGCACGAGTTTCGAATAGCCTGAACGCTCCAATATCGTCGGTATCGGCTTCCTACCGCTGCTATATTGCCGTGATACACCCAAACTAGCACTACTCGCGTCTGCAAAGATATTGTGTAAATAAGTTGACAATAGAAATTGTCAATGCCGATTTTGTTAGGTCGTTTGCAAGTGCCGCAGAACATGGAACCAAATTGCGGTAGCTCCTTACAAAAGGTATGTCTGAAATTCTATACAATCCAAGCAAGTCAGTAACTACAGCACAGATTACAAATATGATAGTGACTGATGGTGTTCACAATGCAAGTAGTTGACGGAGCTACATGCGCGATGTAAACACATTACGTAAGTGCTTTACTTGCGTATTTTACTCGAGTCGTGTACAAGACTCATTACACTGAGGAACTGACGGAGACGTTTGCGCTCGGCGCTTACGGTCACTTGACTCGAATATTATTGTTACTTTCTTCTGTGGTAAACCGGGGCACGCACTATATTGTGCTTTGTACCAAGTTATGCATTAGCACATACATAGCGTAGAGAGTATATATCGATACGCAGCAGCAAAAATATATATCATCATATTAAATATTTATCACCTAGAATTCAGCCAAATTATCTAAAAACTGAGTAACAGAGCGACTATTGTAACTTCTCAACAGAACAGACAATTATTCGGTTCCTATCGTTTAGTTACAGTATTTTGAAAATAAGTCGGTGGAGTTATACTTCTCCACACTTTTAAACCACGATCATTGCATGCACGACATCGAGACAAAGCTATACACTTTGCAACGCTTTGCTGTCTCATTCTAGTGCAAGCAATGACAATTCCTAAAATATGTAGATGATTCAGTTCTCACCAGGTTGTCGCTGATATATTGCGTTGTTTAGTTGATTTCAACTACAGGATAATTCAGTTTCAACTAACGCGTGCGTAACAATCAAAGTTAGCGAGTTTCTCAACTTTGAAACTAGGCTACCTGGTCTGGAATCATATTACTATAACATTACATGGCAAAATGTATCCTTAATTTTATAAAGTTAAAAAACTTTTTATGTTTAATTGAACTAATCTCAGGCATTGCTCAAATGGCGTAGTAGTTTATGTGGTCGTCTGACCACTGACACAGCGCCAAGCGTTGTGGGTTCAATGGCCACACAGGACAAAACAAGTGAGAAACGGCAATGAATTGCCGTAAATCTTAGAGTTCGAAAAAATGGTTCAAGTAATATGCAAAGGTCACGTGATACCACGTGACTTTGAGGTCAGAGGTCAAAGGTCATAGTCATTTCGGGGTATATCGACTTTGCTGAGTCGAATGGCGTTGACCGCGAGTTTCTAGCTCTTACGGTTCTTGAGTTGAAAGTTGTATAACAGACAGACGGACAAAGCTGTTATATAAGAGTTTTTTCGAATTCTAAAATTATGTGGTCCTCATATAATTGTTCCGAGTCTGAGTGTTCTGTCCGTCGTTTGAATGTTTGTAAAGTCCCCTGCAAAACAGATTCATTCTTAGAGTGGGAGGTATGATTTTCAAAATCAACGAAAGACAGACTAAGCTCTAGGTTCCAGCCCAATCTGAAAGATACCTTTGGGTAATATAACCCGTTAATGATAGAGTAAAAGCTCAATACATATAGCATCAAACTACAATTCAAAAGAAGTACCGTGACCCCTAAGTTCTTAACTTGTTATTATCTCAAGGGTCATTTAGTTGGAAATATGTAGGTATGTATAATTTGTTGCTGTCAGTTCTGAATATGATAGCATCACGTTTCATCACGTCCGCGAACAAAATAAATGGCATATGATCAATTAGTAGACGTAAATATTGCGTGTGCTGGAGTGACATAAAATGTTTTTTTCCTAGTAGGTATGCTTAGCCACAGGAGATGGATGCGGCTAAAAGATAATTACTTTTCTTTCTTTTATCTAAGCTGTACTGTAGTGTAGTGTAGCATGTAGTTGTAGTGTTGAATAAAATATTTTTGGAAGGTACAATACACTATATCCTCCTTCGATTGCTACATAGAAATAAGTTTAGCGTTCAACAGCGGTAAATTATAGCTATAAATCGTAATTTTATCGTTTTTCTGTTCGAGGTAGGCACTAAAAGTATTCAAGCATTTTATTGGATGATCCCCTTTTTGCCTGGAACTACCATTTTAAAGAAAACTGTTTGCTAATATGTTCGGATTGATGTAAATATTGCTGAAACATAGAATGATGGTCACGGATATATGGAATATATCTTAAGCCGTGGCCAAAAAGCTATATTTACTTTTATACTTTCGCGTTGCATGATTTATATCACGGTAAACGTATTAACGCGATCGTGCGCGATTACATACCTTTTTAAAAGGTTTGACATTTTAGCCAGGTTGCACTGGCCGCGGTCACAGGCAGAATGACACAGCTATATGAGGATTCAATTCATGAGGTAGATGTTCCTATTCCTGAATTCACCTTAATATTTTGTTTTCTCCATATTCTACGCTAACACTCCAAAGAGAGGTTGCGAATATAATCGCGTTTTCGTAAAGTTAGATTCTCTAACATGATAAATGTAAGTACTTATTTATCTACTCGAACTTACTTTCACACCATCATATAATATCAGCACATTCGGTGTCTCAATCTATAGTAAAAGCTCACTATACCCTTTCCTGACCAGTCAAGTACGAACATTTATTGCTACAATCCAATTCTTAAAAGGCGCCGAATGTAAGTATAAATTTTGAATACAAAAAAGGTGTTTGAACAGCTAGTGGGTTGTTAAGGGGTTAACGACTACCTTGGGGAGCAATTTCCTGGCCTGTGAAGGTCGACGGCGGTATAATGGCCCCGGTGCCACCTTACCTGTATTAATATTGACGAACAAAGCCTCTACTCACACTGCTACGCTACCGTCACACTGAAAGGTGTGATTGTAGAAGCTTAATATTTATCGATATTATTATTACTTACTAGCTGTTGCCCGCGACTTCGTACGCGTGGATTTTAACAAAGAAGCGTCTGTTCGTAGAGATTATAAAAGTAGCTTATGTTACTTCTTATAACATCAGCTATCTACCAGTGAAAGTCCTGTCAATCGGTCCAGCCTTTTTATTTTTAAGAAACAGTATTTGTATGTACAGATTTATCGCAATATTTGGATAGACTATAATAGAATTGCTTTATGTATTGAGCGTGTGGTATTGAACATCACGTGTTGTGATACAAAACATTCCTATTGTCCCAATCTAAATCCATCAACGCGAGTCCATTCATCAATATTGATTGAGAGTGCGGTATTCGCCGATGCCGAGATTTCGTGATTTAAAGCACGTTGTAGTATCTTATTTAGGTAAGTTATGACTTATGAATGTTGTTACAATATGTAATTGACTTTATGTTTTTGTTAGGTATATGTAGTTCAAATATACGAATAGCGATTTAACGATTACATTGACTTTAGGACCCCGTAACCCAGACATTCTATCAGGGTTGTTGTGCATGTTTCAGTGTGTCTAAATTAAGAGTATAATATATTTGAGTGTTCCACAAATTGTTTCGAGACTAAGTGTTCTTTTGTGTCCGTTGTGTCAATATTTTTAAAGCTTGCGTGATATTAGAATTATTCGTAGGTATAATCCTCACAGTTATGCATACATACACATAATACTACAGCGATGTTAGCATGCGTTACGTTTCTTCTTCGATACTTTGTCTTCTAGAGATAGATTAGCGATGAATATTCCCACTGCATACTAATATGAGTTAGAGGGGCGCTTACTTAAGATATAGGTACATAGCGTCACAAAAATCTATGCTATAGCTGAGTGCCAACGTTTATATAAAATAATATTAGTCCCGGAAGGCCTATTCCTTCTTGTTAATTTGAATAATATATAATTTACATTAGGTATGTGTTAAATTATTATAGCGTGTAATTTCCTTTTAAATATTATTTTATGGTAAATTTTCTGTGAATTTATGTGTAATATGTATCTATATGGTCACAATTTGACAAAATATTGCATGAAGTCACAATGAGATATTATACATATATAGACATAAATATCTTATTAAATTTTAATTTTTGGACATTTATGTCTGTAATATGAAATAAATTCATTAAATTAGTCATGTGTGGATAACTGACCAAATGGATGAGAATAAACAAAGAAATATAGGAAATTACTAACAATATCAGTCGACAGAGCATAACATTGTTTAATTAGACAAATTTTGTATTTGTAGATGATAAAAAAGTGTTATTGGTTTTCACTGTAAGGCCATTTTCAGTAGCATCACGAAGTCTGAAGATACTTATGTCCACGAAAGACTACAGCCATGATGTGTGTATTGTTATATAAAAATAGAACTTTGCCAGTGAGCACACAACAGTTTTTGCAAAAGCAAGCGTTGTATAATATGTAAGTCTTTTACAAATAGCACATGTTCTTGGCAACTTTAGAACAATCGCGGAGCTTTAATAGCTTTAAAATGTTGGCACAACACAGGTGTGGCGGTGAGATTAGTGTCGGTGCCAGCAGGTCATAGCCTGACATAAAGTCTGTAGTAAAATTTATCGTGTAAAAGTATAAAAATAAAATATTATAGCAAACATAATTTATTTGTTAATTCATCTTGTAATAATAACTATTAAAAAGTCAGTAGCATAGAGACCACTGCGAAGTTAAAGGTCTTAACCACGCACCTCGATAAGTGCTTATTAAAAAATATTATCGCCCACTTTAACAGCTACATCAAAATATTTTAAATTGGTGTTACCTTTTATACTAATTAATTAATGCAAGATATGATGAAAAGAATGGAAATACGTATGTAACATATCTGCAAAATTCTACGTACCTTGTGAAATGCAGTATCACCGTTAGCACCATTACGCCAGTTTACTGTAGGGTGGTACTTGCCCAGGCGAGCCGGCTCATTTGTACTGTCACCTTTTGATGACCGTCTATGTTACATGAGTACCTCTCCCATTCCTTTCTTCCTATCTTAAATTGTTTAATTAATATAAAACAGTATTGCCAATTATTTAATTGGCAATACTGTTCAGTTTGTACGACGTGCTCTTACGTTATATGTTTTTCTGACAAGAAACGCTTATTCAATTAGTCAAATTTGTATAATTTAAGGTGCATTAGATTAAATTTATGTAATCGGAAGAACCATAACCAATAAACAATACTGGTATTTTAGGAAGTGATATTACTATTCGAATTTGACTCTGAAGAGTGTTTAGTTAGTTTGAAGTTTGCAATAGTTTGGCTCAAGTTTAGTATCGTCGTAAATTCGCTGTAGCACCAGCGGAATGCAATATTGAACTTAATTGATTGAGTTGGCACTACATTGAGTATTCAGCTCAATATCGGCTTTAGATGAAATTGTCATGTCGAAGTTGGAAGTTATAACTGTATTAATTAGTTGTGGATTAAGCGATAGAATAAGTTAAGCGACCATGCCGCGATCTTTGTCCAGATAGCTAAAGACCAGATATCTTTTCGTAATTTAGAGACTGTTTAGCTGTAGATATCTGCTATTATACCTAACTTTTTTACCATAAACTTTTTTGGGAGTAAGTATCCTTACATGCATTAACATGGAAAAGTATTTACTTTTGGGCTGCAGTGCTATATATATGTATAATGTAGCTGCTATACCGTGACAACTTTATATTCGGTATATCTGGTAGTGTTTCAGTAATACTACGTTAATCGCACTCGTCGATGGATTCGGTTCGAAATTAAACGATTGCGTATAAATTTTAATCTATTAAGATATATCGTCAGTCAAGTTGAGTTAATCAATATCGAGTCAATTGACAACAGAATTGGAAAAAAATATCCTATCGTGTCGATTCGTCTAGTTATCAAAACTTATAAATTAATTAACTACACTAGAAGCCAGAAAACACCAACACATTTAGGAATAATTAAAGCTAGGAGGATGATTAATTCGTGCAATTTATTATTTTGTTTGAAACCTGGAATTGTTTTTGTTACCTAACTTTGGTTAAATAACCGCACCAATGAATAACTTACACCTCATTAAAATTCCCTATTAATTCTTCTAATTTCATGACTTTATTACCTCCAGTATTAGTCCGAAATTCAACACGGAAGCACTTTACCTTTGAATTCACTAAGTTGGTGTTTATTTTTTCGTATGTTTGCATAGTAAACGTTATAGGGGAACTTTTTATTTCATGTCAGAACACACGTTTATGGGATTTACGGCCTCGAGCTGTGTTTTGTTTTTTAACGGCTCGGAAAAATATGTCAAATTTAAATTCGAGTGGGCTTTTCGCAATGTTCAAAAGTATTTGTGTAAAAATTGTACGTGATTTAGATGTGTGTCTGTTATAGTACCTATGCTTGTGCATGTTGAGTTGAGTAGTAGGTAATTATATAATGGTTACAGGTCTTTATATATAAAATTAACATATGCTTATTTTATATAGTTGTTAACAAACAAAATTATGTTTATAGGTTTCATTATTCATGGACTCTCTTACGAGACTTTATATGACCACAACTTTATGTTACACACCTGAAACCTTAACATAAATGTTTATCATCATAATGTCTGATACAATACCAAAAGTAGGCGCATTTGTAAATAATGAGGTGATCCGATGCGCTGAGTTCTAGTACTTTCCTGTTTGTATCCGTTCGTGCGTAATGCTGTTCGATTGTTATTCAAATAAGCGGCATTACACCACAACACAGCCGATTGGAGCACCCGATTGTATCAATTGGCAAGGTCTTAACAGATTCTTTCATTAACATATACTTTTATTGGAAGCTTACGTAAAGAAACAAAGGTTGTTTGGCGCATAGGCACTGCCTCGGTGGCGTAGCGAAAATGATTTCGACAGCTGCGCAAGACGTCTATGTTTCGATTTTCGGGTCGGACAAAGTGTTATTAAGTTGTACTGTAAAGAATTCGGAGTTGGAACTGTGCCTGATTAAAGGCTAGACCTTTATTACGTATGCCCTTAACCAATATCTGGCGAAATGTGTGTGTAATTTATCTCTAGCTATCCTCTCAGGATTATAGTCGTGATACATATGTAAATAAACAGTAAATACGCGTGGAAGCATACACACACATACACATACATACTTACATAGATACACATGTCTTATGAATACAAAAATGGTAATAATTTTGACAGAAATTATACTCGGACTCGTAACCACTATTTGTGTATTGTGTATGACACAATTTTTCGCTTCGTGTAGGAGTCGAACTCACAACGCTGGATGCACAGCAAATCTTTAACCATTGAGGTGTCAGAGCCATCATAATATAACTCATTACTAGAATACATATACAGCGGTTTGATGATTCATAGCATAGCTCTTCTTATAATCGTCATATACCTACTAAATACATGTTGAATGCGCTAGGTAAATGGTAAGAGTCGTATGTCAATCTGTGAGTTTCGTAAATGGTACCTAATCAATATGCCGTAACGTCGATTTTCCTTATGTGGAATGGGAACATGGAGTTATTGTTCCCCGTGTACTTGAAAACTTCTTGGCTGAATGCAGGTTGTATAAACTAAGACATATTAACTGAAGCCTACTTTTTTGGTCCTGTAGCATAACTTGGTGCTATTGCTTACAATCTAAAGGGCCGGGAAGCGTTCCCGAGTCCTGCAATGCGTTATAAAATTTTTGGTTAGGAAGCTTTGTCTCACTCTCACTCACTCCTTTTCAGAAGCAGCACTAGTCTATTTATTTATATTTCGAATTTTGTATTATATTGACAGTAATATATGGCATAATGACTGCAATACCTGGTACATAAATGAGTTGTTTAATAATTATAATTTAATGACGATTTAAAAGAGTGGCCTTGAGCTTCTTGCAGGTATCTTCTCATTATGCCTGAACCTGAGCAATTAAAATACGGATAAATTCAGCTCACTACTTACAACTAAACTGAGCCCAAAATCATACGATAATAAACCTATATTAGTATACAGTAGAAAGAAAATCCAAAAATAAGATCAGAAAACTGCGAACTTTTGTTTGTAACAAAAAGAAAAGTGGCATATTTGGGCCATGTCATTAGGCATAACAGACATAATGTACAAAAAATTGCGTTGATGAAAACTCGCTGGAAAAAGGAAAGTGGGTCGCTGAAGGGTCGACTGGACAACCTCAAGAAGTGGACGAGAATTGGGAGTGCTGGTGACATAATAAATAGAATTGTGGAAAATGTTGTGTACGCACAACCCAATTCTTTTAGTCGACATACTCAACATTTTCTTCTGTCAATCGTTTATTTTTTAAAGTGCTGGGTGTTATAAGATGTTTGACTCAACATGTTTGCTCATTAATTTATTTTTATCTTACTACTAAGCTGGCAGTCAAGCATACTGCCCACCTCATGGTAAGTGGTCACCGTAGCCTATGGACGCCTGCATCACTTGCGCGTTGCCGACCCTTTAGGAAAGGAAGAAGAGAAAGAGGTAGTGGGAAGGAGAAGGAACAGGTAGGGAGAAAGAGGGTGATTGGGCCTCCGGCACTCTCACTCACCGAACAAAACACAACAGTAGGAATACTGCTGTTTCACGTCGATATTCTGTGAGAGGATAGTCCTTCCCCGGCCCATTCATGCTGAAATCAGCGAGGCTCTACCTACTCATTTATCATTTAAAAACAAATATTTTTTTAAATCTACTTAATATTAAATAAGGTATAAGCGTTTCAAATCTGGAGGTAGGGGTAATTGTAAAATGACACATTACAAACTCTGACGTAACCGCTATTTAAATGAAGCGGTCCGAGGGAGACAGCGAGATATCACAACTACCATATTATATAGGAGGATACTCTGATGATACTTTGCTTTGTGCCATTCACTTCTAGCTTATTGTATACCAGTCTGGTGCCACGGAAAATGTGTTTATCCGATTAGAGCGGGCACAGAGAGCGGTCCTCAAAGTTATGTTCTTTCGACCCCGAAGGTATTCCACACTACAACTTTATGTAGAATCCAAGCTATTAACAGTGCGACAGCTCTATGTCCTTCACACCGTGCTTCGGAAACACTTAAGCCGACCACCCACATTGCCCACCGGTAGACTTAAGTACAAGGTGTTCTCTATTGTGCCACATAGAACTTCATTTGCTAATAGAAAGTTTCATAATAACAGCTCAAAGTTATATAATTACCTAAACAAAACATTAAATATTTCTTTAAAAAATAAGTATCATTGCAAATCAATAGTCAAATTACAACTTCAAAAATTGGATTACCGTAATACTGAGGACTTATTACAAGGACGTTTAAGATAACTTCATACTCATATAGAATAATAACATTGTTTAGTAATGGCGCAATTAAACTACACACACACTTGATACTAACCTATATTGAAATTGTTTTCTTTTCTTGTTTTATTATCTTTTTTTGTATTATTTTCCCTATGATTCATAAGATGATAGAGGCTTACAATGGATACATTAATACGGGGGGCGCTGACTACTGAAATACAGGTATAAATACCTAGTTCAGGGGCCAGAGTTTCTAGACAAGTGCATATTCTTAAGCCTTCATTTTTATTGTATTTTGTGTCATATAATTTTGAACAATAAAGCTTATTATAAAGCTTATATACAAATGTAAAATATGAAAGAGAGTTTTGATTGTTATAAGCTCTTGCGTGTTAAATAATGTACAAAAACAAGAGGCAAGCTGCCCTATTACTGTATCGCGGTTGACTTTTATTCAAACATAATAACCATCTAAACTACTGGAACTACCATTTCTAGATCATACAAATGATCGTGTTGTGTAGAAATTTCACTCACAACACACGGTTTAGTGGCAGAGGCGAGGCGACCACTACCACATCCGTGCAAAGCTGTGATTAAGGCATGTCACCTTGCGACTATCCTAACATAACTTATCTTTCATATATTTCTTCCTTCGTTCTCTGACATAATAAACTTTATGCAAGCTTGTTGCTTTAGGACTTTTACTCGTGGCTTCGCTTGCGTAAAAGTAGGTTAGGCTCTGTTATATAGTTCCTTTCAAAATAAAATTTTGCCTATATTACTATCTAATAGGAAACATGTTTAAATCGGTTGAGTATTTTTTGAGCAACCCTTACAAAGAAAAGCAAAAAAAAATCTAATCTTTCCTCTTTATAATATTAGGAGGTATAGATGTGAGTACGTGTGTGATATATATGTATAAACAAATCTCTATTGTTGCGTCTGCTACAATCTATGCTAATATTATAAAGCTGAAGAGTGTTTGTTTGGTTGGTTGAACGCGCTTATCACAGGAACTACTGGTTCGAATTGACAAATTCTTTTAGTGTTGGATAGCCCATTTATCGAGGAAGGCTATAGGAGCGGAGCAGCAATGAAAAATATTGCAAAAACGGGGCAAATTCTCTTATCTTATATGAAGCAGACGAAGTTGCGCGAGGCCGCTAGTTTTCTATAAAAATAATTTAAAGTATATGATGTTTGATACACAAAGTAACACATAAACGTCTAAAGCTACACCTATTATATAACAGTTACCAGTTTCTCTAGGGACGTCTTTATGAGATGAACTCTTTCCAAGAAACTTTGGCTTTCCTTTTGAAATTGTCAGATATTTTCCTTCCTTTGAATTTGAAATAACATATTCCAAATAAAATATATTTAATTGTTCACAGAAAACGCAAACATTATACAAATTAAATAGAATTTTCACGTTATTAGCTTGTATTTGTATGTACGAAAATTTGGGTTCTTTTTGCCATTGAGAAGGAAATATATTCAATTATAGAGAGTTTAATACCATTCGTTCTATATACATGAATCAGAAAACTACAGACTCGATAAATTATCGTACGATTGATAACCTGAAAGTTCCTAATAGGTCTGCAAGTTGAGAAAGCTTAATAATACTAACCAGTTCGCATTAATTAACTGGTACTAAGGCCATAACCGCACAGAACATTACTTCTTTCATTCACAGATGATTAAATGTAACGGCAAACAATAATTACCTTCGTGGGAAAACTCATTTTCGTAAATTATACATAATCCAAGCTAAAATGTTCAGTTTTGATAGAAATCGCGTTATGGCCGACAGAGATCCATTGGACGTTCTTATAGCACCTATAGTGCTCTTAATGAATATTACAGTCACTGTTAATGGGGTAAATGCCCTCGGGAGTCTTGAAGACCCCTACAATCCGACCTAATGCGAAGTGACTGTTTATTTGATTAGTTGCACATAAAATTAATTGGACTTTAATATTATGTAGTACGTGCCTGCTTTGCTTTGCTATTCTAACTGTACTGTTGAGTAAACGATCAAGTGCGAAAAGGGTCAAGTATGCATAGAGGCAGACAGTTTATGGAAGCATTTTAGTGGTGTTCCAGCCTGCCTTCAGTTTATGTATATGCATATATTTATGTACATGTCTTAGTTATTATTACAATTATAATTTATATTGTAATATATTACACGCATCCTTTTGAAATCCAGCCTTGAAAAGGAGATACTAGACGAGTCTATGTAATTATAATATCACTACTTTTAAGCTACGATAGCCCAGTGGAATCTCTTAGACTGCCACGTAGAGGTCTCGAGTTCTATTCCAAGGCACGCACCTATGACTTTCCGAAGTGATGTGCTTATTAAATAAATTATCGATTGCTATAAAGTTGAAGAAAATCGTTAGGAAACCTGCATGTCTAAAAATTCTCTATAACGTTCTTAAAATATCTGATATAGACAATGGCCTAACCCTTCTCACACTGAGAAGACGCCTGTGCCCAGCAGTGGGACAGTTTATATATTCTATTATCTAGAGAAATTATAATATATATCCTGTAATACATCATTATACGAATGAAAACTAAATAAACAGCTCTTAGCTTCAAGGTCAATAGTAACAAATTGAGTACATTTACTTCTAGGTTCCAACGTCGATAATTGTTAACAAGGAGAATAAATTCAATATTGTTCGCAGGACGCCAACGTAACTGGTACAGATAGGTTCCATTGTGATATTTAAACAGAACACGTTGTTCTGGGTCGAGCGTATCGAGCTTCACGAATATTCTATTGAAAAGTCATCTTGTAGGACGTTACAAGTTTGTTACAATAAAGTTGTAGGCATATGAAGAGGAGGCAGCTATGCTAGCGAGCTTATTTGGGTGGATTAATAAAACTAGCGGTCGCCTAGTGGTCAAAATTCGACCATAATTGATTTAAAATTTTAAGTTTGATCGTTATTAAAGTTTTATTACCTATAACTTTACCTTTATAATGATATTTCATTTAGATTTCGCTAAGGTCATACAAGTTAATTTACCTATCTTTTTCAAACAAATTATATTTACTTAACTATAATCTTTCATTGACGATATTCCTAAGCTTCCTACTTTCTTCTTTCTTTATTACATATAAATAAGGTATATATGTAACCATAGTTACGAAGAATTGTAGGACGTCAGACGAACAATACCGAAATACTACGAACGCGATTCGACTGTTTGTGTCATATGTATGGTTGTGTGCGTGTCGTGTTTTTTCATTAATTTTTAATGCATATGTTATAAAAATATTATTATTCGCCACTCCTTCTGCATATAAACTTCTCTCTTAAACTTATCTCTATAATTAGCTAAAAATAAAAATACAGTTTAAGACTATATATATATATATATATATATATATATATACTAAGACTACTCAAAGCTGTGTCTGCACAATAGAAATAATTTGGGAGAGTTGTTGGGTCGAGTAAATAGAGTATTAGGAACATAAATATTCTAAATACTAATGAATTTTTAGAATTTGTTCTGTGTCTTCCGATAGATTCTGTGTGTTCACCGCCATAAAGCAAGTCATTGAAATAATTTTGACGTGATTATTCAACTTTATAAAAAACAAGATTTTGCCGCGTCTTCGTTCGCGTGAATGTAAGTGAGCGTTAGGATTAGAAACAGTATTTTTTTTGGATGAAAGGTACCCTATGTCCTTATCTATACTCCTACAACTTATATGCGAAATTGCATGATGATCGTTAAGAAGTAGTAAAGGCGTAAAAGCGTAACAAACAAACAGACAAACTCACATAATATTGTCTTCTGTTTACGCGAATGTTATTCATTGAAATTAAACTACTATATACGGATTTTATCGCGTTGTTTATTTATTATATTTATTATTATATATATTAGTAGTAGAGTAATATTTTCAAAATTTTGTAATACAGTGATAAATAAACAACGCGATAAAATCCGTATATAGTAGTTTAATTTCAATAGACAAACTCACATTCGCATTTAAAATATTAGTTAGTATAACCATTTTTCCTGTTACAGGATGTGTACATGTGTTACATGTTGATACACCCTGTATCTATATATACACCATATACGTACCTCTCATTTATATTGTATTTGCCTATCGATCCTGAATTGATTTAGTCATCCGTTTGGAAGGTCGTATCTATTTAAAATCGTATTACCAATCAGTGTAGAGTATCTACCATCGTTACCTTCTGATTCAGCATTAGTATCGAAGATTGAACTTAATATTTAATATTATAATGTTATATTTATTTTTCATAGTAATCGGATCAACAGATTGACGTAATTTTTGGCTTAGTGATTGATGTATTAGTGTACTCTTTATCCCGGAAAAGTGCATAGTTTTTTAAATAGTTATTTGGTGGCAATCTTAGGTAGATTTCCACCAACCAGAGTAAGGTATAAGCTAGTATGTATTAAACGATAAATGTTGTAGTATTTATTTTTTGTCAGTACTTATGTACACTCTCCTAAAAGGAAAATAGCATAAGTTTTATTTGTTAAGATATTCTACTAGTACTATAAATGTGAAAGTATGTGAGGATGGATGGATGGATGGATGGATGGATGTTTGTTACTCTTTAACGCAAAAACTACTTAACGGATTTTGATGATTGTTTACAGTATTATTGCTTACACATCAGAATGACATATAGGCTAAAATCTAATTTAAAATAAGTTTTTAATATCTATCTTAAAACGAGCGAAGTTGTGGGCAAAATTAAGTGATTTATATTTCCAACATTGTTTGATAGACACAAGAAAATATGAATATACTCAAATAAGATAACTTAATCTGATGGCATTGACTCATAAGAATATTCATTTTATGCTGACATTTGCCGCAATCTAAAGCACAAACCAAAAACATCTCTATAGGCATCTAGAACAAAATAGTATTTCTAAACCACAGCCATTTAGACTAGGCACACACCCCGTGTTACGTAGAACGGCAATCAAGATGACCGGCTCAAGGTCTAGGCCAGCCAAATCCGAACATTGACATTGTGTGCTTGACATTGCGCCACTAACAGGCCTTAGACCATGCTTGTTACGAAGTAGTCTCACTTCGGCATATTTACGAAGGGACGGGTGCGGTCTGAATTTGTGTGATTAGGTTTATTTGATTGTAAAGTAAATAGTTAAAGTCCAATCTTATTACGCGTGTGAGTAAATTCTGGCAATTTTGGACTTTATTGCGGTTTAATTATTACTAGGAATATATCAATAAAATGTACCTTATTTATATACTTATTTTGTCAGATAAATAACTTTTTAAACGTTTTGTTTACAGGCAGACAGTTTTCAACCTGACTATTTATTTCACTTTTTATATCCTTATGAAACTTTAATCGATATATTTATCCAGTTGCATCCAAAACAAAGGACAGTTTGCTTTGCCATCCATTTATTTTTAATTATTCTAGTATAGGCTATATAAAACATTCTTAGTGAGCTAAGACAGTCATCGTTGTAAACCATAGCATTCATTTAAATAGCACACTGCACCGTCCTAATTTTAATAATACCCTAATTTTAATGTCACCCTTTACCGAAATACGACATATACATCTAACTACTACATTTCCAGCGAAAATTCATTTGTATTTCGCCGTAACTTCACGGTAGATAACCGGTGTATTCATCCTTTATAGTGGCCCTAAACTACTGTCAACTTATCCTCGGCATAGGTACGCAACTTTTGGCACCCCTCCAATCTTCAAGGCTGAAGTCGCACGCGATATGGTAATACAACGTTATCAGCTTCCGACGGTAAGTGCTGTATGGGCGCGCCAAAGTATATATGTGCTGAGAAAATTACCACCCTGACTCATCAGCGCTGACGTCTTGTACCTAAGTTCAAGTTTATTATAAAAACGCGCTTTTGATTTTCAGTCTTAAGTAGTTCTAATAGAATTACTTTTTCTGGAGCAATTAGTGTAGGTACTCAGGTTGAGAGGTTAGTCATTGTTTGAATTTTAAGTTCTGGATTATTATTGTTGCTTGCATTTGCTTTTAAAGCTATGGTCGAAGGTCCTATGGCTTCTTTGTTTTCAAGAAATATAGCAATTATAATGACGGAGAATACCATTGTCTTGAATTTAATAAAGCGTTATACGAACTTTTAGAGAGTCCGATTTTAACCGGTTTATATAATAATTCTTTTGGGGATTTTGCATTGTACCTAACCATTAAAATCGGTCGAATGCTTTTACGCTTTACGATTTTATCCGATAATGGTCCAGTGTAATTGAATTGGGAGATGTCTTTTATGCGGAATAATCGAAGTTCTTTTCATCAAAGATAAAATCTAATATAAAGAACAATAGGGGTGGGATTTCACGAATGCTCCGTACTAATGAACTTATTACATTTAAAGGAGGTAGGCGCTTTAAATTTTAATGTTAAAGTAATCATTAACTTACATTATACTAATATCCGATTATTAGCTATTACCTACAAAATTGCCGTTAATATGAGAAATCGGTCATGCTAATTATTATGTGATCCACATTTTTGAATAGACGATTTAAGTAAGTTCGATGATATTTTACATGTATAATCGCTTGACTTTAAGACAATATATGTGGTAAGTGTTAAATTATTATTAAAAACAGCTACAATCAATACATTTTGTCAAATTGAAGAAACGAAATCTCTAAACCTTAAGAAAGTAAATTAATAAATTATAAATTTACATTATTAAAATTATATTTTCATAATAACCATTATATTTTATATACGAATCACGTTAGACGTACGAAAATAAAACAGCTATTTCATAGGTTATATAAAAGTTATGAATAATAAAAACTTAAACAAAATCTTATCTGAACTCGAGTGTCACCTTGTTAGTAACCATAGTAACCAACTTTATGTGTCACTAGGTTTTGCCTGCGACTTTGCTCGGAAACAGTAATATTTTTTTTGATGGACGGTACTCTATGTCCTTTTTGTTCCCTTGACAACTGTATGTGAAATTTCATGATGTTCGGTCGAATGTAACAAACAAACCCACATTCGCATTCACATATAATATTAGTTAAGATGTACTGCAGACAAACTCAAATTATAACAGGCCACTTGGATGAGAGTTCGATAGTGTGATTACTAGAATTGCACAACTGATAACATCTTGCTGATTGTTACTGAAAGTTAGAAGTAGAAAATAACAAGCTGATAATGATCAACATGCAAACTACAACACGAAGTGCACTAACTGACGGCGTAAAGAAGGATCTGACGTGACCAATGAAATGTAACTTTCTTTATCGCAACGTGCAGAACACGCAGTAGATTTAAATTGAAACTAATAATTCTTATCCTAACTAATATTGTAAAAGCGAATGTAAATTTGTTTGAAATTTCTCAAACACATTTTACCTTTACCCCTTAAAGGGTACTTTTTATCTAGGAAATGTAATGTTCCCGAGCGAGCGAAGCATTGGCCAAAAACTAGTTTATTAATAAACCGACAAACATAAATATTGTCACAATTATAACATCAAAGGTGTATTACACACATATTCTGTCAGCTATGGTTTTGGAGACATAATAAGAGGCATTAACCGGCCATACTTTCAGACTCCATGGCGCTACTATATTACACTCCGTAAAATATAGCTTGGGTACTGTGACAGATACATTCCAAATCATGCCCATCATGTTCCATGTTTAATGACAGTAAAATGTAAGCAAAACAATATCATACTTTACTGGTAAGAGCACGAATAGTGACTTAACTTGCGTCATCTTAACTCGATAATTAAAAGACGAGATTCCTTAAATTCAAAATTGAGTTTTGTATTTGGTTTCAAGACACTAACTATAATAATACCTTGCCCGACCTGGAAATCAAGACCTCATATACAAAAGTCGCATTCACTACCGCTTTAACGCAGCAGTTGAACAATGACTAAAATTAAAAACAATATCTCTGGCGCAACATTATTCGTGAAAGAAAACGTTACAGTACAGTTTATTTTTGGCAAAGAAAATTATACTTTATACCTTTGCCTTCATATAAAATGATCACGGTCTACAGAGAGGGAGTTTTATAAACTCGTCACGTTTGATAATGTGTAGCTTGGTCCGTGATGTAATACTTATATGTACCAAACTTCCATATAACAGCTTCTTTCAGACCAATTCCCATTAACAAGTCTAAATAAGTAATAGAAGAAATGAATCGATATTTTTGATCGTTTTGAAGTCGTTATTGTACGCACATAATTACTGTGTACATACATTACAATAAACATCCACATTTTTAAGTAAAAAGGCGAGTTTTAAACAACATTGGGTTTTCGTCCTTGGTAGAACAATTGTTCATCGTGAACTTTTTGAATATAATGAGTAACGTTTGGATGACTAAACTTACCACGCCTTTTTGATATCGTTACTAAAAGCAATTATTATTAATTCTAATTATTAATAAAGATTAAAATTTAAATTGAACACTTGAAATATCTTTTCGTTTAGTAGTTTCTATTTTAAGCTCACTGCCTCTTCTGCTTGCCTAGACTAAAAACTAAACGCAAAGAGAATAGGTACTTAAATGTTTTCTAACTAGGCAAATTATGAATTGTGTATACTGTTTAGGAGTCGTAATCTAATTAATGAAGACGTCTTTAAAATCTAGAAGGATTGCTACATTTAAGAACAAAACTACAAAAACTATACAAATTTATTAAAAAGACTGTCTTACAATGGAATGATATATAAACTTAAATGTAATTTAGATTAGATTAGTAACAGTGTTTTTCTAAATGAAAGGTACTTACCCTATGTCCTTTTCTATTCTCCTGACAAAGTGTATGCAAAGTTTTATGTTGATCGGTCGAGTAGGCGTGAAAGCGTTTTAGTTAGGATTAAAGATTCTTAAGTCAGCCCTAATAAATACAGCAAGTAAAAACACCACAATTAGATGCTGATAGTGTATCACATCGATTCATGCTCATTGAGTCATGCATAATAATTATACGGTCGATGCAGAGATTGTAAAAAGTTACCTTAATAGCTCGGAACGATGATGCTCTATTAACTGTACGGTATTTCATCTGCATATCTTAAAAGTATATTTTTAGATATAAATATGTACGACTAGCTTTTGTCCGCGGCTACACTCGTGTAAAAGTAGATTAGGTTATGTTAGTAACAGAACATTTAAAAAAATAAAGTACCTATGACCTATGTTTTTTGGTGATAATATGTCTTTCTAATGGTGAAAGAATTTTTTAAATCGCTTGAATAGTTTTTGAGATTCAACCCTTACAAACAAACAAACAAAAGATCAAATATTTCCTCTTTATAATATTAGTATAGATGTATGATATTCCTCATGTTAGTTTAAAGTATGTATATACATATATTAGAACAATATTCTTAGTTGAAAATATTTGAAGCTTTTGAATAAGAGGCTTCTTCAATCAATAAGTTTTGCTATCGTAGTTTACTGATATTGTTTACCGATCGTTCTTCATTTGAAAACTATCACTTTGCTTCGTACCTTTAATAGAAATGGCTTTACTATATAACATCCTACGAATGTTGAAGGTAGTTGGTTTTGTTTACATAACGATTGACGAAACTTAGTTAATAGTTGACTGATACATAAAAAAAAAGTGTTATGGCACAAAATATTCATTGTAAACTTGATATATTAAATTTCCCATTAATGTAATTCAGCACTAACATGTTTCATTTCTACAAATGAACCCAATAAGTACTGAATTATTGAAACAGTTTAAAAACATTGAACTGACTCATAAGTCACCTTTAACAACTTCGTGTTTATAAATAAACTATCCTATTGCCTTTTCAGCTTTACAGTATTCATTGTTCAAAGCATTGTAGGGATCTCTATAAGAGTGCTTTCTGAACAAAGAGAGAAGGTTTACGAGCCAAAGATAATGCAAATAGTTGAACCCTAAAATGATTACTTCAATATTGGAGTTAAAGGAACTTGGATAGTAGAAACTTTGGAGATTTCGTTAAGCAAACTGGTCGGACATTCTGCCGATATACCACAAGAAAGGGTTACTAGACTAATATTATAAGTTTCTGGCAACATTTCAAGTCGTTATTTACTGCTGAGACGATCGTTCTTGATTTTGAGGGAGTTTGTTGAAATGGGAGCATATGTTTTGTGAGATCAGCCTAAAGAACTAATTATGCAAAGTGTTAGCTTACAATCAGTAGATAAAGTTTTGAAATTTAATACTTTGCAGGTGGTTAAACCTCACGTATGTTTATAATGGCGTTCTAATGTGTGCTTTTGTAATATTTATGTGCATGCAAACATGAGTTCGGTCGTCAAGTACATTCAGAACTGAATAAATTGCGCGCTATCATGAAAGACCTACTTTTATACCGTCCGTCAGTTAAAAATTGCGCGATGTTTAAACGTGAAATGAAAAATGTAATACTGTGTATATTTAACGAATGTTTCTCATATCGCGTAAGTGTTAGTCATAAAAACAGGACATTATTATATCCAGGATGATGTAAAGATAATAATAATCATTATATCGCATATTAGGCACAAACTGCGGTTGGAGTAACCGCAGTTTGTGCCTAATATGCATATTAAGAATAAATATTATGAATCCTAACTAAGATTATAAATGCGTATGTGAGTTTGTTTGTTTGTTAAGCTTTTACGCCACAACTACTCGACCGATCATCATGAATTTTCGCGTACACGTTATTAGTGTTACAGAAATGGACATAGGGTTCCTTTCATCCAGGGAAAAGTACTGTTTTCGAGGGATAGAAATTCACTGACAAAATATTTAAGTTGACTTGTAAGTTCATGCCTCGATTTAGCAACGATTGTCATTAAAAAGTTTGCTTAAGACAAAATCAGCAAAAGCCTTAGCAGTTCAAATATTTATTTTAATCTTACAGCCTTAATTAAAGATACATTACCTTTATTCTAAATACAACATAAAACTACTCATACAAAACACCTATAACTACTATAGGTACATATAAAAACTACTATTATATAATATAAAAACATAGAAAACAAAATTTATCTTTAACTTTTTCTCTGTGAATTCTACGGAAGCGCATACAGGGTAGAAAGTATCCTATGTGGAGAGGAGTACGAATTGAAACAGGACACGATCTATTTATTTGCTAAAGTTTATCTAAGGGTTATGTAGAAAACATGTAAACAACCTTTATAATAATATAAGTAGGATTACTACAATACAGGGTACCTTTTCTGTACTAATATAGGCAATAAACTTGATTTTGTTAGCCACCTAATAAAGACTCCATTTTTCATACCTGTCGAAGTGTATTTAAGTTAAAAGCTTCCAGTCCTATACGGATCATTCAAAGGTCATCCAAACCCACCTTGAGGAAAGCCACCGTCACGTTATCGAGGTTTTGGCCAAACACGATCGTAATATCCGATGACCATTTGTCTTGTCGCTCGCCCTGCGTAGCCGAGGACAAAGGGATGTTTGCACACAATTGTACGGATACATCGGATGCCGGTAGCGAATTGAAGATTAAAGGTATAGATACCTAGTAAAGTTCAATTAGATTCTGTTACCTGGGAATTGAAAGAGGCGATACAATCATATTCCCCCAAAGTAATAAAATAGAAACAAGAATTTCCAATCGATTTCGGCGTGCGATAGACTTGGAAAAATGTTCGCAAACAGAGGTGGAAACTGATATTGCCTGTAGTGTTTAATTGCGAGGCCCACGCATAGTGTCGACGTAATTTTATCTAAAAGATTGAATATCGCCTCTCAGGTTTTAAATACGTGTAGTATGGTTAGGTATATGCGAGTGGGTACGCGTTGTGCATTCCAAATTATACAAACATACGGCTTCAAATGCAATCTGTAAAGTAAACAACTCAGTATTTCGTACGATTGGAGTCCGTTCGTTCAATAACGTTCATATTTCATGCAATGAAATCTAGCTATTCACAGGGCATTGTCCCAGTTTACTGAGATTCAATTGGAAGTACAATCGCTCATTGTCCAACGCAAAATTGAAATAAATTCCCGAGCCAATTGTAAACATCAGTGTGTGCACACAGATGCACTGTGTATTCAACAATATGGAATAAACAATATATTCCACGTTATTATCCGATGACTGCTTTGGCTGCCAATATTGGATTGAAATTTGGCATTACCATCGTCTCTTTTATAGCTATGTTATAAACTGAAGATCAAACAATCGTGTAGTTTGAACTATCACACAATATTATTACCTGATTCAAGCTAGAGGGTGGATTCTCAGATAAAAGTTTTTTTCAATTTAATTCATATAAAATATGTCAACTGAAATGCAATTTAGAATGAGTTTTGATTTTTATTTTAATTAATGGAAATGCCATTTGTGATTTTATGACACGGCCTAGATCGAAACTCTATTTTTATGACGAGGATTCGCCGTCTGATGTTATTTCGATCGATTATTCTGAAACTATTATTACATTTGTGTATTATTGGTCGCAATTGTATCGAGTTGCAAATTGAAGTTACAAGGCAAGAACTACTTTGAGTGTTTTATTGAGTATATGAAACAATCGTCCGACGTTTTTCTAACTTTATAACAAAGTTAACGCTCAAGAAGCTTAAAAAGATCACACATATTTTAATTAAAAATACTATTATGTATAATATCAGCCCTATGTTAAACTGTCATTGCTGGGCACGGACCTCTTCTCAGTGTGAGAAGGGTTGGCCCATAATTCACTACGCTGGCCCAGTGTGGGTTTGCAAGCTTTACATATCTTCGAGAACATTATGGAGAACTCATAGACAAGCAGATTTCCCCACGATGTTTTTCTTCTCCGATAAAGCAAGCATTAATGCGCATATATCTTGTAAAAGTCAGAGATGCACGCCTTGGGATCAAACTCGAAGCCTCTACATGGCAGTCCAACGGTGTCCCGCTAGGCTATCGCTGATAAGTCTGATAACAAATATTATGTTATAGATTAATATTATATAATTTATAAGTTGCTTAAATTTATGAAATCTAACTATATATTTTTTGGTTCCAGCAATGGAAGGAGGCGCATGGTGCGCCCGCGACATCTCGCTTCGCGCGCAGAAGAAGTTCCTGTCGCGCGTCGGCGGCACAGCCAGTGCGCGCTCGCTCGTGCTTGACGAACATGCCGCTAAACTGCTCGATCAGGTATACTACCACACATTACAGCAATTTAAAATGGTGGGATACAATGGAATCTTGATCAACACTGAAACATGCTGATTGTAGAACTGTCTCCATGGTCCGTTTACACGACACAAGGTTTTTGTTTTTCCTATCATTGTAGAGTTACAAAATTCGCCTATTTCTAGAGCCCCTACAAAAGTTAGCTTAACCGTATTGAGACATGAGGAAGGCATTGGTTCTGAAAGTCGGTGTCTAAGCGACCGTTAATGAGTTAAGGAAACGCTATGTTACCTGTGCTACCAGTGCAGTGACCGCTATTTTGCTAGTTGGGTGATACCTTCGGTTACAAGAATTTATATTCCTTCCCATTTACCATTATTATACCAATTGGGCAGATTATTGTTTCAAGAAATAATCTGTAACAAACATATTGTACGTAAGGAAAATGGTTAGTTATTCCTATTTCCTTGTTAATATTATTACTGCTGATGGAAGATCACGTGCACTGTCGTCCTTCGTTACGTAACTCGAAACTAAAACATTCTAACTTTACGAACACAATTCTTATGAATATTAACAACAGACTGTAAAAGAGATAACGTATTCGCATTTTAAGAGTTTAATATGTAAAGTAAACAACAAAAAAATGTTGAGATTAATTTTTCAAGTCTTAGAATACTAGACATCATACAGAATTTATTGTGTCTAGCCACCAACCAGTGTGCCGCCGCCAGTTAATAATTTAAGCAACCATTTCCACGCTTGTTCCACCTTTCTTTATGGTATAGACAGCAGCGTAGCTGTGTCCTTACAAATATTTTTTCAATGCTAATGGCAAACAGATATATCCTCGAGGATGATGGATATGCCTGTTTGCCAAAGATAATAAAATTATTAACCAATATCGTAAATACCTATCCAGAAAGACAAAGCTAGTTAATCGAAATTTATCAGCAATCAAAAACGGAGAAAATAATTTTCTTCTTATAATTCCAGTTCCTGACAGTTCTCCGTGAGCGGATGGAGAAGCGTGAGGCGGAGAAGCTAGTAAAGCACGTCATCAAGTCAGCGGTCAAACTGGGCGTGCTGCGGCGCCACGGACAACTCTCGGCTGCCGACGAGAGAGCACTCGCTGCTTTCCGCTCCAAGTTCCATGTCAGTATTACTAATATGATTACAACTAGCTCAGCTTTAACGATGAATTCTCGATTAAAACTCGATTGTAGTAATGGTGTCACTACGCCGAGTAGTCAATCCTCACACAAGATAAAAAATTGTGCGGTCCACAAATAGTTATTCTGCGTCTGGGTGTCCTTTGTGTCAATTGTTAAATGTACTTTGTAAAGTTCTTCGTGACATATGAATTAATACTAGAGCAAGGGATGTCTTTAAAAAAAATGTTATATGTTTGATTGTGATGTCCAAGCATTGCTAGACCGTAAAACTTAAAAAAGAAACCCACAGACACCATTAAATTTATATTATACAATATAATTGTTTATACAAATCATAAAGATTTCAACATACTCTAATTGCTATATTATGAACTGAAACGAGTGTATTTATAATACAATAATGTCTCACCTTTCAGACGGTACTGATGGCGGTAGTGTCATTCTGCGAAGTGGATTTTTCCTACGATCGCGGATTTCTCCAAGACGCTCTGCGGGAGTCGCATCAATCTCTCAAGTGAGTCAACAACAACAGTTAATCGAAAAGCTGGTCGTAAATTATTTGAGAACGACTTGAGCTTGATTGCAATTTATCGAATTTGGTATTGGCTGTATTCTTAGCGCGTAGGTTTTAAATTGTGTTAACTGAACGCAATCTAAAAATAGGATCTCAGGAGCGATGTAAGGACTATTAGCTCACTTGAAAACGTATATTAATATATTGTATACACCAATATTATATACGTTAATTTTTATGTAATATTTAGTACTAGCTTTTGCCCGCAGCTTTTCTCGGGAACAGTACATTTTTCCTTGATAAAAGGTTTCCCCCCTGTAAAACGTGCATACAAAATTTGATGACGACCAGTCTTGTAGTCAAGGCGTGAAAACGTAACAAACAAACACACATTCGCATATATAATATTATAGTTAGGATAGTTAGGATTTTTTTTTATTTCTCTTTAACTCAGCTTATTGTAATGTTACAGATCTGTAGTGGAACGACACCTTTCTGACAAGTCTGTATCAAGACTTGCGGGCGTTTTCGCCATTGCATCTCGAGGTGAGCTCCTCGACTCTCTGTTCTCTGGCCAGGTCGACGACGACGTGCTCAAGCTATCCAGGATGCTCCGCAAAGAACTCGATAGAGGTCTTCTATAATCAGACACACACAAACATCCTGTGCCGTCCTTAAAACAACCAAAGTTAAGCGTACCAACGTAATTTGGACGTGACGTCGCCATTTGGCCGTCAGGACATAAGTCCTTGGAAGCTCCGACTATGGGATCACTTACAATATCGTTATCTCCATAAATGGAGATTTGATTTTTTTATTAATAACAATATTTACTGTTAGATTGTACATACAGTTTGCACAATCGACGATTCGATTAGTTAGTACCGGCTTCAGATTGGAGTTACTAGCTAAACGAAATTGTAGGTTTAATGGATAAAACAAATTGGCTGTCATTGAATGGTAATTTTAGAAGAAAATATATCATGTATCTCATTTCAGAAGCTGGTACTGCTATGTAGAGCATTATCGCTTCAGCATTCGTTTAACTAACTGCATTATAATGTACCTTCATATTGTTTTTATAAAACGTAACATCACTGGAAAAGCTCTCTTAAGTACTTGTCTGTGATTCTAAACATTTTGACGTAAAAATAATGAACAAGACTTTATAAATAACTATGAATACTCAGTGAGTTTGTTTTATCAAGTATTTATTGGCATAAAATGAATAATAATGTAATTGTTCCTTATATCGTGTAACCAAAACCGTTTCCTTGAGTTTTATATTCGGATCTTTCAAAGGGCTATCAACAAGATGAATTATTCTTGACGTTATTAATAAAAATGCTTTTGGAAAGTTAAAATTAATTGTAATGAACTATATTGTACTTTTAATCATTAAATACTATCAGTGATTAACATAGACAGTGTATTCATGCGCAGTATGGGGTATTAGGAGGGATTAGGAGTTGATTACTTAGACGACCTAATTATATTTTCAATAAACATGACGATCAGCAATGTGGATTTCCATGACTCAAAAATTGATAGTTCTTTGAAAAGTTATATGAATACAGCATTATAATGCCATTTACTAATTTAATTCATATACTTGCCTGCCGTAACTTCTGCCAGTATTGTAATTTTATTAGCACTTAATTTATAATATTATCAAATTGGTATTGACTATGTCGGATCAGAAAACTTGCCTTGTTTTACACTATATAAGATTATTACACAGCATTATTATTTTAGAATGCATTTAATAGTTTGTATATACTACCCTATATTTAAAGTGTACTCCAATATTAAGTTTTAATTATTAAATTATATTTTAGGTTTACGTTTTAGAGGAAAGTTACCAGATAGGTCGATCCTTATTTTATTTTAATAATAATGGATTTTAAATGCACTCAAATCTATGATTATATAGCAATAAATAACTGAATGAATATCAAAACGCTTTGTGCTGGTAACGCTATTCTGTATATCTGGGTGTGAAACTTACCTACTTATATTTTATGACTAAAATATATAACAAAAGAAACGAAATAATAGACTTCATCATACATATATAAGCCTACACGTCTACGATACACAGTAAGGCCCTATTGCATTACTTAATAAAGTCTTTTAAGTCATTAATAGTCATCTTTATCATGTAATTTTCTACAGTACTCAATATATTGAAATCTAGATCTTATAAGTACATATTTATATGATAACCAGCATTATATAATTTCATACAGTTGTCGAATTATCTCATGTTTACTAAGTATAAAATAACTATATAACATCTTACTTGAAATGTATTTTCTAAGTTTATTCTCGATACCAGATGTAAGGTTTTATTTAAACGATCGTATATTAAATTACATGACGTATATCACTGTTAAGGATATGTTAAATATCTATGGTACTGACATTGATCTGTGTATTCAATCATACGTTTATAATATCTTTAATATATTCGGCGTCTTGCAAATTTTATAAAATACTTCGGACCAAAAACTTTAATATCTAAACAGTTCTAACATATCTGAACTAGAATTCATATCTTAATTATTTTATTAGCAATAAACTAACGTGGATAGTCATAGTTTGTAACTATATTGTTTTGTATAACTATTTGTAGTGTAGTGCGATATCTCACTATAGTAACGCACATCTCTCTCTCTTGCCTAATTGTGTCACTGTTTAGTGTTACTATTACTATTTGTGTTGGTGTATGGCGCTTTCCATTTATACAGCATACATTATTTTTATCAGCGTTATTTTTTTTGTTGTAAGCGAGGACTTATATGAAAATATAATATTATTCGACGAAATTTTTATATTACTAATGTAAGTTTTCTATCTGAATGGAGATTACTCACTATACCTACTCGTATGTGTCTAGTCGATTCGCTTGTTCTAATTAATTGTTAGGCGATTCTATAGAGAGTGTCGTATCGTTCAATGTATGTTAATGTTCTAAATGGAAAGCATCAAATGTCATAGCTAGATGAAATCAAAGAGACGTCCAAGTAGGGATTGTATTAAAAAAGACAATATCATTGTGTAATATAATAAATGTTGATTCCTAGACGAGTCTCTACGAGATGTTACTGGATTGACGTGAAGTGAATGTTTTAAGATAGTTGTTTTTTACAAAAACTGGTGTGATTTATATGTTAGCATATTTGTTAGAAGTTAGTTTCTTAAACTATGAACGTTCTCTGTAACTACTTACACCATGACAAAATGTGGAATGATGGCAATCACTGTATTAAGTATAAACGTTATATTATCGAAATATAATTTTATATTGAAAAAGTTTAATTAAGGTCATTGTAAAGATAAAGATGAGCGTAAAAGATTTTAATACAATGTCGACGTCCAATAAATGGAAATGTTCTAATTATATGCTCCCGATGTATTCGTTTAGGCTTTAAATTGAAACAACGCAGATTTTAAAGTTTAGTTTACTAAATACTTAGATGAAACTAAACTGCATCGACTCACTTTTGCAAAGTTATTTTAGATCACCTAAGCTAACGAGAGGCGTTTAATGACACGATTCTGTATTGAAATTGGTTCGAGATTTGGTAACCAATAATTTTGGCAAGCATATTATTAAGGTTTAGCTGACTGACAAAAGCTTCTTACATTTTTCCAATCTTATTGTCAAACCTCATTCCGCGATCAAACAGATCATGGACTGAGGAACTGATCTCTCTGTCATGAGAACTTTAGTGAAACTCTTAGTGAAGAGGTGTGCTGTAACACCCTTTCCAAAATAAAATTCTAGATACTACGCTTACAGTCTGACTCGAGCAATTCAAGAATTTATTATTGGTGTGTTTATAAGATCATTATTAATTTCATTCTATTTTTAAATGTCAACTGTTAAAGCACGCTTTGGGATTAACTCTTTTGACCACAGACCTGCATAAATATCAAGTTGCAAGTACTATCAGAAAAAGTCAGTTTATACATCGCACGTTATTTATTTTACGAGCTTGAATTAGAAGTTCTGATTTTAAATATTCTTGCTGGCCATGCACTTTATTTGATTATGACGTCACTATTTTCGACAGGACCTTTATTGGGATGCTTAGTGTTCTAAGCGTCCCATTAATGACTGATCCCTTCTACGTCACTTGCATACAAAAAGCAATACAATGCATTTGAACGGCACTGCTGACACTACCAATGCACGCTTCGTGATGCCATGACTAGTATGGTCTTTGACTATCTCATACCAGTTTCAATACTGTTAAAGACTAATTATAAAGTACTGAGCACAATAAGGCACTCGTACATGACGTTTAACTGTTCGTAGAGCTGCTTCACTATCTCAGGCGAGTGCTTGAGACAGGTGAAACCGGCTGCGACTACTTGTATGTAATAATTTTTTGTTAAGCTGTGTTATATGTAATAAGATTTGATATCAAATATACAATTGATAAGATTTGTTGTGTTTTTATTTGGGTGGATAACACCCAAAGTCTTATATATGTATATTGATGGTGAGGCGCCACGTTATTGAAAACAAAATTCTATGCTTGTATTGAGCCTTGTTTGAGCGATTAAGATTTTTATGTAAAGATATCATTAGCGTCAGAATGGCTGGTCGCCTATGGCAAGCGGCTTTGAAAGTATATTCAGGAATTGCTACTCAATTGCTTATATTTGCTAAATTTCTTCAATAATTGATGTAGCAATACAAAACAATACATTCAGAGAAATATGAATATTTTTTTGACCAGCCATTCTGACGTCAGGATGGCTGGTTGCCTCCGTGTTCAGCATGAAAGCCGCAGAATTTCTTAAAGTTTTGTTATGTCAATAATAGCTTACTAATTGCTACTTTCACGAATTTAAGTTTGAGCTTCATACATACATGAGGTAAAAAAATACAGCTTTTATTAAAATTTGAACGAGGAAGTGCTTAATAATTTAGAAAGGTGACAGATTTTTTTACTACAGTCTTGTTCAAATCTTGCAGGCGTTCATTTCGACTTATTATAATGATGTTTGGTGAGTACCTAGTTTATAATACTGTTACGGCTAGTGCCATCTGACGGCACTCGGCAGTCCCTTCTAATAATTTATTACAGCACCATCTATTGACATCTTGCGGAACTACGTAGTATCAGTGCGAGCACAGTAGAGAGAGCGCTAGCACATTCTCGAATCATCGTGCTGTTGCGTGCCGGGTATGGCTTTTCTAGAAAACCCCAGAAACGCTTTACCCGCGTATATATAAAGCGCACGCGCACCACCGAGTCAGTTTACTATCGTAAGCGGTCAAGTGTTCATCGAAGCGAACGGAAGCGAAAATACTACGGAGTTTGAAGCAGTTACAGTGGAAAAGTGCAGTATAAGTGTTTGTTGTGTATTAAATTTATGGCATATTATACTATCATTAGAATTGTTTATATTATGTATATAATTAATAATTTGTATTAAAGTTAATTGTGTGCTAGAATAAAACGTGTTTTAGTCGGTAATATTGTTTTGTATTCTTATCCGTCGAACCCAGCACGTAACAATACGTACCTATCCTCGATAACACACTATTTACTAGTATCAGTATGTATAATAGCTGGGTCAGATATACGTTAACGATATACTATGGTTTTTTCTTTCATACATTTCCTTTGTTTCATATTTATGCTTTTGTAAGTAGGTATGTGCTGCTTGTTAATAATACCTATGTCTTTTTTGTTTGTTATTAATAGTTTCAAACATCTAAGTCGATTCCGCTTCAATAGATCTGGGGTGGGTGACCCATAATTGTAAACGCCTGTATGATTTGAACAAGACGCTGTAGTATTAAAGTCTGTTGCCTTTCTAAATTATTAGGCACTTCCTCGTATAAATTTTAATAAAAGCTGTATTTTTTTACCTAATGTATGTATGAAGTTGAAACTTAAATTCGTGAAAGTAGCAATTAGTAAGCAATTATTGACATAACAAACTTAAAGAAATTCTGCGTCTTTCATGCTGAACACGGAGGCAACCAGCCATTCTGACGTCAGAATGGCTGGTCAAAAAAATATTCATATTTCTCTGAATGTATTGTATGTAGCAATTATTGAAGAAATGTAGCAAATATAAGCAATTGGGTAGCAATTTCTGAATATACTTTCAAAGCCGCTTGCCATAGGCGACCAGCCATTCTGACGCTAACAAGATTTCGGAATATCACCATTATGCATTTGACTGCACGGATGACGTAGGTGGCGATAGTCTAAGCGGTCCCCTTGCCACTGCCACTGCGTCGAGTGCTGTGTGTTCGAATACTCCGAATCCCACACGGGACAAAATTGAGTGATTCACAAATGGTTGATCCGAGTCTGGGTGTTCTTTTTGTCCGTTGTTTGATTGTTGGTAAAGTTCCCCGTGACACAGGATTTATTCGCGGTGCGCCAGTTGTCTTTTAAAAAAAGGACAAAGAATGTGAATCTTAACCCATTCAGTGCCCATCACTCACCCTACGAGTCAAACAAAATTTGTTCGTGTGCCCAGAATTCGCATCCTTGTCGTGTTTATACGTATATCTAGCTATTGTCGATTCGTCGCCATGTCTAGTACCCACATTCTAGTTAAAATTACTCTACTCTTATAAAAAACAAAAAATAAATATATCTGTAGTCCTTTTACTATGCAGATTACGCATCTAAAATTTACGATCCATTATTTACATAGTAAATATATTTAGAAAATTACTACAAATATTATATAGTTAGGAAACATCCGTTATTCCAGTTCCAACGCCTATATAAAGCGTGTGCCGAGCTCAGAGCGCACAGTTGCATTTCGTATCTCGAACGGATAGGTCGTTTCGACGTGACTTGTGAGTTGGTGAAAGTGTTGATTATCAGTTCAGTGTGTGTATAAGATGTGTAAAAACTGTGAGTACCTTTAATTAGTTACTAGCAAGTGTTTTATTTTTCTCATGTTGAGGTTATGATTATTAACATTGGTTAAACTGAGAAATAAATTGTCTTTAGGTTATTTTCAAATTGTTTTTTTTTAAAGAATTTCTTTCCTGGTTCCTAAATATTGTATATATTTAGGAACCAGGAAAGAAATTCTTCTTCTTAGAGTGCAAATGTAAACATGTTAAATGTCATAAGAATGTTACGTTATGTATTGTGTACTTGTATCAAAGGTATATAGAATATACTATGCAGTACGAAAACGCGGGTAGTTAGAAAACATTTCCTATATAAAATTAGCAAATGAAACTGCTATGGCAATCTTTTTCTTTTTTTAGGCTGTTTCTTTGATAGCTTTCAAGTCACCCAGGACTTGAAAAGCTTGCAGATATTATGTACTTAATGATTGTAGGAAAAGTAAGTCGGTATGTCGACCACGGGAAACTTCTCAGTTGATTTTGAAAGGGTACCTAAAATCGCCACCTCGTATCAAATTCAACTATTACTATTATATTAACTAGCTACTGAAGGTATTTTTGTTAAACGATTTACAAATCTCTTCTGGAGTTTACGCGGATCTTGTCTAGTAGAACAAATTTATGTATGTGCGTTTAGGCTTTTCTGCCATACAATGTTCAGATATCTTAATTCGACAAACTCACGTTCGCATTGGGAATATGGGATCAAATATAATGACCACCAAAATACTAATTGCGCAGAAAATATGCTTACTAAAATATAATAGAGCACCTATACGCCTCAAATCACTGCATTCCGTCTCGGAAGGGATAGGTTATGTTAGGTTCCTTCTTAAACCCACCCATAAATAGGAGCCCGTCGATTTAGTTTGATCTCTTTAAAATATTTTAGTAAGCATATTTTGCTGTGCAATTAGTATTTTTGGTGGAACAAAGGCAAAAAATTGAGGAACAGCTGTTAAATAATACCCTTAGAATATTAGTAATTTGTTAAGGTCAGTGCCAGCACATAAGAAAATAATGGTCACAATCCGATTGGAAGCTTTAGAGAAATGTGTGGAAAAGCATACATACTTACAAATATACACGCGTGCATTTATATTTTTGTGTATTTATTTGAAAGCCCTAATATGTAAATTATGATATGTGACTGTATATATACGTGTCGAATTGATAACCGCCCTGTTTTGTTTTCGATTGAATAGTTTAAAATATAATATAAGAATCCCACACGGGACAAAACTTTGTGTGATCCACAAATGGTTGTACCAAGTCTGGATGTTCTTCGTGTTCGTTGTTTGAATGTTTTTAAAGTTCCTCGCGACACAGGATTTATTCCTAGTACGAGTAGTAGTATTTTCAAAGGAAAAAGAGGGAATATAGTGATATGATTCCCTTTGTCCATTGGCTTCAATAAGCGTTTACTATCTTATACGTCATTTAGCTCTTATTTGTTACCTTAGTCATAATATAAAAGTAAGTACCTACCTAAGTAAGGATTAATGTGTAATTAATTTATATCGTGTTTCTTGTATAAATATTTGCAAAGTTCTCCGCGACACAAGAATCATTCATTGAGTGGGAATTGTGGGGTGGGCGGGGGAAATCGCGGGCAAAAATTTGTTAAGAGAATAAAAAGGGAACACGATGTGTATGACGTAACTGCCTCCGTGGCGCAGCGGTAGTGAATGCGACTGTTGTGCATGAGGTCTCGCGTTCGAATCCCGAGTCGGGTCAACAAAAAAGATGTTGGGTTATTCTGTTTAGAAATCTCAATACGAGCCCGGAGTTAGGCAGTTGGCGGTGTTAGACACTCCTGTGCCTCGGAAAGCACGTAAAGCCGTTGGTCCTGCGTCTGATCTCTCACCGGTCGTGTCGGATCACCGTCCCATCGGATCATGAGGGTTAGGGAACAGAGAGTGCACTTGTGTATGCGCTCATACTTGTGCACTATAATATCTCCTGCGCAGATGGCTAGTCTCTGTTAAGATTGGCCGCCGTGGCCAAAATTCGGTCTGGAGGACTTTATTATTATTATAATAATCGTAATATACTGTTAAAATACATGTGCTGCATGCTAATATCTTGAGATCACTACATAACTTCATACCTATTATTAAAAAAAGTCCCCCGCCGCGTCTGTTCGCGATAAACTCTGCAACTACTGAACGGATTTTTATGATATTTTCACCAATACACAGTGATTCATGATAAAGATTTAGGGGTATAATTTGTTTAGTTTTTGTATAAATTAGTTGAAATATGACGATAATTGTTGAAAGGCTTAATCGAAAACTGCCAAATCCCTTTAAGATATAACAATATATATCCGTGTGTAGCCAGGGCGGGTCGCTAGTTAGGATGTACGTGTGACACCTTAGATGCAATACACAGAGGCAAATTTCAATCCTTTACTTCAATAGCTCAGTTGACAGAGCGATGACAAATTTTGTCGATGTCGCAGGTTCAAATCCGGCTTCATGGATTCCTTTCGGCCGCTATGGCAACTGAGTGCCGTAACAAATAGCGAAGACTTTTTAATTTTATTCTTTCTTGCCAACTAATTTCTATGGAATAATATTTTTCTTAATAGGTATGTAACCACATGCCAACAATTTATAAATGTCTAGTTGAGATCGAAAAGTAAACATTATTTTTGCAATATTGCAACCAGTTACCAACTACTTTTTATTGCTGTTGGTGACTGACAAACTAGCAGACAAACTAATGGAAAGCGATAATCGCTGCTCTTGAAAATGGCTGTGTTTTCTTGGTATTTCAGAAGTATTTTGAAGCTAACACAACTAAGCCGCTGCCTTCCTTAAACCACATAGATTTCTTTTTCTTTTTAACAGACAATTCTCGCACTAGGAATAAATCCAGTGTCACGGGACTTTACAAACATTCAAATAACGGACTTAAAGAACACCAGATTCTGAACAACCATTTGTGGATCACACAAAGCTTTGTACCGCGTGGGATTCGAATCCCAACACTGGGCGTAGTAGCAGTGGCGAGGCGACCACTTAAATCAATACGCCATACGTGCAGTCTTCCAGTCCAGTCGTCCATCCTTAAACCACCAGATAGCAAACAAGCACATGGTCTGTAAACGTTAAACTTACCTCAGCTTATAGGTATATAGCAGCACCAAGAAGCTTTATGAAAACTTTATTTGCTACTCTTGAAACTTTGTTTCACTCTTTATATACAGGTGTCCCAGAAGTCGACGTCAAGCCGGACAAAATATAAAAAAAATCTTAGTTACGTATTTAAATAAATTAAAAATTTAAAAACCCCCGACACATATTGAGGGAGTTGTGCAAAAAAATGTAATTCGCCATTTTATGGTGGCGGCCATCTTGGATTTGCAATTTATCATAGTGTATAGTATTCTACTAGTCAAGCCCTTTCATTTGATACCCATATTGGGGGAGTTGTGAAAAATATGTAATCCGCCATTTTGTGGCGGCTGCCATCTTGGACCGATTTTCATTAAACATAACTAAGAACACTCTCGACTAATTCACCTTTCAAATAAAAAAAACAAAATTAAAATCGGTTCGTCCGTTCGGGAGCTACGATGCCACAGACACACACACACACACACACACACGCACACACACACAGACACATCAAACTTATAACACCCCGTCGTTTTTGCGTCGGGGGTTAAAAAAGAAAATAATGCTTCTTTAACCTCTCGATTTTATTCGATTATTTGAGATTACATAACAAAAAAAAATATTCTTGAAGTAAATATTTCTAGTAACAGGAGTGAAAAGACAGTCGCAGAGTGTAGATATTTCTGATATTTTTTTTAATGGCTATAGTTTTTAAAAGCCGTTGTCATATCAAAGTCGTATTGTTTCTGAATTAAAGAAAGTTATCGTTGCATGTCTTCTTTAAAGAGCTTTTTTATTTTTATCGTCTTCCGTTCTATTGCCGTGCTTCTAGCTTTGCAATTATTTTCGTGTTCCTTTAAAAGCTTTATTGGCTCATTGCGAGTATTACATTAAGTTAAAAATAAAATTTAAAATTACTATTGAAACATTTTCAGTGACCTAATGTAAAACTGAAGTACATGGTTATCGTTACGTGATCCTAAATTTGCTATTTGAAATAGATACAGACATCTCGAAATAAAAAACTTAATGGATGTGCCATTAAGTTTTTTATTTCGAGATGTCTGTCTAAATAATCCATAAGCAACTTATGTATACTGTTCACTCAAAGCCTATTAAGAATTTTCACATTTATAGCAAATGTGAAAATTCTTAAACATAGACTTTTCTCGATGTCATTTTTATAAACGTATAAGCTAAATAGTTAACTAAATCGCCGTTTTTGTTGTTGGTTGCGAGCATTGGTAGTCAGTTACCATCAAAGAATACTTTTGCCGCCATGCAAAAGTATTCTTCGACGGTGACTGGTTGCATGTTAGAAAAAATATATCTTCCCGTCGCAATTGTTTGTCGAGAAAAATATCTTTATTCGCAACTGGTTGCGAAACTTAATTGCCATAGCTGCCGAAATGCAATGAAATAGTAACAGTACGTTTCTCTAAATAAAAGTTACCCTGTCCTTTTTGTTCCCCTGATAACGTGTATGCAATGGGACTGCCCACTGAGACTTGTCACCTAGGCCCAGACGTGAACAGTTAAATATTATAAATGTATGCCTATTTTTAGGTTTTTGAAGGTGTAACTCATGACTAAAAACAAACTAAAACGCCGCCAAGCTATTACAATGAACATAAATTGAAATAAAAAATTCCTTTTAGGGATGACAAAAGTATGTGTTAGATCTGCATTTAAGTGTTTGTATGTAACTATTAGTATTTATAACAGGAAGCTAAAACTTTGTTTGTATATGCTAGTATAGAGTAAGGTACATAATTATCAGAATCCAGATTTTTTAAGCAATGGTTATAGGTATGAAGAAGTTTAAATTAAAAAAACATTTAGTTGTCATCTTCTATATTTTCATTATCATATATTATAAATATATCGTCTAAGAAAGGAGCAGGAGGCATAACATTATTTTCAAATCTAGCCCAGCTAATATATAGCCATATTATGGTCATAACATCTGAATAGCAACCAACCGTGCGTTTGCCGGCAATACAATTACAGTAGTATTGCTTCCCTAATAATACAGAACTGGTAATAGACTCTTAGCGGAGTTAAAACATAACTTAAAAATCGTTTTTTTATCTAAATGAATGCACAATTCATTTTAGTCTTATTCTGGTGTCCCCTAGTAGCCTGGAGTGGGCTGTCTCCTTTCATAATAATTATTGGTTGAGTAGTTACGGCGTGAAAGCGTCACAAGCAAACAAAGTCGCTTTCGCGTTTATAATAGATATTAGGATGATTACCTACTTAACCACATCGTGTCTACCTTCTTCTAGCCAGCTCAGTGTGATTCTTCTCCCTAGTCTTTATTATTCCCAAGTCACTTGGGGTCGGCTTTTTTAGTGTAACCGGATTTTACTGGATATCAGTTTTAAACGGAGCGGCTGCCACCTGACCTCCGCAACCCGAAGGCTAACAATACCCTAAGGCTAGACCAGTGTCAGGATATTATAGGGCACTGACTTCCCAATAACGACTGCCATAGACGTTCATGGCAGCCGGGACCAACGGCTTAACGTGCTCTTCGAGGCACGAAGCAGGCGATAATTGTCAATCAATACGCACATAATTTCGAAAAGTCATATACGAGTACATTCCAAAAGTCAGAGGTGTGCGACGTGGGTTCGATCCCGAGACCCTCTGCATTGCAGACTGTTGGTCTCCCCATGCAGTGTGATTGCTCTTAGTAATATTAACGAAATACGGAATGTACAAATAAAACGAACAATTATTGTGAAAGCACCAGTCAATAAACTTTATTCACTATAATTCCCTTAGTATACAAATCTGATATTGGTGAAGTGGATGACGTGGTCTCTATACTACAAGTGCTGTTCAAATGCTTCTGTGTCTGCGGCCAATTGCCAACATATTATAAAACACTAATTCAACCTGATATTTATTTACTTTAAATTTTCTGATCTTGACAAGCCTTCTTTTAGTTTATTCTTAGAATGTTATTAAAATCAACGCTTAGTGCATCTAGTAATCCACTTTTTTCTTTATTTATTTGCACTTTGCACAAATATTTATTTCTAGTGCTTCTGTAAAGTGTTGGCAATTGTGACCTGAATATAGTAATCGGACTTAAAATCTATTTCATTACTCTCAGAAAATCATACAATAAAATTCGTTACCAATTACTTACAGCATACCCTAGTAATGGAATAGATTCAAATCTTTAGCGGCGACAATCATTGCATATGAATCTACTAAACAACATGAACATTATGTAAATTATACAAAGGAAAACATATGAGATCATTAAAACGGAAACATTTAGTGATAGTAAAGTACTTACATCTAATTATAATTTCTTATTTTAACAATTAGAATGAGAAAGCTTTTTATTGATGACTAAAGCGATGA
Source organism: Catocala nupta (assembly GCA_963675205.1). Lineage (NCBI taxonomy): Eukaryota > Metazoa > Arthropoda > Insecta > Lepidoptera > Erebidae > Catocala > Catocala nupta. The sequence goes on along the minus strand of OY776092.1, from coordinate 22,424,297 downwards.
CTATTTACAATTACACTTACTTACGGAATGTTGAAGTACGGAGTTATTGAAATAAATATATAGTGACGTTTGTAATACAAGTTTAAATTCCATGGTAGACATTCTACTACAACGAACTTTTAAACTAATACAGGATTCTCTTACAAGTACACACAATACGGAGCGACTGTACACATGAAAACTAAGTACATATGTTTAGAATATTCGTAAATCCTATATTGTCACTACAATCTCAATATTCCTTAAGTTATCGATATTATATAAACGATAGGGTCTTTATAGTTTAGTTCAACGACTCAAAAATATTTATATGTGATGAGATCATTGGTGAAAGCGCCATCTATGGTGACACACGCAACACTATGGGGTACATTATGCGACATAAAGCTCAAAGCGTTCGATCTGAGCTTACACATACCTAAACGACTATCAAAGTAATTTTAGGTATAAAATAGATTTGTTTCTCTAACCTATAAACTATACATATTATATACTAATCGATACCAATGAGTATTAATGTCCGTTCAACGGCTTTCGAGTGAAGATTCCGATTATTTACGTGTGCTTTCTTTCAAAAAGCATGAATTGAATTATAAACGCGGTCTATATTGAGTGAATGATTGCCAAAACATCAATTTTGGTTAAGTATATTACAAACTGTGACGTTTCATTTTCGTCTTTGGGTATATTAATAAAATTAATAAGTAGGTAGTTCATTAAGTTTCGTTCTGACATTATTTCCTTTTTTGTTCAAGTACCTACATATGCAATTAACTGTAATGGTTAAACAGATGTTGCTTTTGCAATTGGTTTACTAAGTTTATATTTCCGTTCGATGGCTAATAGAAACTGAATTCCCCGCTAATTTTACCCATAAAATAGCCAACTATTATTTTATTGTTATCTGTTATAATATAATTATTCTTATGAATATTCATGAGTGAATTCCATTACATCAAGTGTCTTACATTTAGATATGTAGAGTAATTACAAGAGGTTGAAACGGGAGATTTTTTTATTTAGTAGACAGCAGTCAACTTAGTGCAGACTTCTCTGGCTTTTGAGCAAACGATGTTCCGTGAAAAGGAATTTACGAATTTTGTATTCTATAATCATAAATAACATTATGTTTAAAACATGTAGATCTGTCAGATTTGGATGTTATCATTCTGTCTCGACCGCGTTGTTCACTCCCGTTTCAAAACATTAAGTTAATCTACATTTGAATAAACACGAGTTTTGACTGTGTTTTACTTTTACTACACATACATAAATGTTTTGTTACACATTTAAGATGAGGTGGGGAGGGGGCGTCGGCCGATAATGTATATGTGCGCTTTCGAGGGTTTCACGCGAATAATTTCCAAATAATTTCATCTATCTAATATACAATATCATTTTTAGTTTACAAATTAATACTAAAACAAACTCTTCGTAATCTCCGCTGGACATTGGCTTTGCCATCCTACTCGTCTTACCGCGATACTCCGTGCAATAATAATAAGTGAATCATAAATCATAGCATAAACAACACAATTATTTTGACAGATAATGCTTTTTTTAATGCGAACGCCTGATTGGGCCGGTACGATATCTACTTTGCCTACGATTGATACTGCACAGCGTCCAATGTGTTAAAGAAATTAAACTATCGGAGATCATTCCTTTTTGGATAATCCATCTATATGTACCTAAACTAAATTCAATGTAGATTATTTGTTTAACAAATAGCTGTGCAAATAAGTAAATTTTAAGTCATTAGATGTGAAATGTTTTATACCTACACTTTCATTTCAGATTTATTTGACAGTAATTGTTGGTTTACTAGGTCTTCATGGAATTTCGCTTAGATAAACGTAGATGTTTCTGTGAGAGGTTAAAATATAAAATATTTTCAGTAAAATATACCTACTCTCCAGTCTGTGTATTTAGCAAACCTTGTTTTCGAATAACAGATCGTCTCGTAAGTTTACTGCAGCTAGTGATGTTGAAATACATTCTGCTAAATACAAAAGCTTTAAGGATTGATGACCCGTCAGTGAAAATTAAAAATTATTCAACACAATTTCTATAATAAAAATTTCTTTTTTCCTTTTGTAATTTACTAATGCATTGCTTTGTTCTTTAAACCAGAGCGATAGTTCCTTGGTTTTAGAACAATGGTCCAATTTTGATTTTGTACCTTGAATTGTTCTAATACATCTGTATTCAGTTGGAACAAGTCGCGGTACAAAATTAGTCAAAAGGACTGCTATTCAGACTGATCCATTCTAATAAATATTTTAAATCATAACATTATCGAGCAAATGCAATTTTTCAACAATGACCTCACTACAGTGTTAAAGCATATGACGATCTCCAGAGCAATGCATTAGGAAATTAGGTCAGATTGAGGGTAGAAGTATGGTGGCGCGTGGTGTGGCGGGGGGTGGGGTCGAGGGGAAGAGGGAAGGGGATAGGCGGTGGCACCGCTCACTCCTTGAGCTTGTGCCAGTCGGCGATCTGGCGGCGCGGCGCCGCCTGCACCTCGCGCCAGTGGTGGCGCGCGCTGCCCGCGCCCGCCGAGCCCAGCTCCAGGCGACCGATCACCTGGCGACAACACGATTCTTGCTTAACTACGTCATAGAAAAGTAAAATAAAAAGCAAAAGGAAATTGAGACGATTTCGTTTCTGGTATAATGATAACACTTCGATCTTGAGTCTACTACGAATTTTATTGCTCTTGACAGTTTTCATTTTATTTTAACTGGCCGTGCAGATAACTGTCTCACTGCACGGAACTCCTCTTCTCAGTGTGGGAAGGATAAGACTATTGTGGTAGACACCACGCTGACATAGTGTGGGTTGGCAGAAACTATACGGAGAACTCTCATACCGGTTTCCTCACGTAACTTGTGTTCACCGTTGAAGCCAGCGATAATACGCACATGACTTAAACTTTCAAAAAATCAGAGGCCTTGAGCTTGAATTCGAGACCTCTGCATGGCAGTCCGTCGGTATTCTACTAGGCTATTGTTGTCTACCTATATATTTCGTTTAAATTTATCATCACTAACATTACCGCTATATTTACTTTTAGACTCTGAAGAGCAGCAGTGCATACAGTGCTATGTGAGGTGAACTGACCTCATTCTTAGTGACTCTGTCCCAGTCCAGCACAAGCAGTTCGAGCGAGACGTGGTCGAGGGTTGCGTTGGGAGCGGCTGGCACTTCGAACACGAACGACTCGTTGAACACGGGGTTCAGGGTCCGCTTCTTCACGTGAGTCTTCTTCTTGGCAATGCGCTGGCCGTTGTATAGCAGGTACATCTTCACGTATCTGTAAAATTAATAATAGAAATTACAAAAAACACATTTATGTTTATAGAATACTAGACTCTTTCAACGCTTATAACCGCAGATGTTTCAAAATTAAGATCGATGGCTTTCGGTCTGCCAGAACAGATATCTATTTCATCGCGTGGAACCAGTAACTTTCAACATGAGCTCCAGCTAAAAATGTGTGAATGAAGTTTGAAAAAACTTAAGATATTTCGACCAATTCAGGTGAGTAAGGTTTATAAACAAAATAAAGTGCTATGAAAGCCTTAGAAAATAGTTTAATAGCACGAGTCACCGGCGTATATAATGAAAGGCCAGATAGGTCGTGACCACCTTGGAATTGTCTGGTGCTCACCCCAAGATGTGAGGCTTCAAGTCAACTCCAGACACGTTAATGCCACGAGAAAATTGGGACATCAATCAGTACCTATCTTTTTCTCAAGATTGTAAGTAACTGCTTTGAATGTAGATTTACTGCAGTCTGTATAATTGCCAACATTAATTAGAAATACTTGTCACAGTTAAGAGTAATGCAATTGGACTCACGGGTCAGCGAGTCCGGTGACGTCCATCTTGGGCAGGTTACGCGCCTTGAGCAGCACGACGGTGAGGCGCGCGGCGGCGGGCTGCCAGCACAGCGACACCAGCACCTCACCGCGACCCACGCTTCGCATCTTAACATCATCACAACGATTTAATGCCTGTTGGTAATATTGCTGGAGTTTCTTTTTTTACCTCCACGGGGATGGGCGGAGGGATTATGTCGGACTCACGCGATGAAAGATGGCTACTTCCCAGTCCAACCGACTAAACCTACGACGGTGTTCCTCCATTGCAACCCTGCCGCAGACTGTTGGTGTGTCTTGAGCCTCGTATTCACTAGGCAACAATTGACGCACAACACTTGACGCTCAACAAGATCGGCAAGGCTGCACAACAACGCGCGATGTTGCCGGCTGGCGCGCAACATGATGCACGGCTTGTTGTTTGTTTGCGTGCAACATAAGTACAGTTGAGCGTCACGTGTTGTCAAGAGGAGACGTGACGCGCAAAAATGTCCGTAGTGTGCTGAAATCAACACTAGTTTCTCTGGCGACATGTTGCCGACGACTGGTCATGCGTGGACAGACAACGTTGCTAAACAAAGTGCCGCGTTGCCTTGTGCAACATGTCGCGCGTCAAATGTTACCTAGGGGATACGAGATTTAAACCTCATCATATTAACATCGTGTCACGCCTATACATATTGGCAGAGAGGTAGTGAGAGTGAGTTAAAGAGCTGTTGCTTATAACATAGATATGTAGATGATTGCAAAGCTGACTGCCAGCCGTAAGCTGCAGTTTTGTGCAACTTGCAGGAGAGGGAAACTAGACATACCTTGAGACTGCGTGGTTGTATCTCGCGGCAGAGCGCCATGGCCTCGCCGCTGTGCAGCTGCAGACTCGAAAGCGGGGACACCACCTCGCCGATTATCTCATCACGCGAGTATCTGGAAACAGACAGTAGAATATTTTACATTCCAGACATTGTATGCTAACCCTTAACAAGAAGTTAATCCTTGCGACGATTATGTCCGTATGTTTGGTGCATCCCGAGAAGTCTGTGTGATTTAAGGTACTATATAATATAACATTTATAAGATAACTTAAAATTAGACTAAGTTATAGTAGTTATATAAAAATGTAAACACCAAACTTTTCTATAACCAGCCAATGTTATGTACACCATAAGTGTCATATATCAGACAGAATATTTTTTTCTCCCTAGCCTTTATTATTCCCAAGTCACTTGGGGTCGGCTTTTCTAGTCTAACCGGATTTGACTGGATATCAGTTTTTACACAGAGCGGCTGCCACCTGACCTCCGCAACCCGAAGGCTAACGATACTCTAAGGCTAGGCCAGTGTCAGGATATTATAGGGCACTGACTTCCCAATAACGACTGCCATTGATGTTCATGGTAGCCGGGACCGACGGCTTAACGTGCTCTCCGAGGCACGGAGCAGGCGATAATTGTCAATCAATACGCACATAATTTCGAAAAGTCATATAACTTCCGAAAAGTCAGAGATGCGCGACGTGGGTTCGAACCCGAGACCCTCTGCATTGCAGTCTGATGGGGAGACCACTGAGTTTGTATTATATATATTGAATTAATATGCACGATGTGGTTGTACTATTAAATAATAATTATGTTTTAACAATTGTCTTTTAATTAGTGCAAGTAACCTTCGGCCGTTCTGATTAAGTTCAAATAAATAAAGCCTATCTCATAATTCATTGAAGTTTGAGCTTGTGGGGGACAGAGCGAATACACACATATAAAGTAATATTATATCGAGTCACTCTACATATGTGTATGTAAATGCACTAGGATTATTGTGTTAGCGCATAAGCAGTGTTACGGAGTCCGCGGTGTTGTATAGTCGCATATTTAACAATAAACCTAATTGGTTTAACCAGACTTATCATTCTTCACCCAACCGTACCCGGAGTCAGATTAAACACTAAGCATACACAACACTGGTGACCCCGACGAGCTGATATTATTTCATGCTTCAGCACAATTTACTGAAGCAAAGGAGGGTATTACATATAATAAATATCTCAGCATTTTGCACTTCTTATTATAATATTAATAAGAAGTGCAAGTTCTTATTATTATTATATTATTATTATTATTTATAAACGTGGCTCAAACTGCGGCAGACAGCTAGTGTGGTCACGAGCTGTCTTTCGCGGTTTCACCTCGGTTTATGATTACCCTTATCCGGTATCCCGTCGCTCGTATCGTAATATTATATAGTCTATGAAACTTCTGGATAAACTAGCTTTCTAGCGATCAATTATTTTTAAAATTAGTAGCTGAGTTTATTCATTACAAACAAAAATGAAAATCTTTTCGGTTTATACTATAAGTATAGGCAGAATAGTAAGATAACACTTCCGCGCTCCGCCAGCAAATTTATTTGTAATATAAGTACAAGAACAGCATGCCCCTGTGACATAAGAGTTTTAGGTCAAGCACTGGAAATACAGAATATTGTTATTGACTAACCTGTCAAAGCTGAGGACGACGAAGTGCAGAGTGATGGCAGTGATCTGATGCGGCGCGATCCCGTAAAACGTGAAGTCCTCATCGTACACCGGGCACCGTGTCTTGCGCACCACCCTGCAAACACAATAACTTGTATTAAGTAAAGAGTAAAATATATATATACTTACTGTTACTGTTGATACTGTTTTATATTATTATAATAGAGTACTTAGCTAATTTATTTTTATTAATTTAATCAAAAAGGTACACAAATATCAAGTTTACAATTATAAGTATTCCAAATCATCATCATTCTGATAGGAGTAATTATGAAATGAAAGTAAAATAGAGAAAAAGATGCATGATACTGTTATGTGCCGTAACCGTTATTTAAGTGCAGGTGTGCGAAAAACACGTGTACGTTACCCCAGCAGGAAAGTGCCTTGTAAAGTGATATGAGTGGCACGTATAATTATAGCGCAAGCTGCTGTGAATGTTTGGAAAAAAACGGAAAATACGATTCCTGCTGGACTAACGTTGTTCCAGCAGGAAAATTCTGAACGAATGATCGGAGAGAGAAATATTCTGCATGGGTAGTCAAACCGACGGCGTCATAAATTTGTCGTCAACATACAAGAAAACGGCTCATCCTATGATGTGTGGGTGTAAACCGGTAATAATTAGAGCGTTTAGTCAAATAATATAATCCAAAGTTTCAGCTTGAAGTGTTTCGCATATATATATATATATAAACAAAAAACTAAACATGTAAACAACGGCTGGTTATCCGACCAAATTCGAATGACTATAAAAAACGGATTAGTACATGTCGGTTTGACTTTTAGTAATATTATACAATAACGCATGAATGTACACTTTTGAAAATTTTTATGGTTATTATAAGCGTCAAGGAGGACCGAATAAAATTTTCAGCAAGCTTATACGTATTCTCATTTAGGCGCAGCGAATGTTTTACTGATTTTGAAAAAAGCGAAATTACTTGAAAATTATAATTATTAATAACTTATTACTAACAATTTATAGACTGTAACGTCTGAAATAAATTATTTTTATTATAAAATCTAATTTTGTCACAAATACGCACAAATTAAGAGCTTCTCGTGTATGTTTATTCTACAGGCGCACATACAATGGTTTTAGAGATACACGGTTGATGATGACGGAAATGCAATATCTCGAAAACCTGAAGATGCACAAATTTATATAATCATAAAAAATTGTGCGTCTTCAGTTTTTCTCTCAGCTCATGCAGAATATTTCTCTCTTCGATCATTCGTTCAGAATTTTCCTGTTGGAACAACGTTACTCCAGCAAGAATTGTTTTCCTTTTTTTCTAAAACGACAACACGCACAATTTCTAATTATACGTTCCACTCATATCACTCTAGGAGGCATTTTCCTGCTGGGGTAACGTACACAAAAACACAGCAATATAACCCAGTCAGCATCATGGCGCTATGGGCGCAGCATGGCTATCCCTCATGGCGAAATATAAACAAATACTTCTTAATTTTGCGACGAATTTTGATGCTGTCTTCACAATATGGTTTCTTTAAATGCTATTTTCTGTTACACATAAAATCGAACATAGTCTACCACCCAGATGATTGTCAAGACCTATGAAAGGTACTTACGACTACTTACACAAATATACTAAAACACTCTGTGATTAAGGCTCTTCTCGCGTGATGATGTAGTGCGCTGATGGTGCAAGATGAAAATGAAGAAGAGGTGCTCGATCATCGACGTCGTCCTCACCTTCACCCTGGCACCACCAACACTATCTTCGGTTCTCTTCTCGCTTCTTCATACTTCTTTCCACCAGTATTAGTTGGGTACAGGTGACTCTTAAAGGTCTTTTAGAAGGATAGCATCGATGGAATCTCCTATGCCAACTGAACGCACAGAAATGTGTTGGTTCGTGAATTGACTAACACATTTCTGTAAGTTCGGTCGGCAATTGAGACAGGCACACTAACAATTATTTTATACTAGATTTTCCCCGCGACTTCACTCGCGTAAATATAGGTTATGTCAATTTTCTATCCTTCGGGACCTTAATTTTTTTCTGGTTGAAAGGTACCCTATGTCCTTTTCTGTTACCCAGACAACGTGTACGCGAATTTTCATAATGTTTCGAGTAGTTAAGGCATGAAAGCGTAACAAACAAATAGCATTCGCATTTATAATATTATAGTAAGGATATGTAGGTGATGCCGATGTGTGTCTTAAACACTTGATAAATCTAAACAAAGACTAAGGTATTGGCGTCATTACGTATTTGATCAGACACACGCGTTAAGGCCCATTGATACGAGACAAGTTTCTTGTAGCAAGTGTAGTGTTCTTTGTCTAACTTGGGGAAAAAGGATAGAATGATTCTTGCTTCAAGAAACTGGTCCCATGGTAATCGACCCTTATTATTACAGAAAAATTCGAATGATTCGATGATTGTACAATTCCGCATGCCGGTCAAATTTTTCATTGCTGTTATTATTCGAAAGACAATCGAGCGTAGTGCGATGCCAATTTCTATGCTCAATGACAATGACACACCGATTATGATTCAAATGGAATCGAATAATATAATTCGAATGATTTGTTATGACAATCCAGTATAAGTGGCATATATAGCTTTTTCGGTGACGATAAATGTAGACAGTGTACTGACCTGGTCTTGACCTTGTGCTGTTTGTCAGGCAACAGCTGCAACTTGACGTACGGGTCTGGTCCGGCGGGCTCACGGCCCGGCAGACCCTGGCACGAGACCACCGATACCACCAGGGCGTTCTTCTCATTTTCATAACTGGAAAATGAACAAATATGTTAAAACATGTTCCACAAAAATATACTTGGTATACAAGTATCAACCAGTGAAAATATTCGCTTTGAAATTAAAATACTTTATACGGATTTTAACGCGTTGTTTATTTATTTTAGAACACTATTAGGTATAACATAATTTTGATACTTTAAACTATTACTGTTCCACACTGTTACTAGAGTAACTAGTAACAGTGTGGAACAGTAATAGTTTAAAGTAATAGTTTAACAGTAGTTTACTTCTATTTAAGCTATTTAAATTATTCCTGTCGAAGTAGAGTTCATCTGAGGTAGGTTAGTAATTGAATTGATTTCCGATTTAAAATATCTGGGTATCACTTTAATTAAAAATAGTATAATTGATACCTCTGGTATTTTAAAGCAAAAAAGATCATTATTACTAGACTATGGGCCCATTTTCCAATCGTCAGACAACTTTCAAACATATTCCCCAGACAAAAGTTATCTGACTATTGAAAACTCGACCCTTAGTCTAAATAGATTTCTGACGCTTGCATGACACGGCACCTTAGTTTTTTAAGAACTGTGGACAATATTTTCCATGAAAGATATTCCGCTTATCTTTAGGGAGAATAGTAACTTACGTTATATATATTGATTTAGGGATAAACGGTTTTTTGATATCGTTCGATTCTGTAATACAAAAGGCTTCGAGGTAAGGCCAGCCGGAGATTAACTATAGTACACCCTCGACAGATGCAGGGACTTTCATGTGAATGGCACGTTGTATTGACAATTTTCCTATGTAAATGTTCAATTATCCCTTTGAGGGAGTTTCGAAGGGTATGACGGAAAGGTTGAAATAGTAAAGGCGACGTGTGATCAAAGACCTTGTTTGTGCTAGATTTAGCGAAATCTGTACATACAACAAATCATATTTTGATTGACTGATAGGGGTTGATTAGGGTATGATTAGGAGTTTTATTTTTATTAAAAATACTACTTGTGCCCTCAGTACAATACCTGTGTACCGAGGGACTATACCATAATTCAAACAACGGACACAAAAACATCCAGATTTGTAACAATCGTTTGTGAATTATATACATTTTAGTCCCGGGTGGGATTCAAACCAACAACACACAACACAAGTACCAGTAGCGAGGCATTTAAGCCACTACTACATCCGTATAGTTAAGTTACTTAAAGAATAAATTTGGCATGATGACAGTTTTTGAATGAGTATATGAACAGGACATTGAATTTGATAATTTAAAAATCCCGTACTGGCCCTAACTGATGTTTTCAAATTAGACAGTTAACAAGATATCCCGTGATAAATCTTGAGCGTCCAGTAGTATCTATGTTGTTCAGATTGTAGTGTTGTTTACGCAACTCAAATAACTATTTTAATAAGTATTACCATCCCACAGCATTATAATTAATTATTTACTTCTCGATAACTTGTGACACAAACTTGCTTCAACAAACTCAAATCAATAAACAAAAATAGAAACTCATTTGGAACCATTTACGAATACGACAGAATTACACGAACGATGTCTTTCATATAAATATTCAATACTTTGTAAATATCGATTCGTCGTGTATAAAGACAATAAGGCTTTGTATATATTTGTTAGGTATCAGACAGAAAGTAGGCCGTATAGACTGCCCCGAATATACGCAATGTCATAGTAAAATTCTAGATTTATATCGAATACCACGGCTGAATTTATATAGGCAATATGTGTCCTTTAATTTTGAGCTAGCCATAAATCTTTAGAACTAAATCCTTGTGTGTGTAGGATAACATAAAATGGTTTAAGTATCTAAACGGACGACGTACGTAGGTAGTAAAACTCCTTACTGAGTGATATTAAACATGTAAGAGTTTGAATGGGTGTTTGTAAGGTACTTAAAACTTATATTGTATGAACATATTTCAGATCTTTACATGTATTATACGCCGATAGGTACATATACTTTTGAAGCAAGGAAAGTTAAATTCGTCACAATGTATTCTCGTTGAACAAAATTATAAAGTGTATGTAACGTAACCTTAATTTATATTGATGTTAATCAGATCTTAAGGTGTTTCTGCCAGTCTCAATAAGATGTTAAAAGAGTATTTGAATTATCACATGTTAGTTTTCAACGATGAAGGTAAAAATCGTGAGGAAACTTATATGCCTAAGAGTTCTTTATAACATTCTCGAAGATTACATTATATTTTTTATACTTGAAACAATTTATTGTTATTGCTATGTAGCCCTCTTCCTCTCTCCTAATTTGCTGTGCCCGACAATGTCCATAATGACCTAATTTGTTTTATTAATCCATCTTTATTATATAACATTGTGAAATGCAATAAAATATTGACTATTAAGATATGCCAACCTGCACTAGGCAGACGTGGTGGACCATAGTCCATTCATCATAGACCATAGTCCATAGCGTAAGCCCTTATCAGACTAAGAAGAGGCTTATGCCCAGCAGTGGGACAGTTTAATACAGAGCTGATATTATTATTATCTTAGTTTTAATTTTAACTAATTATTATCTTCACGCTATTATTAGGTTGATAGAATTACATGAGAAATATTTTTCTCATTTATATCTTATAATACCCTACCATTATATTATTTATAGTGATTTACCTATTTAATATATACTATTTTAGTCTAGTAGATGACAATTGTATCATATTATAGGGATAAATCGACATTACAACCAATAATTTTCTTGGTCTCACTTCATATTTTGAGTGACTAAGTGAACAAACACACATCTAAGCAGTAAATAGTCGATAGGCTCTTGCACCGCCAACTTTATATAGATTCGAAAATGTTCTAAAAGCGATAAAATCTTCTCTGTACGAAGTTGCACTTAGGTACACATTGTATAATATATTTTACATTTATTGCTAACAACTTGGGGAGAACACTTACAACTCAAACGTTACAATGTAAAACACGTAGGCATTATAAATAACCGTGTGAATCAACTTTATAACGTATATAAACCTTTTTAACGTGGCCTCGTTGGTCTAAAAGTTTATGTGCAGTTGTTGTTACTAAGTAGCAACCGTGAGGTACTGGTTTCGATACTCAGGTTAAAGAAAGTGTTATTTATTGCGTTTCTGCAAAGATACACTACGTATTAACGCCGTTTAGAACTTTGTATTCTAGACGTTAAATTACATACAAATACATAAACATACATATATCCGTAAATAGGCAGGCAATGGTAAATACTACTCTCGTATATAGCCAGTTAAGCTTTTGATTAGATCAACTCACCACATATTTCCGCGAATTAAGATAATTGGTAGCTGTCTACCGATGTCATTTTTAAATACCGTAGTACTATAAAGAGATTCCTTAAAGAACATCGAATAATACTTTGTCTGACCTGGGTATCAAGACTAAGGTCTCTGGATCAGCAGCAAATATGTGCGCAATATCATTTAAGCCACGGGAACTACAAGGCTGTCTTATCTGATATTGTTTGCCAATTACTAAGTGTGATTGGAAAAATTACTGATATATGTCAAGACACAGATCTGCTTAGTCTATATCGGCGTGATGTTATCTTTACTTTAATATTATAAATGCGAATGTCAGTTTGTTTGTTTGTTACGCTTTCACGCTTTACCGACCGATCATTATAAAATTTCACATACACATTGTAAGGAGAACAGAAAAAATAGGGTACCTTTTAACCATAAATGTACTGTGCTCGAGATAAGCTAGTGTTATATAAAATAACAAACCTTAAAAGTAACGATTGTACATAGTGATCACGTAACTTCCCTGATTTATTATTCCTACATTCTATTTACTTAACTTATATAAATACTGAGAATCCTTAAGAGGAAACACAAGGGCCGTTTTCCCATACAAACGTAGTCCCCTGTTTCCTTCCTGGATAATGCCAGTTGAGCGATAATATTTTTCCAAAAAATGTATGGCCTCTATTGGCATGTCTCTATGTTTTCCTTTTTTTTCATAAATTAATTATTAAAAGAGACATGAGCCTTCAAAAATCTTAAAATTGGCCAAATCTTCCGCTGTGTTCAAACATCCATAAAACAAATTTGACTAGATTATATACAAAAAGGAAATCATAGGAACACAGCCAAAGCCTTTTTTTAATTCTCAATGAAAAAAGTATTTAAATCGATCAAGTTTTGGAGAAGGAATCCGGGGACTACGAAACGTTGATTTTGTATACTTTTAATAGGTATTTTCGATTCAAGCTGCAGTTGTCTCTATCGCGCTCTGCGAGCAATGCGCGACAGCAATAGGTTTTACAAATACCTATTTCTCAATTCACTCGTCCTTAGTGTTTCCTCTTAATAAACAAGCCAACTTGATAATAACTTATTGTTTGACATCTTTTCATATTCTCGCCGTATTGAAATTACGTAATTCAATCTGTTGATAGCAGTTTGTATTGAGAAAACGTATTTACTTTTAATGCCGTAATAATTTTGATATTTAGTTGGCTTCCCGGGTTGGTCGATGTACTGAGTCGAGGTAGTTGTTAGTGACTAATTACGTCAGCAATATACCCAATATCAGCCCAAGTCAGGTCCCAAACTCGACAGAAATCCTATTGACTTTCACCTAAATATAACTAGCGACATACATATACTTATGTTTATCCAAAAAGGGGTAGGCAGTGTTATTTTACACCCTCATTTCGTCACCTATGTTTTAAATCCCTCGCAATGCCCAGCCCAGGCGTATTGTCGACTTTTGCGAGCATATCCAAATGCCGTGCTAATTCTGAGATTTTCCTGCCGAAAAACCAAAATAATAATTTGCCCGACAGAAAATAGAACCATGATCTTACAATCAATCTTAAACATAATCGCTGACACCGCGGAATCAAGAGGCTGTCGATCGATATACTAGTACCCATTTAGCGATACAAACGTTAAGGATAATCTTGAATACTCTTATTATTACACTAGCTGACCAGCGCAACTTCATCTGCTTCATATAAGATAAGAGAATTTACCCCGATTTTTCCAAAATTTTTCATTGCTACTTCGCTCCACTTGGTCGTAGCGTGATCTTATATAGCCTATAGCCTTCCTCGATAAATAGGCTATCCGACACTAAAATTATTTTTCAATTCGAACCAGTAGCTCCTGAGATTAGCTCGTTCAAACAAACAAACAAACAAACTCTTCAGCTTTATAATATTAGTATAGATAGATAGACTGAGAACGCACTCGCACAATATAATTCTATTTTACTGTTTTAGTCTCAATGTAGCTATAAACTGCGATGAAGTGTTGTACCAGACAGTTCCGACGTTTATTATTAAAGCATAGTAAAAAGGCTTAGACACCATTAAGGCTTTTATGCACCGTGTAACAGAACACCCCCCAGGGCTTTCACAAATGGATTACTTTTCACTGTGCCCCATATATTGTTTAGGGAACCGAAAGTTTTGAATAATGGCAAATGAGATTGTAGTAAATTATAATTTATTTTAGTGGGGAAGTTGCCAGGTGGAATATAATGACTGAAAAAGTTTGTTTTTAATTTCAACTTTTAAAGTTGTCCAACGGTAGTATTATGAGTTTTTAGGTTTTATAACTGGGCAGGACAGTAGAGTAGCGTTGCATAGTCAGAAATTGAATGGTCTACCGGTAGCCGGTTTCTATACTGGGTATATGGGACGGCGTACCGAAAACTTTAGCAAGACGTTTTTTTATAGGTGCTTATCTCGACGCTAACTCCTATTAATCAAAAAAACGCAAGATTAAGGTTTATATTGATAATACTGATTACGCGGTACGCAATGGATTGATACCTATACAAAGCACCGCTCGCGCCGCGCCGGCGGCCGGCGGGAATGACCTCTGCGTTCCGCGTGCATAAGCTGATCTGTTTAAATCACGACGATATAATTACATTGATGTATTTTAACAAAATGTGGTATTATTTGATTATGGTATAATTCGCAGGCAAATAAAAAGAAAAATTGCAGTAGAAATATTGTGAATTTTCCTGAAGAAAATTCCAACGATTTTAATTCAGAATAATGGTCTGAATGTACTATTTCAGTTTTCAGCGTCCCTTACACCCAGTATAATATTTCAGAAGTAGGTGTAGTAGATAAAAAACTAAGAAGCCTTGTGATCACAAATGCCTCACTAATCAAACTATCAATAGACGCCTATCAGTAATTGAACTTTTAAAGTAAAGTAGTGACGCTAAGCACCATCCAGAGAACAATTTAAAATTTTGCGAGAAGCGCTGTATGTTTTATAATGTACACAAAGAATCTCGACATTTTCTTTTTCGGCAAAGTAATTATTGAATGGAGAAAAATCCATTAGGCGTCAGTAGACCGTTTTCGTCGATGGTAATTTGTGTTTAATTGTTTAAGGTTAGATATGCGTAAAGAAAATTGATTGCTCTTTTTATTTGTTCTAAAATTGTTCTTGTGCCCTTCTTATATTGTTCTTGCCTTATATTTCCTTTGTTAGAAGATTTGAAGAAAAACATCTTCATCGGTAAGTAATTAGTAGAGCATTAAGAATTCTGTTGATTAATTTCCAATACAATTCTTTTGAAGTGTAATCAGTACTTCAAACCCTACCGTCGTCTGTGCGGTAAGATGGCCGTGCAGGCTTAGCAACCTGATAGCTCTCCAATACGATTATGAGCTTAGAGGAGCTTAAAGCTCAGTTATGATTCCACCAGGAATTGGTTTAATTCTTTATCTTACTCTTTACCTTTTACGGTAATTGTAGCTAAGGATTTACTTGAACGTCTGTTTTGCTGAATAAATAGGTAGCGGTATTTGCGTTTTATCTAACAGATAAATTCTTGAATCTAATGCTAATAATATTTTAATGACTTATTAATATTCTCGTTGATTCAGCATCATTAAGATTGTGTTTATTTTAAAAATTAACTAGATAATATAATTTAACATCTGGATAATATATCTTACTATCACTTAATTGAAGGCGTGAATACGATAGATTTCAGCGCAAAGGAGGGCTAAGCCATTTTCATCATTATTATTACAACCATGAATGTAATATCGGGTATTTATTTTGAGGATGTTGATATAATGCTCTGGTTTTAACGAGGTCAATCCTAGTTTTCTCGTCGTTACAATCAGAACAAAGGAATTATTATCAAAAGTGATATTTATTAATCTGACAAATGTTAGAATGCAAGACATCATTCAAAATTTATTGTATCTGGCTACCTGTGTTCCGGCGCGGTATGAAAGGAAACCTAGGAAGTGTATTTGATAGCTCTAAATTTATTATTCCAAATTCTGTGGCACTTGACATTCTAGTCTAGCAAGATATGATAAATACCAGCTTCACGAATCCATTAACTAAAAAAGATTAAATTTCTTACTGAAACAAATATTGATATACATAGACCACGAGTTCTATATGGGCACACCTTTATATTACACAATAATATGAAAATCAAAACAGTTTCGAAACCTTGAAAGTTATCGTGGTTTGATGTGACACGTGGACAGGCATACTTCATACCTAACTATCCAAACTGTGGTGGGAACGAACGACGTGTTAACATGAACTATAACATCGAGCCAATTTAACTTTGTTCTCAAAACAGCTTGTAACGATGCAACAATGAGATACGTGCGTGGTATGTGTTCGAAGTTTGAACAATTAAAAGTTTATACGTAATGGACTGTTCAACTCAAATGTAGCGATAAAAAAAATGTATTGGTAGATTAAAAATATCAGCCAGCTATATTTCTTGTCACAGATATAATGCGATAGGTACTTATGTTTGGATACGAGGTTTATACAATACCCATATTATATTGATCTGAAAGCCAATTGTCGTCATTTCAAAAGAGTTCAGATCCAGTCTAATAAAGGTCAAATGTGAAATTAAATGCAATGATATGTTCACATTTGACGTATTTTCATTCAGATCAGTTTCTATTTCGAGAATTGGGTTAATTATAAGCGGTTATTATTCACATAAAGCATACCTACCAACAGTTTCTGTTTTCATATTCATAATAACTAATATTACAAATGCGAATGTGAGTTTGGTTTTTCGTTTCTTACGCTTTCGGGCCTTAACTATCTAAACAATCATCATGAAACTTTACATACACGTTATCAACGGAACAGAAAAGGACATCGAGTACATTTCATTCAAAGAAAAGTACTATTACTAACCTAACTTAGCCTAATTTACGCAGAAAACAATTAAAGGCAGCGCTTTTTACAGCGTTTTGCCAATCCTTCTACACGTGCAGTCTATGGGTTAACTACACGCAGAGGACATAATGTACAGCACCCTGCGCGTACAGTACAACAACGCGTTTAGGATGTTGATGGGGCTGCCGCGCTATTGTAGTGCGACAGGCATGTTTACCGAGGCGGCAGTAGACAATTTCTATGCAATTATGCGAAAACGATGCGCTTCCATCATGCATAAGGTGCGCGGCAGCACCAATAATATCCTGAGCACGATAGCGGACAGGTAGGATAGCCCCATTGTTTGTCACTGGTTGCGGCTTCATAAGCCTGTTGTGTAATTTGATTTATGTTTTTCTTTATATGTTAATTGTGTCTTATTAATAATTACTAACACTAGCTTGTAATTTTTTATGTAATACTAATACAATGGATATTAGTCTGAAATAAATTATTATTATATTATTATATCATACAAGGAGAACATCGTAACGCTCATTCTTAACGTTATTCTCATTTACTCTCTAAAACAGTATTAACACACAATAGATTTTTAATGATGTTTAGAATTCTAAGATTTCACAGATTAATTGAAAATATGGCTATTAAATAAATGTAGGTCAGTCGAACTTATTCAATGAAATCTCTCGAAACAAATCGGAAACCATTGCAGAAAAGCAAATAAAATTTATTGTCATACATACCTGAAACATATTTATATTAAACAATAGAATCACTTTTATGTAATGCCATCATAATTCGTTTAATTCCTTAAAATACCGCACACACATCGCAGTATCAAACGGGTTTAGGTAATAAATTACACGATTTTAAAATCACTTAGTATATAGGTCAGTTAGGTGACGCGATACTTACTCCTTATCCTACATGCCTAAACTGGTACCTAAAATACAATTAGGCTAAAGTGCTAACATCTTCCAAGCGTGGGTCGGATGTGTGCTAATTCTTGGAGTGACTGACATTTAATTTATAAGTCTTATCTGATATATTCTAAGACTAGGTGTGCCCCGTGGTTTCACCTGCGTTAAATGATAATTACAGTTATTATCCCTATCTTCGCTAGCTAAGTATGTTAGACGGTTAGTTTTTAAAATTAGCGTGTTGAGATATACAAACTTAAGAGTTAGTGTATATTCATTTTATTAAGACAAAGAGTTTTAATAAAATTAATATAAACTTCGTATCAGAAAAATCGAAACACTTCCTTCTTCACATTTGACTTTTCACTTTTCACCTGTTTTTATGGTTTCAGTCTTAATTTAACACAAAAGAGTTTACATTCCATGAAAAAAATCACATGATTGTATAGCTGGCAGTTTGGCCATTACAGTGATAAGCGAAAATTCACAATTCAAAATTAGAATTTCATTTGTTTATCCTATAAATGAAATGATTCACTGTTTTTATTATTTAGTATAATACAAGTAATTAAATAAACGTTCCTTAGTTATTTTTCATTTAAGTGTGTTGTTTTATCAATTCCCTTCATACTCCATACAGGGTAAAAATGACTTGCATATGACAAATGACTTGTGACTTGTACAAAATACGAAACCTATGAAAATTTAATTTGAATTTAGAACATTAACATTAGGATTTGGAAACCTCATATTATTCACTATTAAACTAAATTTGACATATATTCCTAAATATACAAATTTTTCTGATAATCCTTACAAAACATAAACTTGCAAGGTGTTTCAATTTTTCTGATGAGAAGTGTAGTTGCCAGCGCTAATGTTAATGAGGTTAGCTAAATAGATTTTATGTATGTCAGAATTGAGAGAAGTGAATATATTTTATCCTGATGAAAAACAGACGTAGATTCATGTACATGTTTTATTTAAAAATGTATTTAATTCATAATGACAAAATATACTAGCCTCCATAAAAAAACAAACCCGGTTAAGCCCTTGGCCATAATAAAATACCGCTATTCACATCAAAAGACTTTACACATGTTAGCTAAGAACGAAAAGAATACTAAAACTTTGTTGTTTATTTATATCTCCACATATTACGAAGCCTTATGACATGCCTGCCCATCTGAGCTAAGATAAATGCCAACAGTCAACTGAGAAAAGGGTAACTTTGCTCAAAGCGTATTTATTATATCTTACGTATTATGTAGGTACTTAGTAGACTTCTCGAGAATACATTTTTAGGCAAAGTAAGATAGAGAATAAAGATTGTACTTATAACCACCGTTTAATAAAAGCTAATTCATACAGTTTAGTAATGAGCAAACAGAAGAGTTCTATACTATCGTTGTGGACAAATAGCTAAGTTGGCTACGGTTTTTATTCATTTGATTTGACCACGTGATTTAACGTTGTGATATGTGATTCGCATATATTCATTTACTTATCTATTAGCGTTAACGATTGTAGAAACACAACTTCGATAGGCATACAGGTTTGCTTCAGAACTCGATATCACCCAGACATGGTCATAAGCCTGTATATGCCTAAAAGAATGGACAAACGCATTTCGTTAGCTATATCTTGAAACCGATTTATTTTATGTTTTTGACTTAACCAGTAGTAATAATGTGAGCCTATTATCTTTTATCGGGCATATGTTTAGACTCAATGATAATATTGCGAATGTTTATAACAGATTAACCTAAGAACATATTATCGCAGTTGGGAACCAGACGCCATCATTAGGATGACGCCAACTTTAAACCTATGCCATTGGACCAACAAAGCAACCTAAACCTTACTGTCAATAGATTTTGTATAATATATTGATCGCTTTCACTGCCTCTGTGGAGTAGCGGTAGAAAATGTAAATGCGCATAAGACCCCGGATTCGGTTCGCGGGTGGAGCACAGTATTATTGGGATTTCCAGTTAAGAAATTCTCAGATAGAATTCTCGATACGCGGCGATAACTTTATTTGCTAGGCTCTTAAACCATAACAGTCAGAATATGAGTGTAAAACATCCGTGCCTGCCTCTCAAAGGAAATAGGATTAAGACTATTTTTTATTATACACACTGTATAATAAATGGTAATAATATTTTACCACATACACACAACACCATCCAGTCCAAACTAAGCTTGTTTATTATTATGTATTGTGTACATATTATGATGATAAACATCGTGCAATAAGTATCCGTCGTTTTCCAATATCCTGTTTTCATTAAATTCTGGCATGTGTTTATTGAAAGGGTATTGGGGACTGTGAGCATTTCATCTACTTACTTGACGTCTCATCTGATCTACTACAATGTAGCATTGGAATTTACTGCCGGCACGTGTATTGGATTATTTTTAGTAAACAAACAATGTCTGTATCTCACTAAGAGATCTAAATAAAATGTAAATAGAAGCCAATCTTATAGAGAAATATAAATTTTGCCTATTGAGAAATTGAATTGAAAATTAATCAGATTAAAAGATGTAACAGAAAGACGGCTTTTAAAATTTTTCAGATATACTTCGTTTTTATACTATATACCCCAACTATCTCTTCAACCTACTCCTAAAGCAATCGCCTATAATATTGACGTCTACGTCAGTATTATACTATATTTATATTTAAAAATCATAGATGAACCCTACTCTTAAATGTGGTCACTTTTAACATCTGAATTATAATTAATATAGTAGGTATTATTTAATTTTCCATAGTTGTACATATTGTTTTTTATCTAATGCGTAACCTCAGTCTTCCTCATGTGGTAAATTTTTTGTGCGATCTTAATACTATATTCTTTTTATCTTTAACATCATATACAAAGTGGTGCAAAACGTATCACATTAAATGATATGCTGCCTTAAGCTGGTTGATATAAGAGGGTTAACATAAACAAAATATCTATTTTCGCAGAAATTAAGAAATAATTTTTTTGAACAAAATAAATAAAATAAAATTATACACAAATTGGAACACCATTGTAATAAGCACACACTAACCTATATCTTTTCGTCACAAGATTATGGATCTTATTTCCTTTGACTTTTTGTTTCATTTTGTGTTTTTTTTTGTTTGTTTGTTTTGTTTTGTTATCGCTGCTTGAGGTCTTTGACATTTATCTCTGCATTACACATGATGTTCTAAATTACGAAAACAAAATATCGCCTGTGGCTAAACTACTGATGACATTTGGTTCATAATTTGTAAATCGTCAAAGAATACCATGTAGTATATGTGGTATCAAATAATGTGATAACGTTTGCGACACTTTGTATATAACTACAATTAATCTAAAATCATAATTTAAAATTCAGAATTGACGCTTAATACACAAAACAAAAATCCCAAACGACATTCAACAATAAACATTCCCAATCAACTTTTAATCATTGCAATTCTACCCGTAAGCTACAATAATCCCGTCCACAAACCACCCTCGCATGATAAATGCAGGAAAGCCCCAGTACCAATCACGTTCGAACCCTAGCATAGACAAAGGTAAACAAAACCATAAAGCACGCAATATCCTCCTCGCTGACAAAGGCCGGTGACAAACGAACCTCCGGGCTTCACGTCCATTTATTGATTCCGCTGTCATTACATCGAGTGCTCACGTACTCGTGTTATGTACAGCGTTTACTCGTGACGGGTTTCGTGTTCAGTTTAATCGAACATAGCGTTTTATGTTTAACTAGTACAAGCTGCCATTCAACGTGGCAATGCTGCCAGTTTTCTGGGCACGTTACCAGTTGACAGCGATCCTGACGAATTCTACGACGACTAAACCAGTTTTGTAAATATTAAGTAGGTATTATAATTATTAGTAATTTTTTATTAATTCTAAGAATATTTGCTTAATTAGTGTTGTAATAAATAATACTATTTGTGGTACCTACATGCTTATTGAGTTCTTTATGTTATGTGTCAGAATATTTCATGTTTAACTAAGGTACATACCTAGGTTAGTAGTTATACTATATTCTAACTGTGTCGTAAGTTAATTTGAAACTTTGTAGCCTTACAACTATATCCCCAAAGGGGTAGGCAGTAGTATTTTACAGTAACGTTTTGACAGCTATTATTTCAAACCCCAATGAAGAGCTTTTTCGTATAAGGTATGCATTCCCCAGGTAAAAAAATAGTTAATAAATTGTACTTTTTCTGGATGAAATGTACCCTAGGTCCTTTTCTGTACCCCGAACAACGTGTACGCGAAATTTCATGATAATCGGTCGAGTAATGAAGACGTAACAAACAAACAAATACACACTCGCTTTTATAATATTAGTTGGGATATGAAGCAAGTTTCCTCTAACTATTTATTCGCATATAAATGGTAAATTCAACAATACTAAAGGGTGTATTTTAGCCTGACGTAATCTCTCATTCTTAGAAGAATCTCTTAAATGCGACGGACAACTCTTTATACGTCAGTACCTCATGCCATCTGTCTTATCAATAATAGTCAACAGCCTAAAAACACACTTTATTGAAATTAAACTATTTTATTCAGATTTTATCGCGCTGTTTATTTAACACTTTATTACATAAATTAGAAACTGTTACACTACTACTGACTTTCCCCGACGTTTCGTTGGTTTTCAGCAGCCATGGTCACGAGGAGACTAAAATGGTAAATGTCTCAATTTTTAAGTTTCTAAATCATGCAATAAAGTGTTAAATAAACAACACGATAAAATCCGTATAAAAAAGTATTATTTCAATGAATAACATTCGCGTAAACAGAAGCCAATATTATGTAAATCACTTTCTAATATATTTAAATTATTGCTTATTATAAAAGTAAAGTGCGTTTTGTTTTTATTCATTTGCACGACAAAGTAACAAGGCTATGTGATTAAAGTTTGTACTTCATCAACATAATAAATAAGTATGCATAAATTCATCATTCATAACACACTACTTATTATATAATGTAATATACACACCTAGGCACTACATATTGTATAATGTGCCCCGCGGGTTGAATAGTTAAATAACGTTTATAGTTCCCGCTCTGTACCTTTCACGCATAGGCATTCACATCTTCGCGTTAAACATGCTATCAATCGCATAGATATTTGTTTAAGGGTCGGAGGGTTGTCTCACCATCTCCAAATAGCATTTATCTATAAGATAAAAGTCTCGCCATCTCTCTTCTTTAACCTAACAAGACTGAGACAGCATGCGATTTATCTTTCGGATAACTTTTACTTGTTATTTGTAGGACTGGTCTTGCGTGCAGTTCTTGTGATTTGTTAGTACACACAGCGAAGCATCAATCTAGACTGTTTGGACTTTGAACTATTAGAAGTTGAACGCTGCGAATCGTGCGAGAGAGTGCGTTATATTTTTGTTACCCTCTATCTTAACCATTACATCGACACCACTATGCCCTATGCACTGTCCCTTTCCGAATATTCTCTATGTTGTATGTAGCGTAGTTATGCGTGTCTAACTTGATGTGTAGCCGTGTGTACGATTAAGCGATTATATCTTAAATCCTAACTAATATTATAAATGCGAAAGTGAGTTTGTTTGTTACGCTTGCACGCCTCAATTACTAGACCGATCACCATGAAATTACGCATACACGTTGTCAGGACTAGAGTAGGTGACATAGAGTACCTTTCATCCAGAAAAAACAGTGCACGAGCAAAGCCGCGGGCAAAAGTTAGTATGTGACAAACTAAAAATTTAAGTGTATATTATAACTGCAGAAAAAGAAATATAAAAAAATTGTTACGTCTTAAGCTGTGTCGCCTTGCTTCGTTCATGAAAGCAACACTTTATTACTGCGTTATCCGAAAATGGCTTAATGCATTAAACAAAAATGAACTAGTTCCCTGGTTATAACAAGTAATTAATTCCTTATGCTTTGCATAATTGTATGCGTTATATTTTTACTGCCATTCATGGCAGGCTAGGCAGTCGCTCACCTTTGCCAACATATGCTGAGTTCTTTTGACTTTGTGCAAACAGTGTGAAGGAAGGAAACAACCAAACTACTACGGATTATAAAGAAACGTGAATTCGACTATTCCGCTTTTCAGCCTCATGAATACTAGTTATTAGACATTATACTACGAAATATTAAAAAGGAAGTACCTATATGGATATTGTTTTCTGGAGTCCATTAATGAAGTTTAATCATCAGCTTGATTTCTCACGTTTTAGGTAATCACACCCGTACACCCGTAGCTAAGTTCATCAGTGGTTACATAGAAAACACTGAGTATGAGAATCGTTAAGTCCCAGAAAAAGTAAAACTATCTTTGAACCCGCAAGGAATTTAATAAGAAGTATAATGAATCGGTTCAAAACCCACACAAGACAAAAAACTGTGTTGTCCACAAATTGTTACTGTCTGGATATGTTAAAACTTTTACGACACACGAATTATTTTCATGCGTGAATGGTATTTGAAAAACAAATGTTTGTGAAATGATTTCACTCACTTTGTCATAAACCTTAAGCTTAATACCTTATACTTGATATTTTCTACTTTATATTATTAAGGGAAAATTTACCTTAATAATATAAAGTAGGTTATCAATAATTTCTTAATGATTCAAAAACATTCGTGATTTATTTTTCATGCCATGTTCCCAATCATCATCTTTAAAAATCTCATTCACTTTTATCATCTGTAACTACTGAGTGTAATGCCAAAATTATCAAGCATATCAATATTCAAGCATGTCAAAATAATACGTTGGCAATTTAATTAAAATGTAAATGCAAAAATAAAACAGTGTGTTGCATATCACAATAAAATGTTCGCAGCAAAGGGTAGCGGTGCCACGGAATACGGAAAATATTTTACGTGACTAAAATAATTGTTTCTAGTACTACTCTAGTGTTGTATTTTATTTATACGGCGTGCAAATATCAGGAAACAAGCGACACATGGCCTTCACGACGGCGCCACACGTGCCGTATATTTATAACATTATTATCACACCTATTTATAAACTATCCCATCCGGTAAGGGCCTCCTCTCATTAAGACACGGGTCAGGACACGAGCCACAATGCTAGCCTATTATAAGATATCACACTTCTTCAAGAACATTCTGGAACATACAATTTTACTCAGAATGTATTGGTTTGTCGTTTAAATTATGCTGAAATGGCATTCTCAATACTGATATTGATAATTACACATTTTTATATGTGATAATTAGTGGAGATCTGGATAATTACATGGCGCCTAGTATGTTAAAGTAATTAATTAGTGACTCGATTCCATAATGTCTCTGACCTCCATTTATTCTGCTTTTAATCCTATTATGTTGGTACTGCGTCACGGCCGCTCGAGATAATTAGAAAAACGGTACGTACGTACTGGTTTTCAATATGGAGCTCTACGTGGGTGCGTAAAGAAGCTATTAAAAGATTGCGTGGTAAGACGAACACATGGAAGAAGTGGCGATAAGTTATGACGTAGGTGACTTATTTGAACTATGGCAAACGCCAAAGGCAATGCTACATCGTATAGCACGTGTAATCGTAGGATTATTATGTAAAGGCAAGGCGGTGAAGCCGCGATGGCAAAATAAATTTTTATACTATATTTTGCCCATGGCTTCACTCGTGTTAATGTCGATTTTCAATAAATTTCTAACTCAGTACTTATTTTCTGGATGAAACGAATCCCATGTCCCGTTCTGTACCTCTTACAACGTATATGCATAATTTCATGATGATCGGTTGAGTAGTTAAGGCGTAAAAGCGTAACGAACGAACACACTCACATTCGTTTTTATAATATTAGTTAAGATTATAGAACATAATAGGCTACATACTTAATTAACTATGGTCCTGAGGAACATGACTAGTTAAGAAAGTAAAGACCCGAAAGAGACAAAAACAAAGCTACTAACTACATTTGAAAATGTTGACTTTATATAATTGACGTTATATTGGCTGTGTGCAAAGTGCTATAAATTTCAATTTAAAATAAGTAAGATCTAGTAACTCTTTCTATAAAGTGACAAAGTTAAACTTTAAAGCGCACACAGCTAAACAGCACTTTAGAAAATTGAACTCGAACTGTTTTTGCAATAGTAAGGTTACTTTTTTATATGTAATTTATATGGACGTTGTTTGTTTGTAAAGCCAGCTACACAGGAGTTTATACTAGTGTTCAAAATTAAGACTCATGTATGTCCTGTACTTCTCTGTGTCACGGCGGATTTAGCAAACATTGACACAAAGAACACCCAGACTCTGACGAACTATTTGTGGCTTACACCATTTTTGTCTCTTTTGGTTCGAACTTACAACACTTGCCACAGCGACAAGACAACTATTTAAATCGTTACGCCATCCATGCAGTATAACTCCTTTTTTTTAATTTATTTAAAGAATTCCCGCACTAGGAATAAACCCTGTGTCGCGGGTGACTTTATAAACATTGTAACAACGGACACATAGACACCCAGACTCGGAACAATCATTTGTGGATCACACAAATTTTCTCCGTGTGGGATTCGAACCCACACGCCGCAGAAGCAGTGACGAGGCAACCATTTAAACTATTATGCCATCCGTGCAGTCCAAATATTGAAAGTATATCAAATAATTACTTTCCATAAATATATAGAATTACTATTGAAAAAATCATTTCGCCGCCATTGCTGTGTATTCTCGTAATAATGTTGCATTTTCGCTGAAGAAATGTGAGTCATCCACGACATGTGTGGCATTTCCCCTCACAGCTATATGACGAAGCTTACCGTGAGTAATATGTGGCCGTAGACTTTGATTTTTTTGACGTTACGTTTGTAAGAATAAACTTGTGCGATATTACTAGTTTCGTGATCACATTAGTGATGATAGAACTTACCTCCGGTTTCTGAATTGAGAATTTCATGTCGAGAACGTAAGTAGGTATTACTTACACATTATTCTCTGTATCAAGTTTCCTTAAACTGTAATAATATTTGAGTAGATATTTGAACATCATATACTTAAGTAAACGCTCAGTTGATAGAGCTTTGATGAAATTCGATAGTGTAAAAATATTTAAGAATAATCAGTTGTGTTTTTCTACTTTTCTCAATTCAGAAACCGACGATTAAGCGCCTAGTATGTTAAATAAGTTATAATGCGACTGTAATGAGATGCGGAGTGAAACCGTCTCACCAATATTAATCCTCTCGCGATCCTGTGATAGACACTGTAAAAATCTTAATTTCTTGTTATTATGACTGAATGCATTTAAGTGTGTGGTTGTGGTTTTAAGTGGCCGAGTCTTGTGGGTTCGATCCCTCCCACACGGGCAAAAAACATACATGAGACACAAATAGTAGTTCTGAGTGTATACTTTGTGCAAGTCGTTTGAAAGATTATTAAGATCCTTGAGCCACAGTTGTGGGCCTTTATAAAATAAATGTAATGCCTCGTACAGAAAACCTCTTAATGTTTCCAATGTTACAGTTTCGACAGCAACGTCGTGTCGCATCAATATATTTGTGATTTATATGACGGTTATCTTAATATTTGTAAAGGCGCCAGCACACTAATTATTCCTAGACTACGTAACGTACATCTAACTTTAACAGACACTATGATATGATATCAACACATCGTCAGTCGTAATTATCAGTGATCGGAGTAGGTAGATTGATTTTTGGTACTTGTATCATAAATGCACACAGAAAGAATAACATGGATAAGCCATTTTCCCGGAAAGTAATTCCGGTATTTCCGGATTCAATTAAATATTGTTAATGTTGGTAGTGATATTATTCCTACTCAATTCAAAATTTAAAGGAAGGTATCAAAACTAAATTAATTCATTATTTATCTGTTGAATAATAAAAACAATCGAATTCCGATCGAAGCTTTAATTTTTATTTTTAGCCTTTTATGGCTAGAACTTTTATAGATAGACATAAATTGTTGCACTTAAATTTAAATATTTTCATAGGGGTCATGGTAATTTGCATTAAGGGTAGAATAAATGACGGGGCCCCATAGAGGGCCAATGCCTGCTGGGGTCGTGAGACTGTTCTAAGGATGCACCACGACTCTGAAACGTAAAGGGCATACGAAGGAACAGGTTGATTTTAGTCAGATTTTAGGACCAAAAAAAAGGGGTAGAATAAAGAAAAAAGATAAAAATCAAGATTGTTTATTGTTAAATATGTACATTTTACATTTATTCACATTTTTAATCTTCATCGATTACAATGTCAGCATCCTGGTAATCCTGATCTTTACAATTAAAATATATAACTATGAGTTTCTCTATATTTTCTATTTTCAACCTATTTCTTTTAACATCTAAAGTCCATTTATAAATGAAAAAAGACCGTTCTACATCTGACGATGTCAAAGGAGCAAATTTTAAAAAAGGTATTAAATTATGTGCTTCATTTTTTTCAATGGCCTCACTATATTCTCTAAGTGTGTCTAAATCTGGGTTTCGTTCCATAACACGTTCTATTTTATTTTTTATATTTTCTGAATTGCACTGATTTATAGCATCTCTGACGTTGTCAAATGCTAAAAGTGAATCTGTCAACGATAAATTATGCTTTTGCAATTCTTTTAAAGACAAATGAATTATAAAATAATTGTCTTTAATGTAATTTAAATCTTCTTTTAAATTTTCTTTTTCTATAATATTTTTTGCCTCTCGAATAGATACCGCATCAGAGCTGCTTAAACAAGATAATACTTCTTTTATTTTTTCAAAGTTTTGAGCGTAATAAAATGCTGCCTCTAACCAAGTGCCCCATCTTGTAACAACTGGTTGGGGAGGTAGCGGCAAATCTGGATATTTTTCTTTTAAAATTTTGACTCTACTTGGGGCTTTCAAAAATACCTTTTTAACATTTGCTATTAAAATGTTAACATCGTGATATTCTAACCTAATTTGCTCAGATACGCGATGAAGAGAGTGCGCCAAACATGTTACGTGCTTCATTTCAGGTAAGTATTGTTTTAAATTTCGTCCTGCAGACAGCATATATGCAACGCTATCAGTGCAGAGGACAAGAATGTTACCTACCTTCGATTCAAAAGAATCTTCCCAAAAGTTTTCCAAACATTCTAACACAAATTGCGTGATTGTTTGTCCATTAACTACAGTTAGCATTTTACATGCTACCAAATAAGGTCTAGTCAAATTGCTAGGATGTAATGGTTTTATTAAAAAATGGACTATATAGCGACCTAAAAAGTCTGTCGTTTCATCTAATGATATCCATAGTTTCTCATTTTTATAATTTTGCCGAATCGAATTGATTTTATTCTTAAAAAACTTGTCCAAGTAAACTTTCCGTAACTGTGATTCATCTGGCAGAGTACGATTAGTACACGTACAACAACAGGTACTACACATATATCTTTTAAAGAAATCTTGAAAAGTAGTATTTTTCATCTGAGACCACGGAATATTGCACAAAATGAGAAATTTTATAAGATCGAAATAAAATTCCTCGTCGGGCCGCTTAAACTTTCCCTGGTGTACTGCTCCTTCGATATGTCTTTTAACGTTTCCTTTATTTATGGTTTTCAAATGGCTTTCACATTTTGAACAGTATATTGTACCACTAGTGTGATCGTAAAGTAGTTCGGGATGACCGGATATCCATTTTTCTACAGTTTCAGCCTTGACGTTTGCCATATCTGAACTTTGTTTTAGAGATGGAACCTCGTATATATCACCTAAAACAAAGACATGAAAAAATTACATTTTATTTAGTTTATTTAGCTTACTCCGTTTGTTTTATTTTTCGTGGATCAAATTTAGTCATTGAAATTTCACCCTCTTCCTGTCAATCCAAAATGGCTGCCGCTACAAGATGGCGGACAATTTTTTTTTTTTTACAATTCCATCAATATATATATATATCAAATGAAAGGGCTTGTTACGTAGAATATTTTGTAGAGAAGTAGATAAGGCCTATAGTAATTTATTTTACCAATACATTGCAAGAGGACACAGGGCATTCAAATTATATACGGATTCCAGTAAAATGTCGGTTAATAGTGGAGTTAGCTGAATTGCGACTACATTACTAGAATATCATAATTTTGTTTCGCACTAAGCTCACTGGTTCATACTCTATTAAAGATTTAACAATATTAAGACTCATGGTATGTTCAGCAGGTTAAGCGAACAAACACAATACTAAAAATATTCTTATAGTACATCCAAACATGCTTTATACTCCTTGTAACTAGTAAAATATTACTTACCAAAGCTTGGTTTAAATATGTAGATCCAATTCAATAGTGAAAAATCTGAGTCCGTATATTCGAGCCAAATCGTGGTTTAGAGCAGATTCCAGAAGTCAGTATGTACACAAGCCAGGGTCAAGTAACGTTTTCACAACACAGTAACAAACAATGATGCGCACTCTACGAACCGAAGTAAACGAGTGAGCTACCTGCCATGTCGTCGGCGGGCGTACGCATTGTTCTGATAACCGGTTATTGTACCACCCATGATCCTTTGTTCTGATTGGTCGTTGGGTTTTGTCAAATCGTGACTGTGTGCCGTTAAAAAAAATATGAAGAATAATAAAGAATAATATTGCTCATTTTATTACAACTCCTACCTTTTTTTGAGGATGGCAAATCATCAAATGACTCCTTCCACTCTGGCAGAATAAAATTCCTACATAAGTTCCGGTTTTTTTTTAATAATCCACCAATTCCGGAGGAATGTCCATATTAATATATACGTTTCGGATCAATGACCCCATTTCAATCTACCTACTCCGATCACTGGTAATTATAGATATCAGACTCTATCTTCATCTAAGCTTCGGATTACATAACAAGAAACATTTACAAACTAAAAAATATAAGGAAGCTTTAAAAGCACATTCAGAACTTTACCTAAGGATGTCGTAAGAGATAATCTTAAAAATAAATCATCTTGGCTATCCTTTTCGATGACATCGCATAAACGTAACTGAGATGAATAATTGCCATATTACTTTTAGGATATTATGCGTTATTTTTCTGTTTACTGTAAAAATAATATTTCAGCACTTATCTATATGAACAGTATATACATATACGTGTTCAAAGTAATTTTACTGCTATAAATACAAAAGTTTTTTTGTTCTGAATTTAATCTTATGAAATTTGGTAAGAAGATTGATTGTATTTTAGAGTAGGATATCTTTTAGCCTGGCATTTTTCCCGTGAGCTCACGCTGGCGAAGCTACTGAAAGCTTTTAAAGTTATAGTTTCTGCCTGCGGAACTATAAACTTATAAAGTATTCTGTGGCTATCTAAAATAAGATTCAGACTCGGTCATGAATGAGGGCAGAGAACAGCGTGAAGTTATTTTTTTTTAATTGTTGTATGTAGATATCCTTGCTCCATATGTGCTGGTATATGATTAGGATTAATAGAAAGCATTACATTGTCCATAAGGAGAATTAGTCCCTTGCCCTAGATGTGTTACGATTGCTTTTTTGCCCACAGTTGGAGCAATGCATCTGGAGTTACAAATGTCTATTAGCTACAGTATTCGCTAATCTTAAAGCGAGCCGTTTGAATAATGGCATCTACATACATCCATATAAATAAAAATCAATTGTATGACGGAGCACCACTTAAGAAAGGCTTGACCGAATTGGCTGTTTTCTTTTTGTTGCGATTGTAATTGTCAGGTTGTCAAGGCTTGTATAAACGAAAATTTGGCAAATATCCACGGGAAATGTCGAAAATTAAATGGTATTTTTATATGGAAAAACTGATTGACGTTTCGATATTGAATTTAATTATGTGAAGTGTATTTTTGTATAGATTGACAGGACAACGACTGTCGGGTCAGCTAATCTTTATAATAAATATGAGTGTTATTACTCCTATTGCATCGATGTCTAATAGACCCCTATATGTGACGTCATGCTCGCCATACCGACGAGATCAAACGTCGATGACGTTTCACAATACAATGCAGATTGTTAGTGCAGTGACATTTTACGTCCAAACGAACACAAATGAAAAGGATGAGCAATTTCTGTTCGTACGAAGTTCATCAGTCGTACGCTCAATTGAATATTCATTTTAATTTCACGAGGCGCGACGAACCGGATCCAATTACTCTTCAATCCTTCCAAAACTAAGTTTTTGGTTAAACTCAGTGTTATTTCAATATATTGATTAGACGTTGGCTTGAGTGAACAGGCTGCCAATGTCAATTAGTGGCACTCACTGCAGATTTGTCGAAGATTTAACTGGATTATGTTGAAGTGTCATTTACGTCGACATCGGGGAAATCGATTGGAATTATCGAGATGTTTACTCAACTGTGAATATGTAAGGGTTTGTGTGAGTGAACAATGAATTTAATTTTAGATACGTAGATCTGAGTTTTTTAAGATTAGATTATAAAGTGATATTACGCTACGCTAATATAGGGTAAAGTTAACCTAATCCTTTTCTAAATCAAATATCTATTGAACTATTGTGTGTAATCAATATTTAAGCTATTTAATCTTTAATCACATTAAAATATACTTTAAAAGAGAATATTTAATTTATGCTAGCAAAGATTTAAAATAGTTTCATATGACATTATTTGAGCTGCCATTTAGCCCAAATAATGTTATATGAAAATAGTAATATAAACAAGCAATTCTTAATGTTACTATTAAAGAATGAATATTTTTTTATTAGAACAGTAACTAGAAAGTATTTTGTATACAAAACTTATTTCAAGCGACTTTAAATTATTTCAATGTATTTTAAAATACCAAATATACCTATAGTTAGTTTATTATTAAGTATAAACTAAATACTCAAGTAATAATATTCTTTATAAAACTCAGGCGTAGAACAATTCGTAATCAAATAATATTACAAAAGCAAAAGAATAAACACACAACCATTTTCATTTATTTTGTTTAACTTTTTACCGATAGTTTTTAGTACCTAGTGTTTATTTTGTTCAACTAGTGTAACAACTCAAAATTGTTTTGTATTCTTTAAAACTTTTTCATTTGGAAACTATATAGGTAGCTGACGTCAAAAATTTAAAACGATAAAGAATCAAGTATTTTATTTTTGGTAGGTTCTCACACAAACTGCTTATAACATATTTTAATAGATTTTGCTACCGTATAACATAGAACTGAAGCAATAAGAATAAGGCGTGCTAAAATTGATAAAGCTAATATAATGGTAAAATTGAACGCGTGTTACAATATCGTATTCTCTCATAAAGTCTGTCATTCAACAACATTTCGCAATGGCGTATTGACAAGGGTCGATGGCTTCTTTATAGCTTGCTCCTTCAAATATTATTAAGCACACACAACAGAATAGCAACCCCTAAAAAATGTAAATTTAAAGCATATTTATGATAATCTGTACATATTATTTTAAAACGTAACGTTAACGTTGTCGTAAATATGAGAGAAAATAATCCATTTTGTTTGGGGTGATAAAAGATATAATATAAATAACTAGATGTGCCTGCGGTTTCACTCGTGTTTATGATTACTGCGCCGACCCCGTGGGTCGTAGCGTGAAGTTATATAGCTTATAGCCTTCCTCGACAAATAGGCTATCCACCGCTAAAAGAATTTTTCAATTCGAACCAGTAGTTCCTGAGATTAGGGCGTTCAACCAAACAAATATACTCTTCAGCTTTATAATATTAGTACAGATAGTATAGATTTCATATTTATACTATGTCTTTTATCTTCTTATCGTAGGTTAAACAGAAAATACGCTTATTAAAAAAACATTGTTTAATTGTCAAGACTTAATAAAAATAATTGTCTAGGTTCCGTGGTCCGATAGTCTAAATTACCATAAAAAACCCTTTATTATTATTCGACTAAAGTTATAAAATTTGTTTAGATGGTATTAATATTAGCAATAATACGACCCGCTTATTACATTTCAGGACTAATTCGTTGAAGCGATTTAAATGGAATTTGATTTAAGATTTAAGATAGATTAAACGTAGAAGATCCAAAAAGTATTTTTCTAACAAGATACAAATTATTTGTAGTTGCCAATACATTTATAATCTTCAACACATCAATAATATATTTCACAAAGTAAAGTACAACTTACCGCAACTTGAAATGCAGATCGCCGAGTTTGCCGTCATTGTTCTCAGGTTCAGCGACCTTGGTCTTCTCAGTGGCGTTGGCGTCAGCGAGCTCCTTGCTGAGTGGGGTTGGCTCGGTGGGCGCGGTCGGGGTGTGCGGGCTGTTGCCGCCGGTTGGCTATAATACCACGGAACAGTTAGAAATACTAACCTTTCTAGTATACAGATTCTATTATTATCAATTCTAAAAGAAAAATAGTATTTATCCGCTACAGATCGATGCCTAATATCTATCGTCCAACGGCGGCGCATAGGTATTGAATGCAACGTCATGAGGTCTCTTTTAGGTCGGGCAAAAGGTTATAGGGCTTTTCTTTTAAAGAATTCTCAGTTGTACTCATAGAAAATTAATAGACAGTAATATGCGTGAGACTATGTACGAGTATATAAAACCATATATATCGTTCTTATACATATAAACGGCAAGCAAATGTCCTATTACTGTAAAGAGACAGACAAATATAGAAATCTGAAGGTCCACACTACATTTACTACTAAGTGACATGTGGAACGAACAGCGCAGATAAGATACAATGCGGTATTATTATCTATATCAAGTACGCTGTCAGTTACAGTCATCCTTGTCGTGTTGTTCATTTTCATAAAACCTCTACTCAATAGTTGGATATCATTGTCTGCTCGATTTTCACGACTAATCTATTTTCCAGCCTGAAAGCTGCTGCATTAACTGTAGTAAAGTGGACATTTAAGATGAGGTTCTAAATTAGACGTCATTTAATTATTAAAATAAATATCGCTAAGCCGCCTTAACATAATATTATTATATTATGTTAAAACGGCTTATTTAAAATATTTACCCATATCTATACTAATATTATACAGAGGAAAAATTTGTATTTCTGTTTGGAAAAATAATTATAGCCATATTTTAAAAATCTTTTACTACTGGAAAGATTTTTATTCAGTAGTAGCAGCGCGCTATACGCCACGGCAGCGGAGCATTAATCATAAACGTGGGCGAAACCGCGTGGGATAAAGCTAAAGAGTTTGCTTGTTCTTGTTTAAACGCGCTAATCACTGAAACTATCTGTAGAATTAACCATTTGATAAAGCAATTTTCGAGAAAGTTTATAAGGATATATAACATTACGTTACGACCTATGCGAGCGGAGCAATTACTTGGATGGAACCAGAAGGACAACTACTGAAATAAAGAAGAATACACTACACTAAAAAGTACTTACAGTAGTAGCAGTATTGTTAGCAGGGGGCTGAGCGGGCGGCGAGTTGGGCTGAGCGGTCGGCGCGGGCGCAGGCGGCGCGGGCGCAGGCTGCGCGGGCGCAGTGGGCGAGGGCGACTTGCGCAGGTAGTGCGTCGCTGAGCCGGGAGAGCGCACGGCGGTCGCGCGGCGGGGCGGCTGGAACACCAGCGCCTTGTCTGGACCGCGCTTGCCGCCTGCACACACAAGAGCACAGATTCAAGAGATGCTGAGTCACAAAGTTATCTGTCTATTGGCTATTAACAGGCCTTTAGTAATACTTCAAGTCTGGAAGTCTACTAGTTGTAATGTGTACCATTTGAACTTATATCGATTCACTGTAGAGTGGTTTGGTTTTCTTATTGTGATTCGTGCAGGTATTTCTGAAGAGAACAACTGTGGAAAGGCGCTTCTAGACGACGCTCTATTTAGCTGTAGTATGTTTCATATAATCTGAAGAACCTCATCTACCTGCTACCAGATAAATGTGGTAGAAATAAATCTGTACACACAAATTCGTTGCCTTCTATTCTGTTACATAAATTAAAAAGAACGCGCAGTTCTAATTCATGGTCTTCTACTAATATCGTTTTTAAATTTGGATCTACTGCTGTTAGGACCTACCCAGCCAGCAACGTCACTGCCAAACAATATAGAAAAAGTCAAAAAGGCAAGTTACTAAACCATACAACATTTGGGTAGACCACTCAAAGTGACCAGTTATGCTAAAACCGGCACTAACACCAAGCCAGTAGTTGTAAAGCGCCTAATTCATGATAAAGCTGTAGATATAGCCAGGTTCCTTACCAAGTTTGTGTGCGAGCGAATTCCTGCGCCGCGCGATCCAGCAAGCGATGGCGCCGAGAGCGACCGCCACCAACGCCAACGCACCGCATACCACCAGCCATAACGCGGTGCCGTGTAAGTCACCACCTGTGCAACAACATTCACTCATCAGTAAGGCAGATAACAGAGTAACGTATATCTTTATTGGACTTTGACTTATGATTATGTGTCAAGTAGCGACCCGCTCTGGCTTCGCACGGTTAGTACAAAACCTTAACATGTGATATTTGAACACAAGTCGAGTTTGTTGCCCGTTCTTCAAATTGGTATTATTGGTTGTTGTGCTGCACGTGGCAACGGCACACCGGCGACCAGACACTATAGATTTTCAATTATGGTTGGTATTCTAACAGCTGACAGATTAAGTACTCATAATAATATCAGTCTCTTTGTAGTTGTCGGAAACCATCTATCGGTGGTCATATCAATGTGTTGGTAAGTTATAAACATAACATGTGCGGTTCAAGTAGCATGTAGCCTCAGTCACTGAGCAGTGATAATTGAATGACGTCACTGTAGTACTGCCAGTCGTACTGGTACGTTACGGGGACGACAAATTGGCGCGATATTTGAGTGTTGCTTCTTTACGTAGCAATAGGTGTGATTCATTGGCTAAACGTGACTGCGAACCTCACACGGAGTAAATATTTTAGTGATCTATTTATAATTTTAGCAAATCTAAGTATTGTTTATGTTGGTCATTAATATGTTTATAATGTTGCCATCATGCGTATGAGGCATCCGACCTATTAGAATGTAACAAAGTTAGTATTTAATTATGAAATGCAAAATAATAACGTACGTAACTTATCAATCGCAAAGAATTGTAATGTTTACGGAAATTACGCAGCCAATAATAATCATCCATAGCATCTTTGTGCTTTTACATTGAATCGTTGATATTCAAAATGGCGTTTTAATAACATGTTTTGTAAACAAACAGAGCTCTGGAATAATCCCTAAATCTCTACAATTGTTGAATTAATGGATTCGAAATCAAAACTCTAACAGAATGCTCGACTGACAACGACAGACACAGATTTTGTTCTTCACAATCTTCACAAACAACAACAAGGTATATACTAGCGTAGATTGATGGATTGTTTAGAAAATTATGTTTACACAACATTCTAAGAATAACACGTTTTATTTGCCAATGACTTTGTTCGCACAGACTTTATTTCTTTCTGCAATATCTAATTTTAAAATGACTAGTTCTAATTAAAATAACTGTTACTATTATACATAAATACTGATTTAATTTGTAAAAGTTGTCCTACATGTTTTATATAGAAATTAGGAATAAGAAACAAATTAGGCGTCTACCAAAAATGCGGCGAACGCTATCTTTCATCCAACTCAATACGATTCATACCCAAAATTAAAGCAACTGTTTGCAATAACGTTTTAACAAAACCAAGCACTCATAGTCTATTTAAAAGCAATATAACTTAAAATGCTTTGAAGCCGTACCTATTCAACCAAGCATCATGAAATTTCGCGAAGACGGTGTCGGGCATACTGAAAAGGCTATAATTGGTACCTTTTACCCAGAATAAAGGTCTGTTCCCAAGCGAAGCCGCGGGCAAAAGATAGTTACCAATAAAGCAGTCCGAAACTAGCTTCATAACTTCGCGATATAGTAATATCTATAGGCTGTTTACACCACTCCATGGGATTATATACAAACATGACAAATATGTAGCGCGGAGGCATGGGTCGGTCACCCCGTATCATAAATATTTGTACATTTACACTTGGCCCTCAACATATTGATACTGGGGCGCGTTAACCCCCCATGGTGGAATACCATCGATATATACATACACATATGTAGATATAGGTCTAAGTAGGTAGTCATTAAATAATAATAATAATAATATTGTAATAATAATAATAGTAAAATTGTCCAAATATATATTAAGTTTAAATAATAAAAGTATCGTCGCTATAGCTTAGTTGGCAGAGCGACGCGTTTGTCGAAGTTACAGATTAAAGGCTGCTTTATGGATTGTCTTTTTCTTCTGCTATAATTTACTTTCTATCTTTCCCTGGGAAATGCTATTATAAAATAAATATTATTATACTAGATATATGAAGTTGTATACAAAATAGAACATGATAAAATAAGTTTAGTAAACGTAAGCCAATACAAAGTACGCTAAGCTCGAAATTAATAACATTTTAATAACATGTTGATTTCTGTAACTATTTTCCGTGTGAAAAAAGAAATAAATGAGTTATTATTTACTATGAGCATATTTTAAAACAATACTCTAATCAGAACATCACATTATGCCTACAATCTTTGACGAGCTAGGATGATAGGTATGTCTAATCTTACGTAAAGAGAGCTAAACTATTATACTGACTATCTATTATAAAAGCATGCCCCGATCCACATATATTATTGAACGTTTCACCTTACGACCGATAATCACGCCGGCGCTCATACTTATGCCACAAAGCAACCATCTAACGTATAATTATTCTTATCAATTTCCTGAAGAGACATTAACATGATTATGTGCTACTTTCCAGTAAACTGTAACCCACTAAACCATTTTTAATTTCTACTGACGCCTACAAGGTTCGTCGAGAGATAAACCAGACATACAATTTATGTCAAATCATGTTTATACAATATTACGTAAATTACGGTACATTTATTTTTAGTACTAGTGCTACATTACTAAATTAGCAATAAATAATATACAACAGCAACTGTTCATTTCTCAAGAAGTTTACCAAAAATTTACTAAAAACTAATTTACCTGTATCAGGACACAGGTAAATTAGTTTTTATTAAATTCTAGGTAATATTTCTAGATTATTATCAGGATAATAATCTAGAAATATTACTTGTAATATATTTTGGAGAAACTTGGTGCTATAATGTAATTTATTTATATTTTGCAGTAATAAGAAGTTCCAAATACTAAGAAGTGTATCGTATTTGGAATTAAAAGCTTCAGATAATAAAACAATATAAACCATTTCATAACATTAATAAATTCAAATCATCTATGCCACTAATAACGAGACTGCGTTATAAAAGAGATATGCTTAAAAGAAACAATAGAGAGGAAAAAATAACCCCACCCTCCTTTCAGGAAGGAGTCATAGGTTTATTTATATTTTTACTACAAATAGATCAAGAACGATACGAACTTACTAAATATAAATAAAACAGGACAATAAATATATATTTATTTTATTAACTCCACAGTAAAAGGCTCGTCCTCATTTCATAGGATAACTAGCAAAATTTAGACATGTTATACAAGTCTATAAAATACACAGGCATAATGCTATGTATCTATGACAAGCACCTCGACACCACACTCTATCAATATTTATTTATAACAATCCCCGTTCATTTTACATAGCCCCGAACAACTGAATACAAAACCTCTATCACGTAAATGAATAAATTCTACATCAAGAAAAATAGTTTTATAGAGAGCCTGTGTGCGATGTCGGCGGGCGACCCACTTTACCAAACTCTACATTTTTTATACGACTCTATATACTAGTATCTACGTCTGTACTCTATGTAGAGAAAACGTTGGGTAATAAATCGTTCCTGGGATATTGGGAAGTGGAATGAGGCAATCGGTGACCCAAACTCTATGTCATTCAGGTTAAATATACAAGAAGGTTTTTAAATTGGCCGGACTCTATCAAAGGTCAAACCGGGTTTGGTTTACGACTAACAGTGATACAATAATTAGAAGCTATCGCGAGCTATACGTACAAAATACACGCCGGTTCCATGTACGAGATAATAACACTGGTTACCCACGCGTGTGACTTACGTCGGTCATTTATACGATGCAAGCCACCCGAGCAAGTCTTTTGACGTGTGCCTGTTAGTAATGTCATATACAAAAGTCATTATTTAATGGCATACAGTCAAAATATGGTGAATACTTCATGTCTTAAAGCCACAATGCCTTGTACTTACAAACTGGCCAGTGCGGCATAAAAAAGCTGCGTCAGTTCTGGGTATGTGTAGTATGCGATCATTACTAAAATAATAGTAACGAACGCAAGTAAAATATATGTAAGTATATACACTTACATACATATATCTAAGAATTCAGGCTTATATATCCTCGATAACGTAATAAAGAGTTAGCAAGGGTCTGACAAATGGTAAAACTAATACCACTTTGCCCTACCTGTGAATCGAATCCATTATCACATGATTAGTGACAATCTTATGCCAAGGAATCAGTGAGGCAGTCTATAAATAACTTAAACTTTCATTAAAACGAACTAAGCAATATTCAAAGTAAAAACTTCAACTGGGAAACCTTAATTACATTTAATCCGGTGATGTCTAATTAGTTACATGACGAGGTAACGAAGATTAATCTTGTCCTGAACGTAATTACCTAGCAGGTAAAGCTGAGCATTCCGACGTAGAGATTAAATGTACACTCTATTCACTAAGTTTAATAATAATATAATAATAATAATATCATTTATTGCGAATATAGGTTTTAACAAAGGTGTTACATAATATTCAGAGCTTCTATATTCTGCTATTTAGCATGCAACGTTTTTATAATAGAATATAGTATCTTGGTTCAATTTATTTACTTATGTAATTAATCTTGAATAATACGTTATAACGGTCAGTGCATATTTTAATTTAAAAAGAATATAATATCAATACCTCAATGTCAAAACAAATATTTTAAAATGTCCGGTATTTATAATAAGCATTAGAGAATAATGTCTTTAAAGACTACTTAAAATTTTCGATTGCTGGTGTCGGTTATTCTGGTTTTATTACTACCATCTCTAATAGGCACAGCGAAGCACATAGTCCAAGTTAGTACAGAAGCATGCTTCATAAGATGTAGTTGCGATTCCTTCAATAAAGCCCTTTAACTCATGAGCTAAAAGGATTTATTAAAGCAAGTGCAAAATACAAGTAGGGCTTAATATTTGAGCTAATCATCCAATAAATTACATAAATTGATTGAAGTAGAAAAGAAAAACGTATCATATACCTATTTCGTCTCGATGCCTTATCAAAGGTTACTTATATTGTCGCTTGAGTGTCGCGCAGGTGTTAGGAAATCCTGAGTTTAACATCTTATTGTAATATTTATATAATGGTCTTAATCTATAAAAAAAAAATATCCCTTCGCTCACGTAAATGTGGGTTATTTCAATGTAGGTTATATCGAATTTCTATTCCTTGAAAACAGTACTTTTTGTTGGATAAAAGGTACCCTATGACCTTTTTTGTTCTCCTGACAACGTGTGTGCGAAATTTCATGATGATCGGTTGAGTATTTAAGGCGTGAACGCGTAACAAATAAACTCACATTCACGTTTATAATATTATAAATTAGGAAGTTAGGATTATTAATTAATATTTTTGATTTGTTACATGAGACTAAGATTTTTGGTGTTTTAGATGTCCCTCGTTGAACCAGTTACACTGTAGGTTTCCGATGATGAGTACGATTTCCAGGTACCTTTTATGTGTTACTGCGCAATAATGCCGGGAACAATGATATGTGTTCACTCTGTTATTTTCGATTTGAACATTGCGACCCTTTACACACTATGCAAGTCTTAAAATAGCAGTAAGCTAAGTTAAGTTATAATGAATCCTATGAAATCGATAACAGCTGAAGACATTAGGCATGTGTTTCACTTTGAACTGAACGATTCAAAGTTTTACATACACAAACGTAACAAAACACTCAATTTAGCCTTTTTGAAGAGTTCAGAGACCATTTCGTGCTCTAGTTCTCCTTTGGGAGTTCTTTGTCTCAAGTTAAAGTAAACGCTCAAGCAGTCTAGACACAAAAGTAGGGTAATCGAACGTTCTAGAAAATATTGTATTACGAAATTCAGCGTGTAAAAAAGCGGCGAGGGTCAAATTGAAGCCTTGTATAGGAGAGTTCATAAATAACATAAAAACCCAAAAGTAATGTGTGTTTACGCAAAAGTTACTCATTAAAATGTACTGACGTTTTGGATTCCTAGGAGCAACCAGATTTTATCGTGACCAAAGTATCCGAAACAAATTAAACAGCGATAAAGTGTCAAAAGAGATTTCTTGCTTAATTGTCTTTACTTTGTCCGTCGGTGTATGGACGCCGGTGTTAATGCTTTTAACTTTATGTCCAGACATGATTTAGCAGAGAGGTATAAGTGTTGAAAAATTGAATTTTCGTCTTTAAATTGTATACCTAAAATGTTTCTATCAATCGCCAACAACAAGATCAAATAAGTAAACCTTGGACTTTTTAAACTAACAATAATAAAATAAGCTTATTAACTAAATTCAGCTTAAACCACTACCATGAAAAATCAAGATGCTATGTTGCAATTATTTGTGCATCTTCACGTGAAGAGATTATTATCATCCAATACTTTTTTTTTCAAGTGGATTGGAGTCCCTTTTCAAGAATCAGATACTGTTGAATGATGCCCAGATACGAAATAAGAAAAGTTTGCACGATACAAAATAAATTTTAGTCCATAATATTCTTTAGCTTTCTTTTATCTGTTTCATTTAGAGTCTTTTACCATTTAAAGGCATGCCAGCTTCATCCTACCCTAAATTACATTTTTCTCGTATTTAATTACACGCTTGCTGACTTACTATGAGGAAGAGACACACTGTGCTGCAGATACCATAAAAACAATTTGCTGCTGGCGATAAATATTCTGACAAAATCCAAAATAGTCAAACGTTACAACGTTACAGACTTTACAAATAACAACAGCATTATGTGATATGCCATAAAATAGTCGCCCTGTTGTCGAAACTCAACCATAATTCATTAAATAAATCTTTGCGTTCCGCATTCCACTATGGAGGACTATATAAACTTTAACTATACCAAATATCACACTTCTTTGTACACGCATTATGCTAAAAAGGGGTACAAAGCTTTTCCTTCATGAATTAAAATATACCAGACATTCAGGTTTCCAAAGACATCTTTAATATAACGCTATATAATTGACGACTTTATAATACTATCATTCTAGCAATATATCACATAAAGGCTTCAAGCAAGCCATTGTTACCCGATGCATATGAACAGGCCGATATTTATAACTAAGCCAGACACGGCGAAATATGACCCAGATCTTTTTATAGTTCGATCGACTACAGCTATCAAGATCAAGTGGA
Organism: Catocala nupta; assembly: GCA_963675205.1. Taxonomy (NCBI): domain Eukaryota; kingdom Metazoa; phylum Arthropoda; class Insecta; order Lepidoptera; family Erebidae; genus Catocala; species Catocala nupta. The sequence goes on along the minus strand of OY776092.1, from coordinate 22,380,612 downwards.
TACACTGAAATAACCGCATGACACAATGCTGAGCTTACCTACGAAACTCCCTAGTTTTAATGCTTTTTTATTATTAAACTTACATGGCAAACAGACATAGGGTCTAGTAAGTCAAGCGGGTATGGTAGCATATCGCACGCTTAATAATAAACCGGAATAAGACAAAACTTCACTTTTTTGGGAAATCGCGGTCAAAGTTTTGGCTATCTACCTTGTTGAAAACATTTTGATCGATTTCACGTGTTTATGGGGTTATTTTTATTTTCTTGGTCTTAAATTGTAGAGAGATGTATAGCGAATATAACTGACATAATAGTTTAATTATAATAATTATATCAAATGAATAAATGAAGTTTATTTTCTAAAGATTCGACTTATGTCAGTTTAGTATAAAAATTAAGGATAAATTTTCAAAATGTTTGCAAACTAATATTTAATAATTCAGTTTAGTATTAATAAATAATATAATCAATTTAGATGTATAATACTTATTACACTTTAAAAGTAAAACGAAAATAAAAATATAGAAATATTTCGCAAAACACCTTTATATTTGTTAATGTAAAATAACAGTTTATATTTTAAGTTTTATCGTAACTGCTTTCTTAACCTAATTCCATCAGTAGTTATAATAATCAGTCGTAATAGGAACTTATAATCATTTGTACTTAATAATTAACGTTATTTTTTAATAATCACAATATAGTAATTAATGTTTTAGCCATCACAAAATGCTTAAGAGATCTATCTGGCTTTACGTAATTATGCTAAAGAACAATAAATATTGTAATACAAAGGAATAAAAACTTCTTATATACCTACTTGTACTTGGTACATCTACCAACATTATAATATAATCAATAATTATAATCAACAGAACTAAGTAGGTTTTACCTATTAGTCTTAATCAGTCTCGTAAGTTCTCAAAATATATATATAAAAAAAATACTACGAAAAAGATGCATATAAAAAAAGTTAAAGAATTGAATTGTAAAAACTGGCATAATAAGATGGAATCAGCCCCTTTGCGATTAACCCTTTTGTACAGATTCAAAAGCGCCTTTTTTATCTGTTTGAGACAACTCAGTTACTGTCAAGTTGTAACTATTGAGTTTGGACTTATAGTAGAACGCTGACGAGTTACCACGTGGGCATTGTAAAACAGCTTGCAAGTCGTAAATTACGACTTTGTTATTTTCAGTAATATTTTTTCGGTCTAGCTTTTTTTCATCTCTACTTAGTATCTTTTCCTCATGATGTTGGTAATATTTTTCGTTAAGCCCTTGTTTTTGATCCGGAGTTGAATTTTCGTAAGACAAACAAAGATCGCACATATCTTTTTTAGGTCGAAAGAAAGATATATTGAACTCCTTTGTAAATATGTTATAATAAGTCATGTAACTCCCTGCCTCTTTCTTGTTTCGTGTTTGTATTTCTTTAAAATCATCATAAAGGTCTTTGATTGTCTTTCCTCCATCTATGTATTCTTTTGAGGTAGTAGCTCTTACGTAATGTTATTCCATTCGCGGGATAGAGTTTATATGTGCTCTTTAATATCTTTTATTAATTCGGGATTGATTTTTTTATGATTGCTATGCTCTCCACGTAAGTCATCTTCTATAAAATTATTGCTGTTTGTTTTGTGCTGTGTAGTGAATATCATTCGATCCGAAATGTTCAAGGTAGCTTTGTAAAAAGTTTTACAGACTCTAATTTGCTGATTGTCAATAGTAAAATAATAGGCTTTGTTTGGTTTTCGGGGATTCTCTGCGTTCGTATATTGATATCTTCGCTTGATATCTACCATAGATGATTTAACATAAGCTCTTTGTTGGTTCAAGTCCTGTAAACCCCAATAAAACTTGAACAGTCGTATCTAGAGTAATTAACAATTTGATTTACGCATTTAAGTTTACATTTAATATTGTCTTATGTTTACGCGAATGTTATACATTGAAATTAAACACTTTATACGTATAAAGTGTTTAATTTTAAGTTTACATTTGTCCGTACAAGGTGGTTGAAGACAGCGACTTGGAATTTTTGTTCCTTTTTTTGATACAGACGTGTATGACTGACCGCTGTTATGTAAACATTTAGCTCTGTTTTGTTTCCACTTTGAAGTATCCCTTACTCGTTTTCGACCTCTTTTTACCTCAGTATTTGAACCATTAGAGTCACAGGAGCTTGATGACGATCCAGAAGGCGGAATAAAGAAGTTTCTTGGTTTATTTTTGTTTCTGTTGTCAGTCGTGTACACATAATAACTAGGATCATCGTCACTCAGATCTACATCGCTCTCATCAGAATATAACGGAGAAATCGCATAATTTGGTGTGGAATTTAGATTTTCTCCTGAGCTAGTTGGGTCCTAAAAATAATAAAACATAATAATATAAATAATACTGTTTAAATGCTGAAGTTACATTACTTTAATTTATATTTATTTACTAGATTATTTTAAAATACATATTAGTATTTATTTTATTTAACATTATGTATAGTAGGTACTTATTTATTGATATATTATGTAGGAATATTTAAAAATAAGAAAATATTATATATATTAATTTTATTAGTCCCTCCTCCTCTTTATATTATTTATTATATGGTATTGAATACATATTTACTGTAATTTCCAGGTGTTGTTGTTCCGGATTCACAATTCTCTCAATGTCATTTGCCTCTTTATTAGGAATATCTACAGGTTTCTGGTTAGCTAGCTGTTGATCGCACTCGTCAGAATCTTGAGAAGAATAATCAGAATATGAAACTAGCAAGTTCTTGGTAAGGGCATTTGCAGACGTGAGTGATAATTTTTCTTCATTCTGAAATTATAGGTAAACAAGTGAATTATAATAAATGATTGTACTTATAATAATAAAACAGTTATTGTAATAATAACACGTTGCTACTTACGTTGGTATTTTTTTTAATGTGGCGTGGAGGAGTATCTTCAATGATTTCATTACTATCACGTTCGTCATCATTACATAGTATCGGAGACGGTATTTCGAGTATACGTGAGTTATCATCAGAGGTTGGGGAAGATGAGCCTGAGGAAGATGAGTCCGAAGAAGACGAGTCTGAAGAAGAACTTGAAGAACTGCTTGACGATGACCTGGACTTCCTGCATGGTGGAACTGGCGACCTGGACATTCTGAATGGTGGTGATCTTGATGTACTACGTTTTGACCTTGATTTCCTGCATGGTGAGCTGGAGACCTTGTCTTTCTGTATGCTGTGCTGGACTTTATCGTCTGTTTTATTGAACAAACTCTAAAATAAATAATACACAACATTAAATAAAAAGATAAAACATTCAATTAATTCAGAGAATATTACGTGAAAATGTGTTATGGATATTGTAACCCGAGTGTAAGTTTGCAAGAGAGTAAACGTAACTATTTCGTTTGCGTTAAAATTTGACTGATAGAACATAATGCTAAGAATATAAGAGTGAGAATAAAAATCTTAACGCAAACATGATAGTTAAGTTTACTCACTTGCAAATTTGCTGTCGGAATACTGCACGTGTAACTACGTAAACACGACGTTATTTACTTACTTTTATTTCGACTGGCTTACAATTATCCGTATGAGTACATCCAGCATTATTACTTATCATAAGATCCGTATCAGTACATCCAGCATTATTACTCATCATAAGAAGTTTTAGGCACCGTTGCTTCCTATTTGCAGACGTCATCTTCAGGAATAAAACTATGGAACTAGAAATTTTATACTTTTTATTAATATGTATTTAAAACAAATTGAAAGGACATTTTGTAATAAACTGCACCAATTGCTAGAGCACTTTTAGACTTTAGGATCATTTAAAACGTAAACCGAAATAAACACAAGTATTATTTAAATCTACCGATAGTTTTGGTAATAAAGTGATATAAAATGAATTGCTTCTCGAATAAAAGTAATAATTTTATAATAAAACGCACTAATACGCAATCTTTCTCATCTATACAACTATAATTTAATGATAAACTGCAACAAGTCTAAATAGTACATGCTGTATTATAGCACCGTTTTCAACTAAAGTGAAGTAAAACGAAAACATGCTAGTTTAGAAAACAATTGAAGTAGTATAGTCTCACCTGCGTTTGAAAATAAACCGAATTATTTCACCTTACTCCACCGTAGTCACAAAACAACGACACCTATCTCACATCACGGTCGCCGCATCACTGAATGATTCCCTATCGCATGAAATGAATTGTCGCGCGCTTTTGTAGAAAAGAGAGGGGTGATCGAACAATCGGCCATTTTGGTTTGTTTCGCATGGCGGGATTGTACCTATAGATTCTTCAATCGGAGTTAGTTCGTTTTATTAACAAAAGTAGGAATCCTTAATTTTTGACTTATTCCGGTTTATTATTAAGCGTGCGATATGATAGGTTGATATATCAACAGTATTACTACTTACAGGTATTACTTGCCAAAGATGATATTAAAGAATAGCAAAGGGAAAGGTAAATAAATATGTCTCTGCCGTTACAGGTTTTTAATTTTTAATTTATTTGTGGAAATATATTCAAGCTCTGCAACCACATCGTTCCAAAGATAACTAATTGAACCTCAATATATACTTTTACTTATTTAAGTAGTTCCAATATTTTTAAGTACCTAGTTAATAAAAATTGTATTAATGTTTTTAAATTTATTTGACATTGTATTGGACAACATCCTATTTAACAAGCCAATGCGTATAATATTATTTCTCATCCTCTTTAAGTATGGCACTCCGAGACGTCTGTACCCTTCACGTTTCACAGTCATTGAAATTCAGTGACTGGACTGTTTTGATACGATGAAAGCATATACATACTACATATTGCCAACTTCATGAACGACGCAAATCTCTCTAAAATTAGGCTCCTTAATTTACTCCTGTTATTTCGCAACCATCTGGTTTGCCAGGACAGTAAAAACAACAGACGTCAGAACTCCAAGGTCATATAAAATTGTCTTTAACATCAGTCCCTAAAACGTAATGTAATTTTACCACTGAGCAACGCTAGCTTTTTAGGATGAGTTAATCTCATAACCTTGTATAGCAGTAATTACAAATCTACGGATTAGATGTAATTAAGATTTTCTGGTAAGTGTAATTACTTTGAACTTCTAACGTTCTTCAGATTTGTAAATTAGTAGTTGGTGTCCTTGACACACCGGCGGCAACTCAATTTTATAAAAGACATTCCCGTTTACGTATATACATATATAGTCAGCAAAAAATAGCTGAACATAAAACAAATTGGCAAAAGTATTATTCTGAATATTTGAACTACAATTAAATCAAACGATTGTCACAATTTTTCTATAAAATATGATTTGTTATGTTTGTGTACCGACTTATGTTGCGGACTATAAGTATCTTGAAGCTGCTGAACACCTATTTTATTAACAGCAACACGTTTTTTAAATATAATTATGTATAATATTGCTCCTTGTTTTTGCACGTATTTAGCTACATATTATGATGGGGTTGGATTATCCCTGGTGGATCAAACTCCAAAAAAAGATAAAAAGCCTAATACTCTCCGTAGCTATGAATAGTTAAAAGTATTTAAAATGTCAGGTTGGGTGTGGATTTTTACCAAAATGTAAGTACCGATAAATTTTGTAAAAGTAAATGAAAAATCTTTAATAATCTCGGGACATCTAGGCAGTCACAAAACGAGAAAACGTTCGTAACTCAAAAAGCTTTTTAACTACAAGTATACTACGTCAGTGTAACCAGTTTGAGTAAAGTCTAGAGTTCTTAAAACAAATAAAGTACTATTACTAAAACAATACAGTAACAATAAACATGTTCTTTCACACAAAACCATAAAATAATAATCAGCGCTAGTCGAAAGTAATTTGCATATAGATTACGAAGCGGATACGTGTCTGACATTGAGTTAATTCAAGGATCAAATTGCATTACTTGTGACGCACGCAACAGCTATATAACTCAACAGGGTCTAATGCCACGGCCGTGGGGCGAAGAGATTTCCAATAAGTCTCTTTCCACCCCGTTCGGGTAAATATTGTGATGCGAAATACCCCGTGTTTACGTATCTGTGTGGGAGAAACCGCGGGTAAACATTGTGATGCGAAACACCCCGTGTTTACGTATCTGTGTGGGAGAAACCGCTGCTATGCGATACGACCCCAGGAATCGGTGACAAAATAATCTAGCTACGTGTGGTGTCGCGAACTGATTTATGCGACTGTTTATTATATATGCATACATACATTATATCTACAATACAAAAGTAACAATTTTAGGAGAAGAAAGTGAGTACCAGTGTACTCACTCTCTTTTCCTAAAATTGTTTGTCCGAAAATCATTATCCATAACACGTTTGCTATAAACTTCAGAAACCATAAAGTTCAAAATTCGAAATTTTGTTTAACGTAATTATTTTACTTCTTAAACTATTCTGTCATAATATCGAGTACTATAATCATTGAATCTCCTAATTTTGCATGAAACAAAGGCATATGTCCTAAGTTTTGTATTATATAATGTGTATTCCGAATGTTCATTTATAATAAAATTGTTAGTCCAAAAACATTAGCTAAAAATTAGGTTGTAGTGACAGAAACGAATTGCTGTGAATTCGACTCCACGCAGTCTTGTCTGTCCTACCCCTAGAGTGTAATTTAGAATCGCGTAGGCGCGTAGGGGCAAAGCGGCCCGCAGGCTGAGGAGCAGGAGGCCATCTCCGACGATTAGCACGACTGGGACCGCCGGAGACCCGCAGTGCCAGAGCCGTGACAAAAGCCAAGCTTTGTAATACAAATTAGTTTTAAAATCATTATTAGGATAAATAAACATTAAATAATTTGAATTTAGGACTTATAACTTTTATTAAAAACAATTTTAAGTCTTTTGTATACTATTGATTGTAATATTTATGACAAACAAATTTAGGGGATGTTGTGTTTAGGGGTTTTTATTACATGTGAGATTATGTGACATTAAGTTATCATTCGGACAAAAAAAAATATGGCACTTCAAAATATGGCATACGGTGCGTATGTGTCGCGTATGTTATACGTACCTATATAGTTATGGACTATAGATATACGCGGCTTCAGTCACGAGGTACAATTTTTAAGATATGCCATGTAGTATCACTATAAATTCGTATTTATTATATTAGTAAGGATAAGAATCCAGATATAAGTCGTTTAAGACTTCGATGTGATTACAAAAAATACATCACCTGCACTAGCGCGTTCAAACCCCACTGGGTTTGAACTTCGACAGACGGTTTTCAGTCCCGTCAAAGTAGGCGTTACGGTTCTCTATTGTGTTACCTAACTATTTTATCCATAATCTGAAGTGCCATATTTTTTTGGTGTTTGTAAGTCATGGTACAGACAGAGACATAAATCGATAAATATTAACGAGATTTTGAATTGCTTTATAAACACAATAATGATAATAACTAATCTTTCATGGTAAACGAATTTTAATCACAATTTATTACTATAGAAAAATATAATAATATTTTTGGCCGTTGCTAGTCGTCCACTAAACGAAGTGGACGACTAGACACTAAATATTTTTATTAGATAATAAAACACTGTTACAAATGTATTAAATGAATAGCTACTTATGTCATTGACAGTACTATGAAGTTGTCCGAACATGTAAATTTGAAAGAAAGATATCCGAGGAAACTTCTTATTATATCGTTCGTTTCGAAGTTTTGGATAAACATTTTCAGTACAGATATCTGCAGCAGTATGGGCTAGACATTTCAGTACAGATTTCTGCGGCCATATGGGCATATCCATGGCAGCAGCGATAGCCTAATGGGAGACTATTGGACTGCTACGCAGGGGTTTCGAGTTCGATCCCAGGGCGCGCATCTCTGACTTTTCGAAGTTATATGTGTATTAAATAGGTAATCGCTCGCTTCAACGGTGAAGGAAAACATCTTGAGGAAACCTGCATGTCTAAAAGTTCGATATAATGTTCTCTAAGATATGCGAAGTCTGCCAACCCGCACTGGGCCAGCCTGGTGGACTATGGCCTAACCTTTCTCAAATTGAGAAGAGGCCCGTGTCCAGCAGTGTAACAGTTTAATACATGGCTGCCGATATTATAATATATTATATGCGCTACCAAGAAACTGTGTTTACGCAACGCGTCGCATTGTGCGTTCGTAGCTTATACACAATATAGCGTTACAGTGACTCATCAGCCGGAGTAAGAGGCGAATGGGCCAATCTCGACTGTGTTTTTGTTTTAGTTGGTGTATAGCCGCGCTTTTGGCAACGACACAAACTGATAATGAGTTGGATGTGTTTATTTGGGTTAATGGTTAGTGATATCTTTTCATGGGTTACGCAATACGGTTGTTCCTGGGCGTTTAATGGATCTTAATTTCAAATCCTTATAATTAAAAAAGACTTGGTTTTTTATACTGCCCTATTCAATCTTTCTTTGTAGAAAGCATTAAAAACTATAATGCATGTCCTAAGAGCATAAAAACTCTAAACGATAACCCAAAAATCGCACAAGTCTTTGTCTCGTGCGAGGACCGAACTAATAAAATCAAATCAGGTACACAATACACACAGGTTTACGAAACTTCGTGCACTGGTATTGTCAAGGTGACTGCAATACGTTACGTGTGGTAAACTTTTGTACGATCATGAAGGTAAACTATTATAATCTTAGAAAGCTATTTTTAGTGCATTTTGATATGACGCACCAAGATGAAATAAAAAAGCATTGTATCTGGGCCCCGGGATCCAAGCGTTGGCCAAGAGACTACATGGATATTCAGTAGTTAAATAAAATTTAAACTGTGCCCTACGGAGGCAGTAGCGTGTGTGTTTACGGCTGGCCGTGAGGTTTGAACCAGAGAGTGATAAATTTCATTAGCAGCACGATGTCTGCAAATGTGTGCGGTAGACGGCAATAAGTTTGCCCACTATTAAGTGAGATGTAAGAAATCGCTTGGAAAATGTTGAATATACTACACATCTGCCTTTTCTTCAGACATACATACATAGACATCTATGTGTATTCTACAAGCGTTCAACTGCATTTACTGACATTTATGGATACTGTACCGCTCCATTGGCGATACAGCTTATACCAGTCTTGAATAAACAGGCTATCTAACGCACAAAGAGACTTCAAATAGGATTACTTACACGAATTATTGGTTGAAATAAATAATAACATGTACCTATGTTAGCGATCTTAATACTTACGATTTATTGTTGTATGTCTACATAGCGCCAAAACTGCTAAATTGGGTAATAGTGTATTTTGTATGGCACCTAAAATTTATAACAAGCTTCCAAAACACTATAAAGCTATGAATCTAAATCTTTTTAAAACTAAAGTTAAAGAAATGTTATCAGAAAAATGTTATTACCATATTACCGACTACTTGAATGATACTTTTTAATAATTGAATTTTTATTTTTATTTGTATTGCTGTAATTATTTTCAAATCTTTTATTGACTGTATTTTCTAATTTATTATTGACATTATATTTTATTCAGACATTATTATTACGACATTTCATTAACGGATATACGCCAAAATATTGTTTTATAATTTCTAAATTAATAATTTTCTTATTGTGACTTAATTCTATTATTGTTTTATTATTGTATTGCATTTATTATTCTGTTTAGTCACATAATTTTAATATTTGTACGCCGGCCTTGGCAAAACATGTTGATACATAACAATTACGTATTGTGAAAAATTCTATAGGATGTATGTCTTGTAAACTACACATGTTTTATACAAATAAATATATCTTTATCTTTATCTTTATCTGTTTATTTTAATACATAGAAAAAAGAGAAAATTCCAATGTATTCAAAGTTAAAAACGTATATTAAAGACTATAAAATTGATCAGAGACTAAATAATATTAACTTTACGGAATTTTTGTGATAATTCTGTCTGATTGTTATCTTTTTGCCGTTTAATCACTGAACCATATTTGATAAAATTTGTCTGTATCTTCGTACGCGCCTCACGCAAAAACTACTGCATGATATTGAATGCGGTTTTAACAATTGCATTGTTGAAGATCTAACTTAATAAATCTGGTGAATGTCATCTTGATACGCCGCCTTGAAGTCGAGTATTGTGTGTAGATCAGTTTCTATTTACAAGCATAGAGAGAAAATATAGATAGACATCTACTTCCAAAGTTACAAGCAAAGGCTAGTATTGTTAAAATAACCGATAAGAAAGGTATTTTAAGCTAATACTTTATTGTAATACTCTAAATTTAATATGTCTTAGAATACCAGACATAATGAAAAATCTAATATGTGTAGCCACCGGTGTGTTAAAACCACATCTTTAAGTACCTACACGCTAAACCAATTATTGCGGCAAACCACTCGTAGAACATAATATACTAAGATTATATTCACACACGATGTATCGCGTGTATCAAGCAGAATATACGAGAGTTAAGCCCGACTTATTCGCAGCTGATACGTAGTTCGCACGTCACACTCAATGCTCCACAGCAATTTCACGTTTTAGGCCCAAAACATTGCCTGAAGAAATTGTTATTATATCGCAGTCTAAAGACACAAGGGAATAAAATACCTAAGAAACTATATTGGACGCTAACTTAATATTGAATAGAATATTCACGTATTTTATTGCTGCTTATTTTATTTATAGCTTGTGTATGTAAATACATTAAACTTAACACAAGCTTTTGCACGCGGCATCGCTCGCGTAAAAGGTGGTTAAGTTAAGTTACGTTAGTAACGATCCTTTTTAAATAAAATATAGCCTATATTATTCGGTGATAATATAGCTATCTAACGGTGAAAGAATTTTAAAATCGGTTAAGTCGTTTTTAAGTTAAAACCCTTCAAACAAAAACAAGTATTTACTCTTTATAACATTAGTATAGAAGTATAGATATAGATATCGATTATTTTTATACGAAAACATGGTGAATCCTGGAGTGTAACATCTAGGCCTTGCCTTCGAGATTAAGAGGGGTGATGCTAACTTAAGTAGGTAATCTTATTAATAAGAAAATCAATTAATGTGGCGAAAAGTTCTAGAAAAGTAATATATCACAATAATACATGTGTATGTGACAGAATATTATTTGATTATGGTTGGAAAACAAATTTCTTGGACCAACATTTCATTTTGTATTGTCTGTAACAAATTCTTGAATCGAGAGAAAACTGGAGCCTGCCATACATTGCGCTACTACAAACGAATGTTTGTATATATTTTAACTTTAAAACGAAGCTTGAACTGTGCCAAAGCACATACACATATATTCGCCAGCATTTTCTTTATAGTTGACCTACGTGACTAAAAACGACATCTAAAAAAGAAGTCAGAAAATACGATAAGAGAGAACTAAAGTCGCTGTAAGACGATTAAGTAACCGCAGCGCAATCATTGGAGAAGGGACAAGAAGCGTAAAGGTTGTTTAAATAAAAGTGGTGAGATGAAGCAGACACCTCTTGGCGATAAATCCTAAGAATCACTTATTTAAGAGTGTCCTTGCCCTTCGAGAGACCTCCGTCGTGTCCGCCCCCGCGCTCTTAGCTGGAAGTCAATAAAATTCAATAATGAACAGCTACCGATGCTTAAATTCGAGTAAGACCCGATGACGCAGCCATATTTAATTATTGACGATTAAACACCATGTTTCTAAAGTTAAATTGTTGTTAGCAAAGAAGTCGGACAAATATTTCTTGTTAATATGAGGTTCAAGCGGAAATATGATTCCGGCCTCAATGTAACTCTCGGAATTCAGATAATTTATTTTTTACTTTTTAGCCTTCCAAACCCAATGCTAAATTTAATTACCCTTTTAAATATATTTTCAATAATATATTATTTTATATTTTTCGGACAAAATCTAATTGTTATTAATACATTGTTGTCGTGACTGTACTGGTTTTACTTCTGTTTTGACTCGCTAAATTGACTCCTAAACTTGCTCATAGCCTTGGAAGTTGGCAGTATCAACTACCCAATCAATATTCAAATAACATAATAATAACATCACACCTACACATCATAAATCGGTAGATAGAAATGCAATCACTTACATCCTTACTAATATTATAAATGCGAATGTGATTCAATTTGTTTGTTACGCTTTCTTGCCTTAACTACACGACTGATCAACATAAAATTTCGAATACACGTTGTTGGCGGTAAAAAAGAGTACTTTTGAAATCGAAATCTAGATAAACGCGAGCAAAGCCGCTGATAAAATCTAGTTAAAATATATATTACTACAGACGCTTAATAACGCCTTTAAAATTACCTGTTATATTATAAGGGACGAACGAAATAAAGTAAAAACATTATTACAACGGATCCGAACATTTAAAAATGCAGATAACAAGACCTGCCTAAATTCTGCGAAGCAATAAATGTAATTTGTTTGATTGAAAGCACTTTTACGTCATTTCCGATCACATTCGTCGAGGGAGACGCGCTTCAATGAACCGGTAATACGATTATTTATAAATGATGTATTTCTAGTCTCACCCGTGACTTCACTTGCAATGTACAGGTGACTGCATTTTATCTAGATGAAAAGTTGTGTTGTTGGTAACTACATATACTTACCATACTTCAAACTCCCAAGCATAGAGTAGGTAAGGTAACAATTGGTAGATTGTTCTTTCTTTATTACCGCGTGGTTTTCTTTTTATAGTTATAATAGCCTCAGTGTTTTTGAAGCTCATTCAATATTAAAATAACATGATCACCACACCTACATATCTCGCTGCCTAATGAAATATAAAGTCTTATATTAAAAAATGGTAAAGATTATAAGTAACATTAAAAATATTTATACATTTCATTCGTAGCGTAATGGAGTATTGTTCATTCATTCGGACATCTTTAGTATGTTAAACTAAATAGAACGATCGAACTAACTCTTACACTAGAACTTATCGAAAAACAGTTTATTAACATTAACTTTTAGAATATAGTTTTAGACTTGGATCTTTTTAAACCAACGGAGAATATTATCTAAACACATTTTGTCTTACGTTTACGCAAATGTAAATTAAATTTAAATTACTGTACAGAAGATATTTTTAACTTATAGAATCTTTTTAACAGTTTTACCGTTAAATCCTAATTTGTTTGCAAACTCTATTTTAATATTTCCAACAAATACTCTAAAACTTGTAAAGCTCCTACAGCCCTTGCTCCGTATCTCCGTCTTAATTCTCCAATTTCCAGACTTCGTAGACTTTAAAGTAAATTTAACAACTAGATAAAGATATTTGGCACCACTCTAAATAAAGCTTCAACCACTAAGTTCAGTTAATCTTGGTTACATAATTATTTATACTAGTTTTTACCTGCAACTTCGCTCTCGTGATTCTAAGAAGACATTTAATTGGGTAAAAGTAACCAGCCACTCCTAGGTCTTTAAACAAGTATATATGTACAGAATCACATACATATGTTCAAAGGATTTGTTGCAAGGACAAAGTCACTTACACGAGGAAAATAAAAAAACATTAAACATTGATTAAAAAGTCGCCATGTTGGTCCGTAAGAAATTAAATCATATGTACAAACATTTAATAAAGAGTTTAATTAAGTAACTTCCGATACAGCGTCGATTCGCTATTACGCTAAAGAAGGGAAAACCAACAAACAACAACACAGGTCACCGGTTCGATTTCCGCACAAGTCAAACAACAAACAATGTTTGTCTTGGTCTGGGTGTTTCTATGTATAATATGTATATACTTACAAAAAAAAGGAATATATGTATGTTTATCCATTGTTTAGTACCCATAGTACAATCTCTCTTAGTTTGGGCTAGATGGTGTTGTACGTATGTGATAGAATATTATTATTATTATGTCTCTTTTATCACAGGTATTTTCTAACATATTATATTAGAAAAATACCTGGCCCTTTGGGAGGCTTACACATGGTCCAACGTGAAGAGGCCCTTCGAGAGTTTTAATCAAAGGTGGGATGGAACACCGGCAGCGGCACTAGCCGCAGCAAGCGTAGGACTATTGTTACATATGGATTCTAATATATAGGCTATGGGTACGGGTGTTTGGTAGACCGTTATATTGGTAACTATGGATGAAAAACGGCGTATGCTCTGAATACTCTTTATATACTCTATATTATTATTATTATTATTTATAATAATAATACGGATATTGTTTTTTAATGTTGTGTGTAACGCTTTAAATTATATGTATACTAGGATTACGCTACTAAGATTATTAAAGTAAAACAGTTCTGTATCAATATTTGGTGAACACAGAACCCAAAAATAAAAGTCTTGGTCACAGTTCCAACCTTGGGATCCAGACACAAATACGATACGCCGATATCGTTCGATTTGGACCCCGGCTATTGAAGCATTAAGGAATAAAACTTATAAAAAAATAATATACATATAGAAAATACTGCTTGAATTTTTTTGTAATCGTGAAAATGAATTGAAAATTGAAAATATTTCGTTTCTGTTTCGTTGCAACCCTGTTTATACTATCTATGTAAATACTTTATGAATTACGTCACATATTACAACGACTAACATGCTGAAACAAAGTGTATTTTAAAAGAGTCGTACATCATTGATCAATTTATCTCTATGTTTTAAATTATCGACTAACATACTGTATCAAATCAAAACGTATTTCAAAAGATTCGTACATTATTTGTTACACATTGATAAATTAATTTCTATGTTCTAATTTATTCTAAACGATGTAAAGAGAAACTTGAACCAAGGTTATACATTACTTCGATAGAACTTTACAAAGTGCCTCTTGCTCGATACACATCGCTGTATCGGAAGTTACTTAATTGAACGCCTTAAATATTCGTACATTATGAACTTACATTATTAAATCTGAATCGTACGTAATATTGTACCTTATTGTAAGAGCAAGAAGGTCATATTTGCGTCGAATGTTGTTCAATATAAACAGAATGATAAAATATGTTTCAATTTATTTTTATGTAATGTTTCAATTTAATATATGTACATATTTTTTTCTGTAAGCAGTGATAACACTGGGGCACAATCATTTTGGGGCATGGTAAGTTGAAGTCAATTTTGTGTAAGTTCAGTATGCTGAATATGAGAAAAATATCAGATTTGTTAACTTTAGTTTATGAGATAACCTTATAACTGAAAGAAGGTTGAAATAAAAATACAATTACATATTAAATATATATTTTAGAAGCGGCTATATAATAACGACAAGAAAACTTAATACATATGCTATTAACAAAACTCTTTTTTTTTTATAAAATCTTTATCTGTAAGCTTTTCTATTGTGTTTATGTTCAGGACAATCTCTTATTAAACTCAAGCAATAGTCTGCCATATGCCTGTCCCATCAGCCTTGGTATCTTTCTTTCATTGTTCTAATGTCCTGATGAAACCGTTCTTTATGTTGAATATATCAAGAACCAGAGTCGATCCATACAAAGTAAAAACA
The DNA here is from genome assembly GCA_963675205.1 of Catocala nupta. NCBI lineage: Eukaryota > Metazoa > Arthropoda > Insecta > Lepidoptera > Erebidae > Catocala > Catocala nupta. The sequence goes on along the minus strand of OY776092.1, from coordinate 22,365,110 downwards.
TTTCGGGTATGACTGATGAAGGTGTTTATTAAAACCAGTAACAAAATTAATGGCGCAGAAAATATACATTTATTTGTTCCCCAGTGTAATAGATTTCCACATGTCTTCATCGCTTTAGTTCTGCCATACCTTGTATGCGTCCACTATCATCACATTCTACGCACGCTCGTTAATTTAGGAACTACCCGTCTCTTAACTAATATGATAAATGAGAATGTGAGTTCGTTTGTTACGCTTTCACACTTTAACTACTCGATCGATCATCATGTAATTTCGCATCCACGATGTAAGAAGTACAGAAAAGGACATAGGATACCTTTCATCCAGATTATAAGCAAGCGAAGACGCAGATAAAAGCTAGTTAACCCATAACTAAATTTTTCCAGAAAGTCTCAAGGAGTTTCCAAGTTTGTTATTAGCTCTACCCGTCTTTCCTTTTAGAACAAGAATATTTATATTTATCTTGATGCTAAAATATTGGAGATAAACCGTACTTAAAAACAGTCTGCGTGGGAAGGCAAGAAGCTGAAGTAAGTTTAGACTAATGGAAAATTATAATATATTAAAACAGATTCCATGCGGTGTTCGATCGAAAAGGCTTTTTCTAGTGACAACGTAAGTGATAAACTCAGCGGCACAGAAAGTGGCCCAAGGGTTCTTCTTGAATTATAATCATAATTAAATGAAAACTTTATGAACTTTCACCACATTTATCTGTTTTTTTTTAATAAAAGGAAATGTCTTAAATGTTTAACAAGTATTTGTACCTCTGACCCTGATAACAGCCTGCATGCGATCAGACATGCGCTCGATCGTTCATAAGAAAAGTTAATATAAATTGACAACGTAAAAACCACAAAAAGGTTAAGAGAGAATACTGGATTAGTCAGAGTATGTCCAGATTGAACTTACTAAAGCACGGTTTAGAAGTGCAAGCAATATTTTCATATAGCTCTCCTTTTCTGACATTTGACCTTTCATTAACCACTTGACACCGCAGCAGGTCTCATCCTTTCCATCTGGACATTTTACCGTTAAACATAGTGACCTTGCAGTCATCTCCCAAGTATGTAGTGGGTAGGTTATTCGAGAGCCATCACTGTGGAATTAACTAACTCTCCCGAATGCTATATATGCACTCTTCTTCAAACAAATAAAGAAAATAGATTAGAGAGTATTACTGTCTCAATACGTAGAGTAGTATTCTCTTAGTTGTGTAGACTCCTGACATTGCTAAAGTCCATGGACATTAAAAGCCATTTAAAGTTGTTAGACAAGATTTACTTTATATAACTAGTTTATTTGCTTAAGCACATCAAAATATATGACAAAATACCAGACGATAATGTGTCGAGATACGATAACATAAACGCCGTGAGCGGTGAAACTGCGCAGATTAAAGCCACTGTATATGGAACCAAGATTTTCCTGATCTTCACTACTAAGGGGTATTGATAACCTCTGAGTAAACCTGAAGGTCAGGAAAATCTTGGTTCCTTCTACAATGGTTTTAATCTGCGCAGGTTCATCGCTCCCGGCGTTTATATTATTGCGACGCTACTTGAAGCAACTTCGGTTGAAACTTAAAGTTAGCCGCAAGGTATATATATGTACACTAACAGACGCTAATTCATCCAAGTTGCCACTAGAGGCGCTGCTAACGTGTACAAGAGTACGAAATCTTCAATCTCTGAAAACTATTAAGTTAGTTTCGGGAGAAGGCAAAAGGCTTTTCGGCTACAAACTTGTAACATCCAATTTTTCTACGAAGGCTAGAAAGTCGAGTTGGTTTACCATATTTTTACTATCTTTATAAAGTCGACGTCATCTTGTATCATATAAAGTATTCATAGTTTGTTATGTAGGCAAGTTTTCTCGCAAAGAAAAACTCCCTTGCGATCAGTCCCGTTATGTATTATTTATATAATGGACTACGTTTTGGATTCATACTCATATTTCAGTCAGGTCAAAAGGTCTATGTAAAACATGTTGACAGACTTTACGACTTATTTTAGTTTTTAGTATTAAACAGGGAAGAAGTAGCATTCTAATAGTTATTTATTATAAACTTTTATTTATTATACAATAAAGGTGATAATCACTTGCACTACTAGGCGTAACACTAGCGCATTGCAGAACATAGGGAAGGCGACTCAAAAAAAAATAGTATTATAGAAATCTATGTACATACATACGTACGTAAGTTCGTTCATTTTATGGCGATTGAATAATACTGTCAACTAAAATCTTTGTTAGTAAATAATCACTGTACTCTGTCAAGTATTAGAGTACCAAACATAGTTAAAAAGTCTATTGTTTCTGACCGCCGGTGAGCCGATACGATAAGCATTTAAATATGTTATTTATTTATAATTAAACTTTCTTAGTAAATAATTTTATGTAACCTATTTGATGTATAATAATATCAAATAGGTCGGAATCAATAACGTGTACTATCTATATAAAGACTAGTAGAATAAGAGAGTTGAAAATGTTGTTAATGACAAACAAACGAAAACGGTATCACATAATTTACAATATTAACTTAAGTAAAGAGTCGTATCGATATATTTTATATTATAATATTTACTTCCAAGTTATTCCATCGCATTCATACGCCACTGGCTCATTATATAAATCATACGAAGCTTTAAAAGCAATTGCGACTGAGTATAACATTTGACATTACGTGCCGCCACTTATCACATTTGCAGAGATAATCGAAAAGGGACACGAAAGGTCATTTGAACATCAGAAATAATACTTGGACCGCACTTAAGGTACGTGGCGAAAACCCGCTGCGTATATGAATTTTACGAAGGTTTTTCGCTACTAAGGTATCCTTAGCAAACCTTTAATATAAAGGTCAATGTTCTTATAATATAGATAACATTTTGATTACCGAAGCAATCCAGGTATTTAGTTCTAGTACCTTTAGAAGTGGCGTTGCTGGAAGTAAGAACAATTGAGGAAGAAAGAACACTTCTATTCGACTTGCGAAATACTTCTATTTCGCAAGTCCAATAGAAGTGTTTTTTCTTCCTCGGAATAATAATTTTGAACCCTCTAGTGTTAGGCAGCAGTGCTATGGTCTTGCAGTATATCTAAACTATACACAAAACCCTTATTCGTAAATAACAGGCAACTTTTTTATCATATATACTTAAATTTCATATTTTGTTTTTCGGTTCAAAAAGCCATATACCTACACATTAGATAAAGTCCCTCAGAGAGCAAGTTAATCTTTTAGTTTTTTTTATAAATTAAAATTAAATTAAATAAAACTTTATTTCAGACTTTTGTCCATAATTTTGTTAGTAATTTAATGTTAGTAACAATGATGCTTAAATTATTAGGTTAGTATTGTTAGTTTCCATAATATATAATATATTTATTTAATTTGACCTATGACTGTCCCCACCCAGTGTTTCTGAAAGGGACAGTCCGGTCTGGCAGCTATCATTTTCAGGATGCTGTTGCCACTACCATGCAAGCGCTGCAGTAAGGAGGCCGCTTTCTTTCGCATGATGGCATGGAAACCATCAGTGCGAGCCTCCGCGAACATGCCTGAAGCGCTACAACGCCATGGCAGGCCCAACAGCATCCTAAAAGCATTATTAAATTGAACACGCAGGACGCTGTAGGCTCGGCGCGTGTATGATACCCACAGGCCACTCGTATAAAAGGATTGACAGAAGGCCTTAAAAAGGGTTACTTTGACGTCTGTAGTACAACGAGCGAACCTGCGGGCAAGCATATTGCTCCTCACAGACAACGCCCTGCGCTCCCTCTCTATATCTGCGTCGTCTCTTAGGTCGCTCGTGACAATGTGGCCCAGGTACCTAAAACTATCCACAACTTTCAAAGCAACGCCATTGAGACTTATGGGAGGAACACTGCGCGGTTGCTGCTTAGGTGCTTTAAATACAAGAATTTCACTCTTCTTCGAGTTGTATATTAGGCCGTGCTCCTCCGCATAGGCCTCGCAGGTCAATAACAACTTCTTCAACCCACCCATCGAGGGACTGAGAAGCACCATATCGTCTGCATAGCTTATATTGCCGCTTTTTTTATTACTTGAGAAAGCCTCGATTAGACTTGGCAGCTAATGAACATTTTAATCATTCAATTTCATATTAATCATTTCCAATTATTTTTGTCGTTAGAAATCTAACTTAAACTGAAGTATAATTAGGATAGAGTTTGGCGATATATCTCGTAGACTATATACTATAGGCCTATAGATGCAAGACCACTAACGTACCTATCTGACTGTGGCACTATAATACAATTAACCTATTCAGAACATACGTACGCATAGCATTTGTTTTTTGTTTAGTACCTACTTGTAGCTGGACCTAATAAAAAATAAAATACTTCCGTTTCTTAAAATACTCTGCTCAAAAGCATATATTAATCCGTATTTTGCTTTCTTTGACCTTTTGCTAACGTTTTATATCTGTTATAATTTAAACATATAAATTATTAATTACAATTAGGCTGCTTCTTTGTATGACACAGGAATAATAATTTATTCAACATATAACAACGTCGTGTCTACTGAACAACAAAGACAGCGTAGGAGTGACATTTGACATCCCTTTGAACTAAACACGACACAATTACACTTGGTTATCTCGGCAAGTCAGTTTCCATGTTGCTTAACTGTGCTAACAAGTAGTTCAATTTCCAAGCGTTAGTTCCTATCTCCGAAAGGCAATTCTTGACGGCTGACAGGTTAGACTACAGTCTTAATTATTAAACTTAAACAACCATCGTTGGTAGAATACTAAAAGAGCTTTTACCTAGAGCTGTTCTAAAGAGAAAACTAATTATATTTTAATGCTTTTACTTTGGCCGTGGCCAGCTGACGCGCAAACGCGCGAGTTTTAAGTTTACGTGATACGTTATAGGCAGTAACAATCTAACTAATATTATAAATGAGAATGTGAGTTTGTTTGTAACTTTCGCAAATTAACTACTCGACCGATCATCATTAAAAATAAAGGATAGTTTTGAATATACTTAGCTCCTACTACTTATCCCTATCCTATTTTCTCATAATTATGAATGACTTTAGATACTAATCACTCACATATGCGAATGAATACGAATTATGAAATGTTAGCATATTTTTATTAGAGAAATGATTTTAAACAAGATTAGTTTTCAAAAACACATTATGAAATTATAATGTGTGTTTGCTTACAAAACATTTAAATATCAAACATTAAGCTTATCCTAAACTTCGGCAATTGAAATGAAAATGGCTTCATATAACGTTTGTACAAGCACTCGAGTTTTGCGACCATACAAGGACATAAAAGGCCCATTTAACCACAGGGTTCGTCCGTGGTCACGTATTACAGGCCCTTGGTGACCACATGGGTAATAAAATCAGGGCCGTGTCCCTCCCAGGGGACGCCTCAACGCGCTTGCTAAACATGTCAGCATAGCAACACAAATAGAGGATTTATGAAAGAGCATCATGAAGTTAAATATCCTAACTAATATTATAAATGCGAATGTGAGTGTTTGTCACGCTTTCACCCTTAACTACTTGACAGATCGTCATGAATTTACGCATACACGTTGTCAAAAAAGGAAATAGGTTACGTTTCATCCAGTAAAAAGTACTGTGCCCGAGGGATATAAATTTATTGACAAAATGTTTTGGGGGCCTCGATGGCGTAGTGGTTATTGTAACCAACTGCCACGCTTGAGGTCGCGGGTTCGATTTCCGCACAAGTCAAACATTTGTGTGCATGGACATGGATGATTGTCTTGGTCTGGGTGTTTCTATGTAAAATATGTAAGTATTTACAAAAAGAAAGTATTTATGTATGTTTATCCATTATCTAGTACCTACCCATAGTACAAGCTCTGCTTAGTTTGCGCTAGATGGTGTTGTATGTATGTGATAAAATATTAAAAATATTATGTATATTATCGCGAGTAAAGCTACGGGCAAAATCAAATAGAAAATATAATTGAAATTCATGTTCGAAGTATCCTTCTAAAAATATCTGCGTATTTTCTCAGATTGGCTCTCTGTGTCGCTGCAGTATTTCCTTTGAAAATAGTAGTGAAATTGCAAAAAGGAAATCATATTGGTGCGTCGTTAGCCAGTTCCGTCTTACGTGACCGCCAGTTACGTAAAATGGGACGCAAATGCACCGCGATGTCCCGATATCATTTTGCAGTTTCTTTAAATAACACAACGTGTATGCAGAAATTATTTCAGCTGATCGTATTATATCAAAACATCGTTGAAATGCACATAATATTGTCTTACTATTACGTGAATGTTATAAATTGAAATTAAACTACTTTATACAGATTTTATCGCGTTGTTTATTTCAAAACAGGAGTTTCCCCGTGAACATGGCCGCTGTAAAGCAACCGAAACGTCAAGGAAAAGTGTAAACTTAAATATAGTTTTAGTTAATATAAATAGCTTAAAGTAAAATAATAGTGTTAGAGTTCAAAATTATGTAATAAAGGTGTTTTAAAATAAACAACGCGACAAAATCAGATTAAAGTAGTTTAATTTCAATTCGTTGAAATGTTCTAAATATAAATGAACAAACACCTGTATTCTATAACTGTTAGATAGTATATTTAAATAGTAATATTAAAAAGCTTAAACTACGTTTAAAAATTTATATTTCATAAAGGGTGTCTGTAGGGCAGCGATAATGCGTTTAATTGCTCAGCTCGGTTTAGATTTCCGATTTGGGCAAAGTGTAATTGGGTTTTGTGTAACTCTGTTCGATGGACGGCAATAATCTTGATACATGACCTAAAACAGTAGCAACAAAATGTGGGGCTAACACATATACCATTCCATATGAGATCCTAGATTTTGAATAATTTAGAATGTAGGTTAGGTTAGTAACAGAATCTTTTTTTATGGACGATACGTATCCTATTTCCTTTTCTGTTACCCTGACAACGTGTATGCAAAATTTCATGGTGATCGGTCAAGTAGTTAAGGCGTGAAAGCGTAACAAACAAACAAACTCACATTCGTATTTATAATATTAGTTAGGATTGGTGTCAAACTATCGACATATGTCATGTATGTATAATATATCAGCGCACGGAGGCTACAAGCTAACGCGTAAATTGACATATCTATCCTTTGAGAAAATACAGACGCGTAAAAATGCTATCTATCAAATTTTATTAGCTGTATAACTAAAGGTGAAAGCAGTCAAGACTTCGAGCCGTAAATAATGCGGGATCATAAAATATATTGCCATCATATCGAGTTTATTATATTCAAACAAGTACATAATACACGATTATACGAAGGTTTAAATTTACATACTCAAGAAAATTTACTAGGTAATGGCAATGTTGTTATAAACTAGACTGGTTAGTTTTATAGTAATAGACGTTGGAAATGTGATGTCCAGACTTGTTTTGTTATTAATAATAATAATATTCTACCACATACAGACAACACCATCTAGCCCAAACTAAGCAGAACTTGTACTATGGATACTAGAGAATGGATAAACATACATACATATATACTTATATTAATAACTAGCTTTTGCCCGCGGATTCGCTCGCGTAAATGTAGGTTATGTTAGTAATTATGTTTTTAAATAAAATGTAACGTATGTTACTGGTGATAATAAAGCTTTCCAATGGTAAAATATTTTTTAAAATCGGTTAGGTAGTTTTTGAGTTAAATCCTTACAAAAAAAATCTTATCTTTTTCCCTTATAATATTAATATATACTAGGAGTACACTTGAATAGATGATTTAAACTTATTAGTGCAATAGATATGAAAAGAGCTTACATTAAAGAGATAGCCATCATTCGAACAAAGGATTCATTGACTCAAATATTTTTATTGAGTAAGTCAAATAATTATATTATATAATATATTAAACTCCTGTATTAAACTGTCCCATTGCTGGGCACAAGCCTCTTCTCAGTGTGAGAAGGTTTAGTCCATAGTCAACCACGCTGGCCCAGTGCGGGTTAGCAGACTTCACATATCTTCGAGAACATTATGGAGAACTCTCAGACATGCAGGTTTCCTAAAGATGTTTTCCTTCATCATTAAAGCAAGTGATAATTAACATTTTAATACGCATATAACTTCGAAAAGAGATGTGCGCTTTGGGTCCGAACTCTAGACCTCTGAGTGACAGTCCAACGGTTTCCCACTAGACTATCGCTGCTACCAATTGTTCGTGTAATATAAGATACAAGCTTTTTAATTCTTGCAGTAGAGGTAAATGTCAATTGGCAGTAAAACACACGATATGAGGAGCTGTAATGTAACCGCTATTTAAATGCAACTGACCGAGGGATATAGCTAAATATTCCCAGTACAGCCTACTTTTGCCTTATAGGTAAAATTAAAATCTCAAATACTTCCTTAATTTGCAACCAATTTTGATACTGTTTGCACAAAACGATTTCTTTTGCTCTTGTGTGTAAAATAAATTAAAAAATATGTAACTACCTTATTGCGCTTTAACTGGTTTTCAAGGCATTTTGTTAACCTGATTTTGTTTTTAAACCAATAGAAAATCTTCCTAATTTGAACGTTTCGAGTCTTTAATTTATGCGCTTGTAACACATCTACATAATTTCTGTGTATAATATGAATGAGATAGATGCCATTGAAAAGGAATTCGATGCTAAACCTCGCCGTAGTTCTAAAAGCATTGCGGTCGAACCCCTCGTGGAGAAAGACCGCAGGCTCTATATGTGTGGGTAGCCAGAGTAATAAAATTACGGTCGTCACGAACGAGGCCTTACATATGGATACTTTGCAATGATGTATTCAGTTCGGATGTAGTGGAAGACTTTGAGTGTAAGTATATCTATAATAATATTATAAAGAGGAAATATACATTGAAATTAAATTACTTTATACAGAGTTTAATGTGTTGTTTATTTGAAAAAGACTACTTTTATATAATTTTGCTAACTTTTTTTTGCTGAAAAGGAACCGAGACGTCGGGGAACGTATAAAACTAAATAGAAAAAGTTTTATAACATAAATAGCTTTAAATAGTAGTAAAGTTGAACAGTAAGTAGTTTAATAACTTGCAAAATTGTATAAAAATAGAGTATTTTAATAAACAACGTGATAAAATCGTATGAGGTAGTTTAATTTGAAAGTATAACATTCGCGTAAACGTAAGACTATGTTATGATAAAGATTCATTTGTTTGTTTGTAATGTACAAGCTATGAAACTACTATCAATTCTTTTACTTTACTCAGAACTAATATAGGGTATATAACATTTACTACAAGCCACAAGAGCGCAGCAGTATTCATAAAAGTGAGTAAAACTACTTATCTAATAATAATAATATTCTACCACATACACACAACACCATCTAGCCCAAATTAAGCAAAGCTTGTACTATGGGTACTAGACAATGGATCTTCTTCTTAGTCTTTATTATTCCCAAGTCACTTGGGGTCGGCTTTTCAGGTCTAACCGGATTTGACTGGATATCAGTTTTTACAAGGAGCGGCTGCCACCTGACCTCCGCAACCCGAAGGCTAACGATACCCTAAGGCTAGACTAGTGTCAGGATATTATTGGGTACTGACTTCCCAATAACTACTGCCATAGATGTTCATGGCAGCCGGGACCGATGGCTTAATGTACTCTCCGAGGCACGGAGCAGGCGATAATTGTCAATCAATATGCAAATCATTTCTAAAAGTCATATAACTTCCGAAATTAGGAGCTGCGCGACGTGGGTTCGAACCCGAGATCCTCTGCATTGCAGTCTGTTGGTCTTCCCACTGAGCTAGACTACTAGACAATGGATAAACATACATGTATACTTTTGTAAATACATACATATTATACATAGAAACACCCAAACCAAGACAAACATCCATGTTCATGCACACAAATGTTTGACTTGTGCTGAAATCGAACCCGCGACCTCAGACGTGGCAGTCGGTTACACTAGCCACTACGCCATCGAGGATAAAAAAAGGAAAAGGAATGTTGTAATAACAGTCTATTAGAGTAGAGTCTTCATCAAAATAAATGCAAAGTAGTTATATTAACTTTAATATATATAAATAAGTATAAAGTATCCATAAATAAACTTTAATTTCAGAAATTAATTTAATATTATGTTCTAAAACAGGGACTTGTTAGACGTTGAAATATTAATTCGAGATATCACAGTGCACACCTGTAGCTAAATGTATTAAATTAAAGTAAAGGTCATCGCATGAATGAACAATGTTGCCTTCAGGTGTATGCGTAGGCGCTACTAAGCTACGCACTGCGTAGCGAGTGCTACGTCAAACCTAATAATTTACATATTGAATTGCGTTCTCTTCTGTATTTAAATATAATATATAGCGTAATTAATTATATAATACAGTAGAATAATGTATTTATACGTTAAGTGATTGTTTGTTGTCAAGCATGAGAGTTACGGGTTCGATTATCTGCTCGGATAATTATTTAGGTTTTTATATATTTACTACTTTTCAGTAGGAGCTCAATGAAAACCATATACACTTTGCTTACTCTAGTAATTAAGCGATCAGCCGCAATAAAAAACGCAACATATAACGAAAACCATAGACAATGTATTATTTAGTAAACAATTCACTAGAAAATCATTCAGTTAGTGCTTTTAGATTTCTCTAATAAACAGAAATGCCAAAAAAATAACATGCGGGGCAGTCTTTGGGGACTGCCGATAGTAGTGAAAACTAAGTAACTAGCGTACGGTGACGATAACGCGAGTTTCACGCTTTTTGTTCATCCAAAAAGTACACATATATACCCAGTATACATATAGCTCATGGAAAGCGTTCGGTGACAATAACGCGAGTTCCATGAGTTTTGTTTACCCAAAAAGTGCTCAACGCGCCAAGAAGTTTTCACTTCAATAAATACATAAAGATGCTCTCTATATATTGTCTTCAGCTACAAGTCCGCCATATTTGATAATCTTTTTTTATTTCACTACTTCATTATGCAGTGAAATAAAACGCTGTGACAAAAAAGAATTATATTAAACGTGCACTTCATAAGAACATTCCATTAGAGGAAAAGTCATTGTTTCTTTGACGCAATAACAGAAAACATCTTTCACCATCACTGACGGACATAATATTGCCTCATTTCCACCCTTCACCCCTCACCCCCACAGATATTGACCCCAGGGACATAACCTAGATTGTATTACTTCATATTTATGATAACAAAGTACACTCGACAAATCTGTCTCCTTAAATATGTATGACGTGAACTTCTGTGGTGCATGCAGGCAATAGGTTATTTTTCTATTTGTATAGAACCAGATTTTGACTGCCGCTACGCTCGCGTTAATATAGATTTTGTTAATAACTTTCTACCCCACAGGAATAGTACTTTTTTACTAGATAATATGAATCCTATGTCCTTCCCTTTTTTTATACGACTAATGTGGCAAACAAACATACGGCCCAACTGATGATAAGTGGTCACCGTAGCCTATGGACGCCTGCAACACCAGAGGCATCACTTGCGCGTTGCCGAGCCTTTAGGAAAGGAATTAGAAGGAGAAGGAGCGGGAAGGGGGAAAGAGGGTGATTTGGACTCCAGCACTCTCCTTTCGCCCTTTCCCTCCTTTCCTTTTCCTTTGACATTGTGTAGGTATGCGAAATTTTATGATGATCGGTTGAGTAGTTAAGACGTGAAAGCGTAACATATGAACTCACGTTCACATTTATAATAATAGTTACGCTTAACTGTTTGTGCGATTTTAAGGCATATTTATTATTACTGCGTAGCCCTCTTGCGTCACAGCATAATGTTATTGCCTGTTATTTCTGAATAAAGTAGCTTTCTAATGGTGAAATAATTATTAAAATCGGTTCACTAGTTCAGTTCAAACAAAACTACTACTCACAGAATATCGACGTGGTATTCCTACTGTTGTGTTTCGTTCGGTGAGTGAGAGTGCCGGAGGCTCAATCACCCTCTTTCCCCCTTCCCGCTCCTTCTCCTTCCCACTTCCTTTTTTTCTTCTTCCTTTCCTAAAGGGTCGGCAATGCGCAACTGATGCCTCTGGTGTTGTAGGCGTCCATAAGCTACGGTGACCACTTACCATCAGGTGGGTCGTATGCTTGTTTGCCATCTTAGTTGTATAAAAAGAAAACTACTAGTCTTTCCTAAGCATAATATTAATATAAATAAAAGTGCATGTTATAGATTGTACATACTTCAAACAACGAGTTACATTATAATTATATTTATTTAATATACTAGCTAAACGTGACCATGCTTCGCCGTAGCTTAGTCTGGTATTAATTATAAAGTTGCCGTTTCCGCAACAACTTCAGGATAAAAGCATTTATATGAAAATGCAACGTTGTTAAGTCGAAATCGACTACTTTTCGAGTTGTGCAAACATAAGCATATACAGAATCTGAATCTTTATGTATAAATATAATCGCTAATATTATTAAAATCACAGAAATACGGGACGTATTTTATTCAAATACGTATTTTGTACTAGATTTTTCCCGCAGCTTCGCTCGCGTAAATGTAGGTTAGGTGAGGTTAGTAACAGTAATTTTTTTTGGATGAATGGTACCTCATGTCCTATTCTGTACCCCTGACAACTTGTGTGCGAAATTTCATGATGATCGGTCGAGTAGTTAAGGCGTGAAAGCGTAACAAACAAACTCACATTCGCATTTATAATATTTATATTTCTTAAGTAAACCTAATGTTAAAAGTTATTAATGTACCTACATTAAGAAAAGTAACTATTTGTTTCATATTAATGGCCAAACTGAACTAAAAGTCTAAAAGGATTCAATTAAAATTCTACATGATATGAAAATTTATCTAATAATTACTATCAGACGGAATATATTATGTATTCTAAGGTTGACATGAGCTCAATATAAAAATTATAGTATTTTTAAATCGGGCCCTTGTTGTCCTTGTGTAAAAGCGTTATCTCCAGCTTATTCCATTGTTTGCGGTATTCAACTCGCTCTCGCTGTCGTTTCAAGATCGCGATATCGTCACAACTGCCTTCCAGACATCCATTTTTGTTCATTTTACTAGCTGTTTTATTGTCTGTAGAATTTGTATTACGTAAGCAATGACAAATAAGTCAATAGAGAACAAAGATATAACCAGCAATTAGATATACATCTATTGTAAAAATCAATGACCATTCTATTAATTACGCCCGATTCTTATTTTTAGACAATGCCGTATTAATTCCTTCCTTTTGAGATTTTCAAATAAATGAGATTTAAACCGCACGCGGCAATATTATGGGTGCATGCGGTTATTAAAAAAAAAAGAGAAATTATATATAGTAATCAATTAAATAAATATTACACATCTTTTGCTTTTGTTTAAAAAGCAGTTTGCTTTCTTTGTACGTTTACGCTACTAAACCATTTGAACTGATATTGACACAACATTTGGTATACAGATACAGTTGAAGGCAGTCAACTTAAGCCGATAATATATAACATTACCTAAGTATAGCACTGGGGCAAGAACCACACTACCAAAAGGAATAGCACTTTTGAATATTAAAACCTACCACTGAACTCACACTTGATCAAAACATTCAACTATAATTATCCAATCTCAATAATTTAAACAGAACAACTTCAAAGTATATCAAGCTAATTCCCTTTAAATTAATATACTACTGATTAATTCTCACGTGGTTACATAACGACACAGGAAACGTCTGAGAACACAACACGCCGCGTAAGTAGGTTATTACCAGTATTATTTGCCGGAAACCGTAAGCGTCAACCGCTACCGCTTATTTCCGGGGCGTTGTCGATAAGCGACAATCTAGTTTATTTAAGCTAAACAGGCTACTATTTATATATCAAAGGGTACCGAGGGGTAAGAGAAAACTTTGTTAGTAAACATTTAGCTGGGAAATGTCGGTGTTTAATATTTTACCTTGCCCTTCGATGATGTGAAGGCAAGAGATGTTATGTCTGGAAATATTATTACGTTATAATATGAACATTTTTGACTATTTGTGTACGAAAATGTACTAAGTTTAGTACGTCTACTAAGCAATATGTTTTGATTGATCAAACATATTTTAAGTTAGTGAATGCTGTATGTTAATATTTTACACTCATACTGCCTATTTGGCAAATTTAAACTTGTTTGTAATCAAATTAAAATAAATTTCCGTGTTTGAAAAGACCGCTTTCGATACGATCTCCGTGTCGTGGAGTGCTTTACATGTATTGACACATATAACACAATGAACACATGACTAAAAACAACTATGCGTGGATCTTACACGTCTCGTGTATGTGTATAGGGACCGGACTCACATCATACCGTGCTCCACTTGAATCACTACACCGTTCGTGAAATCATCATAAAGCTGCTTTAATGGGCGGTATGTTAAAAACAATTTCACACCAAATCACTTAGCATTTCGTTATATTTCATATTAACAGTCTTGTTCTTTATATCAACTAATATTATAAATGTAAATTTGAGTTTGTTTGCGCTTTCACGCCTTAACTACTCAAGCGATCATCATGAAATTTTTCATACACGTTGTCGGGAGTGCAGAATGAGACATAAGTTACCTCGAGGGATAGAAATTTAGGCGCTCATAGCCAGTGGCACTCACTGATCGGTAAAAGATTAACGAGGTTAAGCAACGTTGGGTGCGGTCAGTCTATAAATGGGTGACCGCTTAGTGGTATTCATCTGAGCGTCTCCATGCTTCGGAGGGCACGTAAAAAATCGATTGTCGGTTGTTGCTAAATTGACAGCAGTCGTTAAGCCATGTTAGAGGCCTACGGGCGGATTGAACAACTCTTAACAACAGTTTGGCCACTAACCACACGAAAAGAAAGAAAGAAGAAAGAAAGAGAAGAAATTTATTGACAAAATATATATAAAGGCAAGTGAAGCCGCGGGCAAAACCTATATCTCATAAAGTCGACATTATACACTTCGGCAGTCACTTCAGCCGCATCTGATTAGGTTAGGAGCTGACCCTAATGTACTTAGCAAAAAGGTCTTACTCATAATACCTAGATTTTAGCAGACTCGACACTCTACTAGAATATTTTTCTCTCAAAATGTCCGTCACGTCATTAGTAAGACAGTGGGAGTAGCTTAGGAGCCCTAATTGAAATACTGCGTTGGATGCCGACGAGGAAATATAATTGGATTCTTTTAAAAGTTCGCTTTTGGTCGTGGATAGAGCTAGAGGCGAGCGCTGTGAGCATAAATGCTAATAAGACCCTCCTTACACATCAGCGTAATCTTTTAGTGATTGCATTACTAAAGCGCTACATTATAAGGTTCATCAGTTATCAGGCCATTAGGAACCATGACTTTCTCTAGACAGGTTTTCGACGTGAACTTATCTTAAATTTTTTTAGCGTATTAAGTGATGGAGCTGTCGCCACATATGTATGTACTTCCTTATAGCACTCATAACTAGCATAAAGATACTGTTCAAGTCCGTGTGCAGTACGACAAAATGAAGAATAATAGCGCTTGGAAAATAACAATGGTAACGTACACACCCATACTTATACTCCCGTTATCTGTTTGCAATCATCATTATTTTTCTAATGCTCTTTTCCTGTGCTATCATCAAATGAAGTGAAGATAACTCGACAAGAAAAACATATCAGAAAAAAGAGTCGAAGCTCGGTTACAAATGAAGACGAGGCTGGAAGACCATATGGCTAACTTATATGGGAAGCTCACGTGCGAAGATGATGTCGTAATTAGATATAGAAAGATGTCGTGACATATCTCTTAAATAGTACAAAAATATCTTATGGCTTAGAACAATAGAGATACATAACACTTAGCAGTTATTTCACTGATTTTACAGGACGCATTGATATAAGAAAAAAGATACAATAAAGACAATTTTATCTCTAGCCACGCCTCGATTTGTGTTAGCACAGGCTACACCTTACGGCTTCCTAACATCTAGACATTAACAGCAAAATTATGGCGATCGATACTACAAAAAATAGGAAACAATATTGTCCTATTCATGTTTCTAATTATACCTACACCCCACCTCACACCTCTAAGCCAAGATACTTACAGCAAACTTACAAGCCAGCGACTAAACCTTTTATTTTTAACCGGAAAGCTCGACACATATTGATCGCATTTTATGACAGGCGAATACATCATTCACCTGTCTCGTAGCTATATAACGTAACCAGACACATAAAAACGTCGGCCCATACGTTATATACACATAAAACGTTAAGTATATTCGACCTCTGGCAACAGACGGACGAGCTAACTGTATTACGCGCAGGTGGACTCACAACACATGACGTTTTTACCTAATTTAGGAGCAAAAGATACGCATTAGAGCTCGATCTTCTTTATTCTATTATGTTCTTTGTGAAAGCGAATAAAACTACTATATAATTTGGAACGTTGGTCTAGCTTTCACATTATGAGATTTATATATCAGACGGGTAAATGTAGGTTAGGTTAGAAACAATACTTTTTTCTGGATAAAAGGTACCCTATATCCTTTCCTGTTCCCCTGACAACGTGTATGCGAAATTGCCTGACGATCGGTCGAGTGGTTAAGGTGTGAAAGTGTAACAAACAAATAAACTCACATTCGCATTTACATATAATATGAGTTAGGATGCAAATGTGCATTTGAAATTCATACGTAGTTTGCATTTCACAAATTACCTCTATTTTCTCCGTCTTTACGTAATAGGGAGGCATTCATAGCTGACCAAATGAAGGTGTGTAATACATCTAATACCCAAAAGGGGGCAAACAGCCCCTTTTGGGATAAAGAGGCGTGAGTCTATTTTTCTTTTTATTTGGCAATGTCAAAGGTGCGTGTTTTCGATTTAAACTCATGACCCCTAATTTGCCAAATAGATTGCGGTTTGGTTCGTAGTACACGAACCTAGTCATTTATATATCGTAAAAACGTGTTAAAAGAAAAGGCTAAATATTATTATTTTATTTCACGTGAAATATATAGATGTAGTTTAAAAAGATATCCACCATCCTCAATGTCATTGATTTAGAACATAGTCTTTCAACTAAGACGTACGTGCGTTTCAACTAAGATCAGAACCAAACTAGCTCCAAACTACCAACAGTCTTTAGAAAATACGATTTTTATAAATAAGTAAAAGGATATTCTGAATACTTACAACGTTTTGTTTCATAATTTAACAAATTCTTAGTATTCTACAATACAGGGTGTCCGGTAATTAATGGATAACCTGGAAATGTCTTATAGTGGAACTGATGGCCGGTCAGAAAAAAAAAATGGAAAAATCTATCCTAACTGCTACTGATATGTGTTCTTTTTTTAATTACCATGTATAACTTTCTTGTATACTGCGACCATAAATGAATGAAATCCATCGGTTTTTTGTTGTTTTATTATTAAACACTAATTATGCTAATAGATAGACAGTCAAAAGTATGCTATGCTTATATAGCTTGCACTTTATTTATTTTTTTGCTTTTGTAATGTTTTTTTATTTTTTCATTTTTTCTGATCGGCCTTCAGTTCTACTATAAGACATTTCAAGGTTATCCATTAATTACCGGACATCCTGTATATTTGAAAATAATTGGTCAGGTAATAAATATATAATAAATAAATATAAAATATAATAAATTCATAAATTATGGCATAGTTGTTCCAAGATGGCGTAGATCGACCCGACTCTAATTAGAGTACATAGTAACAAAAAAAATATAAGGAGACATCAGAGCCTTCTCCTTTCATAAGTAGATATAATAATCACATCGTAGACCAACCACATGTCCCCATTAATCATATTACTTACACAATACTTATTAACTAACACTATTTACCATATATAAAAGAAACATTACCGCCTCAAACGAAGAATAAAACGAAATAAAAGCCCTCACGTTCTCGTAAAGGGAGCGTGTCCATCCACCGCTTTCAGTACGTAATTCCATAAGTCACGTCGCGTCGTTTCAGCTCGTCTATTTTCTCATATTTATACTTCAAACAGCTCTTTCGACACGACCTGAACTCTATAAATATAGGGAAACAATAAACAACGTGTTGCGGAAACGTGATCACTAGAAATATAGTTACGATTGTCAAGAAACAGGTATTGAATAAAGATGTATACGATTATAAGCAGGGGTGCGGTGAAAAGGTCACCTGGTAAGATTCCTACGATGAAAAGCCTGGCTTTAAAGTTATTCGCTTATTTATTAGCTAGCTGTTACTGCGCTTTTGTGCGACTGTACTTCAGTTCATCGTGTTATTTAAGTGGAACACAGTATGCGCCATTTCGCCGATGTTACTGAACTGAATTAGATGATACACGGTAACGGTTTTAAGTTAGATTTCTAGCTATCAAACTGTAAAAACCACATAAAGTACGGTCAGTAGATTTTACGTGATGTCGTAACAAATAGACGGACAGACGAAACTTCTGAAATTCAACGTTTTGAGAACAGTCTTGTCAAACGTTGTGTGTCTATGTTGTACAGATACGAAGAAACTCGTTACAGTTCTATAATGATATCAATATATGTAGTACTTCCTGCATTCTGCATAATAATCATTTTAAGATATTGTTGCTGTTGTGAATGTTTAGATGTAACCTTATCGTTAACCTATTGAGTCTCAGCGACACACCGGCAACCAAATGCATAGATTTTAGTTATGACTTTTTTAGGACAGGTTAAAAATAACTTTTGCCATTCGAGTCAATAACGTAGTATTTATGTGTATTCTGTGGTTTAGGTGACGCGGGACAAATAATTAGATGCGTATCTTATCAATAGTTATAAGTCAAGTTACCGAGGAGAGAGGCAGAGACCTTTCTGAAGGCCACCATTTTAGCCATGCGATATTTTTAGGTCTAAAAAGAACAGATTTTTATTTTAAACCAACTGAAGAATTATACCAAATGTTTTTATTTTTTGACCTGAGAATACCGTATTGTAAGTTTGCAGTTCATCATGATATTATCTAATTCATTCTTGGTAGCAGCACGGCCTCAAGAAATATAACCGATAGATAGCACAAGACTTATCACATAGGTCAAGAATTGTAGATCTAATACATCTCTGCCTATCTTCAAATATATACGAATGTAGGTCTACGATACATTTTTGCAGCTTTACCACGAATTTTATTTCTTTTTCGTACAAACATTTTAACCTACCGACATTTCACATGCAGGTGTTCCAAACACCAACTCCTATTTGCTTGTTTAAACATCGGCTTTTAGACAGACGGGTAGACATTGGTATGCTCAGTATTTGCACAGACGAATAGCTTCTGTCAGAAGAGAGAGCTTTGAATTTTTATATATTTCTTTCAGGTACAATGACAAGTACCTAAAATTTTTTAATTATAATTTTTATACCTCGGAAAAAAGTACTGTTTATACATAACAGGTACAGAAAAGGACATAGGGTCCTTTTATCCAGGAAAAAGTACTGTTTCCGAGGTATAGAAATTATTATTAAAAAAAATTATCCTGTGTTCTTTTCTGTACCCATCAAGAAAAAAGACATACGGTACTTTTACTTAGGAACGAGTATGCTCAGTTTCATGATGCATGGTCGAGTAGTTAAGTTGTCCAAGCGTGACAAACAAACTCACATTCGCATTTATAATACGAGTTAGGATACCTTTCTTTTCCTTAGGTACAATAAAGTTGAGGTGATAATTTAAAGTAAAGCAATCGAGTTTATGAGAAAATGTAGGTCGAAATTCGAGTATTAGAACTAAAAGTCGTTAGTTTTAATTATAGCAATTAATTTCTGAGAACTTTGGGGTATTTTATAACTATCTACATATCTCCGTATATTACGTTAGCTTTTATCTCGAGATTCGCGTTTATAGAGTAGGTTTTCCCAAGGTTCAAACTATTATAGACTATCGCGTTTATTCTGACATTCTGTTCTTATATTTATGTGTTATCTTACTGTCACAGGTTCAATTGTGGTTCGGGCAAATTTTTATTGGGTTCTCTTAAAGTGGCAGCACGGGGAAGGGCTATGTGCCCGGTAGACGACTATGAGCTTGCCCACTATTATGTGGGATTTAGTAAAAATATAGGTATAAACAAATCTGCTGTAATGTATCTCCCTCTCTCTCTCTCTCTGTCTACCTCTTCACTAATATGCATATAAATTGCAATAATGCAATAAAGCGTGAGTCTATGTTATGTTATCAAACTATTTTCATGTCACACAACAATCCGGATCAGTACGGAATTTATCGAATTAGTATAGTTACAGCTAATTCTATAGACTACAAATGATCGCACTTAACCAATTATGTGGGACAAGAGCGAGGTAAGCAGTGGCTAATTACTTCATTAACCTTCATCAACTATCAACACTATTGTTTGTAAACTGTGTGGATTACCGGCACTATACAGGGTGATTTTGAAATCGTGTAATTCCTTTTAACCACGCATTCTACTGGTGATATAGAATAACCCTGACCATATTTTTATTTAATTAGTTTTATTTTTTTTGAAAAATTATTATTCCGTTTTTTTCGTGAAATGGTGTCAGATAGTCATATGTTAACCAACCGAGGCAATTTCAATTTTTTACTTATTTAAATAAAAAAGCATATTAATAATTAATGTCGTAAATAATAACGGGCGGTCCTTTTTATTGCCCCTTATTATTTACGACATCAGTTATTGTTATGTTATTATTTTTAAATTAGTAAAATATTAACATTGTGTCAGGTGGTTAAAATATGACTATTTGAAATCATTTCATGAAAAAAATCTGTACTCTAATTTTGCCGAAACCATTATTCTAATTAAGAAAAAATATGGTCAGGGTTATTCTATATCACCAGTAGAATGCGTGGTTAAAAGGAATTACACGATTTCAAAATCACCCTGTATAGTTATAACAATTGATTTGAGTAAAAGTTAATATATTCGCTGGACGGCGTTTAGCTTTAGAATAGTCTCCTAAAGACTATAATAATATAATATCAGGTCTGTAAATAAACACAGTACAGGTACAGGCCTTTTCTCTAGGACATAATCCACCACGCCGGCCTAGTACAGGTTACAGGTTTCACATAGTTTCAAGAACACTCTCACCCTTCACAATGATTTCCTTTACCATTCAAGAATACGATAACTACCTACATATTAACTAGTTAATACGCAAATAAATTCGAAATTTCAGAGATTTTGGAATCAAATTCGAGTGCTCTGAATGGCTGTTCGAAGGTTTCCTTCGGTACTTAAAGTGCTGATTGTCTATGATAGTTGTCCGAAGTTAAGACTCACTATATCTTTCACAGCTGTCACTGATATATAATTTATCAGTCAACTTAATTAGAAATAAATTTCCTACTACATAAAATATGCAAATAGATTTCTAGAGTAAAGACTATTCTATAAGAAACAAGTAAATTACAACGTCATTACTTTTCTCTTGTATTATAAGTATTATAACCGGCTCAACGGCAAATTGCCTCGGAAATAAGATTCTGTTTCACATCCATAATCTAAAGAACGATACTATATTATCTATACATCACTTGCGATGAACATCGACAATATTCTATTTTCAAATTTAAATAACGATTATTCCATTCACAAAGTAACACTAATAAAGGTTACGCCTGCTACATTATATTAACAACTGTTATCGAAGCTCTATGTTACGGACATCGGAGCATAACCTAAATTCGTTTGTTATCATAGTTTGCTCAGGCCAAAAGCCATCTAACTGCTCCAACCGAACATTTATTACTGCTCTGCTTATATTTCAGTGGATTTGTATTTGTGTCCACGGTTAATCCCGTACATTAAAAACGGATTATTCAACTTTTAATATGAATAATATGGCCATTAAATTCTATTTACTTAGCCGCTGCTCGCAGCAATGGCCACATTCATAATACGCAGTTACATTTAATGAATATGTCTTAATTTTATTAAAGTGGATGATAGCCATATTGCCTGTGATTGTATCACGACAAATACCTAGCATACCTATATATTTTGTCAAGTGTCTGAAATGCGCGCCTGAAATCGCTTAATTTCTTTGCTTCCTCTATACCAGTAATATTTCTTTAGGAATCCTTTTAAGAAATACTTTTTTGTCACAAACACTACAATACCTTACTTCATCGTAAAGAAGGACACAGCCAGACACACATTGAGATAATAAAGTTCAAAGACGAAATTAAAAAACAAGCTATCATTAGGCTAACATGGATCGTACAGATCCAATCTGTGGAACGAAACTTTGTACTATAAAACAGACTGGGTTGCCTATATAATTCTCTCATTTGAATAAAATTTCGTCACAAGCAATCTGACTAAATTGGTTTGGCATTTGAAAATGTCAAATAAAATCGATAGCCATCTCAGGGTTTAATTATTTCAAGTGCGAAGTGCATACAAAGTGAGTTCTATACGAGAATAGCCAAACGTGGCCTTCAAACACCATTAAATAGCTGGGCAAATATGCGCAAATATATGCTAACATAGCACCACGCTTATTAACCTCCAAAGAGGTGGGCAAAAGTTTATAACACCCACAGCCAGCTATCTTTAGTTCACACGCAATAGGATCGGATCATATTGCTATGTAAAATGAATAGACTAAAATTAACGTGTCTGATAATAATGTACATACTTTCTCCGTCCCGGGATTTGAATTTAGCACGTCATAATCAGTACTTATCTGGTGCTCATTATTACTTATATTGCAATGAATGTCACGAGAGCCGAGTCTTACACTGTTTAAAATAGTGTACATTACTCAATTTATTTTTAGCATAAATTTCACTATCTGTGATCTGAAATGCAAAGATTTTATTGAATGCACTCCAAATCAAATAAGAAAATACCTTTCAAATATGGTAGAAGGAATAATTACAAAATGACAGAAAAAGGATGCACGCACTAAGTAATGACGTAACTGTGGTTTGTGTGCAGGCGCGCGAACGAGATACCAAGGTGTGGTAAAGACCTTTTCTCGGAGACAAATTTATAATATTAATTGTTCCTTTATTTTCCAATAAATTTTGATACTGTTTTCACTAAAATGTTTCTTTTGAAAGCTATTTACTATTGCATATAAACAACGTAGTAAAAGTTAAACACAGGCAACTACCCTGTTGTAGGTATCGTGTGTGCACAAATATATTCGATGATCATTCGAATCCAATTATGCGCACCACTAGTTACCGTGCACGTTGTCAAACCGCGAAGAAAAAGACTGATCGTTTCATTTCCCAAGGGAAGAGAGGTAAGAGAAATAATATCAAAACGGTACGACGCTTCAGCCGTAAAAGTCATAACTATTAACGGTAACGTATATGATAAGTTTTCTGATATTATCTTATACCGTAGCATTATAAAATTGAGTTTGAAGATTGTAGTACTAAAGAGAATAGGTGCACTTAATTCGAATATTAGCCGTGAATCAATTTAATCGAAGAGTTAATGGATCTCTTTGTACTTAGGCGTTTTCGAGTACTTAGTTTGCAACTACCGATCGTAGAGTCCCTCTTTGATTTGATGCCATAACATTCACGGCTAGAATATTCTTCGGCTTTTTGTTGTTGTCGTCCAATTACAGGCTTCTAAGAGGCTCACAACACGAGAGATAAAATGGACGAAATTTCTCGAAATTACCTTAGTAGCATATTATACAAATAAATGTAAAGCTACCTATATATCCCCGAAAAGATAAGTAAGAACATAAAGTACCCACATTTCGCTCGTCTGTTCTCGTCTACCAGACTCCATACTAGATCCATACTATAATCAAGAATTGCCTAGCAGGACTCCAATAACACTTCTCGACTCGGTAATCGATCGATGCACCTCAGAATCGCACGCAAACTAATTAAACACAATACAGTCCACGACATTACCTAACTATTGAGGAATAGACAGCTGGATACAGGCTGTTAACTTAAAAGATAACATTAAAAGTAACACTTTTCTTACAAAATAAAATAGATTTAAGGTAAGCTAAACCAATTTAGCGGAGGTGGTCTAGAATACGTTTACCCTGGATCGTTGTTAAACCGCGGGCTTGTTTTTCTATCCAACGATGAAAAGTAAATCTGAATCCAATCTCTAATTATACAAACTGTGACGACCTCTAGAAATTTGTCTTAACGTTTGAGAAGTAAAAACAAACTTTTATATTAAAATCTTTCTACAAATTATAAAACGCGGTGCTTCTTGTTTTTTTTTATTTTGTACATTCGTAAGACTCTCCTTTTAAAAGTTAGGCAAAGACATTACTTTCGTTAATGGGAAATGTTTTACTTTAAATATTGTATGGGCACTTGGTTTCTTATACAATTATTTTTAGATAAAATAATATACTTAGTTTATTCACGAAATTGTTTAATGTCTTTATGAAACTCAGGTGATCAATAATATTGCAAATTATGAACTAATTAATGAATTAGAAATCTATACTAATATTATAAAGCTAGTTTGTTTGTTTGGTTGAACGCGCTTAACTCAAGAAATTAAAAATTATTTTAGTATTGGATAGCCTATTTATTGAGGAAGGCTATATGCTATATAACATCACACTACGACCAATAGGAGCGGAGCATAAATGGAAAATATTGCAAAAACGGTGAAAATTCTTTTATGTGATGCAGACGAAGTTGCTTGGGTCAGCTAGTTATAAAATATGTGAATCAAGTAAAATGAAACAAATGAAAATAATAGGTAAATGTAGCCAGTAATCCTACAAATATAATTATGTGAGAAATTAAGAATTAAGAATATATCTATAGAGTCCAACAACGAACCTATCAGGCAACAAACCTAGGAGCTCGCAAGAGATAGCTTGTTTCGACTGTCAATGTTTTGTCCCGATACTAATATATTCTTCATTACACATTACATAATAACACGAGAATTATTAATTGGCGATTTTAAATTAAACTGAAATAATAACGAACGTTGAAACATTAAAGCTTGGCTTCATTTAGTTGTTGTTGTTATGACAAGCTACTTGCTTCATGAAAATTAATTAAGTTATTAATCAAAATATTTTTTGTGAAGAAAAATGTTTTGTTTTTCGTTAATTAGACGTATCGTAACTAACTCAGGTACAGGAAGGTATTTAATTAAACTTCTCACGAATATTATTAATGGACGACAGAATACAACATTTTGAGATAGCATTATAAGAAGTTGTAAAGGCGTATATTCTCCAAAGAACAGAGGTGTCCCACAACCACAATTTGGCTTGACCTTTATGTATTTAAATTGTCGGCCTCGATGGCATAGTGGTCAGTGTAACCGACCACCATGCCTGAGGTCGCGGGTTCGATTCCCGCACAAGTCAAACATTTTTGTGCATGAACATGGATGTTTGTCTTGGTCTGGGTGTTTCTATGTATAATACGTATGTATTTACTAAAAAAAGTATATATTTATGTATGTTTATCCATTGCCTAGTATCCATAGTACAAGCTCTGCTAAGATTGAGGGATCTGTCGACCATTGTTACAGAATCCAGACTGGTACGGCTAAATTGCCGAAATTCAAACTGATATTATGAAACTAATATTATAAATGCGAATGTGAGTTTTTCTGTTACGCTTTTATGCCTTAACTACTCGACCAATTATTGTCAAGTTTTGCATACATGTTGTCAGGGGTACAGAAAATGATATTGAGTACCTTTCATCCGAAAAAAGTACTGTTCCAAAGTGTGTAAAACCATGGACAAAAGGTACAACTTACAGAGTTGCCCGTCCCGAGGAACGAAACTGAATCTTAAAGTCGTAGTAATTTTGCACAAATTAAATGTTATAATGCCTCTTATACTGAAAAAAGGCCCGTCTCTTGAGACGGAATGCTTGCTTTAGTATGTTTAATCTATCAAGTTAAGCATATCGAGACATAACATAAAAGCATTGCGTCTGGACGATATCCAACGCAGCATATATACGCCGCATTATGGTCACCTTACATACAACGCCGTTTCAAAAATATTTTTAGCTAAAATAGGCTTGCCCAAAATCTTTTGACAAGAATCAAGAGTTTATTAAACTGATCATTTAATTCCGATATATTGTTTATTTTTTTTATTTATTTAATGGGTTAAATGAGTTGCTAAAATGCAGTGAGTCAAATAATTGTTTCGAGTGAATTATTCATACAGCCATTTCAAATGAGTGTCGTAGAAACTTTTCCTTCAGAACTATATATGTGTTACCTATATATTTTTAGAAAGCGCAAAGCTCGAAGTAATTATAAAAAATAAAATCACAATAATATGTATTTTGTGTAAGCCAACAAACTCGATTGAAGATGCCTCTCTGTTTATGTGTTGTTCTTGATTTTCAAATAGACATTCGAAGTTTAGCGCTGTTTGCCGCTGTCTTATTATTTATCTCATTCAAATACTTGATTACTCTACCTTCCAGGATGTGTCGACAGTATCAAGTGCGAGTAAGTGATAATAATTTTCTGTCAATAACAGCAAAAGATATAGCAACCACGAGAACATAAACATATTGCAAACTGCACTTCTATTCAAATGATATATATTCAAGTTAAAATTCATAGGTTAATATTCACAAAGTAACATTGCAATATTTGGAAGAAAAAAGATTATCACAATGAGTTAATGAGTTACTTGTGCTCGTTGGGACTTGTGATGATGTGTAATCTTTTTATAAATTCTGGCACAAATAATACTGGTATAAAAGAATTATGGACGCTTTTCCATTGTCATTAGAAAAATCTGATATAGTTTGAGCAAGAATATTTTTTTTTATCAAAATTTAACAAAAAAATTCATACATATCCATATCGCGTGTGTCCAACATTTACGGTCAATTGGCGAATCAGATGAAGCTTAATCTATTCTGAATGTTGTTCGACTTTTACGCAAGGAATACAAGAAAGATGTCCTTAAGAAGATGACATATGATACGGAATCAGTCACTTATTATTCAAAAGATAAACCTTTGAGTTCATTTATTGACTTGAACTTAAGAAAATCTCAATACGGATTATTAAGGTTATACTGCCTGCATCATTATAGGAAACGTTCTCGATCAGCGACTAATGAAAATGTTCTACATTCAATATTATTTACATCAGATCCATATCCATATATTTCAAGCCTAAGAACACCAGCAAATATTGTAGGAAAGCAGTTGTTTGATGAAGCCAAAATGCTCTTGGATCTTCCCGAAAGTGAATAATACAATAAATAATATACTATGCTCTGATTAATAAATATTAATAAAAAACGATGGTTGACATTTTAAAAACTTATTATTTCATAAATTTATTAGATATCTTTTTGTAATATTCACGTCAAATCTAGTTTTAAATCTTGTTTATAGGTATAATAAAGTTGTAAAGTTTATTAAAATAATTCTTATTTCATTTGAAAGCCCATATATTCAACAATATATGTCCAAATTTTCAAGTTCAAGTCGAAAGAGTTACAGATTTTTGAGACGGTGGACTCATTTCGGGACCACAGTGCGCCGCACCGGTGGACGAATTAAATAGACGATATTAATCTAAGAGGCTTCAAAATTTAACACATTTTAGACTGATACGAATATGCAAATGTGTATTATTAATCTCGCAATGTCATGGTAACAGAACTGCATGAGTTAATACGTAGCAATACATATTACATATATTCCCAGTAATCATTAAATGAATAAATAAATAATGTCACTAGCCGCGTATCAGGAAACTGTAAGTTCTGAAAATAACTAATCTACGTAAACATATAACGTATGTGTAAATTTATTATCTGTGGTTATTATTTGTTCGTATGTAGGTATACACTGTTTGTTAAATAAGTGGTACTTCCCTAAGCCATCCAATATTTATTAATAATATTTTAATACTCGCTACGTTTAGGTATTTAAATATTCAACTCAGAGACCAATAAAAAGTTAAATTAGACTTGTGTAAGATTCTATCCTTTGCAAATAATCTAAAATAAAAAAATTGGAACAAATGTAATATCACAGTAAAAAAGATTATGCATACAGTATGTTTACATTGTATATGGCTATATTTTTACGAAAAGTACTTATGTACAATTTCAAAATATTTCTTATTTTAGACTCGTAGGTTATCTTTCGTTATTGATGCCAAGAGTTTTCTAAGAGAACCTTTTAATGCTAGACCGACATAAAAAAAATCGCTGTTGGTTAAGCCTAATATTTTTAGTTTTTAAGCATTTATACTTGATAAATACTACCGGCAAATGAAGTGCAGTCCACAATGTTCCCTCTGTATTATTCACCTTCACTTGAAAGTACTAGCACTCTTTCATTGTCTTTCTGTAAGCTTATCCACAGCTCACAGAAAGAGACTGAAAGCATGGTAGTACAACATCGAACATACTTAACGGTTATATTGACTTTCAGACCTGGAGCCCAGACACAATACTTTTCACTGAATCTAGATATGGTTATATTGGCACATTATTAATTTATTTTAAAATGGCTGGCCAGGCTTTTACGCCACTAAGAAATTAGCTATATATACTATTTCACAAGATTTACATGAAATAATGCTTAAACTAACATACTATCAGGGTATTTACCCAACGGATTTGGCAGACTCAAATCTCAACCTCATTCCCCGCCAAAGTTTAGATCCTACGTAATAGAAAGCAAACTTAGTGACGTCATCCGGGCACTGTTCCAGATGCCGCGATGCTACCGATAATTTACAAAAATACGTAGCTTCATATCGGAAGGGATAAGCAAAGAAAAGTTTATTATATCCACATATCACTAGCTATATTTGGAGGTCCCAAGTAAAAGTGGGCGGACTAGGCACAATTTAGAATCCGGACAGTTAACGAGAATTTCCTAATTGAAATACTTAAATAATTCCTTAATCTTTGTGTCTAAAAAGACAACTCCCGCAGTAGAAATAATTTCTGTGTCGGGGACCAAACAAATATTCTTACATATATATCTTATAGATTGCCTTAGCTGTTCTTGCATCTTTGAAATACATATTGTTTCTGACACGTTCTATATATCTAGCTGTATATTCCTGTATAACTAAAGGAGAGAGAGAGCCTGGAGATTTCTCACACAGGTTTCGTACCTAGTACAAACTCCAGCTCTTACTAATGTTTAAGTTCATGGTGCACCTATTATTGTAAATTATTGTTATTAATATTAAAAAACAACGGACACAGAACAACCGGACTAGGAAAAATCATTTACAGATCACGCTATTTTTTATCCCGTGTATGGATCAAGCCTACAACACTCGACGCAAAGGCTGTGGTGAGGGAACTATGTACTTAAACCGGCGTAGTGGCTTTAGTAGTTGCATGCATTCAAGTCATTGTTCGACCATTGCACCGGAAAAAGAGATCTTAAAATTAATCGCAAAAATTAGCAACAGTTCAGCTGTTACCCAGAAAATCCAATACTAGCTTTATATTACTGTAAATAAACAAAGCAAAATTGATTCTCGAATATGGTTTAAACGAACAGAATAGGGATTGTAAACGATGATTATATGTTTTGGGAAATACAACATGGACATTAAGCTGATAATAGTATATACAAAAAAGTAGGTACACATCAAGTTAGATACTCTACGCATAACTACGCTAAATACAAAATAGAGAATTGTCGGAAAGGGACAGTGCATAGTGATGTCGATGTAATGGTAAGGATAATTACAAAAATATAACGCAGTCTCTCGCACGATTCGCAGCGTTCAACTTCTAATAGTTCAAAGTCCAAACAGTCTAAGATAATGTGTCGCTGTGTGTACACAGCTTCCGATTGCCCTGTTATGATGTAATTAAAATAAACTTAAAAGGAAAATCGATACGTTATTTTTGGTTGTGCTCATTTGTGTTCAGTCGATAAACCCGATTACGCTTACTGTTAAACAGTGTGGCAAAATGTATACCTAACTTCACATCAGGATTGTGTTTTAAATAGGAGGAAAATGTGCTTTAGTCTCCTATCCTGGTGGTTCATCTTAGGTGCCATCAGCCTTCTGATATACAAACGAAATTTTGTTGTACATTAAGTATAATAATTTCGTATTAATCTGTCCAGTCCTAGAATACCACACGTAATAAAAAATCTACTGTCTCTGGCCATTGGTTTGTCGCCGCGGCTTAAAAGGTTAATCATTCACACAGTACTTTTCACTCGTCTACTTTCCACGTATATTAATTTCTGCTCTTAACATATACATATAAAAATGAACCATACTGCTGTCTTTATACTTTTATTTTAATCTAATACGTTTCTTTTTTGCACTTCGGGGCTATCCCACACGAACTGTGCATATTGATGCGATTAAATATATTCATGCTATTATGTAAAAATATATTTTGTAATAAATCAGTGATTAGTACTTCCCTTTTGTATCCGTAGATTAGTAGTCAGTTAGGAATAGGATTGCCTCTTATAATTTAAAAATAGCATTTGAATATGGTATTGTTTTGTTATTCAAATTGACATGTACATATGTTGTTGTTTGTCAACCACACCCGACACGTTTAACAGATTTTGATAAAATATTATAAGTAGAAATTGAACCAAAGCATTTTTCTTACATCATAAAGATCTGTCCAGTGCTTCTTTTCGTGACCTCTACTTTCTTATACTTCTAAACACTTCCTACTGATCTAACTCGGCTTGTGCATAACAAAAGCATGAGCACTACCGCAGACAGCACTCTCGAAGCTCTGGATATCTCATCGAGAATCACTACACATTTACCTTAGAATTATCATCTTAGTGACGTGAAGCATTCGAGTGCATCACCTAGATATGCCATGAGCCATGTCTCTTTACTGGTTGGATAACGCATTGATAGATTTCACACCATTAGCATGCGTCTTATCTTAAGTTCACACCGCCCCTGTGACCTCGCGCCATTTATTCCCAACCAACAACATTCAAAATACCTATATAATTCATTATTCACATTTTATTTAGCTCGAATAGAATACAAACAAATACCGCGATGTTTATCCAACAGAAAATGTTAATGAGGTTTTTGTTCAGAGTAGATAAGTAAACAGTACAGATGAGTAAATGTTATATCATTTCGTTTGCAAACAATAACTTCTGTACCAAATAAATTAACTCATGTACAAATACTGTATTTTAGATGAAATTCTCATTTTACCTTAGTATTGTATATAGTATTAAGTATTGTTCAAACTAGCCCGTGATCCTCACTATCCTAACTAATATTATAAATGCGAATGTGAGATTGTTTATTTGTTTGTTACGCTTCAAGGGCTTGACTACTAAACCGATCTTCATGAAATTTTGCATACACGTCTGACAATGTGTATGCGAAATTTCATGATAATCGGACAGGGAAACAGAAAATGACAGAGGAAACCTTCCATCCAGGAAAAAATCACTGTTACTAATCTATAGTATTGTAATCTATGTACTAATCTAACTTAACCTATATTCTAACGAACGAGGTATGTCAATTGACATATCTGACAAATAATAGATTCAACCAAAAGCAAAGCAGTACGTTTAGTAACTTGCAGATACCGAAGATAAGAGGATGCCATTAATCAATTAAATTTGTTTGAATCTATTCTCAAGTATTGCAGACACTGTCTCTGAATGCGACAGAATTTGCAGACGTTCCTTATTCTGTGATTTTCTTACACAGTAATCTTATTCCTCTAAAACGATAGGTGATATATATAAGAGGATTAAAAGAGAAGAAAATTGTCTTAATCCAACAACCCTTTACTGAAATTTATATCAAATAAACTTGAAAGCTGCCTTCACTACCCTGTCAAGTCAAGTGACGAGTTAAAAGCCAACAGGCAGGTGTCTGTCAATTGAGTGTCGTCACTTTCAAAACAGAAAAGTAGTACCTTCTGTATTTTACTTCCGTATTTATACTTCCTTTACCGTTAAGGCGAAACATTAACATAATAACCGAGTATTTCCATAAGCTATTAGAAGGGTGTACTACCTACCTCCCCTCCCACCTACCCCCACACAACAATGTGCTAGTCTTGCATCGTTTGTCATTGTTCTATTGTTGGTCGAAACAGAATTTTAAGAACGTCTTAGGCCAGTCATATCGAATGTAATTTAAACCACAAACTTAACAGTTAATGTTTACATTGACGCATTTTAAATATGCATTGTCAGGTGTTGAACTATCTTCCTAGTTAAACAATGATCGCAAACTTTCATCATACTGTATGTATACTGTACCTTTGTCACCAAGTATTACAAATTCAAAATCAAGTTGCATGTTAACTTTTACATTTTAAAATATAAGCGTATAATCATGGCATACCTACAAAATTAAAATGCTTAGTTACCTATCAAAAATGTTTAATATATTGTTTTGTCATGTCGCATTTTAAACCTTCCATTTCGTAAATAAAATAACGCTATATTTTATTTACGAAATGGAAGGTTTAAAATTAATATATTTCATACGTTCATTGTAATCATGGCTTGTGCTGCAATCACAAGTACCTAATCATATCAATCAAGTTAAAACTAAATAAACGAAACGCTGTGCAGAGTTAATTTAAATCGAATACAAAAATTAAATTTATATTATTAATGATTAAATAGTGTAATTGGCGCAATTATGGCGCAAAATAAATAAATAAATACATGCACAGGTAAATAAAACTCTTAAAAGATGAACCATTGATATTAAATCCGTAATTACCTACAAAAAATAATATCACATTCAAAAAAACACCATTTAGAATCTAAGCAGTTACCATAATTACATGTACATAACTAAATACAATATAAGAGCATTATTAATTAACACTTAAAAAAGATAAGGAACTACAAAAATAAAAATGTCCGAAGATGTTGTAATCTGGGCACCTCCTCGAGCCTACAACATTTTTTATAAATATCGTGTTAGCGATCACGAGGGTTAGATCAATGTCGCAAGATAAGGAGGATTACCTATCTCTATGCTTATCCGACGTGTAGGCAGTTTTAAATAGTTAAACGGAAAATTAGGCACATTCTATACAAATAGAGGTTGGGGCGTTTTATGAATAGCTCAGAAAATTTAAGAATAATATATTTATTTAATTGTTTAGGAATTAGTATTAATACGTTTTATTTAGGTGTAAGTACATAATGTAGGGTACTTACACATAGGTAGGTAGTAGGTTCGTGTAATAAATCAATTTTAAAAAGAAGCTATTTCGAAGACTACTTAATTTTAATAAATGTGTTTTATGTTAATGTTTTCATTAAGGGACTTAATAGGTAGCTACGAATTTTACTACGATAAAGACATGTTTCTCGCTAAGTATGATTCCTGCATCACATGAAATAAAAGGACTCATCACTCAGACAACTGATTCCCACAAAGACTATTCCAAGGATCACACAAGGTTTCATACCGTATGGAATGAAACCCACAACACTCAGCACACTAGCAGTGGCGAAATAACCTCGTAAATCACTGCAGCTGCTGCGCCATATGTGCAATCTAGTCTTTACGTTACAGATCTTTAATCTTAAGCTAGCTGTGATAATAGATACTTATTATAAAGCTTGAGAAGAATAACCAATACACTTTTTTGGATAATCAACCACAAGGATGTCTAACAACGTTGCAATCGTTTTAAAAGACAACCCAGAAGATCCAGCGGGCTCTTCCTCTCAACCACTATTTGCAATAAATTGACGCCAAGCAACAGTAAGTTACACCTTAATTAACAAAATTATCTAGAGGACAATATTAGATAAAGAATATATTTTCAATAACGGTAAATAAAAATGCTTGTGTTTGAATAAAAAAGACGGTCTAACGTTTTATCTGTCACTGTTCCGTCCAGCTATGTATCGTAATATTTCATAGCTGTATCATAACATTATGAAGCATAATATTTTTATATCTAACAATATAAGTATGTTCTCATTTCTTCGTAATTTACTGCTTTAAAATATATAAGGTCAAAGAAAAAGAGCAGATTATATAAAATAGTTTGATTCAGCGACGTCTTTAAATAAATAAATGTTAAACAGTATGTTAGTTATATGTTATGTTTTATCCTTGTTTTATATGAAAATCATATTAGCATATGCACACATATAAATATAATTGTAAATAAAATCGATTAAAATAAATATAATTCGATAATTTTCTGTTATTATTAAGAAGTAAGTAGCCGTTACGCATCTTAATACCGAATATTAATTTGTCTTTAATATTCATCAGAAAAAATTGCGTAATTTTTTCGGAGACAGGATAAAACCGTGCATTTATACATCCTAGGAGACATTTACGATATGTAATATCATCGATTTGCCAAAAATTATAATCTCGATTGTTGCTTGTAACATTAATGTACAAAATATGCAAAAACGACACCCCGAGACTTTGTTCTATGGTTTATTTATAAAGTCTCTACATAACATTACCGATTTTCTATGTTTTATGAATGCGCATCACATATTTTCGTCAAAAGATAATCTTTAGTATATGTACTATAAATAAACTGAACAATTCTCTCATCCATGTCGCCATGAATAGTTTATTAACCATGTAATTCAGGTTCAGCCAATACATTATATCTGACGTTAATGATTGTTTTTTACGTACCTGACTCGACGGGGACTATATCGGGCCCTGTAGCAGGGTTGTGAGCCGCAACCATGATGGCTCCACGGATGACGCTACTTGACACCGACACGGTGACGATTTACTTCACTATCTCACGCAAATACTCCGTTTAACGCGGATAACAAGAAAAAACAAGCGGAGCCCAACAGGCTGTTCCTACATTGCAATATCGATTGAAATGTGAGGGTAGTCACGCATGCGTCTGGCCGGCTCCGCCGCGCATGCCTATTGCGACAGGAAAGACGTCATTTGACATTTGACAGTTTTAAGTCGCCTTTTCCGGTGTTAATATAACTTGACGCCGATACAAATTTTCCTTCCGATGACTAATATGTTTGCCCGCTTTTCACGTATTTGCATATTATTAATGTAATTAGATATGCTTTCGTGTGTAGATGTATAGATTTTTCATTTTATATAGTTACTACAGTTATATAGTACAGTAGTAGTTTTCTTATATTGGTGATGATCAATCAATGTCAGTTTATAACTTGACAATACTTAATAATGCATATATTAGCATGATGCATATTTCTGAAGGATTAAGCCCACATTTTGCAAACTATGATCTGGTCCTACATAAAATACTACTGTTTTATTTTTCTTGAGAAAGCAGAAGAAAGATAAATTCAAAAGTAACTTGTTATAAATTAATTTTTATTGAAAATCGTAAATAAATTTACATAAAATATTAATAAATATCATTACATCACGTGTACAAACGTATTTGTTTTCATGTATAGTGTATATGTGTCGGTGGCAGAGAACTGCGTGTGTGTACGTGTGTTGTTTCTGTGTGTGTGAATGTAAACAGAAGTGGAGTGCAGGTGTTTAGTAACCAGCCAGCTCGGCGAAGGTGGAGTCCATCTCGTCAGCCAAACTCTTGTATCTGTCCTTGTTGATTCCGAGCTCATCTGTCAATACAAAATACCATTAGAACTTGCACTTAGGCATATGAGGCCACCTCAGGTACTTTCAGCATTTGATAAGATCATACAATAGTATGATTTGAATGAATAGGATTAATTTTATATGTAGTATTGTCTTATTCAGACAGTTATATGAAGAGTCGTCCATTTTGTTTTCCATTCGTGAGTTACAGAAAAGATATAAGAACCTCACCATATACTCTTCCAAGAAATCATATTTTCGCTAAACTCTTAAGAAATGTTTTATTAGTTCATGTTGTCTTCATTTAAGTTCATTTTATGGCGTAAGCGAACGCTTTAATGTATTTAGTTTATAAGATAAATAAATTAAGAGATTAAAATAGAACCAACAGTACCTTAGAAGCATTGGTCCGCGACGGTAGCAGCAAAGCGATAGACATGTTAATCACAAACAAAAAAAGCAGGTCTCAACTCTACGATGTCTAAAGGATTGTCAGCGAGTGCTCTGGTGAATATACACAACATATCTAGGCTACTATGTACAGTGACAATCCTCCAAATATCGAGGAAGAGGTTAGGCGTTAAAAGAAACAGTTTTAAAGTTTTAGAATTTCTAAAAACAACGGAACTCGATGTTGGCCGCAAATCTACAGTCGGTCTAAACAATGCACGTGGAGGGCTGAAAATGGGCAAAGGCGTCGATGCGGGTGGCGATTCAAAGTGGACTTTACAGGTAATGTGATACGGACGGCTTTGTCTTAAACTAAGTGCTGTAAGGGCGGGTTAGTATCCTGTGAGCTCGGCGAATGTGCCGTCCAAGTCATCGCATATCGCCTTGTATTTCTCCTTCTCGGTGAATAATGCGTCTGGAAAATTTAGTCATTTGATAATAACTTACGTAACGAACCCTCGCCTTCCTAACTTGATAAGTAAGAAAATGAGTTTTTATTAGAGAAGTTTAGATTAAATAAGCTTTTGCAATATATCAGAGAAGCCATAGTATTCTCTTTTTGTTAGAACAGTTACTTCATAATTAGATAATCTCATTAATCGATCACTTGAAATTTAGATTTGTTTAGTTAAAACTTCGATAGATCTCTCTTAGTTATATTTCTTAGTGATATTTTAAATTTGATCTTAATTGTTACGAGATTAAGGTTGTGAGTGGTTAGAGTCATACCTTCGAGCCTGTCGACCTCCTTCTGCAGTTTCTTGACAGTCTTCTCAGCGTACTCAGCGCGGGCTTCAGCCTCCTTGAGTTTGCCGGTGAGGGTCTTCAGCTGCTTCTTGAATTCCTCAACACGCTGGTTGGCCTTCTCTTCTGATACTTCCAGAGATTTAAGGGAGTTACCTACAACCTGTGCAAGAACATTATTGTCAGTCATCCCATTAACTCACTATAAGCAACAAAGTCACGATATCTTGATCTAATGATTATTTACCTTCAATTCCTCCTCAAGTTCTGAGATCTTGGCGTCACCAGACTTGACACGGTCTTCAGCGACTTCGAGTTCGTCTTCAACGAAGGCCAGCTTACGTGAAACCTGAAGATCATAACCAGTTATTTTCCAGTTCAATGTCATGATAATGGAAGTAATTTCATCAACTAGTTCAATCATTTTATTAAGAGTCTTTTGAAAATTCTATTGTACTTATTTGAAACGATTATTGATAAATTATATAAATATACAAAATAGATTTTAGACACATCGAAAATAAAATAAAAATTTTTTTGGACAAAATCTTTCGAGTGTAACTCAAGTCACGTAGGTGAACTCCTACATGTACTAGTATCATAGTGAGTCACGTGAATATGAATTGGAGTTCTTACCTCGTCGGACTTGCCGTCAGCGTCTTCAGCGAGCAGACGAGCTTCCTTCAGCTGGTTGGTAAGCTGGTCCATGCGCTCTTCGTCTTGTTGTGCCCTGTTCTCCAACACTTTGCACATACTGCAACAAACAATCACATACACTAAGTACACCGTGTCTATACTAATCAAATAGATAGATCAAGGAATCTCTAATACCTCTGTATTAGAGATTATTTGAGAATAAAACTGTCTTCGAGAAAATAGATAAGAACATGCTAGATATGGGCCGCGATTACAAATTGTACGCCACTATTTGGTTCGTGACCTGATTGAACTATATATAACTTCAAAGATTATCAAAAATCCTTAAACACAACTTTAGTTAATCTTTGGCGTCCAAGGGCTCGGTTACCTAAATAGGTACAAGCAATATAACATTAATATCCATAGAAAGCATTAGAGGTAGTCGACATTTAGTAGTAGACATAGATAGACTAATATGGTTGGCATCACGACAATGATAATCTCTTTTTAAAGAGTATCTAGCAACCCATCAGATGGTAAGTGGTAACCGTCATTCATGCCCTTGGACTTAAGTTATGTCAGGGGTATATATAGTCAAGCCTCTGCCTTCCGTGATAGTAGTATTCTTGCGGCAAGTAGTCCATCCTAAATTCCATTATGAAAATAGCTTATTCCTCCATTTCATAAGGTTATCGCCACTGTGTCTCATAACTACGGTCAGAAACAAATAGTTTATCATTTTGAACTCTCTATATTAGATGTCAGTTATATCGTTTTAAAATTTATTCCATAGTCGACACTTTTAATAATAAAACGAGTAAATGTTACTAATATAACTGTTGCTTGAGTCATACATCAAGATTTGACAGGGTAATACGTAGAAAATACCGATTAATTAAAATACAAACAATTTCATGATAGCATTCGATCGAAAGTAGGGCAAGACCAAAATAGTTATTTGGTATTTGTGAGTACGAAAATACATCGTTACCACCTAAAATGCCTCTTATGAATACTCGAGCTCTGCCTTCTATTCTTTATTTTAGTTTTATTTAATTTTGTCGTTAATATCATTAAAACATAAGCGTAAAGCACTGCCATACAGTGAGTGAGGTGTACCAGCTTCTAAAAAAACCTAGTAGGGCAAAGTGCTGTCGAATTTGCTATAAACATTCTTAGTGACCAATGAGCGTGTAAATCTCTACCTGGTTAATGCGAAAAAAGGCACTTTTTATTACGTGCAGCTCATGTCTTAGTATTTAACATGGCGTAGACGTGGTGCAATCATTTATTTTACCAAATTCATTCAATATGAAGCAATATTATTAGATTCAATTCTACATAACAGAAAATCATAAGAGACAAGATTACCCTGTGTTGACTTTTTTGAAGATTTAGAAGTGAAAATTAATTTAGGTCAAACGAGGTTGGAGCAAATAGTAGTGATGAACCTTAGAATAATCTCATGTATCTCACCGGTTGTTCTCGTCAGCAGCCTGCTGCGCTTCAAGCAGCTTCTGCTGGGCGGTGCCGGACCTCTCCTCGGATTTCTCGAGATCCTCCTCAATCTGTTGCACCTTCCTGTTGAGGGAGGCCACCTCCGCCTCAGTGGCAGCCAGATTCTTTTCCTTCTCTTCCAAGTCCTTGTTGGCTTGCTCCAACATGTTCTTGTTGCGGACCAGGTCCTCCTCCACCTGGGTGAGCTTCTTCTGGAGCTCACGGACTTCCTCGTTGACCTGGAAGGGTAGAGGCAAATTTGTTACTATGTGGCCATTATTATCTGAAAGTTCGATCTTAGCACTTTTAATACTACATACTTCTAAACGTTTTGACGTACAATAAAAATATACTTAAATTATTGAACACCTATGATGGTTACAAGAATTCATTAAAACTTAAGAAAGCATGAATCAAATCAAAAAGATGCGAGTTAGGATTCAATTCCATAGAAACCGGGCAAATAACTACACTAACCCCAAATTATTTGGGATAAAGACAAAAAATGCTGAGCATGTCACATTAACGGTGAAACTTAAATAACGCTGAAGGTATATTCTAGTGGTGACCATTATACTCTTAAACTTGAGCTGGAATAAAAAGTCTTTTAAACCGTAAATCTTAGTTAATATGTAAATCAGTTTGCAAAAGTTACCACACAAAATGTTTTCATAATAAAATTAACAATAATTATACATTTACTTTGAAAAAACAGAACTTATCAAGTTAATTATGTTCGTTATGAGTAAGTAGTAAGTACTCTTTCTTTATTAATATTTCTAGGCATGTTGCTCTTTTCCATAATCGTTTTGATCTAGTGCGATCTTTTTCTAACTACAGTATGTTTCCAATATATTACATATAACATTAAGGAAACCCAGAATCAACAAAAGTTTTACAATGAATAAAAGGAAAGGCCTATTTCAGCTGGCGAATGTGTCAACGAACTATAGCAAAAATATGTTTGTCTGTCTTGCAAATACACATCGCACTCACAATAAAACAGAGGCTTATTTGGGTATTTTGCATTTAACATTTACATAACAGAAACA
Organism: Catocala nupta; assembly: GCA_963675205.1. Lineage (NCBI taxonomy): Eukaryota > Metazoa > Arthropoda > Insecta > Lepidoptera > Erebidae > Catocala > Catocala nupta. Next base: position 22,325,177 of record OY776092.1, on the reverse strand, counting down.
TAATATTAGAACTTATAATTACACAGTAAGTGAGTTAAAATTGCCTAATTTCCAAATTTTGAGTAAAGTCGTCTTTTTATTGAGTGTGCACACAGAAATCTTAATAATGTGCGTCTTGTCATTCGACCTTTTTCTTTCAAAGTAAGGTATGGTGGTTGTGTACCTTCTCGGCGCGGAGGTTGGCGTCCCTAGCCTGCTGTTCGCAGGTGTCGGCCTTGTCCATGGCATTGTCCTTCTCCAGCTTCATCGCCTGCATCTTCTTCTTAATCGCGTCCATGGTGGCGGCTTTGTGTCTTTACGGTTCGGTCGAAAAAAATACGCCAGTTACGGCCTGTGAACAATAAAATTTATAAGTAATATTGAATGATAGGAAAACGTTCGAAGCTTCAACTTGTTCTGCTTAGATTTATATATCTTTGACGAATGCTTGTCAATAACCAACACTTCTAATACCTATTTTATACGCTATATAACTTTTTTAACGAACTTTTAGGTTATATTGACTTTTTCCAGTTCTCTCGGGGTGTACAATCAGACTTAATTTTTATTCGCCTTTTTCCGTTACATTTTTCATCTTAGTGTTTTATTATTTACCAATCTTCAAATTGTTAAGATAAATATACGCGTCAACGACAGTTTCCCAATTACATGAAACCATCTGCGCCGAAAAACAATAAAAATTTCACTAGCTTCTTGGGTCTGAAGGAAACTGAGGCAATAAAACAAATAGGTACATAGTTATATGGGAAATACTTTCATCGAAATAAACTGGAGCCATTTATAACAGTTTCAATAAACGGTTTAATAAACTGTTAATTATAGCTACTGTAACTTTCAGACACGTGAGGTTAATTGAAAACGTGAGGTTGCAGTTTCAGCCACTCTGATATGTTATTACTGCTATTAGGGGCCAATTTGCTCATAATACGAACCGGTTAACTTGTAAAAGCAAATAAAACGTACCTAAATAATGTTCTGCTCTTGTTTATCTTAATAAGTTAGTTGATAATAATATATTATCTATTAATTTCTAACGATTGGAATTGCTATCTTATATTGAACTTGTATCTACTAAACCGCATGGCATGTGAAAGCTAGGGGTATTGCTTATAGTTTCTATTATGCATTTAAACACAAGCAAAATAGCTACTATAAAATGCCCACTGCAGAGTTCTGAGTTTACAGTAGACAGCAAAATCCCAATAATTCATACAAAAAACACGAAACTATTTCAGTTTGGTAAGTTAGGTCTATTACCATGGCATGCCGCCAACTCGCCAGATGGTACGTGCATAATTATTGGATCCGTGCTGCTGATACCAAATCATATTTCAACCTAATTACAAAGGGGGCTCGGTTCACTTCGCAGCTTGCTAAAATATTAGTGTGAACCGCCCCTGTTTTGGGAATTCATCCCTGCGTTTTGGGACTGGTGAGCTAAGAAATAAACATGTGAGTGTGTAATGTTTTATAGCAATATCCACGAAAAAGTATATATTGTTTGTGGTATTTCGTTATTTTAAACGTGGAACTGTTTTAAATAAATAAAGATTGGCCGCAAACATTCTAAAATTGATTTAAAATAACACAGTGTCATAATTCAGAATTAGAATCTGAATTTTAAATGCGTAATTCGACACGAATCAAATTCCTAAGCTAAAATTCTAAACATACTGATTGTCAAACAAGAACTATGTTTAGAAATTAAAAATGGTATCGGCTAAAGTTAATTCCATATAGGTTACCATACAAAACCCCTTTTTCCATTTACTTTTGGTCAGTTTTATCCGAGACTAATGTAATTCAATACCAAGTTTCGAGGAGCCTCAAGTTCGGAAGAAATAGATACTTCTTTCTATTTGTTCTTGGAAACTGTTTACGACTAGTGCCACTAATTAAATCTTAACTTTAGAAACTCTGTTGAGGTCAATTAGTTACCTCAGGAGGCTTTCGTTGTCTGTTCCTTCCAATAGTCAATATATCTTGACTTTATCTTTTTAATGAATATGAAATTGGAGTTGTACCATTCTCGTGGACGCAATAATACTGCTTTAAGAAATGGTTCTACGGCCCTAGATATCATTATATCTCCTGTTTCATACAATGTAGGAATCACAGAGAGTTATTTCGAGTTTAGGAAGACATTTCATCTTGTGCCGACAACACACAAATAGAGGGGATGAGCATAAGACTTAAATTACTACGCTATCCTTGCATATGAAGAAAATAAACCTAAATTTTCTGCCATGAACCAAACATACAAGTACTAAAATATAAAGAACCTGCAATGATTATGGTAGGTATACTTCCTTAAATAGATCATTGTGGCGTATGAGGTACATTGAGTATTCATTTACAGGGCTGTCGGCTGGTAATGATGAGAGAAAGACGTAAACTTCTTTACGACGAACGGCGCAGTGACGTTCGTTGTTAAATGAACCCTCTTACGTGTTATTACTGGTAAACCTTTCTAAATATTATATTATGTAACTCATTACTTTTATCTCGCTGTTTACTTCGCGTACATACGATGTGGCGATGTGCATAATTTCAATCGAATGTTTTCACAAAACTATAAATAAGTGCTTTCGCTAAGTGCTTGCAAAGTGATCGAATATAATTCTAATTCAAGCTCATCACTATATTTTATTGAAATTGAGAGTTGAGTTTTAGCAGTCTCAATGTCAGTTCATTGGTCGAAAGTTTCATGCATTTAATAATAAATGTCTTTCCTGTGAATTATTTTATAATGTCTTTGCACAACGACCGTTGAAAAGTTACTAAGATTATTTTTTTAATCTGCAGCAATATCAACTATCCGATCAACATACATTAACACACAAAAAAATCAATAATTGAGACCATTTTTTTACTTTTTTGTTACTAGAAATAATGACACGATCTGACGGTATTCCTGCTTTAATTACTGATTTATTACTAACATTAAAATATATTATAGATATATGTAGGTAGATGTTTACACCTACCTATGCCAAAACTATATTAAATTAATAACCAAATCATATCCTGTAAAACAGGGATTTGATACGCCTATTTCAAACTCACAAATTTACTTTCAATATCAAAGGATGCATCTAAAATTGATGATGAATATACGAAATTATGACGATATTGTATCTAAAAAACGACCGTGGCTGATATTTTTCTGACACCAGCACCATATTTAGTGGACTGTAGTTTATGTGATGAGCGCACCGACGGCTTAGTTTGTTTATATTATCGGAGAAATGGCGCTAATGAATACGAGACGAAAATAACTGGCTGCTGGAGTTTGAAGGGCGTTTAAATACGCCAATATTATGTAAAATGAGCCGCGAGTTTTCTGCACTGGTTATTCTAGCTATTGTTGTGTTATAAATAGATTTTCTTGTTGATCCAATAGTATTTATAAAAGCACATGGTCAAACATCTACCGTTCGCTAATTGGTAGGAATTCGAATATGTTAGCTCCTGTTTGTCAGCAAATTCATTGTAGCAACATGAGCCTGGAAAAGAGCTCGATGGACCGCAATAACAAAAGTGTCTAAAACCTTAACTGGCCGAATCGTGGTTCTCATACACTTCTGTCTAAGCCTGCTGAAATATACATCGCTAATCCTATTATATATGTATGTGTGCTTTGACTCGTTAACTAAGTAAGCACTACAAATATCTCCAGATATATTAGATTTCTTTGAGCGTGTGATTGACTACCGGCTATATCGGCCTTAAGACCTCTTAAGATGTGATCAAAGGGACATATATTGGTAATAGAATTTTGAGCTTTCACGAACAGAAAGTAGGGTATACTTTATAAAAAACATAACGGACTTTGATCTTGAAAGTGGTCTTTACTACAAAAAGAGTCCGACAAATATCCATTAGAATAAAAAGAAGTTTTGAAAAAAGGTGATTGTGTATATAACACTAATATTTTGGACAGGAAATAGGTGTTTATAGCATGTTATTTCTGCCGATGTTACTGTCCGGTCCATGCTAATGAAATATGATATACTATGTAACTGTAAAATTTCAGAAATTAGTGCAACTAAATTCTGAAATACCTAATGGCCTAGCAATAAAAAAATAACATATTTTACGTATATATTATTAATTATAGTTACACTACACATTTTTTATATTTTAGTTTCAAAATAAATCTCAGTTCTACATTTCTATCCAGTGACTTTCAACGATCTCATGGTCATACAAGAACAGGCTGTTTTATTTATTTGATAAGTAACTACTTTAAGATAGCATATGCTGCATTCATCATAAAATTCAATTTTAACTATGTCTGCGCTATGTGGTATATGGTGTATTACCTACTAGTCCGAAAAAACGGACTGGTATTCTAAAAAACATCACAGTAAAAAGGTTTATCGCAACATTAATATTTTATAACGATTGCCGGCCGCTATAAAATGTCAGTAAAATGTTACTGAACAAAACCGGCAAGCTTCGGTGTAGTTGCAAAAATAACGCAAAGTTTTAGTCGTGACGTGTTTCTGGCTCCCTGACAAGACCACCGACATATTGTTAACAGAAATAAACGTGTTTTCACATTCAGAACAGCTGTTGCAGTGGGCTTCAACTAAATATAAGTCAGGAATTTTAGAACGAATGTTCCAATTCATGTATCGGTTTCGTTTTTCCTAACTTGGTTAGCGGAGTTGGGAACCATAATTTTTTTACGGGTTTAGTCGCTGTATTTTGTTAATCTTACTACATTTTTAATATATTAATAGTCATTGCTTCAAGTATTATATATTTTTACCAAATCAAAGTAATTAAAGATGAAATTATTTATTATAACTTACCAGTACGGCATCTATAGCTACCTAAAAAGTAAATATTTTATTTCTTTTTCTTTTTAAATTAACCTAATTTTATTGCCTACGTGTATTTTGATTGCAGTACTTTTAATTTGCCTAAGAATAGTATATGTAATTTCTTAAATGTTGTTACGACAATTCCAAGACTAATTTCCTTTGATAGATATCCAATAGGATGCTCTATATATCTACTTTACTGATTCTAATTAAAGTGTTTTATAGTACTATATGTTTTGACAAAGTCGATACAATTAATTAATTATTTATGTATTTATTTCGATAATTTATGTGATATGAAACTAAATTTTTACTTCATTTAGTAAATCTAAATGTTTTCTTTTAGGTCTAATCTAGTCCCTGCTCTTGTGTTGTTTTGCTTATTAATTATATTACAACTTAGTTAAAGCAATTTGATTCAAAAAATATTTATTGAACTATAAATCGGAGATAAGTAATTACAAACTATCCAAAGCTAGCATATTTTATTGCCCTGGTGTGCAATAAACTTGGATGTTACTATCTCCCAATAATTATCAGAGAAAATAAAAGGAGATATTTAGATGGATGTTATTCGAACAAACTTCTTAATACAAATTGTCGCTGGGAGACAAATTGTCGATAGAAGTTAATGAGAAAAGCTCCGACTTCTAATTAAAAATGCTCATACACATAAAGCTAATTAAACTTTTATTCCATATTAAAGGAAAAGTAATTACAGGTTGAACCGTTGTAAGGCTAGCGCGTAATTGAACTAAGTCCAACAACAAAGTGTCAATATCAACCCCTTGTTCAAGGTCAGGAAAATACGTCACGAACTATGTGCGTCAATGAATCTATCAATATATTGACTCCTACGAAGAATAATTCAACTCAATACAAATAGTAGTTACAGCCAGACACTATTATAAATGACTGAAACTCAGAGTAAGTTTTAACAATATCAAAGCCTACTGACAAAACGGCAACTTATTTGAATTCAAATTAAGTATAAGATGGATTGAAAGTTTATATTGTAATTTCTTGCTCGAAAACAAGGCTGATTATAGTATCAACTCTTGTATAAACTTAGATTGAGATTCAAGTGTCATCAACAAAGTTGGAAGACCTTGAACTTGGCAACTTGTAGGCAAGTTCTATGCAACAACATAATTGGAAAGTTATAAGACAAAGAGTAAACAAGAATTGAAAATGATATGGAATTTTTTGAAACATTTCTTTTAGTAGAATACACATACACAAGATTAAATACATTGTTATTCAAAACGAGAAAAGTATAATTATACATGAAACAATGCATCTCGATATAATTGAAATGCGAATCAATAGATGTGATATTGTTGTATTATGAGTAACGAACAACTATTTGGAGAATTTGACAGAGTGCCAGAGATATAAAAGTGAAAGTGATTTCGAAATAGCCAAATATTAAACGGAATAAAAAATTGTTTTGAAGGTCGATTGAGTTTGAAAAATGGAAATCGTAGTAGATAAATTAATATAGGTATTCTGCAAGCTATAGCAGTAACATTTCAGAGATACTTCAGCTCGTGTGTAAGACTATCTCCTTTGATGACGTGCCAACATTCTCAGAGCGGCGACCGCCGTTAATAATGATATATATATGTTCAAATGACAACGCGTGTTGTATGTTTCATAATCTTAACTCCTCATAATCTATCACTACAGGTAACGTGTCCAAGTAGTAGAACTGAAATAGCCCAGTTTGTAAATTTTAGTTTATAATTAATGCGTTATTGAATGTAGGTAATACTATTTGTTCGTTTATTGCAGTTCATTGCTTACATTTATCAGTGTCTATGTAAGTAGTCTAAATTATAATCATATTTTTCATAAAATGTGGTATGGCAATCGTACATAATTATGTCAAAGGCAAATTTATTTAAAATATTTTGGTGCAGTGTGTTCAAGATGTGGTAATAACTACTTTATTAGTTAATATAGCTAATAGTTCAGAATATTTCTAAGTGCTAACATCATGTGGTATGTGTGGGTATATTTCATTTCATCAACGCATGGTGTAAGATAGTCCGAGATGAAATCGGAAACCGAACATCGAGCGAAGTCGCGGCTCAACGTCCTAATTACACGATATATGGGCCACGACTGAGTCTAAATAAAAGTTGAGACGAGTTTCCTCATCTCGCTAAATAAATACTGATGTTCGGGCATGCCGCAAATAGGTTACAAGCGGTGTGTTGCGCGGGCGGCGGTTCGGCGTGGGCGGTGCGACGGACGGCTCACTATTTTCAGCGAGGACGCGCGACCATTGAAACCCGAGTCATATCCATGGAATACGCGAGCCGCGCACACATCCCTTCACCACGACCATTTCTACAATTGACACTTTATATCACACTGACGTTATGCCGTACTACCTTCCGCGATACCGGTTAATCCAAGCAGAAAATTTAGAGCAACGAATCACAAAACGAAAGCACCAAATATGCCACTGGAGCCGATGTCCAAGAGCTTGGATACTCCACACGTCACGTGCCACAGGTCACACTAGGTCGGAACAGTCCGGCACTGCGCGGCAGGTCCTGCGGGGAGGTGGTGAGCCACGTCCAGGTGAAGTATCCAGGCTCGGGCGGCGTGGCAGAGGCGCACTCACCTCACGAACGGGCTGTTCACACGGCGGAGCGACACGCACTGCGCCGCGCCCGCCCTCGCGGGCCAGCCGCACGCCCGCCCGACTATTTTCGGTGCCAAAAATCCAGGATTCCGATTCAGCATCGCAATCGCAACGAACGTGCCGATCGCCACCCGTCACGCTCCCACACATAGCTACTCACTATTTTTGCTACGGTCACAGCACGAGCGGAGCTCTGATGACGAGGGCGGATGTGAATATCGATCGAATTGATAGATCGATGATACAAAAACACTCGCTGTCAATGCCGGCTAAATCGATCAGGTGGCACTGTCCTGCTCTTGCGTACCTACGCGCTTCATGTTGCAGATTTCCCAAATTCCGAGAGCCATCGGGCTGACTCTTGACTCTACTATATTTAGCGAAATACCTACAGAACTTCATTGAGATCAACACACTGTAGTCATGGCATATTTTATGATAGCTAAATTATATACGCTAAATGACGATATATACCTCCCAGTAGGAGTATTGTAATACAGCAAAATTAGCATGTTATGTTCCTACCTACATATCACTTACGTAGAAACAGGATAGGTGCCAAGCACTGCCCTGTGGTCCACTCAAAATGTCTACCACCCCTCCTTTTAAAAAGACGGCCAACTTGCAATAAAAGCACTCGAAATATTTATAAAAACAAGTAATAAATATCTACCGGTTACTCTAACATGTTGTGTAACTTGTATTTATTAATTATTTTGAGTGCTTTGGCTGTTTTTCAGTTCTTTGTTTAGTATTTAGTATCTAAATATAATATACCTATCTACTAGATGTGCCCGCGGTTTCAACCGCGTTTATAATTACTGCGTCGCTGCCGTGGGTCGTAGCGTGATGTTATATAGCCTATAACCTTCCTCGATAAATAGGCTATCCAACACTAAAATAATTTTTCAATTCGAACCAACTGAGATTAGCGCGTTAAACCAAACAAACAAACAAACTCTTCAGCTTAATAATATTTGTAGGTAAACTAAACGTTTTAACTGCCATACCAATAATTTTTACTGCCGTTGATATACTTACTTTTTATAATAAGAAGATAAGTTATAATTATAATTATGTACTTATATCTTTTTTCGTAAATTCATGATAATTTTAAATATAGAACTAATTTTTTTGGATTCGAATTGAATGTTGGATTTGTCATAAAAAGAGGGATATTCAAATTCTGTTTTATTAATTATAATGTTAAACTTGATTCTATGGGGAGAAGAGTATAGGACGCAATAAAGTATATCCAGTATCTAAAAGGCTATCTGAATCTTGTAAAAACCGGGAGTACTAGACCGCTACAACAGTACCTAGCCTACAAATGATCTCAGGCGGTAAGTACATTTTGGGAGGTGATAGAATTTAAAAAAAGTAATTGAAGCCCTATTTAAGGACTAATTATGCCTATCCATTGGCAATCAAGTTACTATTTAAAATAATACTAAGTCATTTCTATCTATGTCTATTACAATAAAAATTTAAAATATTTTCTTTTGTGCTTTCCCGTTGCATGATTTATATCACAGAAAACGGGTATTACCGCGATAATACTCATGTTGCGTGACGTTTACATACCTTTTTAAAAGGCTACGAAGGCTTTTAAAGTACGTTTAGGCCAGGTTGCATTAGCCGTGATCACAAGCAGACTACCGCGACTAGCAATTTGTGAGGTAGGTGTGGCTAGATCCACCTGCATATCATATTTTTCCAAAAAGGTATTTAGGTACCTACAGCTAAGCATGATCACGTTAATATGCGTTTTACGTGATTTGTATTTTATATCACGAGAAGAGTCCGAAACTTGCTGTCGAAAATGTACATAAAAAGGGTCACTTGCACAAAATAAAATGGATTTTCTTTTTATACCACGTAATTTTTTGCTTAATAATATCAACCGTTTCTAAACTGTCTCCCTGATGGGCACGGGCCTCTTTTCAGCAGGAAACTGGTTAGGCTCCATGGTTAGATCTTAATTCAAGCACTCTGGCCCGGTGCAGATTGGCAGCCTTTGCATATCTTCGAGAACATTACGAAGAACTTTCAGACAGTTTTATTTAGGTACCATAAAAGTTTCTACAACATAATATTTGTCGCATACAAACAAAATACCAGGTAAAGAGTAAATAAAATATCTCATAAAATTATAACGATGTCCCTACCAAAAACAATTTTTAGAAATCATTGTAATTAATTACCAGACAAACGTAGTTATGCGAACCTTTTGAAGCGGTACGTTTCGTGCACATGCATATTGAATACGCTAGGTTCATTTTATAGGATTTCTTCCACCTTCACGTGAGCTGAAAGTGTCCACTTTTAATTAGTTTTTGAAGAGGTGGCAACGTGCTACGATACCCGCTTAATATCTGGCGGACTCTGTGCCGTAACCTTGTTTGCTACTTTATTTATTGGCGAAAACTACATAACAGCTATATAATTTTTAAGAATGTTTAAACACATTGTGGCTATATGCCAAAAGTATTTTGTTTTGCGACAATATCACTTTTGACTAAAGTATTGATATAGTTTAGTAGTGTAGCCATTATATATAATCTAGTAGGTATTACTGATTGAAATGTAATAAATATGTCGCATCTGAATTATGCATAGAGATATTGCAGTATTTGTTGGTTTCAGTTTTTACAGAAGACATTGAATCATGGTTGTGCGGGTCTTGCTTACAGTGTTTGCTTACGCAAAGCTACGGCCTTTTCAAATGATTGACTCAAAAATCCAATAACACACAATCGAAACCCAGACATCACGCACAGCAGTCATAAAAATAGTACTCAAATCAAGCTTGTGCTGTAATTGCTTCCGTTATGTTCGTTCTTTGATGGGTAGGTATTACTTCTGGGGAATACGTGAATATTTAGAAAATTACATAATATATTACAGCAATGAAGTTATAGTCTAAATAAATAAGTTCATGATTTTCATTGCTCATTATATGAAAATTCCATAAAAGCTATTAGTGCTGATAAAAATTTAAAATGCACCAACATTTTAATTTTTATTAGCACTAGCTTTATTTGAGCAGCAATTGTTGGTTCCGTAGCAAAAATTTGCGATTATTTTTTAGGCGATCGTGTGGTTCTGGACTCGAATTTCAGGTTGAGCAATATGTTGCTCAGTTATTTTCTTAAGAAAACTTCAGTAGCAGCACGGAGTCTGGTAATGTGCTCGTTAGACCAACCCCGCCATTGACTACACTGGGCCGGGACTTAAAATATAGCAGACAAAATATAGACCCTTTCTTTAATTCCCTTGGGGATATACAGGCTTAAGTCAATATATTAGAGGCCAATGAAGCAAAATGGTTTCTTTTAACTATACGAATTTTTGAAAGCTTGGTTCTAGCTAACTTTAAAAAGTTGCACAAATAGCGTAACAAGCAAACGTTTGCTTCACCTTTGCCATCACAAGGAGTTCAAACCACACACAAGACAATTCCAAATCCACAATTTAATATACTCTAAGTTTGGGTGTACTGGGTTAACTGCTTCTTGCAAAGTCTGCCGTGACACCGGGCTTGACAATAAAAGCAAAATTCTATTTTATAAGATAAAGAAACTGTTCAAAGGCATAAAATAAAACGCTGAATAATATTTAGTATAAATTTATTTTACAAAGAGTGAACAGTTTAAAGCGCTGATAGGTACACACCTTTGGTAAGCTATCTTAGAAACTGACTCGGAATGGAGTCTACGAGATTAGGTATTTACGGGAAGTACGAAGCGTTCATAGTACTAATAGAAGGATACAATCATATTGTCGTACAAAATCTATAAGCTAAGTAAGTACAATCAAATACAAAAGTTTTCAAACACATTAATTATAATAATGTATAGTGAATGTCTCAGTTACACTTCTAAAAATCGGATGGAATGCAATTTTCAATATCGGAATATATAACGGTCGTACTTAAGTAAACACCATTCAATCAAAACCGTTTTTAAAAAATATTTCATCTCCGACTTCTCCTAGCCATGGAGCGACAAAAGTTCTTCCATTTACCATCGCTTTCTCTGGCTTCTCCTAGCCCTAAAGCGACAAAACTTAAAACATTTACCTTCGGTTTCCAAACTGAGAAGTAGCAAATCTCAACTAAGTATTCTCAAATATTTTTACAGTATCGTATTCCATGAAACCGATATTAACAGAGCATTTACTTAATTAAGTATATGATGTTCAAATATCTATAGATGCTCCATTTGGTTAGGTACTTACCTAACTAAAGGTAAACAATCTTGATGTGACTTTTAACACAAACACATATTAAACAAATAAACTACTACTTAAACTAACGGTTCAATCGATTTAGTAATCGTTATTGTTGTATTTACATTGATCTTTAGCAGCATTTTATTGATATATAAACAAAAAATATGGTGAAGTCATACTTAAGTAGAGTTATAGTCGTTCTCGACAGGTAATTCTCAATTCGGAAAGCGTAGGCTATGACTTGTTGATCCTCCAAAATCTCTTGTTACAAGATGATTCGTACCTACCTACGTTTTTATTTTATTTGTTCTAGTTCCAGATAGAGTAAATATGAGTGCCTAGGTTTTATGAGATCCCTTTTGAGTATTCTGATGGAACAAATCACACAATAATAAATAAAAACGGTCGATGGATAAATTGCCGCTTGTCGCACTGAGCTTCTGTTGTACCAAAAACTTGTTGTTAAGAAAACAAGCAATACATTTTTGCAACGGTCTTGATCAAAGTTCAAAGTGTAACTGAGAATAAAGATAGTGCCTTAACTCAAACTAAAAACTCGTTACATATTCATAAGATAATTACTTTTTCATACACATCATAAAAATCATTGTCATAAAAAATTTCGCGGCGTGGGTTCACAAAATCGGCAGTGTTTGTTAGGCGCGTCCATTGCTACATAAAACGAGCATCGAAGTAATAAACTGTGTTTGTAGAACTAGCTAATATCTTTGGCCGAATCCAGGTTACGACATCGTACGGAACGGTCTAGTTTCAGGTTTCATTTTTACGGGATGTTGTAAGCCGATTCTCCGTTACTGTGTAAGGCGCCCTCGTGTATCGTGAGCTTTTACAGTTCAGTCAATGCTTCGTTGGCCTACAAACCTTTCCCTTTCCTTTCATGGTAAGTCGGCTTATTATAATGACACGAGTATTTTTTAATCTAAATGAACTTTGAATGGTTACCTTACAGAAATGCTTTTTCTCGTAGTGCCAAAAATGTTAAAAGATCTCGAATTTAAGTTAAGAGTAACTGGGCCATTCATGTCAATTAAAATATGCCATTATTAGGCTATAGTTTACAGCATGCTAATATATGATTGCTTTCATGATATACTGATAGCCTTTACTTTAGGTACATTTAGAATTTTTAGACGCTACTCTAGACAATGTACAAGTCTCAAAAATATTTTTACAACTAGACGTTTTGTAACAATGATAATTCTGGACATTTAATTTTCGATATACTGGTTTATTTTTATTATGTAACATTCAAGTAAACGTAGTCTACTTTAAACTTGAACATTAGATATCTTATAATCATACTTGGGCGTATAAAAAGCAATCAGAAGTCTTTAGAATAAATTAGGTACATTAGTATTGCTGAAGAGATCAAGAAAAGCTTTTATTTTGCAGCCATTGCGTTTATCAATCTTCTCTTATATAGAAGATGGCAATGTAAAAAGAAAATCTCTTTAGCAACAAAGAATTTTAGCATTATCTATCCAAAGAACAATCTCTGACATAGTAATCTTTCTACATTTTATTTCTTTTGAAGACAAATGTAATGACACTCTTGTTTTAAGCGAAATCCATAGTATTACATAATAGGCACTTAAATCCAACAAGGCTAAAATACCAACACAGTTTTGGGACATCGCAAGAAATAGTCCAGTTTTCAACTTGAGCTCTGTGCAATCAATTTGGTTTCTATTCTCATTATAAAATATACTTACTTTCTATATTTCGTCTGCAATTTTGTTTTACCTTCCAATACGTTATTCCTTTTTAATAATATTGGCTAATGAAGCAAGATTCTGGAGACTTTTGCCACGAAGTTTCGTGTTTTGCTGTTTCATAATAGAGTAGTTTTCGAAGCAACATCCACCGCGTGCGCCCCGCACAGTCCGCACACATTTCCCGCCCATTCTTCACAAAATGGCGGCCACTTGTAAGATGGCCGCGATCAGTTTAATATCCGGACAAATCCGCAAAAGTCTGGTCCACCTCCTCCGCTATGGCCTTGTATTTACTGCGCTCTTCGACCACCTCGTCTGTTAGTAATATTAGTCGGTTAGTAAAACAGAGGAATGTAGGTATAGACATTAATAGAATTGTTACTTCATTAAATAAATGTAAGACATGTGGTAGGTACCTAAACAAATTAACAAGTTATCAAAACCAATGCAGTCTGTATCAAATATTGATCATTCAGAGAAGGTTTAATTTTATCTTACGTTCAGAGTTCACCTATTTCGTACTGCCTAACTACTTCATCGAATCTTGTTTGATAGTGCATGCAAAATGAAAACTACATACTAAACCACAAACTACGTTCTACTTACCAAAACCAAAGCGTTTTACAAAGCTATATACTTGGTCATACTTACGCTTATATTAGATGATTCTTATATAAGAAACATACCTTGATAATAATTACATTTCTACTACATAGTCTAGTCTACAGCAACAATAACGTAGGTACAGATTCATTCATTCAGGCGTCGCAATACCATATTATGCAAGAAATAACTTCTTATACAAGAAAATTGTCAAATCGACTTGTTCAACTTATTTACAGTAGCATATACCACTAGTAGCGAGCTTAAACTTTAGACAGTGTAGAGTAACTACTGTATTTCTAGAAGTGCACGCTGTGCAATAAATAAAGTACATTAAGATCGTAGAATAAAATAAACAGCATTTTGAAAAATGAGGTTATATCCTGAACAGATATATCTTGACCAATATTTTAAAAAATAATTTTGTCTCCGGTTACTCAATAGTATTTTGTAACTTCATTTTCAAAAACAGTAAAAAGTCACATGGACAAAATAATGAAAACAAATACTGTTTCCACTAGTAGCAACCTTATGTATTTTAGACTATATGGTAATTCTCAGAGACAATAAGTGTATCGTTTGAAACCAGATCTTAGAAATGAAGCACAAACATATGTAACATAATTAATTAGGCTTGACTAGAACTACTACAACTGTGTCTGCAATACTTTTAAAACATTCAGGTATCAGGGTATACTTATAGGAGATTGAATAAAACCAAGCGTAAGTAATAAATTAATTTATTATATTACTCGAAAATAAATACCGCCATAAAGCTATGGATTTTAATACTTTAAATCAGGAGTATAAAACATAAAGTATAAATACATCTATTCGGATATTCTTTGAATCGCGGGCGGTGGTAGATGCCGCGACGTGGCGGAGTGACTCCGGCCAAGTCCGAAAGAAAAGCAAGTTTATTCCTTGAGGATGAGCTCCACGAAGGCAGTGTCCAGGTCGTCTCCGATGTCCTTGTACTTCTCCTTCTCGGCCACAAGTTCGTCTGCACATTCGACACGTGATTACATAATTTGCTCAATCAAATATTATAACAAACAACATCTATCTATCACTTCCAGCCTTATATTTCCATATCTCTTCTCCAAGTCAAGTCATGGAAAATATTAGTTTCAGCGTGATGGCGGTTACAGACGGTGCGACATGTCCTAGCTTCACGGCATGGGTGCTCTTTGTGTAATAGTTAAGGCATTTCAAAAGCATTTGCATGCTGATGGGCATCCGTTAGTGATGTCGTTTATAGATCCATTGCTTTGCTGATAGCTTTGACAAAACGTTGTATGTTATATCCTTTAAATATATCACAATCTAACTTTACCGTCTGTAATCGCACTAATTCAGCAGCAGCAGAAGTAAAAATATTAAAAATGCTTACATGTTCGGATCCTTGTTATTCTGAAGCCATGCGTCGGCTCGCTGGGTTACTAAAAGCTCGTTTTATTTTTGCAAAGAAAATTAAAGGTTTTAATAGAACGTCCAATTAGTTTCGCATGCAAACTCAGTTAGAAAGCGTCCTTTCTGAATTTTGTAACGGTTTAATTTTAATGGTGGTCTAAAATATCATCAAAGCCGTGTGACGTCGAACGTCGTCGAACGATGTCGACGTGTGAATCGTAAATGCATAATGATGGGCGTGGGTCGCAAGCGCTCAGCAGCACTCAGTGGCAGCACGTGCAGCGCTCGCACACGCGCGCGGGCTGCAGCGCCGGTGTGCGCAGCCCGAGGTCGTCGAACGCGCAGTCCAGCTCGCCGCCGATCTCGTGGAACACCTCCTTGCTGGCGATCAGATCGTCTGCGGACACCGACGTCGTCACTCGCTACACGGCTCGTCGCCGGCGGTCGCCAAACAAACACGCATGCAGACCGGCAAACGAGGCCCGGGGCCAACGCGAGCGGGGTACAGAAATTCCATCAGCTATAGTTTCAGACGTTTATTTGGAATATACAAAATAGTCTCCGAGGGGGACGTCGCACTAAATTGCCACCTGAACGGACGCGGAGCGCCGGCGGTGGCGCGGCAAGTCGAGTAAGAGTCCGAGAGCAACGAGCGGGTACGTTGTAATTTAAGAGGGGGGCGCAGCCTCGGCGGGAGGTGCCTCCGCAGGAGGTGCGGCCGGAGCAGCCTCAGCCGCCGGTGCTGCGGCTGGAGCCGGCGCAGCGTCAGCTGCAGGTGCCGGAGCTGCCTCTGCCGGAGCCGGAGCCGGAGCCGGAGCGGGGGCCGGGGCGGGGGCCGGGGCGGCGGCAGGGGCACCTTCAGCGGGTGCAGCCGGCGCTGCGGCGGCGTCAGCAGCGGGCGCGGGCGCCGGCGCCGGGGCCGCAGGCGCTGGGGCACCTTCGGCAGGCGGCGCTGCTGGGGCTCCCTCCGCAGGCGGTGCGGCCGCAGGTGCTGCGCCCTCGGCGACCGGAGCAGGCGCGGGCGCGGGCGCAGCACCTTCAGCTGGAGGAGCACCCTCCGCCGGGGGAGCGGCGGGGGCGGGGGCTGCTCCTTCAGCTGGTGCGGGAGCAGCACCATCCGCGGGTGGCGCAGCTCCCTCCGCGGGAGGAGCGGCACCCTCGGCTGGGGGAGCAGCGGGTGCTCCCTCAGCCGGTGGAGCGGCACCTTCGGCGGGTGGAGCCGCTCCTTCGGCAGGTGGAGCTGCACCTTCCGCAGGGGGTGCTGCGCCTTCCGCAGGCGGGGCGGCGGGAGCCCCTTCCGCAAGGGGAACTCCCTCGGCCGGTGGCGCGGCTTCGGCAGGAGGCGGAGGAGTGGGCTCGGGCGCGGGCGGCGGGGTGGGCTCCTTGGGCGGCGGTGGCGGTGCTGGCGGGTGCAGACGCTCGTACTCCTTGCGCGCCGCTTCCTTGGCGATCTCCATCTGGCGCGTAGTGGGGTCCACGCCGGGGATGAGGTCGACAAAGGAGTCATCGATGTCATCGTTGATGTCGTTGAACTTCTCTTGCTCGTTGATGAGGTCATCTGCGGCAGTGGCACTCCGTGAGCGAGCGCGCGCAACTGCATGCGTTAGCACGGCAAGGGCGCCGGGCGCTACACTAGGGGTCGTGCGGGTCCTCTCATGCCCGTGCCTCGGACGATGGTATGTACAATGCTTCGCGTGAAACCGCTTCGATCGAGGTGATCTTCGCTTTCTGAGATAAATTTTGGTTCGCCCCGAACTTCCCGAATGTTCTTGGTAGATTCCAATTTGTTGATGATAATGATTTTATATTACATTTATTTATATAATTGATGATTGACGTTATAGCTGATAGAATCATCGAAATGACGTTAGTCTGTGGGGACGGTAAGGGAAGCACACGTGTTAGTAAAAAATACAACGATGTAAAAATAATAATATATATTCATAAACACTTTTATTAGAATACTCTTAAAAATCATTAAATTATTTTTCACGAACTTATCTATCAATTCATTAATCGATAACATTAAAAAAGACGGACTCCCTACGTAATTGCATCGCTCGTCCGGACGAATGTTAGTGTTTGACGGTGTGACGTCACGCGCGCCGGTCACGTGTCCGCCACGTGTGCCAGCTCTACTCTGTTCTCTATGCGCGCACTTCACTTTACAACTTGGAATAGTCGCCATTTACTCATCGATTAATTTAAATAAATAACAACAAACTCAAATTATGACACGAGAAAATCATACTTCAAACATAATAAGAATATCAAATATTTCCAATTTAGCAAGAATATTCCTATAAATATCATTATTTATTGTATTACCGTCACTCATTTAATAAAAATATCTAATCTCTTCACTAACATTAAGTAAATTAAGTTCATAATAAATTGCAAACAGTGCATATGAAAAATATAGCATATGACGCCTTGTATGCACTTATCCCGTTCAGTGAAATATAAAAATTATATCGAAACAGAATACAGCGACTAATTTGTTCTACAAATACATAGAAAGATTTTATTATTGTACAAAAACTATGTGCATCTTTATAAATAATGCTTAATGTCTTTTCAAGTTGAGTGTAAAATGTGTAACATTTTGGACCCCATTTTGGAATGTCGATATTAACATTTTATACCTTACCCTAAAGTGCTAGAGAAGCGATTACTGCATACGTCATAAATATCGATCATTTGACATAACAGGCACGCTCGTAAAGTAATGACTATAAACAAATTACACGCTTCAACTATACGGACATACAAATTAGTAATCTGTGGATGTAATAAAAATTGCACATGGCAGTGCTATCGTAGCGAACACTCGATTTTTTGACGTTACATTAAAAAGCGGCTGGCAATTATTCTAAAACTAATAACATCTATTCGCGCGCTCGGCTCACTCTTTTATATAATGAGTATAAAATATAAAAAGTTTTAACTATAAGTTAATTAAATAAGAATTTCATTCTCTAGTACACTATCCGCGACAATTTATTTAGTTTGAGCGCCAATATAAATTTTTGAATATGGCGACATGAGTTTGACGTTAGTGTTTGTCGGGATGGTGCTAGTGATGGGATATTGTATCGACATGCGAATGAGTGAGTCGAGCGCGCGAGCGTGGGGAGGGGCGAGGTGTTCACATGTTCTGGATGTCGTGGAGCGTGGCCTCCATCTCCTCCTGCAGAAGTTTGCTCTTTTCGCGCTCGGCCACCAGATCGTCTGCAAGATCGGACGTGGCCACGGTCAGTGGGACACACAACAAACAGCCGTTTGGTCCAAACATTTAAACAAATATTTAGGCTTCAGTTAACAATAGAATAAATGTTTGTACCAATTAGCACAGGCAAAAACAACATCAATATAAAAACCATGCCAAATCACAGAAATAAAATCACATCAAAGGTCCGAGCAGTCTAGTAGGAGACACTTAAAAAGTCATGCTAACAAAATTATATGCACAGAATTGGATTTGAATTGCAAGCCCCAGATTGGTAATATGAAAAGTGTGGAAAAGAGATGAACATTATTTATAATTCGGTGCAGATGGGTGCTTTAGCAAAAACAATTCTGTGGTAATTAAAATAAACTCTAACACTGTTACTATGAAATAAAAATAAGCTTAAGATTGTAGCAGAAATGACAGAAAAAGCTTTCAAATCTATTGTACAGCATTGTAACTCATAAGCCAGATCTAATGACGGCTGAGATGGTATCATATAAGTGCGTAATGTCCAAAGCTTTTGTTATTATCAAACGTGTTATTCCAACTTGACTTTGAGATTTAAATTGTTCACTTAACCAACTGCTGTACGTGGAATAGCTCTGTATAATATCTGGAAACCCTTGAAAACTTGGAAAACTAGCATCAATAAAATGGATATACAATATTGACTTTCTACAAAAACAATAACATTTTCTTTTTATTATATACCTAGGTGGTTTTGATTATTTCTTTATAGACATAATATTCGAATAATTATCGTCGATATACGAAATGATAGATTACCTTCAAGCCTGTCGACCTCCTTCTGGAGTTTCTGCACGGAGCGCTCAGCAAATTCAGCGCGCGCCTCAGCCTGTAAATATTTGATGTTTCTTTTAACTTTTGAACTTTAAGTAAACAGCCTATTTTCTGTGCATCAACTGTGTAATTAAATTCTACTTTATTTCTTGTGAACAAGTGAAAATATTTAATCCGTTGATTTAATTACAAATAAATGTAAAATGAAACTGATATTATTTGCAATTTTTTTATATAGAAAGTAGGCTGTTTTCCACGTCTATGTATTAGGCATGCAATGTATACCTCAAAGTTAATTTACATTTAATAGTTTCAAAACGTTAAATTTAAAAGGATAAATGACAAACTTTAGTAATAAAACGAAAAAACTATATTACAAACAGAAAAAGCCACAATCACCATGCATTTACCTTTACCGAAAGCAGCTAAGTGCTGTGTGCTGACACTACAACACTAAATACCAGAACCGTTACCCGATGTATAGATATATACTATGAATGTGAGAATACATATAATAGACATACGCAGGATACTCTGGTCATCTTTGTATAATTTCAAATATGAGAAACAGATAGTTAAATGCGTTAATCAGTCCTTATTCACCTGAATCTGTAATATTATCTCTAAGTAATGAACTCAAATTACTTTAAGTTTAAAAACAACCATTATGTATTTGATTCTTATTTTAAAACTGCTCATATTTTCGTGTCACTAAAGTCTAATAAATAGTTAGTGATATATTTTTTTGGAATGCCAGAACTTTGTGTTTATGACGACCAGAGCACCCGTGGTTCACAAAACTTACTTGCGATAGTTTCTGCGAGAGGCTGTGAATCTTATCCTCGACGTGCTCGCGCGACGCCATTGCCTAGCCACACAGGATGGATTACTAACGGCAAGCCACCGACATGCCGCCTGTGTTGTAACTATACACCTATTTGAGAACCTGTCGAATGGCGCTGACTAGGATTTTACCATAATGGACTACACACTTAATGTATTAAAAGCCCCGGATAGAACAATGGCTAGATACCACACAAATATTAAGAGAACCAAATGAAAAGGACTTCGAAATGCACGCTGATATACAACGCATATAAAAATAAAGGAATTACGTTGGAATACAACGCAGAAATGTGTAACATTGGAGTTACAAATATTAAGAGTTATAAATAGCATATTATTTGGTTGCGCTTTCGACAATAACGGTCTATGAAAATAAATATTATATAAAAATATAGATTCGTAATTGCAGAGGAACACTATATAATTGTGTTTATTTATACTAAAGCATACAATCACAACACAGGCGTAAAGTACATACAGCTAGATATAGAAATACACAGGTACAGGAATAGAAGATAGAACTCGTAAATAGATACATAGATGAAGCACCAACCGCCGCCACTCGACACTAGAGCCTACACCAAACGAACGTAGCCTTACGATGCTGCACCAAAAATGACAATTCATAATATTGTATAAAATATACATGTTGAACATGAGAATAACGGAATTGACATTTTTGCAGCTTAAGGCGCAACGTGCTAACCCAAAACACTGAATGGCAATGAACATGAAACGAAACTACAACCGGCACCAATTCTATCTACGTATTCTTCCGGTCCGGCTGCCGTTTTACCTCTTTCAGTTGAGCGTCCAGCAGTTTTACTTGACCCTCGTACGTCTCTTCCCTTTGCGTAGCCTGCGATTATTATTTGTTAACGAAAAACACAAAACAGCGAAAACTGAGTACATGCTGCATCACGCAGTGTTGCTGTCGTACAGACAACTCTGTGCGATGCTTTAGTAGTAAAACGGATATAAAAAGTATGCTAAAACTATATTACAACGAAATAACTGTTAAGAAAGGAAACATATACAACAGCAAAAAAGAAAAAACTGAACACGGCGGAGTTACAGACGCACTACTCTCGAGTCCCATTGAACATGACCAGAGTTGGAGATGACAACTGTATGGTAAATAGGACAGAGAGGCTACACTAGAGGGTGTGTGCGGCAGAATGCAGTTAGGCAAGCTAACATAAACACTCGCGTATTGAACCGTTCTCGTTCGCATTCACACCTCCTTTAGGCGGGTGGTGAGGGTTTTGATTTGGTTTTTGTACTCCTCTTCGCGTTGGTTGGCCTGTGTAGAACGTTATCGGTTACTCTTTACTTACTCGTACATCACATGTAGATACAACAGTTCAACAGTACATACACGTTCATCTGACTCATACATATGATTAGCATTTACTTAGAAGTCGACTGGTCGTCCTAGTCTTACTCATTACTTGGCGCTCGAGACAATGTAAGGAACTTGCTGCCATACTTTCAAAGGATTACAAAGGTTGGTGCATCATTGGAACTTATATGTTTTAAATGTATTCGTTATGACTCTGTAAGATGTAATAACATTTAATTAACTATTCCTAGCTTCGTCCCTAGCTTTAAATATATGAGATGTAATATTAAAAATATGTACCTTCTCCTCGGAGACTTCCAGGGACTTCAGGTTGTTACCAACCACACGGAGTTCCTCCTCAAGCTCGACGATTTTGCTGAGGAAATGACAAGTCAACAATCAATTTCTACTGCAATCAAATATAAACCTGCACAAAATACCATTTAACTAGCAAAACTTTGTGGAACTAAATTTTAATCTGTTTGAATTGTCGGTCTATTAAAAGTTACAATTACGTATTTTCAAACATCTATTAATATATCAACAAGTTAACTGCTGTCATTATGTTCTACTATTTACTGTATTAAATGGAAAATTTGAACAGCTTCTAATCAATATCAATTAACTATCAGGCACTTAATCAGTGACCGACATATTTGACAATTTAAACGTCTTACATCTATTAAACGTTTCATGAATAGTAAATGTTAAGCGTGCTTGTTACTATTATTAATATGATTTGATTTGTAAAATAACTGCTTCAAATTCTTCGACACAAACCAAGAAAGTGATGCAATTATTCAATGAAACATGCATTATAGCTAAGACGACGATGTTATTATATCTAAGTTCTAAATCAGAATCCCGATATTTAGTTGGACTACTGATAAAATATCATCGCCTTACCAACTTACGATATCCACTTATCAGCATGTATCAGCGTAAATAACGTAAACGCATACAGATAATAAATAATTTGCAATTTAATTACTTCGTGCTAATACTTTCTCGTTTTCACTGACACATACTGCAATGGCATGATCTCGTGCATCGTACTGGTCAAAGTCCTTAATGTATTCTACGATATCGCGTGCAGTGTATAGCGGTTGACATCGAACAGCTCGCAGTATAGCTACACCTGGGGTCTACGCGACTACGGTCTATTGCAAAATGACTACACCTTCGACGGTGATGGTATTTACTGTAATACATGAACGTCGTCGCGGGGCCCCCAGGATAGTGTCGCGATAGTGTCGAGCACGCTGGCCACTCGGTTCCCTCGGAGAGTTGGGCCAAGCGGTACTCACCAATCGCTCTGCTCCGCGCGCTCCTCGGCGCGCTCGAGGTCCTGCTCCATCAGCACGAGCTTGCGCGCCACCTACCGCCGGCCGAGCGTTAGTACACGCCCACACGCACACACACACAACACAACTACACACGCTACTCTACCGGCCCGCACCGCTCTCGACGCTTCGCAACAACGTGCAGTGCTACATACGACTACTTTACGCGTGGCTTATGCTTTGTGTTAGTGCCAACGTTCACTACACCGACGTGTCACAGCTACTCAAAGGTGTGAAGTGCACAGGAATTACGATTACTCAAATTACTTCGTTTGTTGATCTTGAATTAGCCAAGTGATGGCTTTCTTAACAACAAACGACTCGATTAGAAACAAAATGGAAGGTACTCGAAAAAAGAAACCATATTACCAAAGTGTTCGCCGAGCTCTTCCGAGACTCGTGCTTCAATGTTAATGGACTTTCGTCCACAGGTGTGTATTTATCTAGTTTGTGCAGACATTTTTAAGTTAAATGAAGAAACAAATGTCCTGATGTTGTCCTGCTAAAACTAAAAAGCAAAGCAGTGGTGGTACTTGAGCAAAAACACAAACAACGTAAAGTCAGAAAGGATCACATAAAGCAGGGAGAGTCGAGAGCGGTGTCAGAACTCACATAATTAAAAATATAAACGAGGGTTGTCCCAAAACATTTAGTTCTAAAAATTACTTTTCAATAAAACATGATTAATTATCTAAGTGCTATCTAGTGCATTATCATATTCGTTAGGTGATGTGTGCGCTTGCATATGTGCGGCACGCATACGGCCAGTAATTCTGGTGTAATGCGGTGCATATCTGAAAACGAAAATTGCCCTATACCACACATATTTCCTGACAACCTAACCTACAGCCACGTTTAAGTGATACACACACTGAAGACAGAAGTTTAGTCGACACATGGACATGATAGTTAAACATTTGCAAAGAAATATCCATGAAATGGGGCAACCCTTGTTTTAGTCTGACGGGAGCAGCGACGCTCGAGCGCGAGGCGCGAGGGGCGCTCGGCGCTCGGCCGAGGGTCGCTGCTCCGCACCGTGTCCTTATAATTAAGAGCGGTGCCGCTTCAATAACCGCCATGAACCGGCACCGCTGTATTAATATCATGACAAATGCAAATTAATTAATGTCCTGCAGCACAGCTTCCGTCTCGTACGCGACCTAGAATGGGGACATGCAATAAGAATAACAGTGAGCCGATGTTAGAAATACCTATGTAGGTAAATCGGGTTACTGTGCAGAATGTTAAGAATGCAAATGAACAACCATGCAGAACGGAGGCGAAAACTTGCAAAACAACGCGTCGGGACCACTGCGCAGCGGTCATTATTGCGTCTCACGCCGGAATAACAATATGCGAGCGAGTCGCCTCAACGGTTAGCAGTTAATGTCATTCTTATTTCAGCGTGTCCGCGGACCGCGGCAGTGGGCCGTCGGCAGTACGGAATGAAACCTACGATTCACCGGACTCGGCGCGCTCCTCCGCGCGCTCCAGGTCAGCCTCAACCATGGCCAGCTTACGAGCAACCTGAAGACACCAGACCACGTTAAACAGCGGGACAGTGCTATATTATTGACATCATCAAACATGTGTAATTAGTCAAGCCTTTATGTCCGTCGCCGCGACGCAGGCTTGGGCAAGTACTCTGCACATATATGGATGTAATGCTTATGTAACAACATGTGCGATGAAGGAGGCTAGTCCTTCCATATAAGGCTCGGCGAGCAAGATCAGGCGCGATACGATTCCTTCTTGGGACGCTGACTTTTACGACTGCCTTCACTTCACCGTGCAGGGTCATATGTCAGGGGAATTAGGACGTATTATTGCCGAGTTAACCATCTGGCATCGAAGCGCAGTGACTAACTTTTTCAACAAAAAAAGTACCAAAGATGGCGGGTGGTATCTTATCTTGATGCGATAGCGCTCGGCTTTCGAGTATTATCGCACTGTATTCAATGACTATTTACTTAATGACAGCGAATTCAAGCTCACACGAGTTAATTTGCGGGGTATTGTTAATCATTTCGAAATCCAAAACTAAATGTTTAGTAGGGCAAAATTTGAATAAACGGTAGGGTATTCTTTTTTTAATAACATAGGTTTCTTATAACTTCAAGAGAGGAGTGTTTATAGAAATGTAGTCAGTAGGGAAACAACTTAAAAACTGGTAACACGACACGCTCATGTGAATGAGAAACCTTTTATATTGAGAACACAGAAACAAATCCGAGTATGGTACGAGATCCATCAGCGATTATTCAAGACGACGCAACATGGCATCGTTATGAAATATTCATTACATGCGTATTGAAGCAAGACAAGCCAAACCAAACGACATCGAAACTCCCATATAAAGACCTCATCGTATTTCTTGTCGGCCTCCTCGGCGAGGAACCTGGCTTCCTTCAGCTGGTTCTCCAGGGCGTCCATACGCTCTTCATCGGCCAACGACCTGTTCTCGAGAACCTTACGGGCACTGGACGACGGAACGCACAACTTTAGTATATGATCGAATGGTGACTATATGATCAGAGGAGGATGTATTCAAGGGTAACCCATTTGTTAGAAGACATGCAAGAAACAAACACTAGAAAGGAACATATAAAGCAAGACACTACTGTTGTATCGGAGCTGAAATAAAGTGTGGAGCGTGCAATAGTGCGCTCGTCGCGATCATGGCGACTAACTCGTTATTGCGCGGTCCGACATTAGAACAAGCAAATTAAAACCATAACGGGATCTTAATTCACTTTTAAATACTAAAGTAATTATACGATTTTTCCGAACGTTGCGGCCTTCGTGCTCTATATATAATTAAGAAAATATATCTATTTTAATAAAATAATCTAGACAAAATGCCTTGAATATAAATTTTTGGGCTTTCTTGCTGCGACATTCGGAACCTTTCCAAATTTAAAACCAAATAATCAGTCTTTTACAGCATATTATGTAAATGTGCAATTAAAATTCGTCATTTAAGAAACCAGATTATCAGGTTTTAAATTGCAGTTTGTGTCATTTCACATAATATTCATAATAGCTTGACACCGAGGCACATTTTTAACGACATTCTCTTAAATCATTTAAATATTAATATTTAACTATGGTATTTAACAAATTGTATATTGCATTTATCCGTCATAGTGTCAGTCAGCTATTTGAATACAGGATACATTTCACTTCTCCACCTACATTGTCAAGTTAATGTAACGACACAACTAGGTGTTAAACTATGCTAATCTGTGGCGGAAAAGAGGACGATCCGTGTAACAACACTTCAACTGTCAACCGAAGTTTCTTTACATCGCATTCCATTACGGTCTCAACATCGAGTGTTTATTTGTGACATCACAATAATACCGTAATGGAATGTGTTGAAATCACTTCAATAGTTCTTAGGGAATGTTCACATATTTGAATCAGACCACGACACCGACATACTTTTTTCATTCTTTTAGTGTTAAGCAAAGTTTTTACAAGTCGGTGCAGCGGACTTGATCTAAGTGTGAACTTTCTTTATGATAATGTGACGTCACGGGCAAGCATTCACCTCTTCGTATTTCTTGTCGGACTCTTCGGCGATGAGCTTGGCCTGCGAGAGTTGTGCCTCCAAGATGGCGACCCGGTCATCCTCCATATTGGTTCGGTTCTCCAACGCCTTGCGTATTCTGGTTAGTGCGGGGTCAAACACATGCGTGTTATAACATCGATAAAAAAACACTAGAAGTGTTACATTATGATATGTGGCTTTTGGTTTTATGAAAAAAAAGAAAATCATTCAAATATAGAAGATGAACGACTTTCTTATTGGACAGGTAATAATAGAAACAGATTATAAAAAGGTAGAAAAAAAACTTGTAAGGTAGTTTATCAAGAATATGGTGGTTACGGGCGTAAAAGTAAAAAAAAAATAAACACTCATGCACACAGTTATATAAATCAAGTAAATAATATTTACAACGGGAGTATAAAAATAAACGTATGAAGATAATCCACTTTAGGTCTGAATTTGAAGAAGCCATAGATAAAAAGAGGTTGCCTTGTTGTGCTGGATTTATCGAAAACTATATTTGTTAGGTACAGCATTAAAAACGATCAACGGTCACAACAAATTCTTATCTTGTTCAAACTAAATAAAGTTGTAAATGATTACAAATTACTGACCTATCCTTATTTACGCAATATTATCCTCTATTATTTCCTTCTCATATTATGGATTATTGCTTACTCTAATTGTATATTTAGGCAATCTAATTGTATATTTACAGTTTAATTACAATGAACACATATTATGAATATTTAGGATTCGAACCTAGCAATCAATTATCCAAAACACACTAGACTACAATCACTTATTTGCCGCCTATCATTATACATTGACAATTTTTCATTTGCTCGAAATAAGTTGCTGGCTGTAAATGAAGCCATCATAGCCTTATTTTGAATTAGGCAGTAATGTATACATAGCAAATTGAAGTTTTAGGGACTCCTAACTTGCATAGTGCGGGTGGGTCTATTACGAATCGAACTCACCGTTCCGACTCATCGGCGGCCTGGCTGGCCTCAGAAAGCTTGGCGGTGGCGGTCGCGAGACGCTCTTCGGACCTTTCGAGGTCCTCCTCCAGCAGTTGGATGCGTCGGTTAAGGGCAGCCACCTCGGATTCGGCCTATACACAAAAGAAAAGTACTTGTCAGAATTTGTAATGCTCTAGATTTCGTAGTAATCAGTGACCTTAAGCATTTATCATATTTGTATCAAAGGTAAGCTGACTCAAACACCTTTTCTTGGGGACATCATCATAATGAAATCACCGTATATGTATAAGCCGATAACACAAAAAAAATCGGGCCTTAGTTGGAATACATAGATCCTATCGATAGTCAGATACATAAGTCACAACTCCTTTCACTACACAAACGAAGTTCAAGCGAAACCACGTGCCTATAACTCAAAACAGATTTCAAGTACCTGAACCTAATAAGGCAAAACTTTTGTATCATAAAAATTGGTACTACGACGTAGGTGTTTCGAGCACCAGCTCGTCAATTCAAGGAATGCTCAGTACTTGACTAAACGGAGTCAATAACAATGCGGTCACAAATCGAAGTAACCTCTATAAAATGCCTATCTATTTATAGCGGTGCCGCATA
Source organism: Catocala nupta (assembly GCA_963675205.1). Taxonomy (NCBI): domain Eukaryota; kingdom Metazoa; phylum Arthropoda; class Insecta; order Lepidoptera; family Erebidae; genus Catocala; species Catocala nupta. The sequence continues at coordinate 22,296,986 of OY776092.1, read as the reverse complement.
CAGATGGTTTTATTAGAGTTTGGTTTCGCGGTTCTATTCTCGTAATAGACTGCTTAAATGAAAATATTTTCACAGGAGCATCACAGGTGACCTAATTCGACGTTTTACTCCAAAAAGTGCTTATTTTATGAGTAAAAGGGTTTCAGATATATCATTAAACATTTTATAAATGCAACATAACTAATAAACCGTTTTTTTTTTGTAATATTGTCTCTGAACGCTTATTAGCGATTACAACGTGGTATTTTAACAGTAGCTTATCTTACAAGAAGCCAATAAGTTAAACGTTTCGGTTACCAAACTTAGCGAGCACTACACGAGTACTTTTGGTCGTAAGAATGTGAACGTACAATAGACATTGTTAACGTTGAAATACTATACGTGTCAAGAATTAACCATAAGGCAGGGAACACTTTGCGTTACATTATTTATATTCAGTGTACTGCACATGCCCATGACATCACGCGTCCTTGTCGCGAGGAAGCACTCCCGAGTCCCAGTTTCTCCTCCTTTTATCCTGTGTCGTCATCATGCGTAGCTGCTAAAAATAGTACTGACCGTCCTATCCACAATAAAATCACGCATATTCTAATGCGGCCCATATCACGCGATATTGACGACAATTAACTAAGTCAATACGTGTAACATTTTTTCTATAGAAACTTCCATCTGTAGTGTACGAGCCAACAAGAAAATATACACGATATATTTTTTGCGGTGAGTATAAGACAAATAGGTGACTAGTCATGGCTATGTTTTAGAGATCAGTAGCTAAGCGTTACCTTGAACTCTGAGCATAATTCAAATTGACGTTTACTTGAGGCCATTTTAATATTGGAGGCTTTAAGCCTCTTATGGAAAGTTCAACAACCTTTATCTGTTGATCTTTGGAAATTTAAAAGCATGGGATATAATTTTCCTAAATGTCATTTAATATGCAGTAGTTGAGTCTCGTCTCTACAGGTGCACGGATTACCTGTGTTGTACTTTCACCGATAGTCGAAACACATTGTTTAAAATTTGTGGGATTGGTTAGGGCGGTGGCATTGTGTCTATTCAAATGTCGAACACAAAAGACTAGCCCTTGCAAGCCCAATAAATTGTAACACAACACCGTCACGCGAAGGGGCCGTAGCTTCGGACGACATCGACATGTTGAGTGCATCGATAGGAATTCAATGTCGATATTTAATTATATGAGCTTATCAAAAGCGCTATGATTCACGGATTTCTTGAATTATGACTCAAATGATAGCTTTTGTACGGATTCCATGTATGTACTAATTGAATAGGTACCTCAATGTTTGAAGAGTTACACATAGGTAGTTTCAATTGGTACCTATTCTTTAGCTACATCATGATCATTATTTATTCTAATAGGTCAACAGCCTTGTCCCACCATAATGTGCTTCCTCTGATTGAGCATTATTTTAAAGGTTGACCTCAACTATTAGCGTTTTACAGCTCGATGTGAGCTCCCAATGTTAGTACACGCCCACAACGGAGCACAAAAAACTGTCTATAATATTACATTCAGCTGAACGTCTATTATGCTGGCTTCTTTACCAAATCAATTTTAATAGCGTTCGCTTTTTGCTGCATTAGTAATTATTCTTTCCCACTATCTCAATTTAACGTTTCCTTATCGTCGTTTCGATACACTTAGGATGATAAGACATGTATGTAGTGTTTTTAAGATATCAGAAACATCATAGATTATAGACCACTCATTAATAGGAACGTGAATCCAACGTGTTATTGCTCGTATCGAATTATGTAAGGAAGCAAAAAAGTCAAATTTGTCATATTGATAGTACATTTTACAGGTGTTTATGATCTGTGTGAGCATTACTGGCTCGTCGCGTTACGTCATACGACGATAACGGCGAGCAAGTCGGACACGCCTTCACGGCGCCAGCGGTCCTTCGAGGACGTCCGAACAACAGGAATGTACTAAAGGGTGTTAAGCTTCACGATTCCAGCCGGCTCGCTCTACATGTGCCACAAAAGACCGGTATACGACCTCCAACGCAACCAAACCTGTTACGTGCAACACAAACCGGCATACAATCGTGTAGCAATAAAATTATGTAAAGACATTTCAAGAAAGCCTTCAAATCCCTGGTATAATAAATAGATCTAACAACGAGTAACACTTTTTGGGAACAACACTAAAGTCGAAGAAATGAATGTGTTCGATGAAAAGAATAATTATTCGCCCTCTCTTTCTGCGAGATTAAGCCGAGATGAATCCGAAAGAGAGGTCAATATGCGTACGTTGCTTGCACACCTAAGTATGGCCGGACATTACTCACTATAGGTAGATAGTACAAGACTACTGATAACTCTCATATTTTGACCCAATATGAATTTAACACAGTCACACATTGCAATAGACGGTTCACAAATATCACAGCACAAATATAAAACACGTTTCTTACTTCTTCTCTCCGCATTATTTCCACTTGTAATCGTTTGTGATACTCCTCGCACTCGTCCTTATATTTCTCCATTTCCTCTTTCGTCTGACGCATTTTTCTTTTCAGAACGTCTAGAATCGTTCCTTGCTGCATGTTTGTCGTCATTTTATGCACTTTTGTGTTTAAATCGAATGCCTAAATGCTAAAAACTAGAGACACCTTCGCTCTACTCGCGAAAATGCCAACTGACTGAGCCGCTCGTTATTGCCCCGTATCGTCGAGATGGGCACGGCACGAATGAACACAGCCGGCGAATAAAATGGCCGCCACCGAACCTAGACGCTGCAACTTTATCGAAACTGTGTTAATTAGCTTCGGTTATGAATTACGACATAGACGATATGAGCAGCAACGACGATGGCGATCAACAAATTACAAATACACTAATATTTCACACAATCAGACATTCTTATAATGACTTTGACAGCGAAACATGGACAGAAACGTCACCCGCACGACGCGACAATCGCGATAAGCACAATCGACCGACTGACTGAGGGACAAGTAGCTCCACCTGTTTGCGTTCATCGGAACTTACATCCTGTAGGGTCAAAAGCAGTTTAGAAAGAAATCCCAAAAATATAGGATGGGCGAAACGGTAGGATGACCAAATACAATAGAGTTGCGGAAGTGATTTTATTTTAGTGAAGGGCTATTAACGCGCATTGTAGTTTAATCATGGGAAATTTTATTTGTAGTTAATGTATACCAATTGGATACATAATATTATTTACAAATAATAAGAAGAGGATAGTTATTGACAAATCATCCATAGCAATGAGTAATTAATAGATATTACTTATGTTTATGGAAACATTTTAATGTTTTTATCCACTAGTTTAAAACTAGTGTGCAGCGCCATCTATAGCAGTAAGTTGCAACTTTGGCAACGTGTCTGCAGCCAATGACAGGGCAAGCGATTAACCACGAACAATTTACACAAGACTGCCGAAATTATATGACGTCATTTGGAAAGTATGCGCCTGCTTTAAATTCCGTTAAGTAACCGGGCGTTTGCAACAAAAAATAAATGTCGATAAAACAGTTTCACAGAGGCAATGATAATTTGATAAACTTCAAGAGAAATTTTATCGTGAACCAGTTTCACATAGGCAATGATAATTTGATAAACTTCAAGAGAAATTTTATCGTGAACTTATACAAACGTATATAACCGAATAGTCTATGATACCTTGTATTATACATAAGTACATTTTGACCTTGTTATGTAGCTTTCATATTTTTTTCAACAGGATCTCAAATAGAATATACCTATTACGAATTGTCCGCATATCGATATTGTTTCTTGAATACAATGGTGATATTAAGAGGAAACACCACGGGTGAGAGAATTGAAAATTAGGTATTTGTAAAATCTATTGCTGTCGCGCAATTTCCGCAGAGCGTGATAGAGACAACTGCAGCTTGGACCGAAAATACCTATTAAAATACACAAAATCAACGTTTCGTAGTCCCCTAATTCCTTCTCCAACACTTGACCGACTTAATTACTTTTTCATTAAAAATTGAAGAAAGGCTTTGGCCGTGTTTCTATGTTTTCCATTTTTTATATAATCTACTCAAATTTGTTTGCTGGATGTTTGAACACAGCGGAAAATCTGGCCAATTTTTGAAGTTTTTGAATGCTCATGTCTCTTTTAATAATTAATAAATGAAAAAAAGGAAAACATAGGGACATGGTAATAGAGGCCATACATTTTTTGGGAAAATATTATTGCTCTACTGGCATTATCCAGGGAGGAAACAGGGGACTACTATTGTATGGGAAAACGGCCCTTGTGTTTCCTCTTAATACCCAATTGTTATTATAATTTTATTTGAAGCGTTATGAACTTATGAGTGACATTAACTGAGCATTAACCTCTGCTCAGGTGACTCATTTCACATTAGAGAACAAGCAAAAACATGTGCACTAATTTTATTGACCTTGTCGTTTTTCAGTTTCATTGTGAGCTCAAAGCCAATATTATCAAGCCTGGTAAAATAATGTATACACCGTATCAAAACATCACTCTACTAATATAGCAACAATTCTTTCCGTGTGTTTCATCATAGTTATTCATAGAATTTTGCGACATAACAGATGAATGTATTTAACATTTAATATCGGCCCACAAATCGACTATCTAATATATGAGGGTTTAAACGTTTTCAGATTCTAATTAGAAGATATCCTGATGATAGAAAGACTGCTAGAAACTATCGGGCGTAAATCTACTGCACGCATTTATGACCTTTCGAAGTTATGCGATGCGCAGATTAAATGTTGAAGAAAACTTTATGAACACAACCTGTATGGCTGTGAGATTCGATTCGAGAACATTATTCTCGAAGGTGTGAGATTTTTGTCAATCCACACTAAGCCAGCAAGTGTAGGAGGTTTATATAAGTTTTAAAAATTATAACTAAATTCATTTAAAGATACAAAGACATTTTAGATTCCTATTAAGAGATTACATTTCAATACGAAATTACTAAACGCTAAGGATTAGAATGAAATAATATTGAAGAAAAAGCAATTCTGTTTTAACATTAAATACCAAATAGGTAACAACAAACTCATTAAAATTCAAATGGAAAAATCTATTCAAACGTTATCACGACGTTGTTGGCTGATGACTAAAATTTATTTTCAAATAGTACTGATTGAGTTTGCTTAATATAAAAATCAAGGCTTGTTTTCCCAATACGAGATGCTTCTATACTTATTTCTCAGTAGAAAGTTGGTCATCTGTCTGTCATACCATATGGTCAGTAATAAGTTATTGAAGTACGCGAAGGCTAAAACATACATGGGCATGTCCATACGGTCGGCTGCTGTGTAATTACATGACCGAGCTATGATACACTGACCAGTACGCCGGTAACATTGAGTAAATAACACCAAGTGTGACGCACGACCCAGACATCTGTCAACGAATGATTGATTACACAACACGATCATTTAATAACATGATATTTTACAAATGAGTGCCTATCGTGTGAATGATATTTCTCTTACACGGATTTTAAGAATGCCTTCAAGACAGAGCACATAGAAATTACATTGACAATTTCGTGTAAATATTTCCAGAATGAATAAACGAGGCAGTAATACGTAATATACGTTGTTAAATTTAAGTTTCCAAGAAGGTTTTCTTTTATTTTATAACGTACTGGTAAGCATGGTTAATCTGCAACTTTGGCAGCAGACACACTTATTATATAATTGTAAAACAAAGTGTAGTAGGCGTAGCAAAAACAGCCAAACGCAGTCAAACATTTATAAATAGAGCATTGTCTGCTACGCTATTTTATATTTAATAGCAACATCTATTAGAAGATGTATCACATTTTTATTAGATGATACAGTGTAGATATAGTTTTGTATTAATTTAATGTTTTTTTGAACTTCTCTACGGTGTGATATCCATTGTTTCATTGACCATATATTTTTCTGCGTTTTGCATAGGTTTGGTTAAGTATGCAGACATAGAAAGTAACCCCTCAATTGGGTTTTGGGGTCAATCTTTAATGAAAGGAGCCACCATTTTCAATACTTTACTCAGATTTACAAGATTCAACAATAACGTTTTATATTATTCCTTGACGCTTCAGTTATTTTAAAACAATAAAATTAATAGCAGCTTATACATTGTCTGACTAATGCAAACACGCAACTCAACTAAAGAAAAATTGCCAAATGCGAACTAAACACGCACGGTAGTAGGGTTCCACAGTTAGAATCGAGTAACTCAGTATATTTCCAAGACTACGGTAATTGTAAACATACATATTAGCGTGCTATACTCGTCGTATTGATAAAGGTCTTTGCGAAACTGGGACGCATAAAATACATGTCAATACAATGTAAATACATAATGTTTGGCGATATTTGATTTTTGAAAGTAACTTAATCATACGAGTGAAAAAGCAGAGACAGGTTAACGATTTATCGATTTCCAAACGGCTTATATTTGCATTTAATGAAGGCTAATTTCAGATTTAAACAACAATCGCATGAAGTTAATATGCTATCACGTCAGTTCTAACAAACATACGAGTAGTTAAATAACCAGTAAGTCTACATTTCCTAATTTTAAGCAATTGTTTTTTTGCAGCTGAATTTACGCGAAGTTGCTACTTTAATAACTCGTCGTGTCTCCACAATTGTATGTTTATTCCTAAAAGAACATTTATGGCGATTTTGCAACAATTGTCATTGCATATATAAAGTCAAGATTCTGAAGATAAATATCAGATATTTTAGAATATTACATAGAAAATGTTTTGATTACTTTCGTTAACGATTTCTGCGTCTGCAATTAATTTTGTTTTTATGCACTCGCATATTACCTAATCCGTGTAAGTGTCCTTGCCAAACCTGGTATTAAATTCATACGATATATTTTGATATCAATTGGAAACTATGCGCTTTGCAATTACGATTGCCCATCGCCAACGTATTCTTCATGAATATTTTAGAAAGTAGAATGGAGTAGAATGCTATATGATGTGTAACGTACCCAGCATAAGCACGTTCATCGGATGTAAAAGTCGTCTAGACTATTTGTAATTATCGCATTCTCTTAAATGCTTTCGTAATGAGCACATTATAAAAACATTAGCTAAATGATAACGAACATTTTAGTGTCTCGATGTTTATCTTAAAGTTAACGTGTCTCTCATATCAGTTCTATCATCCTTCTTGCTGGGCATGTAAATGTCTAAAACTCTTCATGATAAAGTTATCTAAATATTTTAATGACTGTCTTCTTAAATCTAGGCCTTGTGCAATCCTTAACTTTATTTAAATAAAGAACCTAATAATCGAATGTGACTGAAATTGAGTAGAGTAAATATTTTTTTTACAATCTCATTATCTCTTATGAAATTAAGGGCAAGGGCTGACAGCTATGAGCCACGTGCGTCTATCGATAGCAACGACATCTAGTGGCCCCATGTGTAGTCGTCCGAGTAAACATGTCAAATGAAATGTCAGTGGCTCAGCTGATCACCACGCGCGAGATGTGCTCGCATCTGTTTCATTCCGTGGAGCAGATTCAACGCTTTCCCGACGATACGCGATTAAAAATAGTTCTGTGCGCATTTGGCCCACGCCTGCCACACTCACACTACCAAATAAAAGCTCAAATAACATAGGACATTACCCTTTTCAATGCAGTGTTCTTGATATTCTGCAACTCATTCTTTATGATGGAGAATTTCATCATAGTGTCTGAAGAGAATATGGAACTGCCAAAGGCTAGACCCGGATAGTCTGCACATCTCCTCCTCCTCCTGTTTTCTCTTTCTGCCAGAACTTCAGTGCACTCGCTAGGACACCTAAGCTTCGCAAGCTCCGCCGTTTCAGGGTCATCATCTGATATATCTGAGGCGACGGCCGTAAATTCAGCACCGTCTCCCGCCGACCGCTCTTCTCGGAACGAAAATTCGTCATCTGATTCATCAAGTGATTCTGGATCCTTTATTCTACTATCGAATTCTATTTCATCATCAACATTCGCATACTCCTCGATCGTGTTTCGATTCGAAAGTGCATCGTCACTATTCGTCCTTGTCACTTCTTGAGATTCACTAACACTATTGACACAAGGCACAACATCGTCTGTTTGAGAGTCTAAGGCCACTTGTTTGGACGGATCTGTGTTTGCAGGCGCACTGGGGGCGGGTGCGCGGTCGCCCCTCAGCCGCGGGTGGTGTTGATGCCCCCTGCGCCGCACGGGGGTGCGCCCGTGGGCGTGGGGCGCGGACGCGGACATTACTACGCTCGGCGCGGTCCGTCCGACCGCGCAGCGCCGGCGGCCATATTGACTGACTGTCATTCTTAGTGCAAACACCGTGGCGCTGTAGTCGCACCCAATACCTGCCATCTTTGTTTTTGTTACACTGTTTTACCGACAGTACATGACGCATTTGTTTATTGTTAGATGCGGGAAATTTAAATCATTTACAATGTTTTTTAATTATAAAACATGTTTACTTTTAAATTAGGAATTTTTGTTTGAATATTGTCATAAATAGTTATTTGTAAGCTGATATATATCGTTTGAAGTTAATCTAGATAATATTCATACGAATACCTACAATTTATCTTTATAACTGCATTGTAATCGTCAAATTATTTGTAACACATGTTTAGAGAGTTCCATAGTCTAACGGATCTACATGCGCTAGCGTATCACACGAGTCCAGAATCTATTTTTACAGAAACACCGGGCAACGGGCCCATATTAGGTGTCGAGCGCCGAAAATAACCTCGCCGCGCGCGGTACGCAGCCCCCTAGAGCGCGGGATTCCGGTTTACAAGCTTGTACTCTTTACCTATTTGTAGTAAAAAGCAAAATACATCACGTCCTAGAATATTCTGTACCGCGAATTTATGTAGCAATTGGTTTTGTTACTAAATCGACGTCAACATTATTGTGCATTTTTTCTGTTCAAACGGCAAATGCATGTGCTGTATGGCTTTTTAGCAAGACGCCGCCTGCATTTGCCGTAATATCTGTGCTGTAGGTTTTATCAATATTGGAATAATGGCAACAAAATACTTAGAATCGGAAAAACGGAGAATTATACTGATTTTCTCCCTAGTAAAAATCTACCACGCAGCAGTCCGCTCATTGGCAAGTTGACGATTAAGCCACTGCGTACAATAATATTCCGTCATTGATTAATAAATTAATAAATCATCGAGCACAATATGAAGGCCACATATGTTATGGATAATATTCTTTTTCAACTCAAACTATTTAGTGATGTCATTTTGTGCTATACATATCTAACATCGAATCGATTCTATTTTCAAATACAGTATTAGATACATCTATCGACTTATCTTTATTATGTTCTGTCTACCTGCCAATGAGCCAAGGTTTTTGGCTCGATACATGAACTGTTTCATTAATGAGGCACAAATTCTAACTGAGGTCGACATTATAATTATTTTAAATTAATCATATCGATGAGTTCATCTATTGTTTATAGGTACAATAATATCGATATACCTCTTACGATTGACATGTTTTATTAGATGTACATGTATGTGTTATATGATGATACGAAATGTCAATCGTAAATTATTTATTTAGCGCATATGCCATTTTGTTATTTGTGACAGACATTAATAGTATCTAATTACTCCAACATGTAAAAAAATAGGACTTGTCAGGTTTATATTTTCTAGGACTTCATATAAGACTCGGATTTATTTTTATGTAGGTACTTAATGTACGAATATGAACACTGGTATAAAACTTTTAAAAATCACCCATTCATTCTATGGGATAATTTCAAATGGCAAATAAGAATAAACACTACAAATTAGCAGTGTAACAGTATAAAAGTACTTACGTTCTGAAGAGCCTTCTCCTTCTCCTCAAGCTTGCCGTTGACCTGCATGAGGGACTCCTGGGTCTGATCCAGGTCGTTTTCAATGGTCTGGATCTTCTTCTGGAGCTGCCTCGCCTCCTCTTCGGCCTATCATACCAAACATAAAAAATAATGTTACAAATGTCCTGGATTCGCAGTATGAAAGATTTATTTTTTAATATTAAATATTTCTGTGTACTTAAAACTTTATCTGAGTCATAGCGTATTCATAACATACATTCTTATAACTCTAGTATTACAAATACACATTACAGCTCAACGTAATCATACTAATCATACACATACAACAAACAGGCACACATAACTAAGTTGTCGGAGGTTGGCGTCCTTAGCCCTGACACGCCTGTGGTCAAGGCTTACTATACCAGACGCAAAAGATATCGCACATTTACAAGAAATTAAAATATTGCAAAATAATTGCGATCAGCCTTGTCATTTTATATACTCGACTAATCGTTTATCAACTACATATTCTACACCACTAGCTGCTGTATATTACGATTTGGCTATTAAAAATAATTCCAATATAAATTCCTTTTGCAAATATATTTTTGCACTATAATTTTAAATTTCGTCTGGATAGACAAAATGTTCTAAAATGTGGATTTCCATTATTGTAATGCAGCATTATAAGGCAACAATAAGTTATTTCTAACTTAATACAAACTGTAATTTAATCTTAGCTTGACATAATATATAATTTTATTAGTTTTGTACGTTAGTCTGAAGTGGCGTCAATGCAAAAACAAAAGAATCTCTGCACAGTGCACTGTCAACATTGTTTTTCTTTCAATGAGTTAAAAGTTTGTTAACAGAACAAGAAAACAAAACAGTCAAAGTCGTGTTACGTGTAAATAACTGTATATTGCTTTATTTCATCATTTTCATGAATTTCCTAAGATTTGGAGTGATAATTTACTACAACATTATTGCATAATTATGTTGACATTATAATGCAATATCGTAATATAAAAATGTATACTCATGACCCGAAGAAAGTGTTCGATTAAATTCCAGTTTGCACAATATTCTGATGTGAAAATGCCAAATCCATATTTTACGTAACTGCTGTAAAGGTAAAGTAGTTCACACTCAAAATATATATTTGTATGATAACGTGCAATTGAGTAAGTAGTTACATATTATATAATTAAATAAACAATATGTTCAAATCCGGCAGAAAAATTCAATGGTTCAAATTTTGGAATGCTTTCAATCCGAATTTTGAATTTAGAACGTTTATCCTTATTAGCTTGTTTTCTTTTTAATGTTTCTGATTCAATGTGACCTGGGTTGTGCATTCGATCAAACAGCCATAAAGCAATATCGTGTGTTGTAGACAGTGCCCTTTAGCCATAAACGGTGAAGTGTGTCGCGTACCTTCTCGGCACGGAGGTTGGCGTCCTTGGCCTGCTGCTCGCACATGGCGGCGCGGTCAAGCGCGTTGTCCTTCTCCAGCTTCATCGCTTGCATCTTCTTTTTGATCGCGTCCATTTTGGCGGTTTGTTTCTTTTTACTCCCCTAGATGAAAAGCTGTAAAATAATTCATAATTTAAGTAATTTTCTCCACAAATATATTACATAAGATGAAAAGTATGCCGTCATCTAAGTAAGAATGGTAGTAGTGCTTGACTAGTGATTAAAATATATTTTTTTGTCATTTTTGAATGACGGATATATAATTTAATAAACTAAATGTCTAGTTGCCGTCAAAGTAAAAATGTTGGTCTCAATGACCCACCCGCCTTGTGCTTTACCGAGGAAATTAAAAAGGAGGAAAGACATTGTAACTTATGTCAATTTATCTTTGAAACGACTGCCAGCTATTTATGGAACCAAGGGTGCATTGATCTTGAAAGCGGTGCAGGGATTTAGTTTTGCTTTACTTATGCGGAACTAATATTTCATCATACTAATGTGACCACTAGATATAAGCTGTTTACCGTTGATATTTTACAGGTACACGCGTAGTTTCTGTTTTACAAGTAAGTAGAGTAAGGATTTCCGATATTTTCATTATTTTTATATCACGAACCTGACGCGTTGTAAAGACGATGTGAATATCTATATTTTTTTAGATGTTTCTTCTTTATGATACGGAATTGGGTAGGTACTAAATACTGTATAGTACTAAATAAAAGATGTATCTACTAAATATTCTAATGACCTATTTGTATTGCTAACAACTTAGAATTATTATTAAACTATTGATGAATATTTTATATGTCGTCATTTATAAGGATGATTAAATATACTAGGTATTTTAAAATGATCTGTCTTTAAACATTAGGAATATACTAATCACCTTTAAAGGTAGTAATTAATACCTGTCACAAGGTCTATTTTCTAAATGCCAGTTGTAATCACAGAGGATTCAATAAGGATATAAATAGGTAATCAAAAGTATAACTTTGAATATTGTCGTACCCATCTGAGTCACAAAATTCTTAGAAGACGTAGACATAGATAGCTATTGAATTGCTTATATGAATTACGAATTGTTAACCTCACAAAGAATATCGAGGCACTAAAATATAAGATAGATTGCACATCTATGAAATGAAATGAACAAAACATTACGAAAGGAAGTATAAAAATAAGTCGGCAATATCTGTGCGTCTCGAAATTAATGTGCTCCAACATCCGACAAGTAAATTTAAACGCATACATTTCAAATTGCGTAAATGTTTTGTATAATGGAAACAATGAATAGTTCTCATAACTATTTACATTGGTGCAATAAAACTGCGGCTGTTTCCGCACTCGCATGTGAAATACAAATGGAAAATTAATAATATCACAAGAGAAATGCAAATGCAAAATTAACAACATCCTGGAGACTTGTACCGTGATTATGTGTACATAATCACAGTACAAGTCTTGATAAAAGCATCATACTTATTCATAGCTTTTTCCTTAGTGCCCGTCAACCGACAGACCGATTTAACTTACAGATAATTTACCGGATCGATTCGATAGGATATTGTATAGTAGTTAACTTGTCGACCTCTTTCAGCAATCATATATAGCATTCTGTGATGCTTGATTGACTGTCATTATTTAAATTATATTGACTCTTAGGACATATCCTATTAAAATCCAAAATTTGGTAAAATATTGCCTGTTATATTAAGTATTGACTTAATTTTACATATTTTCATTTCCATAAAAATATTTTAAATCTTTAATTCAATCAATGAAAAGTTACTTTAAATAAAGAACTAGTCAATGTAAAAATAAAGAATATTGATACCTCTAATTCTCGCAATTCTGAAGATGTGAAATATGTCGAACAAAATTATTATCGGAATGAGCTAAAAACGATTAACTTTTTCTGATCATTACAAGCAGGCAAAGGTTAAAAACCTCTAATGCCACTAACAACATTAACAGCAACCGATAAAACGGTAATGCTTCGCGCTGATTTAAGTGCGATGGGAGAACAGAAATACTTTAGTTACGTGATCAGTACTTACTTCTTGTTTGTAATTTAAACTGCGATAACAGAATAAGAACTACTCAATTTATTTGCTAGTGTATATATTTTATAAAATAATCGTGATAATCCGTAAACAATTAAAAATAAAGATACCAAGATATCAATAATTTTTGTTTTACTGCTTTTTAAAATTAGAACTATTTATTTTAAATTCAGACAGCATTGTTTCATGCATCATGAATGGTCAATATAAAAAATACCGGTGGGTCCCATTGTCTATGTGTTGCAATCTTTATTACTAGAATTTTCTAGGTCATCGTCCTCCTTACATGAAATAAGGATTTTGTGGTTTTTAAGGGACAATTCGGATTCATGAGACCGAACGGTCCACTAAACGTAACATACTTTTTTATGTATGCTTCGTTTAGTGAGACGTGACTGGATTCTCTTTGGTAAATCATACACATAAGAGAGTTATTTTTAAAAGACCGACCGCCTACAATTGAAAATAAAAATACTATAGCCGCTACAAGGCTTTACTCATTCGCATACCTACTTTATCTGAGGAATTCTTGCGACGTGTGTGATTCAAAATAAAAGCATTTGTACACTGAGTCATATTCCGCGATAAATTTCAAAGGGTCCAGTCTTCATACGGTCAATGGACGAACGACATTAATGAAATTCTTATACTACACAGTTATAGTAAACTAATCCTTACCTACGTAAAACCGGTCTCGAAGCCAAAGATCGGTGGAGTGATAATAACAGTAGCCATTGTTGGGCAACTGCGTTATCGGCGAATGAGATCAATTTAATGAATTCGGACAATGATTAATCTCTCAGTAACGTTGTTTGGCCGTAGCTCCAATTATGTTTTGAAGAGCGCATGTTGTCAACAAATAACATATTTGCACCTACGAGTTGATGCAAAGCAAGGTAAGTTGGTTCATTTTCAACATTCCTATAGCCTTATGATTAATAAGTATGATAAGTATGAACTAAGCCATAATAGAGCTAATAATCTGACTCCTCAAGATTACGTAGACAAAAAGTAATCAGAAAAATGATAAGATCCATTTATTTCTTTGCAAATAAAGAATAGAATTGAATGAAAATCCAAATCCTAACTCCTAATTAATATTATAAATGCGAAAGTGAGTTTGTTTGTCTGTTACGCCTCATCCGATCTTTATGAAATTTCACATACATGTTGTAAGGGGTACAGAATAGGACATAGGGTACCACCCAGTAGAAAGAACTGTTACCAAGATAACCTAACCTATATTTACGCGAGCTAAACCGCCGGCAAAATCTAGTATGAAATAATAATTGAAATTTCCGGTACACATGTTATGAGTGCATTCACGACACATGCAACAAACAAATAAACGCATTCTCGCCACATTTGCATTCTCTAGATAATAGTTACATTGACTTGACGTACGTATAGGTATTATATTACTTTACATCAATGTACATTGTGCAGCCTTTATATTCTTTCCTCCTATAAATGAATGCCTTAACATTATACCTATACATTTTTATGTTTTCGCATTCCTTTGAGTAATATAACTTACAGGGTTATTGGTAGGGGTGATTCACCGGTGTCTTCTCTGTACTGAGCAAAGGGCCTACTTTCCCATTTTATTATCTTTATATTTTGCGACCACATCATACATTTTTAATTATTGACAATGATTGCAAATGTATGATCGCTTTATTTTCTCATAATATGTGATAGTTTGGTATGGTTGGTATTGGTTACCAAATTTATTTTCTCATAATGTGTGGTAACTATAGTTTTATTGTTGTACCTAAAGAATACATAGCTTAAGCATTGTGGATATTTCTATACTAATATCAGCTAGCATGTCTGAATGCGCCAATCTCGATGACTACCAGTCGATTCGAAAAGTATTTTGGCGTTAGATACCCATTTTATTGAAGAAGATTATGCGCTACTCCTATACTCCAATTGGTTAGGTAGGTACTTAACTAAATGTAAACAATCTTAATGTGTCTTTTTATCTACAAACTCAGTTTAAAAATAAAATGCTGAAAAGATCAATTTAAATACAACAAAACGATAACTGAATCAATTGAACCGTAGTTTAAGCAGTAGTTTATTTGTTTAATGTGTGTTTGTATAAAAAGTCACATCAAGATTGTTTACCTTTAGTTAAGTACCTAACCGAATGGAGTAAAGACATGTCATGCTATAAGGGTAACATAATATCATAATATATAACTTAAAAACTTGAATTATGAGTACAGAATAAATTCTATGCAAACGAGCCAAATTGGATATAGAATGCAGGCTGAAAATCTTAGTTCTCTTTATAAACTGAACCAAATTTATTATGCTTTCGCCACGTCGTGTTTCATAATTATGAAGAAACTGCAGGGCCGTAAAGTTTCATAGGTCACTGTTAATCAAAGGACAGAAAAGGCAAACCCGCAAGTAGAACGTTGTACCTACAATCTATACAAATAAATAAAATTGAAGTGTCTGTTTGTAATGTCTAAAAAACAGCTTTTTACTAAATGCATACGAAAGTATATAAGGTACTTATATCAAATAATCAATTTTAAAATGTTTGTCTGTCTGTCTGTTTGTTTCGGCTAATCTCTGAAACGGATGGACCGATTTTGACGGGAGTTTCACGGGCAGATAGCTGATGTTATATGGAGTAACCTACTTAGATTTTAGAAAAATAGGATTTCGCGATAAAATTATAAAGATGTTTTTCGGTAAATTACACACGGACGAAGTCGCGGGTAACAGTGTAGTAATATAATAATATATATAATACAATACAATACCAAATTCCATTATCTAAAGACAAGTACAGTAACAAATGACTAGCATTGAATACCTACACTTGTAAGCATATCTTTGGTAGCATTGAGCCGTTATAAAATATAGCTCATTGTACGCAAGTTAATTAGATTATTAAGGTTATACCTGCTATTGTTTAGATGCCTATGACGTCATGCAAGTAAATTTTGGACCGACTCCAACATCTGTGAGGTCCTATTGTAATCTAATGTACTATTCTATCTGACCTGAAATCTGATTGATGCTACTTATCAATACTATTAAGCTGGCATTGAAGCTCACAATCTACCAAACAGTAAGCGATTATTAAGAAGCGTAAAGAACAAACACCATTGGTTCTTCTGCTTATAGCGCAATGTCTTAAGGATTCCATTTGCCTCAGGAACTCAGTTCACGGTTATTCGATTGCAATGTGTCTGTAGGAATGGTGATATTTCCAGAGCCAAGCGGCGCCAGATTTTAGCAATGATATCACTGCGTCCAACATTATTTTAGGTGTAGCTATAAAATGGAGATTTAGAATAGATACATACTATACTCATAGCATGGCAACCCAAACATTGCCAGTAAAACGTTGACGTATATTGTATAAACTCAATTATATAAATTTAAAAAAATAATCCTAAGCAACGACGTTACTTGCGAAGCTATTAACTGAAAATAACCGACATTTCTGAACATCAAAACAGCCGTTTGAATATACAACAACCGTTGAAATCGAACACGAGCTAAATTCTTCACTGATGCCAATTTTTAATATGTATCTTGTTACTCACTGAAATATCCGCAAGCTACCGGGCTTGTTTCGTAGTATCATTAACCGTTTTAAATACGATATTAAATTACTTTTTCTTATGGATAAAAATTTTGTTGTTCTAATCAGATATGTGGTCCATTTTATAAAATACTTGAAATCGCTACAGCATATAAATCCATCCTTCACTTTAATTAATAAAAATTCTTAATAGACATGGTTTTATCGTAAAATTAACACAATTATCAACTTATGGTGGCCGATAATGACAATCAATTCGTCATGACCTTGGCTTTCTTTACAATCGAGTCAGTTTCAAGACGGCCATCAATTTTCCGGTATTTCAAGTGTTTCAATGTTTCTTGTGAAATTATTGTCTTTTAAGTATGCCATGTAAGTAAACCTTTACGTTCTGATACAATATAACTAGTAAATATAATATTTTAATAAATCAACATTGGATCAATATACAGAACCATATCAAACGTAAGTATATAAATAGCAAATATTAAAAGATATTAAGACAATACAGGTTTTAGAACTGGACGTAGGTAGACAGAGCTTTCTTCGTTGTAATAAAATATGCTAAAGTCCATAGATACAGGCATTGGTATGCGTTCTCTTTGCTAAAAAATATGTAGAACACCAGCTGGCGGTAAATTTATATCTATTCTAATTATAAAGTATTAGAAAAAGAAAATAGACGGACTAAAAGTTTGACAGGCCGAGCTCTTCGCATGCGCGTTAGCCGCCCACATCCCGCGCTTACTCGCTATTGGTCAGTATCTGGCAAGTTGCCAAAAGCGCGGGAAAACTTCAGTATAGTTTGCTCCTATTGGCTATCTTAAATGAAACCGAGCACCGCGATATTTAAAAATAGAAACGGGACATGATTACAAAAGAGCTGGCACATCATACAGCGTATCGGAGGTCGATTAAAAAATATTTATAAATTAACGGAATATTTGGTGTAATTAATATTTTGACGACTCAAAAACTTATTATCTCTCATTAATATAATTAAAATTCATTTAAAGTCACGTACTAAGCTATGACAGCAACTAGAATTCTTATTGAAACATTAAAATTACGAACACAATAATAAAAATGACCGATAAATGCACCATAACATCGTAAGCACTGCACTACCACCCTACTTACCAAGACGAACAATCGTTAAAAGGACGAGAGGCAAGATCAATGCACCTTGCTTTATTATAAAAAAACACTTGTATATTTTTCACTGGTACACTATGGGGCACTGACAGAGCGTATTCGTACTTACATGTCGAGTCGACGCGTGCTGTGGTGCGACTGGCGAGAAACGCGCGGCTTCTCTCGGTGTCGCCTTACCGCCGCGAAAGGAGATGAAGCGCGCCGTCTCACCCCGCTCCGAGAATACAGATCATGGGGAAAAGCCTTCGAAAACTTTAATTTTCGAACATGATAAAGGATGCTACCAAGGTCTTCGCCGGTTTTAATTAACAGGGTCATGCGATAAGCAAAAGTAAATTAATTATTTGTTGCAAAGATACATTGAATCCTGCACAAAAAGTCAAATAAAATCCATGTATATGAACTCTTTTGTAGTTAGTTCATTATTCTTCCGTCCTTGGGTAGGTAAAACGTCTTTCTACGCATAGTGCATTGGTAGGCATGACCTCTCCGATATTGCACTGTTATACATCTTTGCTAGCGTGTTAGCCCGTTGGAATTCAGCTGAGTAAATTGCAAACTTCTTGCTCCTAGTTATATGTATTTATTAGAACATTATGCCGCGTAGCTGGCCCGGTTTTTTATGTATGCAACTGTCTTCATTAAGCAATTTCTGGTTCAGAGATACTGAACTCTTCGTCTTTGTTTCATAAGCCCTTATGATCTATAACTAAGTGTGGAGACTTTATGCTCTGTACTTAACATTGCACCCATATTTTTAATATTTTCTTTTAGGATTGTTTTAAAATATCTCTTTAAGTAAGTAATAGGTTCGAAGGAGTAGAATTCATTACGATAACATAAAATTGAACGCAGCATATTTTGGAATGTTCTTGTGAACACACATTAGTTTGAAAAGGAATGCTTATCATACTAGTTTACGATCGTCTTGGTAAACCGTGAAACTGATTTTGATGAAAATTAGTATCCAGATAGCATGGTCCCTGGTTAACGTATTGAGTTGCAGCGACAAACCGATGGCCAGACACAGTAAGTTTCAATTATGTCTAGCATTTCGAGACTTGACAGGTTAACGGCATAGGCCATTATATGCAAAAATACAAAATCGCAGGCTTTACACGAATTTTAGAGTAGCTACAACCAATCACATTTTTACTACTATTACGAATTTACTGGCATGTTCTTTTCCGGGCACTTTAAAGCTGTTATATTGTCTTATATTTACGCGAATGTTATACATTGAAATTAAACTACTTTATACCGATTTTGTCATGTTGTTTATTTTAAACTTTTATTGGGTAATTTTGAAACTAATACACTACTATTGTTAAGCTTAATTACTATTAAAATTAATAAAACTATTTATATATAAGTTTACACTTTCCCCAATGGTTCGGTTGCTTTTCAGCAGCCATGTTCACAGGGAGATGAAGATAGCGGTTGTCTCAATGTATGTAGTTCTGTTCGAATACTTTTAAATAAAAACGCTTAGACAAAATCCGTAAAAAGTAGTTTAATTTCGAAATTTAAAACTGTATTATATAACCATATGGCTCATAGTAAACACTAATAGACAATGTGTCTTTAAATGTACGTACACATAATTCCTTTTGAGGTAGTTAAACGTTCCTAAGTTTTAACCACAACAATACCTTGTCACGAATTCGTCACACTTTGATAACGTGCTAATAATGAGTAAGCTGTTGACGTTAATTGGTTCCAAAAGATTGTATACCTTTAAATACTAATATAATTTAGATAGAGAAATAATAAATGAATAGTTCTCCTCGTACATTTACGCGAATGGTACCTAAAATGTAATCGTTGGAAGGATATTTCCGATTTTCCAGTAACAAAGTTGAATCTTCACGGTATTCAAAACTAAGGAATTAATACTTGTAAAATAATAAACAGCATAAAACATCAATTATAAAAAAGAAATATCCGAAGCAAATCAGAATATTAGAAGAAAACCTTTCCTTTTACGTAAAAATATAATGATTTATGATTATTGTTTGATGATGCTCCTTCAGATATCGGACAATTTACCTGTGGGTAAATTAAGAAGGAGCATCAAACCACTTCAGAAATATTTGGAAACTCACCCAATAGTCACTACATAATAGGTACGTTTCTTGAGAAGACCAGCTATGAACTAAACACAAGCTGTTCATAATAATAATAATAATTATTTTATTTATTTTCAGGTATTGGAACCGTAATCGAATAATTCATTCGAATAACTATAATGCGCGTCACTAATTTAATGTTGTTATTAATTCGTATGACAAAAGTCGACGGCAGGGTTAATGTTAGGGTTTAAATTGACCTTCTGTCCTCTAAAAGACGCATACCAATCCAACCACAACCAGGCATACAAATCCAAGTATTCATCTGACGCAAAATAATTTACAAAGAAACCATGTAATAATAATTAATTTCGAAATAACATGACGTGCCGATGAGTCAGTGTGCGTGTCATTTTGTGTAAACAGCTGACCTAGATGGCACACAGCACATAAGGAGTGTACCTCGCTGTGACCATAGTGCACACGCGGTTCATGGTACCTTACCACAATCAAGTGGCCTTCAATGTGGCCATAGGCTTTATACGCTTATCTGTTCATCTGACAGTTGTTAACCCAAAATGTTTGTTTTAGCTTGTTGAATATAGTCATTGAAATGCCTGATTATTTGTCATTCATTATAGTTCAACTGGTGTGACAACCGACCGGCCTGAAGGTGAGCGGTAACTGTACCGTAACTGATGCTTCCAACACCAGGTGTATCTTTAGTAAGTTGCTGTCTGTGCAAGAAAGAAGACACTAAGCTGCTACTACAAGGGTACCTACTTCTAGTACATCGTCTTACAATAAACAG
Source organism: Catocala nupta (assembly GCA_963675205.1). Lineage (NCBI taxonomy): Eukaryota > Metazoa > Arthropoda > Insecta > Lepidoptera > Erebidae > Catocala > Catocala nupta. The sequence goes on along the minus strand of OY776092.1, from coordinate 22,276,002 downwards.
CCACCTTATGTTGTTCTGGAGAGCCTTCTGCCCGCGCAAATAAAACACAAAGTCATTTGATGGCGGTGCTGCAGAGAGTCGCGGTATTGCTATCACCATGATTGAGTAGTAGAGCCTCGCTAATTTCAGCATGAATAGGCCGGCGCGACCGGGGAAGGACTACCCTCTCACAGAATATCGACGTGAAATAGCAGTATTCCTACAGTACTGTTGTGTTTCGTTTGGTGAATGAGAGTGCCCGAGTCCCAATCATCCGCTTTACCTTTTCCCGCTCCTTCCTCTTCCCACTTCCTTCCCTAAAGGGTCGGCAACGCTCAAGTGCTGCCTCTGGTGTTGCAGGCATCCATAGGCTACAGTGACCACTTACCATCAGGTAGGCCGTATGCTGGTTAGCCAACTTCGTAGTAAAAAAAACAAACATTTTACAGAGAGCTTAATTTCATAACCTAAGTGTCCTTTGGTTTCCTTACTAGGCAAGCCTATCTAGGAAACCTTGAAATTGCATGAGAATAATTTTTTTTTAGCAAAACAATGAAATAAAATAGCTATATAATATTGGCTTACTAAGTCTAATATAATCTGCCAAGCCGTATTGTCTTGTCATCATCGCTGTAATAAGTTTTATAATAGGTAAGCGTATGACTGTCAAAACATTACAACTTACTAATAACCTATCATTTACATCGTAAACAGACTTGCACAGATATCAGTTAGTACATACAGCCGAATCTAGCTTACAACATGTCTCTAAAATATTAGGTCTTTAACTATAGAATTGCCTCTTACATCTCACATCTAATTTCGAGGGATCTGTACAAAATGCAACGGTTATTTTAAGAATTCATTTATATTTCGAGAATAGACTATATTTATTTTTAATAAAATGTATTATTAATAATAAATATCAATAACCTATTATATAATTTGTATTTAAAGTTATTTAGCTTAGTGTTTGCCTATATTCGTTGTTCCAATTCGCCATAATTAAATGACGGTTGATATTTTTAAAAATTTAAGGAACACCATCGTGACCTAAATGCATGGAACTATACATGAAAAACATAGAAATCGAATTGGCCATTAAAAAAATGGTGACATAGTTAGTAGATATGAAAACCACAACGTTACCGATATTCTTAATAATAAGTCTAATAAGCAACTTCACATTTTACCCCTATTATTACCATCATTAGTTTCTAGTATTTGTTCTTGTCTTTTTAAAGACACTCATGCACTGGGACTTTAAATAATGCGAGCGATGTTACAGCTCTTGAAAAACAGGCACCATGGAATCATAGAGGATTAAGAACATGAAAATGGTAGGTTTTGCATTATAGCAGCACGACTGACTAGACTGTGAGTCTATTGTTACCTATTACGCTTCAATATTAATTAAAGCTCTGCAAATTTAAGTATTCGTATGACGTGCAGTAATTTACAAATAATCATTAATTTTGTGGTAACTATCAGGGTTTGACGCTGCTTACAGAGATTTACTAATTAATGTTAAGAGGGTGTACGACAGGGTATAGTTCTAGTAATTATAAAGAAATTTACTTTGATAATGTTACGTCGGTATAAAAATTCTTCCCGTAAAATATATGGGCAATTAGTACGTCTTTATTTATAATTCTTATACTTATTTTAAAAAACAAACATAGTGCTATATGATAAAGTTGTAGGTAACTTTGGTGTGTCATTTTTTAATAAAGTTCTTCCCGAACTACTCCATAGGTCTTTACATATAGCTTTAATCTGCCAGTTCTTCAGGAAAATGGTATCTAACTCATCGCGTAAACTATATTTCTAGCTAAATAAATACATTTTAACAAAAACGTCACAAATTTAAAACAAATACGTCATCAATTCAAAGTAAATGACTTGTTTGTAAAGATCATTAAATCAAACGTATAATTCGGAGAATTCCACTTTAAAACTATTTAAGTTCACCACACAGGAATTTGGCCTATATTTTTAACTGACTTAGCATCATCAACAACTCGTAAATTCAGCGCTATTATCATAGATCACCATAACAATCAAACGATTCTTAGGCATTATCATATATGATATTTTTATTTTGTTGTTTTCGAGTTGGTATGCTGTGGCACACATTCGTAAAGGGCATCAACTGTTCGATAATAATTTTAATCAGTTACTCATAACTGGCTACTCGTAACCTAGTGGTTGGTACTTGTAGCTAAAAAATAAACTCGTAAAACTGGATTTACAGAAATCTGAAATGAGAACACAAGAGTTTATGAACTAACCTATTTTGCTTCAATGAATTTTTGTTTTAAAGCCATCGATCCTGCAACTCATGAACATGTATTTGGTTAATTTGGTGCCTACAATTAATTTGAGTAGGCTGTACGCTTACAATCATAATAACTAAACTTGAACAACACAATAAAATTGAATAACGTTATGTGTATGAGTTGCAAAAGCTACCTACATCTATTCTCGTAATAAAACATATTCTTAATAGGAAAATTTGTTGGTTTGTGTGCATGTGCTAATTGATGCAATTACTGAACCTATTCTAAAATATCTAGTAACACACTAAGTCTGAGGAATATGGACCACGCTTTACAAACATATCACGTGAACGGAAGCTAGTTGGATACGAACCAGAATTATGTATTATACATTCAGATTATAGACCGATACGATATTATTCATAAATGATTCAGAGTAATTCAGCCGCTTTGATGACCAGAGACTGACTATATAAGATTATAATTTTTGCATTGCGTTATTTTAACTTTATTCTTATTTGTAGTCTTATATAATTTGATCGCCAGAAACTTTTAATTAAAACTAGTTGCTCAAAATAAAATAAGGTTAAGTTTTTCTTCCTAATCAGCCAACCTGCTTCTAAGAGCCGCACGTAATACCTAAAGCATTTCTTCCAAAAATTTTTGGTTCAAGCATAAATATTAGATTTGCCTTACTATTACAATATTACGAATGCCAAAAGGTGTTTGTTGGATTGTTCTTGTTTACCTCAGTTTTCAGAGCAAACCGGAGTAGACGCAATGTTTAGAATAGAAATACAATTTACCTACTCTGAAAAAATTAGAGAGATTTCTACCGAAAATTAAGGAAACAACATTTGGTTTCCTTGATTTTCTCATTAACTTGCTTTAATAGAGTACTACCCTATTAAAAAAACTATTTTAATATCATTATTCACTTATTACTAAATGATATTGAAATTAATCTTTAGAACTAGATTTCTACCGAAAATTAAGGAAACAACATTTGGTTTCCTTGATTTTCTCATTTACTTGCTTTAATAGGGTACTACCCTATTAAAAAAATAATTTTAATATAATTATTCACTTATTACTAAATGATATTGAAATTAATCTTTAGAACTTTTAGGATATACCTACTTAGTATCACTGTGATTATGGTTGATTATGGTTGAAAGATTATCTAAAACTGTGCACTGTAGACAAGGTTCTTAACACAACAAACAATGACAGACTACGCAGAAATGTTTTAATTCAAATATATATAGGTAATAAAGAGATTATGAAAACTTGAAATGTGTTCTTCTATACTTATAGTTTTTATTCTTAAATTAATATGCTAGCAATTGTTTTTCTTTCCACTCGATTGCACATGTAGACGAAACTAGGCTATAGACTAACTATCTATCACTTGCGTCGCTAAAGAGACATTGGCGCAGTAACAGCATATCTGCGCCAGCACACCGCGACCCGACACCTCGCGACACTTACTAGGTCTAGGTTGACACATGACAACTTTTAATTATTTCTTTTTAATGTTCTCTGCAAGGCCTACTTTATCAGCTTACGGTAGACATCCTGTTTGGTATAATAGACTTTCAGTTTCGAATTTATTTGAAATTCGAAATAGAGTATATTGAGTAAACATTTTTTGGAACAAACTTCAAAGCAGAGGATCCATATGAAATTAAAGTAAGGATAAAACGAAGAATGAAGAAAGGAAATCATTGTGATGTTAATGAGACCTATTTATAGAGAGAGCATTAACTAGTAAGTGGTATCATCAAAATTAAAAAGATTGCCCTCCCGGCAGTTCAATGTTTATTAAAGGATTAAACATGCGTAAATGCTTATTGATCACGAGATCGTGTTTCGAATTTTGATGCTCACTGGTGATACATATATACATAAACTCATGCTTCTTTACCAAAAGGATAAGGAGAGAGGACGGTTTCGATCTCTTCTATCTCTCTTACTTCATCCGCTCTCATCACATTGTTTATGTGGTCCAGTTTAAAATTCAAATTCTCCACCAAGCCTCTCTCCAGAATATCTTCACATAGGTGCTGCTCTGTCATTCGTTATTTGCTGTCACATTTACGCTTGTATATTCTCTCGGTAAATGTTTTATATCGCCATTTCTTTCCACATATCACCTTAGTACATCTTCCTCAAATTATAACGCAATGTCCATGGCCTATCATACCGATATAAATTATGATGGTATTAAACTAAACTTTATCAAATATGTATCTCGCTCTCTCTAAAAGTAAGTAACGAGACGATGGTAAGGCGCTAGGTCAGCCGAAGTATTTTTAAGTAACCCGATCTTGTCTCCAGACAGAAAGCAATAATTTTCATTCCTATATCATGGAACCCAAACATAGGTATCCGACGAAGTATAATTACATGCCTATCCCTGTCAGTACCAGTCCTTCCTGGAATTTTATTGTTATTTGGCATTCTAAAATTAGCTTAAGGGTTTGATATGTTATATCGTTTGCATGTGTTACATTAAATTCTTTCATTATTAGAAAGATACTTTATCCAGTAGTAACATAGGTTATATAACATCACATTACAAGCCATGGGAGCGGCATCAGAAACGTGGGTAAAGTCGAGGGGATACAGCTAATATTCCATAAAATAAAAAATACTGTCTTTCTCTTAAAATCCTTATCTAGCACATACAACAATCGATCATAACTGTCATTAACTAAGAAGGAGATATATGTCCACCCTAATTATTATATTTGTTAGTTGGACATTACAATATCATTACTAATAGGGGTTAAAGTATGAAGTTGCCGTTGTATAGTAATAGATACTTTAAATTGACATACAAAGTTCATGGTGTGAGATTTTCGAGTGAAACTTTTTTTACATGATACCTATAAGATTCTCCTTTTAAAAAATGTGTCATTTTAAAACATTCATTTATCGACTTTCAATTGTTTTTTTATTCAGCTTAAATGGGAAAGATAGATACTTCGAAAATCCGAATCATTTTTGAATACGAGTTTCGACGCGGAACTAACGCGGCAGTAACGGCTCGCAATGTCAACGCTGCGTTTGGAGAGGAGACTGGTAATGAACGCACCGTACGTTTTTGGTTTAAACGCTTTCGTAATGGAAACTTCAACTTGAAGAACGAACCGCGTGGAAGACCACACACAGTGAATAACGCTCAATTGAAGGAGATGGTGGAAACTGATCCGAATTAAACTACCCAGTAATTAGCGGCATGGTTTAACGTTACCCTACCTACACTATTGGCTCATTTGCATCAAATCAATAAGATACCAAGTTTCATATCAATAAAATATGAAAAATGGGTGCCTTATGATTTGACTGATCTGCAGAAAGAAATGCGTGTTGAAACTTGTGTTGCCTCGTTGAATCGGTACAGAAATTAAAGAATTTTGGATCGAATTGTGACATGTGACGAAAAGTGGATTTTTTATGATAACCCCAGGTCAAACACCGCAACAGTACCCTAAAGCAAAGCTTACCAATAAAAAAGTAATGGTAAGTGTTTGGTGGTCTCTTCATGGTTTAACACCATGAAGATACTATAGCCTGCTCAGGGCTGTTCAAGCAATAACAGCAGATGTTTACTGTGCCGAACTTCGAACAATGATGGCGAAACTGGCAGTGAAACAGCCCCGACTCGTGTATCGATTTTCACCATTATTGCTCCATGATAACGCAAGATCTCACACTGCACGAGAAACCGTTGTAACTCTACAGGAGCTGCAGTTAGAAATCATACGTCATCCTCCATACTCGCCAGACCTTGCTCCAACGGACAACCCTTTTTTGTGACTTGGACAATTTTCTACGTGATGAAAAATTTATTTCCCAGGAGGCAGTATAAAATGCTTTCATACAGTTTGTCGAATCTAGATCTCCGGAGTTTTATCGTAAAAGCATAAATTAATGTAGAGATATTTCGATTAAATAAATAGGGTACATCTTAGAAAAAACAAGTTTAAATTTTTCAGTACAAATTTCATACTTTAACCCTTAATATTTCGAAGGTCGCATGGTATTTGCTCAATAGAATATTCAACCGTATAGATAGACTAATTAAGATCGCCCAGACTGCCTTACTATGTTGACATGGTTATAATATAACGTTCTTGCGTAGTAGGCACCTTGCCGAGCCATTTAAAATGTGTCATTCTATTCAGTTATTCTATTACATATTCTGTCTACACATATACAGGGTGTTCGGTAATTAATGGATAACCTGGAAATGTCTTATAGTGGAACTGATGGCCGTTCAGAAAAAAATATGAAAATAAATCTATCCTAACTACTACCTGAGATATGTTTTTTTTTTATTACCATGTATAACTTTCTTGTATACTACGACCATAAATGAATGAAATCCATCGGTTATTTGTTGTTTTATTATTAAACACTAATTATGCTAATAGATAGACAATCAAAAGTATGCTATGCTTATATAGCTTGCACTTTTTAATATATTTTTTTCGTTTTTAATGTTTTTATTATTTGTTTTTTCGTTTTTTCTGAACGTCCTTCAGTTCTACTATAAGACATTTCAAGGTTATCAATTAATTACCGGACAACCTGTATAATATACACTGACGGACTCATAAACTGCATCAAATTTCAGGAATACTTTCAAATTAATATTTTTGTTAAGTATGCAAACTTTTTAGATTAAACTAAATGAAAATGTCGAAACTGTTCATTAACCATAAAAAAATAAAATTTAAAAATAGAACTGCAGTAAAAGATAGCCGGGAAAATAAAATTTATGCATAGTCTCAAATTCGTGTGTTATCGCGCACTTTGGACACGTTTTCGTACGAATTTTACTCGTGCGGAAATTAAAGTTTGAAATTAATTGTTTTTGTTTTATTTTTCACTTGTGTTACCAATAGTATTGACAATTAGTATTTTAAACTCAACAAAAGTTTCCTACCATAAATATGGATACTTCGTCCGAAGACGGCGCTCAAATTGTGGCATTGGTGCGGGAAGGCTTGGCTCAATGTACGATTGCTAGAAATTTAAATTTAAACCAGTCTGCGGTTTCTATAGTATACCGAAGGTTTGTAGAGACAGGTTCTCACAAAAGGAGACCCGGTACTGGCAGAACTCGAGCAACCATTCGTCGTGACGACCTATTTATTGTTTCAACTCCCCTACGTAATCGTTTCCTCACGTCAGTAAACATCAAAACAGAGCTGAATGAAGTGCGTGGAGTAAACGTGAGTGCACAAACAATAAGAAGGAGGCCTAAGGAAGCGGCAATAACCCCTTTTAGATCAGCAAATGGTCCAAAGCTGTCTGCAACTCACAGACAAGCTCGTTTAAGATTTGCGCATGAACACCTTAATTGGACTGAAGAGCAATGAGTCTCTATATTGTTCACCAATGAGTGTAGGACATGTTTAAATGGTGCAGACGATCGCAGAAGAGTCTATCGTCGACGTGGGGAGAGATATGCTCAAAGTTGCATTGCGGAGCGTGTTCCTTTTGGAGGCGGTTCGTGTATGGTGTGGGGTGGCATTTCGATGATCGGGCGAACGGAACTTGTGTTCATCGACATAGTTCGTCAAAACGGTAGAAGAGGTGTTTTAACGGCACAACGCTATATAACAGAGGTTTTAGGAGCTCATGTGGTACCTTACATTGGATTAATAGGCGAAAATTTTACTCTAATGCAAGATAATGCCCGACCCCGCGACGCTGCACAAGTTCGACAATATTGCGAAGTGGTTGGGATACGTACCATGAATTGACCAGCACGTAGCCCGGATCTTAATCCCATTGAGCATGTTTGGGACAGATTAAAAAAAGCTGTATATGCGAGAAATCCACAACACAACAGTGGCAGCACTAAGAACAGCGATTTAACAAGAGTGGAACAATATTCCGCAAGACCGTTTAATAACCCTAATCAGATCTATGCGGAACCGATAAGAATCTGTAATAAGGGCACGTGGAGGCAATACACCTTATTAAAAGAAAAAAAACCTGTGTTCAACTATTTTTTTTATTGTGAAGACCAATTTTTCAATATTCCAACCAAAACCAATTTTTGTTACATTTATCGCTTTTTTTCAAAAAAATTGAACGGTTCTTTCCAGTATACGAACATACATACACTTAAGGATATGATATTACGCTACCTGTTATGAAGTTAACGAACCCAACTATAGGTTTTAATTTAAATTTGTATAAAAAGTTTGAATACTTAGTTAAAATGTTTATTTCAAAAGCGTCTTGAACATTGATGCAGATTATGAGTCCGTCAGTGTATGTATATACCTACATATGTTTTAAGACATATCCCAGAAACAAAATAACATTTGTGCGGTGTCTGTTGTTTGAAAGTTTGTAAAGTTCTATACAGGAACTACTTAGAAGTCATTCTGTATAAAACTTTACAAACGTACTATTACAAACACACAAATCTTTGTCCCACTTGATCGAACCCACGGGGCATAGTGGCAGTGGCGAGGTGGCCTTTTAAACTATTGCACCATGCGTGCAGATTAAAATATATTTAACCAAAAGCAACTAAGAGTTATCGTAAGTTACGAATTGTTCTTGATTAAATTAAAGTTCAATTATATGCGCGTAAAATATAATTGCCAAGATGATTGGATTTTATAACTATAGGTATGTACTTAATAAGGTATTTCAATAATATAACATCTGTATAAATATATAAAGTTTTTGTTTTCATTACTACGCTTGTATACGGTACAAAGTGGTCGTAAGCAACGAGTATATTGAAATCAATTAGCTATAATTATATTTGAAAATATTGGTTAACTTAATAAAATTTAAAACTTATGCAGTTATCTATATTTTTAGACCAATAATTTATTTATGTAAAAAGAATAATTCACGAACTAGCAACAATACAACTTATATCGTGGTTATCTTATGTCACTTTACAGACATTCAAATAACGGACACAACAATCATCCAGGCTCGAACAACTACATATTTGTGGATCATACGATTACTTATCCAGTGCTGCCTATAGCGGCAGTAGCGAAGCGACCACTCAGACTACTACTACCTAGGTTATCTAAGTATAATATAATAAAGGTCAAATTAAAAAATATCTTCGTCATGTCTTATTTTGCAGATTTGTTTATCCGCAAACGTCATACGACGCACCCTAGGATTACTTAACTATCTTATTCAAGAATAATAGAAGTCTATAATAAGAATAGGAAACAAAGCTGTCGTAGCTTTGTTTCCTATTCTTTATTACCTCTGCATTTTAACATAGGTATATATGTTTATTTTATACATTTAGGTACAAAAATAAATACGAAATATACACATAATATATCACCTTCATAGCACTTTTTGCTTTATGTATTACATAACAGGTATCTCAGTTAAGAGGTTCTGTAAATGGTCAAATACATTTCTTAAGAACATTTAACACAATGGCCTTCATCTACGCAGACATGTGTTACAAGCACATGCTCTTTTTCTTGAACCAATACGGTATCCTGCATGATTCATATGGAAGGTAAATGAAGCGCATCTTGATTCATAATAGGAAGTGTATTTGTACGGCTTAAAAAGTTAACTAACACTTTCGACACGTCTTGAGTCATCATTTCGCAATTTCTCGGATTCATTTTACGGAACTGAGGTATTTAGAATGTCGATGAGTCTATTATATCAGTTATCAACCCAAATCTATTCTCTGTCGCTAATGAATTCATTGATAAATATTCTTTCTTTTATTGCTTTATAGAAGACAATTCTTGTACTAGATTAATCCCTGTGTGGCGAGGGGCTTTGTAAGCTTCCTTTCATCATCCATCAGAGGACACAAAGTCAAAACTGAAACTAAAGTCAGTATATTAAATAAACTGTGTACAATAAACAACATAACAACTAAATAAATTGTAGATTACACCAAATTTTGTCCTGTATCAGTCGAACACATGCATTCGTGGGATCTAGTATTAGACTTCATGCAAAAAACATTGCTTTTTAATATACCGACTATCTATATATTACAACTAACTTGACTTCAGTTCCATTATTTTACTGAGTAAGGTACTACAACTACTTAACTAAGCTAACCAGTTTAATTAATAACCTTATATGTTTGTACGCCTATACGAGGCTTTGTATTGTTTTCTAAATGGCGAAAACATGGATACTAAACTATAAGGAGGCTGAAACTACTATATATTTGCCTGCTTGCCTGCAAATATATAGGTATGTAGTTATCAACTTTTACCGTTTACCTAACTATTGCTCGGCAAAATATCTTAAGGAGGATGCTATTATCTTCAACGATAAAATAAGATTTACATATACCTACGTGGCCAGATAGCTAAATACACCCAGATCAGCGTCGGCAGTGAGAAATAAAACATGCGTCGGTGTAAGCGCAATATTAGATACGTACATACAGATAACGATATGTTTAATACAGCACATCGCTGGCGTATTTAAAGCATCACGTTTAGTATCTACGAGGGCATCAACAGTAGAACACGTGCATAAATCACTTTCATTACTATTCAAAACTTTCGTTTCGAAATACTTATCTATTTTTATCTAGTCTTGATAAATTATGATAATATGATCTTGCATTTAAAACATATTTCTTCATAAGCGTTTTTGTTTTAGATCTAGATAATAGATGTTTTCTGGAGAATTAGGCAGAGGTGCAGTTAATCCATATTCCGCTAGGTACCTATGTTTATGACCGACGTAAAAGTGAATGTGGGTATTTTTGCTGTCCACAGGTTATAACTGCAGACTATAATATGGATTTCTTTTTACACAATATTATTATAAGCGCGACCCAAAAACTTTGAACATGGATCTTTATTGGCGCAGACCCTCGCGATAGATTCATCTTCAGGTAGCTTATTCAGAAAAACAGGTCAAAAATAAACCTTAGTAGTTAAAGCGACCAATAAATCCAAATTCCAATTACAAAGTTTTTATACTTAAATATCTGACAAAAACATATCAATCTCCATAGACAACATCTCAAACATTCCATTAGGACTATACAATCCTGTTCATGAGCCCCAACATCGTCAATAAGAGAAAAAGTATTGCAGCACATGTAACGTACATCTATTTCTGGCGAACGCCGCGTGCGCGCGTCGTGACTGAAATAACTCTGGTTTCATCATAACACACAATCGACTTGCCTATACACTACAGCTTTTTATTTTCTTACTATACAAGTATACGAATACTTGTATCGTGTTTAAAGCGAGCAAACGTACGTGGAACTGTTGAATGAAGAAATGTAGAACATTTGCTATTTGTCTGGGGCGCTTTTTACTGACACCTTTTTAGAGGGAAAATTAGAACATCTTTGTAACAAAGATATGATGTACTTAGAACTACAAAGAAGTTGGATTCCGTGTATAAATTTTTTGATACTACGCGACTTAGTGAGCTCTAGTGCATAAGTTTTTGAGAACAATATAATTTCACTTGCGTATTCCATAGCACTAGGTAACCAGAGCTGCATTTAGAATCCGTTTAGGTAAACAAGTATCGATTTCCAAGTGATAAAGAAACTTGCCGCTGTTATAAAAATAAAAATGCAAGTTTAAATCCTGCTTTTAGATTTCAATAAAGCCACATGTAGCTCGCGCTGTAGGTACGTAGAGATGACGTCTGCGGGTAAATTCCGTCCAGAACTTTAAACAAATTGTCTGATCGCATAAATAATTCATACACTCTTATTCAGTCACTTTAATAACAAATTACATCTTTATAAGTGCGCTGGACAATGCATAATGTGCGCGACAATTAATGGCGCAATTGTCGCCGTCGCGTCGCGTCGCCGACCTCCGACCGTCGTGTTGCGAACGCGGCGACATATTTTCTGCCTTTTATGGCACTTGCAGACCCTGATTACGTTTTGCAGTGGCACCAGCCGGTAGGTAACGGTCGTCGGTGCATATTAAATAATATAAAATGAGTGAGCTTAACAAGCGAATAAGATTATGTAAAGAATCTGATTGGTACCGGACAGACGCAATTTGTAGCTTAAGTAATTATGCTGATAAACTGAAGATAATATATGTACATACGAGTTTAATAATAACAACTACGTAGGACAGTTTCGCGCCCTGTTTTTTTTACATAAACTGTTTGGTGAGGAGCAATAGCCCAATGCAAGACCGTTGCACGACCAAGCAGAGAGAGATTAGAGTTTGATCTCACGGCACCAAGGTTTTGTGCATATGGAATAGTTAATTATTGCTTGCTTTAACGGTGAAGAAAACATCGTGAGAATACCCCATAACGTTTTGGCAAATAAGTGAAGTCTATCAATTCGCGCTGGGCTAGCGTGGCGGACTATGTTCTAAGCCTTCTGATGTTGACACAAGGTTCGTGCCTAACAGGGGACATAAACGGAGCTGATATTATTTATTATTATTTCGGTAACGAAAAATATAGTGTTTACATCTTTTACAGTCGCATTAGCGTCATATCCTATTCACATTTACTGCAAATTAAATACAATACGAGATGCGATTTCGGCACAAAATATAATATTAATTATTTACGTGGGTACTTAAATACCCGAGGAGTATTTAGCTTCCTGAACTATCGAATCGCGCTCTATCCATAATTTAGAAATGAAGAGGTAATTAGTTCAATTCGTTCTCTAGACAAGTTATAGTTACGTCGTGATTTTTTAAGCAATTTTTCTTTAATTGCCTTATTACGAGAAGAAAGCAGCAAGATAAATTGTTTAGCTTTAGACTTGCACTAAATTCGCATAGGAAACCATTAAAATGATGGCTATTTTTATACAAGAGCTTTGGTATTAACGGTGAATATCACATTATTTTTTATATCATTATTTTATGTTTTGATAACTTTTGGTCCAAACCAAAACTATTCGAGAATACATTCCGTTCTATTTTCTTTCGAATTACTTACATTACGAAATACAGTCGAAAATCGGGCGAAGTCTTTGTCTAGCAGTGGATTACAATAGTTGAAAAGCTGGGAATAGCCGATAAATAAAACTGGACAAAAATATAATAGTTGGAATATTGTACATAGCGAAGAAAGAAATCCATAGATAAATAGAAGCTGACAAATAACAAACACACGACATTCAATTTCTTCCAGTACACCATACATAAGATTCACACACCTACATATTCACAAAAACCTAGACAACTTTATTCGTCACAACGTACAACGTCTACCAGACACAGATCTAAACCCCGTGCTGCTTATGAGTACCTATTTCTTGACAGAAATCCACATAGCACTTTGGCTGTCTTGAGAGTCGACCCAATGCGACTGCACAGTACCGCAGTCGCATTCACAACCTCTGCGCCACCTATATATACACTCAATACAATAAATCCCAAATAATATTCAACTTGGCTCTGATGGAAAGCAGAAACTCCGAGTTTCCAGTTGCAGTTATTATTCTGATTAGGTACTTACCTATCTTTCTTCAACAAATAAAATAGAACCATGACGTTATTCATCAAGCTTTTAAAAACAGCCGCCGTTTTTACTACCTATATAAAAACTGCATACAATAAATAAACTACCTACCATAATTTTTTTACCTAAGGTATAATTGACTCAAACGGTAATACTTTATAAATATGTTGATTCTTTGAATGGCATTGCTAACCGCACATCTGTCATGTCTATGCATAGACACTACTATTATGAAGCTTAAACGTTCGTATGTTTAATTAAAGCTCCTAATGAGTGGCAACGACATGTGGTACACCGGCGGCCATACACAATAGGTTTTCAATTATATCTGGTACTAGATTTTGTTCGTGGCTTCGCTTGCATAAATGTAGGTTAAGTTAGGTTAGTAACAGTACTTTTTTGGGATGGGAGGTACCCTATGTCCTTATCTGTTCCCCAGACAACGTATATGGGTAATTCTATAATGATCGGTTGAGTAGTTAATGCGTGAAAGCGTTACAAACAAACAAACTCACATTCGCATTTATAAAATAATAAGTTAGTGAGTTAGGATTCCAACAACAGACAAGTTAAACGCTCTAATCTCAGGAACTGCTCAGGAATTTTTGTGTTTTATAGTAATTTAACGAGGAAGGTTGTATAACATCATGTTACGGAAGCAGCAACCATTAACGTAATCTAGCTTAGGGTCCAGCTAATAAATCAATCAATAAGATTTCAAATGTCAGCTGTTCGCAATGTGAAGTTCATAACGTTAAAGATTGCAATACATTATACATTCTGCAGGCCATATGTTCTGAAGCCTTGTGGCGCTTTATACAGCTGATTTAGTATTATTGTACTCAAATGGAAAAGTAACCGACGAGTTACCTACAAAGGATTAGCCTAATATGGTAACAAATTACCACACGTGCAGCTGACCACGCATCTATCTATATTTTCACACTGTTCCTTCGCTGTTCTAATAGTAGCTTTATGTCAGATTTTTCAAGCAGCTCGCAGTCTTCTGTCTGACCTTCGTGGCCTAAAAAGTCCAAATAATGTTGAGAGTTCTTCTTAAGATGACTATATAACTAATATAGGTTTATAACCAGCTTTGTTTATCTTGGCCTTGGCAAAGCAAATTCTGCGACCCTTATAGTCCTCATCCATTTTCGGATTTTACGCAAGAATTTCTTTCTTCTACAAACTTCGTCTTTCCTTTTCTCAGCAATATAGAATTTCTTTTTGTATATCATTGTCACTAACCAGAAAAAGCGATTAGTCCGCCCCATCGTATAAGTTAGTAGCTGAGTTTAGGTTGACCAGAACAGCTGTTTGTTCTGGTCAACCTGACCAGAACAGCTGGAAGCAGTGCGTGTGCACTACTGATTAAGATCCTCAGGACCACTATAGATAAGAAGAATATGTTATGCCCGAACAGAGTACGCCCTAGCAATATAACTTTTTGTTGGTCGATGGTTTGCACAAACTTGTCGCAGAATAGCTTCACACATCATTCGTTTACATCATTGGTTTCTATACGTTTCCTGAGATAACTACATCTAAATAATCCATGAGTCGCATCCGTATTGAAGTATTGACCAGATGTTTTGCTGGAGAAATCAAATTCAAGTGGATTTTAAGACTTGTTTCTTAAAGAACTACTTTCATTTTGAGGCCTAGTCAAATATTTCTAAAGCGGAAGCAGTTACCCCACATGTTAGAGTATATATGCTACTACAGATACTTAATTTCCTCAGAGAAAATCCATAAACGCTATACCTGGGTATGCAATCGAGAACCCACGATCACCTAAGCTAAAACTTATACGATGGAACTAACCACGTTAATTCCTGGGTTTGATAGTATTATTAGGTTTCCCTAACAGCAAATTTCTCAGTAAAAACTAGTCTGGCAGTATGCCAGCAAAAAGACAGCAATAGATACTCTCGTTCCCCATTACGTAGGACCCAAAACAGCTGACTAAATGGAGGTATAATTTACGTCCTTCAAGTATAAAACCCGTGAGTTTCAGTATATAAATTAAATCAATACAAACCGCGTAAATATGAAACCATTTGCATAATCAAATAAAATCCAATTAGCAAATAAATTTCCTTATACACAGTGATTACTTCATTAGCCATATGAGATCGGGAATATCAGAAATAACAACTTAATAACATAAAATAATAACCTTTATAGTTACGCGATGATATTAAAGCTATATAGTATCGATTGGCAATGAGCGCCATAATCGGTACGAGCGAGTTTTTCTGCGCGTGAGTCACAAGTGTGTCAGCATGTCGCCGTGGACCGCTACCGGTCTTGTATGGCATTTATCGCACTAATTAAAACTTAAGATTTAATGCCTATAAGGTGTTTATTTATCTGTAGTATGATACTATAAATATTAATTTAAATTATATATTGCTGTGTGTGTATAATTTAAATTATTTATATCTCACGTTGCGAAGGCAGTATAATTTTGAAAGTGTTGTGTTTAATTATTATTGTTGTAAGATAACAGCTGTCATTATTGATTTACTGTAATCTGCTTGGTTAACTGCAGCCATGTACAAAAAGTGCACACCCATTCGCGCCTCGGAAAGCTGCTTTGCGTAGCCGTTGATCCCGGCCATCTATTACAGTTTATAGATTTGATACGGCTCAGTATTTTTAAATAAACTAAGTTCTGGTGTGTTGGCAGTTTGATATCCCGTAGGGAGGTTCGATGCTCGCTTTATATACATATTATAGTGTCTATATTTCCGAAGAGTAGTAGGTACGTATTACGGCTACATTTCACGGGATATTGTTTTAGGCGCGCCTAATAGAAAAGCGAGTATTTTGCCGATTACTGGGCATATTGCCAGACTCCGTGCTGCTAACTGAGAATTTTGCTCACTTTGCCGAACCTGGCAATTTAACCAGACTCATGGACGACCACCGCATATAGGTAGGTACTATCGCTGCACCACTGAGGCATTATTTTATATAAAATTGTGATATTTAGCAGATTCCGATTAGACTTGAAAACAATTAGATATTTGCAATTAAGGGTCAAGACCACCAAACCAAAATGCTTTGGGCCTACGAGGTGGACTATGGCCCAACCATTCTTAAAATGAGAAGAGGCCTTGCACAGTAGTGGGATATTATACCTAATACTACTTATTATTAATTGTATTAGGATCTATCGATTATTAAATTCACTTACGTGTATTTTGACGTTCATAGATAAAACGTACCTACTTTAATTGATTTTGGACAATGACTAATAACTTGATACCTATAGGTACTTTTCTGACTGTTTCTGTTTAATCACGATGAAGCGCTTTAGGCTTTACGGACGTCAGTGTGGTTCATTCACAGAACAGATAAAAGAGGTCTCCTCCACCTCCACCTCTTTTATCTGTTCTGTGGGTTCATTCGTAAATCAATACTAGCCATTGTTGTACGGTGAACAATACATGGGTGTTGTAAACGCAACGAACATAGCTTTATTCTAAAAGTCTAATCATTTACTACAAGAAGAATTTAATAAGACTAAATGAACTGGCATAATATTTACAGTAGTATTGTACAGCAGTTAAAAACGTTTTATACTGCAACGGCAACGGCAACAAGCAAACAGATGGACTGGACCAAGAATGAAGATCCAATGGACGCTCGTAGAACCAGAAATAACTATCACCCCTTTACCAAGCCTTCGAAAAAGATTCTATGCCTTTTTCAGGCAAGTCAGAAGAAAATTCCTTATAAACTGCTTGATACTTAGTATCTAACCTGTTGAATACGTGACCCAAATACGGCAGATTGTGGATGCCGTAAATAGCCAGCCAGGGCTTTATTAATAGCCGTTAACGTTCTGGAGAATGGCCAGTTTAGAAATGTCTGTGCCATAAACCGAAAAGCATGTATAAAAAATATTTTGAAAATATGTGAAGCAAGAGAAATATTCTAGGATCATAAATAGAAACGAGTTGCCGCTATGTATTCTATATTTGTATCCATAAATGGGATTTTTTTTATTTATAATTGCTACAAACGCCGTTTGCACGGTCAAATATTTGCTTGGAACACAATCATATTATAATGTAATTTTGTCATATTTGACTGTCTATCTGTGGGGGCTAATTGTCAGAATAATAGACCATAACGAAATTTCACAAACAGGTAGATAAGGAGAGCGAGGATTTAAGAAATTATTTTTTTAGAATTTCAGTCTTTTTGAAGTCTAGAGGAACAGCTAATAATAATAAATAATAAACAGGAATTAATAATAGAGTCATTTAATACATCAGTCAACTTAACACTAAAAACTACTGAATCTTTCTGTGATACTCGGGCGTGGCATTCCCGTAGTCTTGCAAATTAAATAGAGTCGAACGATTAGTCACCATGTATTTGAGGAAGTCTTGAATATGCGTCAGAACATGCTGAAGAGATTTCTCATCCAGCGCAGTGTAGGCTAACATTGGTCCCATCTTTGCGAACAATCTAAGTAAATGAATAGACCCATATATTTGCGCCATTGGCGTATCAGGATACTCTTGTAAAATCTCACTGTATTGCGGCCTTTCAAACTTGTATAGGAGCTGAGAGCCCAGTGTGGCATTGAAATATTCTTTAATGCCTTCTGTGATATCATTTAGTACAGACTCCTTAGCCTGATTGTGAGATTTGCTAGATTTCTTAAAAGCTAAATAGTTGTCAACTATTTGCGAGACGGTAAGTTTCGCTGGCAGTATGGCTAGTTTCTGTTGCCTCGTGATGACGTCCCAATCGTCGACGAGCCATACTTTCAGCTCTTCCGGGATTTTGATCTTCACTTCGACCTTGGCTAAGTACTGTTCTTCAGATTCAATCGACAGGTCTAATCTGCCACGCTTTTTCCTGAAAAGATGAAACGTATTATAGTTATGTGATCTTCAGACTAACTTAAATATAATGATAAAAATAATGATGAAAATGTCCAAATCTATTGTTCATCTACGCCAGGGATCTGCAAATTATAACGGCCACCCGATTTACGGCGAAATTTAGTTTTGAGTCTGATGATCTAAGCCAACATGTCTATATAAAAGGCATATTTTCAAAGAAATAATTTAGTAAAACATAGGCATATCAACATCTAAATTAATAAAAGTAAAATAAATAACCACTTTACTCTTTCATCAATTTGGACAAAATAATGCTTTTATTCCCAAATAAAAACACTACATATTAATTACAATTTTAAAATACTTTTCGAAATCAATTCTTGTAATCTCATGTTATAATCCACTACACTATAAACCTTGTGTAGAATTTATATAAGCTGTATCAGTATATAAATTACGGCTATAAAATTGTTCAAGTGAGACTAGTAGCGCCATCTAGTGACAACGACTGTTGATTCACTTCACGATAGTTCTTTTTAACATGCTTTTATTAGCTTCACCTGTATGTTCGTTTGTTACTTTGTTTGTAATCGACTCCTTTGGGCTTGATTTTGACCCACTTCAAACGGTTAGATTTCATTTAAACTTTGTTGACTTATCGAGGAACGATGACAATACAATAATTTGATAACTTTATCTCATTATTCTGATTAGGATCGTCAGGATTAATGATTTTCTAACAGATCTTTTTCGTGTGAGCGAAAGAGACAGAGCAAGCGCGTGGTCTGCAGTTAGCCGAATTACAAATAGAAAATAAATAATAGTTTAAAAAAACTAAAAAAACACGCTTTATTTAAAAAACTAAAAGTAAAAATTGCGTCAATTACATTAAAATGATTTCTTTTATTAATAACTCTATGCTTATTCAGAATTATAAAAAAAAACTACTTTTTAGTTTGGTTTTTTAAATAAAGCGTGTTTTTGTAGTTTTTTGAAGCTATTGTTTATTGCGAATTTATTCGAATGAGTATTTTTCCTAATGTCTTTGTTAGAACAAATCGCTGTAAGGGGCTTTTACTATAACAGGGTTAAGAAAATATAGTTATAAAGAGATATTATTTTATTGACGGAGTAAATATACATTTTAGCACTTGTTATAACAAGATCAGCAATGTAGTCCCATTAAAATAGTTACCTTTTATAACTTGAATTTATTATTGGAAAATAAATACGTGAAATAACAATTAGATCCAATAAATAAATGGACTAGTTGCTAAATAGAAACATACAGGACTAATTACAGTCGTGAAAGAAATTAATTTCTAAGGTCAAAAATGTATAGCTTGTAAGTATAGTTATTTCGATACAGCCATTAACAACTCTCTGGATGGTTTTATGGTTTTAAAAACGTTTGATTTTATTATCATGGTTTTTAAATTTGTTTTGTTGTTTTCATTTGATAAGAATCTTATTCTTATTGATAATTCTTATAATAACTGGTCTACAATTTAGCCGTAAGTAGATTAAATTTCCTTGTTTAATCCAAATTTGTGTAAGTATTAATTTCCTTTTTACAAGTTTTCATTAAATGTAATAAATGTTATTAACTTGAAATAGACATTTATACCTGTCAAACAGGAACATTAATCTTATTATTTTTTTAAACAGATATTGTCTGCTATGGCGGTTTTGACAACAGTGACCATTTCCGTGTTAGTAGTGCGTCCTCACATTACTAACTAACCGAATTTTAGCCGTAAATGTTTCAAGACAGTTTGTTTTAGACGGACCCGTCTTAGACCAAAGTCGCGCGTTTTTTTGCACTCATTCTCAGAAATAATTTTTTTTGGCTGAATAACCTATGTATCCTGACTAATGTTGCATGAACAAGCGAAAACTTTAACTTTATACTAATATTATAAAGCTGAAGAGTTGGTCAGTTTGTTTGTTTGTTTGGTTGAACGCGCTAATCTCAGGAACTACCGGTTCGAATTGAAAAATTATTTTATTGTTAGATAGCTTATTTATCGAGGAAAGTATATAACATCATGCTACGACCCACGGGGGCGGTGCAGTAATCAGAAACGCGGGTGAAACCGCAGGCAAATCTAGTACATAATACAATTTCAGCAATTGTTGTTATTAATAATTAAAATAAATAAATTGCTATACACAGGATTGATGAAAATAACTTACTTGGGCTGATCAGAGCCTGAGTCAGCTGGAGTGTCTTTACTCTGAGTCTTGGTGGCCTTGGCTGGCGCTGGGGTTGTCTCTGCTTCTTTACCTGTAAACATCAAAATTATTGAGTTTGATAGTTTGGAGACATAGCCAAATAAATTTAAATTAAAGCATTTTTTTCAATTGTAGAGGTATTTCAACTACTGTTTTAGTTATAATTAGTGGCACTACCTAGCCTTATAATTATTGGTACTACCTAGTCTAAAATTAAGGTGTTGGAATTGATTGAATTGAGATTCTTGTCAATTGAGAGATCCTGATTTTGATTTCCACCCATTATATTACCCACATGTAACAGTCTTAACACAAGTATCTTAACTTAGCTGGAGGGCCTAACAAGAATACTAGTTATTTGAAATCTAAAATCTGGGAGAAAGAAAATTCCCATCTACAATAACCTAGATTTGACTAAATATCGAGATTTCCATAAAATAACAACCACCTGACCTATGCAATCAAAAGAAAAACATTATTTAAAACTTAAATGTGGATTCTCACACCATTTCAAATACTATAGATGTTTATAACAAATAGGGCCAATGACTCATTAGCTCTCCAAGCAAGACATGCTGAAGTGTGATCTTTTAAGATTTACTTTTGTAAACTGACAATTATCTATAAACATAATGGTGGTAATGCTGTCAACTTAACTTAAATATTGATATATACTTTAGAAAGTAGTTGTAGATATAATTAATACAATAATAATAGCTGCCATTAGGTAATAGGGCAGCAGAGATAAGATAATATAATATTACTTTTCAAATTGGAATTTTGAAATTACTGTAGACATAGGGAAATGATTATACTCTAAAATATGCTTGATTCGTTTTAGGATGGACTACAGCCTATAAGAATTAGTGCATTAATATAAAATAAGATATAAGAATTATATTAATTGTAAAATATAAAATTCATCTAGAAATGTAAAGATAATAATTGTAATTTTATTCAATTTACATTGAATAAATGTTGTTGCCTGTTTTGCTATGTTATGTATATCTTTAAATGTTTTTAAAATAAGCATAACACATAAACAAAAAAATTCTAAGTGGTCTTACAATTTCCATGTTAAAATTCCACATAATGTGAAACCAGTTTACTGCCAATTACTAAGCACATTTGCAGACTGTGTGTGCAAATTTCCTAGTTACAAAACCCAAAAGTATTACCATAACCAGAGGATATGTCCTCAGGATCCACAATTGCCAAACTGCTCATACTTATGCCACTAACACAGTCAAAACAGGTAGGAAATAAATAGCATCTTTATTAATATTAAAAATAGGAATTTGAATTTGTTTCTTACGCTTTCTTACCTTAACTACTTAACTAATCATCATGAAATTTTGCATAAACGTTGTGAGGGTTACAGAAGAACACTTAGGATACATCTAACCCAAAAAAAAAATACTGTGCTCGAGCAAGCAAAGCTACAAGCAAAAGCTAGTTATTAATAAAATGAGGTTATAAGTGACCTGCAGGTGTAGATGCTCTAGACTCTTCTCTCGCTGGAGTAGCACTTGCAGCAGCCTCAGACTTGCGGCCTTTAGCTGGAGCTGGAAATATTGCATTGAAATGGTATTCATTCTTTACAATACATATCAATTATCTGTCTTTACAATAAATATGTATATTTATTCAACTAATTAGTTATAAGATTGTATGTGTAATCTGTATACCATGGAGACCACAGAAAAAAACTTTTTATATATTTTAATAAATTTCATTTAGATTACAATCTCTCTAAACTCTACTCTACATTATTGATAATTAATCAGTTACATAATAAGATTGCTTGTATTGACAATAAACTCTATGTATATACATAGGTATGTAAGAACACTAGGAGCATATTTTCCATCACTTATTTTCTTTTTGTATTACAAAGTTATGCTCTTATAATTTATTTTATACTGTATCTCACAATACTAAAGCAGTGATCAATTGGCCATTAGTGATAGTTAATACATAGATGGATGTGAGAGGTTGTTTGAAGGGTATTGAAAACTTTTGAACATGGTAATTGAAATGATAAAAACGATAATGCCTTCATTGACAATGAATATGAGAATCTGAATTAATTTTTGTAAGTGGTATACATGGTAAACAAATTTTCGGCTACTATTCTAAAGAGTTATCCTGATCAAAAGGACTGAATAGTTATACAACAACACAGTCCTTTAGATGAAATAACATGCGCATATATTTAAATAAGGAATATTGCAGGTTGTGAAACAAATAAGGGCACTCAAATTAAAGAAAAGTTATTAAATATTTTGTGAATTAAAAATTTTGTGAAGAAAATGTTTAT
Organism: Catocala nupta; assembly: GCA_963675205.1. Classification (NCBI taxonomy): domain Eukaryota; kingdom Metazoa; phylum Arthropoda; class Insecta; order Lepidoptera; family Erebidae; genus Catocala; species Catocala nupta. The sequence goes on along the minus strand of OY776092.1, from coordinate 22,252,846 downwards.
GTAACATACTTTTTTTAGTCTTCGTTGGCTGAGCAGAATGTGCTCTCTGGACTTCTTTCTGTCTTTGCACATTGGCCTCATTGTATTTCAATACTCTGCTCTCCGGAACCCACTCATCCCAACTGGAATAGTATGAATAAAATCAAGTTAAATAAATCGAGGTTTAGATCAAAATTAAAAATCGTAAGTTATCAAATAAGGATAAAACGTTGAGTACAATATAGTGTATGACTTACTTTTTATTCCATCCTGCATAATGAATTAAATATCTAACATGTTTGTCCTTTGTAACTGAACTTTTGAGACATTTCGCCTCGTAAATCAAAGGCCCATGAAAACATAACACTTTCTCCCCTGAAAATTATAAAACGATGAATATAGTTAATACGCAAATATCTTATAAACTATAAAATTCGTTGCATGTTCAATTCGTTCATTTTCAAGTAAAAACAACAAAATTACCATCCGCAAACTTTAACTTCGGTGCCATGTTTATTTACTTTTTATGCAAATTACAAATGGCTGCCTACCGGCCGCACACATTTGATTTTGTCTATGGCATTTAGAATAAGCAGTTAGTCGATTAAAGTGATATAGTTGAGAAAATATGTACTATTAATATGTTATTTATAGACATGTTATTTTCAATTTTATTAATTTTATCTTAGATATAAACACAGAAGAAGAATAAGGTGGACGTCTACAACAAATATTCTACATATATATCATAAAGAGTAATTTGAACAGTACTATCTGCATGTATCTACGTAACATATGTTTTATAACTACAAGGAATAGGAAATACGTACTGTTACAAATCAGCCAATTTTATATTGATTTATTAGTAATATCCAACGTTGTGCATAAATAGACTTCTACTTTATTGTGTGCAGCTAGTTGAAAAACGACTATGATTAGTTTATAAAAATGATCGATCTTATTACTATCTTATATCTGCCGTAAAATCTTGTTAATAATTATTTTATTATCGCTTGTAAAACATCATGATACAGACATACCCAAATGTGTAACAAAATGCCCGCAATCAAAAGCTATAGCATAATTATTGTGTTCTTTCAATTGATCTTAACGGATTCCCCTTCTTATACGACGCATCGAGCAACGCAGAAGACGGACCGTGTTGCTCTTTTCCTTGTATGGTTACATTAAGGAAAGTTGATATATCTATTTGGCCAGCATGGTAGATATGGCAGAGGCCAAGCTCCTTTAATTCTGAAAGAAGACCCTGCCTCACACTACGAGATAATTATATGCTACCACTTATCTACAATGTTTATAATTCAACGACCCCACGTCATAGATCAGAGTAATAAAGTTTTAACGTTTTAAGCTTTATTTCTGTAGTCTGCGGTGGAAGAGCGTGCATCTGTACTCGCCAGTACCAGAAGATACCTCAGGAGTCAGTAATAAACAGATTCCTGAAGCTTTATATCGCCCACTGCCCATCCTTAGCACACCCTCGTTAAAACCAAACGATGGTACACACAGCGCCGCATCAACCTAGACTGTTTGGACTTTGAACTATTAGAAGTTAAACGCTGCGAATCGTGCAAGAGAGTGCGTTATATTTTTATTAATTTGTCTCATTTACGCTGAACGGGACACGACGGTTTATCCTTACCATTAAATCGACACCACTATGCACTGTCCCTTGCCGACAATTCTCTATTTTGTATGTAGCGTAGTTATGCGTATATAGGGTGTCTAACTTGATGTGTAGCCGTGTGTACCTGTTGCAAACTTATAAAATAACGATGGATTTTGTAACAAAACTAATGCCGGTAAGGTTCTTATTCTTTGTTTTACCTATGCAGTGAAAACAAATAAGCAATACCCAAAGCAGCAGCAAGGTTGTACATATTGGCTGCTGATTTACTTTACAATAATAGACTAAATTATAAAATTCTTGCCCATCGCTTTAAAATAAATATACCCCTAAATACATAGTAACCTGTTACATATTTATGAGTACGTTCTTACTTAGTAGTGTGTAAGCTATCAAATCTTATAATGATACTATATGCGAATTAAACATTCTCACTTATTTTATTTTTTATATAGAGCGTCATTAGTTCTAGCTGATAGTGTAAAATAAATATCATTAAACAATTGTCAACGTCCATAACTTACATACCATGTTGATCACACCGGTTCTTGTCTGATCACCGAAGTTAAGCAACATCGGCGTTTAGTACTTGAATGGTTGACCGCCTGGAAATACCGAGTGACGTTGGCGTTTTTATTATTGTTTGGAAGGAACTAATAAATCTAATTTTCTTGTTCGTTTTTGCTTATATATCTTTAAGACAGACAGGTAGTTAATTAATTATGAAAGGAGGTTATGGATGATTTAATTTTTTTGGCTGGTGCTATATTTATTGTCTGGTGATATCGTATTGATTCTTCTTGAATTAATATGAAGGGAAACCCTTCAACACTGCAGTAGAAAAATCGACTCTCTTAGGGAGCTTTAAATTTGCTTTAAATCCACCCGCTCATTGCGATGCCTCAACACATCCGTCTGCAGCTCAATGATGTCTGCATACAGAGTTTAGTCAAAAGGTCTCTCTGTCGTCCCGCGACCATCTTCCTGACGCACCACCGATGCCTGCTGGTTGCGATTGTCTAACTATTCTAGCATAGAGTGGAAAACTGTAAAACAATGCAAAGTAGTAAACCTTCTAAAATACTTTTACTTAATAAAATATTATGCTATCTAGTTTGGGATATTTTCGGTTAAGTATACTTTATTTCAATGGCTTCGGAATTAAAGGACACCATTTTGTCAAGAAAACTTTGACGTTTAAATATGGCGGGAGCATAAGTTTAAGTGACTGAATTTACCATGTAAATATACAAAATGTTTTTTACATTACTCAATTGACCTATTGCTTTGCTGGTCGGCCAAATTGCAGTAGTGTGAGTATATATATATATATGTGTGAAACGGAACGTAAGAGTGAAAGAGAAGGATGAACACATAGGAAAGAAAGGGATAAAAATATGGATACACAAGTAATTTTCACAAAAAGTGTACATTCGTGTTTTGGGTGTGTCCCACAACTTTGATTAAATTTTAAAAGAGTAATTACTAAGTTTAAGAAAATAAATATCAATAATTAAGATCTATGGTCTATTACTAACAATATTCTTTAATATTGTTACTTATAAGATAGTTATAGTACCTTAATTTAAAATAATATTGGTAGAAAAGGTATCGATTTATCGTTGTCCCACTAACACTTTCAATAAAATAACGTAATATTTACGTATCTTGTTGATTTATATATACTAATGTGTATGGTTTTTCAGAAAGAATAGTTATGTACAATTTGTTTCACAATTACTTAAACTCTGTAATGTTGAATAAAATATTCAAATATATTTTTCTTTGTGGGGGCGTATATTAGTAAAAGTGGAAAATTCCATTCCGAAACCATGATTTTTACTACTTCCAAATATTGTTATTGAATCGGCAACATTTTTAATGCTTTCAAACTGATTTCGTCGTTTATTTTGTTTCTGACGGCGACAGGCAAACGAACGACACACATCTGGGCCATTTTCAGAAAAAGTGTACAATGATCAAAACGTTCTGTAAAATATTTTTTAAATATTTCGTAGGTTTTGCTTTACATTTACAATAAGTAGTCCTTATACTATGTAAAAATGATAATAAAATATCTTGTTCTGAGTTATTTACTAAAATTTTAGAAATATAATGGCCCTGGGTAACAAAATCTTTTCCATTCCACAACAAATATTTTTGGGTTATAGAAATAAAATCAAACACGTCTGAATTAAATCAAATAGTATAATTATTTCAAAATGTTTTGTACTTTAATACAAAATAGATAAAAATAAAATCAACAATAGCAAATATACATAATTATCATTTTAATTTTAATTCCGTTACTCTTTGGACCAAATCCGGTAAATACTTTTTGGTATTATTCTCAATTAGAATACAACACGGGAACAATTTTTTTATAATATTAATAAACTTATTACACACTCAATTATGAAAATATAATTAAAATCGTTATTATTTAAATCTAAAATATAATATTTAAAACAAAATATAAAATGGGGCAGTCACGGAATAGTCTGTACCTATAACGGAATAGAATTCTTAAGACTATTGCACATTGACAAGACATGAGATCTATAAATTGCTGTTTATCTTTCTTCAAGATTTAGAAAATCTAATAAAATCTAGTCATATTTCTTTCTTTTATCTATAATTTAATTCAACGTATGAATCTAAATAATAATATGAAATAAATCACACTTTAACAGGGATATATTTGCTTCATGATAAGAAAATGAGATTAAATTATTACAATATATATTCTTCTCCAAAACATTGCCGACATATAAAATCAATATTATTATTACCTTCACTGCAACTGATACAAAACCATTTTTTACATGACATACATTTTATGACATCTACCGATGAAAATTTAACATATGTTCTACATGCATAGCACTGTAAACTTCGAGATATCTCTCTTGAAGGGTTTTTATTTTGAGGGCTGTTTTCTTGATTTGATTAACGATTCTTTTCCACTACATTTTTTGTAAATACTATAGGAGCCGATCTCTTAAGAGTATCTAACGAATTAATTTTATAGTTTACGTTACTATTAGTTGCATTCCTCGTATTATTTTGACAATTATGCACATTAAAATTAAATTTATTGTTGATTTGTGTTACATTTAAGGATATTATTATTACAGGATCATGTATCTTTTCAGATTTTGTCATGTGTATTTTGCTATCTATCAGTGGTGAAATGAACTTTTTACAAGATTTATTTTCTGTAACATCAGACACGTTAGATTCAGTCAAAGTTTTCGTGAAAGTTATCTCTCGACTGTCATTTTCGGGAATAGTCAGAACCTTGCAATAATTTTCAGTAAAATTAAATCAGGTTCGTGATCATAGTTCAAAAAAGGTTCGGGACTGGAGTCGCTTAAAAGTAAAATTGGTAAGTTTGGTGACATGGCCCCTTATGTTAAATTATTGTCGAGATCTAAGACTTCAAGTAAATTATTTAAGCCTTCTAAATTTTGTGTCACATTAAGATCCAGTAATTTAGGATTAGTCATTTGTGTGCTAGCAATTCTGCTAGTTGATGGTATTGGAGTCATCATAACATTCACAATCACAAAAACAATTTTCAGTTTGGCAAAAACAGCTTAACACTCTGTGATCTAAGATGTGCGACGTATTAGCAAAACATAGTACTTGATGTATTTGCATTGTTCTAACAACTGGTTTAAGAACAGTGGGAACGTTGTTTTGAAACACAGGAACAACCATTTTTATTAGTTAAGTACCTGAAAACAAATATTACTCATGTAGGTAACATCAAACAATTTATAGAAGTAATACTATTATTAAATTACGCACATTTTACAAGAAGTCGTGTTATTCAGAGCACTGTATTAATAATTATGACGGTAGTAAATTTTTTTATAAAACCAATTAATTACAGACAATTACTTTACACACTCAAACTACCTAGCACAACATGCAAAGTGACACATACAACATTTATTTAGAAGCTGTCACTAAAGTTTTAATAATCTTTTAAACCGACAAATGTATAATCTTCCTAAGAATTCAATTCCGAAACATTTTCATTCCAATTCTACGTTACCAGCCTTTTGGTCACGGAAGGGAAGTATCGGAATACCTACCTTTATACTAATTTGTTTTTATTACTTTAAACTAACACATCAAATTAACAAGCTTGGTGTCAAATTGGATTCACTGAAAGGTAATAAAGATATCAAAATAATTTACAAGAAATAAACACGTACACTTACCTTGAAAATGGTTGCGGTTGCGGAGTATTCAAAATGTACCTGTATGTAGATGGGTCATTTTGGTTTCGTCCTCTATTAGTATCTTTTTTTTAGATTTGAAAATCTTAATTCGTTTTTGAGATATTTGCAAAAAACTAATCCCCCTTTTTTTAGTTAACTGTTTATAACTTTCGCAATTCTTGCAAGTGGAACTTGAATTTTTCAAAAATCATCTACATGTCATCCTGTATCGAATGAAACCTCGTTCATATTTTTTTGAGACTACTGAAAGAAGTTGACCGAAAAAGCACTTGTTGACTAGAATATTAGTTTTACGTGGTTTTAACCATGGTAATCATTTTTCACCGCGACTACGAAACATAGGCTACCTAGTTACGTACCATGCTGTAGGTATTGAGCTTACTTTTTGGAAATATTTATGTATATTCAATGGTGCTAATTACCTACAACCATTTTAATAATTAAGATATACATAGTTACCTACAGAAATTATAACAATGCTTTTAATTGCGTGTTGTTGTATTACTAGAATATAAACATCACACAACATAACGCGACGACGCCTCGGCGTTAACTTGATAGATCTAAGTACAAAGCAAATGACAAAGCCGACTTTTTTACCATTTCTGTAGTTACAGAATATTAACGTCATGCTTATACCCATATTTTTTTTTTATTAATAATTTTATAAGCGTAGGTAACACTCGTCACACACACGCCCCATTTCAATGCCTGATAACAAGTTCGTCAACTTTATTATAATTTATAATATAATTATACAAAACTAACTTCATTACATCATCCTCAGTAAAAAAAATTGTAAAGTTATTTACGAATAACAAGAGCGCCTATCGTTTGGAGGCACGGCTCAAACTCAAACCAGTCGGTCGGCGTCAGCTGGCGAAGCACGTCGCGTATCTTGTTAACTAGAACATTACGACAAAATGTCTCAGCAAGGCCCAGCGTTCGACGTCAACGCTATGACGTTGACCCGATGGGTTCTGGCCCAGCAACGACAAGCGCCGACCGCCACTGGAGATCTGACTCAGCTGCTAAATTCTATCCAGACCGCTGTGAAGGCCATACAATCGGCCGTGAGGAAAGCCGGCATCGCTAAACTGTTAGTATCTTTTAATTGCTATTTGGATAGTCATTGAATAGATAAAATGTATTGCGTCTAATATCTCTTTGCAAACAATCCAGGCATTAGATTAACTTGGTTTACTTATAAAAACTTATGCGTAGAAATATCTGTAGTTTATTAGCTAACTGTATTTTTCTGCTACGTTTAAACAGGCGATCGTAAATTATGCACAAGCCGGTGTTCCGTTTTTGTACCATCGCAACACCACTTTACTCAAAACTTTATTTGATGTCAGAGAAATGATATCGCATCCTGTATTTTGCCGGCCTTTGTATCTGTATGCAAATAAGAAGACATTGACCTTGGACCGTACCGACCGTTAAAAGTAGCTGTGTTAGTATATTATAATAACTACATACTAGTGATACTAGGCATCGGTTAATTGAATAAAACAATGTGAAGGTTATAATCTTTAAAAGTAAATTGTAACTTCTCGATCAACTACCACAAAAACTTGTTAATATATGTCAAACATACTCAGATACATTCAAAGCAGAAAAACTAGTTTTAAAAGTCAATACTAGATTGGATTTATTTTGGTATTATTGTTACTAGTCATGGTATCTCTGGCGACACGAACGTGCAAGGCGAACAAGTCAAGAAGTTGGATGTGCTCTCCAACGACCTATTTATCAACATGCTCAAATCCTCCTTCACAACCTGCCTGCTGGTCTCAGAAGAAAACTCCACAGTTATACAGGTAATACAAATAGAATAAGTATTCCAGTCAATTGATCGGACGAAACTACTATGTATACCTGAATAGAAAACTTGTTTTCACACAAAGAGGGCGCATAAGGGTAGACTAGGCAGATGAAAGTAGTTCATTCTAATCTATTTTAGACATGTTATAGCTTGCTCGAAAGCATAGGTACATCATGGCAAGATGACGTGCCTAAAAATTCGTTTATACCTATTTGTTTATTCTATCTTAAAATATGTGTCTCTATCACAGAAGATCAGAAGAACTTCACTATTAACATAAAAGAGAAAGAAATCGTGCCCACATTATATCTTAAAAAGGGTTAATAGCAAATAATGTATCCTCTGAATTTAGAAATAGACGCATATCTAGATGCGTCTATTTCTAAATTCAGACGATACATTATTTCGGAATAATGTTTCTAATAGGTACATACGTCATATTCTTCATAAGTAAACATACCTAACGGTTAATTTATAAAGTTATCACTTGACCCTAAGCACATTACAAAAATACCTGATAAGAGAATTCATACAGTTACTAACTAGACAGGTTCTCACATACATCAGAAACATTAAGTCTATTTATACAAGTTAGTATTGAAATGCAATTAACTACGCATTTCTAAGACAGAATTACTGAACGTTCGACCGCTAGCGATCTGGCACACGTATCCATTAGTTATCGTATAGTCTATGGCAATACTAATTACTATTAATCAATTGTAAAATCAAATATATTAGGTATTTAAAATTTCATATGGTACATTTTATATATACGGACATTTTACCTACTGCTTTATTATTGTACTAGCGGCTCACCCTGACTTCAACCGAGTTGAATGTATCTTTCAGATAGAGAAACATAATTATGTTTGTATCGGATGAGTTGATTTGGAGATAACCTCCTATATCCAAACTTACAACTTTACCTACCTCTATATAATATTAGTACAGGAATGTCGATGTACGCTTCTACCCATAGAGTACACACGGCTACACATCAAGTTAGATACCCTATATACGCATAACTACGCTTCATACAAAATAGAGAATTGCCGGAGAGGGACAGTGCATAGTGGTGTTGATGTAATGGTAAGGATAGAGCGCATAACGCACTCTCTCGCATGATTCGCAGCGTTCAACTTCTAATAGTTCAAAGTCCAAACAGTCTAGGTTGATATGTCGCTGTGTGTATTATGTTTCTACCAATCTGATATTAAGAGCCGGGCTGGTTTTATATGCTCGGAGGCCTTGGGCGATGAAGAAGTGGGCTTTTTTTTCGCAGATGAGAATTTCATAACAATTGTCACTGATATAATTTCAAGGGCCAAGTGATTGTTTCGTCTTGTTAAATAATTAATTATTCGGAGAAAATTCAAGACGAAAAAGTAATGCAGCTCTTGAAATGATTGATTTCAGTAAAATCCTCTATTGAAGTCTCCTCCGCGAAAATATGGCCATTTTCTCCCTTAAATCCGGCACAGGTTAAAAGTAATAAAGTAATGCATGCTTTCCAATTAGTAATTTGTATGTATAACACCCATATAATAACGGATAGACGTGATCTCATATAACCTAAGCATTTCATTAAATGCGACGTCACTTCGCCTGCCGGCCGTTGTTCTTAACCAAATACCTAGACGAATTTGTCATGACTATATTGCTATACCCAATACTACGAGAAAAAATTTTGCCCGTGGAACTACTGGTAGTACCACTGATAGTATCACGGGCAAGAAACGAATAGTCGCCCTATGTTGTACCTACTTTCGAAGACTTTAAAGGTAAGGTTTATACAAATAGGTATCTTCTGCAACTTTAAAGATTATTAATTTTCAGGTAGAAACAGAAAGACGAGGTAAATACGTCGTGTGTTTCGACCCTCTGGATGGCTCTTCAAACATCGATTGTTTAGTCTCCGTTGGATCCATCTTTTCCATTTACAAGTTAGTATAACACTTTAATAACATAATTATTGTTAAGTCGTGTACAGGTTACTTTTGTCACGGCGGCTATTATGTCACTCAATTCAAATTTATAGCAAAAGGAGAGACCGGTCATATTATAGTCTTATTTCGTGTGACAAACTCTATCTGTGCGCGTACTTTTAATTTAGCGTGGTTAACAAAATATATTCGGTTGCTCAGTTCATGACGCAACTGACTATTATAAATAAATCTTCCTTAATCAGAAAAATAGTTATTAAGTATAAAGTTAAGTTATTTTAACGGAAATATTTTGCCTATTTACGTACAATAATAACTTTCTACGCGAGTTTAAAATAGGTAGGTACCAATATAAGTGTATTTTTATTTTATTAAATACTTTGTACTTTTTACTTTATTCTCTAATACAATGAGCGAAGAAAATAAAATATTTATGAATAAAATATAATAAATTCATTGACGCTTGAACTGTAACTGGTTATAATAATAAGTTGAATTCGATAAAGTAAATGCATCTAGTTAAGCACGCTGATTTGCGCAAATACATTACAAGCCCGAACTTGTTTCAATTGGCAAGATTAATAAAATAAATATTACGACTTGTTTTTTATTTACCAAACAAACATACAGACTACAGTCTACCTAATGGTAATTGGTTACCTTTTGCTTTGGACGAGAAGTATGAGAAGCACAGAGTACTAGGTACTAGTCCTTCTGTGGCACTAGACTGTGCAGTGCACTGTGGAACTGAAAACACGATTTACCGCAGAAATACAACTCATCGTTATTTGGGCACAAACTTCTGAAGCGATGTAGTACTTTCCTATGGGCAGCAACAAGTTTAAACGGCTATCCCTCTGTGCTCATGTTTTTTTTAAGTCTTCTCCCGCACTAGAAATAATTCCTGTGTTGTGGGAGACTTTACAAACATTCAAACAACGGACACAAAGGACACCTAGTTTCGGGACTACCATTTGTGGATCACACAAATTTTTATCCCGTGTGAGATCCGAACACCCGGCGCCAGCGGCGAGGCGACCACTTAAAAACTTTCCTTCCATAAAAGGCATCCGCTAGAAAGTAGTACTTACATGTATATCATTGTATTTCTAGAAAGAAATCACAAGGCGAGCCAACAGAAGCTGATGCTCTTCAACCTGGCAACGTGCTGGTGGCGGCAGGATACGCTCTTTATGGCTCAGCTACTATGATGGTATTGTCTTTGGGGAAAGGCAAAGGCGTCAACGGCTTCATGTATGATCCTTCTTTAGGCGAGTTCATACTCACTGATCCTAACATGAAGATACCTGAAAGGGGAAACATCTATTCTATAAATGAAGGTAAGTAAGCATAGCTTATGTCAGTCACAAAACTTATGATAATTTCGTACGAAGCATCCCAGACATATATTATTATCTATTCTTACGAGTTTTGTCAACATGAATCATTCACTTACATCATGCTAGTCTTTCAAATTAAAACCAATACTTACTTATCTATTTTATGTAAATAAGGAAATAAACAAAGAAGCACTATTTTTAGAGAGATTAGTAGCTATGACTAACTGACTAACGGACGTGGACTGACTTTGCCTAAAGTTTCCGTTTCTACCATTTTGTCACAGTACCCCAAAAATAGCAAAATGATGAGACGTAGGTATTAATAATATTCTGTAATGATTATTTATTACGTCTATTTGATAACACATTGGAGCAATTAAAACGTGAGAGGATAATTAATTAATTACACAAAAGTCATGAGCAATGCTATGTTGTATACCTACCTAAGTTATCTTTTTGGGAGAAGACTAGGTATAGAAATATGACAGTCAACTGAGTCAACTAGTGTGATTCCGAGATTATATGACACAAAAAAAGAGATTTTTTCACCCAGGTAAACAATATTAAACCAGCATAGTACATTATTATACTTATAATTATGGTGAAATATGGTGTAATAAATTATAATTATGGTGAAATATGGTGTCATAAATTATAATTATGATGAAATATAGTGTCATAAAACACCTCGCTATTATGCCAAATCCAGTATTGTGGTTGAGATCCCTACTCAGGACAACAATTGGCACAGCTAATCTACAAGTAGTTTCTCCAAGACATTGATAATAATCTTTATGTTCGTTATAAGTCTGTTGTTTATAGTGCGGGCATTATCTTACAATTAAAACGTTAATTTATATGCTGGAACTGCAAATATTTCTCACGTTAACTAACTTCATATAAATAGGTATGTCTAGGTATATGTGTAAATATTAATAATGTCTGCCAGCTGGTCTTTGACGAAGTCAGTGGCGCTCCTTCTCACTATTTATGTGGGCTGGTATGTATGTTTATTTAAAAGAGCTATACTACATACCTTAAATGGGTCTAAAAATAGTACCTAGATATCTCTCTAAGGTTCTATACAACCTAATTTGGACGTGTACGTATTTCTTGTCACCATCTTAGTCCTAAGTTAAGGGCCATGTGCATAATTTTTTCTACTCTTAACATGTACTTTAATACATCGATATCTATTATATCATCTCACATAAGATCTACCTACAAATTAGAACTCCAAGACTATCTAGATACCTAGATTTTTATTAGTTGATAAGGTATAAGAATAAAATAAAGTTATATAGTTTGCTTAATTTACTAGTCATTTATGAACAGTCGAAATGTATCCGAAAAGGCACGTTTGGCTGTTCATAGAGGACTATTAGTGCCTACACTTATGCATGGAAGTGAAAGTTGGGTATGGCAAAAGAAGAATGAGAGCAGAATTAATGCTGTAGAAATGAGAGCGCTGAGAAATATATGCGGTGTGACTCTGAAAGATAGAATAAGGAATAGTGTGATTAGAGAGAGATGCGGCATAAAAGTGGATAAAGTGACGAGAATAGAAAAGGGTATGTTAAGTTGGTTTGGGCATGTAGAAAGAATGGACGAGAACAGACTGACTAAGAAAGTTTATAAGGCTAGTGTGAATGGAACAGTCGCAAGGGGAAGACCTAGGCGAACGTTTCTTGATCAGATCGGAGACGTTCTGGATAAAGGCCAGGTTAAGAGCACCTTAAACCGGCGAGCGTGTATGAGGAATGTTATGAAAGTGAATTAAGCCAGAGAAGTGTGTCAGGATCGGAGCAAATGGAAATCCGTAGTCTCTGCCTACCCCTCTGGGAAACAGGCGTAAATTTATATATGTATGTATGTACTAGTCATAATTTGTATGTCTTTGGATCAACTAGATGACCAACCGAACTTCTACCGATCCATAGGTAGTACCTAGTTGATAAGAAGAAATAAACATTCCACCAGCAGACTACAGTTTTTAAAAAACAGATGGACATTTAAATCTATGAAACGCATGTCATCCGCTATGATAGCTATCATAGCGGATGACATGCGTTTATTGCATTATTATTTCAGCAGCAACCAATCAAATTACTTGAAATGAGTTTGATTTTGATATATCTTGTGTGGAATCGAGTGTGAATGTAAACCTAACTTTCGTTTATGTACATAATTTATCAGTGATAATGGAAGCTTTAGCATTAGTTAGGTACCTACCTATATTCTCAATATACTTATTAAAAAAAAAGATAATATCATGAAAACAATTATTTGAAAACCATGATGATAAGTTTATAGGTAATGATAAAATAGTTGCATGACTTGTGATTTATGTGATAAGCACATAAATCACAAGTCATATAACAAGTACTTCACAAGTCATGCATGAATTTATTTCACAGTTAGTTAGCTATATAGACAGCGTTATCTTGACGAGTTTTGTCGTAGGTATGGATGTATTTATTATTATTTGTACTTCAAATAATCGATAGTATAATTTGATTTTAAATGGTGGCATGATTCAAATGGTCACTAAAATCAGCGCATGGGTCCGAAACATAAGTTTCTAACCAAGTGCGGGATAGAATTGTGTTTCAAATCAAAATCACTTGGCCGCGTTGGTAAAAAGACGTGCGAGTAAAGTAGACTGAAATTTCTTTGTAAAGATCCAACATAGAAATGAATGTCAGTTAGTATGTTTTGGTAAAATGAGTTCGTTGTAATTCGACGGTCTAATCTATAATTGAATCTCACATTAAGGTCAGTTCTCTAGTATTTTTATTTTATTTGTTAGTTAAGTATTATTAACACTACTTAGATAACTATAATAGGTCGTAGATACGAGGAAACTACCAATTTATACTAGTGTCCTAAATGCTTATAATTGGGTAACAATAATACCAAAAATCGAGAAAATTACGAGTCAACATCATTATTAATATTTTTACCGTGAATAGATTGCGTTAGTACTTTACTTATTTGTTTTTTACGTTATGCTTGTTTCTATAATACCTATACATACGTGTCCGGAATATTTATCCAATAAGAATAATGTAATCTTGTCTGTCAATAATCATTTTGTAATATCTTCATGGTCTTAACACGTATTATCGCAATTATCAAACTAACAGTTACAAATGTCTCTAAATGAAAAGAAAAGAGGCACTTGCTTTTCGTTTCAGTTTGAGGTACTACCTACTATGTACTGTAGCAAAAGTACCTACCTATTTGGTTGTAGGCATAAGTGCTAATCGTCCCGTTGAAGGAACTGGCTTTTGTCGAACTCCGTCAATCGTATTTGTATGCTATCTATGTAATTACTTATCACAAATCGTATTATATTTGCCTGATCATGTAGGTATTTTAATTAAATAGGTACATACATAATAATATTATGACGCCTATTTACGCGATAATTCACGCACGTAATAGATGGCGAGCCTATTACCTACCGTCTACCAGTTCAGATTCCGTGCTGCTATCGTAGTAATGCTTAAAAGCTTTGCCCGAGCCGAGAATCCAACCTGAGACCGCAGTCGTTTTTACTATCATTGCGCCATCATCATCATCATCATTGAGAGCTATTTCAATAACATAGTATATTCAGTAAAATATTTTCTATGCCAGGTTACGCGGCTGAATGGGCTGACGGCCTTAAAAAATACATTGAAGATAAGAAACAGCCGAAGACTGGTAAAGCGTACGGCGCTCGCTACGTGGGGTCTATGGTCGCTGATGTGCACAGGACTATCAAATATGGCGGCATTTTCATGTACCCCGCTACTAAGTCAGCGCCTAATGGAAAAGTAAGTAACCGCTAGCTAGCTGCCAAAGTCGAAAGTTATCAAATTAGGTAATCCCTTTGCAAGATAGAATGCATTGGTTGGCACATAGAGATCTATGTGCCAACCAATGCAATCTACCTTGCATTACATGCATTGAAAATAATAATATTGCCTCTACATAATGTAAAATGTAGCATTGTTGGATACGAGCCTCATACTGGAAGAAAGGCGCGAGATTCGATGCGTATTTTATGTATCTAAACTACATAGATCTGTACCGTGCTGACAAACGTGCGAGTCGGCATACTTTATAAATTTGCAAAATCATTTCAAATTTAGTGAAGATGCTATTCTTCACTTTAATTATTCCATTCATTCCTGCCAATTATTCCTTACCGAAGCTTTGAGTCCTATCTGACTCGACTACTTTCAATGAAGGACATAGGTACATAGATGTTCTCACAATACTTATATTTCTATTATGATCAGCTATTTCTGACGCATATATTTGCTTTGATTTCAAATATTTGTTATTTAAGTCACAGATAAGATAAGATATTTTTACAGACGTTACGATATCTTTACAATATTAGTAATCGTGACCCAATAGGCTATCGAACAGGGGCACGGCACACTTAAGACAATAACATGGTAAACAAAAATATAATTGGAGGCAAAAACTCTGGATTTGCATCATAACAAGGCCCAAACCTAGTCTTGGTACCTGCATCTTTCTAGAAAAGTCTAGGTTATGAAACGCAATGGGTCATTGTGACAGTCGGTATGATGAGCTCATCGATCACAATATCTTCTTACAGTACCTAATGAGTAATAAGATCGTTCAGGTTATCAATAATTGCATACTTACACTCTATAAACAAATCAATTTTAATTAATCTCACCCTGGGACCGTTGATCACTAAGGCGTACCTACCTATTATAAAATAAATGTAAATAATTTATAAGAATTCTGAAATAAATCTGATAATTTATTACAAAATCAACACGCAGGCATTACATCTATACCTACTAATATTATAAAGTTAAAGAGTCTGTTTGTTTATTTGTTTGTTTGGTTGAACTAATCTCAGGAATTACTGGTGCGAATTGAAAAATTATTTTAGTGTTGGATAGCCCATTTATCGAGGAAGGCTATAGACTATATAACATCACGCTACAACCAATAGGAGCAGAGCATCAATGTTTCATCAATCATCGTTCTGTTCTGTTGTCAATCTATACTAAAATACACTTTACGTAATTAAATTTAATATCAAAGCGTCAATCAATTAAATTAAAATTCTATTTTAATTTTCGACATTTCTCGCGAAATTTTTGCAAATTTTCGTTCATAAAAACCTTGTCTTGACAATTACAAACAACAAAAAATAAAACAGCCGAGTCGGTTAAGCCGTTCCTATGTGATGCTCCGTCATACATGTGGCAATTGATTTTTAAAATATTGTCTTATAATTACGCGAATATTATTCATTGAAATTAAACTACTATATACGGATTTTATCGCTTTTTATTAGCTTATAAATTAGTAAAATAAAATCAATAGTAGTAGTAGAGTAATATTTTCAAAATTTTGTAATACAGTGCTAAATAAACAACACGATAAAATCCGTATATAGTAGTTTAATTTCAATGAATTGATTTTTATTTATACAGTGTAATTTTGAAATCGTGTAATTCCTTTTAACCACGCATTCTACTGGTGATATGGAATAACCCTGACCATATTTTTATTTAATTAGAATTTTTTTTTTTTGAAAAATTTATATTCCGTTTTTTTCGTGAAATGGTGTCAGATAGTCATATGTTAACCAACAGAGGCAATTTTAATTTTTTACTAATTAAAATAAAAAAACATATTAATAATTAATGTCGTAAATAATAACGGGCGGTCCTTTTTATTGCCCCCTATTATTTACGACATCAGTTATTGTTATGTTATTATTTTTAAATTAGCAAAATCTTAAGATTGTGTCAGGTGGTTAAAATATGACTATTTGAAATCATTTCATGAAAAAAATCTGTACTCTAATTTTGCCTAAACCATTATTCTAATTAAGAAAAAATATGGTCAGGGTTATTCTATATCACCAGTAGAATGCGTGGTTAAAAGGAATTACACGATTTCAAAATCACCCTGTATATATAGATAGTTATTGTGCGGGACAGCAGCGCCACTGGCGGAGACCATGTAGACTAAAGCGAATAATTATTAACGTTGTAAATAGTATTAAGATATTGATAAGTTGTATGTTTTATATTAGAATACGTTATAACAAGTGTAAATATGTATAGTTTTGTAGGTATTTCATGTGAAGTTACAGTTTTTTGACAAATTACTATAAGCGGTTCTCGCTATGGTAAAGAATCGTTGTACTTAAGCTTGTGACACAAAATATAAGTAGATTCTGATTGGTTATAATTCTTAAGTTCTAATTGATTGTCCAATTAAAAAACTTGTATTTTTGAATGAGAAATCATATAAAAGACGGTGCCAAAATGTATGTCGACACAGTCCACCGCCAACAGTACAACAGTGAACATCAAGATTAGCCAAATAAAGGAACACAAGAAGACCCCATACTTCAGACTTTCATTATTCACCAAGCCAGCACACTTAATGTACACAGTCCGGTACATTAAATGGTCCTTCGAGCCGGATCCCAGTGAAGACTGAAATCTGAAGACTACAAGTTTTACAAGCAAATTAGAAGCTCAAGCCATCAGGAAATCGAAGAATAGAACATGCCGGTGACACGCTCTGAAGGAAGAGGACGCAAGATGGTCTCGGACCAAACTCCCTCGTCGTCTGAGGATACGAGCACCTCAACGACAGGAATTACGACCGAAGCAAGTTCAGCCTTTACAGCAACGGACGCTACCATCACAACAGATAGCAACGCCGCATCTGTCGCCGCGACGCTAGCGCCCTTAGTCGGACTCGCCTCGGGAATTGAAGCGCCCTCCGCTGCCGCCCCTTCAGTAGCACCCTCCACAGCGACGACGCTGCCGATCGACGCTGTATTCATGAAGCCACCTGGTACGAGGGGTGCCGAACCCCCCCTCACCTGCCCCGAAGTCCTGATGCGGAGTGAAACTACGACTGTCAAGAGAAGATTGAAGAACACCGGTGGCCTGCCAGAGCCGTGCAGACCACAAGTACCTTCCGCCCCCAGCAAGAAGGGGTCAAATGAAAGGTCCTCAGCAAGTCGAGTCAAAACACAGAAGATAGCGAAGGCACGGGAGGAGCTGCTTCGACTGCAAGTGGAGTTAGCCACCGCTCGCCTTAACGCCTTAATAACAGAAGACTCCGATGAAGATGAAATACCAGAAGACGTCTCCGTTTGCACCGAACGCAACGAACGAGTCGACGACTGGTTAGAAAAGCAGAATCCTCAACCCATATTAGCAATCACCAACGAGCCGCGCCTGTCAGAGGATCTGCCGAACAAAAGAACAACAGACGAGCACTGTCAGCCGACAGCCACAATGCAACGAACACCGGCGGGAGTATCAGAAGAGCACCATCAATCACCGTCTACAACACCAGCGGGAGCTCAAGACTTCAAGACGCTAGCTGAAGCCATCACACTCGCCGTTAGATCGGGTCAACGCCCCAAGTTCATTGACCTACCCGTGTTCAGTGGATTGCATCAAGAATGGTTACCCTTTCGCGCCGCCTATTATGAAACTGAAGAAATGTATACCGGCGTTGAAAATACGAACAGATTGAGAAGAAACCTCAAGGGGAAAGCGAAAGAAGCAGTCGAAGGACTACTCATCACAAACGGTCACCCATCCGAGATCATGAAGACCCTCGAAAACCGTTTTGGAAGACCAGAAGCAATCGCGATGATGCAGATGGAAGCGCTACGAGGATTGCCGCGCCTCACCGAGTCGCCGCGCGACATCTGCATCTATGCCACAAAGATCTCAAACATAGTGGCAACTCTGAAAACTTTGAAATGTGTTAACTACATGTACAATCCGGAAGTGAGCAAGACCATAGTTGACAAGTTAACACCCACGCTACGCTACAGATTCTTCGACTTCTCCGCTGCCGAGCCGAAAGAAGATCCAGATCTTATTAAGCTAGAGAAGTTTATGAGAAGAGAGGCGACGCTATGTAGCCCTTACGCGTTACCCGAGCAAACACCGACTCAGCCATCATTCGTCACACCAAGAAGGCCGCAGAAGGTCCACAATGTTACAGAGAAGCCGTATACGCCGAAATGTCCAGCCTGTGAAGAGATGGGGCACGCGGCGACTGAGTGTGGACGCTTCAAGAAAATGACTGAGAACGAACGTTGGGACATAGCCAAGTTGAAACGCCTATGCTTCCGATGCCTAAAGTTTAGGAACAGCATGCATCGTTGTCAGACTAAGCCGTGTGGGATAGACGACTGTAAGAAACCTCATCACAAGCTGCTACATTACGTCAAGAAAACCGAGAAGACAGAACCAGAGGCAACAGAAGTCATCACCTCTACATGGACCTTGAAAAGGAAGGCATTCTTGAAGATTATACCGATACAGGTGGAAGGCGCAAGCGGACCGATCGACACCTACGCACTAATGGACGACGGTTCAACAGTCACCCTGATAGATGAACACCTGGCTCAGCAGATAGGAGCTAAGGGACCCGTTGACCCACTCAGGATCCAGACAATCAGTGACGTCAAGACATCGGAAGTGGCTTCAAGAAGAGTAACGTTTACATTAAAAAGTCACAACGGTTTCGCCGGCAAGATACAAGCGCGCACAGTGAGAAATCTTCAAGTGTCATGCCAAAGTGTCTTAAGGGAACATCTGAAAGGGTGCAAACATATACGTGAAATTGAAGATCAACTAACATATGATAACGTGAAGCCAAGGGTTCTAATCGGTCAAGACAATTGGCATCTGCTGCTGGCGTCAAAAGTGAAAAAAGGAAACAAAGATCAACCGGTGGCATCTCTTACGCCGCTAGGTTGGGTGCTTCATGGGAGCCTTACGAAACCGAAAGCATGCAGTACTGATTTCGTATCACACGTAATTGAAGAAAGTGAAGATCGCATTGAAAGCCTCGTTAAACAGTACTTCGAGATGGACGCGATCTGCCTGAACCCCAGAAGACCCAAGTCAGATCCTGAAGAACAAGCCCTTCGCATATTGGAGAATAACACCAGGAAGACAGAAGATGACAGATACGAGACAAGTCTCCTGTGGCGTAAAGAAGATTACAGCTTACCCGATAACTATGAAAACTCCGTGAAACGACTGCACAATATAGAAAAGAAGCTGGACCGAGACGAAGAATTGAAAGCCAAGTACACAGAACAGATGACAGCTCTCATTAAGAAAGGGTACGCCGAACCTGCACCGCCGCAGGCGACACTCGGGAAGACGTGGTACTTACCACACTTCGCGGTGGTCAACCCTATGAAGCCGGAGAAGCTGAGAGTGGTACACGACGCTGCAGCCAAGACTAAAGGCGTATCACTCAACGACATGTTACTTAAGGGCCCAGATTTACTTCAGTCACTGCCGGGAGTTGTCATGAAGTTCCGACAACACGCGATAGCAGTTACAGCCGATATCAAGGAAATGTTCATGCAAGTTAAGCTGCGAGAACAAGATAGAGACGCACTCCGTTATCTATGGCGCGGAGACAGGAGAGATGACAAGCCGCCCGAAGAATTCAGGATGACGTCATTAATATTCGGCGCGTCAAGCTCCCCATCCACAGCGATATATGTAAAAGATTTAAACGCGAAACAGTACGAAGCTACACATCCGGAAGCAGCGTTAGCAATAAGAAGTAAACACTACGTCGACGATTATCTAGACAGCTTCGAGACATTGGAAGATGCCATACGCATAGCAAAGGACGTGCGAGATGTGCATAAATGGGCAAGCTTCGAGCTAAAACAGTGGAAGTCAAATTCACCTTCACTACTGGCGGCGTTAGGTGAACAAGAGCGAAAAGAAGACATCGAGCTGTACACATCAGAAGAAACGACGGAACGCGTGCTAGGAGTCATATGGAAGATCACTACCGACGAGCTGACCTTCAATCTCAACCTGACCAGAGTCGAACCGAAGCTGCTGGAGGGAGAGACACCGACGAAGAGAGAGGCCCTCAAGACCGTCATGTCTTTGTTCGACCCACTCGGCTTCGCATCCCCGGTCACCATCAAGGCGAAGCAATTACTTCAAGAAGTATGGCGCAGAGGAACGGACTGGGATGCCGAGATTGAAGAGGACCTAGCCGAAGAGTGGAAAGTGTGGATGACCCATCTACAAAGACTTCGAGACGTGACCATACCGAGGAGATATCTTCACTACAGCAACGCGACAGAACTACAGCTTCACATATTCACCGACGCGAGTGAGTCTGCCTACTCAACAGTGCTGTATTGGCGTGCAGTGACACCGAATGGGGAGACAGCCGTATCCCTCATTATGGCTAAGGCAAAGGTGGCACCGTTGAAACTCACGTCAATACCTAGGCTAGAACTCCAGGCCGCAGTAATGGGCACAAGATTAGCCGAGGCCGTCACAGAAGCTCACGAGAGGAAGCCCGACAACAGAACGTTCTGGACAGACAGCAGGACGGTGCTGACATGGATAAAGACAGGCTCCAGATCATATAAGCCCTTCGTGGCACATCGTCTAGCAGCGATAGAGGAGAGCACGAAAGTGAACGAATGGCGTTGGGTGCCGACCAAGCTAAACGTAGCCGACGACGCCACCCGCGACGTTCCTATCGAGTTCAACAAACACCATAGATGGTACAAAGGTCCCGACTTCCTATACGAAGATGAAAACCTCTGGCCGACCGAGACACCAACCACGAAAACAGAAGAGGAATCATCAGAAGAAAAGGTACATCTCATTCAAGTTCGAAGAAAAACAAAGCTAAGTGAAAGCCTGCCGGAAGTGTCACGTTTCTCCGACTGGACGCGCCTCCGTTTCGCCACAGCGAGGGTGCTACAATTCCTTCAGTTGTGTCAACGTCCAACAGAAAAGGTCAATCATAGAAGAACCATCAGAAACAAGGAAGCGGACCCGATATGGAACCGATCGAGCGAAAAGAAAATAGTGAAAAAGATATCCCCGTCAATCCGTAGTAATAAGTTCATTCCGCTAACGGCAGACCTGATAAGAAGAGCAGAAGAACTTCTGATGCGTGCGTCACAAGAACAGGCGTTCGCAACTGAAATTGAAGAATTGAGATACGACAAGCCGGTCAACAGTGAAAGCCGTCTTCGACACCTGAGTATTGAACTGATCAACGGCGTTATCAAACTGAGAAGCCGCATCCGCGCCGTCAAAGAGGTGGGCGAACAGATCACGAGCCCTATGATACTGGACGGAAATCATGCGACAGTGAAGCTATGGATACGAGCAGTACACCGAGAGTTACATCACGCCGGTGTCGAGACAACAGTGAATGAGTGCAGACAACATTATTGGGTACTACGATTGCGCCCGATAACACGAACAGTGATAAGAGCGTGTTTGTTTTGCCGAATGAAAACGCAAACACCTCCATACCCGAGGACTGGGGATTTGCCAGCGTGTCGTTTAGCACACCACAAGCGACCATTCACTTACACCGGAATAGATTACTTCGGGCCCTTATCTGTAGCAGTGGGAAGGACGCGGCAAAAGAGATACGTAGCGATATTCACCTGTTTAACGACGCGCGCCGTACATTTAGAGATAGCGGGGTCATTAACCTCCGATTCCGCTATCATGGCATTAAGGAGGATGATCGCACGACGTGGATGCCCCACAGAGATATGGTCGGACAACGGGACCAATTTGAAGGCTGCGGACAAAGAGCTTCGAGAGGCGATCGCCGGAATGGAGCAGGAGGCAACAAAGAAAACCATCTCCTGGCGTTACATACCGCCCGGGGCCCCATTCATGGGCGGGGCATGGGAACGACTAGTGAGGTCGGTCAAAACCGCGCTCACAGCTACGCTACACGAAAAGTGTCCGACGGAGGAAGTTCTGACGACCCTACTCAGCGAAGCCGAATACACCGTGAACGGCCGACCCCTCACACACGTCTCCGTCAGCGCCGAAGACCCAGAAGCCCTCACCCCAAACCACTTCCTATTGGGTGGACAAGGGAGAGTGCCACTGCCAGGGACGTTTACCGACCGCGACGAGACCTCGAGATCGAAGTGGAGAGCAGCGCAGCGCCTAGCCGACGTTTTTTGGACTCGTTGGCTCCGAGAGTACCTGCCCGAGCTTCAACACCGGCGGGAGCCCCACGGACGAGGACCTGCTGTTAAGGTCAACGACCTAGTGCAGGTCGTCGACCCCAATTCGCCACGAAACATATGGGTACGAGGACGAGTGACGGCGACCTACCCTGGACCGGACGACGTGGTGAGGACAGTGGACCTCCGGACCAAAGGCGGCATTCTACGTAGACCTGTACGCAAGCTGGTGGTACTCCCTGTGAACATGGACAACGCGCCCGCACCGACTGAAGATGCGAAGACTTCGCACGGCGGGAGAGATGTGCGGGACAGCAGCGCCACTGGCGGAGACCATGTAGACTAAAGCGAATAATTATTAACGTTGTAAATAGTATTAAGATATTGATAAGTTGTATGTTTTATATTAGAATACGTTATAACAAGTGTAAATATGTATAGTTTTGTAAGTATTTCATGTGAAGTTACAGTTTTTTGACAAATTACTATAAGCGGTTCTCGCTATGGTAAAGAATCGTTGTACTTAAGCTTGTGACACAAAATATAAGTAGATTCTGATTGGTTATAATTCTTAAGTTCTAATTGATTGTCCAATTAAAAAACTTGTATTTTTGAATGAGAAATCATATAAAAGACGGTGCCAAAATGTATGTCGACACAGTCCACCGCCAACAGTACAACAGTGAACATCAAGATTAGCCAAATAAAGGAACACAAGAAGACCCCATACTTCAGACTTTCATTATTCACCAAGCCAGCACACTTAATGTACACAGTCCGGTACAGTTATAGATTTTCTAATTGTGCCAATCAATTTGAAACTTGACGTCTGTAAGTACACTTAGTACTTACCTATCAAAATACTTAGGAAATGGGCTTTAAATAAAAGTTATCAAATATGGACATAGTTTATACTATATATTATTATATAGCTATTATAACGTTAAGGGGTTTGTTTATTTAAATACGATACTTTCAGGCACTACTGTAGCTAACTAACCTACCTAGCTGAGTAGCTTTTTTCTACGCATGACATCACTTTAGAATGCAAAGAACCGAACCAATAATGAAAATCTCCATTTATTGCGGGTCAAAACACTGGCCACAAATGCCTACCTACTAGTGTTCTAGTGACTACCTGCTTGTGCCCGGTGTTCTCATCCGTTCTCGTTAATTTATAGACTGACTAGTCCATAAATTAACGTGAGCTATCTCAAACCATATCTTTTTGGAGCACCTGTTAACATTCCCAATTATTGTGCAATCTACAACAAATAAAACTTTTAACATCTTAACTTCTTTGTTTTCCAGCTGCGTCTGCAATATGAATGCAACCCGATGTCGT
The DNA here is from genome assembly GCA_963675205.1 of Catocala nupta. Taxonomy (NCBI): domain Eukaryota; kingdom Metazoa; phylum Arthropoda; class Insecta; order Lepidoptera; family Erebidae; genus Catocala; species Catocala nupta. The sequence continues at coordinate 22,228,473 of OY776092.1, read as the reverse complement.
TTATCGTGACGGAAGCAGGTGGTCTGGCCAGCAACGGCAAGATCCCCATACTGGACATCGTACCAACGGCGATCCATCAACGGGCCCCTTGCTATCTCGGCTCTAAGAAGGATGTAGAAGAACTCCTGTCGTATATTAAGTGAAGTCAAGAAATTTATTACGCTGTTATATGAATGTATTTAAACAAAGTTGTCTATTTTATTGTATCTATTTAATATATAACTAAGACTGACGTATTTTTTATTTGTACAATGTATTTAATCAATCAGCCTTTTGCATTTTCCACTACTGGAATTAGCAATTTTGCGTCATTCGCATTTTTTCTTAACTACTGTCTCCACCACTGCTTCAGTAGGTCTCGCCGAACGGGTGGTACCTTGCACATGGTATCTTAGGAACTGTTTTACGTATAAGTATTTAAAAAATATTTTGCTTCAGATAAGCCACTAGGTATAGCTTTTAACCTCCCCCAATAAACTTATTGAGGAAGGTTAAAAGCTATGCCTAATATCTTGGCTACAAAACGAAGGACTGGAGCAGGTAATATTTATTTATTAGGAAGACCAACAGCTTTGAAATACATAGTAGTAAAAAAAAAATGCAACAGAGAGTCAATGATAGGTCTCCACGACTAATTCTTAATTCTATATAACTGTTCCTCAATTTTTTGCCTTTGTTCCACCAAAAATACTAATTGCACATCAAAATATGCTTACCAAAAATACTAATTGCACAGCAAAATATGCTTACCAAAAATACTAATTGCACAGCAAAATATATTCAATGAGTTCAAACTAAGTCGACGGAGCCCCGCTTCGCGGGGATTCTATTTTTGGGATTGGATTTTTGGGATGGATTATATTTTAGTGAGCATATTTTGCTGTGCAATTAGTATTTTTGATGGTCATTATATTTAATCCCATTCATAAATAACACTGCGTGGATAGTAATTATTTTATCACTTAAACATTTAAAATATAACAAATAAAGAAAAATTAAACAGAAATACACCTTGTAAAAAAGTCAAGACTGAGCATGCGCTTCACTGCATCAGGTTGAGAATAAAAAACGTCAATGTTGAACTTTCTTACTTGTTCGTTTATAGAATCACTCGCTCGCCAGATAAATGTTTTTTGTCTGTAATTTGTGGATACTAAAGGCAGGTGAATAGGCTTATATCGTCTCATGCTTTTCGTAGGTACGTTAAAATTTATTTTAGAAAGTAGGCAATGGACCATCCTTTTTGCCAGATAACAAATTCATTAGATACAAGACATCTGCTATCATACGGCGGTTGGCTTACGGCAAGGTTTGAAATTTTGCACATAGTTTGAAGTAATTATCGGACTTATATTTCATTTTCATCTTTTATAAGAGAAATTTTATAAATTTGTGTGATATATTTTCAATTTGAGTTGCTTATGTATTATATCTCGGTTTTCAGACCTGACTTCTCTATTCCAATATACTACGCACAAAAGTACAATACAAGATTTTAAAAGTTTTAGCCTCCTTAAAACTATTAGATGCTCGCATCGCAAACCCGAACGCCTGCAAAGCTCTAGTAACTGTATTATCAATATGATCATTAAAAAGCAACTTAGAATCGTGTATATTACAAAGATCGCGGACATTACGGAGTTGTATTAGTTTATGGTCGTTTAGATGATATTCTGATGGTAATACGACAGGTTTTCTACTAAGTATAAGTAACTACTACGGATTCAAATCTATTCAGGATGCAGTAATCTGTTAAGCGTGATAGGTCTGATTGGAGAGCAAGGCAATCGGCAGGCGTTGAAACTAATTTGAAAACCTTCATATCGTCCGCAAAGGAGAGGAGGCGAGAATGATGGAAGCATTGGTCGATGTCGTTTACGAAGATCAGAAATAACAGAGGGCCAAGAAGTGAACCTTGGGGAACGCCGCTAGGCACCATTACCCAGCTAGCACATAATTATTAATCACTACTGCTTGGGATCGATTAGTTATATAAGAAGAAAACCATTTCAACAGGTCACCTCTGATGCCTATCAACTGTAGCTTAACTAGTAAGATGGTATGATCAATTCTATCAAAACATTTCGTTCTTCTGTTATATAATCATTTAGTAGAATTAAGTTTGAGGTTGTGGAACGCCCCTTGAGAAATCCGTGCTGGAAACTATTAAAACAATTTTTTAAGGCTGGACACATCTGATAATAAAGTACGTTTCAAAAATTTTTGACACTATACGTAGTTTAGACACTGTTCTGTAATTAGTTACATCAGATTTGGACCCCTTTTTATGAATCGGAGTAATAAATGCCCTCTTTCATAATCTTGGTACAGTACATTCTGAGAGCGACTTATTAAATAATATATAGAGTGGAATAGCAATGGTATCTGCGCATTTATGTAGAAAAGACGGAGGTATTAAGTCGGATCCAGCTGATTTATCGAGATCAAGCGATTTTAGAAGTTTTATTACTGTTGTAATGCTGAGTGCTGCGTGTACCTTATCAATCTCGTACACGGTTCTGCGTTCAAGATCAGAGTTATGTAATGTTAAAGGTGTTGCTTGAGAAGGCTGCAGAAAATTAGATGCAAAGTAATCATAGAAAATGTTACAAATAGTCTCCCCTGTGTTTGCAAATTGGGAACCGTACATTATGGAGCTGGGTATGCTGGCTGATTTATGATGTCCTTTGATGTAGGTCCAAAATTGTTTGGGATTTCTCTTGATTGACTCTTCGACTAATTTAATATGTTTGTCATAATATTCTCTCTCTAACCGCTTGACCCTTTCCCGTAACAGTTTAAATGTTTCGTAATCCGATCGATTGCCATATATCTTAAACTTCTTATTATATTTATGCTTTTCTTTGATACAGTTTTTCAATGCCGCCGTATACCACATAGGAAAAGAGTTTTATTGTTAATAATATACTTATAAACAATAGTCTTGTGCATCATTCGTTTGTATAAGATTGTTTGAAATTGCATTTATTCATATTATAACGAAAACTAATCAAAACCTGTTATGCTTGTCTGTGGCTATGTCTGATATTTTCCGCTACCGTGTGAACTTCGAGATAAAAAATATATATAAACAATCTAACTATCCTAACTTATGTGTTATGTACTTTAAGCCGAATGTGAGTTTGATTTTTACGCTTTCACGCCGTAACTACTAGACCGATCATCAGTATACCTATGGCCTGTTATACCAGTCTATACTTCGAATGTCATTATATATTTTATCATAATCTCCTTTTAAAAACAAGTATTTTGTTCGAGGCGCAGGTTTGAAATAGTTACAATTTAGGTAACGCGAATTGTACAGAAAGAGCTTTATGATGCGGATCAATAGGCACTAGCGGATCAAAGCATTCGAAAACGTGCAGACTCATTTGAAAGAATAAGGTATAATATCCTGCCATGCGCATTCTTTACGTGGTTAAGTTCTGAAGATGTAACGTGTCAATCAAACAGTGTTCATCGGAAGTGTTTGCATTGCTCGGTGTCGTAGTATAGTCATCAATATTTTATTTCTATTATCAATATTATATAATATAAAAACAATAATAATATGAAACCATGTATCAGTATACATGGTTGATATTATTATTATTATTGTTATCACTAGCGCGGGCTGGCAGACTTCACATCTTCGAGAACATTACTCTTAACTCTTAGACCTGCAGGTTTCCTCACGATGTTTTCCTTCACAGTTAAAGCGAGCGATAATTAACTATTCAATACGCACATTATTTCGAAACGTAAGAGATGCGCGCCTTGGGATTCGAATTCGATACTTCTGCGTGCCAGTCCAACGGTATTTAACTAGACTATCGCTGCATAATCTAAATATAATATTGGTATAACCGTAGGACACACATAGTATAAAATAAAACGAATGATAAACTTAACTAGGTTTATTTACATGAAAAAATATGAAATCGTCACATCGTCACACAGTTCGGCGTACTGTCTGTCTCAAAGGTTTACACATGCCAGTCTTAACAAATCTGAACAGTTAATAAAAATATCTGCTTTAGAAATACATCTTATATTTGATTTTAAGGCGAATAATACGAGATATAGAGATGTCGAATCAGGAATACATCTTGTGTTACCACATGACCAGTTACAGACACATATATTATAAGATATTCAATACCATTAGTCATAACCTAGCAACAGAAAATAACCTTCGATTGCAATGATATTCTCTTTAAGATTAGAGAACAAAGTCCTGACTAATATTATAAATACGACTGTGAGTTTATTTGTTACTCTTTCACGCCTTAACTGAAATTATTCGTTCGCATACACGTCAGGGGTACAGAAAAGGTCATAGGGATCAATCATCCAGACAAAGAGTAGTACTCCTGAGGAATGGAAATTTATTGTGAAAATATATATTAACGCGAGCGAAGCCATTACTACGTATCCTATATCAAACAGTATTTGCCACTTTACGCTGGGCCCAAATTGGTGTGTAGGTGTAAACCGAGTGTGTGCGTACAACTGGTCATGGCAACACAAAATCATTTCTAATGTCAAACGTCATCACAAAAACGCTTATCACATAAACACTAACAAACGCACCATTACTTTGTATCGAGTTCATAAATATATAGTTAACACTAAGATTTCATGCCCAACAATATTATTTTAATCATTATCTAGACTACAAATACTATGAACTAGTATAGTAATCGGAATTACAAACGATTATACAGTAGTGGTATGGAACGGTGTGGCCATTTTAAAGAAAACTTAACAAAACTATGGTTCAGGAAATATTACAAACAAAAATATAAATAATAGTAGCTTAACTCGGCCACGCTTTGCTGTGGCTCAGTCTAATAGTAATTATTAGAAAAGTAAGTAAAATTATTCTAGTTTCCATTCTCATAGGAAGTTCGGATTGAAAGATACATAAAACACAGAGAAATTTCAAGTCAATCCATTTACTACTTTTCAACTTTGCGGACACATACGGCAGTTGAGTTGTAATATATAAAAGATTTTCTCGTTGTACCTCGAACCTTTAACAAATAGATTTCAAATCTACATATTATCATGACAATTTGAAGACTGACAAGAATTTTATATAAACATTCATAGTCTGGAAGAATTCGAGCATTCTATTTAAATCTTCGAATTGTTCATGTTCTTTAGTTATTAAAGAAAATATTCGTAAGATTGTCAAAGTTCCAAGTTCATAATATTATCTCTATTATAAACTTGAAGCGTCGCCTATCATAATCTCTACAATTATTTGACACCTATACAATACTATATTTCTTAAAAAAGGGTATAAATTATATAACTTTTAAATATGACCACACACATACCCTACCGGCCAAAAGTTTGAGACCACAAGTTAAAATATTGTTTCACAATAAAATTTGTTAAAAATACATATGATAAACAATTAATTTGAACACCTGCATATACAATGGATATTTAACTATTTTTCGAAGTCATTATTTCTATTTATTTTTATGTAATCATCGTACAAAGGTCTTTTGTCTAGAAACATCAATGGGCGCCGCGTGCGGACCGCGCGCTAAAGTCATTGTAATATTATTGTTACCTGACTATTATTCATTATTTGGGCTTTGTTTTGTGTTAACAGAATTTTAGGAAATTTTAACTTCCTAAAACACTGTGAACACCTGAGTTTCCATGGAGTAAATATTTCTTAATCTTGGTTAGTCCGAGCTCGTCGTTCTTACAGTGAAGACATCTCATTATGGGAAAAGTACGCCAAATTAGCGGTGAAACTCATGCTGTCATCATTGCTTTACACAACGAAAGCAAATCTGAACGTGCGATTGCTACTCAGCTCAAGTTGTCGAAGACTTGTGTTCATAACACAATAACCCGATACAAGGAGACTGGCAATAATCAAGATCGTTCGCGGTCGGGAAGGCCGAGAGCTACCACTTCTAGCGAGGATAAGTTCATCGTGGTAACAAGCAAGCGGAATAGACGCCTGACAGCACCAGAAATCCGCGCTGAAGTGAACAAATCCCGGTCTACACCTGTGTCATTGACCACAGTGAAAAGAAGACTAAGAGACGCTAAGTTATTTGGTCGCGTAGCAGTGCGAAAACCTCTCTTAAGGCCACAAAACAAAAAGAAGAGAATGCAGTGGGCCCATACCCATCGAGACTGGAGTGAAGAAGACTTCAAAAGAGTTCTTTGGACAGATGAGTCCAAATTTGAAGTGTTTGGGAGCAAAAGACGTGTTTTTGTTCGGCGGAGTGCCGAGGAAAAGATGATGCCAGACTGTGTCCTGCCCACAGTGAAGCATGGCCGTGGTTCCGTTATGGTTTGGGGTTGTTTCTCGAGCCGTGGAACTGGAGATTTGGTACGAGTCGAAGGAATTATGAAAAAGGAGCAGTACAAAGCAATATTGGAGTGTAATGCTGTACCATCGGGACTTCGGCTAGTTGGAGATGGCTTTATTTTCCAACAAGACAACGACCCTAAACACAGCTGCAAATTATGCCGGGGTTATTTAGATACAAAAGAAGCAGAAGGGGTGTTATAAAACATGGTGTGGCCCGCTCAGAGCCCCGACCTTAACCCTATAGAACTTTTGTGGGAAGAGCTGGACAGAAACGTGCGCAGTTGTTGTCCCAGCTCACAAGAAGATTTGTGGAGAGCATTGCAAGAAAGCTGGAACAATATTTCACAAGAAACAATCGACAAATTGATTGCCCGCATGCCAAGACTTCTCAACAAAGTGATTCAATGCAAGGAAGGGTTTTTTGATGAAAAAGCTGTTTAGCTTGTCAACATATATTTTAAGTTAAATTGTCGAAATATTTAATATTTTTTATTTATATTTAATTGCATTTGCCATACTTAATAAATATCACAATAAATCCTTTCATGTTTAGCTTTTTATTTTGAGTTTTACATCCATTTGCAACTTTGATGTAGGTGGTCTCAAACTTTTGACCGGCAGTGTATAACTGTTGCTCGCTGTCAAGCCATTACGGCCACAGCGAATGAGTCCTGGGAGGCATGTATCACGGTTTATCAAATCTTACGTAATGTTTCATTTATACTTACTCCAGTACATTTTATGAAAAACAAATCAGCCTGATGTGATCGACTATTATTCTAATTCAGTGTTACGAGATTTCAAATACGGATTTATTGAAAAAGGCATTGAATTGAATGCAAATAGTATAACATACACTTAGCTTTGAATATATGGAGTCTTCAATTATTCTTAGACAATAAAAGTGCCTAAGCCTGCTCTTCGCAAGATGGTAAGTGGTTATCAAAGGCTAGAATTGCTCGTAATATCAGGGTATCACTCGCACATTGCATATTATATGATACACTTACTGGACGAATCATAAAACAGTGTTAGTAGTCGTCAGTTATTTTATACAAACTTTGAAAATATTAAACAGATTTCTTACTAAATACATTATGAAAGATTTAGACAAATTTAAATTTCATTGCTTCTCACACAGTATCGCCATGACATAATATTCGACAAACTTACACTATCGGTAGTACAGTCGGCCGAAAATGTGGTCTACCTCGATCGAGGTTCATTTGAACATCATGGAACAATAAGGTCGATATTGTCTTGTAATAATATTATGACAGTGACCATTGCTCTCTTTATAATGTATTATATTTATGTCATGCCATGTGTAAAGTCAACCTTAGCGATAAATAGATCTAACAGACAATTTGTCAGAAACTGATAGACCTCTTTCTTGGCTGACTGTACATATTTCATCTAACCATAACCAAACAATACCAACATTTGTATACTGAACGTTTGTACCTACTTACACTAGCTTTACAAATATTCCACTTCATTGAGCATCTGTTACATTGATACTGAATAATATTTGGTCATACATCGAGCTCAAAATCCTTATATATAATAGTGTGATGTGTATGGGTTAGGCAGTAAGGGCTATGAACTGATGGAACACGTCTAAGATGTGAGGGTCCAAGTCTTGAGTGAAGAGAAGAGTCTCCAAAGTGCTGCTGTACTTTTGTACTTGTTCGTGGTGCTGGAAAGAAAATGAAGTATTGATATTTAAGATACAACATTATTTATATTATGATAAAGAAGTATGAGGCTCGGGTGATTGTACGTCTTAACTACAATAACCACTCTGGGGCAATATAAATGCAAATAGGTACATTGCTACCAGGGAAACTATTCGCGCGGTGCGATGTTTCAACAAAATTAGAAGCAAAACTACTTGACATGTCAGCTGTTGTCATGTTCAGGACTTATTTATTTAAGGGAATAAGGTCCTCCAGTATCCTGCAAGAGAGATATAAACATATCTCTTGTTATACAGGCATCACGTCTAATGTCACATTAAGTGGGTCGAGCGGTTGTTTGCTATGTATAAAAAAGAATATACTCCTGCAACTCCTACGCTAGGAATAATCTCTGGGAAAACAACAGACACAATGGACACCCAGACTCAGTCCTTTCTTTTTCTAAATGCTTTCGGACTATGGTGATATACAGTGGTGGACATATAATTAGAAACACTTGCGACGTATTTCACATTATACAAGGCACATTGCCGTAAAACTTTTGTTTTAGGAAATAAAACAACAAAATGCATAGAATACATTCAACAACTTATAATTCATTAAAAAACAATTAAATATCCGAGTTTACAACTACCATTTAGATATTTAGTTACGTACAAACAACTAAACGACATTTGCAGTACCATCCGTCATGGACAAGTAATTAGAAACAATAAAGAAATGAGGGGAAAATCAAAGTTATTAACGTGTTAACGTCATCAATTTCAAATTATTTATGTAAAATTATGTTTGGTATACTAAATTTCTTAAAATTAATATTTAGTTGCATAGCCTTTGTTATTAATGACGGCTCTGCAACGACGTGGCATTGATTCAAGTAATTTCATAAATTTATCGGGTGGGATCGAGTTCCATGCTTCAACAAAGGCTTCGTAAAGTTCATTTTTATTGGAATTACGTTTAACGGAGACTTTTTTTAACGACGTACCACACATTTTCAATAGGATTTCAATAGTGACTAGTTGCAGGCCAGTCTAACATGGTAACACATTGCTCACTAAGAAAGGATTTAACACTACGGGCCGTGTGTTTTGCGTTGTTATCGTGCTGAAAAATTCAGGTCACGGGCAAATAGTCGTCGGTGTAGGGAATCATTGTCTCTTCTAAGATGTTTTTGTATTGAAATTGATCTATTATACCTTCAATCTTACGGACGGGTCAAACTCCGTAACCAGAAAAATATCACCATACTTTAATGTTACCAGCGCCGTGAATGACTATGCTCCTCATGTATTTATAATCAAAAGCATGGTTTATTGGACGTCTAACGTAGCATTTGCCGTCTGAATTCACCATATTTATTTTTGTTTCATCCGAGAATAACATTTTTTCCATTCTCGTACGGTCCAGTTAAGATATTTCTTTGCAAATAATAATCGCTTCACTCGGTGTTGCTTGGTAAGAAACCCTCCCGAACAATTTAGCTTCCACTAATCTGCGGCGTACCAGTTTCGAGGAAATGGTCCTTGGGTCATCAGGTGGAAAACTTAATTTCTAATCTCGTTGGAGACTTAAACGTGTTTTGTTTAGCTATACGAACCTTTCTAAGAATACTTTTAGTAGTTCCGTTTCTTTTATAATGAGCAATAGCGTTGAAAACTTTCTTCACAGAACATTCTAGATGATTAGCAATTCTTCTGTAAGTCCACTTTAGATCTAAATGTAATTTAACAATTAATTGCCTAGTTGACTCGTCACAAATCTTATTTTTACCCATCTTTAACAATACTTATTATACACTTAATTCTAAATTGACGTTTAATTGCCGCCGAAACTACAGAAAAGGCGTAGAAGGAGGTTTTTTTTAAATTTCAAATATCGAACCAACCATGGATTCTTTTTCTAATTAGTTGTCCAAGCGGCCAGTAATAGAAATTCAACTATCATTCATATTTAAACTCTTTTAATAATAATTAAAGATAGAACATATTTCATTATTTTTATATTTTATGAGATTTTTAACTTATTGGCTATATTCTCGCATTGTTAATAGTGATATATTCTATATATTCTTTACTCATAACGATAGTTCTTTCTGTGTTTATCTAAGTTTTATGTACTGTTTCTAATTATCTGTCCACCACTGTATCTGCCGAACACCTGTATCAATATCAGAAGTTCGCTAGGGAAACAGGAGCGTCATATTAACTGCTATGAAGAAGTCAGCTATGGTAGTAAGTGATTGCCCTTTCTTTTATATTTTTTTTCCTTTTGCCTTTCGGATGACTACGGTAATGTAACTTTCGAATATTTGTATCAATATCAGAAGTTTTCGAAATGTCACCTTTACCCGACGGTGCTGCGGTACCAGTGTCGCAGCGCACCAGGTGCATTATGTCAGCTGCTATGAAGGAGTGAGCTATATGGTAGTGTGCGGTACTCACGATAAGGAAGACCTGGCGCAGCCGGCCGACGGTGCTGCGGTACCAGTGCGTGTCGGGGTCGCGCGCGTCCGTGTCGCAGCGCACCAGGTGCTCCGACAGGATCATGATGAAGCGCTGGAACACGATCAGGAACAGGCGCTTCTGGTCCATGTGAGCCGCTTCCAGACGCTCCTCCATACGTTCTACGGCCTGGAACGTACATAAGTATAAATATTTCGAGTCAAACAATTCGCACGAAATTATCTATTGCAAGTTGCAACTTGCAATGATAATGTTTTTCAAAAACGACCAAGTGTTTAAATTATCCTAGTTTCTATGTCGATAGTATAACGCAGTACATCATTAATAGTCATAGAAATCTTAAAAACCCTGAGAAAGTGACCGCATTTCGTTAGCGCATGTTCTTGCTTTAGCTAGCTTAGGACTTGCTCCGAAACGCCGCAGTAGGCACACAGAAAGGACAAAAATCAAACATTTATTTCTAAAATATCTTGCTAAATATCTGCTGTGATCAGGTACTAATGATAGTTATACCTCCTCAGTAGGTTTGTCCTGGTCTTTCTTCTTCTTGCTGTTAGCTTCGTCTTCTGAGTCTGAACTGCTGGAGTCTGCTCTCGCCAACGCTTCTCTAGCTTCTTGCAGTTCACCACCTGATCGCATTCATGAGGATTATTAAAAGTTTAAATTAAGTAAATGACTATAGAAAAACCATTTACTAATGCCGCTGCTTTAATGATTTAAATGTATTTAACGTAATTGTTAGTGGATTGGGAGGTTCTGAGATATTGGGCCTTTCTGCAAAGAAATTCTTAATAGCAAGTAGCAGTACGGAGTCTGGCAATGTGCTAGGTATACTGTAATAGGTAGTACATATCAATATCAGCCCTGTATTAATCTGGTTCACTGCTAAGCACGGGCTTCTTCTCAATGTAAGAAGGGTAAGGCGATAATCCACCACGCTGGCCTAGTGCGGGTTGTCGACATCACATACTCTCAGACATGCAAGTTTCCTTACAATATTTTAACGAGAAATAATTAACCATTTACTATGCACATAACTTCGAAAAGACAGAGATACGTGCCCAGTTCGATCCCAAAACTTAAGACCTCTCCCACTAGGCTACCGCTGCATAGATACATAACATATTTAGTGAAACAACACTCTTGTCTACTTATCCGGTGACATACAGACGCACGTATATATATAGAGTAGACATCTAATATTCAAATAAAACTCACTCAATTTGGACACGTGCTTGTTCATCTTGTCAATGGTGAGGTGCAGCACTTCCCACAGGTAGGCGTGCGTGAAGAAGCTCGCCATCTCTTTGGAGAAGAGCCACGTGGCGACGGCGTTGCACTCCACGATCTGAGTCTTGAGCATCTTGTCCACGAGCACGCACACCATCTGCGGGTGCCGCTGCCATAACTCCCATACGTTGCGCAGAATGCATATCTGAGCTTCCTCGGATTCAGCGAGAATCTGGTGAAGAGGGGCGATTTATCCTTTAGGATTAGAATACTGGTAAAGCAGAACCGAATTGAAAAATGAACATTAGATCTTTAGAATTAAAAATATAATGTCTGTTAATTTGTACGAGTGTTTCACGCTAAACTAAAAGTCTACAAGGACAGATGACAGGGACAATATACCTAACAATTATGAATGTCTGATTTTTTATACAGAGATGGTGGTAAACGACATATGATCCTCTTGATAGTAAGCGGTACATGTAGCCTATGGATACTTGCAATACCAGAAGCATCGCATACGAATCGCCGATCCTACCAAAACCTATTAAGTTCCCTCTTGAAAATCACATACCTACTGGATTTCCATGGGAGATTTAGATGCAAAATTCTAACCAATATTATAAAAGCGAATTTGAGTTTGATTGTTTGTTAATTACGCTTTCATGACTTACCTACTTAATCGGTCATATACAAAGGACATAGTGTACCGTTCATCCAGAAAAGGTACTGTTCTTAAGGGACAGGCAATTTACATAATCTACACTTATGGGAGCAAAGCCGCGGACAAAATCTGATTGTGTTTTCTTAAAAGTGTATTCTCTTGTTATACCAACCTTAAACACATAATGGAACTTGGATATCGCGGCGAAGCTGTGCGATATACTTTTGCTGCCCAAGTTGAGCAGTGTCTGCACGAACACGTCGATCTTGAGCGGGTTGTAGGGCGCGGCCTGTGCGGCGGCGGGCTGCTCACCCTCGCGTAGAGGGTTGGGCAACTCACGGAGAACGTTCAGAGCCTCTTCAGCAGTGCACTTGTTGCGCACACATACCACCAGCTGGTGAGCAGCTTCGGTGCCCGGGAGTGATGCTGTAACAAAGGTGAGATGAGTTAAATTATTTAAAACATAGGTATGTATTATTGTTGAGTGGACTAATGTCTACTCGTTTTGGATTGTATTATTGTTGAGTGGACTAATATCTACTCGTTTTGGATACAACTGTTGTGGCAAATTGCTTATAAATAAGCTATCGCAGAGACCACCTAGAAATACTCTTAATCTAATTGTAATTAATAATTTTTTGACCTAAAGTCAACCAAGTGTTGAATGACTCTTTCTTAAAATGTGTTGTAACGTCACCTTGTAGGCTCTAGACGCCTACATAGCGGCGATAAAGGGTCCAAAGAAATTAGAAGGATGTTGAATCTTTAGAGGCGATGGATGATTTGTGTTTTCTAATATTTTGTGGTATATAAAACTGAAATAAAAATCTACGTACTTTAACGACAGTATTCAACAAATCAGCTCTTATTAGTACGCCATATTGCATAAAAGGTCAAATTAGCAAAGTAAAGTAATAAGAACAAATATAACATCAAGCCAACACAGCATTCAATGAAAAGTAAAATAGCGATGTTGCAAAAACAACGATTCATGTAATTCCATCAACATATAAGATCAAACACATTTCCCAAGAAGTACGCAATTTTTCACCAGTTCGAGCATAGCAAATACAGGTAGACCACGATTACATAGGCGTCATCTAAGTTAGTTCACGCAGACACGAGCAACCAGTACCTACCGATAAATATCCGAAAGTATAACTTATAATCAATTTTATATAAAGCTTATTGGGACATCCAATCTATCCATCCCACGTATGATTCTGACGCTGACGTTAAATCAACCGATCAATAGCACCAAACAATTTTATCGCCATTAAATAATTGACTCCATCACGCTAGTATATCCTTCATGGCTAAGTATACCGGTTAAGTCTGAAGATAGGCATACCCGAATAACACACGTGGTACAAATGGTTTTATAGATTTCAATATGGGCAATCTTGATTGGACAATAGTGTAAGTTGCATAAAGTACGTTTACTGGACAAGTACATGCGTGAACCATATAAACTTGGTACTATTGCACTCAAGTAAAGAGCAATATGGCAATCATTAGTTAAGATGTAGTTGGAGATAGTGCGCGAACAATACCGAAGTAAAGTTGCGCAAGCGCACGGCATGTTATCGCGAGCGTACGGATCATGAGAACTGGATGGGCTGCTGCGGTGGGAATGTGCGCGAGATACACTAAATATGTCATTGATGAGTTTGTAGAATTTGATATTTTATACTGCTTCTGTATGTTCCTCGACTACTATTCAATCAATTGAGTACCGACTTATGGGCTATTTTCAACACTACAAAAATACAATAGTTAACTGCGAAGCGTAGCAGTGTACAACTAGTCAATCATGACGGGTTGTGCAGACTACAGATAGCCATCGCCAATATGTTTCTACTGCACCAATTTTTATAGATAGCAAAACGATTTGTAATATTCAGTTATTAAAATTGAAAAGTAGCCTATGTCCTTGCCAGCGTAAACGATATCTCGCCATAAAATTACAGGGACTGCGATATTTAGATATCAATTTTAACTTTCTGTAACATCGGAGTAACGAGGATACGTAAAAATAAATGTAGTATTCTCCTACTGAAACAATTGTTACCTACATGACTCTATTAGAATTAATATACTTTCTTTGTCAGACAAATTCAGATCTATCATTGCAGAGCATAATTAATAACATTTCATCTAAATCTACATAAAATAACTGAGTGAACAACAAGGAAAGCAGACGGATTCCCTATGCGTTCAAGCATAGCATCTCATGTTGATATTAAGCGATTTATTCAACGCAAACCAACAATCAGTAATTGGCAAACTAATATGTGCACTTGTCTCTTACGATGCACATACGAATAAGCACTTTTTTATTATACAAATAGAGATGATATTTATTTGTGTTATAAGACGACAATCTAAGGAATAGTTTGAATTAACGTTCCGCGTGCGACGCCTGTATAAAAAAGTTGCATCCACGAGATGGAAAGTGCACACGCGAAGGAATTTCACTCGACCAACCCTCGCGTGGAAAATATCAGTTTTTCAACGGACATTTGTAAAACATTTATGTTTGAGAGCTATTAATCTTATACGAGCTGCTCTTATAGTATATTAAAATGTCTAAATAATTGTGTATCAACTGTTTTAATGAAGTATGTTATTCCTATTTACGGTTTCTTTTTTATTGTCTTTCTTTCATATGTGAGGAATTTTAACATATCAGAAACTTTTTGGTAAAAGCCAATAAGCCTATGGCGCTGATGTTATTGCCGGAGTATAATTTATTTAGCTACGATTTTACGTCCCCTATATCGAAGCGCGGCAATTTTTTTTATGGGCGTGACATTATCGTTACGTTACATAATGTTCTGAAAAACATTTTTGTCTCCGTGCTGATTCTGAAATTTCGTACCAGATCGAACCCAAAACACTTTATTCTATTGGGAATTGAACTTAAAACCATATGATCGTTTACAAACATAGATGCAAATTTATGCAATGGGTTACCACACAGTACTATGAAAATACACATAAAATGTAATTGCAAAAATCCAATGAGTATTTTCGAAACAAGCATCAGTAATTCGTCATACAAAACACTGTTTAAAGAAACTCGTTAACGCACGGAAATTATCTGCTGGCGTTGCGGCATATGCCTCGTACACCGGCGCTTACAGATAAACATCCATTTAACACATCCTACACTTAGCGAAGTCGATGGCCTATCAACAAGTTTTAAAATACATAACGCACTTGTGCAACTAATAACCGGATCCTTTAATCTAAAAACAAATAGCTGTTAATGTGAACAATAATGGCTTAAGATAATATCATTAATTAACGTTATTCATATAGAATATTATTAGATACTGATTTCCTCTTCACGAACATCGGATTGCCGGTGATATTTGCCGGTGCGGCACCAATTGCCGGTACGACACGGGAATTAATAATATAATATATTCTACCACATACACACAACACCATCTAGCCCAAACTAAGCAGAGCTTGTACTATGGGTACTAGACAATGGATAAACATACATATATACTTCTTTTTTTTTTGTAAATACATTCACATTATACATAGAAACACCCAGACCAAGACAAACATCCATGTTCATGCACACAAATATTTGTCTTGTGCGGGAATCGAACCCGCGACCTCAGGCGTGGCAGTCGGTTACACTAACCACTACGCCATCGATAATATTACTTAATACTATGACATTATGATTGGAATATAAATAGTAGCACAAAACCGAAGTTGCCGCGTCGGCATTACTAAGTTTACAGCAGCCATGTTAGAATTTCAACTATAATGTCAAAATAATAAGTCATATTAAAGTTAGTCGTCTAAAAAATTCTTCACCTTGCTTGCAAGGGGCCGATGGAGTCGTTTGTTTGTTCGTGTGTTTGTCGTATTTCGTTTGTAGTTTACAGAATATGTATAACTAGCTGATGGTTGCAACTCAAATTCAACATCTTTCGCGTAAAAAGTGACTTTATGCTTAATAAAAATTATTTCCGTAGTAAGTACTATTTTACTTGATCTTTAAATTAATAGCATGCGCAAACTTACTTATTTCCATGTGACGCTCTTCTCCTTGTCTCGCTTTTTATATTTAATGATTTTCCATTTAATATTTAGCATTTGTATGCTCATAATGTGCTCGAAATATATGAAAATATATGAATTTATGTTATGAAAATATTTACTACTTTTTGAAGTCGTTCTAAATATTGCCTGTAATATGTCGATAATAAATCACAAAGAAAACCATCAATTGAGTAAATTAAGGAATTTATTTATCTATACTAATATTATAAAGCTGAAGAGTTTATTTGTTTGTTTGATCGCGCTAATCTCAGGAACTACTGGTTCGAATTAAAAATTATTTTTATGGTTGGATAGCCTATTTACCGAGGAAGGTTACAGGATATATAACATCACGCTATGACCCACGGAGGCGGTGCAGTAACTATAAACGCGGGTGAAACCGCGGGCACATCTAGTGTTTCATAAAAACACTAGCTTAGCCCGGCCACTAACACGCTTATTAATTGCGGTAGTCTGATATTTTTAATTCCGTTCCCGTGGGAACATTGAAATAAAAAGTATATAAAATTAAAAACAATTAAAATAAAGAAAGTTAATCACAACTTTAGAATTTTATTAATTACGAAATATATTTAAAATTAGTAGATTTTATATTTCTTTTTATAAAGACTTCAAAGCAGTTAAATAAAATATTTAAAACGACATTTTGAAATTTTGGATTTCCAGCAGACGACAGAACTTGCTGTGTAAAATATAATTATTAAATCTAGCTTCATAAATAAATTTAAATATATATAATACACATAAATGCTCTACGCGTACGGTTTTAATTCTCCCGGTGGATCTTCAACGAATTAATCAGGTTTACGTCTATAATATTTCTAACTAAACCGCACATATTATACCATAGCATAGACAACTAAAGCCAATATTGAAGGTTATGGTAATGCAGAGCATTGCCTCTAGATATTGCCAGTTAAAAAAACATAAAACAGAACATAACGATATTCAAATGTAACGAACATTCACAACATGAAAGAGTTGTCCTTATAAGTTCGCGTCGAGTCTATCACGAACATAATTCCATGCAAACAGTATCAAGTATTTAAATGGATAATATGACAATTAATGAAAAAACGCGATGACTTTCGAATGCGTTAGCATAATAACTACCGCGTTGACTAATTATCGTGTAATGCATACGTCACTTATGCTGAACAATATTATATTGTAACTAGCGATCCGCCCCGACTTCGCACGGATATTAGGTACAACCTTAACAAATTATATACCTAAAAAACCTAAACCTTTAAAACAGATATTTTTGCAAAACTAACATAAAACCTTAAAGTTTTAAACTAAACTATTGAACTATTAACATTAATTTATTTTTAGGGAATATGTGTGACATGTATCGTAATACATTATGCACGGCCTCTTTCGCATTACACATTAAATAAACTGGATATACTTAGTAAGTCTTTTCAAACAATGTCATCACGGATATAAAGATTAACCATATTCGACTGGACTATTTTTATACATCTTAACTAATCGTAGTAACGTGCATATGATATGAGTTTGTTTGTTTATTACGCTTTCACGCCTTAACTACTCGACCGAGCATTGTGTGATTTTGCCTGCATGTCGTCAGGGATACAGGAAAGGAAATAGGGTATATTTTATCCCGAAAATAAACTGTTCCAGAGGGATAACTTTAATCTCCAAATTTTACATTAACGAGAAGAAATCCGCGGGAATAATTTTGTAACATAATTGTCACGCGTAAATAACAAACATCAATCACCTAACACTCGATGTATTGACATGGACGGTGATTGACGTAGTGACCAATTAAACCAATTAAATTATTTATATTAATATTTATTTCATTATGTACTTACATAAATCAGTTACCAAAAGCATGATGATTGGCAGCGCGTTAGCAGACTGACAGAATTAACAACGGCCAATCAAATCGCGTGATACGTAGGTATTTGATTTTAATACGTCGTTGATTAGAGTTAGTTTCGCTGTTCTGCTGAGAATGTCACATAGTTACTGTCAATATATTTTATTCTAAGCTATTAAAACAAAGAAAATGACAATATGATTGTACTAGCGACCTACTCCGGCTATACGCGGGTAACCTTAACAAATTGTCTATTGGTGAATACCGCATGAAAATCCGTTCAGTAGTTTTTGAGTTTATCGCGAACAGACAGACAGACACGGCGGCGGACTTTATTTTATAATATGCAATGTTAGTTATATAGTGATTTTATCCCTTTAGGTTCCAAACGACGATAACCCAAAATATTTACTCTCCCAAAACGTCCACTTCCCAAAATGGTAATTCCCTAAATGTCTATTTCCCATTTCGTCCACTTCCCATAACGTCAACTCTCAAAACGTCCACTTGCCAAATAGGTTTTTCTTATAAAAATGTTATCGATTACAGTCCTGCACAAGACAAATATTTCTATGCGTGAATATCTAGATATATTTTTGTGTATTAATAATAATTTAATGACAATTATTTATTTATTTCATGGTAAACAGCAACAGTTAAAAACTGTTTTGCAGGTCATAGGAGCTTCACCGTCATTGTACATATAATTATTGTTAGGTATTCAATTATATTTGCTTCATAAAATTGACAATTTATGAATTGATGATAACAATTTATGATTTTCATGTCGAGAAACTAGTTTTTAAAAGTTTAGAAGAAGGTAGGTATGAAATTTGCATGTAACCTTCGTACAGAGATAATATGTTAATATTTGCAATTAATATAAAGATTTCTTATGAGTTTTATTTCACCGTTAAACCGAGCGATAATTAACTATTAGCGATAATTAACCGAGCGATAATACATACGCTCATAACTTCAAAAATCAGAGATGCGGATCGAACTCGATCCTTCGGATCGAAGTCGATGCTTGGTATCGAGCTCGAGATCTCTGCATAGCAATCCAACTGTCTCCCATTAGGTTATTGCTGCTAGTAATACTAAATTAATGTGTTTTATTACAAAATAACTTTAAACGGAAGTGCGACATATATATAACGATATGTAGCCATATTAACTAGCAGCATTAGTCGTAATATAATATTATTATTATACTGCAAACAATCGGTGCAGTACTTTCCCAATAACACATATTACTAACACGAAACGACAGGCGTGACCGACCAGAGACTTAAAACAATACAAGACAAAAAAAAATAAGTAATCTTTTTTATAATATTTATATATTATCTAGTCGGTATACGTAAGTTGCACTATGCAGCCTGGGTTAAATAGAATTTTACCCAGATCGGGAAAATTGTGTGTATTATTTTTTAATAAAATTGTGTGTAGTCTGTTAAAACTGCCTCAGTGCCGCAGCGGCAGAGAATGCGCTTGCTGAGGTCAAAAGATAGATGAAGCCTCGAAGTCAAACGCCCTGGCGAGCCAAATAAAATTATCAGTAACAGCACAATGTCTGAACTGTATCCAGTAGACGAGAAAAGGGCCCGTTCCGTTTTACGTGTGACCTAATTCTAAAGCTAGCTAAATATGAGATATTAACTCTTCGTGAATAGCCCCAAAGGGTATAAGCAGAGGTTCTTTCTGTCTGCAGTCATACGCATAGGCGTATGACTAACACAACAAAGTGTAACGTCTAGGTATAGACCTAGACGTTACACTTTGATCTTCATATAACGTGAGATCTAAAATATAGCAATATAAATGTAAACGCCACCTTCAGCGGGAACCGGCCGGTATTAATGTAGACATTAACAATTAGGTACCTCCTTCTAGGTTGTATACTGTAAATTTTATATCACCCTATTAAATATATCACACACAATAAACTATATGATTCCTTAAAAATATTTTTGTCAGGACACTTCTGTGGCAATAGTTTAATATGACGTCAATCATTATAAAAAACTAAACCTATTTGTTTTAATGCAATGAATGAAGCTTTAAAGCGGCGATAGCTCAGTGGAGAGACCAGCAGACTGCAATGCAGAGGGTCTCGCATTCGATCCACGTCGCGCACTTCTGACTTTCGGAAGTTATATAAATTTTCGAAATTATGTGCGTATTGATTGACAATTATCGCCTGCTCCGTGCCTCGGAGAGCACGTTAAGCCATCGGTCCCGGCTGCCATGAACATCTATGGCAGTCGTTATTGGGAAGTCAGTGCCCTATAATATCCTGATACTGGTCTAGCCTTAGGATATCGTTAACCTTCGGGTTGCGGATGTCAGGTGGCAGCCGCTCCGTGTAAAAACTGATATCCAGTCAAATCCGGTTAGACCAGAAAAACCAACCCCAAGTGACTTGGGAATAATAAAGGCTAAGCAGAAGAAGAATGAAGCTTTAAATTATCATAAATAGATATTTTTTGGGGAATCGCATTTATATTTTTTGGAAATCGCATAGTATTTTAAATGCTTAAGTTTTCACATAAAGGACCAAATCGGTAGTTTGTTCAAATCTTAGAATACCAGAAATAATTATAATCTATTGTGTCGGGCCACCGATGTAACCGCTGCAACTTCATAGGTTAACTATACACCGCGGCAGAATTATGTTTATATTACTGGAAAAGTTATTATATGTAAGTATATATAACATTGACAGCAAAAAAGGTGTTATCATTGTACTGTCAAACAAGAAAGCTGGTTAATTCTCATCTTCCGCGAGACAGCTCCAAGTACGAAGAGTGGGTGGCTTGTGCCGGCTGCGCGAACGCAACTCGCGCCAGTCCGCGCCGCCAGTGCGCATGCGTCGCACTTGTCATAGTAACGCACACACACAAATACACAGTGGTAAACAATCGTGCAGTGCCGTGAATCAGTGATCGAACATGAGATCCGCGTTAATATGCGTCTTCTTTGCGCTTATTGTAAGTACTTATCAATCATTATCCAAATGAAATGACAATTTACCTATTTAAAAAATTACTCGGATTTAGATACTTGTCCCGTCGTACCGTACATTTTTTCGCTCCGGGAATATTGTAAATAAAAGGTGTTAGAGTATATTGAAAAAGATATTTATTTTCAATGTGTAACTTTCGCATTCTGATATTGAGAAAGTTTACAATAAACATCGCCCTCTGGCCCTATAGCGACTAGGATTGGAATAAAGCAATAGAAATCTAAGGGATATCCATAGATTTCAATCAATGTACATAATTCAAATTGAAAGTTAGCAACCATTCGGTAAAGTTGCTCTATCCGCGAGACGATGAGTGATTCAAAAATAACACGTTACACACAATCCTTCAAATTAATTGAGCGGATCGTGTGATAGACGATTTTCTCGTTTAGAGAGAATCTTACATTAATTATGTTGATTCACAATAACGTTCCACGAATTCAATATTAATGTGCTAACATATCGTATTAGGTTTTAGTTACTTTCCGGTTTCCAATTCCGTCATTAGTTGTATCGTAATAAGCAGTTCAACCACTTTTGTTTTTATGACATAAAATTAAAGTGTAGGTATCTATCAACATAGGCCGCTTTAATATTCAAAATTCGAACTCTCTATGTTTGAATTTTAAGAAGTATAGTTTTGTCGGCATTACGGATATATGAGACCATGTAGGGTTAAATATAGGTACTTTCTTTTTCTTACTAAGATTTCCAAAAGCACACATAATATCAGATTTTGACTATTATGTTCAGTAAAAGTTAAATCTCGCATAAGGGATAAGTGCACAATTTCACAAATATTGAAACATCTAAACTTGCATAACTATTTATTTCTGAAAATCGCAAGGCCATGGCATTGATCAGATATCAAATAAAAAATAGGGATATGTACACACAGCGACACATCAACCTAGACTTTGAACTTTGAACTACTTATTAGAAGTTGAATGCTGCGAATCCTGCGAGAGAGTGCGTTATATTTTTGTTACGCTCTATCCTTACCATTACATCGACACCACTATGCACTGTCCCTTTCCGACAAATTTCTATTTTGTATGTTGCGTAGTTATGCGTATATAGGGTGTCTAACTTGATGTGTAGCTGTGTGTACTATAATACCTACATGGCTTTACAAATATTATATTTGTAGTCAAAAGTACACCTCGAGCCGGAACAAGTATCAGTAGATCACGCAAACATTAATAGGTAATATTGGTACATGACGAAACGTCCACTTTCTAAATGCATTCAAAATATGAATTATTTAAATTTCGTTTCCTTCACAAACAGAACCGTCATATTTTAATTAATATGTACTTTAGTTAATTAGCATATCTGCTAATTCACAGAATATTAATTATTAAGAATTAGGAAATGTATTCACTCGATCAATTGTTCAAGAAATTATAGAGTACCATGACCTACGCTGCAGACTATTTGACATGAATAAATATGTTGATTATGTTTTCCAAATATACCTACTTATTGAATAATTCATACACAAACGACTTCTTAGTTTCCAAACGTTTCTTCTGTATAAATATTCGATTTTTAAAACGCATCCGGGGTAATAGAGCGTGTTGTTCATTTATCGATGTGTAGGAACAGTTTTTACACAAAAACTATTCAATCTTTCGACGTAAAAACCGACAGGTTTTGGTTAGTATAGTAATCTTGGGATCGACTTAGTATTTGTTTAGACTATTTTATGTCAAACTCGACTAAACATTAACGACATCGCAATCGCGTGTACAACACCCAATAAATCAAATAAGTAAATTATTGTAAAAAAAAACAAAATACGAGTATTAACACCTGACACACATTTTAATACAAATAAATTAGTTATAAGAATATGATTAAACTTATTATACAACAGCCAATGACCTTCCTCGGCACCCTATTGTTACCGAGTAGAGATTTTCCCAGCCAAGTAGAGCGATCAACTACATCTAGACACGACTCGTGGTAAACTATACCAGTACAATAAAGTATCATTAAAATATACAAAATAGCGGCATAAACAGATAAAGCCCTGGGAATTCTAATGGGAATATTTGGACACTTTTGTTTTAGTGGGTGTCAAATGCGCTCGGTTGTAAAATAGGATTACTGTTGTTTCAAGATCAACTGTTTAGTGGTGTTCTGAGGTCATAGCTTTGCTTTTTTTTTTAATATTCGTCCATCGAAATATGTATGTCGGCATTCAGCCATAAAGTTTTTTTCATTATGACTTCATAAGGTTGTGAGATGTGTTGTGGTTGTGTTGTCAGGCTAAAATTAATAATACCTCATCGTATTACGTAGGAATGCTGCTTGATGTAACAGACACAAAGTACACTCAGACTAAATATTTGTGAATCACACAAATAATTGTCCCGTTTGGGCTTTTGACTTGCAACAGCCACCACAACGATTGCAGCAAGACGACCACTTCTCTACTGCGCGCCAGCCGTGTAAACCTATGTTAGCTTGTTACCGGGCCATCACATCGTCATAATAATATTATTTTACAATGTTAAGTTAGCAAATAATTGCATATATACGTTCCGCTCAACTGTGAACGTTCGGATTTAGGATATGATTGGTCACGTCTGAAAATGGTTTCACCTCGTCAAGCGATTATGTATCGCCCATTTTTGTTAAATTTTGTCAATACTAATTTCGTATCATTTCGTAAAACATGTAAAGGTTCTGATTGGACAAATCTACGAAAAGTACTAACTGGTCAAGGCTATTATTAGTTCTGATTAGTCAAATCTATAGCCCAACCAGTTTTCCAACTGTCTTATTTGTATTTGACGAATTTAAACAAAAACAACTGCCTCGAATTGAAAAATAGTATTGGATAGGCCATTTACCGAGGAAGGCTATAAGCTATATAACATCATGCTACGACCAACAGGAGCGGAGCATCAATAAAAAATGTTGCAAAAACGGAGAAATTTTTTTATACGACGCACGCTAAGTTTTGCGAGTCAGCTATATACGGCACGAATTTTCGAATTTTCGAATTTTCCATATTTAAGGAATCTCCCGTTAAAATTTGATTCACATCTTCTTGGACACCCTGTATAAACAAGGTTACATGGTTCCGGTCTTCTGTATAAGGGTACTAAGAGATTAAACTGTACAAATGTAACAAACATACAAAGTCGATACGATAATACTTAATAATACGGATGGCGTAATGGTTTAAGTGGTGGTCTTTAAGTGGTCGCCTTGCCAATACTACTACGGCGAGTGTTGTGGGTTCGAATCCCACATGGGAAGAAAGTTATCTGATTCGCTTTTGACCGTGCCAAGTCAGGGTGTTTTATGTGTCCGTTGATTTAAATTTCCATGCGACACTGGAAATATTCCAAGTTAGTTTGCCTTTAATAAAGAAATAATACCCAATTTGTGATCTAGACTAAATTAGATAGGGGTATACTTAACCTGTCTGTTTAATTTAGGTATCAAATAACAAAAAGTTATATTACAATCTATCGGACACAGCCCCAAACTCAATACTGCGAAGAATCTCTTACCTAAAACAAAATCTTTTGTGCAAGCGGGGAATCGAACCCGGGTTACGCTTGTAGTCACACGTATGCCACTGGACCAAAAAGTCAGTAAGAGTAACGTTAATAAATAACAATTATAATTGTGTAGCCGACCGTACCGACCTATCATTGCTGGTATCTTCTCACTATAGAGTCACGTGAGTAGCCAAGCAGGACATCTTAATAACACTTTGTACGAGAAGGAAATTGGAGCTGATACGTTAGGCCGCAGAATTATGATAGAGACTAATGGACGAACAATAAACTTGTGATGAAGGTGCAAGAATGATGAATTCCAATGATAAAATTCGTTATCATGAAAAATAGTCTTCTACAGTACCATCCAAAAATAAAAATATATACCTACGCATGTATCGTAAACAAAGTTGGGTATAAGAGTAGTAGTATTCTGGCGTAACACTATCTTCCAGCAAGAACGTGTTGGAATTACACTGGCCCTACAAATGTTGAAT
The DNA here is from genome assembly GCA_963675205.1 of Catocala nupta. NCBI lineage: Eukaryota > Metazoa > Arthropoda > Insecta > Lepidoptera > Erebidae > Catocala > Catocala nupta. Next base: position 22,203,078 of record OY776092.1, on the reverse strand, counting down.
TACTTTATCATACACAATAATACAAATTTTCGTCTTTTACTGCAGTAACAATTAAGGGATAGTAATTTTAATTGGAATAAATTACTATAGAACAATAAGTTGCAAATTTGTTAAATGTTTAGCTCTACCCATGTCGGTCACTCTACGTGTATAGGGAAGTGAGCGATCAAATCGTAGTCTCGCAGTCTATTGTAAAAAGTTTTGGATCAATTGCATCAACAGTACACATATCCTGCCTCCGTGGCGCAGCGGTAGTGAATGCGACTGCTGTGCATGAGTTCTCGGGTTCGAATCCCGGGTCGGGCCTACATAAAGTTATTGGGTTTTTCTGTTAAGAAATCTCAATAGCAGCCCGGAGTTAGGAAGTTGGCGGTGTTAGACACCCCCGTGCCTCGGAAAGCAGGTAAAGCCGTTGGTCCTGCGCCTGATCTCTCGCCGGTCGTGTCGGATTACCGTCCCATCGGATCATGAGAATTAGGGATCAGAGAGTGTACTTGTGTTTGCGCACACGCTTGTGCACTATAATATCTCCTGCGCAGATGGCCAGTCTCCGTTAAGATTGGCTGGCGTGACCGAAATTCGGTTTGGAGGACATTATTATTACACATATCCTGGATTGTTACCATAAAATTCATGATTCTCCCGCCTATGGCCAAAGACATTCTGGCAAAAAGAGGAATACCTAAATTTAATATAATATTATATAATATTCTACAACATACACACAACACCATCTAGCCCAAACTAAGCAGAGCTTGTACTATGGGTACTAGACAATGGATAAACATATATATATACTTTTTTTTCGTAAATTCATACATATTATACATAGAAATAATAATAATGAGCTTTATTTCTACAAATGCTATATTATCTTGCGGTTATGCCAATGTTGAATTGAAATTGAACTGCAGTATGTCCGTGACGTTTCAGTAGTTTTTCAGCTGCAAGGGTCACGGAGGTTCATCCGACCATCACCTTTGTTATAAGGTCGGTTTAATATAATAAAGAGAATATTATAAGAATATGATATACTTTTTGGTGTTACAATATAAAGTACTTATACAAAAGCAATTAACGTATTATGTAGGCTTGTTCTATTTTGACTTCATAATAGGTACTTTGAGCTTATTCTGCGTAAAATATTGTTCTCTCACATTTCCTCAATGCAAAGCAGAACATTGAGTCCTTGACATGCTTAGTGAAAGATCTATTGCTTGACTTTTAATTGTTTTGATATGAATAAATGATAAAAGTTTACAAACGTATATTTTTACACAGTTCACAGGGTTAAAAAGTTATTGAGTTCATAAGACATTTTAAATTGTTAGATATATTATATAAGAATAATAACTAACAATAGAATAGAATTAAATCCTAAAGAATATTATAAATGCGAATGTGACTTGTTATTTTTATTTGTTACGCTTTCTCGCCTTATCCACGCGATCGATCATCATGAAATTATTATACACGTTAGCAGGGGTACAGAAAAAGACCGGGTGATGAACTTTTAAAGAAACCTTAAAGTAGTGTTCTCGAGCGAAGCCGCGAGCAAAAACTAGTTAACTATAATTGGTTACCAACATTAACAGAACTATGCAATGTTCAGCTGCTTATGTTGCTGACTATACAAGCTAATTTAGTGTAAAAAACTAAAGTGTAGACTTTAAAATTGACTTAAATAATTTAACATCTCATGTAAATATAAAGCCATCATTTAAAGAGTAGTTAGGTCACACTTAACAAAAAACAGAAAAGAAAATAGCAATGGATTTCCTTTTTTACTTTACTTTTAAAGTTATTTTTCGCTTGCTTTAACGATGAATGTAAACATCATGACGAAACCTGCATGTCTAACAGCTCTCCATAATGTTCTGGAAGATATTATGTGAAGTCTGCCAACACGCACTGGGCCGGCGCGGGCGTGGTTGACTCTGGCCTAACCCTTCTCACACTTAGAAGAGGCCCGAGTCCAACAGTGGGACAGTTTAATACAGGACTGATATTTTGAAATAAAACAAGCTTTATATGGATTTTATCGCGTTGTTTATACACTATTATTACATAATTTTGAAACTTTAAACTACTATTGTTAAAAGTGTTTAACAAAAGTAGTTTAAAGTTTCAAAGTTTGTTTAACTTCAATGTATAACATTCGCGTAAAGACAATATAAAGGACTGATATTATATTATATTTTTCACTTATACAAGGATATAAGTAAAGTGTGGTTTTCCCATCATATTAGTCGTAACTAAACACCACACAACAGTCACTCAATAGTGTGTAAGTAACATCATCTTTACATCAATAACATGAATGCATATATACATAGACCGGTATATACCTACCTAAATAGGTATAACATCAATATATCGCCAGCCATGTATTAAGACTACGCCGAGCGAAATGTGCTAAAACAGGCGGTCACAGTTAAATTGATAAAATCAACACCTTTTGTTTTATACAAATATAAAATACACATTTACAATAACAATGAATGCGTTTACAGTTACTCCGTGTAAAAAACTTAAAATAATTAATATTTTGCCTACCAAATTTGCACGAAAAATGCAAAAACGTAAGCCCATGTTAAGTGATTTTTAGATTATAACAATAGAACTCTATCCTATTTTACAGCTTGAACGAAACATAAATAGTTATATTACAATTTGTCCGTCCCAAATATTTAAGTTATTGGTTGACAATAAAGATACATATTTATCAAAAAAGCACTTCAAATCCTCCATACAATTTTACTATGGCGGCCGCGCGCCGATTTGAATATCGAGCTCTGTCATTCAGTCCAAACGCATCTTACGCTCGGCGCAGTTTTAACACTGTCCGCCGCAACACCCATGTTTATGATAACTGCTCCTCTCCCGTGGCTCGTAGCGTGATGTTATATACCCTATGTTACTTCTGGCTACAATAAAATCATAACAGTGAAATAATTTTAGAATACATAATTAAGGATGAGCGTATTTTCATCTGCCGGACACTCTTCCATATCTCGCACTGACGCAGAAAAATATCTAGCAGAAAGGTTTCCTTTACGACTTAATTAATCACTGCAATCAAACCCGGGACTAAAATATTTTATATTCCAATAAGAATCTTAACTATCCTAATACTAACTAATATTATAAATGGGTATGTGAGTTTGTTTGGTTGTTTGTTTTTTACACTTTCGCGCCCTAACTACTCAAGCGATCATCATGAAATTTCGCATACACATTGTAAGGAGTACAGAAAGGACCTAGGACCTTATATGACATATGTCCATCTAGAAAAAGGCTAGTTCCCAAGGAATAAAAATTTTGTCACAAAATCTACATTAACATGAGCAAAGCTGCGGGCAATATCTAGTACGAGTATACCATATTTTAGTTTGTCTCGTTGATCTCATTAACGGCTATATCGGCTTTCGAAACCCCAGTCCTAGGCGCAATTTTTTAATTGCGTCTACAAATGTTTATAATACTTATTACATCAATTAAATAAAAATTATAACCAGTTAAAAAATACTGCGCTAAGCACATGCCACTCTGTATATAAGTTTCTAGGTTAGATCCTCAAGGCACGGCGTCTGAAAATGCCCGGTAAACAGCAACAGGGTCGCCTCTAAGACGTGGTTCTTAAACCGTAGCTGGCAAAATGTAACCATAATATACTGCTACCTACCCCTTCGAGAATAGGCGTGAGACTATGTACGTAAAAAATACTTTCCTCTCAACACATTAATGACTTAATACGATACTCATTACACTAAGTAATTCAAGAGAAAAGAGAATAAAAATCAACGCGCCAACGCATCATAGCAATTGATAATATGCAGTTTATTAAATTAGTTGAGAGACGCACGGTGCATGAGTATATAGGTCTAGAGCAAATGCATGGAGGCGATATATCGTCTATTATTGTGGAGATACAAAGAAATTGCTAAACACACCGATTACAATCTCCAAGTAGGTGTAGCGAAGGTATAACGTTATGAAACTATACAGCGATCGTGAGATAAACGATTGTTTCACTAAAATGTTCACTAATTGTTGCGTTCGGCTATTTCTGCCCTTTGTCCATTGTTTTTGATGGATATCTGACGTTAGCAGGTTTTAGTGTAAAGTCACATGTAGATAGAATTGATTGCCTATTCAATGGATGACATAGTAATGGAAAATATACTCGCGCTATTAATTTTGACGTTCGATATTTAAAAGTACGATTTTACTTTAACTTAGAACATGGCCCGGATTTTATGCCATTAACTAAACAAACACCTCATTGGTGATGACACACACACATCTAAATATGACATTGTTTTATTTATACAGCAAGTGATGGTAACCGGTTACCACTGGCTATAAACGCTTGCATTATAATCCAGATGGTCGGACTCCTAGGCCCAGACACAATACAATTCATTTTCATTATCTAGATATTGTTATATTGAATCAAGGAAAAGTTCAAAGGAAGAAGAGAATAGGTGAGACACGCTCATGTGAGACTCCAGCTCTCGTACTTAGTGGGTAAAACACAGTGTTACTATTCTTATACCGATTCACTGTAAGAGAGTGGTAACCCAGACGAGCTAGTATGATTATTATTTATAAGTAGGTATTCATAAAATGTATTCGTTTGCGTTTGTCGTTCTCAAAGAAAACGAAATCGGGATTGTCGGTAAAAATTATAGCAAATACTCCTGAAATAAATTACAAAAATGGGCTTTAAAATCGATTTCGAAATCAAAATGTATGATGAATGTTTCATTCAATAATTGCGTTAACTATTAGCGATTACCAAACAAAAATCAATATAAATATCATCATTCTCCGACGCAGGAAACATTATTAAACTGTCAGAAAATTAGCTCGAACCAACTTAACTAGTCGTAGAAACACGTAAAAGTACTGTTCAAGATTCATACCAAATAAGCCGAACACAGAAATTATTCAATTGGAAACTCATCGCGCGCGGGGGTTGGAACGCCTGGCACGCAACCGATTTATTACACGCCAACGTCTACGGCGCACTTTCCCGCCTATCGCCATTTTACTTTCAAACGCATACTCAAATATACACATTTTTTTATCGACAAACACACTACTAATGACGGGCGCCGCACTTAATTACCGCTAATATTTGCTTTGCTATTTCATGTTTATGTATCGACGCCATTTGTCGTTACAGGTACAGAAAGAAGGAAGCCGAGCTGAACAAGACGATGACTTCAAGCCTACACCGATACCGCTCGATAACTGGTCGGGCGAGAAACAGGAACCGGCTGGGACCCTACAGGAGTTCATCAAGACTGACGCACCGCCTACTGTAGCCGCCCTGCCTGCACACTACTGGGAAGACGCCTTGAGGCATAGCGTTTATCTAACCCTGGTCAGGGACAAAATTGACCAGCTAATTGCGAAAGGTGCCATCATATCGCCAGACAGTAAACCAGATAACGACATATCAAAAGAAGTAGACGATCACGATCTTTGGGAAAAGATTAAGGCAGCCCCTTTCGATAGGGTAAAAGAGGATCCCCTTCCACCGAGTGATGTTACTATATTAGCGAGAGGCAGACTGATTGAAGAGAAAGACGGTTATCGTTTTGCTGAAGATGAAGGATCATCTGCGCAATGCACTAAAGATTCCTGCACAAAACCCGTGAAAGCATACTGGTCAGTAAAACGTGTCAGACAAGGCGAAGCATCTCAAGGAAAATATCATTATGAATTGACGTTTTCAGTGACATCGCAAGGCACGGTGAAATACAAAAAGCCGTATGAAAATCCAGTGAGAACATTCACGATAAAAGAGAATACTCCAACGGAACGCCCACCGCCTCATGCATCTCGTCATTACGGACACCAGCCTCACTACCACTCCGAGAGAGCTCAACGTGCTGTGTGGTTCCATAAGAACATAGCACCGCATCAAACCTACCAAAAGCGGCCAGCCAGTTCTCATGGATTAGATAGAATTTTCACAACGCTGTTTTCCGATGACGATGGTTATGACGAGACTCCTCACAGACGTAAGCCGAATACGTATAATCCATACCCCCATCCTCATCAACATGCGAAATTGGGGTACGCTGGGGAAAGAGAGGCATATCATCAGAAAAAGGTTATACCTTATTCAATAAAACCTCAATCATTTAGGTATTATCGTCCACCACTACCGCCTCCACCCGTTTCTTATCAGTCGCATCCCTATTTGGACGTAGAGCAGGGCGGATTCAATCCAAATGTAGCTCTTCAACAGGACAAAGCATATATACCGCCGAATCCAATAAAGACAACCAAACCAGCCGTTTTGCCGACACCTATAACAAACTTCCAGCTTTTAAAAGAATCTACAGTAGATGTACCAGTCAGAACGACATTTAATGCGACTGACTATACAACTAAAGAACCAGAATATTCAACCAGCACTTATAAAGTGTACAGTCATAAACAACCACCAATGAAAGTTAGTTATTTCCCAGAAAACATCAGACCGCCAGTTTACAACGCGCCTCCAGGAGTATTCGTAACCATGGATAAAAAGCCTTTTAAACCAATGCCACCATTGAAACTTATGCACTCACCTAAACCGCATAAGAGCATGCCTTCCGATTTCAGACCAAGCCCTCAAATTCACGATAGTTCAAACTCCGATACAGATTTCTCGGCCGACACTGCTTTTAGACCAATCACGCTTAATTTAACAGACCTGTTAAATAGCAAGAAGGGTCCCAAGAACCACCGAAAACCAACATCAGGTAAAAAGCCACCCAAAAAACACGATAACATAAAACCTAACCGTCTCACCACCGTGTCGCCTGATATTATTACCATTCACGATCACGGTGTACAAGAAAACGATGAAATGCATTGGGCGGAAATTTTAGGTGCATTTACTAAAACAACACCAATGGCATCATATAGTTACAAAGAAATGTTACCAGAAATTGATTTTATCACAACCACGACAGCAGCTCCAACAACCACGGAGCAACCTGAAGAAGAATCCACCACCACTAGTACAACCACGACTACCACCACCACAGTGGCACCCAAAACTAAGCGAACACGTCCGCCACCAAAGTTCGCGAAACCAGACAAAATCAAAAAGCACAGGCGAATAACCACAACAACCACTTCGACTACCGCCAAACCGACGAGGAAATACCCTGTTAAGAAAACATTCGATGACTTGATGCCTCAAGCGAGCTCTGCAGCGACTAGTGGAGCCAACTCTCTACGGGAAACTAAGTACAAAGGAGCCCATAGCACAAGTTCGACTTCGACTACGACTACCACGTCCACTACACCGACACCGACCACTGCGCGATCTACGACCACTGCGCGAAGCACGACTACAACTACATCAACCACTACACGTATTCCAAGTTCTACGGCGGACCCCGAATCATCAGTTAGTACCACACAACCAAAGAGCAAGAATCGTTTCAGACAATCCACCTTGATGCAGAAAGGTACTTCTGTAAATCATGACAAATGGTCGACATCTACACTTGATAAGAACCGAACGTCAGTTGTAGGGAGCAAGTTTCCTTTAAGAAGAAAAGCATCTAAATTCCAAGGATATATTCCTTCCAGTACTCCTAGAAATGTAGAAACAGAGAGGAACAAAGAAGATCATGAAGACCATGGTTTTAGTTCAAACAGAGTAACCGGTAGCACTACGACCGAAGCTGCTGCTAGTAAAAATATTCAAGAAAAAACGCAGCAAGGCACAAAACAAACTGTCATAGAATCAGAAAGCAGTAAAGAAACATCTGATTGGAATCATAACGACGATATAAAGGACATTATTGAGGTTGAGCAAGAGGAAGAAAACGAAAATGACATACAAGAATCTAAAGATGATAGTGAATATATATTCCCAGCAAACACTAAATCGCCCAATGATGACACTGAAGAGACACATTCAACGACTGAACACACAGTGGTTGCATCACCGCATTCAACGGAAAAGAATAAGACCAAATGTAAAAAGAAGAAACATAATAATCTTACGACAACTGAAAACTTAAAATCATCTAGTGAAGGACAAACTACGACTGTTGTTATTCCTACTACCAGTGTTAGCACTACCTCAACAACAGTTAGTACAAGCGCATCTGACATTTTCGACGAATTATTTGGCGGTTTCACCATGGATGACATGATGGCTAAAACAAAAATAAATCAAACTACCGCTTCGCCGGAACCAAATGAGAGTGAAAGCGCAAAACACGAGCAGTATATTCCCATTGACGACGATATTGAAGATTTTCTCCATTCCCTCAACCGGGAAGATTCAAACGGAGACCAAAAGAATGAAGATGATTATGAGGAAGAAGATGATGACGAGGATTCTCCGTTTAACAATGATGAAGAAAATTTAGATAGCAGAAATTTTAATGAAGAATATTATGATGAAAACTCAGAAAGCCAAGCAGAAGAGACTCAAAATCGGCCGTTCAGCTTACTAGAATTAATAGCTATGGAATAGACTGAATGTTACCTTTAATAGTGTTATTAATCAGTGTCACAGCTTTAAACTGTCGTTTCTGTCATTAGCCGCTGTAACGAGCGCCAACGATGACGAAGGTGAACTATTTATTATAATATCAAATGTTTTGTTACAAATGATTTAGAAGCATTTATTTACAGCCTACAAAGTCAACAGTACTACAATGTGCACTAATCCTATTTTCATGTTGTTGCCGGAATGTAAATATGTCTAAGTTCAGTTAAGTTTAGATTAAGTTTAATAATATATTTTGTATGATAAATAAATTATTATTAATATTATGTTTTAGTGTTGCTCTTACCTGCTCCTTCCATTGAATACTTGTAAATGGGTTCTGGTTTCAAGGGGACAAATGCTGCAAATGATTCTGGTACCATGTCTTTTATTCTCTGATGATATGACAACCTTTAAGAAAAGTAAATTAAGTTATTTCAGTAATATTCAGAGTAGAATCAGAAAAGCAGTGTCTTATACACTGTCAATACAACTATATCTTATTTATTTTTATTAATAAACATTAAATGCTGCCTGTTGGTAAGCACATCACTAGAGAAATGCTGAACTGATTTGGCTAACTCATAATAAATATAAATAAAAAACATGCATTTTTTGGTAACAAAAATAAAGACCCAACTCAGACCAAATTAGTTGCAGCAATCAGTGGCGTAGCGTGGATGTCAGCCGCCCGGGGCGGAAGAAAATTTTGCCACCCTCTTATTTAAGTATGTATTTCAATTTAAAAGACTATAATATTCAGTCATTCTAAAGAACTTTATCAGCAAGAACATTCATCATTATCTATTGTGTATTGTACTCGTACATCTGCCCATTCCTTTCATTCGTTATGAAATGGTTTAAATATTTAAAAGATATTATTATTATACTTGGTCTGACCATATATACTGTTACAATAATTAAAAAAAAAGAATATTATTTTGAATTTGGAATCTATCATTCTTATATGACTATTCATTGTGTTTTCTCATTTTGACGTCAATCGGTGTTAAATATTTTTGTGATATTAAAATGGGGTGGGTTGATAAAGAGAACCGAACTGCTGCATTACACAAAGTAGGTGTGGTGCCAAATACTATATTTGAAACTCTCCATCCGCTTGGTATTAGTTGAATGTTTGTGTACGCCCGGTACATTATTGAAATGAAACCTCCTCTGGTTGTGGCAGAAAAAGATCTGGCTGTCCACGTAGTATTCTTACGAAAAAGGCGTTCAAAGCAGTGAAGGAAAGAATTCGAGGAAATCCTGTCTGAAAGCAAAAGATTTTATTTCAGGAAATAAATATAGCACCTAGAATCATGTCGCGTATTTTAAAAGATGATTTAGGACTTGCAGCCTATAAGAGAAACACTGGTCATTACTTAACTGATAATTTAAAAATGAATATGGTGGTAAAATCAATACAACTTATTAAGCCGTACGCAAAAGGTAGTCACAGATGTTTTTATTTTATTTTTATAATTTACTATTGAGCAATGTTTTATTATTGTATAGTAGTATATAGTATTTATATAGTACTTATGCTCAAAGCTAGAAGCTACCCAATTAGATAGCAGAGTACAACGTGGACATTATCCGACTTCAGTGATGGTTTGGTGGGGTTGTTAGCTATCAAGGAGTGATTGAACCATATTTTTGTGAGAAAAGTGTCAGAATATCGGCACAAGTGTATCAAGATACGATTCTACACGAGCTGGTTAAGCCTCTTAACAACACCATGTTCCATAACCAAGAATGGTCCTTTCAGCTAGACTCAGCACAGGGTCATGAAGCTCGTTCCACCCTAATGTGGTTGGAAACGAATGTTTCGGAATTCATCAGAGCTGAAGACTGGCCGTCTTCTAGTCCCGATATTAATCCACTGGATTATAATTTATGGTCAGTTTTAGAGAGTATGGCAACGCCATGATAATTTGGTGTCCCTAAAACAACCCATAAGATTGGCAGTGAAGAATTTTCCCATGGAGAGAGTACATGTTTCTATTGATAACTGGCCTCAATATTTAAAGGACTGTATTAAAGCCAATGGAGATCATATTGAATGAGCTTTATAAATTTTTAATGTTATTACATTAATGTGTAAACTAACACACATTAAATGAATACATGACTTAGGCAATAGAAAAAAAAGACTTCCTTGTAACAATATTTATGACAAGACTAGGTATATTGTGAAATTTTGCCGCCCCCCCCAAAGATCTGCCTAAGGCGGGTCGCCCTTGCCGCCCCCACTACGCTACGCCACTGGCAGCAATTAAACTCAATATTACATTCAATACATTTTTACCATATCACAGTATTACAAATTGTCATCTAAAATGTTTGGCATGCCATGTCGTCATGGCAATTATCCATCGGACTTTTTTTATGAGAGCCTAGGCCCTTGCTTAATTTATTAATCTGAACAGGTGAGTTTGGATTTTTATGTTGATGTAGTTTTTCCCTACGGATTCGACCACGTGAATAATATGTTATATATTAACCCAGAATGTTGTCTACTTATGTGCTAAGTTTTATCCAAATCTATTCCAAGGTGATGTGGTAATGTGATTGAGTAACAAACAACCATACATCATTGGTACCTTTTACATTTATAATTTTAGTATACTTATTTTTACTACAAACCTAAGACATTTTCCAAGCACCTCTCTAACAAATCGAGGTTTGGGGTGTTCGGGATCTAACTGTACGCACGCCTCCCAGTCCTCCCAAGACCAGCGATACTGGAAGTTGCTGAGATGGTATGAGAACCAATTGCCAAACCTGAAAATTACGAAACATGTCATCAGAAAATACTCAAATATCAAGTACTCAAAATGTAATACAGTGCACTTTTAAGTAAGTAACTTTTAAGTTTGTATGTAAATATATAAGTATGTATATTCAAAACTGAACATAAATAGAATGTTGAAATAAACATATGCAGCATATTGCATTACTCTTACATGTTTTAAACTTTTTCACTTTAGGATCATAACATATACATAGTAAAGCAAGAAATGTCACAAGCAGCATGAGAACAACACAATTGTGCCTATATATATTTAGATTAATATTTTGTGTCACAAAAAAGTAGACATATATACTATTACTATATATGTATGCCTATAAATGACTACTTAATACTATGTTCAAATCAAAAAGAATGATTATAACACACCTATCAAAGCAGGCAATATTCATGGTATCAATCCGCAAAAACAATATCTCTGTTGCTTGTGCAAGCACTTGTGGCATAGTCGAAGGCTGCAGCTTACACAGCTCAATTAAAATTGAACCGTAACATATTTCCAAATATTTCGGCCGGGGCAGGTTGAATAATTCAGCAAATATCACTTCTACAATACAGTATTCTAACGGAATCTTTGCTTTGTAAGGGAAGCATAAAAGTTGTGCAGCGCATTCTTTGCGTTCTAAGTGATATGCCTCCAGTATGTTGTGAAGGTGTTCTTCAATAAGGAACCTCTCAATGGAATGTGCACCAGGTAGGACCGGACCATCAGGACAGTCCGTGTAATCAAACATGCGGAATATGACTCTCGGCATAGGATATGAATCATTATCATTGTGTGGAGGAGGCTGAAATAAATAAATACAAACATTAGGTATGACAGCAATAAAAAAAATGTGTAAAATAAAATGTGAAAGGTTTTTTGATGATTCAATACATATTACATTAATGCTTAAACTGCAAGTTCTTATAATGACTCCATAAGGGATATAAAATGTAAGCATTTCAAAAATGCAACAAATTGATGTCAATAAATAGTTGCATAGTCATGAATTGTTGCATTGGACTGGTATTGTTTTATTTCGTAGCATTTTACATTTCATATAAATAATAACTTTTGTCTGTAATACCATAACACAACTTAGTATTTATAAAAAAAAAGACACATTGTCATTAGTATACACCTGAATAGATTTTAATGACCTATGATGTCTACTTATAAATGATCTGATCAAAATCACAAGTAGCAGTTACTTATATATTTATAACTAATTATCTAAGATAAGTATCACAGTGGCTTTATTACTCATTATAATTATATTTGAATATAATCTCAAATCTCCTATAAACAATTGTCATATAGGGTTATTTGCCTGTTAGATGTAAACTGGCTTTTCATTGAAATAATAAACTCACATAACATTTATCATAAGTAACATTGTAAATATTAATAATAATAATATTCTACCACATACACACAACATTATAATAGCCCAAACTAAGCAGAGCTTGTACTATGGGTACTAGACGATGGATAAACATACATATATACTTTTTTTTTGTAAATACATTCATATTATACATAGAAACACCCAGACCAAGGCAAACATCCATGTTCATGCACACAAATATTTGTCTTGTGCGGGAATCGAACTCGCGAGCTCAGGCGTGGCAGTCGGCTACACTAACGACTACGCCATCGAGGCTGACAATATGCCAACTACTCAATAATTTTTAATGATATGTAAGTTCCTATAATATGCATGCATGCCCATATGGAATGATTTTACAACTGTACTTATGATAGCTCTTTTAATTCATTTGCACCTTCTTTTGTAGTCAAAACCATAATATTAAAAGTGCAATAATTTTTCACTTCTGGACATCTGCCCAGTGCTAGCAAATAGATGGCATCTATACAATACATATTTCTCTATAGAATACCTATATAAACTTTATGTTTCTAATAAATTAAACAAAACCTTCATTTAAAAAAATTACATTTTAAATAAACTTAAATAATAAAATATGCATCTCTGGTGTGTGGTTGCGATTCAATAGGTTAACTATTGAGTCGCAGCCACACACACTGTGACCAGACACAAAAGATTTTAAAGACTGGACAGATACAGACTACAATATTCTCTATAAATATAGATGGTAAAAATACATAAAAACCTTGTCCTATAATGACAACTATTTGTCAAGCATAAAGTGATTGGACTACAAACCCAACTTTAACCCATAGTATGCTGGAGTACCAGACACAATAGAAAAAGCATTGTGTCTCGTGCGGATCCATGTACCAAAGGTTAAAGCATATTTAAAAATCTACTAAGAAACTTGCTAGACACATTAAAGTTAAAACAATAACAAGTAGCTTACTAGGTATATTGTCAATAGTAAGAATATATTGTATTGGTCATACAACATAATCTTACCTAAATAACAGTTAAGGTTGTCTTACCTGTATAGCAGGCAATGTGTGTTGTAAGGCTTCACACAGAATTGAGTCAAAGGCGAGGTAAGGCCTAGGAATGTGCTTTTCTGACCAATTATCCTGTTTCAATTTTTTTATCTGGGCCCATAGACAATCCAAATACTCCTCCTGCAGGTGTGGCGTATCATTTGACCAAACTTTCAGTGCTGGCCAGTGTTTCTTGCTGCGCTTATTCAAAAATATATCTATGGTTGTCAGTAAGTGATCCAACTGAGATTCCTTCTTTTCATAGAGCTCTCTACCGACCCACGGTAACGCCGACAGCACGGCAAATATAAACCAATCGCGTCTAACTTGTGGCACCCCATCTTCATTGGCACAGTCTACTAATGTTTCTAATAAAGTTAAAAGAGAAGATGCAGCCAGTACATGACAATTTACTAAATCAGCAATAAATCTAAGACAGTATCTCGCTGCGTTCCATTTGCCGGTTTTCAAATTCTCTTTGAAAGTCTTTACTATGTAGTCTACAAACTCACCACCAAAATTATAATTTTTGGCGTTCAGTAGACCAACTAGGGTGGCATAAATAGTACACTTTTCGGGCATACGTATCGCACAATCAGTTAGGATACGTAAGATTTTTACACGAAACGTACTCAAATCGGCCTCCAATACGCTTGCCAAACCTTCCAAGTTACTCTCTAAACTAGAACTACTTTTCTCTCCAACCCTCAAAATCAAAGACTCTAATCTGTCTTCAATCTCTTGGTTTTCCGATACACGGCGTCTCTTGCGATGAAGACGCTCTAAAACAAAAGTAAACCAAGGGTCATCAAACTAATACAGTTTTATAACCTAAAAAACTTATAATCAGAAACTTTGCAATACAAACCATATCCATCGTCTTCATCATGAGCTCTACGGCGATTCATTTTTATGAGTTAAAACTCACAAAAATTATCAAACACTGTAGTAATAGGATATATATCTTTGAATTAAAAAACGCCAACAAACACTAGTCACTAAAGCAAATCGAAGTTGACATTAGACTTCATAAGGGCCATGGTCTGCTGCTCTTTTAAAAATCGACTACATGGGACTTTTGATATGCCTTTTTTATGAAAATTATTAAAAAGTAAAGGCGATATTGTGTCATTAATGACAAATTATTGTGATTAAATGAGTTGCCAATAAACAGAAAATAAGGGTCTCGTCTTAGAAAATTAATTAGAAACCTTAGTGATGGGATATTATTGTTTGTTACTTTGTTAGGCACGCTTCTGTCAAGTTCTGTCAAATTTGCTTTTATGAAGTTTGTAGTTTTGCACTTGAGTGAGTTTCTTCAATTTTATCTAAAATAAAACGTTTTGTTATTTTATTGTGAATACGTTTACACAGTCTCCCATTATCAGTTAGAATGTCTTGTAATTATGCAGAAGGTTTGTCGCCTTATGAAAATAAAGGAATTCTAGGAGTGCCGGAGGTATGTTTTAGTGTGTAATGTGCAATATATTGAATATCTTGCATATATTTAAACACATTCTCCTTAAAATTAATGCTTTATTTTCAGAAATTCGATTCCTTGGATAAATTTAATAAAAAATGTGATTTGTTGGCTCAGTTCATAAGTCAAGCTAAGCATGTCGTTGTCCACACCGGTGCTGGCATCAGCACATCAGCAGGCATACCAGATTTCAGGTAATTTGGTTGCAAATTACATTTTGATTGTGGTTTCATTCACTGAACTATATGTATATATACAAGAAGCATGTATAGAAATATGGTTATAAATAATGGTTGAAAAGATGGTTTTCATCTTTGGTATTGTTATATCTTTTGTACCACAGCAATTTTTATTTTCAGAGGTCCAAATGGTGTATGGACATTAGAAAGAGAAGGCAAGAGACCCACCACTAACATTTCATTTGCCGATGCAGTACCTACCAAAACCCACATGATACTAAAGAAATTAGTAGAATGTAATAAAGTGCACTATATTGTGAGTCAGAACATAGATGGACTACACCTGAAGTCAGGACTACCCAGGAAGTACTTAGCAGAGCTACATGGGAACATGTTTATAGATGAATGTAATTTATGCAAAAGGTAATAAATATTTTGTAATATGGCATGTCTGATCGGGAAGGATCAGTAGTCTTTGTATGCATTCACACTTACATCACTGGACAAACAGGGCATTATTTTGATATATTTTCATATCAAATTTAATAAAATCTTGATAAGTATATTTATCAAAATTATACAAAAGGAATGATTGCATGTTTCAGTGTTTGAATTGCACTAAAGTATCTTTAACTAAGGACTATTAAAAGTAGATTGCTTTCTGCCTTACTCCTCAAGCATTCACCATTCTAAAGTTTATTAACTTTCTTAATTATAAGAATTAACTAGTCTTAAACATGAAACAGTCTAACTTATGCATTTACAACTTTAGTAGTATAGATGGTCTGAAGTTAGAAATAGGATTCTGTGCAAGCTTCATTTTTCTCTTAATCTTGTAAGTACTCACAACATAAATATTTGATTTTCAGACAATTTATTAGGAGCTGCCCAGTGGAAACAGTAGGCAAGAAATGCAGTGGTGTGCCATGTGCTGCTGAGCATGTGACTGGCAGGCCTTGTAGAGGCAGGCTGTATGATGGAGTGCTGGACTGGGAACATAGCCTGCCTGAGAATGACCTGCTGATGGCTGAATGGCATTCTAGGTCACTTTATAAGTTTGCTAGCTAAGTACTTTAATCTCGAGTTACTGTTTTCTAGTGTACAGTAAGAAATTTATTGACATGTCCATGACATTGTGACTATGAAGTATTACACATCTGGTTTTCAAGACATTTGGAGTATATAGAGCCGTCCTAACTATCATACAATACTCAATTTCAGGTATGAAAAGTACCTTTGTACTGCTTTGTAATAACTTTTTTGAATAATTGATATATTGCATCTTTTCAGTATTGCAGATCTAAGTGTATGCCTTGGTACAACTCTTCAAATAGTACCCAGTGGCAATCTACCAGTGGAGACAGTGAAGTATGGAGGCAAACTAGTCATATGCAATTTGCAGCCCACAAAACATGTAAATAAATGTTTTTATTTTCTTTTAACTAAAAATAACAGAATAGATACATGAGTGGATGAAAACAAGCTGGTAGTTTTTGAATATTTTAATATGAGTGATGTATATCTATTATATTATTTATTTATTAAATCAATAAATAAGTAATATACTTATTTACCATAAGACAATTATTTTAAGATCTAAAGCCAGCTGATTAGTACCTACTAATCAGCTAACTCACACAGGAAAATACCACACTCTGCCAGTCAACTGGCCTAAGATAATATCACTATTACAATATTTTACCCAGTAAATAACTTCCAGAGACTTACATAACTACTCTTCTCATTTCTATCCAAAATCAAATTTTTAATTCCTTTTGGGTTAGGTCATCTAAAGCACAAGTGACGACCCAGGCTTTGCAAACAATCCTAAGCCACCACTACCAAATAAGCTCTATGCCTGTTTACTTTTTCTGTTGTAAATAAAAAATATTTAGATTTTACTATATTTTTAAGTAAAGCTATCATGCTCATAGAACTACAAATTAATCTGGAGATCACCTTTAATATCTAGCAACAATATTTACTTATGTTTAATGTTAATGGTATATTATTCTCTTTACAGGACAACAAAGCAGACCTTATAATAAACTACTATGTAGATGACATCCTAGAAAAAGTTATGAGCATATTAGGCATAGATATACCTAAATATTGTGAAGCAGACAATCCGACCAAACGGGCAGACGCCGCTATTATCGACTGGACCATAGACAGGCGCGATCTTTTACAACTAGAAAAAACGTTCAAAGCAAAATGCAAAGGTGTCAAGAAAATAAGAAATTTGGTGAAAACTAAAAGGAAAAGTACTGAAGTAAATTCAGTGAATGGTGTTAGTGATAATATAAAAGTGGTTAAGTTGGAGGTTAAAGAAGAAAATGGTATTAATGAAGAAGTTAAAACTGAACTTGTTGAACAAATAAGTGAAACTATTTAGTTAATATAAAACAGTAGGAGGTGCTTTAATATTTTGCGGTGATGCCGTTAAAAACTAGAGCACCCCTATTGTCTATGACCTGTAGTATAAAGGTTTATCTCAAATTACACGAGATCACTACCATATTATCTTATGATGTATTCTCTGGCTCCATTCCGCCAGTAGTAAGATCTGTCGTCTTTATCCCTTGAGCTGATAACACAGCAAATCCTTTTGGTTGCTATATCGTGTGTCACGTGTGACCATAGGCCGGTAATACCTTATCGCGGCCGAATCGTGCTGCTTTGCCACTTTAGCAGTTTATAAAAAATAAACTTAAATACATACATACATAAATTCACGCCTGTTGTAGGTAAACTTAAATGTAACCTTATAATAAGAAATGTGAATGGTGTTATAATCGGGGTTGCAAGGAATATTAATTTCACAAATATATATCAATTATTGATTTTAATAATTAATATTTATGAAGCTAAATACAGTTGATTATTATTTGTCTCGAAAAAACATAGCAAACACTCATAATATTTATTATCTTAGTAATTTTTTGTTATACACTTGTGTATTAGACAATTACACAATGCATTCATGCAGATGTTCGTTAATTATAGGATATTAGCATACACATAATCTCAGTAATCTATTTGTATTGTCTTAATCTTGTTAATTCAGAACCTTTGTTAAAAGTACTTGGCCGAAAATGTTGCTGTAATGGTTATGAATATCACCTGTGAATATTGCAACCCAATATACATAAATATGATACAATTTAATCTACAGGATTTACCATTAAGGTCACATTTAGTCCATGATTGATTACAATGCCAAGTGTTGCCCGATTTTCATTTGACTTCACATAATATTATCTTAAGATAATCTGTAAAGTCCCATGCAAATCGGATAGCACTTGCATTTCTTTTCAGAATAAGCTGCAGGCCATATTAAAAACTAAAAATATTTTAAATGTTGAGGATAAAACTTATTTGCTGATATAACTTCTTACTTATAACTATACTTGTAACATCCTTTAAATATTCCAATACCTTAACATACATTACATACAGTACAATAAAGTCTATAATAAGCTGTATATTATAGACTATAATGTACTGTTCCAAATCCAATTGAACTACTTATTTGTTAATTAAGTATGAGAACGGCATTTTCGGCGAAATCGATAGCTGAAACCTTTTGCCATTACCCATGTAAGTTTCTAATTCGTATGTAGGCAAGCTATTGCAGACTTTCTTAGTAAATGAATATAAATATTTGAAAAAAAATAATGCTAATAACTATATGATTTCTTATGTCTGTAAATGCAAAAGCAATATAATTATAATGAGATTGCTCATAATAAAAGTACAATCATCATAATGTTAATTTATTATTACTATATTGCTTTAGATATTATATACGTGTGTGCTACGTAGCAAGATGGAAAAACAACCATGTTACTCCGTAAAACCCAGCACAACAGGCCGATCGGCGGGGTCACGATTGCATGTGAAAGTGATTCGCGCGGCCCCGCCGAATCTCGTTATGTTGAGGAACAGCGTGGTGGGTTTAGTCTGAATGACCGGGATGTCGCCATCTTTTCCCGGGTGAGTCCGACATAACCCTTCCGCAAGCCCCACGAAGACATATGCGGCAATGCATACACCCACGTAAAAAAATAGCTCAATAGGCCAAGATGCAATCCCGCTACATAAGTAACGTCAGTACGTACTAAAGCAACTGCCTTTATGGCCCTACGTGATAATCTCAATGAGCAATGATTAACACGCAAGAACAAAACCCAGCTATACACTCTAGTAACGCGCTCTTTCATTCTGTCCTATGCATTAATAATGCTATAAGCGGTGTAGTCCCTGATACTATAATGCATGTATTTTATAATTAATTGTGAACAAACAAAAAGCATTTATTTTGTCAATAATTAAATGAAACAATGGTAATTGAAATAAATAATTTATTTATAAAAATAGTTTCTTATTTACAAATTCTTTGGTGACAATTATAATATATATAATTTTTGGAATGTACAATAGATACTTTCCTAATAATCCCGTGTCGATGATTCTTTTTTAATTTTTACGGAAAGCCTATTCTTTATTCAACTTACAAACAATTACACGTAGAAAAATAAACATCATCCCAGTATTATGTATAAAAGCATTAGAAACTTAATGGCAACATTTACTCATACCTGAGAGATAGAGATAATAATTTAAGAAAAAACATAATTTTGGTTGATTTTTGTATAAAAACTGGCAATCTGTGATTTTTAATGGTTGTGATGAATAGTAGGACTACTTACGTTGCCAATAGATACAAAAAAAAACACAGAAGTAGGTATTTGTAAAACTGTAGCAATGGTACTTAAAAATATAATTAGGGGAGTCCATTTTTTGGGGAATTCGCTTTCTTATTGTAATGAAAAAAAAAAACAAGACAATTTTTTTTTCTCGAGTAGTCATACGTAGGTCTCACTTTTGGTGCCCGCTTATCGTTGAATTTTGGGACACGTATATTACCATAAACATTTTAGTCATCATTAGAATACTGGTAACTTCGCTAATTCTATAATTCTCCAAAGGAGACATCTAATAGGAAAGGTCCATGCGGCACTTTCGCGTCATTCCCAAATGCATAAAATATATTATATTATCATTAGCTAATACTAATCCATACAACAGAAATAATAAGTAATGCTTATAACGGTCATACTCACTTTGATAATAGCATTGAAAATATTTCAGAATCTTTCAAATCTCTACCTCTGCTTCAACAACTCTCTTTTGCTCGAACCCTCCCTCTAGCTTTATCTCTCAATAATTCAATCTCTTTGTTTAAATTAATTTCATATAGGAAAACTTATACCTATAAAGAATTTAACAATCACCAACAATTACCCCAAATTGTTCGAGTCTAAAAAGTATATCTTAACAATTGTCTGGCTAAGCATTATTTTGACCCCAAGGCACAGGAATGTTTAGATTTACTTTACAGATATGGATCTTATTTATTGTATTATTAAAAAACTACCCGCACTATAGACAAGACCACATCAACTTTAGAAACATCAAAAGAAAGAACACCTGGACTCAAAACAACTATTTGTATGTCGCACAAATGTTTATCTCGTGTGGTGATCAAACTTACTACACCATCCGTGAAGGCAAAATATGAGCAATTTAATCCTTACTAATATTATAAACGCAAAAGTTTGTATGGATGTATGGATGTTTGTTACTCTTTCACGCAAAAACTACTGGACCGATTGCGATGAAACTTGGTATGTAGATAGCTGGCGACCCGAATTCACACAAAGGCTTTTTATCCCGATATTCCCACGGAAACGGGACTTACGCGGGTGAAACCGCGGTGAAAACTAGTAAAATATTAAAAAAAAACGAATAAAGGAAACCCATCGATATAACATTTATATTTACGCGATTTTATCAATATATTTTCTAAAATCCCTTCTATTACACAAAATAAATCGCTCAAAATATTCCTGTACACCTATATAAAATTAGAGATCAAGTCAGGAACCATGTCAGTTGAAAGCCGATAATAGTGACGAACGGTAAAATTAAATTGTCAATCTGGTAAGTCTTCGCTTCGACGGTTCCTGATACGACCGCTGCTATGATACTCCGAAACAATCCGTTTTGTGTTTCCATTAGTCCTGGAAAAAAGCTATATTTATATAAAATTTATTTGAGTGAAGTACAGCAAATTTCTCGTAGTCGTACAGATAGCGTAGTGGTTTATGTGGTCCCCCTCGCTACTGCCCTACCGAGTTTTGTGGCTTCGATCACCACTAAGGGGTAAAAAATATGTGTAATGCACAAATAGTTGTTACGTGTATGGATGTTCTTCGTGTCTGTTGTTTTGATCTTTATTAAGTCCCCAGCAGCGACACAGGAAATACGACTAGAGCGGGAGATAGGACCTTTAAAAAAGCTAGTAGTTTTAAATAGCTGTACTTTCACTGTCCCTTTATAGACACAATAGAAAATCGGTTGTTATGTATCATTCGTGCAGGGAACATGGTAAGCCATTGCCATAGTTAAAGCAATATGGCTGTTAGTTATCGTTCATTAAAATAAATTCCATATCTTTGTAGTTATTGCTTACCAAACATCTCAAGAGCATACACAGTGGATACTTGTGATATGATATTGAATGCTGTGCCTTGTAGCGATTTTTGACCACCTGGAAAGCATAACAAGAAAATTAAACAATCATCTTACTTTACACAGAAATATCTTATCTTATCTTATCTTGTGTGGGGGCCAGTCAGTACAGACCGGCGACACTTCAACCCAGTGGGATTTTTTGTGTCGACTTCCCCAATAACGACTGCCATAGATGTTCATGGCAACCGGGACCGACGGCTTAACGTGCTCTCCGAGGCACGGAGCAGGCGATAATTGTCAATCAATACGCACATCATTTCGAAAAGTCATATAACTTACGAAAGTCAGAGATGCGCGACGTGGGTTCGAATCCGAGACCCTCTGCATTGCAGTCTATAGGTCTCCCCACTGAGCTATCACTGCTCAGAATAAATACACAGAAATAAGTAGACAACTCACACTGTGTTATTCTTGAATGGCGGAGGACTTTAAAATTTAAAACAACGGACTCAATGAACACCCTGTCTTTATATACCTATTTTATATTGTGGATCGCACATACTTTTGTACCGGAATCCACAACACTCGGAGCATTGGCAGTGACATCCGTGATTTGATTTCAGAACTTTTTCCTTGCAAACTGGCGTATTCACATTTGCATTAAGTAGGTACTTTCTTAATCATTAATTAGTCTTTTACAGTCCAGTCTTTCCACAGGATTAGAGAACACGATTTTTAATTAATTTTGTCATAATTCATAATTTTCTTTTGTGTCGTCTTTGAGTTTAGTTTCATTTTCTTGATTGGTTTAAGATTCTTACCTTTTTAAATTACATATAGCGCAATATAAGCTTATAAATATACAATAATATTTGAATGCACGGATGGTGTTGTCATTTAAGTGGTCCTTCCACCGCTACGAGTGCTGTGGGTTCGATAACAAACGTGACAAAAATTTGTGTACTCCACAAATAGTTGCCCCGAGTCTGGACGTTTGTATCCGTTGTTTGAATGTTCGTTAAGTCCTTCGCGAGAAAGAAATTTTATTCATAGTGCGGGAGTAATAAAAAAAATAATTGCATATATCTATAACTGAACTGACCTGCCCACTTATTAAAGCCGTATCTGGCGCCGAACCAGCTGGCTGCCGTGTCTCCCACTCCAGTAGACAGAACTCCGCTGAGCAAATCCATCTGGTAGCTGTTATGCTTGGGCACTAATATCAGTGGACATGCCAGTCCAACGTATAAGTACAGTGGCGTCATGGCGAAGACGCCTACATCC
The DNA here is from genome assembly GCA_963675205.1 of Catocala nupta. NCBI lineage: Eukaryota > Metazoa > Arthropoda > Insecta > Lepidoptera > Erebidae > Catocala > Catocala nupta. Next base: position 22,179,858 of record OY776092.1, on the reverse strand, counting down.
TGCGTAAAAAAACATTTAAAGTAAACCTAGGGTTTTGCCCGCGGCTTCGCTTGCATAATGTAGGTTAAATAATGTTAGTAACAGTACTTTTTCTGGATGGAAGGTACCCTGTGTACTTTTCTGTTCCCATCTGTGTAAATTTCATATTGATCGGTCGAGTTCGGTTATTATACAGTTAGGCATGAAAGCGTAACAAACAAACAAACTCACATCCGCATTTATAATATTAGTTAGGATTAGAAATTTATTAAAACGTTACAACTACTGACACATAATGATACCTGAAAAACATATTCAGACTCGGTATTGTATTATGAAGATTGTCGTTTTTTGTTTTGGTCTGATTGGTCTCGCATCAGAGGTCTTTAAAAGCAGTACGAGAATGAACATATCTAAGTAAGTGTTAGAAATTTCGTGAGTTGTCGCGCGAAGTGACTAATAACTTGAGATGTTTTAGGTCACTGCACATATAAGTTTGTGCTTATGCTGATCCGATCATGAAGTAGAGGCCTCGATTCCCGGATTACGTTAACATTGGGCTAAAAGATTTTTTAAGGGATTGTCTGTCTAGTCTAGATGTCTGGCAATTTTGAAGAAAACCAATGCAAACGGCCAATGTAGACGAGCTTTGTGTAGCTGACCAAACGTTGGGCGCTGTCAGTCTTTATTGAGCATTGAAACATTATGGTCGTTATAAAAGTTATTGCAGCTGCTAGTAGATACCTATTTATTTAATTATGGCACTCCAGCGGCTTATTCACGATTAATGAGCGCATATAATTATTATATCAGTGTATACCGTAGTAGACTTGTAAAAAATATTCGTTTTGTACGTATAACGGCGATGTTCGCCAAGCACGAAATGGCAGCAGCCGGACCAACATATGGACACGCTATTGGCCGAGCGCAGACCAACGCCTTTGATTTATGTAGAAAAACCGACACCGCTCCGAAGTGAGGCGATTGGTCGCGAGCGACTGCGAGTTGTTACAAGCTACGCAAATTAAGCTCTATACACGTTGGCGCTTGCCTTCACTCGGCCAACTAGGCGAGCGATACCAAGCATTGGCAAGCTAAAGCAAATACCTACACCAAACGACATTTTGTATTCTGAAATCGCTAAAAGTGACAGGACTAAACTAAATTTTAGAGATTTTTAGCTAAGATAAGAGAATTTTGTGACAACAGAATTGGCACCATTGTCTGTCACTCGGCAACGTTGGGCCAACATGTATTGCCGGCTTAAGGGTATAGGTACATGCCTGCGTGACAGCATCACGGCGTATGAGCTACACCATAGTTACTGCAACATTACAATATCTTAAGTACCTTTTCATCACTGTACACTCGAAATGCTGCCTCCAGCGCCCGAGAGACTGGTTCTATTTTAGATTTTCGCAGAGCCTGAAATACATGTGATATTGATAGTTATTAACAATTTAGGTCACATTGTGTTTTTCTTCCTTTTTTTTCAAGACACTTTCCTCACTAGTAATTATTCCTGTGTTACAGGGGACTTTACAAACATTCAAACATCGGCACAAAGAAACATATTCGAGTACAATTGTGCACGGTGCTATACTTAGTAAATAAGTAAGACATACAGGTAATCTGTAGCTAGATACTATACAACATGAAACATAATAAACGCACATCCTGAAAGTAGTTTGTTCAAAATCGGCTACTGAATCAATTCCAGTAATTTTTATATAGGTAATTTTTTAACCCTAAAGTAATTAAAACGAATTAAATTATAGTCACTCATTTATTAAACAGCTGAAATAAACGAAAATGTATCATAATTCAAGGCAATAAGGTTTTTGATGCAATAAAGGCAATATTGTTAGATTTATTGTAATACTAGATGTAGCCGCGGTTTCACCCGCATTTATGATTACTGCGCCGCCCCTGTGGGTCGTAGCGTAATGTTATATAGCCTATAGTCTTCCTCGATAAATGAGCTATCCAACACAATGTTTTTTAATTCGGATCAGTAGGTAGTTCCAGGTACCTACACATGCTATCCGCACACAATAAGGACAACTAATTCGTTAAATTAAAATATTTAAGTAGGTACTTATAAGTAACATTTAATTGATTATATTATTATTACGATTTAATAATCTAATTGGGGTGTTTGAGGTTGTGCGTTATAATATCTGTGACATGTTGTATGTTACATAGTCAAGGCCGTTACGGACGTATTGGCGTATCTAAAATTAATTTCCAGGGATGGTCTGGTCCATAAACAGCAAAGAAAGAGTTGAAACCTAATATCTTAGTGCGGGAACCAAACATTTCTGGGGCGGGCAGGGCTTACCTGGCCTTCTTTATATAGTTATATAGTATACTACCACTATACCTAGTGGTCTAAATACATTAGAATATAATTTGAATGCAACTGTGCACGTTTGAGCAATTTAACCATAAAAAAGGAATAGGTATTGGACAGCCGGCCGCGCGTCTTTAACTTAATCAACATTAATGATGTATATTATTATAAAAGCGACTCAGTGCTAACTATACTGTGGCGGCGTACAGACATAGAGAGAAGAATTGGCAAACCTAACTTGTATTAATCGTAACCTGATTTGTAACTATTTAGTGCAACTTGTGCCTTTCTCTTCTTTCCACACTCACCAAACCACAACAACTATCAAGTGTACGAAACCAAGTATTCTTTTGAATCGTAAGACTGCATACTCATTAGCAGTTAACTCCGACTCCATTAGCATTGTCTGTAATTGCCTAAAATAAAATATAGAGAAAATTCCGTATTCACATACCTCAGCTAAGATGACAACTGCAAGCCCAAAGCCAGCAGCAAGCGTCGTTAAATGTATGTCACTAATGATTCCAGTTAGAAATACTAAAGATGCAAGCACATGGAACACTTTTCTAGTGACCGTGGTCGCCTTCACCGCCAATTTGGTTCGAAACGTCAATGTGATCCCAGCCATAACTGTCAGAACCAACCATAGCGTAAATAGTTGTGCCTAAAAATATGTTTTCTTAAATTAACAATCATGGTACCATTGTAGGCAATTAGTTTGAAGTAACTAGTCACTATTATGCAAAAAAAGTTCATACACATACATTTAGACTTAACAAACCTTTAAACAACGGACAAAGAACATTCAAACTCAGAAACATTATTTGTGAACCACAAAAATTTTTGTCCTTTCTGGGAATCGAACCCACAACACTAGGCGCAATGACAATGGTGAGGCGATAACTTAAGCCACAACGCTATCTGGGTATTCAAAGATGATATGAATACTTTTTGTAGATCTAACATTTTACCACAAAGTTGACAGAGAAGTGTGCAAGGAATTGGCAATTTCTGGCACCCTACTTGCCTGCAAGCACTCAGTTTACCTGAAGTAGTTACCAGGGCTCAAGGGAATGGTTTTTCTAGTGCCTCACTGACTACACAAAAAAACTGGTCATTGCAAGTCTTCCACTGGTAGTGTTTGCACACCAAGGATCAAAGATCAATAGCCACTGCAATTTCATAAATACTGATACTGAACATGGTGGATCCTTTGTACAGTCTAGAACTAAAATGATGACTCCTAACCATACCTATCTCATAATAAAAGTAATGTAACAGTGTACTTACCTTATGTACATCTAAAAATACATAACTTGGAATTGTAATCAAGCAATCAAATCCTACAAGACATTGTAGCATAATTAATGTATAGGTCCCGGCTATGCTTATTAGATAGTACAGAGTTTTTAAGTTTCTCTGAGTATCATCCATCAATATTAGTGCTGTAACAATAATTCCCACTGATGATAATATTGTCTGAAATAGGTAACAAACACACAGTTGTGACAGATAAAAATATTAAGAAAAGTATTGCTCTCTGCTGTTGAAGTCTTAATAGTTCTAATATTAATTATGGTATGCCATGCATGCATGCATCCATAGCATGGATGCAAATCTTGACAATTCATGAAGCAGGCTAAGTCTGTGACATTATCAAACAATGTCTTGCTCTCTACTTCAATGACTACATGAAGCCAAACTTACCGAACTTAAAAAATAGGAAAATTTTAACCACCAACATGGTACAATGCCTTAGATAGTAAAGTGAAATCTTTTTTGGCAGAATTGTGGGTATGGTGAACCAACCAAGACATGGATTGTCCTTTACTTATGTATAATTTGTTTATATTATATGTTTTAAATTCAGTATAGATCAGTAGTAAACCAAGGCCCGGCTAATGAATGATGCCTATAATATTATAATCTGATACAGATCAATGTCAATAATACACATAATGATGAATTTATGTTTATGCTATTTCTTGGATTACCTTTATAGTGCACCAGTTACGAAACAAATAGGTAAGTATCACTATGTTTTGTGTTATCTGTGTATCATTTCAAAAGTTTGATATGACAGAAGGTAAAAGAATTTACCAAGTGTTTGAATGACATGAGAGCTTCTTGAGTGACTCAGTACTAGAGTGATATTCAAGTTGATATAAAACTGTAAAATCCTTGAGTAACTCAAGTAGTAAACTTGGAATTGAGATCCATTACTACTTTATACAATCCTCATTCAACTCAACAATCTACAGCAGATATAAATAGAACATACACATAGAGGCATAGTAAGTTCAAAAGGCAAATTAAATAATACTTACAATGTTAATAACATTGACAAATTCCATTTCCTCATCACTTGTATCTCCAATATTGTGCACTATCCTAATGATAAAGGCTATGAAGAATAACATTATACCCTGTACAATAACTGTAGCCTCACCAATAGTGAATGTCTTTGGAAATTTGGTCAGAGATATCCTCAACAAAATGCTGAACAGGAATATTGTTAGTAAAGAATATACTGCAGAAAATATTAAACCTGAAATTTCAAAAGTAATTTAATTAACCAAATATTGTGTAGAAAAGTAAACTAAAAGAAAATATTGTTGTAACAAAATGCATTAATCTAAAAAGGTTGCTTGGGGTTGATACCTTATACTTCTTAAAGTCTTATGGTGATAGATTAGTAAACTGTTAACTTATAAATACAACAGTGAAAGAATGCATTCAATCTATATATTAATATGTGAAACAAAAGATTGTACCCCTTTTTAAGTAAATTATGCAGATGGAGGTGTATGAACTTTGGCACAGTTAAAGTTTATATGTTGAAGGAGGGGAATCTTAATATTTTTATAAAATATGCATTATAAATACATTAATTTAATGAAAAAAACACCACACGCACACAACCATGCATTTTGACACACACAGTCGAATCCATAACTATGGTTACATATCAATATATGTATAATGACATATGGGCAATATCTTACAGGTGAACTTTGGGCAGATTGGAATGATATATACTATATATATTATAATATATTTACATATTTATATGTATTAAAGAAAAAAGAAAACAAAGTAGCAAGCTTAAGATATTGTCAATTAAAGAGTACCTATAGGCAAGTAAATATTAATTTGTTCGAAATAGATAGGTAAATTAACCTGTATAGATCATAATCTAAATTAAATGTGATTATAATGGTAATAGTTCTAGACAGTAAAACCTTAATAACTATCAAAATTAAAATTTAAATCAATTATGGTAGAATTTCTATCACTAGGCGACAGCTAGTATTTTATTATTTAGTATACTAATCGAGCTTTTCTATGACACCAATATTTTTAAGACAAACAGACCTCGTGGGGTTTTACTTACTTTGACCTAACACTCCATACATTAACAAAGCAGATACAAAACTTGATGCAGCACAGCCTCCATAAATATTTTCTGTCAATACTAAACATGAGACACTCATGAAAACAATAAATAATAGGCAATAACAAAACATGCCTATTGAAAGGCACGCTACTGTACTGTATAATAGAGACACTTCATACTGTAATGAGTATAAACTTAAAACAGTTGGCAGAAGAATGCAACACCACAGCCCATTACTGTTTGATGGTCTGAAAACAAATCAACCATTCTGTCAAATGATGTGATAGGCTTTAGATATATTGGCAACTGTACAAAGTTCAAACCTTACCTAGTTTCAATACCATCTTCACATAAATTTCTCTTTATGTGGTGATCAATAGTTTCTATCATTTTAAATAATTTAGACCCGGTTATGTGGTGTAAAAAGTCATGCGTATGACTCGCCATTTGTACTTTCAATTTATTAAAATCACACACTAATTTATTCTAATCGTGAATTATTCTGAACCACAACGAGAAGCTGTGATTGTGATTGCATCGTCGAATTGACATTAACTGTCATATTACCAGTGTCAACTCAGCTGACACGTCAAACAAACGCAAAGTAAGCTTAGCGGGTTGTAACGGAGGTAAGATTAGAGATGTGTAAAAAGTGTACGAAAATAAAGTTACAGTAGCCGAACCGACTTTAACACACAGTACATCAATAGACAAGATATAAGGATAATCAGGTTGAATTTTGAGTCGTGGCGGCCAATCTTAACGAAGACTGGCCAGCTGCGCAGCATTACTAGAAAAAAGGGAATACACTTGTGTTTGCGTATACAGTTATCTGTGTACGAAAACACAAGTGCATTCTCTTTTACCTAAATCCTACACTCTCTATCGTTATTCGTCACAACCGGAGAGATCATGTTCATAACCAACGGCTAGACGTTTTTTTTGTGTTACGAAGGTGCACAATACTGCCAATTTCCTAAATCCGTGCTACTGTTGAGAATGTAGTTATAGAAAACCTAATAACTTTTTGTTTGTCCGCAGCACAGCAGCTGAATTCAGTACCGCTGCAACACCGAGGCAAGACACACTAATAGACAAGATACTTACTTTTGTAATGGTATATTGTATGAATTAGCTCAATTATTTATTGGTAAATGAAAATAAAAATGTAAAGGGAATTACGTAGAATTACTTAAATCGATATGAGAATATGTAACGCAGTTAGGAATAAAACCGTGCTAACTATAATATGACTATGTTCAAACCGTTCAAACTAGTTTCACACTGAGGTGAAACTAGGTTGAACGGTCTAAGGACACTGGCCAGCCAGCAACTTTATTGAAATTCGGACCACAGCTGATTTCGATAGCTTCTCGTACTTTTTGCGGCTTGCGATATATTCACCTCATCAGTATGGCAGCTTTGTCGAACCGAATGTAGTAAGCCGTATTGAAATAAAATTGAGATTGATGCATCGTATATCCGAGGTAGTCACTATAACAAAATATCTCTTGCAATATTGCAGTGACAGTTTCTTGTACATTATAACATTATGTTTTATCTCTAATATAACTCGTGTAGTTCAAATTGTACCTATTTAAATTGTCTTATCACTTATTTAAAATGTCATGTCTCTAAAACATCCAGTGTTAAACTATCTTGTATGTATCCTTATTGCATTTTTTATAGCTTATTGCTTACTACATTACATGAAAAGAAACGTGAATTAGAGCGGGAACTTTTGGAATATTGCCATCTGTTTACCCCGCTCACCCGCCGTCCCCGTTCGTCGTCCGTGTGCCGTTCGCTCCGCTATTCCCGCAGTTGGGTGCCGGACGTGCCGGTTAATCTACCAATACGACGCGACGTAATCGTATCACACAAGATGTTGCGTCAAATTAGCAAAACCATTCAGCAAAAAGCTAGATTTGCAACAGCTGCAGCACCTGCGCCGCAAACTAATCCAGAAATTTTATATACTGGGGTATGTAATTATATTTATTTGCAATTTTAAAATGTAAATCAGAGGCACGGCTGATATGTAATTTTATCTGCCAAGTAAATAGCCAGCTGACTAAATTAAATGTATAATCGTGGTTTACTTGTCATAGCTGTATAATTTAAACAAGAAACATCATATTAATAATATTTTTTACAACATGGTTGTATTTATTGTTGCTATTCTGTGCTTATCAGCCACTTACTTATCGTGTTATTCTGAATATTATATTCAAGGTCAATTAGCCGGTACGGTGCGTGTGTCGGCCAGCTATGTCTGGCAAATACTTATTAAACAATACACGACATCTTTATGATCCATCTCTCAGTACAGTATGTGTATCGTCTAGTCATTTGTTTAGCATACATACTCGCCACTTGCTGCTCGGTATTCAGCTGATACACAATTACGTAGGTACATGTCTAACAATTAATTACGGTAGTGTGTTACTTATAATATAAGTTAATAAAAAAAAACTGGAAATGTAACAATCAAGATTTTCTTGTTTGTGAATTCAGTTGTGGCCTGCGAATATGTAACTACGCATTTTTTAATTCTATGTGCTATTTCAGGTTACCTCGCTTCCGTCTGTTATCTGATAATGATTTTCTCATTGCAAAGTAAAGAAATGTTTAAAATAAAGATCGCCATAAAATCCGTATAAAGTAGTTTAATTTCAATGTATTATAACATTCGCATAAACGTATATGCGCATGCAATATTAAGCAATGTTTCATTCTGTGTGTTGTTAAGAAATGTAAACGACAAAGACACTATTATTTTTGCAGTTGTTCATCAACAATGAGTGGGTAAAATCCTCAGATGGCAAAACATTCCAAACAGAGAACCCTGCCACTGGTAAAGTGATCGCCGAAGTCCAACAGGCTGGCAAGGCTGATGTGGATAAGGCCGTGAAAGCTGCACAAGATGCATTCAAGTAAGTAAACCTTATTTTATAGAATGTAGGTAGATACAAAAAATAAACATGGTCATATTGACGTTTTAATTTTTTTAAAGTAATGCGTTGAATGTTTAAAACTAAATCAAATTATACAATTTGTTCAAATGCGACTATAGTGATGTACTTATCTATGTATTTTCAGAATTATTATATCGAATCGGTACGAATATTTTTTATGGAATGTTCTTGAATATGCTTTTGTAAAGGCATTTTTATTAACAACAACCGTTCTCGGCATAATTCCTGTGTCGCGGGTGACTTTGCAAACATTCAAACAACGGATACAAATAGGCGACCACTTAAACCATAAAGCCATCCGTGCAGTCAAATTGCATTTTACTATTGAGCCATAATAATAACGAATTAAGTAATGTTGTAGTGCGATTACGATTAATCTAACATGTATAGAATAGTGAGGTATAACTTCATTCATACACAGACGCCTGCCCTCCAAATTAAGGTGAAACGAATTAGACTATGCCCGGCATACAAGTTAGGAGAATTGCGCGCAAACTAATGCCGCGGGGTCAGCGAGGTATTATAACATAGATTCTAATTGTAACAGGTTCGGCTCACCATGGAGACAAATGGACGCATCACAACGTGGGGCCCTGCTCAACAGACTAGCCGACCTCATCGAGAGGGACAGGACTTACTTGGCTGTAAGTTTAGTTTAAAGCGTCTTTCTTGTTTTCAAAACATACATTTAAAAAAAAGTATAATCCCGCTCTAGGAATAATACCGTGTGTGTCGCGCGGGACTTAAACATTCAAACAACCATTTGTGGATCACACAAAGTTTTGTACTGTGTGGGATTCGAAACCATAAACACATAACGCACTAGCAGAGGCGAAGGGACCACTTACATCACTAAGCCATCCGTGCAGACAAAAATTATTCATTTGGATTACAAATTACTCGTAATATTGTTAACTCCTTCAACTAAGTTGGAATGCTTCTATAAGAGGTGGGTTAATGTCAGTAGCGCAATGGGTCCCTCTCCCTCGATCGCAGGTTCAATCTTTTGTCTATTATGCTACTGTTGCTGAAAGCTTACCTATATTATGTATTATGCTAGTTATTAGCAGGTTCGTCTTCGTAAATTTCACAGATACACGTACCGGGATAAAGAGTATGCAATGTCCTAATGTAGGATATGGCCTATCTATGTACCAATTTTAATCCAAATTCATTCAACGGTTTATCTGGGAATGATTTACAAATATCTTCACACACTTTCAGATTTATAATATTAGATACTAGCTGTTATATGCGACTTCGTCCGCGTGGAATTAAACCCCATGAGATCTTTTTTAAAATTTAAAAAATGTTTTTTTTTTTTGTAATTGTCGTAAATACTTGCATATGCATTTATTAAAAAGCTGTTATTTCACATTACACACAGACACTTCAATTAAATAGGATAATATTGTTAACCCTGCTTTCGTACTGTACCGGTAGTGAGCTTCTTCTCAATAGAAGAAGGGATAGGACATAATCTCTCGTGAAGGCTTAGCTTGCGTTGGCATAATTATTGACATAGTTTCGAGGACGTTATAGAGAACTCTCAGACATTATGCAGGTTTTCTTACGATGTTTACCTTTTTCGTTAAAGCGAGCGTTAATTATCTGAAACTCACATAACTTCGAAATAATAAAAACAAAAAGAAAATATTGTTTTAAAGTACATCAAATAATGTGTAAACACAAAATATGAGAGCATACCTACATTATGATGGTTGTACAATAGCACACTAAGAAACACAGCGACTCTCGAAAAGAATGAAAGGATCGATCTCTAGACCTCTGCGTGGGACTACAACTTATTACTGATTATACTTCATACCAGAAGTATAATCATATTAATCATGCATTTATTAAATTGGATGTGGATTTTTGTGTATCGCCACACCTTGCAATGTGCATATTTGCATAATACTTGAGTAGTTGGTTCGCCAACACATTTTATAATGGATTAGTTTGCTCAGCTGGGTCTGTCGAAGCCTTTTGCATCAGGTGTAAGTACCTACTGTAATTTTCAAGGACTAGCTTCGTATGATGGCTACGTCCGCGTCGGAATGCATACCGGAAATCATTCCGACCCTCAATAAAGAATATGCTCTAGAGATACCGTTAAAGGTATTTCGAAACATCCACATTTAAGTGTCACGGTCCATTCAAATCCCTTTGGTTTACGTGTGATTGAGTAAAGTATTAATTGGATTACAGTATTTCTTAAATGAAGCTCATAATATTTATCTTCTATATTTCGATCAGTTATAGGCACGGTGATATAGAATACATAGATGACATAGCTATTATCATAAGCTCGTTGGTAAACTGTATACAGATGCAAATAGATGTAGATAACCAAATTTGAGCCGATCGCTGCGCTAGATGAAGTGATTGAAAAAATAAAAACATTTCCATCTTTCCCGTAGACCATGGCTGTCGCAGAATTGTTAACCTATCTTCTTTTTAACCTTAGCTTTGCTTCATGCTCTTGTTCAAGGTCGAAAATAGTTTCGTGGTTTCCATTAGCTCATCTGCTTGCACGATAACTTAGTTGAATTAAACACAGTTCAGAGCAGCAAATTTCAAATAATCAGGTAGGTATGTAAATAAACCATAAGCGACTGTTATATTTTATGGAAAAATAGACGTGCAGCGGTTGCCTCTTTCTCGATTTATGCTTTATCGTCGGGGAAGAAATAAAAAGCCACAAGCATGTGGTCTGTGAGGAAACGGTACAGCTTTATATTATCCGCAACACAACATGCTTAGCATTTCTGTGACATGTGTTGACTTGACTAATCATTTCTATAACAAGAGCAACATTCTATCGCCTTTTCAAGTTTTTTTATTTTTGTATTTTGCTCGTCAACGTGCCTTAGTTTGCGATTTCTCAATGAATTGTTAGCCCTCGGGAACAATAGCTTTTATCAGGATGCAAGGTAGCTTATGCCCTTTCCTTGACCCCTGACTACATGTATTCGAAAATCCATTATGATCGGTCGAGTAGTTAAAGCGTAAAAGCGTAACAAACTCTCATTCGCATTTATATATTTTTTTTATCTTCATTACACTGGGGAACAGTCATTTCGCGGCATGGTAAGTTGAAATCAATTTTGTGTGAGTTCGGTATGCTGAATACGAGAAAAATATCAGATTTGTTAAATTGACTCTAGTAAGAACTTTATAACTATATGACTGAAAGAAGGTAAAAATAAAAATACAATTACATATTAAATATATATTTTAAAAGCAGCTATATAATAACGATAAGATAACTTAACACATATGCTATTAACAATAAATAAGTAATAAAAAAATATTAGAATAATCTTTATCTGTGAGCTTTTCTATTGTGTTTATGTTCAGGACAATCTCTTATTAAAATTAAGCAATAGTCTGCCATCATAATAATATGGCTGTCCCATCGGCTTTGGTATCTTTCATAGTTCTAATGTCCTGATGAACCGTTCTTTATGTTGAAAATGTCAAGAACCATGGTCAATCCATACTAAGTAAAAACATTTCGGGTATGACTGATGACGGTGTTTATACAACATTAATGCCGCAGAAAATATATTTTTTTTTGTTGCCTAGTGTTATAATAGGATATATTTATTTTGTTACTTCGCCCAGAGTATATTATTGTCCGCTTATAAATAGGGGTGACAATTAATTTTATTCTCTATGTATTGTCTCTGGCTAAAAAAAGTCGCCATGACATATCGTGAGTTGAGAAATCGTTACCAAAAGGTACTCTGTGTCGTTACCCTACAGGATATCTTGACGGATATTCAAAAGTAAACAATGTTCATATAATATAACATACTTTAAGTAGATAATTCGTGAGTTGATATTATTTAACATTGAGATGAAATGACCTTAACGCAACATTTTAGAGTAGGCAATTACCCAATTATGTAAGTGTTTACGCAACATTATTAACTTTCATAAATAACGAAATTAAATCAACAAATGGTTGTTCAGAGGTAGTCTAATATAGTGCGGAAGGTGTCTCTAAAGAAAATAAGAGGAAATAAATGACAAATAAAAGGACAGTAGATACGTAGTGCTCATGACTTTATTTTATTCTAGTGTTGACTAATGTCTTGTTAAACTATTGAGTTGTAGCGGCTCAACGGCGGCCAGATATAATGGGTTATTAATGACTGGTATTCTAAAACTTGACAGTTTAATCTGTAGCTTTCATATGGAGCTGCGAATTATGAGATCCCAGGTCGTACCAACAATAAGTTATGGAGTTTTCTGTCAAACATTCTCAATAGTATCTTATCTTATCTTGATTCAGGGGCCAGTCAGTGTAGACCGGCGACACTTCGATCCAGTGGGATCCTTTGTGTCGGCCCCGAGGTTTATCCCTGAGCTCCTATGAATGTAGTGCGTCAGTTTCTCAATAGTAACACGGTGTTATATTATTATCACCTAATAAAGCGGCAAGCTAGTACCGTACTATCGCACTCAGAGTGAGACATTTAACGACTATTCAAGTTCCTTCTTAGTAAAGATTTTACATGGTAAAAATTCATCAAAGAGTTCCTCCCTTCATCATTAAATGTCTCTGAGCGCAGCAGTAAGTACTAGCCTACTGCTTGTTTTCCCGGTACTTTCGGTCACCGAACCATAACAGTAGGTCGATCAAACAATGTCTATTCGACACTTTCGGCCAAACGGAAAATTTACAAAGAAGTTTCTTCCGAGTTCTTTCTTTCAAAATGACAATAATCGGTTGTTCAGAGTAGATACTTCATGAAAGGGTTTAGCACAGTCATGAGGTTACTAATCAGATTCAGGAGGAATTTCGTCAGAATGGAATTATAATTAACATAATATATACACAAATTATTTACAAGAATATAAACTAAAGAGAAAATAACACTTCAAAATTGAAAAAGCGTCATAATATTCCTCTGCATTGTCGTCATAAATGTGTTACACGGTACGAACAAGATGTCCGAAGCTTCGGAATTTACAGGTCATGGTAGCTTAGCTAGAATGTGATAATTATCACGATACATATTTATTTTGATGACTTCGCTGTTTTAAATCCTGTTTATAAGTAGCATATTACAAAGATGCCAGTTTATAAATATACAATACATAACATTATTTAATTTTCATACAAACTATCTTATCTTACTCGTAAAATGATATTATCGAAATGTAAACATACATTGTTAAGTATCGAGAGATTGTTTTGTGACTGTTTTGCTGGCAAATTGATTATAGAGAGATACGTACAATTTATTTTTTTATATAATCTTGGTAGCAAACAATTATGCAGACAGCCTAAGCGGTTATAAAAAAATACTCGTTATCGACCCTTTTAAAGGAAATCGTTGTCCTACCGGCGTAAGAGACGTAGAGCACACCTCAAAGAGCCAGAAAGTCAGCACAGTAACATAACATAAGATTAGGAAGAGGAATGAATTTTTGTGGGCTGGATATAGATACCTACATTCCACCGGCACACCGAACTGCTCAGTTGAACGAAATCACAGGCTTATACCAGCAATACATTAGCCTAGTAGAGACCTTACTGAATACACAAGACCATCCAATCCACGTCCCAAGAAAATGTGTATCAATCTAGCGGGGCCCCTCGAGCTAGACCGAAAAAACTAGTGGCAATGCTTTGTTTATTCAATGTACCTCAATTATTTTGATAGAAATTACAATAAATCGCCTCATCTATTCAGCGGGGCCCACGGTTGTATTACGCTCGGAATACATAAAAATAATACTGATCGTAACTTGTGCCAATGTACCTCTCGATTCATGTATTAACTCCCAGGGATCTTTAACAGAACAGGAGAAATTGAGCCAGAAAATTTTGTCTGCCCAGCAGGGCCCTTTGTAATTTGAATTCATACGTGCAAAAAAGCACACAGTTGTTATGTATTACATTTTTTTCTAAGGAGCACGCGCTCTAGTTTGCAAATATACCCAATATAGGCTTATGGAATATTCTGGGTGTAATATTCTTAGTGTCAGTCTATCTATGCACAATCTACTGCAGTCGTGTGTATATTAAGATCTCTAGTTATGTGCTTTCTCTGCTCTGCACTGTATTTAGAAATTACGCTTACGGCCACAGTATAGAACGTGCTGTGCATCTCTTCGCACAGTTGTAGGCAACGAGATTGATTTTCTACCGCGCCCTGTTCTTAAGCCCTTTACTCACGGCAGCTGCCAGCTGTAGTAAAAATGTAGGTATATAATGTTAAAAAAAATTATAAGGTCTTAATAAGCCAATATGACAGGGTTCATATAATAATATGTATATTCTTCCAACTTTCATCTTAAGTAAGGAAATGGGAACGCAGACAGAACCCATTGGTCCCCTGAAATTCGCACCCTGTGCCTACTCGTCCCCTCAAATGTTTGAGATTCCCACTCGTCTCCTGATCTATAATATACATTAACACACATAACTAATTTACGTCTATATCTTCGATAGTGTAGGCAGTGGTGTATTACACCCACATTTCGCCAGCTACAATTTTAGGTCTTTTTAGGCGAGCCTATTACCTCCATTTCTACCCTTCGTGAAAACGTGTAAATTTTTTGTCAGAAATCCCATAAAACTCACACTTCCTTGAATTGAATATGAAACTTCGTACAGCAGTCAAGTTCACTACCGCTGCAGCACCGAGGCTGTATACCTCAATACACATCATAGCTGCCGTGTGTGACGGCCTTTATCAAGGCTTGCATAGTTCATTGAACCTAGTCGCTCGAAAGATAAGACCTGTCTAGCAGTAAACCTTGTCTGGTACGAGTGCATAATGATTTAAGAGAACTGTGTATTCTCAAGTTTATGTAGTGCGTACGTGCGTGCTTTAGTTAACATGCGTAATACAGCATTACTACGCATTAGCCGTCCGAGGCCTTCGTCTCGCGGTCAATATAACAGACTTATGTTATTGACCTGTAGCTTCCTATTAGGGCAATAATTTATAGAATCGGTGGAGTAGTTTCAGAGATTACTCCCTAAATAATGTTACGGCTAATGCCCTCTGTCGGCACTGTAGGAAAAGTCGGCGGTTTCTAATAATAATTTATTACAGCACCATCTATTGACATCTTACGGAACTACGTATTTGTCAGTACGAGTTCAGTGGAGAAAGCGCTGGCACATTCTCGATTCATCGCGCTGTTGCGTGCCGTGTGTGACGTTTTCTGGAAAACTCCAGAAGCGCTTTACCCGCGTATGAATAGAGCGCACGCGCACCGCCGAATCAGTTTACTATCGTAAGCGATCAAGTGTTCATCGAAGCGAACGGAAGCGAAAATACTATGGAGTTTGAAGCAGTTATAGTGGAAAAGTGTAGTATAGTGTTTGTTGTGTATTAAAATTAATTGTGTACTAGAATAAAACGTGTTTTAGTCGGTAATATTGTTTTGTATTCTTATCCGTCGAACCCAGCGCGTAACAATATAAACATACCTTACTTTTATATAATATTAGTATGACTTGCCCACAGTTACTGAATTGAGAAAAGTAGCAAATCTCAACTGAATACTCTTAATTATTTTTATAGAATCGATTTTCATCAAACCGCTTTCAACTGAGCTATTACAGTTTAAGAAAACTTGATATAGCAACAAATAATATTCTTTAAAGTAATACATAAGTAGAGTTTGAGCCGTTCTCAACATGTAATTCTCAATTCAGAAACTGGGAATATCAATTAAGACTTCATACTTATAAAAATTCTGCGACTCGAAAAGTAGTTCATGGATTAACAGAGCCTTACAAATTTGCATTTCTACATATTTAAAAGAGTGTTTATTTAGTTTATATCCCGAAGTTTCTACGGGAACGGGCAAATATAATGTACATAATAATATATGGGTCTGAGCCACAGCGCAGCGCGGCCGTGTGTGGCTAGTATAAAAAATAAAATGTATGTGATTGGAGTGGAAATAGAAGAACGATCTAAAATACATACTGGTCTGTTTGACGTAAGTATGTAGTAATAGTTGTGGGACAGACATGTTATTACATACCACGTCGACCACATTTTACGAGAATAGATAGGTCGCATTAAAACTATCATCATCACCCATGAATTACCCGTCCACCTACCAGTGGGTGAGTCCAGTGGGTGGACGGGTCATCACCCAATTTATTTGCTCTTTTATACTAACTACAAATGTGCTATTGTTCATATCTCCAGTTACAAGTGATATGACCTACATAAAACTATAGTTCGAAATCTATTATAGTAAAGATATTAGATAAGTGTCGAAAAGGAAACAACTAAGTAGGTACATATACCTTATTACATATAAAATAATATACCTATTAGCAAAGGTAGATTTTATGCATCTATCTTAATTAATGGTATATTTTTAAACTCAACAATAATATTAACCTATTGAGTCGCAGCAGTACACCGGTCGCTAGTCACAACAGACTTTGTATTATGTCTGGTATTCTAAAACTTGACAGAATACAACGATATTTAATTTAATTATGTTGATAAGCATTAAACTTGTCTTATCTAATAATTATTCATGTGTACAGTTTATTCAAGAAACTGTATATTTTATGGAAATGGCGTACATATTAAAAAAACACCCACATATTATGTTAAGAACAAAATATGTACCTACTGAAGTCACAACCGTCACTTTGATTAATATTAAATCCCAACTAATAGCTACCTATTATAAATGCGAAGTGTGTTTGTTTGTTACGCTTTCAAGCCTTAACTACTCGACCGATTATTATGAAATTCGCATATAGGTACCTACTTTATACGGACATATCTTTCATTCAGTAAAAAGTTTTGTTTCTAATTTTTCTAACATAACCAACATTTAAGGAATCGAAACCGCGGGTAAAATCTAGAAAAATCTAATTTGTCATACGAGGTTGGCACACGTCTTAATATTTTGCGCTTAGTCTTGTTATATCAATCATAGTTAAAACTTTAACCACGGAAAAATAATTTAATCTTTATCTTCGTATATTTTTCGACATTTAGACAGTTTGACTATTTCGTGGTTGTAAGTTTTAACTGTTTGGTCTTGACAATTAGGTAGTTTGAACTCTCTTCTCTTGGTACAGAGCTATAGGTATACAAATAAATACAGGCCTGTATATTAAACATAGTTTAAACATTGTGTTTGCTTACTTCAGGTATTTTAAAAACCGGTGACGGATGCTTTAAACTCATTTCGTGATTAAACTATGAATGATTAGGAACCCATATGTTCTAAAGAATTTTAAAGAGACGTAATTGTTGCTCATCAGGCCGGTTAACATCGGCAACAGCAGCATACGAGTATGTAGATTTATTGGATATTTGAGGCCTCATGGGTTATCGCAATCAATGTTCAATACAAATGAACACAATATTCATTCATGTTCGCTTTTGTTAGCATACAACAATGACCTAGTTTTGTTCGGCGATCAGGAAACATAAATTAATGATGTGTTCAGTAATAAAATGCGATTATGCATAAAATTTGGAATATTCATCTCGTACAACGCGTTAACGGCAATACCCGCTAGCAATACTTTTTTTATTTATTTTTTTGTAACATATGTGATAAGTACATTTTTACATATAATTTCGCCAAACTGTGTAACAGTTTGTTGGCAAACACTGCACAGTGCACTTATTTAACAGATTAAATGTATGTATACACACATTTGAGACATATTTGTTTAAGATTAGGTACAATATAATTATTATTTATACAATTAGACTTTAGAAATTAAGTTGACTTATAGTAGACTGTAGAAGGGAAGTGCCGCTTGATTGTTACGTATCCAATGGCACTTTCTTTGTTATGTTTCAAAAGTCCATTGTGATTGTGAACTATGTCCAGTGAAATTATGAGAGTTGGTGACATTAGATATCACGCGCAAAGACTATAGGTATACATACATAAACCTCGGTATTTATTGGTAGAGTTCAGTTCACCGGTTGAAGAGACAGCTAAAATCTAAAAAGAATAAAAAACAAGGTGTCTTCTTTAATTTGGTTACAAGTTTAATGGATAACTATATAATTACCTATGCAGGTGCTTATATAATTATTCATTAGGAGTCTTGCTTGCTTTTTGAAAGGATAAACAAATATTACAGCCTCATTTGGTTTTAAACTGGATTAGTCTTACCAGACATCTTCAACTGCAATATTGGCTATATTCGGTTCAGCAGTAACGACTGTCGAAAACTCTTTATGACTCCTAAAGCTTTACACGCACCCAAAGTTTAACTTCCTTGGAAGGCACAGCGAGATTTGTATGTATACCGCAGTTTATATGTACCTAATCCTAACTATTATTATAAATGCGAATGTGAGTTTGTTTGTTTTCACGCCTTCACTTCTCGACCGACTATCTTGAGATTACCCAAACACTTAGTCAGAGGTACAGAAAATGACATTTGTGCAGAAAAACGTACCGTTCTCGAGCACAGCCGCGAGCAAAAGCTAGTTAGAAATATTAGGAGTTCAAAACAATGGATTCCAGCACTTGGTTTAATCACTTCAATAATAATAAGTTTGTATATTTGTAAGCGCTAATCTAAGAAACTACTAATTGAGATAGATACTCGTTTTCTTGGGGGATTTTATAAACTATTTATATAAAATCACGCTATTATTCAAAGGCTGCTCCTAATATTATAGGTGTCACGTTCTCGCAAGCACTTGCGGCTAGTTTATAATGCCTTATATTTACTTTTTCTAGAGTCTGGAGACTTTGGACAATGGCAAGCCCTTCTTGGCCGCTTACTACGCAGATCTGCATGGTGTGGTCACGAACTTGCGGTATTACGCCGGCTGGGCCGACAAGAACCATGGCATGGTGCTACCTGCTGACGGGAAGTACTTCGCGTACACCAGACACGAGCCCGTAGGTGAGTTTTACACACTTTATTATAAAGAACGCCTCCAAAATAGATATTCTCGATTAAAAATACAACGCGCCGCGACGCCACGCTTGTTGCGTCGCGGGTGACTTTACAAACATATAAATAACGGACACATTAACACCTAGACTGGAAGATATTATTAATAAATCATTCACATTTGTCCGTGTTGAATCTATAACCAACAGGGCTATCGCAATGTTCTGGTGACTTAAAAATTGCGACCTCCGTGCAGTTCTGTACATTTGGCATTAAAACAAAACCACACCAAAAGAAATTACAAGCGTTTAATTTAGTTTAATTATTTAAAAATACTAATATTCTGCGGCCGTAACTGCTGGAACTCTTAAAATAAAGTTGTTTGCCGAATTCGTTATCATAATATTTGTTATCATACAACAATATGACTTATAGCGACAGCTCTAAACAAAGAAACACTAGGTACATGCATGTTTCGGATAACATGATAACAATATACCGATAATATTGACGCGTCTCATTAATAATTATTGGCACCTTGGTACACACGGCTACACATCAAGTTAGACACCTTATATACGCATAACTACGCTACGTACAAAATAGAGAATTGTCGGCAAGGGACAGTGCATAGTGGTGTCGATGTAATGGTAACGATAGAGCGTAACAAAAATATAGCGCACTCTCTCACACGATTCGCAGCGTTCAACTTCCAATAGTTCAAAGTCCAAACAGTCTAGGTTGATGTGTCGCTGTGTGTACGATTAGGTAGGTATACGATTCAAAATTTGGTAATATATTTTTATTTCTTTTTATACCTTTCAGGCAAAAGTCTCCTAACAATTATAGTAGTTCTCTGTCAGGAATTGTACAGCGCTTACTTCCTGAATACCTGACAAGAAAAACCTCATGCCAATTTTGTTATTTAAAAGATCTTCCTGTCAAAAATTGCACATAACCAAATGCATATAAATAATTTAGAGTTGAAATTGACTTGCTCCAATAAACTTGTGTCTATGAATGTGATACATTTCTGCCTACCTCTTTTGAAACACATAGGCGTGATGCAGTTACAGACACTTAAAATAAATCTCAGTTAATATTTCCTTATTCGTCATCTAGTCATATACCTACTCCGCAAATGGAATAGTGGTCGTTAACCTGTTAACCTGTCAGTTCGCTACTGCCAAAACGCCGTATTTTATTGGTTGCACAGGATATTAATTGTGTGATCTTCAAAATGTAGCTTCGAGTCTGTGCGTTCTTTAGATATATTTATTGTTTTAATGTTAGCTAATTCGCCCGCGGTCCTCGCTCTAGAATTTTAAAAGAGAAAAAAATTACGTAGTTTTTGTATTAAAACAAACATTATAATTATATATTTTGAGTTACATCATCGATTATAATTATGTTGTGATACCTAATCACATCAGTAAGAAATCCGTTATATCATTGTATACTAAGATCCGGTTCGACAAAACGAATGATCAGTCGTAAGTATTTGTTCTAAAATTAGTCCGAATACTGCCAGTCATTGTAGATATTTACATAAAAATATTTACTTACAAAACTTGAGCACGTCATATGTATAAAGTATAAGGTCGGGTGTCAAATAAATAGAAACATCACAAATACTGGTACAAGAATGCCTTTAATTCTGTAATAACATGAGTATATTATATTGATTACACACACATTCAAATATTAGGTACTTACATACTACGTCACAAAAGATATACATTAGTATAGTACATGTTTCGAATATTATTCGAAACATGTACTTTACTTACCTATACAGGGTGTCCGGTAATTAATGGATAATCTGGAAATGTCTTATAGTGGAACTGAAGGTCGTTCAGAAAAAAATATGAAAAAAAATCTATCCTAACTACTACCTGAGATATGTGTTTTTTTTTAATTACTATGTATAACTTTCTTGTATACTACGACCATAAATGAATGAAATCCATCGGATTTTTGTTGTTTTATTATTAAACACTAATTATGCTAATAGATAAACAGTCAAAAATGTGTTGATTATTATTTCATTAAGTAATCATCGTTCCGATGCCGCTGTCCAGACATAATGCATTTACTATTTTTATGTAAAGTTGTCAGTTTTTATAACGTTAATTTCATCCTTACACAAACACCTATAAACATATAAGTAATATACCTTGAAAGCCATCCACACATGCTTCTAATCAACTAGTTATTGCATGATTTAGCGGCGAGATCCCTATAATAACTACTCGAGTAGTTTCCTTAAAGGTTTCAACTAAAACAATCACAGTTATACTATGTAGTTACATAATAGTTAGGTATATAATATTACAAGTTATATGATACTATATCGTTCGCTTTTTTAAAAGCAGCCTGTTTCCTTATTATGTTTTCAAGCTCTATATAAAATTACACCGAAATCGATTAGAATCGTTTTAGTTATTCACATTATGCGAATAGATAAGTAGGTAAGTAATAAAAAACCACAAGTATTGTCCTTGGCATAGAAAGTTATTGAATCAAGAAGATTATTTTATTTTCTAACTACTGTACACCAAAATATTTATATGTTTTTTGCCAGATTAAGCTGTAGTCCTACAGTATAAGAGGTAGCGTAGGTAGTTCTACTATCGTCGCTAGAATCAAGAGGCTTAATTAGGATAATTATATTTTCATACGTTTTATAGTAGTAGGTATGTTGTAGGTATTGTACTATATATACGTATTGTTTTGCACAAAATAATAACAAATCATTATGGATCGTTGTTTTTATAAGAAAATACAACTCAACATGACACGACTGTTTTAAAGGTAGATAAGCGCGTTTTTATATGTAAACACTAATGGATACATACAAAAAAATATTTTAAAGTTCAGTAACGTTTTGCGTTAATAATAAAATAAAATCGGCTGCATGCCTTGAACCGCACACGCACGACACCACAAGACAAGACCAATGGTTTCCATTTGCGCGGGAAACGACTCGCTTCGACGTTAGCGCCGCGCACGGAAGTTAGCGTAAATTAAACTCATTTCCGATTCGTCGAATGTGAGACTTGCTATTGGTTACATATTTTATTACCTTTTATTAGTAGTATATTGTATACTTTAAATTAAGGTGTCAAAACTCAAATATATACAACGGGTTGGCCTTCTGCGTCACCTACAGACCGCGTAAAGTTGTCAAGGCCATGTGAGGCGAACAACAAACAAACACAATAAAAAAAAATCATATATATACATTCTGAAATCTGGAGTCTACGTGTTACTATACCCGTCACTATCCTTAACCTCCAAAGTGGTGACCCCGAACAGGAACATATAGAAGCAAGAACGCTGAAGCTCTGCCAACAATAAATATTTATATTAACTCAAGCAACCACTATGGAACAGTCAGCTACATTATATTATGTGGTACTTACCTACTAACATATCTTACTTATTTATTTTGTGATATGCACGTACTAAGAAGTACCAGTATATTATACCGCATTAATAGTATTTTTAGATAATCCTTGGCATAGAAATTAAAAACATGTATATCTAACGATAACGTTAGATATACATGTTTTAATGAAGGCCATGGGTCATAAATCGACGTGGATATTATACATATATATCAATAATTTTAATAAGAGTCAAAGTAACAATATGATAAGATAGATGTCGCATGGTTCCAAGTAGTTGCTAATAAAAGTAGTTGGAAAAAAAGCGAAATAAAACTTAAGAGTCCATCCATTGCACTACCGATGTGAACCCGCTCCTAACACAAGTATTTTACAATATTGTCTTATGTTTACGCGAATGTTATACATTGAAATTAATACATAATTAATATTCTGCTATTCCGACTTTGCACTGAGTATATCTGGCAGTATATCTCGGTCTAAACTAAAACTCTCGAAGGGCCTTTGCACATTGGACCCATGTCCCCGTGTAAGCCTACCAAAGGGCTGGCTTTTTTTCCTAACGTATTAGGAAAATACCTGTGGAAAGGAAACAAATAATAATATAATTAAAGCGAATATTATACAAGCATAGACATTTTAGCTTAACTGAAGTGGTTAAAGAAAATACTAGTAATTTGTAATTAATATTGCTAGTAATAAAAGAGAGGATGAAAACTTAGGATTTCGCTACAACTGAAGCAGCGCTTTTAAATAATTAGGTGCTTCTAATTTAATGTCGGCCTCGATGGTTAGTGGTCAGTGTAACCGACCGCCACGCCTAAGGTCGCGGGTTCGATTCCCGCACAAGTCAAACATTTGTGTGCATGAACATGGATGTTAGTCTTGGTCTGGGTGTTTCTATGTATAATATGTATGTATTTACAAAAAATATAGTATATATGTATTTTTAACCATTGTCTAGTATCCATAGTACAAGCTCAGCTTAGTTTGGGCTAGATGGTGTTGTGTGTATGTGATAGAATATTAGAATTAGAATATTAGAAGATTGTAATCAAACAACCTTGTACTGCCTTTGTACGGTCATTTGAATTTTCAGGCATTTTTTGTTAGTTGGTTACAAGCGTATATGAACTTGTGTAACAGCACACCATCAACCCTTTTTATTTAACGTGGAAAAATGCTCCTTATGCCAACCCCCTCGCCAAGAGGGTTTTGTTGGGCTCGCCA
Organism: Catocala nupta; assembly: GCA_963675205.1. NCBI lineage: Eukaryota > Metazoa > Arthropoda > Insecta > Lepidoptera > Erebidae > Catocala > Catocala nupta. Next base: position 22,155,626 of record OY776092.1, on the reverse strand, counting down.
GATTTCGCCTATCGACTAAAACCACCAAGGTGTGCCAACTAACTGCTGTGTATTGTGGGTGGGTTGCTGAAACTGAAGCTTGCCAAGACCCGTTTGAAGATTAGCGGTTAGCGTTTATCGCGTGAGTCGAATTACGTCAAGAGTTGAAAAATCTTATGGCGGTTCCTCATTTTCACGAGTTACTACTGATGACACGACTATAATAAGAAATAGCTGCTTTGTCTGGTCAATTGAATATTAATGTCATGGTTGAAATACTCCTATTCTTAAACTTCGTTAATTATATAAGTACATACATAAATACTAGACTCAAAGCATTGTATCACAGAGAGATACAGATGTAGGTATAATATACCAATATTGTTTCAGCTAAGTTTTTGAAATTCGTTTACTATAAAAAACATTATAGGTACATTTTGCCAGACTCAGTTCTAACCCCGGATTGGCTAAATGGGCTTTTCTGTGAGAAAATACATAATATTTTTTTTAATACATAAGTCTTTTCTCAGAAAGGGAAAAGGAGTCTGGCAAATGCCCGCTAAACGTTACTAGGTTGGCTCATAATTGAATCTAACATATAATAATAAAGTGGCGTGTATCTAGTGTCTATCTATATACTTTTGTTTTTAACGGCAGTCGACGTTTTAAAAGTAGGAATAGTTCAACCTTGTAAATTTGGTAGTTGGCTGAATTAAAAACTATTAGTTAATCTATAAACAGTTTGAATGCGAAGGCCGCTTCGTCATGTTTATTTTTAACAAAGTATTGGACAAGAAAATATGGTTACAACGTGCTTGAAATATTTTTATTTAACTATAATCTAATAGACGCAGAATTTAGATGCCTAATATTGATTCGATAATAGCCTGTAACTGTTGCTTTGCATCCGTATTTCTATTGTATATGTAAACAGAAATTGAGTCTTTTGGTATAATCGTAGCCGGCAAATAAACTATGTATCGCTAAGCAAAAAATTACAACGTCCGTTGTTAGTTTTGGTACTATTGTATTATCCTCAAGTAGAATCTAAAAACTATATGACGTAGTAATCTCAATAGCAGCTTGTCTGAGTGCCTTGGCAAACACGCAAAGCTTGATCGTCTGATCTCCCTCCGAGTCGCATTGCCGTCCCATCAGACTATGAAAGTCGAGATTAAATTAATGCACTTCTGGATGCGCACACATATAACCAAATTATCCCCTAAGCAGATGGCAAGTCTTGGTTGTAAAAGTAACATTAAAGAACGAACACGAAATATAATTGTACACTTGGCGATTAAAAATAGTGGCTATGAGTTTCTTGCCCGTTCTTCTCATGAGCCCTACACCCTTGCTTTGCTGAACGTGGCAGTAAATATAAATTCACAGAAAAAATTTACGTGTAACTTTGACATTCATAAGTGTTACCTTGTAACCTAATTTTAATAAATTTATTTTGATTTGATTTGATTTGACATTGACTACTATGACCGAAATTCGGTCTACCTAATGGCATATCGGACTTGCGTTTGAGGAGTTTTAAATTTTGATTCACACACTACTGATGTGAACAAGCTCCTAACACAAATAATTAGCTGAAGGGAGTTAACAAGACTACTTTTAATGATATTATTTATAACTAGCTGTCCCCCGCGGTTTCACCCACGTGTATGATTACTGCACCGCTCCTGTGGCTTGTATCTTAATGTTATATAGCCTATGTTACTTTTGGATAAAGTAGCTTTCTGATAGTGACCAGTAGTTATAGAGGTTATTCATTACTTCAAAATACAAACATGCAAAAATAGAAATCTTTGTTTTAAGTGGTCTTAGTGGTCGGCTCGCCACTGCCACTGCGCCGAGTGTTGTGGGTTCGATCCCCAAACGGAAAAAAATTGTGTGGTCCACAAATAGTTGTTCCGAGTCTGATTGTCAGTTTCACAAATATCAAGTAAAAAGTAAAGGTTATCCGAAAGATAAATCGCATGCTATTTCACTCTTGTTAGGTTAAAGAAGAGAGATGGCGAGACTTTTATCTTATAGATAAATGCTATTTGGAGGTTGTGATGATGGAATGGTTGGAATGATGGAGGATGAATGGATGGAGGATGGTTCTTTGTGTTCGTTGTTTGAATGTTTGTAAAGTCTCGGCACGGTAATTATTCCTAGAGCGGGCGTTAAAGAGTAATCTAGCTTTAGACTAGTATGGATGAAGCTAACTATAACAACATCTAAACATTTGTTCAACAGGAGTATGCGGTCAAATTATCCCCTGGAACTTCCCTCTTCTGATGGCTGCATGGAAGCTGGGCCCGGCACTGGCCACCGGATGTACCGTCGTCATGAAGCCCGCTGAACAGACGCCGCTTAGCGTGTTGTACCTCGCACAACTCGTCAAGGTGAATATCATTATAAATTATTAATCTATTATAATTGATCAAGTATAATATTATAAGTCCGAGATAGCTCTTGTAGGACAGAACGCTACAAGAGGATGCCCGCAAAGTGTAAGAGTAGAGAGTCTAAGCCCTTGCTCGAGACTCTCGAACTTATGAGGGAACGACGAGAAATGCCTTCCACTGAGTCGTCTTCGTCAAATAGGAGAGTCTTGAACCTACGGATCTGAATGCTGATGCGACGAGACCTTCGTCGCTCTAACTCTTGCCTCATCGAGGCAGCGATTGAGCGAAATAGAGGGTCAAAGGTTTTCGCTCAGCAGTTAGGGAGACCCCATCTGACGAAACTCAAGACTACCGATGGCAGAGTCATAACCTCAAAGTTCGAGATACTCGACGAAGTCAAGAGTTTATACAGACACCTGTACGCATCACGGATGGCGAGACCTTCGGGACATAGCGGCGATGACCACAGAGCCCCCACTCATGCGCCACTCGCCCGCGGACGTCCCGGATGTCGACCACAGCGAGGATAGAGCAGCGACTCTCGAGTAGCTTAACAATAAATCTCCCGGTGATTACGGAATTACAACAGAGCTCTTAAAAGCGGGCGGGATCGCAATTCTTAAAGATCTAACTAGCCTGTTTAATTTCGTCATCCAACAGGGCTTAACACCTCGGGCGTGGAGTGGGAGTGCGGTGGTTCTGTTCTTTAAGAAAGGTGATAAAACCTCTTACCTAAGATTCATCTCACTCCTAAGCCACGTATACAAGTTGTTAGAAGACCGAAGAGTACAATCAGCACCTGTGTATGGCTTTTGTGAACTACGAGAAAGCCTTCGACTCCGTCGAAACTAGGGCAGTTCTGGATGCTCTGCAACGATGTCGCATTGACTGACGCTATGTAGAAGTGTTGAGATGCCTGTATGACGCCGCCACAATAACTGTCCAACTTCAGGACCAGAAACCGATAGAGCTGCTTCAAGTGAGACAGAGAGATGTAATATCTCCCAAATTGTTCACCAACGCGCAACCCTGGACTGGACTGGATGGGGAATCAATGTGAATGGTGAGTACATCTCACACCTACGGTTCTCCGATGACATCGTCATTATAGAAGAGTCGCTGAAACAGCTTAGCGGGATGCTGCACAGCCTAAATGGAACCTAGCGACGGGTTGGTCTCGGCATGAACTGGATAAAACCAAGATCATGTTTAATAGACATGTTATGCTCGAAGTTGTTCAAGAGTATGACTACCTTTGACAAGTGATTCAACTTGGTAGGAACAACTTCGAAAAAGAAATCGACATGAGAATCCAGTTAGGGTGGGCAGCGTTTCGTAAGCTTCGTCAGGTTTTCTCATCGCCTTTACCGCAATGCCTGAAGACCAGTCTTTGACCAGTGCGTCCTACCTGTTATGACCTACGGTGCCGAAACGTGGACACTCACGGTAGGGCTAGTCCAAAAACTGAAAGTCACGCAGCGGGCTATAGCATTACTCGCTATGCTTGGCGTTTCTTTGAGGAATAAACTTCGAAATGAGGTTATCCGTCAAAGCCCCAAGGTTGCCGACATAGCTCGCAGAAAAAGCAAGCTGCAGTGGCAATGGGCTGGCCATATGGCCATCACATGACAGATATCTGTAGAAGGACAGATGGCCGTTGGAGCAGGCGAGTCCTAGAGTGGAGACCGCGACTTGGTGAACGTAAGGTAGGACGTCCCCCGGCCAGATGGACCGATGACCTGAAAAGGGTAGCTGGGACAGACTGGATACGGAAGGCGGCAGACTGGATGTTGTGGCGTAAAATGGGAAATGCCTATGTCCAGTAGAGGACTGCGGTGGGTTGATTAATTGATTGATTGAATATTATAAGTAATAATTAAGACGTAACAATAGACATGTTAAGTGCCAATTCATGATAATGGTTGTGATCTAGTAAACAATAATAATATAAATGCATTTATAGTTTAATTATATTGTCCTAACTAATATTATAAATGCGAATATGAGTTTGTTAGTTTGTTACGCTTTCACGCTTTAACTACTCGACCGATCACCATAAAATTTTGCATACTCGTTGACAAGGGAACAGAAAAAGAAAATGCTATAAGGTAGCTTTCTTGTTTTTCTTACTGTTACGAATCTAACCTAACTTAAAATTGAGCAAAAATGATTATTGACTTTTTATTTCATTAAATAATTATAATAGACTATATATTATAATTAATTAAGTATTATACCTAAGTAATCATTGAGACGTAACAATAGACATGAACTAAGTTTCAATCAAGTTTGAACTGTTGTGTTCCGGTTTATTGACAATATAAGTATATTTATATTTAATCATATAAAATAATAGATTTTTGAGTATATAACCCAACGGGATCGAGCCTTGTGTCGGAACTTTACAATTATACATCTAACGAACACAAAGAACACCCAGATTCAAAACAATCATTTGAGGACCATAAACATTTTTGTTCATTGGAACCTATAAGAATTGGCATAGTAGCAATGATGTAAAGACTATTTTAACCACTACGCGATATGTGCAGTTGTAGTACACACAGCGATACATCAACCTAGACTGTTTGGACTTTGAACTATTAGAAGTTGAACGCTGAGAATCGTGCGAGAGAGTGCGTTATATTTTTGTTATTTTGTCTCATTCACGCTGAACGGGATTTTCGATCTTATTTTATGTATGTAGCGTAGTTAAGCGTATATGTGGTGTCTAACTTGATGTGTAGCCGTGTGTACAGTCACTATTTTCTTTTAGGTAATAGTTTATTTAATAAACTATTATTTGGTACCAAACTTGATGGGGCTCTGATCTACCTAATAAAAACTGCCAAATTCGGGAACCACCTCTTGGCTGTCTTAAGAGGGCTGAAAATATTGGTAACGCTCAGATTCCCTAGTCTCTGTGGTCAGAAAACCTCTAGTCATAAAATGCGAGCGCCGGCGCGCGCCCCACAGTGGCCATCCGGCTGTTAATCTGATCGTCGGGTTATCTTATGTTTCAGGGTCCACTCAATATTTGCTACTTAGGGCATACTTAGGGAACTGCTGGTTTATTACTTTTTCATATTAACCAATGTGTACATAAGTATAAGGATGATATACGGTCGCTTAGAACACCATCATAGTGATCATAGTAGCACATCAATCGTACTCGCTACCTCAATATAACTATATATTTTGTTTATATATAACAGGAAGCCGGCTTCCCTGAAGGAGTTGTGAACATGCTGCCTGGTTTCGGAGACGCCGGCGCAGCCATCGTCGATCACCCTAATGTCGACAAGATCGCTTTCACTGGTAAGTTATCTAACTATAGTAACATTGCCCTTTAGAATGTTATATCGAACTAGTTTTTCCCCGCGGTTTCATCCGCGTAAGTCCCGTTCCCGTGGGAATATTGGGATAAAAATTAGCCTATGTGTGAATCCAGGTCTCCATATCTACATACCAAGTTTCATTGCAATCGGTCAAGTAGTTTTTGCGTGAAAGATTAACAAACATCCATACATCCATACAAACTATCGCGTTTATAATATTAGTATAGATATAAATTTTTACTTCTAAAAGCTACATTAATTAGTTTTAGATTTTTGGCCGCGGCTTCGCTTGCATAAATGCAGGTTAGGTTAAATAAGTGACAGTACTTTTTTCTCTAGACCCTATGTTCTTTTCTGGTCCTCTGACAAAGTGTATGCGTAATTTCATGATGATCGGTCAAGTAGTGAAAGCATAACAAACAAACAAACTCGGTTTCCCATTTATAATATTAGGATATGGGTCCTGTGGCTTAACATTGCGCTTACTTACGACGGATTGTTTGCCGGATTTCCGGAGCGGGCAGAGGTATTACAGATTTCTTATTTCAAATACCCAGTGACAGGATGGAATCTGGGAAATTGTGCCTGATATACGGTTAGTAGGCTAGTCTAATTATATCACTAAAGAACTAACTCTACTTACGACTAACGAGAACCTTTACACACAACTGGCGAAGTCTGGGTGTAGCACACCTTTCGCCTCCCGTTTCAGGGATTCACTGGCAATGCTTAGGGTGATTTTTTTTTCTTACAACTACTGCTCTCGCTTTAGGAAGAATGCCTGTGTCACGGGAGAATTTACAAACATTCGAATAACGGACACAACCATTTGTGGATCACACAAATTTTTGTCCCCTGTGGGATTCGAAGCCACACAACGGCGCAGTGGTAGTACCGAGACGACCACTTAACGACTACGCCATCTGTGCAGTCAAAATTAGAAATTATATTTATGTATGTAGTTACATATTCCTAACTATAATGTTATAGATGCGAATCTGAGTTTGTTTGTTTATAACGCTATCACGCCTTAACTACTCGACCGATCATCATGAAATTTCGCATACACGTTGTCAGGGGTCCAGAAAAGGACATAGGGTACATGTGGGATTTTAAACATAACAAAATACACCTATGTGTGAACACTATGAACGTACAGGCCTACGACGTTAATTCGGTTTATTTATTGAATATATTTATCTTTATTTTAAAAGAATGTCGACGGTGTTATCGGTTATCTCACACGTTCAGGATGTAGTTACTTGCACAAACAGGAGCTGTAGATAAACTGAATGCAATAAACAACTTGCATTAAAGATACCGCTTATCACGAAAAAAATTATATTCCGTACAAGCAAAACAAACTTTGTTTTGTGTTCAGTTACATATGTAATTTGACATAGTTACATAAGTAGCTGAAAACTAAACAAAGTTGTAAGCAAATATAATTGATCGTATGTGTTTTCTAATAAACATTCAGCAGGCATGTGTCGAAAAAAAATATTGCCAACATTTATTGCTAACTATAAAAAATATAATTATATTGTATAAGACGTTTAAAGACGCTTTATTTGATTACATTACAATATTAGATAACGAATTTTAATCGCATTATTAAGTATTAAAGTTATGCTATGTATTTACTGTCCGCCGTTTGGACAAACTAGAATTTTTTTTTAGAGGATAGTGAAAAAACACATTTGAATAATTTTGTACGTTTTAGTTAACTTATTTTAGTTAACGTAGACGCAGTCAGTCATTACTGCGTCTACTGTGTTAGTATACGTTTATTTCATTATTTTTGTTTAGTACGTTAGTATTTGTTACACTGCCGTTCATTAACTAAAAAGCCGCTTAATGATATGAAGACGCTTATGGCTTAACGGATTTTAGTTATCGGACGGCAGAAAGATAGGATTACTAAAGAACAACTCCGCTTGCCATATGTACTTTTACTACAGCCAGCAAGAAGCTAAGCAGTTCGAATATAAATGCGCGAAGAGAAATTACACCTGTAGTTATGAATACAAAAATGTAAGATACATTGATCGTTTGTTTACATTCAATTCACATCTCGACTCTTGGCCTTACTATAGTTGTATAATTTCGTACATAATCTAGCTCATATAAGCAGCTTTTCACTTCAAAAACAATTACAGTTACAAATAATTTAACACTGTATTCTTGAAGTGAAAACTAAATTTTTATAAATTTCAACACATGCATATAAAAATCCAGGCTATTCATATAATAGGTGTAGGTCACCATAATTATTATTTATATTAATGTTTATACTTATACTATTCAAAGAATATAAAAACAATAAGCAATCGGCAAGCACGTATATTTTATTTGTAGGTAACTAAGATATTATTTACATTATTTTTACATTTATAGGAAAACTAACATCTACTTCATTAAAAAGTATCCACTATTAGCAACAAAATACAAATTCAATAACTATGTAGTTTGACGTATTTTTTTTATTACAATAACAATATGAAATAAATTATTACCTTCCAAATAAGTAAGTAATTAAATTAATGTAGGCATGCTATCTATAAATGAGCTACTTCGTAGAAGATGAATGCGGCAGATGTATTTGACTTAATATTCGTTTTAGAAAGTGTTGGTTATATCAAGATCATTGTTGCGAATAATTCCATTGTAATTCGTACAAGTTCTATATAAGAAACAAATGGTAATAATGGGTCACGTAGTATAAGTACGTTCACTAATTTAGATATCATATCTAGGATTCCATACTTGAGAAACATATTCCAAGTGGCAACGAACCTACGTAGTGTAGATAATTTTAAGAAATATCTTCATATCATCAGCAAAGTTAAGTATAACAGAGTTATGAAAACATTGGTCAATGTCTGAAATAAATATTAGAAAAGGAGTGGCCCTCGTATTGAACCTTGGGGCATACTATTAGGCATGCCTAGCCATCCAGACCTATAGTTACCCAATACAACTGTTAGACTTGAACTGTTATCAATGTAAGAACAAAACCATCGCAATTAGTTACCTCATATACCCGCATTTTCAAGCTTAGTTTTAAGGATCGCATAGTCTATTCGATCAAAGGGTTTACTGCAATCCGTGTAGATTACATCGACTTGTTGACCTTTATCAATAGAATTAGTTAAGAACTCGTTGAAGAGAATAAGATACCTGACCGTCGATTTGCCTATAAGAAAACCATATTGAGGTAGGGGGAAAGATTTAATAAGAAAAATTATATATTATAATAATTTCGGTGGTATGATACCGGTGCCTATGGATTGTTGAAATAAACAAAAGGAGATTTTTCTAAAATGCTTATCCAGCAGACGATAGCTTTACTGGATGCATTCGACAACTTCGACACATTTTAAGTGGAATTGGCACGGAGCAGAGGCTGAAAGTTTAGTAGCTCTTAAAGTATTTTTTTGGAATGTCACAAAACACACATGTCGCTATTACGCGACTTTCTTTGCGTTTTAAGTAGTGTAGTGTATCGAAATTCTTAAAAATTGGTTTTGTAATTTATCTATGAAAACGCATTAAAGTAACATCTTTTTTTGCCTTCCTGTTTTATATATACCTAGGTTGAATAGAAACGAGGATTTAATCTATTTGTGACGTGTTGGTATTCTATTTTACACATTGATTTGATTTAAATATTACGATCCCATGCGTGTATTTGGTAGGCTCGACGGAGGTGGGCAAGATGATCCAGCGCGGCGCGGCGGGCACGGTGAAGCGCATCACGCTGGAGCTGGGCGGCAAGTCGCCCAACATCATCTTCGGCGACGTCGACCTGCCGCGCGCCGTCGAGGCCGCGCACTTCGGCCTCTTCTTCAACATGGGCCAGTGCTGCTGCGCCGGTTTGTACTCACACTATTTATGTATGTTACCAACATCATCTTCGGCGACGTCGACCTGCCGCGCGCCGTCGAGGCCGCGCACTTCGGCCTCTTCTTCAACATGGGCCAGTGCTGCTGCGCCGGTTTGTACTCACACTATTTATGTATGTTACCAACATCATCTTCGGCGACGTCGACCTGCCGCGCGCCGTCGAGGCCGCGCACTTCGGCCTCTTCTTCAACATGGGCCAGTGCTGCTGCGCCGGTTTGTACTCACACTATTTATGTATGTTACCAACATCATCTTCGGCGACGTCGACCTGCCGCGCGCCGTCGAGGCCGCGCACTTCGGCCTCTTCTTCAACATGGGCCAGTGCTGCTGCGCCGGTTTGTACTCACACTATTTATGTATGTTACCAACATCATCTTCGGCGACGTCGACCTGCCGCGCGCCGTCGAGGCCGCGCACTTCGGCCTCTTCTTCAACATGGGCTAGTGCTGCTGCGCCGGTTTGTACTCACACTATTTATGTATGTTACCAACATCATCTTCGGCGACGTCGACCTGCCGCGCGCCGTCGAGGCCGCGCACTTCGGCCTCTTCTTCAACATGGGCCAGTTTAGAACTATAAAATATATCCAAGCATTTAGTGTTACTTCTAATTATTATTGTATTTCTTTATATTCAGGATCCCGCACATTCGTTGAGGACAAGATCTACGACAAATTCGTAGAGATGTCAGCGGAGCGCGCCAAGCGTCGCGTCGTTGGAGATCCCTTCAAACCTGACACTGAGCAGGGACCACAGGTATATGTTCAAACTAAATTCGTGCATATTTATAAACAGCTATTAAGTAAGCAAACTTCCATTATTTCAATAGCATCAATTTATAAATTGACGTTACTGTATCTGAGCACCATGTGTTAATATTTGTCAAAACTACCAAAACAAAGCGTATAATAAACAAAACTAGCGATCGCCAAGTGGTCGAAATTCGCCCATAATTTATTTAAATTTTATCGTTATTAAAGTTTTATTATCTATAACTTAATAGGTACCGTCTTTGCTTCACGTATTAATATATACAATATGTCTGGGTTCGAACTGTACACACTTTAGGGGGTGATAGTTTGCTCTATTTTATCACTAAAATCATTCTATTATATTCTATTCTAAATCCAACGGCCTCTGAATGGCAGCCATTTTTGTATATTGGTTGACTTTATCGTAGCGTCCATACTAAACGTTATGTAACTTTGGAATTTAATGTCCGACTATCGTAAAACAAAAACTTCCCATAACGGAAAAGTATTAGCAAAATTATTTGAGTTATTTATCTCATAAATAACTCAAATAATTTTAATATTTGCTGTATCATATTATTAAATCAACTTTACGTCAAAATTAACATTGTTTTTTAGTTTTTAAAGGTTATTACAAAAAGCCCTTCCGTGCGTAAGATATGAATGAGCACCGCATTCCATGGGGAAGCAGGTAGAAAAATGGTTTATTGCGTATTATTGAAGTGAGAAAGGGACAAAATACGATGTGAATACATACAAAAGAAGCATTCGTCAAATAAAACTCGACTAGATTAATTTTTACCAGCCCGTTTCTTCTGGTTATTGTGACTACACATAATTTGCTCCTGTGCGTATCGTTCTTCACTTACAAGTGTCGTGACGTTCTCATTATTCGTTATGGGAACTCGTGGTCGTGAACACTAGTAGACACATTGCTGATATGCATTTTGTTTACGGATTTCACAATGGAAATGCAAGAGCTGCTGTGCGGGAGTACCAAAGACGATATCCGAATCGACCAATATCGAATCATATTGTAGATTCCACCATCATAGTAGCTATATTTAATTTTCGGTCTTGGTTTTTGTTGATAGACCAAGAACGGAAGAAACGAGGAGTGATATTCCTCTAATACCAAGCTAAGGTACTAATAGGAGTTATTATGCTTAGTAACTGTGGCTATCGGCATTCAGCTCGACTATTGATGTCGGGCACTTGTTAGTTTATTTTGTAATATAGTGGTGGCAAAGAGGCATTTGGTCTGCCTAATGGTAGTAGTCTTCGTTTACAAAGCCCATGCTCGCTTTCAATGGAATTAAAAGCGATGTGCAGAATCTAGGAAAAAGGAAAAAAATGGTATGAAAGGAAATTAATGAAGGAGAGTACCGTATGTGATCCTTCGAAACTCGGACTTGCCGGGCGATACTCTTAAGCCGATTACCATCACGAAATAAACGGCAGTGGCCCGCTCTTTCACACAATGTCGTATGTCTTTTGTAATAGATGATCCAACTGGATAGATCAATGTTATTTAGGACATGCGTTTGTAGTTACCGGCGTAAATTTATACATTTGTTTTGTTTTATGCAGAAGAATTTTAATAAAATAGAAGAATTCTGCGGGTCATAACTGACCTATGTTTGTTCTTGTCGATAGATCGATGGAGAACAGTTCTCCAAGATCCTAAGCCTGATCGAGTCCGGCAAGCAGCAGGGCGCGAGACTGGTGACCGGTGGCGGCAAGGCGGCCGACGTCGGATACTACGTGCAGCCAACTGTCTTCAGTAATGTTAAAGATGATATGGACATCGCCAAGACCGAGGTATGATCATTTTTATCTATACTATCGATATATCAAAGTGGAAGGCCACTCAACATGAAATATTTAAAACTATTTGACCTGACGAAACTGAAATTTGACAGGTATGTAGTTTATAAATAGAAAACGTTGGCTAAGAATGGATTCCTAAACTCATCCCTTAAAGGAGTAAAAATGGGGGTTCAACGCTCTTATGACAAACGTCAAACCTCGAAATTTCGTATGGTACTCCTAGAAACTTATAAAAATTAATAGCTATTTCGTAATTTTCTGAAATCTACCAAAAAATAAACAATGTTATAAAACTCCGCTCCACTCCTGTGGCTCTTAGTGATGTGATGTGATGTTATATAACAAGTCCAAAACCATCCTCAATAAATAGGCAATCAAATAAAAGCATTTTGTAAATCCAACTGGAAGCTCTGGAGATAACCGCGCTCAAACAAAAAACAGAAAATTTCTTCAGATGAATTATATGGATTTGAAATATGGTTCCCAGATCTTCGGTTCCGTGTTTCAAATCCGACTAATAGCTCCAGAGATAAGCTCGTTCATACAAAAAACAAACAGACTCGTCAGCTTTATTATATGTATGTGATGTATTGTTTCCAGATCTTCGGCCCCGTGCAGCAGATCCTGAAGTTCTCGTCGTTGGAGGAGGTGGTGGAGCGCGCCAACAACACGGAATACGGTCTCGCTGCTGCCGTCTTCACCAAAGACCTGGACAAGGCCAACCATATGATACAGGTACTCTTACTCTCATTTAAACTTTGGGGTCATTATAATTGCCGCCTTCGGCTTACCTTGAACTTGGTCGACTTGGGCTGCAAACTGAATTGTCAAACACATATGTGTTCACACCAGGTTGGTGTGAACATACATAAACAAGTTGTACAAGGACCTCCTCCTGCTTGTACGACTTGTTTACCCACCGAAGTGATCCTGTTGAGACCTAGTATAAGCGAGCCATAAGCTTGAATTATTATTTTTTCCAAAGTTCTTATAATATTAAACATGTACTCTGTTCACCTGTCTGACGTATTTTTTTGGCATACTCAGAGACTGCGAGCGGGCACCGTGTGGGTGAACGACTACAACGTATTCGCCAGCCAAGTACCGTTCGGCGGGTACAAGCAGTCGGGCGTGGGCCGCGAGAACGGACCCTACGGCATCAAGAACTACACCGAGGTCAAGGCTGTCGTCGTCAAGCTCACTGACAAGACTTCCTAAACACCACACACGCCATCTTGTCAATAAGTACTCATTTAATAATGCTACAATGATTCAATAACTAGAATGTGATGTTATTCTACCTTCCTATTTTCAACAATATGTACCTACCTAAGTTATCTACATGCTGTTAAAAATAGGAATGTAACTATAAGAAAAATAGGCCCTTATAGACTGATTGTTCCAAATTAACAATTCCTAGAACAGGAATAATCTGTAAAAACAAAAAAAACTTCAACTTTACAATATAAGCAGATGTCTATATATGAACTACAGATGAGAACTTTTTTGTTTTTGGTTCTTGTGTATTGCACAATACTATGTAATAAGTATGTATATGATTACAGTAAGCACTAACTATTAAAAAATGGCACAACATACGTAATTATTAGGTGCCACCATTTTTGTTCACAGATAGTAATTTTATCTTCCATTTAAAGAAATTGTTTGTATTGTAGCATTTAGTTTGTAAGACGCATTTACATTAAATTTATAAGTGCTAATTTTCTGATATTTTGTTTTCTACGATATAGTACGTTAATTACAAATTAATGTCGATAGCTACGTAAAGTTTATTTTGCTAACTTGTCTTATTGGTAAACAAACATTTTACTATAAAATTACTATATTTTACCCACGCCTTCGCTCGCGTTAACGTAGATTTTGACGTTATTGTTGTATTTACATTGATCTTTAGCAGCATTTCATTTTTAAACTGAGTTTTCAGATAGAAAGACACATCAAGATTGTTTAGTGTACCTAACCAAATGGAATATATGTATTCTATTTGGGTACCAGTAGGTACGCCATTTTTGTTTACCTAATAAAACATGTAAGAAACATAGACGACTATAAGTAAAAATGTTCTTTTATAAACTATTTATAGTGATGTTTTCAAAAGTTAATTTAGCACAAACACCTATACCTTTAATGTTTAATTTTTGTGTGGATTATCTGTATGTATGTATGGCTGTCGATCGTGGTAATGCATATAAGTGTTACCGATTTAATACTGTGTTTAGATACATGTTACTTTTTTTCAGTATTGTTTTTTATTCATTACTCTTTTTTTCCCTTCTTCATTTGTGAAAAATTTTGCCCATGGACACGATAGAACTATCGTGCAGGATTATAAGTTAATTACTATATAACTTTAGTTAAAATCCTATGTCACGGATCCAACAAGCAGTCTTTATTTTTATAAGACTACGAAGTGTGCAAGCAAGCTGTTCCTGACGTCAGTTCGAGCTGAGAGCGAGTAGCCGAAGGTTTCACCAGCCTCCCCGCTGAGGGCCACCGCGCTGGGAACATACGTACGTACTACATACGAACACACGGGTGCCTTATTTTACAAACCAGTTGCCATTAAAATATAGTTTTATGCCGGTCATGTAGTTTCAATTCAATAATCCATTCAATTTGAGTACCCGGATGGCATAGTGGTTTTAAGTGTTGCTTCGAGTGCTGTAGGTTCGATTCCCACGCAGGACAAAATTTCGTGCGGTCCACAAATGTTTGCTGAGGATCTAGGTGTCGTTCTTTGTGTCCGTTGTTTAAATGTTGTAAGGTCTCCCGCGACACAGGAAATTATCGTACCTTTCAAAAAAGTCCAGCAACATCTTGTGTCATCAGTATCTTGGCAATCAAACTCAAGCATCCGACATTCCTGGTGGTACCTTAACAACCGCCCGCCTATGGACTCTTTCATCACCAGAGGTATCACTCGCACGTTCTTAACTCATTTATAAAGGTGTCCTGGTATGCAAAGTACAAAGATAAATATACATTTATTTGCTAAACGTGTGATGCACAGGTAGTAAATAACAGTTTGTATCAACATGTTTAACCAAAACTGGTATACAAATATAACTATAAAGAATTTTAATTAAAATACTGTATCATAATAGTTCACAATAATTCATAGATACAGAATAATCAATTATTTCAATAATGGTTGAAATTAGTCAATATTAAAACAAGTTGTAATTATTAAACATATTAGAGAAAAAATTACAATTCAAATTAAAATCAATCGAATCAATTACAAAAATATTGAATAAGATTCAATCAATCAATCAGCCCACTGCAGTCCACTGCTAGACATAGGCCTCTTCCATTTTACGCCTCAACACACACAACATCCGGTCTTCCGCCTTCCGCATCCAGAATAAGAGAAGAGAATAAGATTAAACAATTTAAATTAATACAAATAACTATATAGGTACTCAATTTAATAAACAAAATGTTTATTAAATGAAAAGAATTTTAATTTATATTTGCACTGTGGGTACTTCGGTACACAACACTAATGACATCTATGAGAAGCGGTTGAAAGTAAGTAAAAATGCAATTTTATCCAAGCGAATGGTTACCGTTTGCCTTCATCTTGGAATCCAGTCATCAGCAAATGTAAATGTCGACGCAGTGATTCAGTTCGTCAATGTACTAATAATATCTTTATGTTCAAAAAGTTGTACCTTAAACCACTTACAACTAAAGCAAAATAGAATAAAGCACTGACAATATTATATAGTAAGTGTGTGTGACACTGGTACCAAAAGTAAGATTCAACTTGTGTTACGGGTACCAGGTCTCACACATATTTAACATTTAGAGAAACATACATTGTTCAGTCAGATGGAGCGTGGTTACAAGTGGTTAAAATTATGACTATTACATGCAAAATTAGAAAAAGAGCATGCTTGTGTGTGTTACTGTCAAGTGCGCGCGCGCGCGTGTGTGTGAGCGTGAGTATGCGTGTGTGTGTGTTCTTGTTCATGTATATGCATTTTTATGTAATAGCTTAAAGAGTTGATAGAATAATTAAGTTTTCGGTCTCTGTATAAGCCACTCATGTACTATTATTTTACATGTGTTTAGTGAGATGGTATATATCACATAGCTTATTAAATTTTTTATAAAAAGAAAGTTGCCTAGAATGTAGAAATGACGCTGTGCAGTAGTTGTGTTTGATTTGTGGGTGGGACAAACTTTGTAGTCTCGACTCTCGACGGCCCCTAATGGTATTTGCATTAAACTGAAGATGACTATGTTTGCGGAGTATAGTATGGAGTACAAAGAGCTGTCTCACCGTCAGAACCTTACATTCAGAGTGAACGAATATTCAAAGGTCCGAGATCCGTTTTTTTTTACATCAGGATATTAAATAATCAATGGGAATAATTTTGTGCTTCCGTGATTTGGTACATTTTGTAAATCACTCTTAAGTTCTTTAACCGACAAAGGCTTTAGCACTCCGGCGGCTATCGCAGTTGATTTTGTTCGATTACATGTAACTTTTTTTGCAGTATTTGACCCCGAAAATATTTCGTGGTTGAGAGCACAAGTGCAGTCCAATGAATTCAAAGACATGATAGCTTACTGTATGATAGACGAGTGCACCTTCCGCTGCTGAAATAAGGAGGTCCTCCGAATTACAACTGCGATATGTAATAAAATCTCGTTTACTTACCACGTGTACGTCGGTACACCCGCTTAACTGTAACGACGTCTACACTCATAACCGTTCTGCGACTCACCTCACTGCCAGTGTCACTGCAAAGTGCGCACTGTGATATTTTAAATTTTATCGCACAAATGTGCAGGCGACTGGTGAAGTCCAAGTACGCACTGTGGCAACTGCGACGGGAGGGGCGGGGAGGGACGGTGAATTTAGCGAGTCGGTTCGTTGGTTGATCACGGCGTGCCAGCAAGTCGCGGGCGGTCCAAGACTTAAAAATTTTAAAACCGGACTACAAACGAAACCCCTCCCGGACGCTCCCCGGATGCCCTCTAAACTAGGACAAATCCGGGGAAACCCGGACGGATGGCAATTGGCAACCCTAATTAAGGCGCAAACGTAAAAAACAAATAAACGCCCATTCGCATTTATAATATCTACTACTATACTACATTATAACCGCGGCTTCGCTCGCGTAAATGTAGGTTAGGTTAGCAACAGTACTTTTTTTCTGGATAAACGGTACCCTTTGTCCTTTTCTATTAAATGATAATCGGTTGAGCAATTAAGGCGTGAAAGCTTAATAAACAAACAAACTCACATTCGCAATTATAATATTAGTTAGAATTAGGATTTAATACCCACATAACTGAAAATCCTGGGATCGAACTGGCAACCTCTGCGGGTCAGTCCAACGGTATCCCACTATGCTATCACTGCTGTATTAGGTATATGCATATCTACATAATGATGTATCTATCTACCTATTGTTTAACCCAGTGGTCGGCAACCTTGTCGTCCAAGAGAGCCAAATACCATATAAAAACAATCCACAAGTAAAATCTATTCAGAGAGCCATTTTTTTTAAGTTAAGCTTGACTTTAGCAGGGGACATTTTTAAGGAAAATAGGATTAAAAGTACACTCTCGAGCTTGCCTTTGTCCAATAAGTCTTAGTTTACCAAACAGTAAATACAATAAAATTTGGTATCATAGTTATAATTCAAGATTAAATTTATATTAAGGAGCAGCGATGGCTAAGTGGGGAGACCAACAGACTGCAATGCAGGGGTTCTCGGGTTCGAACCCACGTCGCGCACCGCTGACTTTCTGAAGTTATGTGACTTTTCGAAATTATGTGCGTATTAATTGACAATTATCGCCTGCTCCGTGCCTCGGGGAGCTCGTTAAGCCGTCGGTCCCGGCCGCCATGAACATCTATGGCACTCGTTATTGGGAAGTCAGTGCCCTCTAATATCCTGACACTGGTCTAGCCTTAGGGTATCGTTAGCCTTCGGGTTGCGGAGGTCAGATGGCAGTCACTCCGTGTAAAAACTGATATCTAGTCAGATCCGGTTAGACCTGAAAAGCCGACCCCAAGTGACTTGGGAGTAATAAAGGCTAGGGAGAAGTTATAATTCAAGATAAATAGGTAAGTAATATTCCGTGCCTGCACGAGGTGTCAAAGAGCCGCATGCGGCTCGCGAGCTTTAGGTTGACGACCAATGGTTTATACCTATTGAGTCGCAGTGGCACACCAGTTGTCAATCACAAAAGATTTTTAATTACCTGTCTAGTATAAAATTGACAGATTAACCATCTGAGTAATAGCTTTGAAAGATTTACTTTTAGCTATATAATTTTACTTTATAGTTATCAATTGTAAAACATAATTATAGTCATCATAATTAGTTTGTTTCCTTCCCGTCTAATCTTAGATCTAGTCATTAACACAACGCTATCGCTTCTTCGATATTGCTCATATAACTAATTCTAAGTACAGTCCAGTTGAGTGGCGATCACTCTGCCAATAGGACGTGAATTTACGAAACAATGTTGCGTCAAATTAGTAGAACAGTTCAGCAGAAAGCTAGGATTGCTACAGCAGCCGCCCCTGCACCGCAAACTAACCCAGAAATTTTATATACCGGTGTAAGTAGTTACTATATAATATTTTATTGCAATTTTAATACATTTACATTTGCAACACAATATAATATTGCTATTCCATAGTGTTGCAGTGGGTCTGAAGTAGTTCCATAATTTGTACCTAATAAGTAAACTAATTATACGATTCTATTAAAGATTATTAAATTACAATAGCACTTTTTAAATATAAATAAATACCGGGTGTTTTAGATATCATGGTGATGCTAGAATATAAAGGCATATATATATTTTTTGTAAGACTACTCCCGCACTAGGAATAATTTCTGTATTGCGGGCGACTTTACAAACATTCAAACATCGGACACAAAGATCATCCAGACTCGGAACAACAATTTGTGGATCAAACAAATTTTTGTCCCGTGTGGGATTCGAACCAACAACACTCGGCGCAGTGCTAGCGGCGAGGCGCTTAAACCATTACGCCATTCGTGCAGTCAATTTTCTAACAGCACAGAAATCTACAAACCTTTTTACCTGACTGGGGAATCGAACGTGTAAACGCAAACTTATGCTAATGGAGCTAACGACGCAGTATTGTAATAGTGTCAATATAATCAAATAAATAAATCACTGCTTGGTATTCAAATGACATAAGAATTACATGAATAATAATGAAATATGACTAGATGTAAAATGTTAAGTACTTGCTTAAGTATCAATTAAGGTACATAAGTACATAGCTATTTAAATTTATTTATATAATTAAATATTCATTGATTTAATATTATCTTAAACGTAAGACATAAATGTATGCGAATGTTATACATTGAAATTAAACTACTTTATACGGCTTTGAACGCGTAATTTTTTTTTAAAGACTGGTATCTGAGTTCTTTCTATAGTTTATGTTTTTTCTAGCTTAAATGGAAAGAAACAGTTACTAGTAACAGTGTTTAACAATAGTAGTTTATAATTCCAAAATTATGTAATAGCAGTAGTGGCCTACTGCTATATTTAGAAAAACCATTGATTATCAATCTTTCATAAAATGCCATAAACTGATTTTAGTTTAATATAGACAGCAAGGTGTGTATTAATACATCGTTTAGTTATTTATAGCACGATTACATTTATATATGTTCAGATACCCATATGAATGTATGTATATACTATACATAGTAGAAATCGTACGATATAACCGCGCATCGCATAGTAAATGCAATATCTGTAGGTATTCTTATATAAGTTTTGTAAAGTATAAAACGCTACTCTTCAGTAATGTATAAGTAAAATGGCGTAGTGGCTTACCTAAGTGGCCGCTTCGCCGCGCGCCGCTACCAAACCGCCGAGTGTTGTGGGTTTGAATCCCACACGGGACAATCATTTGTGTGATCTACAAATGGCTGTTTCGAGTCTGGATGTTCTTTGTATCCGTTGTTTAAATGTTGATTAAGTCCGGCGCGACGTAGGAATTATAAATAGAGATGCCTTTAAAAAAATTTGGCTTAGATAGAGTATGTAGTGCCGTCTAGTGCCGCCGTTTAAAAATTGTGTGATCTGCAAATATAAAATTAGAACCTGGGTATTCAGTGTACAGGTAAGAACCGAGTCTAAGAATTAAGAATAAGGCAATCGCGCTAAATATATGATGTTTTATTATCAGTAAATTCAATGAATTCCACATTGTTCTCTCTTTATGCTTCGATACCGCTTACTTGTCGTAGAATAGCTTACCAAAGTTTAGGTATCTCGAAGTAATGTGCGTATTAAATAGTTAATTATCGCTCGCTTTAACGGCAAAACAAAACATCGTAAAGTTCGCCATAATATTCTCAAAGATATGGGAAGTCTGCCTATCTTACTGGCCCAGCATGGTAGAATATAGCCTTACCCTTCTAACACCACTGACATAAGGCCTCTGCCCAGCAGTGGGACAGTTTATTATACAGGGTGTCCGGTAATTAATGGATAACCTTGAAATGTCTTATAGTAGAACTGAAGGTCGCTCAGAAAAATGAAAAAAAAATATATATATTAACCTTTTGAACGCCACGTCATAACGCCAGCTCCATATCCTGTACGCCAAGCCCGAAAATCGATATATTAATATATTGTTTTTATGATCAAATATGCAAATTTTGTTTGCTGTGTACAATTAAGTAATAATTGGGGATTCAATTTTTAAGTTAGATCAATAAAATACAGAAAAGTAATGATTATTTTGTAATAATATGTTTATTTTGTATATTTCTGTGCCCTGTTTTTTGTCGAGTATAGACGACGTTGGCGCACAGGGCACGCTTGCGCATGTCGAGTATAGCCGACGTTGGCGTTCAAAAGGTTAAAAGTGCAAGCTATTATAGCATAGCATACTTTTGACTGTCTATCTATTAGCATAATTAGTGTTTAATAATAAAACAACAAAAACCGATGGATTTCATTCATTTATGGTCGCAGTATACAAGAAAGTTATACATGGTAATTAAAAAAAAACCACATATCTCAGGTAGTAGTTAGGATAGATTTTTCTTCATATTATTTTCTGAACGGCCATCAGTTCCACTATAAGACATTTCCAGGTTATCCATTAATTACCGGCGACCTGTATTATACTTAGCAACATAAGTTATATATCTATGTACCTAAATATAATACAATAATACCAATAGGTACCTATATAAACTTTCCCTTTGTTGGTAAGCAAGAAACGAGCTAAAATATAACAAGTAAGCAATGTCAGGCTTTGGCAAAGGACTATTTTAGTCTACGGCAATTTCCCAAGGTAATAACTTAACCACCCCTAAACCTATTTCAATATTTTTTATTGTTCAAAATTAACTAATTATTATTAAAATAATTACCAACAAAACACCGTTATTTTATTTATCGCTACATAGATACCAAAGATATTTATATGACCTTATTATAATTTTGCAGTTGTTTATCAACAATGAGTGGGTGAAGTCATCAGATGGTAGGACTTTCGAAACAGAGAACCCTGCCACTGGTAAAGTGATAGCTGAAATCCAGCAGGCTGGCAAGGCTGATGTGGACAAAGCTGTCAGAGCTGCACGGAATGCCTTCAAGTAAGCAAACATCAATGTAATCAGAGCTTCATTAAATGGTCACTACTTTGCGTACAAGGACATTCTGAAAAAGTTCTGAATAGATGCAATTTTAGGGCTTTATCTTCTATATTTTCTGGCATAACAAACACCACATTGCTCTGGCAATGTGCGCCACGGCAATTTGCTGTAAAAATTTTTCATTTCGGTATTGAAACTAGCACTGAGAGACCATAACCAGTTCCATGTTGTCGAATATACAAATGAACATTTGCAGTTGTCTCCTACTACGCCAACCTGGCCACGCAAAGAGGAAATACTAAGACTATTTCTATGTTTTCAAATATATAAATAAACTAATATATGCAGCTATCACTCCTCTTAATATGCTATTCTAACAACGCAAATATGATTCGTGGAAGAACAAAATCGAATGCTTGGCAACGTTACGGAAACTTGCCCAACCAAGTGTGAAAAAATTTAAACAGGTACGTCTACTTTTGACCAGTGAATAACATAAATCTCTGCCATCCACAGACATAACTTAATATTACAGGCTTTATGATGTTCTAGACTACCCTGTATATGAACAAACGTTTACCGCGAAGATAAGCTACGCTAATCGCTGTAGAGCACATCAGGGAGATGAACATGCCAGCTCTCCAACCTATAAGTAATCCCAAAGCATTTTAATAGTCGAAACGGGATCTAAGGCTAATATAATATTAAAATGCTTTAGGATTACCTACTTATATCTAAGCTGGAGAGATAGAATTTTCATCAAAATTGCATTGCTTTAGGAACCTTGCATTGCATATACAGGTCATGATTTATTAATGTAATGTAAGGCTCACAATAAAACAATGCGATTTCCGCATGTCTAGGCTAAATATTGTGTTCACAAAAAGCTTATTTTTTCACGCCGCGCTACCCAAAGGCTAGCTACTCAACTTAAGTGATTAATTAAGATTGTTTTGATACTAAAATATAAAATGTTACAGGTTCGGATCGCCATGGAGGCAAATGGACGCGTCACAACGTGGATTCTTGATCAACAAACTAGCAGACCTCATCGAGAGGGACAGAACATACTTAGCTGTAAGTCACATTATTTACCTACTGTCACGTACGAATTGCATCGATAAGGATAAAGAGAATTTTAACTAAGTTTTCGATAACTGCGCACCCTCGTAGACACTGCTAAACGGCAATAGTGTCCCTGTTTTAAAAAATGATTTATATAAAATACCATCGAAATAGATTAGATTCAAATCGAGGTCAAATAATTCGAGTATGGAAATTATATAGAACATTGGAAGATCGAATCGAATCGGGATTTGAATCATGCCAATAAGCAAGACAAGAAAATTATATGCGCATGCTATAACAAAGTTTGTTAAATGGTTTACCTATGCAATAACGTGAATCGATATAATTTGTCGAACTGTGCTGTGTGTCCATAAACAAAACTTTGGTTAATTGATTTTAGATCGATTATGATCAAAACAATCGCCTCTGACTTAGTACCTTGCCTAAAATAGAATGCCTACATTTTATCCTTATTTTTTCTTAATGAAATTTTATTCACAAAGGAGACCGACCACTTTGTATGAGGCCCTGGCCTGGGCGTGGACAATTTTATATTGTGTATAACAATATTAATTTCAGTAGCCTAAACTAAGTAGAAAACATTATTCTATGAAATTTAGTACCTATCAAGTTAGTTAAATAATAAAATAAAACACAAATCACGTCAAAATATCCACTATCCGAGCGAACAAACGCAAAGGGAATGATGAATGATGGAAACAGAATTGACAGATTAAGTCAAGTGTTGCTAGAATATGAAAATAAATTACCCAACACACTTTACAATTTTGTCATATTTTATCAAATATCATATTATTTTTACATTAATTATTGTTGTCGAATTCAAAAATCATGAATATAGTAAATAATGAAAAAAATATCAACGTAGTTCCAGATTTCGTTAATATTTCTAAATGTGACTTTTTTAAACACTTTCTTCCGGTTTTGCTCACTATTTTTTTTACTAGGCAAACAAGCCGTTTTGATTGCCCATTTGATTTCCACGTTTTAAACCAAATGAAAATATTTTAGAATCATTTTAATTATACGTCAATTTCATACGACTATTTCTATTATATATTTTCTATTTCTATTATATACTTATAGTAACCAATATTTATTATATATTAAAATAAAACTTTTAATATTTTACTTTGTTTATAAGACGATTGTCCACGTTCAAGCCGAATATGGACGGTCTCCTTTTATTCTTAAACAAGTGGGAAACGGCAATGAAATGCCGTAAATCGTAAAGTTCGAAAAAATGATTCAAGTAATATGCAAAGGTCACGTGATAACGTGTAACCTTGACGTCAGAGGTCCAAGGTCATAGTCATTTCGGGATATATCGACTATGCTGAGTCGAATGGCGCTGGCCGCGAGTCTCTAGCTCTTACGGTTCTTGTGTTGAAAGTTGCATATCAGACAGACAGACGCTGTTGTATAAGAGTTTTTTCCAACTCTAAAAACACAACTTTCACACTAGGAATAAATCCTGTGTCGTGGGGACTTTACAAACATTGAAACAATAGACACAAAGAACACCCAGACTTGGAACAACCATTTGTGGATCTCACATTTTGTCCCGTGTGGGTATCGAACCCACAGCACCGGCAGTGGCAAAGCGACCACTAACCACTATATCTTCTGTGCAGTCTACATAATATGACGGTGTCTATTATGACTTAACCTTCAGCGTAAAACAAGAGTGACTGCGATACTTTGCTATGTAGAATATATGGAATCTTCTTCTCCCTAGTCTTTATTATTCCCAAGTCTCTTGGGGTCGGCTTTTCTAGTCTAACCGGATTTGACTGGATATCAGTTTTTACCTGGAGCGGCTGCCACCTGACCTCCGCAACCCAAAGACTAACTGTACCCTAAGACTAGACCAATGTCAATATATTATAGGGCACTGACTTCCCAATAACGACTGCCATAGATGTTCATGGCAGCCGGGACCGACGGCTTTACGTGCTCTCCGAGGCACGGAGCAGGCGGTAATTGTCAATCAATACGCACATAATTACGAAAAGTCATATAACTTCCGAAAGTCAGAGGTGCGCGACGTGGTTCGAACCCGAGATCCTCTGCATTGCAGTCTGTTGGTCCCCCACTGAGCTATCGCTGTATATAATATGTATATGGAATATTTCACGATAATGTCCACTGATGGTTAGGCAAAGTTATTCTAAACTTTATAATCGTTTACAGTGAATTGTAAAGTAATTGTGTAGAATATATTTGTCAAAACATCTTAGCATTATAGCGATAGTTATGTAAGTAAATAACATAAAGCTATCGCTCTGACGAATATAAACATGGTTGACCTTATTGATAGATAGAACTAGGCTAGAAATAATTATGCTATTGACGCGATAGAATTTTGAGTTGGGAACAATTATTCTTATTAATTTCCTAAAACTTGGGTACCTCAGCGGTAGTGAATGCGACTGCTGTGCATCAGGTCTCAGGTCCCGGGTCGGGCCAACAAAAAGTTATAGGGTTTTTCTGTTAAGAAATCTCAATAGCGGCTCGGAGTTAGGAAGTTTGCGGTGTTAGATACCTCCGTGACAGAAAGCACTTGAAGCCGTTCGTCCCTCGCCTGATCTCTCTCCAGTCGTGTCGGATAACCGTCGAATCGGATCATAAGGGTTAGGAATCAGAGAGGAATGCACTTGTGTTTGGACATAATATTTTCTGTGCAGAAGGCCAGTCTCCGTTAAAATTAGCCGCCGTGATCGAAATTTAGTCTTTTCTTACCCAATTTCAAAAAGACAAATAGCGGATATACGTGTGCTATCGTACATGCAATTACGTGACGAGAAAATAGGTACCTACAGATGCCTTTTATTTAAAAACGTCCTCAAGTAAGGACTACGTAAGCCTGAAGCACCGTGTCACAGAATGAAGTGTAGTACACAGTAGTGAAAGTAGGTATCGTCTCGTCCTCACACATGCAATGACAATACAAATAAGAGATGGTTGTAACTTGTAAGGCCCTAGATTCAAGACGTGATACTAATTTTAGAATATCAGTCCAATCATGACTTGCGTAACACATATCAACATAACATTGTCAATTTGCTGATATGAACTGACCTTAAGGAAACATCCTATGATATCTATCTACATAATATTGATAGCATTAATTACAAACCCACGCCTGTATCTTCACGAAGGGGTGGCAGGGATCTATTACAGGTGTAATAAACAGGGAGGGACGTAAAACAGAGTACGATATTATACTGTTTTACGTCCCCCGTAATAAGACCTACCGTCTATCGAGCACATATCCAGAAGTCCTATCAGACCTTGCATATCTTCGAGAACATTATGTACCTAAATATTTCAGGCCGAACTTACCGAGTCGCAGAGACCTGACAAAAGTAAATGCAATTGAAGTTGCAAAGCTTTTATGGCTGCGGAAATATTTGAATTCTCAATATTTAAGAGTTCAATCTCCTTACGGCGTTACTTCTTTATTTCTTAAGCCCTTTTTTTCTGTAGCTAGCTTTCATCTAGAAGGCCACGCGTGAATGATGCCACTGATATTGCAAGTGCACATAGGCTATGGTAAGTATAAGCGCTCGTTTGATGGTTTCCTTAAATTGCACCTGTTATATCAATAAAACATAGCCATGTGCATAAGCAGCCGTTAGGTACTACTTACCATTAAATGGGCTAAAGGCTCGTCGTAGGTACTATACCTAATAGTTATTCAAGGCCGAAATATTGTTAATGCTGGTGTCTTAGACGTGTGCGGACTGAGGAAGATTTAGTCGGTAGGACCCGGGTCTTTCCACCTTTCCCCTTTTACCGCGGAGAGAAATGCGTAAAGGGTTCTTTCCCATGATAAAAAGGGTATTATAGACGTGTGGATGTTGCTAAAACCAATAATTGTTAAAAGTTTTTATCTTAAACAACTAAATAAGATAATGATTTTATATTAAGCATTTTTTTACTTGCCAGAGTTTAGAGACTCTAGACAACGGCAAACCGTACGCTGTCGCGTATAATGCTGACGTGCAAACTGTAATCAAGAACTTGCGGTACTACGCCGGCTGGGCCGACAAGAACCACGGCAAGGTATTGCCAGCTGACGGCAAGTACTTCGCGTACACGAGACACGAGCCCGTCGGTGAGTTATACACACTTTATTGTAGGAGAGCTAGCTTTTCAACCTTCAGTGACCTTCTTTAGTACCTGCTTATTGCTGAAAATGTTCCTTGATTAAAGGAGATGAAGCTGAAAGGGATATGCTATAGGGCTAATATGCTAATATTTGGCTAATCAATCGAAGGAAGATTAACGAGTACCTAAATGCAAAATAACTATGGAAGTGATAGATCTCGAGTGCGTTTATTTTACCTACTATATTAGATGACTATCTAAGATAGTCTAGTAAAATAAACGCACTTGAGGTAGTCATATCTTAAAACAGTGTCTACTATCTAAATATAGTAGAGTAGAAGAAGATAAACGACCACCTGGGAAAAGGCCATTTTAAGAACAACTTAACCTAATTTACATACCTGTTAGAAATGTACACTTTGTATACACGACCCACATTTCTTACGAAAAAGTCACATTTTCGTTGCCTTTTTATGGTGCAATAGTTCTCGCTTTAGTTAGACACTGGACTCAAATATAAGAAATCTAATAAGCTTATTATCAGATTTCTTACATTTGCTAGAAGCTCGCATCTGCATACGACTGAAGGTTTCTATAATATCGAGAATATTTACGAGTCGAAATCCTAACGAAACTTTTTATTCCTTTGCAATAAGGCTCTTGAACCGCCATAATTCCAAACCACTCTGAAATCCTAACCGATGCCTGTTTTTTTGTTTAACAGGAGTATGCGGTCAGATTATCCCCTGGAACTTCCCTCTATTGATGGCCGCGTGGAAGCTTGGACCGGCGCTGGCAGCCGGTTGCACGGTCGTCATGAAACCCGCGGAACAGACTTCACTCACTGCGTTATATCTTGCTCAACTTGTCAAGGTAAATTAGTTATTGTTAAGACTCTAAAAATTATAATCAAAATATAAATTATAATCAATCGCTGTTTACATTAAAGACAAATGTAAAGTTAACTTCGTGAAGAAGTTGGTATTTTTGCTATGTTATATGGTTTTGTAAACTAAACACATGAAGAAAATATGGCCCGTATTTAACACAGGATATTTTGTAACTTGGTATATTTCTCGTAAGATTTACGTTACAGCAAAGGCAAGAAAATAATGAGAATTAACTTTTTGTTTATAAATAACAGGAAGCTGGTTTTCCTGAGGGAGTTGTGAATATGGTGCCCGGTTTCGGAGACGCCGGCGCAGCTATTGTAGACCATCCTGATGTTGATAAGGTCGCTTTCACTGGTAAGTTGTGAAGTATCTCACGGTAAATAACAAAATTATGATAAATGCATTTATTAGTTTTCATCTGACGGCGCGAAATTTCATGATAATCAGTCGAGTAGGTACTTGAGGCGTGAAAGCGTAACAAACAAATTCACAATCTTATTTAGGATTACAAGGCCCCCCACGTCGTACTCTTACAAACATGTACCTAAAGCTCGTGCCATAAAAATGACCTTTAATTCCATTATTATGTCCGTAGGCTCGACGGAGGTGGGCAAGTTGATCCAGCGCGGCGCGGCGGGCACGGTGAAGCGCATCACGCTCGAGCTGGGCGGCAAGTCGCCCAACATCATCTTCGGCGACGTCGACCTGCCGCGCGCCGTCGAGGCCGCGCACTTCGGCCTCTTCTTCAACATGGGCCAGTGCTGCTGCGCCGGTTTGTACTCACACTATTTATGTATGTTACCAACATCATCTTCGGCGACGTCGACCTGCCGCGCGCCGTCGAGGCCGCGCACTTCGGCCTCTTCTTCAACATGGGCCAGTGCTGCTGCGCCGGTTTGTACTCACACTATTTATGTATGTTACCAACATCATCTTCGGCGACGTCGACCTGCCGCGCGCCGTCGAGGCCGCGCACTTCGGCCTCTTCTTCAACATGGGCCAGTGCTGCTGCGCCGGTTTGTACTCACACTATTTATGTATGTTACCAACATCATCTTCGGCGACGTCGACCTGCCGCGCGCCGTCGAGGCCGCGCACTTCGGCCTCTTCTTCAACATGGGCCAGTGCTGCTGCGCCGGTTTGTACTCACACTATTTATGTATGTTACCAACATCATCTTCGGCGACGTCGACCTGCCGCGCGCCGTCGAGGCCGCGCACTTCGGCCTCTTCTTCAACATGGGCCAGTGCTGCTGCGCCGGTTTGTACTCACACTATTTATGTATGTTACCAACATCATCTTCGGCGACGTCGACCTGCCGCGCGCCGTCGAGGCCGCGCACTTCGGCCTCTTCTTCAACATGGGCCAGTGCTGCTGCGCCGGTTTGTACTCACACTATTCATGTTTTATATTATATTGGAGGGCCATCACACCACGTTTCTTCACATTTCTAAGATCATCTTCGGGGCCGGCAACAAATACGACCTTTTCCAAAATTGTTAGGACTATTGCAAAGGACCAGATTTTAGAATTCCAAGATTGATTTTTGCATCTGGGTGTTCTGTCAGTTTCGGATCTGGGTGCCCTATACCTATACCTACAGGTAGATTTCCCAGCGTAAAACGTCTAGTAAAATTCCATCTTTAGTGCATTGTGGGCAGGTCTCTTCAAATGATCCTACTAATATATGTAATTTATTCTCTAACTTTTTCCACTCTGTGTATGAACAATCAACATTTGACCCTAATGCTTGGGAACCACCCCCATCTAACCCACAAAGTGATATTAACATAAGTAAACTTCACATCCCCTTGGACCAGGTATACAATGAACTTAAATCCCTTGACCCAACTAAAGGGCCTGGACCTGACGGTATACCTGCCATATTTTTAAGAAATACTTCCAAAACTTTATGCTATCCAATATTTATATTATTTAATAAATGTCTATCGCAGGGAGTCTTTCCAGATGAGTGGAAACGTGCTAATATTGTTCCAGTCCACAAGTCTGGGAATAAGAGTGACGTAACAAATTATAGACCTATTTCTATATTATCAGCGTTATCTAAATTGTTTGAAAGGCTTGTTCATAATACAATATATCCTACTTTACATAGTGTTTTGATGGGGGAACAGCATGGTTTTGTACGAAATAGATCATGTATCAGTAATCTTTTAGTTTTTACCTCTTACTTGTTCGAAGGTATTGATAATAACCAACAAATTGACGCGGTATATACTGATTTCCAAAAAGCTTTTGATAAAGTGGATCATGAACTTCTTTTGAATAAGATTGCGTACAACGGCATTAGAGGTGACCTTCTCCGGTGGTTTATTTCATATATATCAAATAGGACACAGAAGGTCGTAATTAATGGCTTTGAATCTGCATACATTTCCGTTACTTCAGGAGTCCCGCAAGGCTCAATTCTGGGTCCTTTGTTATTTATTTTATTTATCAATGACATCAAAGATTGTTTTAAACATTCCAATATTCTTTTATATGCTGACGATTTGAAAATCTACAAGAAAATTACTAATCTCTCTGACTGTATTGATTTTCAAAGTGATTTGGACCGTTTTTCATCATACTGCACGAAGAATAAACTACACCTTAGTTTGGCCAAATGTTCCAGTATAACCTTCACTAAAAAAGTTAATATCACACCATTTGTATACTATTTAGGTAATACCGCGTTAAGTAAAGTATCCTCTCTTCGTGATTTAGGCGTTCAATTAGATTCCAAACTTCATCTTGATATCCACGTTGAAAAAATAATAAATAAAGCTTATCAGATGTTTGGTTTTGTCATAAGATCGTCCAAAGAATTTAATAATTCAGCAACTTACTTATATTTATATAAATCAATAATTCGCCCTCAATTGGAGTATGCAGTATGCATTTGGAATCCCTATTACAAAAAGTATATCGAGCTTATTGAAGTAATTCAACGTAAATTCCTGCGTAGTATGCAGTTTCGATGTTGCCGTTATAAGAGTTCCTCTCAAAGCTTATTATCAAAGTACAATCTTTTAACATTACAGTCTAGGCGTACTTTACTGGAATTAATGACTCTGTACAATTTATGTCGTAATAAGTTTGACTGTCCTGAACTAGTTAATAGTTTGAGCTACCTGGTCCCTCGCACAACACACAGACGAGAGGTTCGCACGAGGCATCTGTTCGTCGCCTCTCGATGTCGAACCAACTCTGGTTTACGCTCACCGCTACATCGTATGGTTGACGATTATAATAAGCGGTTTAGCACAATAGATATATTGTTCTTGAATAAGCACACATTCAGAAATGATGTTTTCAAGGTACTCCAAAAACAGCATTAGATTTTATTTATTGACTCTGGCAACATAACTTTATGTATATTTTCTCTTTTTGTATTGATATGTAGTAGATAGTCTAAAATTAAATTCTGTTTGATCCTTACAGTAAGCAAGTCTTTTATGTAATCTGTGGATAACGTTATGGGTAGTGTATTTTTTAGTTTTAAATGTATTTTTAAGCATCGATTGTTAATACATAATATACTACTGTTTGTTTTCCTTAATAAAATAAAATAAACTATATCTGCTAAGCTGGCTATAGGCCCATAGCGTAATATAATTATGAATATCGTACAATGTGTCATGTGTTACCTTGCCTGACTACTTACAGACGCACTCAAAGTTAAGTGACTCCTTAGTTAAAACTATGATTGCGGTAATAAACAACTATTATTTCTACACAGGCTCTCGCACCTTCGTGGAAGATACGATCTACGACAAATTCGTAGAGATGTCAGCGGAGCGCGCCAAGCGTCGCATCGTTGGGGATCCCTTCAAACCTGACACTGAGCAGGGGCCACAGGTAAATATTCAAACATTCGCTACTAAGTTTATATTTAGCTAGTCTTTTTAAGTGATTTTATTGCCAGTTTTGCAAAAAATTATATTGTTAATAGATCGACGCAAAACAGCACTCAAAAATCCTAAGCCTGATCGAGACCGGTAAAGAGCAGGGCGCAAGACTGGTCGCAGGCGGCGGCAAGGCGGCCGACGTCGGATACTACGTGCAGCCCACTGTCTTTAGTAATGTTAAAGATGATATGGACATCGCCACGACTGAGGTAGGTACCTATATTACCTTACCAATTTTTTTACTCATATTAACGACGCACAAGCTTGCCTATTTACGACGCTTTCAGCTAAATGTGTATTAGAACTGACTTGCCTCGAACTGTCTTGACTCCAGGAGCATAAGTCTTTAGGACCAGATTCAGGTTCGTTTCTTGGTCTGTTTTATTAGGTTGTTCTGTTATGAAATTGCCTGCGGTTTCGCTCACGTAAATGTATGTTAGGTTGACACCGTAATCACCTAACGGTATGATGAAATATACCTATTCTCATACCTACCAAACATACATAAAAAATTCCAAAAATCGGTCGAGCCGTTTCGTAGTAGTAAGATCACAGACACCGCGATACGAGATTTTTATATATTTAGATTTTATAACTTACCTTTAATTAAGCCTGGTTAATATGTAGGTGATAAACACATCCGCTTTGTGTAATGCTTTTGGCTAAAGAAAACGTGTTTTGTTAAATCAGTTAGGTACGAGATTAGATGCTTCAGAGTCCACACCATGTTACATCTAATTACCTTTTTGACCTAGTTTTATATTTAGTACGTACCTATGCATTCCAGATCTTCGGCCCCGTGCAGCAAATCTTGAAGTTCTCATCAATGGATGAAGTAGTGGAGCGCGCCAACAGTTCGGTCTACGGACTCGCCGCCGCCGTGTTCACCAAGGACTTGGACAAGGCCAACTATATGATACAGGTTATTATAACTATTTACTCCTATGACACTAAGTATATCTTTATATAGTTACTAGTTATACTCGGCGACATTTAGTTGTCGCTCCGTCTGATATTTTAATATCGTCTTCCCATAGAATTTTTCATGAATATTTTTTAATACTACCTACTATTTTGAAATATTTATATTTGTTTGTGTCCGCCAGGTTCGCGAAGATCGTCAACACTAATAGAATTTGATTTATCAAAACTTACTACCTTTGTCAATTTGATTGTGATTTTAATAAGATAATCAGCGCCAATGAATTGCACTACATTCAGTTGCGAGTTGAGACACCGTATTCAAATCACTCCGCATTTTAATCCGCAGCAATTACACATCGTTCTTTTTTATAAAATTGGCTTGTTGATATGTCCTACAGATGTGCAAAAGCCTGTTGTAGTTGGTAGAGCAATCCCTGCCAGTCCCTTTTAAAGGCATCTAGGTCATCCCGCCATTTCCGTTTAGGTCTATCCCGTCGCTGTCGACACCCGATTGGTGACGATTGGCTCTCTGGGTGCATGTAGCAGACATGTCTCTCCCAGTCCCATTTACAAATCCTTAAACAACGATACATTTTTGCGTTCCAGAGACTACAGGCTGGTACTTTATGGGTGAACGATTACAACGTGTTCACCAACCAAGTACCGTTCGGCGGGTACAAGCAGTCGGGCGTGGGCCGCGAGAACGGACCCTACGGCATCAAGAACTACACCGAGGTCAAGTCTGTCATCGTCAAGATGACCGACAAGATCTCGTGAACACCAAGCACACGCCATCTTGTAAATATAGTTATCATTAATTAGTACTAACACTAAAGATTAAAATTATATATGTACCCTCTAGATTGCACGAGTGTCCACACTGAAAAGAGTGAGCTCACACATTTCATTTTCTTAGCAGAGAACGATAGTATATGAATTTCAATATATATATAAAAAGGTACATTGTCTCTTCTCGTGTAATGCAAAGAGCGATGTTACTGTTTAAGTTTTATATGAGTAAATGATGACATGAGTAGAAAACTTAGTGTATAATCCTCCTTTTTATACATTTATATACATATTATATTAGTATGAGTAAGTACAGCGTACCAGTCAGACTAGATATAAATTTTGTATTAAAGATTTTATTTATTATAATACTTTACTTTTATTACTTGGCCATTATCTCGCCTCCCTCTTGTATATAGGAAGGGACATAACAGAGAATCCTACAGTAAATATTTTTAATAGAACAATGACTCTTTGACACGCCTTATGTTTGCACCGCAGTTTACAGATATTTCCGACAGATACGATTTCTAAGACTACAGCACTAGGACAATACATATAGACAAGTTGCTTACCTTTAGATATAGGTCGTATTATATCAAGAAGCGAGTCGTTTTACTTATGGACAGTTAATTTTTGACACATATGCTATCAACAATATGTCAAAATGTTGTCCGTAATTTAAGCGACTTGTTTCTCGATATAGACACCGGGCCATAGAAAGATACTGAAATAACAACAAATACTTTAACCTTGAGTACAAAGTTTTATTTCAACAGTTACATCTAAAATCAACCACACATCTGAGTAACAATAGCAATTAAAATTGAACTTTAGAACACTACTAATACAACATTTTATAAATCGAGCTACATTTCACAAACTCAAAGGATCATACAAACTTACCCACAGGGCACTGATTAAACCTTTGGCGTATATAATACTATTTAAAAATCCGTAGAAATGAAAATTAAAACAACATGATATAATATTAAAAGTGCTACATAATAATTAAAAAGGCGCAACCTCCATAAGGTGCGAACTATTCTATAAATCACAACAGTGGAATGTACCGGTGCCACTTACTCTAAATCACGAAGCCTTGCAATATAAATACTAAATCGCCATTAAAATACAAAATAAACTAAAATAAAAAAACGAAAGCCTACGAAAATATATCTTTGGGTTTTCTAAATGCGAGTACATATTGGACGGCAATCAGTTAATACAGTGACATGATTAGGTAGGTAGGACGAAAGTGCAATACAAAATTCTACCAACTTTATACTTGTCAAATAGAATTAATATAGAAGTGAACGTGGCGTTTCATACACGTGGCGCGTAATTCAGTAATTTGTACTTATGGCGTCAACATCTTACTGATAATTGAACAAAACAATTCTGGATCAACAGAATATATCAGTCCTTGATTTCCTCGTTTAGTGCGGAAAGATTCTCTTCGGATATTTTCTCTAAACAGCCGCAGGTCAGTGAGGATTTGTTACTGTTCGCTAAGTCTTCCTCAATCTTTCTCTCGAGGATCTCAAAATCGTCGTTCTCCACTTGACACTTCAAGCATTCGTCTGATGAAGAGTCCTGGTAACAAAGTACGTTCTCTATATTGACTTCGATCTCGTCTTTGTCGCTCGTGGGCAGTGATGGACTGCTAACACTCTTAGCTCGAGACTCAATGTTTAACTTCGGCACAAATATTTCAGATTTCGGTCGAGCCTTTTCAGGCGGTTTGGCTCTGCGGGCTAAGATAGGGGTATTAGCTCGCTTCTCTTTAGGGAATATGCGTTGGAACCTTTCTTCTATGAGTGATATGCTTCGTTTGAAAACGACTGTGTCCTGTGGTCGATCGTGGGCACAACCATCGATGGCATCTCTAGACTCCGTGTCCGAGTTATCGCATCTGAAATAGATAGTGTCGCAGCCGTTTTCCTGTTTCACTTTGATGAGGCAGCAATCGTCCTCCTTCTCACAGAGTATCTCGTGCAAGGAGCCGTGTAACGGGATCAGTTTGACTTTACCGCCGAAGTTCTCCTGCATTGTGGATAGATCGTCGTCTATGTAAAGGTCCTCGGTACTTCTAGCTTCCTGGAAAAACAATAAAGAATTTTACTTTATAGAAATTTATAAACCGGTTTATGGATGCCCATGTGTCTGGGTATGTAACAGCTTAATATTATTTGAATTTTCGCTAATTGTTATTATAAGACAATACTACACATGTACTTAGGACAGCCCAATATTTCCAATATCATATTACGATTACGGAGAGTCTCGAAGCAACATGTTTAATATGTCACGTTGTCGACTATACGACGTATATAAGCGGGTCGCGCCGAGGATGGGGGAGGGGGGGGGGTTCTTCCCGCCGCGCTGCCTACTGAAGTTAAGTGGTCCATTCTACCCGGGACCACGTAACAAGCCTTCATCTTAAACCACGCCCTGAAATACCACTAAATATCTAGTCGCATTTCATTGTAATTCTGTTATTTCTTATACACCTGTTTTAAGTGAAAATATGTATATGCTTGTTGATCCTGTTGTTCATCTTTAATTTCAATTACAACCACAAGTCAACCTCACCTCTAAAGCGGGATAGACCTAAAAACGTTACAAATGATTGTCATGTCTTGACCATCATGGCTCGCTTATAAGGCGGTTGTGTATTCAATTCGCCTGCTGGGCATGACACGGCCATGGTTTGGATTCTCGAATTGGACAAAATATTATTGGGTTTTTCCGTTAAGAAATTCTCAGTAGCAGCACGGAGTCCGGACTCCATGCTGCTACTGAGAATTAAAAATGGAATACTGAGAATTGAAATGAGCAGTTTTCGTAGCACATGCCGGCAATGTCTACGAAAACTGGAATCATTACGTGGGACCAGAACTTTTAGCTAGCAATAAGTGGGTGTGTAATTTACATAGGTACACTTCTGTCCTCTGCCTACCTCTTCGAGTGATTTGGCGTGAGACTATTATATGAATGTCTTTTTTAATTTATTAACTAGTTTGCATAATCTATACTACTATTATAAAGCTGAAGAATTTGTTTGTTTGTTTGGTTGAACGAACGCGCTAACCTCAGGAACTACTGGTTCGAATTGAAAATTATTTTAATGTTGGATAGCATATTTATCGAAGAAGGCTATAGGCTATATAACATCACGCTACGACCCACGGGGGCGGCGCAGTAACTATAAACGCGGGTGAAACCGCGGGCACATCTAGTTATTCATTTATACCTACATTTTATAATAAGTGGTGTATAGGTAGTGCTGTTATTAGATTCGAGTATCGCCCGAATGCGTCCATACACATCGCTAAACACAACTCTGAAATCGTTGGACTGCCACGCAGAGGTCTCGGGTTCAAACCCAAAGCGCGCATCTCTGACTTTTCGAAGTTATATGCGTATTAAATAATTAATTTTCGCTTGCTTTAACGATGAAAAAAACATTGTGAGGAAACCTGCATATCTGAGAGTTTTCCATAATGTTCTCGGAGATATGTGAAGTCTGCCAACCCGCCCTAGGCCAGCGTGGTGGACTATGGCCTAACCCTTCTCACATTGAGAAGAGGCCCGTGCCCAGCAGTGGAACAGTTAAATGCAGGGCTGATATTATTATTATTATAATCAGTTCGGAAAGAGGCACTTTGAAAGTGTATGAAAATAGTTACTGACCTGTAAAGCATTGAAAGCCTGACACCTCTTCAACGAGTTGATATGAACATCTTCAGTGAGCATGTCGTCTATCGACTGATTCAGCTTCTCTTTTGCACCGTTATCACATATAGTGACGTTCACACAATTGTCCAATACTTGCAAGCTGTTATCCCCGGAACGGCTAAACGTTATTTGTAGCAACGGCTTATTGTTCCCATTGATTTTCACACGTGAAAATGATTTCACAGGTTCTTTTCTGGATCTGTCTTCGTTGTTCAAAGACTCCATGATGTTGGCAACACCTTTGTTTAATATTTCTTCGTTTTTGGTGGTTGCTGATGCCGTGGATAGGTCGTCGGATATTTCGTTTACAAGGTGTTGGAACT
Source organism: Catocala nupta (assembly GCA_963675205.1). Classification (NCBI taxonomy): domain Eukaryota; kingdom Metazoa; phylum Arthropoda; class Insecta; order Lepidoptera; family Erebidae; genus Catocala; species Catocala nupta. Next base: position 22,117,984 of record OY776092.1, on the reverse strand, counting down.
CCTTTCGTATCAAGTCTCTGATGAATTCTTCGATGCCTCTCGTGTCTGTTGATTGGTCCATCTTCAGCTCTGCTTTAGGGATGTCTGTCACTGTTCTGGAATAAATATATCAAGATATGTTAAATAATGAAGGTACTCAGTAGAAGGGAAATTGAAAGTGATTGATTGTTGACTATTTTAGTAAACATATTATAAAAATAAGTAGTTTTCTTCGTCTTGAGAAATATAGGTAAGTTGTTTATATTTACGTTCAAGATTTTGTCTTTATTTTGGCTAATTTGATTATTAAATTAAGATTCTGCGATTAAATCTTAATTTAATAATAAAAAGAGCTAAAATAAAGACAAACCTTAAACGTAAACAAAGACAACTTGTATTTTTTTAAGAAGACAACATTTGCATACTCTTTTTCGTGGGATCGCGAGGTACTTTACAAACATCTAATGAACTGATACAAAGTACAGCTAGACTCAGAAAAATAATTGGTGAATCACACAAATAATTATCCCGTTCAGGATTCAAACCCACAACACTGGTCGCGGCGGCGTGGCAACCGTTTACCCGCTTTACCATTCTTAGTCAAATATTAATATTTATTAACATATACTTTGTGGTATATGTATATTATTTAATAAAAGCCAACGTCACGCGGTATTCCCATACGGTCACCCATCCAAGTAACTAACCGCGCCCGATGTTGATTAACTTCGGTGATAGGACGAGAACCGGTGTGATCAACATGATATGGACGATGAAGATTGTAGTGACTAATTTATCAAGCAGTAAACGCGTGACATAATATCACATTAAATACTAGGTAGGAAATATATTATAATAATATTAGCCCTGTATTAAACTGTCCCACAGCTGGGCACGGGTCTCTTCTCAGTCTGAGAAGGGTTAGGTTAGCTGGCTAGCGCTGGCTCAATGCGGGTTGGCAGACTTCACATGTCTTATATAACATTATGGCGAACTCTCAGATATGCAGGTTTCCTCACGATGTTTTCCTTCACCGTTAAAGCCAGCGATAATTAACTAATTAATACACACATAACTTTGAAATGTCAGAAGTGTGTGCTTTGGAATCGAACTCGAAACCTCAGCGTGGCAGTCTAACGACTTCCAACTAGGCTCACCGGGCCATAGACTGATGTACCCACCACTTGCTAATAAAGTGTTTAATATATCTAACGAATAAAATATCTATTAAATAAATCATTATTTTACAGTTTTACCACTCAGGTCTTTGGTAAATATCTACCTTTTACTTAATGAGAGTTTATCTAGAGGTCGGAACGGTAACGCCGGCGTCGCATGTTTAGTTACTACGTTTCTGTTTAAGCAGTTTCTGGATAAGGCTAACTTCGTTAATTAGGAGAAATTTTATTATTACTATTTTAATATTGATAAAACATTAATTTGATTGGCTTTTATTGAGAATTTTTAAATAATTATACAAAAGAAAAATAAATCTACGTTAAACGAATTGCGAAGCAAAGCCAATCTAGAGTCAATCGTCTATATGTCAAATTCTGACAATTCATGATAATAAAAGTCGAATATGTATCCTTTTGAATTTTGTTTTGTTTTGTAAACAACAAGTGGTTGTAATAAACATAGTTGCTATGTCAATCATGGATAAAGGCAAAAAACGAGAGCGAAGTGTAAACTTTTCCCGCGATGAGACTGAAACATTAGTCTCTCTTGTAGAGGCTCACAAAGCAATCATACAAAATAAAAAAAGTGATGCATCTACCTGGCATGAAAAGGAAAATGCGTGGAAGGCCATAGAAACCCAATATAATATGTCGAGAGCCGGTGTCTTTCGAGATGCCAGGCATCTTAAATTAAAATATGAGGCTATCAAAAGGGACATCAGGAAAAAATGTAGCGTCATTCGTGCAGAGCGGTATCAAACTGACGGCGGGGCAAATGTAGCACCCCCTTTGACACCAGTAGAACAGAAAGTGAAAGAAATGATGTTATTGTCTATTGAAGAGGGTGATAGTATATATAACTCGGACCAACTAGGTAAGTTACATATTTATAAACATTATATTCTTTTACTTAAACAACACAAGTTATTTAGTTAAGATATTAATAATTAAATTGATAATTGTTTTCTAGATTGCTCTGTTGTACACAGATATGATAATATTGTCAATTCAATGAAATTGCATTTTGTTAGCTCGAAGAAACATTGAGTTACTATTTTAATATATGTGAAGAGTTATTTAGTATCATTACTACAAATTTTTATTTCCTTTTAGAGATTGCAGCAACTGTAAACTCGGCAGAATTAGTTGTTGTAGAAGATGCCACTATACAACCTTTTATCTTAGAGACATGACATGTTTCTTTGATTAATGTTATTAAAAATATCCATGTATTTTAACTGTATTCTGTACTTTCAGGTTCAGATAATTCAATTCTTGACCTTGGGGAGCAGACCCCTCTAAAACAAGAAGTAGAAGCAAGTTTGATGCCCAGCACTTCAAAAGAAGTGGATAAAACCGTACTGGAGACTCGAGGAAAGAAATGGGCAGAGTGGAAGCCTATGTCACTTAAATCAAAGAAACATCCTGCTCTGTGTAGGTATTTATATAATATATTAATATGATAAAAATATACCTTACTAACTCACTGCCACTCACATGATTAGGGTATTTTAAGTTGATATGATGAGCTGAGCACATATTGATATATTCTTAAAGTAGTTATTTTTTCAAAGAGTTGAATTCAGTGCTTTTCATGTCTTTACCTTAAATTATTTTAAAACACTAATATTGCAGTGATCTAAAAAAAAAGTCAGTTGGTCTGTTTGGATCGCCTGTCTGCTGGCTTTGTACCGAGTGTCGTGAAATTGCTTCTGAATTTCTAAAATTGTTAGAATATTTGTAAATTCTCTCACAGCACAAGAATTATTTCTAGTTCAGGATTTGCCATTTTAGAAATTAAATTATTGAATGTAAAATATGTGAAGTAACTTATTACCAATTTCACTGACACTTGGCATTTTGAAGAAATAATTGCATTTCAACATTCTCAATGCTACATTAACCAGAATCCAGATCTTATAAAAAAGGGATTTGTGCATGGAACTGGCATTCCAACCAAACAACCTAACTCTCAAAACAGTTATTATTTATTTAAAATTTATTTGTTTATTTTAGGTAAACCAAGAGAAAAAAGGCCATTAGATAAATTAGCTAAAAGTAAATTAAAACTAGGAGAATTACAAAAAAAAATTATTGAAGAAGAATTAGAAGAAAAACTGTTAAAAAAGCAGATGATGAAAGAAGAAATGCAACATAAAAATGAGTTACATAATTTGGAAAAAGAACAAATGTTATTAAAAATTGAAATTTTGAAAGCTGAATTAAAATATAAAAGAAAGCATGATGATTTATGATTTAAAACAAACAATTAAAATTAAAAATATGTTTATTAGTAAATTATTAACACAATTAACAATAGGCGTTGAAAGAAATTCTAAAGCAACATATCTATCTGTTGTTTAATCATTTAGAAACTGTTAATTGTTTTCCTACATTATTAAACGAACATATAAAACGATATAGTGTACTTTATTTTATAATATAATTCGAAAGAAAACCTACAGGGTAGATAATAAAATTGTTTGTTGTTCCATATATATGAATACAAAATTATTATAGAATAGTATAAGAATGAATTGGTGTACCGGCTATGAATATCTTATTCTAAGATAATGATAAAAAGTAATTTAATATAAGATTATTTCTTGTCACATTGCCTACAACACTCCATGCTATGAATTTGGTCAGTATTACTTAGTTTGTTTTGAGAGTCATTAGGAATGTGGTAATCACCAGACATAATGACAATATTGTGAAGCACAGCACAAGCTACAATAATGGTTTAAACTTTAAACTCTTGATAAGTCTAGTGTAATTTTTTTTTATAGCACTACTTATCAACTTTTCCAAACACTATATGACCTTTCAACAACATTTCGAGTCCTTATTTGTGACTCAATTATACAAATTTTCTGCTGGGGTGGTGGGGTTGTGGAGTGGAGTTAACAAATAATTCGTATTTTCATATCGTGATAGTCAAGATGGCGATCTGATATTCACTACTTTGTACCTAGCTCTAAAAAATCTGTATCTCCTTCAGATCGAAATTATTTCGAAATTAAAATATATCTTGATGTCAATTAGCGGGTGCTCTATAATATTTTATTATTTAAACATTATTAATAAAATAGGTGGTAATGGTATGATTACACTAAAAAAATTTACCTAAATAGTACCTCAAGTATAAAAATTTTGATCAGTTCGATAGTTACTGAGAAATAAAACAATGGTGTCATGTGTAATAAACAAACACGATAATTATAATGAAATATTAATATAGTTATATTACATCTATATTTTATGGATATTTTAAATTACGAATTATATAATAGAATCAGCAGCGATGGCTTCGAGGTGAGACCTGCATTGCAGTGTGTTGGACTCGCCTCGGGGCCACCACCCGCCGCTTCTATTCGTGTTCATATAATTCGTAATTAAAAATATCCGTATAAGTATGCAAACATTTTAGATTAAACTAAATGAAAATGTCGGCACTGTCCATTAATAAAAAAAAAAAACAAAATTTTAAAAGAGAACTGAAAAGATAAATTTATAACCGGGAAAACTAAATTTATGCAGTCTCAAATTCGTGTGCTATACAGTGTGTCCGGTCATGGACTAGCGATATTTTAAATACTTATATAACTATTTTTATACACAAATACACTTAACACTTGGGCCCAATCCACTTATCCGCTATGTGGCAGCCATTTTGTTTTTGCGACGAAATGTTCCGTATGTGGGTACAAAAAAAATTATATCTCCCAAAGTTTTGGTCTTATTGAGATAAAAATAGGCTTATTCGAAGGACAACAATTCTGTTTACCGTCTACATTACAAAACAAAGTGTTTACATGTCCATAATGTTTGAAAACAATATAAAACTCAATAAAAAAGATCAGAAAATTATGTAAATCAACAAATTATTGTGAATTACTTCAAAAACCTCCATAACCCTTTTCATGTTTGTACTAGATCGACAGATGTTGAGCTAAGCTACAATACAACATTTATTAATTTACAACTGTGTGTCTATTAATTTAAAAGTTATTGTTGTTTGAACATAGCCTAAGCGCAAGCACAAAAGGTCTTTGTCGGAACCCTAAACAGGAAAAATTTAAAAACACTTGTCATTCATATTAGACTTTATTTAATGATTTTACAATAACTACAGCAGTTACTCAAAGTGGCCATCTTCAGCTAGTAGACACGCTACAGCTCTGTGCGACTTGGGTTGATGAGCGCCTTAGAGTTCCTAGAGAGAAAGCTTGCTGACAGCCTTAGTTATTATTACCAATAGTGATTATAAGTCTTTTAATGTCAACAAAAGTTTCGTCGCCATATAAATATGGATACTTCGTCCGAACAAGCCGCTCAAATTGTGGCATTGGTGCGGGAAGGCTTGGATCAACGAACAACGGTTTGTAGAGACAGGTTCTTACAAAAGGAGACCCGGTACCGGCAGAACTCGAGCAACCACCCGTCATGACGACCGATTTATTGTTTCAACTCCCCTACAAAATCGTTTCCTCAAGTCAGTAAACATCGAAACAGAGCTGAATGAAGTGCGTGGAGTAAACGTGAGTGCACGAACAATAAGAAGGAGGCTTAAGGAAGCGGCAATCACCCCTTTTAGACCAGCAAATGATCCGAAGTTGTGTGCAGCTCATAGACAAGCTCATTTAAGATTTGCGCGTGAACATCTTAATTGGACCGAAGAGCAATGGGCCTCCATATTGTTCACCGATGAGTGTAGGACATGTTTAAATGGTGCAGACGGTCGCAGAAGAGTCTATCGTCGACGTGGGGAGAGATATGCTCAAAGATGCATTGAGGAGCGTGTTTCTTTTGGAGGCGGTTCGTGTATGGTGCGGGGTGGCATTTCGATTATCGGGCGAACAGAACTTGTGTTCATCGACATCGTTCGTCAAAACGGTAGAAGAGGTGGTTTGACGGAACTACGCTATATAACAGAGGTTTTAGAAGCTCACATGGTACCTTACATGGGATTAATAGGCAAAAATTTTACTCTAATGCAAGATAATGCCCGACCCCTTCTTGTTCTTCAAGAATGGAACAAAATTCCGCAAGACCGTTTAATAACCCTAATCAGATCTATGCGGAACCGATTAGAATCTGTAATAAGGGCACGTGGAGACAATATACCTTATTATAAGAAAAAAGACCTGTACTTCAACATTTTTTTTAATTATAATAGCCAATTTTCAATAAACCAACCAAAACAATTTTTTGTTACATTTATAGTTTTTGTTAAAAAAAAAAATGAATGGATTTTCCAGTATATAAACATACACTTCCAGGATATCATACGAAGTTAACGAACCAAACTATAGGTTTCAATTTAAATTTGTATAAAATGTTTGAATACTTGCTTAAAATGTCCATCTCAAAGGCTTCTTGAACATTGATGCAGTTTATGAGTCCGTCAGTGTAGTTGTATGTATATGTAACTATATTAATATTTCATGATAATTATCGTGTTTGCTTATTACACCAGACACGGTTGTTTTATTTCTCAGTAACTATCGAACTGATCAAGTGTGTTTTTTTACTTGCTTGAGGTACTTTTTAGGTACATTTTTTTAGTGTAATTATATTTTATTAATAATGGTTAAATAATAAAATATTATAAAACACCAGCCATCTATGTCAATATGGCGGGTGTATCTTAATTTCGAAATAATTTCATTCGGAAGGAGGGACAGATTTTTTAGAGCTTGGTACAAAATAGTGAATACCAGGTAAATTTTTTTGGTAGTTGGTACAATTAAATTCGCCCGCCATCTTAACTCTTAATTTCATATCCTCTACCTTCTAATTTTATATATAATATGATTATTATGGAATTTATTGTTAAGTAGGCACTGTTTAATTCTTGAGTTATTGAAAATGGTTTGGTCATGGCAGGAACCAGGCCACCTAGCTACAATATCCATTATTTTTAATTGATGGTCAACTATTGGACATTCCTAGAAAAATTGTCATGTCTGTCTCTAAAATATTCTGCATGATCACCACCTGGAGACTTAATTTTCATATGTATATTCATTCCACATCTATTACTCTAGAAAATCTAGCAATTCCACAAAATCCGTGTATATATAATAGGCTGCAAGTTTGATGGAGTTGTTACAAAGACAGGTCTCAATTTTGCAATTGCTTGTGAAACTTGTGCAACAATTCTTGATGCTGATGAGCTATTGACGCCACTCAAGTCACCGGCCGCTCTCATATAAGATCCAGTCGCATAGTAGCGTAGAGTAAGTAATAATCTCTTTGCTGGAGATATAGCCACATTTCTGGAATTTAAGAATTAGCTACTTCAATTTAAATTATTTCTGGTTCGTTGGGCTCGTGTTTAGCGTAGCAGTAACTGCGAAGCGCGGCCTGGTAGACATCCCTAAAACATAGGTAGCTGATGAAATGTACTGACATATGGATATGTGACTATTGTGTTAAATACAACTTATATTGTAAAGTTAATGAATTGTAGGTACTTACAAATTACTTGTAGTTTTTATGTCGTCTTCTTGTTGTTATATGCACTGACAGCAAAAGTGCATTACAACTTGTGACTCGATGCGCCTCTGGTTCTAGCAGAGGCACACCGTTAGTCTACAATATCTTAAAATTGATATACGAATTAGATGCAATAAACAATATAAATCTGCGGTTGCAATGGGTCCCATCACACATAGGGTTAAGAGGGAACGAGGAGGCTGACAGGCAGGGCCGTCTTTCACCTATTAGAGGCCCTGAGCACATTAGGATAATGGGGCCCCTATGACCATAATATAATTATATCATATATATTATACATATATTATATATATCATCATATTTTGTTAGAATAGACAAAGAACGTACATATGCTAAGTTTGAGCATTATTTTTATTTCTTTACAGTAGATAATACTAGATATAATCCACACTAAGTAACTAGCATCCACGATTAATCCTTACACATACATCTATGCTGGTTGAAGACGTATCCTTCTAGATTTTAATTGAGCAAAGTCATTAATCACATCTTCAAAATCGGTGTTTTTGAGCATATCACATTCTATCGACATTAGCGACAAACTGTTCAATCTCTCTTGAAGCATTGTACTTCTTAATTCATTTTCATTTCATTTTTTTATTCTTTTTAATTTGGAGAAGGAGCGTTCCCCACTGCAGTTAGTTACCATCATGCTTAAAAAGATTCTCAGTGCAATTTCTACATTAGGAAAGGTGTCTTCAATTTTGTTTTCTTTCAAAAGATGATATATATCCAGTATACTATTAGAATCATCATTTTTGCTTTGAATTTTCAAGTATTCTGTTAAATGCAGACATTCCATTTCTAACTCTTTCTCGTTTACGTCTTCATAATAGATTTCAGCAAATTCTCTGCAACTTTGTCTCAACTCTTCGGAATTCAGAGTTTTCAAGCTAAAAAATAAACCAAAACGTTGATTAATGTTTTTATATGAACTTAATCGCTATTTTAAATGAACACCCAGGGTATCAATTATGGGGATAAAGGTTTCTACTTTGAATCTTTCTTTTCCATTCAGTTGGACTGATGGCGCAGAGCCATCAAAAAAAGACTGGCGTGAGCTTCTACGTCTTGTTCTTTGAGATAGGTCCTTATAGTCAGATTCCAGGTTTTTTTCTTTGGCGGACGATTCGAAGTAATCAAATTTATCCCTGAGGCTAATAATATACTCATAAAGTGCAGTAAACAAATTAGTTGCAACGTCCAGTGTTATTGTTTCTTTCTGAAGATAATTGCTTGTTTTGTCTATTCTTTCTAATATAGAGCTCCAAATTTCTGTTAGTATAATAAATTCTAGTTTTCCCATTTTTCTAGACAGACTAAGGGCTTTTTCTCTAGTTTCTTGTGCCTGTTCTGTATCTTTTGCGATGGATATCAAAGCTTCTTTAATTTGTTTATGACCTTCATGCAAGGCGCTCACTGCATCAGCTCGGGCTGACCATCTTGTTTGTGAAAGGCTTTTAACAACTTTTTTAAACCTAAATGTTCTTTCAATATATTCCAACGGTAGGTAGAACCCGAAAAAAGTTATACACTTTTTGAATCATTTCAAAAAACTGTGTCGCCTCTGATACACACCCCGCTGTGTGTGTATCAGAGGCGACACAGTTTTTGAACACCTACTAAATTTAGTGAATGTCCCGCGCATGGTACAAAGGTGGCAAATTCGCATTTCTACTTGATTCTTGCTTGTAGACCAGTATATTTTCCCGCCATATTTGAAGCATTGTCGTAGCTTTGTCCTCTACAATCTTTAATGGGAATATCATGACTCTCTAAAAAATTCAAGATGGTTTCAGCTAAATACTCAGATTTATGTTCTTTAATGGGTATAAATTTCAGAAACCTTTCAACAGGATCACCGTCTTTTACGTATCGAATCATAAAAGTTAGCTGGTCAACATGTGACAAATCGGTTGTACTGTCAACACTAATGGAAAAATATTTTGCTAATTTAACTTCATGTATAATTTTTTTTAGGGCCTGTTTTCCCATTACTTTAATAAATTCATTACAAATATTCGCTGATAAATATGAAATGTTGCCTTTTCCAGGATTCCCAAACTTTTTTAAATGAGCTGCATGAAATGGATCGAATTCACTCAGTAACTCCACACATCCCAAATAATTTCCATTGTTGGGAGATCCTAGGATTCCATTGTCACCGCGAAACGGAAGCCCTCTCGAAGCCAAAAATTTTACAACAGATACAATTCTTTTAAGAACATTTCTCCAGTAATCCACTTCTTTTTGATATTGAGATAATAAATCTGTATCTACTCTTCCAAACGTTTTACTTCGTGCCAGATATGTCATCATAGATTGCCTATGTGCTGGGCTATTTTCATGGGATAAAATTATTTGATGAATGTGCTTCTAGTCAATACATCCATTTGGAGAGCATAGATTTAAATCGGAAGGATTAAATAAGCAGCATGAAAAACAAAATACTGATTTTTTTGAAGGCGAATGCAGCAACCATTTTCTATTGACGTTTTCATTGTTCTTTAATTTCCGAATAAATAATGCTTTGTTGAAATATCTAGTTACTGATCTATCACCGTCTTTGTAGGTTCTGGATGCCACAGAGAAATCAGAATCTTTATTTTGAAAATATTCAGGCCCCTTACGAATCAAAATCTCGCGGTCTTTTTCTGTAAAATTTTCATGAAAATAATCGGCGGGGTCGTGTGATATATCTTCAGGATTGCAAAACAGTTGTTGTTCAACTGATACAGTTGGCGGTGTTGGTAAAGTCACCGAAGTTGTTGCACTTTCGTCATAGGGACGGTCGCTTTCTAATTCTATCTCTTTTCCAAAATTGGTAGAAACTGGTGTAGAACATGATGTGACTTCTGATTGACTCATCGATCGACTCATTATTTGGAGAAAATATTGTTCGATTGCTACTCACAAAACTCTCACCAGTAGAAAAATATGATGTTAATTTTGGTAACTTTTCAATTACTTCCTTCTGGTGTGCAGCTTTTTTTCTTTTGTCAGATCCACTAGGATACGACCGTTTTGACATTTTATACTATAATTTAGTGTTTATATTTACACCGAAAATAATCACTTAAACAAAACAGGTAAACGACGATTTAATAGAGAGAGAATTTCACAGAGCATAGTCAGAAACGACTAACGAAACGACGAAACAAACGAAACGTCATACTCATACATAACACCACAGATAAATACAGGGGAATTCCCGATCGTCGAGTCGGGCAGTGTTGTCAATACTCCAGGATCTTTCCGTTTTAATTTTCTTTTATAGTAAATTATTATTGCGATTAGCAATTGACATGAAAACATATTACTTCGTCATGAAATGTTAAATTTTATTTGTACTTCAAAAAATGTGCTTCAATCGCTATTGCCATTTTGTAGCAAATGCGCATGTCACTAAAATATTTAAGTGTTTATGAATATTTATTTTACCGATATATATTACAAATACAAAATATGTACTGTGTCAATTGGTTAATTCAAACTTCGAGCTACAGGCTTGGCTTTTTTTGCTTCATATGAATCACTTTCATTTTTGATCAAAGACACGAAATAAAAATAATTCACTGATGATTTTGTTTAACATACTTAATTTTAAATATATATTATATACAATTTTTATACACTGAAATTTATTAAACATGTTGCAATCGATAAGCCTGGTTTTCGGGCGAGAGTAGAGTAGCTATTTGGTATATGTTATCTGTGGTGTGGTAATCGAGTAGGAACTAGGGGGCCCCAATCGATCGCGGGGCCCTGGGCACGTGCCCATTGTGCCCAGTGGGGAAGAGGGGCCTGCTGACAGGTTAGCAAAATTAGCAGCAACAAATGGTTCAGATTTTTTGATTTTGCCACATTACACAGAAGTTTTATCTAAATTTAAATATGATTGTTACAGTAAATTTAAAGAATATTTTGATAAACGAAGTAAAGAAAAAGGAATATGGTTTAAAACAATTCAGTGTCAGCCTCCTCGAATACCTTGGTTTTATAATAGTAAATTAAGTAGAGGTTATATAGTTGCAATGAATAGATTACGTGCGGGCCACTATCCATCGCGAAAATTTGCCTTCTTGATGAAGAAGGCTAACTCACCTAATTGTGATATATGTGGCGCAATAGAAGATGTTCAACACATACTTGTCGAATGTATTAAATATCAAAGGGTTAGAGAATCATTTGTGCAGAATTTTAATATTAATAAGTATGATCAAGGAGCATTTTTAAGCATATTAGCCGAACCGAGTTCTGAAGCTACAAAATTTATTATAGAAAATATTATTTATAACAGATGATTCTTTAACCTTTAGGTATAACTTAATTAGAATAATATATTATTGTAGTATGTAGTATATGTACTGTTTAGGAAACGCTGGGGCTCACCTATCCTTGATGGACATATGCCCCTAAATAAACAAAGAAAAAAAAAAAAAAAAAAAAAAAATGTCGTCTTCTATTAACGATAATACGTAAATAACTGAAATTAAACTACTATATACGGATTTTATCGCGTTGTTTATTTAGCACTGTATTACAAAATTCTGAAAATATTACACTACTACTACTATTGATTTTATTATATATGATAAACCAAAAATAAATAGATTTAATAGTTTAAATAATTTTATTAGCTTATAAATTAGTAAAATAAAATCAATAGTAGTAGTAGTGTAATATTTTCAAAATGTTGTAATACAGTGCTAAATAAACAACGCGATAAAATCCGTATATAGTAGTTTAATTTCAATGAATAACATTCGCGTAAACAGAAGACAATATTACGTAAATAACTGCTGATTTGGTGAGACGAAACCTAGATCTAAACTCTTCATCGTCATATTCAGCAAAATTATTTACTCGATTTCTAAGAACACGACGTTTTCGCGGACGTGATATGCGAATAAAGGAATCATCAACCTCGTCTTCTAGAAAATCAAAAAGGTCCATTTTCATTTAAAACTGTGTTACTAAGAAGAAAGCTTACAAAATACGGTAACTTGCCCGCAGTTTATTTTGAACACGTTTTATTATCTGACATGTAAAAATATAACAGGTGATATAGTTGTTAAAATATCAAAGAGTTTATCTGTCATTTTGACATATCAGATACTGGTGAAACATAAATTTGAACACTATCGGTCAGATAACTTGTAGATAGAGTATCAAACACTATCAGCAAGACGTGGGGTTGGCCCTAAATATGTTTAAAAACATGTTATCAACGATTCCTATCGTTCTAATATAATTGATAGTAAGTCAAAAATATAATTACTCTTTATCGTTGTCTCTCTTCCTCGAATACCGTTCAGGATCCCGCGGAAAGTTGATACTTTTGGCCACCGTGTCCCGCGCTTGACAAAACTGCTCCCATTGGCTCCCTGCAACGTATTACATACAATGTTAAATTAAAAAGCCTGTGTTTACTTTCGTCTTTAATTTAGCTACAAAGTTATCATTTTAATTGCATAGTGCAATAGCGTAAATGAAAATATTGTCTCCTATACAGAGCCTATAGATTTTCGACCTTGGTTTCGTGGAATTCGATAATTGACTTACATTTTTATTTAAACAGTTATCTTATCTTATCTTGTGTGGGGGCCAGTCAGTACAGACCGGCGACACTTTGACCCAGTGGGATCTTTTGTGTCAACTTCCTCAATAACGACTGCCATAGATGTTCATGGTAGCCGGGACCGACGGCTTAACGTGCTCTCCGAGGCACGGAGCAGGCGATAATTGTCAATCAATACGCACATCATTTCGAAAAGTCATATAACTTCCGAAAGTCAGAGGTGCGCGACGTGGGTTCGAACCCGAGATCCTCTGCATTGCAGTATGTTGATCTCCCCACTGAGCTATCGCTGCTCTTTTGTATTTAAACAGATTAATCTACGGACTACAATCATGCTTTGTCTTGATTATTTATGTACATGTAAGTGGATGCTCCTATTTACCATACTGCTGCTTTAGAGGCTACCATTAAATTTTATTAAATGCTTAAGTATATTCAGTAGTAATTCATGGAGAAATGGTGCCAGCACCTTACAGTTATGATTTGTAAACGAAGTATTATTATAAACTTAGCGATTAAAAAGTGTGGCTATGATTTTCATGCCCGTTTTTCTCATGAGCCCTACACCCTTGCTTTGCTGAACGTGGCAGTAAATGTTAATTAACAGGAAACATTTAGTTATACTTTGATTTTTTTTGGATCCACCCATGGGCAAACATTTCTGTGACGAACCCTGCTTAATATGTGAACTGTTATCCACATATAAAGTGCTTACGACATTGAAATTATTTACCTTTATTCATAATACAGGGCTAACCACTCTTAGTGATTAATATAAACTAAGTCGACATATCACTCTTACAATACCTAAAGAACGAATTGTTTCAGTAATACAAGAGCTTAAAAGTTAATACACCGGCTCATACCACGACCGGATAAGATATGCTGATATTTGTATATATTACACGCACATATCAACGACAATAAAATACGCATCATCATCACTTGCCTTTATTTTATACAACGACAAAAAAATTGGAACTTTTAACAGGTAAAGTATATCTCTCTCGCATTTAGCTTATATTGTGTTGAGAGACAAATAAAGATATTATAATGAAATTGTGCATATCGGGACACCTACTTTGCACCATCATCGCGTCAATGAATAGCGTATACAGGGTGTGGCGTAAATAGTGGTCCAACGTAAAGGATGATTAATATCCCGGTATATGTTAGCTAGGAACACGGTGTATCGACTCCTTTACGTTGGACCACTATTTACGCCACACCCTGTATATTATATTTACTTACATTCAAATATAATAATTCGAATGCCATTGCCTACATCACAGTACCATATTTACATTTTACGTCGAGTAAAGGTCCTATCCTTTAATATAATAACTAGATAGACGATAAAAAGGCATTTTATAAAATACTTACTTTTCTGATCGTCTGAGCCGCTTGTGTATAAGTTGAAAATATGTGTTAGAATATAGCCTCGTATCCATTAGGCAACATTTGACGCGCGACATGTTGCACAACATTGTTACTCACGGCAACGCGGAACTTTGTTTAGCAACGTTGTCTGTCCACGCATGACCAGTCGTCGACAACATGTCGCCAGAGGAACTAGTGTTGTTTTCAGCGGCATTTTCACGTCTCCACTTGTCAACATTTGATGCTCAACTGCACTTGCACGACAACAAACAATAAGACGCGGGTCATGTTGCGTGTCAGCTAGCAACGTTGCGCGTTGTTGTGCAACGTTGATGATCTTTTTGAGCGTCACGTGTTGTGCGCCAATTGTGGCCTAGTGGATACGAGCCTTAATTAGTTAGTGTCCATAAACCGCGCGCACTCAGAAGGGAAATTATATTAGAATTCGTTTTACTATTTTTGAAAAATGAATTCACTATTATAAGTTAATATTATAGAATGTTGTATGTATAATAAAAAAACCATTAAAAGCCCATAAAGTTTTTACCCGTATTGGTAGAAACCCATAAAGTTTTTACCCATATTGTTCTACTTAGAACATAGGTTGATAATTATTCAAAATGGGATCAATTAGTAAGTAATTTTTTAAAGATTTAGTTCTATAGCTAATAATATTTCTTTCCTGATTGCGCGTATAATAATTTTAAGACATAGAGAAATAAAAGCCACATGCAAATATAAATATTTATTATGACACCAATACCATATGAAAAGCGTGGAGAGCGTGTATGCATATTGAAACATTTTTATCGAAAATCTCGAAATTTGTATCTGACCATTCAACTCTTTCAAACGAAAATATCGGAAAGAGCAATATTAAGGTCATACGCCATTTTCAAGATTTTCTACCAATTCATTCAGATTTGATACCGGCTTTGTGGAATCGTTAGTGAGAAATCCTTCTATGTGATGTCGGACTATTACTGCAAACCTATTGCGTTACATTCTGTGTATTATTTTTGGCTGAATATAACATCTATTTGACTAAGGGCTGATTTATCAATCATCAGATGTAAGGAATAATTTTGACAGATTTGCTATACATAATCTGTCAAAACGTCGTCAAACGTCAAATCGCCGCTTATGTCTTCGTTAAGAATTATCATCTGTTCATTTAAAAATCAGCTCCAAGAAACCGGTCGAATTATTTTTGCATTAAATATGACTGATTATGTTATCCTAGATAAATATCAAATAAAAATCAAAAATTCGTGAAAATAAACCGTGTATTTTATCAATCTCACCTGATAATAAATAAAACATAAAAAGAAAGAAAGAGGGATTGCAAAGCATGCCAGGGTAATGTAAATTAGTCATTGGGAAATGTACGATATTATAATTGAATTTAGTATTAGTAGGTTCTGGCGCCGAAACACCATCTCCTAAAGCAATTTTATTGCATGTGCCAGAACGAGACACAGCTATAATTATGTAAAGCGCCGTCTCACTCTTTCGCACGCAGTAACACTGCTCTAAGACAAAGTACAGCCACAGACTATACCGCAATAGGTTGGCAGCTTTACAGGTAAGATAATTAAGAACGATAATCGCGATTTCTTTTTTTAAACTTTGCACATGGTAACAGAATTATATAAAAACCTTTTATTACAAATTTTAGTACTTCCAGCCTTATATAAATCTTATATTAATTGGTTACATTGTTATTTTTGTATATTTGTTGTATTTAATACGTACAGTTTGTTGGCGACTGACCATGTTTTCCGTTGCTCGGCGAAGCTGGGCGCGTCCTATATATTTTGTTAGCCGGTTTCTTCGGATTCAGTTGAGGTAACGATTTCTGTAGCGTGTCCACGCAGTGAGATGCCGGCTTTACTGCTGGTATATGGTTTCTGCAAGAAAACCAAATGATTATCATGATTTGAATAAGCATATTTTTATCACGAAGAGTGATTTGTTTTTAAAAGACGTATCTCGCACTTGGCTAATAGGCAATAGCTTACGTCGACGCTTGACGCTTGTTGTCTTTGTTGCGGGGACGGACACAAGGAACACCTAGACTGCGTACAATTATTTTTGGACCATGCAAATTTTTGTCCTTTGTGAACATCAAACCCACATCTCTTAGCGCAGTGGCAGTAGCGAGGCGTTAAAAATAGTATGGTTTAAACACTTAGGTAGTTCCCAAAGTAGTCCAGGTGGACCCCCAGGGGTCCACAGGAGACTCGACGGGGGCAGTAATCATATACGCGGGTGAAACCGCGGGCACATCTAGTATTAGTATAGATTGTGACACATTTGAGCCAAATCATTTTTTCTAACTTTCTATTTGTAAAAAATAATTTAAACCATATTTAATTTTATGAATGATTACGTGGAATCTAGAGGGGAAAAGAGGTCTTGTATATACTACGTGTGGTGACCGGGGGCAGCGGGTGTTAAAAATTGACAAAAATATCGGTAACGTAGTGTGGGTGCCTGCCTATACTTGAACGACGCCTAATTGTACTGATGACGACATACGTACCTGTTATCTTCAGGCAAGGACATGGATCGGCCAGTTTTTTTATTCGCTTCGTATATCCAACGCTCGTGTATGGCAACTAGTGGTTTCACATTGACTTTAGCCAGAACTTCCTCTTCAATTTTGCCCTTGACATTGTTGCGATCCTGAATTGACTTGAAGGACCAAGGGCTGGTGCGATCTTTTACTTCGTCACTCTCCGGGGACAGGAAATCATGGGGAGGGTTGACTCTGGAATATTATAAATGTGAATGTAAGTATCTCTGTTAAGTTTTCATGGCTAAACTGCAGGACCGATTTGATAATGTTTGGTATCTACGTATACAATAACTTGAATTTATGATGTGAGATGTAATTAAATCTATACTAATAATATAAAGCTGAAGAGTTTGTTTGTTTGTTTGGTTGAACGCGCTAAACTCAGGAACTATTGGTTCGAATTGAAAAAATATTTAAGTGTTGGATAGCGCATTTATCGAGGAAGGCTATATAACATCACGCTACGACCAATAGGAGCGATGCAGCAATGAAAAATGTTTCAAAAACAGGGAAAATTTCCTTATATGAGAATGAAATATAAGAGAATATATATAGAATATTTTTTGTAAAATGCGAAGGAAGTCACAGGTAACAACTAGTTTAGTGTATCTAGTTTTAAAATAAAACTGTACCATCTACACAAACGTAATGAACATAAACCTGCTGTGCTTTACCTGGTAGCCTTATTAGCCTTAACCATCAGCACAAACCTAAAGAACTTAAGCGTTTTTGCATACCCTGTACGAGCCTTTTTCCTACATGTACTTAAAAAAACGAAACTGCTGGCGAAATTGAATGGAAGTAATGTCTTACTTCCAATCAGTTTCACAAGCAGTTTCAGCTCTCTCTACTCTCCTTTGGGGATGTTGGTATATCTACTCACCCTTTCAGATACATTATCAGTTTCTTTCTAATCGGAATAGGAAAGGTATTAATTCCATTTACGACAATGGCTGTACAAGTTATAAGCACTTTAAAAACTTTATTTGACTTTAAGAAAGATGGCTGTGTTGTATTAAAATCATTAAAATGTGGACTCAAAACTTTTCAAGCACTTAAGGCCTGGTTCCTATATTCAAAATGAGAGTCGTTTTTGCTACGAACAGATAATTTTTATTAAAAGGAAATTTAGTTAGAAGGAATAGAAAATAAAATGTATAACAACGCCACCTTGCGGATAATAACGACAGTGGCTAAAGCACCGTCTACACTAAACAGTGTATTCTTGACTACGCTGTTTTACATTAATATGAACGCTTATAACATCAAAACCTCAAGCAAATTCACAGTAGATGGTACAAAAATCAAATGTAGATTTATTATTTATTCAAATATAGAATATTTTATTTTTTATTTTATTTTATTTTATTTTATTAAGGAAAACAAACAGTAGTATATTATGTATTAACAATCGATGCTTAAAAATACATTTAAAACTAAAAAATACACTACCCATAACGTTATCCACAGATTACATAAAAGACTTGCTTACTGTAAGGATCAAACAGAATTTAATTTTAGACTATCTACTACATATCAATACAAAAAGAGGAAAATGTACATAAAGTTATGTTGCCAGAGTCAATAAATAAAATCTAATGCTGTTTTTGGAGTACCTTGAAAACATCATTTCTGAATGTGTGCTTATTCAAGAACAATATATCTATTGTGCTAAACCGCTTATTATAATCGTCAACCATACGATGTAGCGGTGAGCGTAAACCAGAGTTGGTTCGACATCGAGAGGCGACGAACAGATGCCTCGTGCGAACCTCTCGTCTGTGTGTTGTGCGAGGGACCAGGTAGCTCAAACTATTAACTAGTTCAGGACAGTCAAACTTATTACGACATAAATTGTACAGAGTCATTAATTCCAGTAAAGTACGCCTAGACTGTAATGTTAAAAGATTGTACTTTGATAATAAGCTTTGAGAGGAACTCTTATAACGGCAACATCGAAACTGCATACTACGCAGGAATTTACGTTGAATTACTTCAATAAGCTCGATATACTTTTTGTAATAGGGATTCCAAATGCATACTGCATACTCCAATTGAGGGCGAATTATTGATTTATATAAATATAAGTAAGTTGCTGAATTATTAAATTCTTTGGACGATCTTATGACGAAACCAAACATCTGATAAGCTTTATTTATTATTTTTTCAACGTGGATATCAAGATGAAGTTTGGAATCTAATTGAACGCCTAAATCACGAAGAGAGGATACTTTACTTAACGCGGTATTACCTAAATAGTATACAAATGGTGTGATATTAACTTTTTTAGTGAAGGTTATACTGGAACATTTGGCCAAACTAAGGTGTAGTTTATTCTTCGTGCAGTATGATGAAAAACGGTCCAATTCACTTTGAAAATCAATACAGTCAGAGAGATTAGTAATTTTCTTGTAGATTTTCAAATCGTCAGCATATAAAAGAATATTGGAATGTTTAAAACAATCTTTGATGTCATTGATAAATAAAATAAATAACAAAGGACCCAGAATTGAGCCTTGCGGGACTCCTGAAGTAACGGAAATGTATGCAGATTCAAAGCCATTAATTACGACCTTCTGTGTCCTATTTGATATATATGAAATAAACCACCGGAGAAGGTCGCCTCTAATGCCGTTGTACGCAATCTTATTCAAAAGAAGTTCATGATCCACTTTATCAAAAGCTTTTTGGAAATCAGTATATACCGCGTCAATTTGTTGGTTATTATCAATACCTTCGAACAAGTAAGAGGTAAAAACTAAAAGATTACTGATACATGATCTATTTCGTACAAAACCATGCTGTTCCCCCATCAAAACACTATGTAAAGTAGGATATATTGTATTATGAACAAGCCTTTCAAACAATTTAGATAACGCTGATAATATAGAAATAGGTCTATAATTTGTTACGTCACTCTTATTCCCAGATTTGTGGACTGGAACAATATTAGCACGTTTCCACTCATCTGGAAAGACTCCCTGCGATAGACATTTATTAAATAATATAAATATTGGATAGCATAAAGTTTTGGAAGTATTTCTTAAAAATATGGCAGGTATACCGTCAGGTCCAGGCCCTTTAGTTGGGTCAAGGGATTTAAGTTCATTGTATACTGAAATATAATCAAATCTGTATAGATGTTATATACAGAATGTCCCAGAAGTCGACGTCAAGCAAGAACTGGGTGATATACAAAGTCATAGTAGTTATCAGAAAATATAAAAAAAGATCTACCTCAAGTATTTTCAAAATTATAGGCATTTAAAAAAAAAACAAGATAATCAACACCCTGTGATGGTCTTTTAATTCTCGTTGCTACAAATCTGCATTTATTTTTTATTTTATTTTTATTTTTGTAATCCTTGATGATGCTTCCGTAAATTATTTCCTAAAAATTAAAGCCCAGCTGGTAGAAAATGTCACGTATTGCCCAACTAAGTATTCAAAATTAATACTTTGCCCAATTTAAACCGGCTGTACTGAAAAAAAAATGTACTACGCTAGTTTGGCAAGTAGCTTTAAAAGTTGGCGCATTTCATAAGGATTCCAACTTTTTTTTCTGATTACTACTATGACTTTGTATAACACCTGTTCCGGCTTGTCGTCAACTTCTGGGACAGCCTGTATGTAGATTGAGGTCTATCAATTGAGAAAAGCTATTTTAGCACACCATTCAATACAAGTGTATTAATTACTTCGCGTAGAGTGCGTAAAAACAAACACATGTTTTGCTAAAGTACTTTTCCGGCTTTTATTGAATACTTATTGTCTAGCAAAATAACAATACTTTTTTGCTAGCGGATAAATGCAGAGGCCATAAAGCATACTTTTAGTTGAAAATATGAACAGTGAAGAAAGATTTGTAATTTATATTACTGGCAAATTGTATTTTAGTTTAGGATTATGGTGCTGACCTTACAAAAGTAAGTACAGTCTACATAAAAATCCTAAAATAAATAACAGTATTGTTTTACTTAGAGGCGTACTTTTTTTTGTGCTTCGCTTCCAACTTTAATACGATCGATCATAGCTCAGCCTCAATAAATCCGAATTATTAAGCAACCGATCAGACTTCATCGAATTGTTGAACTGATCAGCCGATCCGAAGTCACGAAAATCGATAACATAGAATATAAAAATACTCTTCATCGATTCACTATCAATAGCGGTAATATAATCTATTATTTACCAAGATCACTTGGATCAACTATTTTAGGATCACACAATTGTTTGTCCTATTTGGATCAAAACTTAACACTCATTTAAATTTAAGCAATGTTAATACAGCTAGATCGAGCAGTGTGTGATGTGCAGTGGCTCAACTTAAGTGAGAGTCAAGATGGCGGGTGTACCTTAATCAATCGAGTAATAACATTTACCAAAAACTGTACCTAAAATGTACCTAAGTTGTACTATTTAGTACCTCGGTTAAAAAAATTGTACCTCCTTTTGAAGGAAACTACAGCTAAATTTACGTACACCCGCCGTATTGACGTCAATATAGCGGGTGTTCCATAATATTTTATTATTTATAACTATCACTAATAAAATATAAAAAACCAAAAAAATTTACCTAAATTGTACTATTTAGTAACTCAGGCAAAACAAAAATGATTTTAACCAATTTCACAACCGACGTGGTTTATCAATTTCAATTGATAGTCTGATAGTTAAACTATACCACAGAGTAAGTTTTTTCACAAGTTACGTAAAATGCAAACAAAACTTTATTATTTTTACGGATGCCATTTCGAGTCTGTTAAGTTTATCACTTTTAAAGTCAATTATTTGGTATTAATTTTAGTAGTATTGTATATTCCTGGAAAGCCCTGTTCTTAATCATATTCGTACCATTAAAATAAGTTAATATAATGGTTGTGTTGCACTTATAATAGATAAACAATAAAATAAAAAATATTTTTTTATTTCTTTGAGACTTTTAGCAGTTACGTTTCCCCCCGCCTTATATTTAGTATTTATTAGTTGCCCTAGTATTCACAAAACACATATAAAACATAGCTGCAAGTATTTTGCTTATTTTTAAGTTATTAGCCCAAACGTGATAATGGATGCACATGTAAATAACAATTATTTATAGGTAATTAGCGGGATATTGTGTTGTATATTTTTAATTGATAGTGCACTGCTATCAGTTAATAGTTATACTCATTTTGGTTATCATTGTTATATTCATTTTGTGAAGGAAAACATAATTGACACGTTGCCCACTACCTTACTACCCTTGAATATCCTATATAAGTTTCTGAAACATTATTTTATTTTATCAGACGACTCAGGCGTTTCATTATATATTACAAAATATTAAACATAGTATATTTCTTTTAATTAAGAGATATAAATAATTGAACTAAAGCTGTTGATTTTCCCTAGTGCGATGGTATCCATGAATACCTACTTATTGTGAAAAAATTCATAGATAGTAGATACATGTAACCACAGTACATATATATACAGTAACCTATCTTCATACAAACGGTCGGAACTCGAGTCATACCTACGCGCCTCGGCGTTGGTATGCGCTCGACACGCAACCAGTCGCGAATGCGCCGTAGTTACGACCGGACGGTGTGTTGTTTTTTAAACAGTAAGCGCGCTATTATTTTAACAAAAATAAGTATAAGTTTAGCCTATTTAATATGACAAGTAGAATATATTGTGCTGTTTTTGGTTGCATGAATTCCTCAATAACGCACCCAGAGATAACTTTTTTTAGATTACCTGGAAACTCCGAAAGGTAACACTATAAAATGATTATACTTACTAGTATGTAGTACGTAATTTAAGTCCTTTTAAAGGATTTTTTCCCCTCCCGAAAGGTACCGGGACTACAGTAAGATTAATTCGCAAACTTTTTTAATTGTACCCAACGATGATTTCGTGGAATATATAGAAAAAATGAAATATTCCGAACTTCTTTTAAAACTAAACATATAAATTGTAAAGTAGCTGCAGGTATACATAACCATGTAAAAGATATTCCTTTTTCTCCTCCGTCTCCATGTTTCCCAAAACAATTTTTAATTAATCTTTATATTCAAATGCGGATTTTATTATACTTTAAAATATAATAATAAAGCATTCCGTACGTCTCAGTCGAGGCGCAAATATTTTTCAGTCGCAAATTTATAACACCGATTTGTTATTAAGCCTTAAATCTAACATAAACATGTTTTTTTTTTTATTAAATCTACCTACAAAAAACAACATACATTTTTATTGAACACTTCCTATTCCATTCACAAAGTATTTTATTTGTTAAAATAAAATAAATAATATTTACCAATCACAAAAATAGATAGAAACTCAAAGTAGGCAGATTTAATTAAAATGCTGTAGGTGGGCAGCCCTATCGCATGTTATCGTACCGCACGGCTGTAGGCATTTATTTCAAGGATACGGCCGAGATATAATACTGTATATAAATGTACTGTGATGTAACCGTCGCTCGTCGCCTGAGTGAATCCGATTCAGAGTTACGCTCTTTCAATCACATTAATGTCTTAGGCAAATAGAACTCAACAAGTGATACAGGGGGACAGCGCGAACGCAGTCCCCACTACCAAAAATAACGCGTCCGAGTTATCCACATTAGGGATAATCGCAAGGGTCAACCCAACCGCAGTGCAATGGAAGAGTCTCGCCCTGGGGGAACCGCCTATGTGATCACGGTTTCCCCTACGCCAGGTAAGTATGCATTAGTGAGCGCCGCTCGGGGTAGTGATCCAGCCGCGGAGAATCTTAACACCGACTTCTAATTTTTCCAGTGGCGCCACCTAGTTATGTTTTCGGTACTACGTACAGTCTAAACGGCCAAATTGAGAACTAACCTTCGAAGTCCAGTAACGTGGTCTCTAACAGTCTCGACACTTTCCGGAGATCCATTATTAGTTGTATCTTGAACGGACGAATCGTTTTCCATATTGTGAGGCGTTTCGGACGAAGTATTTACTGGAGTGGCAGGAAGTTCGAGCGAAGTCTGAATAATAGTTTTAGATTCTGAAATAAAATAAATACATCAAATCAAATCAAAATAAATTTATTCAGGTTAGGTTACAAGGTAACACTTATGAATGTCAAAGTTACACGTAATTTTTTCTGTGAATTTACATTTACTGCCACGTTCAGCAAAGCAAGGGTGTAGGGCTCATGAGAAGAACGGGCAAGAACCTCATGGTCACTCTTTTTAATCGCCAAGTTTTCAATAATATTTCGTTTACAAATCATGTAAGGCGTAATCATGTAATCTGTAAGGCGCTGCAACCATTTCTCCATGAACTACTACTGAACATACTCAAGCACTTAATAAAATTTGATGGTAGCCTCTAAAGCAGCAGTATGGTAAATAGGAGCATCCACTTACATGTACGTAAATAATCAAGACAAAGCATGATTGTAGTCCGTAGTTTAATCTAACTGTTTAAATAAAATGTAGTAAGTAAATTATCAAATTCCACGAACATTCTAAATACATAAATTAAAAGATCATTATTAATTTAAAGTCATTACTTTTAAATTAAATTAAGATTCCTAGGCTTATGGCATAAAGCTTTCAAGTCATAAAATTTGTTACAAAGAATAGTAAAATCTCTTCAAAAATCCAATATAGAGTTTACGCATTGTGGTCTATATCGAATGATAACGTCGCAAATTAATGTCATATTATGAAATGCAATATTTTCAAAATGTTTTAATACACTCTATAGAATGACATAATAATGATGATATCATAGATTGTATATAATTATAATAGCAATCCTTTTTTTTACTTTTTACTATGTAAATATTGGGTCGAAAGTTATTGATGCATAAATTGCATGGTACATTATGCATCGAAAACTAATAATCTTATCCTCATTACAATAACTATATACTGATTTAAGTACCACATTGTGGCTTTTGTGGATTACCACGAAGTTAACAATAATTTCACTGCGTTTAACGGTTTTGCGACAATCCAATTTACATTATTACTTCACAGTATTGAAGATCCTAACTCTTTTTTTTTTATTTTTAGTCCGAATACAATATATGTATTATCAGTGGCAGCAGCAAAGCGACTAACTCGATAACAATGGAAACTAAGTACCCGAACAATTATTTTATGACTCTTCTAATGTCACTCTTATGCAAACGTAATAAGGTTGAATTTAAACTGTTGTGGAATTGAATATACAATCAAACCTTCTTGAATCGAAGGGCTATGTAACGCAAAAAGAGTATGAAACCGGTCGGTTAGGTTCTGAGATTAACATATTGAATGGCATACACAGCAGACACAATAGAAAATGTATTGTTCACGGTCATTTATGACCGGTACGGTATTCAAAGTGGTTATACGTTCTAATCTGCAATGTTTAACTCTTTGAAGCTAAGATAGGGACATTTAACACCGCCTTTGCTTATGCTGTAACCATTTGTACATATGTTTTGTTTTAATATGAATAATCACTTAATCAGTTATATATTACCCAACAGATACACTTGTCTAATTAGTCACGTAATGTATAATAATAATATCAGCCTTGTTCATGAACTTTCCCACTGATGGGCCTCTTCTCAGTAAGAAACAGGGTTAGGCTATAGTCCACCACGCTTTGGAGGCTGAAGTGCTCGCCGAAGTGTTTGCAGTGAGTGAGGCGGTGCGGGAGGAGACGGGTTGTCGTCCCCTCCCGACAGCTATTGAGTGCGCGCGCAATCGAGCCCACCAGGGCATGATTTTAAAATGGAAGGCGCGGCTGGAGGCGCCCCTGGCCGGTTTCAGAACCGTTGGGGCCCTCCAGCCGGTATTGGAGCGGTGGGCAGGGCGGCAGCATGGGACCCTTTCCTTCCGGCTAGTGCAGGTGTTGTCAGGGCACGGTTGCTTTGGCAAATACCTGCACACGGTCGCTAGGAGGGAACCGAGTCCCGTCTGCCACCACTGCGACTGTGAGGAGGACACGGCGCAGCACACGATCGAGCAATGTCCTGCTTGGGCGGTGCAGCGCCGTGAACTCATTGAGGTTGTTGGTGAAAATCTCTCGCTGCCGGCCGTGATCAAAGCCATGGTCGACAGCGAGAGGAAGTGGGCAGCGGTCGCGTCCTTCTGCGAGGACGTCATCTCGCAGAAGGAGGCGGCGGAGCGGATCCGTGAAGAAAATATCCTTGCGGATCCGTGAAGAAAGTATCCTTGCGGATCCGAGCCGTCGCCGGCGAACCGGGCGGCGCAGGCGCGCCTAAGCGCGCCTTATGCCGCCATAATGAAGGCTGCGGGCGGGAGAACGGGGATCTCCCGTCCGCCAGCCATGACTGAGGTAGTAATTGTTGCCAGCGGCCCATCCACTATACAAGGCAGCGAGCGTGCACACCGTGGGGTTTTGGTCCGTAGGCCCGAAGTACGGGAGAGCCGGACATAACCCTCTCGCCTCCCCTTGTGGCGAGAGGGTATGCATCAGGCGCATTTCCCCACGTAAAAAAAAAAAAATAGTCCACCACGCCGCCGAATGCGGGTTGGCAGACTAAGCACATCTTCGAGAACATTATGAAGAACTCTTATGGTATTCTTCACCGCTATTTAATGTACTGATTGATAAGTTTAGTGAGTTATGCAATTTTCAGTAATGTTAGTGCCACGTTTAGATCTTTAAGCATATTGGTAGCATATTTATACCTTTGGGAACACACAAAATATTATATCGTCTCTACAACAAATTCCAAAATGCCAAATTAAAAAATTATACAAAATCTATGGGCGCAGTCAGACCGCGAGGTATAAACTTTTAGCTCTAACAGATATTTAATAGCTCGCGAAGAATACAACCACGATTTGATAATTTAGGTTAAAGCGGAAATGATAATATATGGCTCACTCATTTTTGGTTCACATTGCATTATTGAGCACCTATTGAGATGCCAGCACAGCTTGTATAACTAGTGTAGTTGAGCGAAGAGGATCTCACTTGCAGAATAAAGCCTGGGGGCGGCAGGGGCGGCCCGCCCCGGGTGGCACTTTTAGAGGGCGGCACAATTTCACAATAATTGATAATAATATCTTGTAAATATTTAAACCATTTAATGACTAACGAGAGGAATGGGCAGATGTACAATAGACAATAATGATCACTGTTCTTACCGAGAATTACTGTATATTATAGTCTTTTAAATTAAAATACCTAAATGAGAGGGCGACAAAATTTTCTTCCACCCCGGGCTGGATTACATATATAGTAATAAACTATTATATATTTAATAGCAGACTTTAGATATTTAAACCTCAATAATCTGACAGCCATGCGCTATCACGTTACTACCATTACAAAAACAGCAACAGCTAAAGTCAAGTATCTAATCCTAGAGCTGGATAGGGAAATACGGTTAATAAGATAATTCAACGAAAAGTAAGTATAGGAAAAGAGTACCTACAGAAAAGATATACAATATCACTAATTGTATGACACCCAACTATAATATTGAGTATTTTTAAATTAGCAAACATTGTTTACGAACAAATGTATGGAATAATATGGTGCCAGCGAAACTTGTACTTGAATGACTCTGTCGAATTTATAAATTTACAATATATACCTAGTCACAGAACGGAGAATCCACCTCGTACTCAGAGGATATTAATTGTCGCCCAGCATTGGAATAGCCTCAAGCAGAGGTCTCGAGTTCGATCCTAAGGCATGCAGCTTCGAGTTTACAAATTTATATACATATTAAATAATTAATTATCGCTTGCTTTAACGGTGAAGGATTACTTGATTCAGGAAACCGGCATATTAGAAAGTTCCTTACAATGTTCTCGAAAATTATATGTAAAGTTTGCCAAACCACACAGGGGCTGGCCCTGGCTGGCTAACTATTTTTCTTACTGAGAAGAGGTCCCAGCAGTGGGCAGTATATAAACAGGGCGTCTACTATATACCTATATTGAGTTAATTTACAGGCAGGGCTGACATATTAACTATATTAGTACAACTTACCTTCTTTTTCTGGCGACACAGAATCATCTTTATTTTTCACAGCACTTTGCTCCATGCCTCCCAAGTCTCCAGAGAGCCAGGCGTTCTTCCTTAGCTTATTACTACGTGCTATAGGCGTCGTCGGCAAACTGTAATTCTTTATATCAAAATTGTACGAGGGCCTTTCAGCACTATTCCTATCCTTCAACAACGGCTTAATGGAATCGAAGTTATATTCTGGCACTTTAATATGCAGCGGTTTGTAAGACTTTGGAGTGAAACTTCTGCTGAGTTTAGCTGCTGACTTTTCTGCACTGTGGTCTTTGCTATCATCTATCGCGAAGTTGACTGTGCGATTGGGGCTTAAGATGCTGCAGTACTCGGTGGAATCGCTCCTGTGTAGGCTGCTAGGCGTTTCCATATCCTTGATCTTTGCTCGTATCTTGGCTATAGGTGTGGAGCACGCACTAGAGTAGTCTTTTTCTGGTAAATGCTCGTATGTAATGATGGGTAGGCGTTGATTTTCGTCATCTGATATGAAGCACTTTTCTGCTACAGCATATATAGCGTTGGTATGTTTTCGTATGGTTTCGTAGCGAGGGCTGTCGCTCTTACTGCATTCCTTCTCGCTTTCAGTGGAGCTGTCCCGTATGTTGTGTATGACGGCCTTGTGTAGAATGTTCTGTGGGCTGAGGCAGTCGGAGTCGGTGGGAGAAGTCGTGTCCCAGGCAGTCGAACTAAATGTTTGCCTGTTTGGCAACCGAGCTGGGATGATGATATAGCCAAGTTCGTCGAGACTTTTCTGGAAGAATTATATGAAAACATTAATTAAAGGCTACTTAAAACAGGTTACACTTATTGTGGGGTGTGTGTCAGAAAACCTCCCCGTGGTTCAACCTGGGCACCAGCAACAATGCTTTTCATTGTTGCTGGTGGCTAATATTCTGACAACCGGTGCCACTTGTCGCGTTTGGCACCGGAGGCGGGGGATGGACGGTAGTCCCACCCCCAGGCCGGAGCCTGGAGGGCGCGCGATGACCTCCAGCCATCCTGAGGTTTGACCTGGGGATGGTCGGCTTTGTGGGCCTGCCCGCCATCTGTTCAGCACCAGCTCCGAGAGGCGGCGTGCGTGTTCCCACGCCTCTGTGTCGAGTCCATCTCCCCCCTAGGTGGGAGACAGTAGGGTTTTCTTATAGTGTGAAGAAGTGCCTATTTTGGGTAGGTTTCTTTGTGTAGTGGCCTGCCGTTTCATACAGCGGCCCGTAACCTCGGCGAGGTCGCGACCGCATGCGAAAGCGATTCGCGCGGCCCCGTCGATAGTGGTTGTGTCGAGGAACACCGTGGTAGGTTTAGTCGGTATTCCGGGAGGTACTTTACTATTATTCCATCTTTCTTTGACCCCGGCGAGTCCGACATAATCCCTCCGCCCGCCCCCGCGGAGGGATATTGCACACGCCACGTTAAAAAAAAAAAAAACTTTACAATTATTGTAAAGTCATTGTCCTAAATTTACAAGTAGGGTTCAGGGAACTCCAAGGTGACTTTGTAGGTTCTTGAGTAAGTGCACCTTGATGATTTGTGAGCCATCCAGGTTGCTCCTGATTTAATTATCTATTTGTTAATAAGTATCTTATTAATATCTAGAATATTTCGGAAACAAAAGTCTATTTTCCTTAAAATTGGTAAATAACTACGACTGTTGGGTCAGTTAATATTTCATAAAAATATATCAAAAAGCCAAGGTCACGCGGTATTCCTAGGCTGTTAACCCTCCAGGTACTAATTGCGCCCGATGTTGCTTAACTTCGGTGATCGGACGAGAACCGGTGTGATCAACACGGTAAGGACGTTGACGAATAGAAATACAAAGTTATTGAACCGTTGAGACGCACAATGAGGTCATACTATAAATAATAGCAAACTGAACATTGTGTTGTAGTACATAAGAGGGCTATGTCAAAATGATTACGATACTAGCTTTCGCTTGCAGATTCGTTCGCGTTTCGCTAGATGAAAGGCACCGTTTGTTCTTTTCTGTACCACAGCCAATGTGTATGCGAATTTTGATGATTAAGTAGAAACCGTAACGAACAAACTCACATTCGCTTTTATAATATTAGTTAGGAACATTATAAAGCAATATATTTAGCAAATAGAACACATTCACATAAGAACATAAATATAATTACGCCCTGTTTTATTACTGCGATATGCGTAATAGAAAAATCCAGAAGATCTGCCAGACTCAGGAAATGTACCCAGAACTTTACAATTGCTCGCAAACAATACACAATTTAACTAAACTAGATCCAAAAGCTGATAAAAAATTGAATCAGAACTAAACTTTTAAAAATAGCATATCAAAACAGCTGCTTCTCTCTCCTAATTGTTCATAATTTGTTACTTATTTTTAAGCCTACCATCTGTAAATGTGGAATGCAATAAATTAAATTTGAATTTGAAATTAAAAATATTTACTAACCTTAACACTCTGTAAGGTAAGCTGCAACGTTTCAAGGTCCATCCGCTCAAGTCTCTGTAGCGTGAGCCCCGAGTGCAGCAGGGACAACAAACATCCGGGGTACGTGCCGTTGGTCGGTAAAGGCACGCCTGTCTTCCACAGAGTGTATTGTTCTTTTAGCTTATCGTATGTTAAATTCTTCCATGGTAAAGCAGCTGGAAATAATAATTGGTTTAAAGTTAGTTTGTTTATACACGATATCGGTTTGTGACTACATTGTAGTAGTTATACGCAATGATATATAATATATTTACGTCATTGGTTATAGGTATACTTTGATAACAAAGGTATTTAAACTGCCAGCTTTAATCATAATATCACTTCAATCTATATTTGTTAAATATTGTTAATAATGCACTTCCTATTACACTATAATAGCACATAATTATCGCCTGTGATACAGGTATAACCTAGCACAGGCGTCCAAAGTAATGTATCCTATTTGAAGTATTTTTAAGACCTTTTGTTATTCATATTTGTGCTAACTTAAAAAACAATTATTATTATTATCTTTATATATATAATTCTTCTGTACGTGTGTTGACAGTGAACTCCTCCTAAACGGCTGGACCGATTTGAATGAATTTTTTTGTGTGTGTTCATGTGGATTCGAGGATGGTTTAGATTTGTTTATTTCTTAATTTTTTTTTTCGCCTGTTCAGGACAACGTCTGTCGGGACAGCTAGTTATATTATAAAACAAAGTCTCCCGCCGTGTCAGTCAGAAAGGCAGACTTTGTTTTTGCGATAAACTCAAAAACTACTGAACGGATATTCATGAGTGACTCATGAAGAATGTTTAGGTGTACAATTTGTAAAGGTTTTGTACTACCAGTCCGAACCTGGGGCGAGTCGTTAGTATAATATAATATCAGCCCTGTATTAGACTTTCACACTGTTGAGCACGGGCTTCTTATCAGTGTGAGGCTTAGACCATAGTCCTCCATGCTGTCCCTGTAGGGTTGCCCAACTTCACATATCTTCGAGAACATTATGAAGAACTGTCAGACGCATATCTGAAAGTTCTTCATAATGTTTTCGTTCAGGTTTCCTCATGATGTTTTACCTTCACCGTTAAAGAGAGCGAAATTTTAACTATTTAATACGCACATAACTTCGAAAAGTCAGGTGTGTGCCTTGGTATCGAACTCGAGACCTTTGCGCGGCAGTCCAACCCGACTACTATTAAACTAGGCTATCGCAGCTTCAGCATATGGAGACTTATTAGAAAAAGTGCGACCCTAGCGCGGCTGAAAATTTCTTGGCAGGCAAAATTTATTAACACTTGGTCCAAAAATGAACCCCAGAGCAAACGCATTCACTACTAACCAGGCTGTGGCTGGGCAATGTTATTACATTTTATCAAGAAATTCTCAGCAAAAACACCGACTCTAGCACCGTGTTCAGTATAGTTATAACTTCACCCCTTCACATGGCACCTAAAATTTCAGTCAATAATGATGACTGCAATACCCTTCTGCCTAACCTTTTAGGGATAAAGACTACATAGTAACTTACCATTACAACACTCCCAAAGCACCAAACAGAGTGAGTAGACATCACTCTTCGAACATGGAAACACCAGTTCATCTTCATTGGGTATGAACAATTCTGGTGCCTGCCACCTGTACATTGCTGAGTTTTGATAGCTCTTGTAAGTCTTCACAACAGCATTGGACGTGATGTATGTCTCTGATGGGTTCACGGATAAGAGAGGCTCGAATTCCGGCGCGTTTGAGTCACGGGCATCTAAAAATTAAAAGGAATATATAATTATTATAATTGTTGCTTGTAATGTTTTTTATTTAAAAGAAAGCATTAATCTATTTTAAATGTAACTGTTAAGATTTTAATTCTGTAACTGAAAGGTAAGTAATAATGTATCCATTACTTCTAATTTATTTTTTACGGCTTTGGATCTTAAATGTGCTTCCTAGCAAGTAGTATAAATGCTTAAAAGTGGACTTTCCCAGAATAATTGTAATGTAATGACTTTTATATGAATGTTTTATTTTTTTATTATAATATATAAAAGATGCGGAGTGAAATAAATAAAAGGTATTTCGTAATTATAATTGAATTATGAAGTCCTGGTTTTTATGTCTGTATTGGGCAGTGTTATGAGGTTTCCTGTTAGAACAATCCTCAGTCACGGTACGGAGTCTGGCAATGTTGTCCAGAGATTGGCAATAGGCCCTGTCATAGTTGGCACAAGATGTGGCGAATACCCCTCCGCGTATCCATTCGTGGACACAGCGGTGAGTCCGTGTATGTATTGTATGGTAACAAAACAAATGTTGCAACTGTTTTCTTTTTCTTAATGATTGCGAACACAAATATATTAAAAAGTTTAATTTAACTAGTTTAAAATTAAATTAAATTATTTAATAATATAGCGATGACACGACGCTGAGTGTCTTGGGTTCGAATACAATATAGGATTCATTATTTAAGTACTTAATCTGCAAATTATTGTTCTGAATTTAGGTGTATTTTGGGTCCGTTAATTGTTATATGTTTGCAAATTCGTCGGCAGCTATGGGCTTGATTCTAGCGCAAGAAGTGTCTTTTTTATGTATATAAATCTTAACTAATCTTATAAATTCGAATGTGCGTTTGTTTGTTTCGCTTTTACGCATTAATTACTTGACCGATCATCGTAAAATTTCGCATACATGTTGTCAGGGGTCCAGAAAAGGAGATAGGGTAGTTTCATTCAGAAAAAGGTACTGTTTTCGAGCGAACCCGCGGGGAAAACTTGTAAATTATAATAAAGAGCCAACGTTTAATTATACGCTACCGTTATTAAAACAATTTGTCACTTAATATTGAATAGATTTTACATTGAAAGCACTACCTGACTTTTATTCATTACCTACTACTCATTAACTACTACACACGTAGATGATTCAACTTCTCGCGACATCGAATGTAGTTATATAGCTAGGTATATTAAAACATAATAATGTCCTGCAGACCAAATTTTCGATCACGGCGGCCAGTCTTAACGGAGACTGGCCATTTAAGAAAGTTTACATATGTTGAAAATAATAAAGTATGGAATGCCTGCAATAAACAAAGAAATGTTTATTGTAAAAATATCAGCCAGTATTAAGATTCAATACTATTTTGATTGCAAAATTTTAGAAGGTGGACACTACATGTATAACAACATTGGATAAAACGGTTTTAAAGATGTTAATAATGTAATAAATTGGCATGTTCATTATGAATGGGCTGGGCTATACATAATATTACATTTAGAAAAGCCTTTTATACTTGTAATAATTATCTCGTAATATTAATTCATACAGCAGCATACATAAATAAATTCTTGTTTATGAGAAGTAAAGAAGAAAGAAAGAAAATGACTATTTGTTCTACAATCTTATGATATAAACAGGAAACAAGCAATATTAGAACAACTTAGGTCCTGCGTCAGCTATATTGCAGTATAACCACAACGGTGGTATTATTGCAGAGCCTACATGGTACCGATACTACTCTACCCAAAAAGAGTTTTAAACTCACATTTCGGCAGCTACGATTCTATATCCCACGTAAAAGGGGGCGAGCCTATAGCCGTCTACCCGACACTGACCCAGACCTCGTGCTGCTGCAAACAATTTTTTGGCAGTAACGCCCAACAACACTATGCCCGATCCGGGAATCGTATCTGAATCCTCATGCACAGCAGGCGCATTTATAACCACGGTGAGACCGAGGCAATCAGAGTTCAACAATTAAAAACAAAACAAAAGCAGCCAACGTCACGCGGTATTCCCAGGCGGTCACCCATCCAAGTACTAACCGCGCCCGATTTTGCTTAACTTCGGTGATCGGACGAGAACCGGTATGACAATATGGTATGGACGTTGACAACGGTAACATTCTATTTTTAAATTAGTATCAAATAAAAAATTAGGGTAACGGTACCTACTGAAATTTATAGACTGAAACGAAATAATGTCTGAGCTAAATGACCTGGCTCACGTGACGTCATCCGCTTCGAATTTCAAAGCAAATCATTAACTAATTTGCAAACATGAAAAGCTAAACAAATTCGATCTATCAGAGAGGTAGGGCGCGACGGGAAATAATTCTCTGTATTGGGTATTTGAATAATTATAATATTATTAATTATATAAATCGGTGACATTTTTAAGATAACCAAGATTTTTAATAATTGACTGATAAACAAATTAGATCTCTTTGCGATCCCAAATCTAGTATCTAGTATTACACCTTCGGTAATTATCAAATGACAGAAATATTATAAAAACAAAATACCCGACTGCTTAAAAGTAATGAACTGAAAAGAGAAAAACAACTACTTATGACAATATCTATATAAAATTCGCCTGACTAATACATTGTTTTGTAAGCGTACTTTATCAACTAATGAAATAACTACATATGTATATTCAAATTAGTTAAACTAAACACTTTATGGTGCTGCACGCGGTGACAAACGTAGTTTTGGTAGATCTTTCTTTGCCCGTAGGTAATAAAGTATTGTTTGTTCCCATACACACATGTATGTGACATGGACATACATACATACATACGCTCGGAAAACATTACCCTCCTTCTGACGCAGTCGGGTAAAAAGGAAGCTCTCACTTATTTGTGACATAAACATAACAGATAATTAAATGCGGGCGCGTGATGGAGATAGCGTGTTGTCCCCACGACGCTGCCATATTTACTTATAGCCGCATTTAAATTTAAATTCCTACACTTTTCATCCAATTTAAATACTTTTTTACAAATAAGTTTGCTTTTGAATGCCATTTAGTTACGCATAAAAAACATGAATAACTAAACATAGGCATTTACCATCTTGGAGCAGCTTAAATGGAAAAGTACTATCACGCTACAAAAATCGCAGCGAAAAATCTTATGTCAAGTTCTAGAGGTGAGGAAGCGTATTATGGATTGCTGAAGGAGAAGCATGCGCGGCCACAACTATTATTTCCTTCAAGCATCGACAACGCGTCAGTGACAACTCTGAAGTTGCAAATCTATAACCTAGAACTATACCGCTAGACCAATGTTGGTGAAATTTGATATTTATTTATTTATTTATTTATTTGGACAACCAGTAGTTGTTACATTGTGTCTTATATCTAAAATCATCCTTAAAAAAAATAATTAAATGCACAACATTTGAAGGTGTCACAGCATCCACAGTATAGTAACACTGTTAACAGTTAGGTAAATAATTTAAACAACAAAATAAGCAAGAAAATATACATATTAAACAAGATACAATTCAATTTGAAAATAGGTGCAATTAAGAACTTCTTAACAATCTCAATACGTCTTTCTTAAAGGATGGTAAGCTATCAGCAAAAATGTTGAGTTCACCGCAAATTGTGTTATATGCCTTCGACAGCCGTGAAATGGTAGAAAATTGTTTTAAGTTACTTCTAGCGGTAGGGCATTGCAACAATCCAGCATCGACAAGTGCTCGCCTTGGCACACGTCTAGGAACACGCAAACCAAATAATTTTAAAAGCAAGGGGCAATCAAATTCGTTTCTCAAAACCTTAAACAAAAAAGTCATATCGAGTAACTGCCTACGAACCAATAGACTATCCATCGCAAAAAACGTCAACTTCTGGGTATACGAGGGCAGTTGTTTATGTATTCGACATGAAAAAGCAAGATGTCTTAAAAATCTTTTCTGAATACGTTCTATTCTGATTTGATGCACATGATATTGAGGAGACCACACTACACTGCAATATTCGAGATTACTCCGTACGTAGGCGTTATATATGGATATTTTTGTATCTGGATTACGAAATAATTTACTGTTACGAATAATAAAACCTAACATTTTTGACGATTTATTAATAATGTTGTCAATATGATGTAGAAATGTTAATTTGGAATCAAAAACTATGCCTAAATCTCTTATTTCGGTTTTCTCTTGGAGAATCGTACCACTAAGATGGTATTCAGTGTTAATAATATTACGGTTGCGCGTAAAAGTGATGGTATAGCATTTATTTATATTTAAAGAAATTCTGTTTTCAATGCACCAATTCATTACAGCATCAAGGTCCTTCTGAAGATGGTCACAATCTTCGGATTTAGTTATATATTTGCTGAGCTTTAAATCATCAGCGAAGAGGTAAGCTCTACTATGTTTAACACAGGACACTAAATCGTTAATAAATAAATTAAATAACCACGGACCCAAATGCGAGCTCTGTGGAACCCCAGAAAAAGACGTATACTTTACGGATTTGTACCCCTTAACTACTACATATTGAGTTCTATCAGATAAATACGATTGGAACCAATTTAAGAGAGTGCCGCCCACACCATATAAATCTAATTTTTTTAGCAACACTGTATGACAAACTCTGTCGAATGCCTTCGCAAAATCCATATAAATAGCACTGACTTGAATGCCAGCATCAACTGCATTAATTAGTTCATTCTGATAAGTTACTAAATTGGTGCTTGTAGAGCGTGATTGAATGAATCCGTGCTGTTCATTTACAAATATGTGACGCGTGTGATTTTTTAAGAAGGGGTAGATTAAAGCCTCAAACAACTTAGCAAAAACAGACAATATTGAGATGGGCCTGTAATTTCCTATGTTATCTTTACTGCCATTTTTGTAAATAGGGACTACTTTAGCGTCTTTCCACATGGTTGGAAATGTGCCGGTTGATAATGAATTATTTAATATAATAAAGAGTGGGAAACTTAAAGGTAAAGCACATCTCACAATGAAATATGGTGTGATATCATATGCTGGTAACTTAAACCTTGACTAACTATGTAAGCTACATAAAAACCGCGAGTAAAGTGGCGAGTAACAGTATATACATTCTATCAAAACTGTATTCTTAAACATGACGCAGTAGCTGATCATCTTAAACTATAATTATAATACTTCCTGGTGACCTAGAATATTGAAAGTTGACATGAAGATAAGGTCACAAGTATAATATTCATAGGACGAAATCCTAATAATTATGATACTTGGCGTTACAAAATAGCGTATTATGAGTACCTGTGTACCTACCTTGCAAACGAAAGTGCTATTGAATATATGTATGTATACCAGCAGGTATATGTAAAATATATGATATACTAGCTTGCCTGCGTTGCTGTCATAGGGAAAATTCAGATTTTACCTTTTTGGAATCAGTAAAAAGACGCATCTGTCAGGATACTTTTGGCTGATACCTTCTTTTACTTATGAAGGCAGTGCAGTGACCGCTATGACATATATCCTACCTATTAAAATACTATTTATAAAGCTTTTAGTTATGAATTATGATACATCAACATTCCTTCTAA
This sequence comes from Catocala nupta, assembly GCA_963675205.1. Classification (NCBI taxonomy): domain Eukaryota; kingdom Metazoa; phylum Arthropoda; class Insecta; order Lepidoptera; family Erebidae; genus Catocala; species Catocala nupta. The sequence continues at coordinate 22,079,953 of OY776092.1, read as the reverse complement.
TACTGTAAATGTGGAAGTGTTAGTTGGTTTATACGTCTTTCATTTAAAAACAGAACAACCCATCGACTCGACTACTTGCGTATAAATAGATAGCTTGACTACTACTATTCTACTCTTGTGCGAGAAAATCGACAGTTACGTTGAAATATATGTATATTTTCTATAGAACCATAAAAGCAAAGTCAAGGATGAGGCTAGTAATCTCTTGAACTCCATCGATCGACTGGCATTTGAGTGGAAAACTTTACTACAATTATTTTACATTAACATAAGATGGGTTATTGCCAACTTAGACCTTTACCACATTGCATTAATACTCGCATTACATATTAACATAAATTAGCATGCCTTAATATTTTAAGCACCAGCATGGTTACCGGTGATCCTGAAAATCCCTGCATTTTAATTATGTCCGCAGCTCGGCGCTGATTGCCACTTACAATTCTGGCATCATTTATTCGCCTTGCATTCTTCATTTTTCCATTTTCAAATACTGAACTGGTAATAACAGGTAAAGATATTTATCGTACTCTTATTCAATATTTAAACGTTCTAGACGACCATTGTATGAAATAAGTTAAAATAAGTTCTCATGCAAGTGGTTCATATGTCTTTTTGAGAATAAAATTCTTTAAACCTAAACCTAATTCTCCTCTGAATGTTCCAACATTTAGTAAAAAAAACATTCACTAAGGCTGTCTTCGTCGAGTAATCTTAAAATAAAAGCCAGGACTAATTCACACAATGCAATAATCACTTTGATCAAACTGGGACGGTTTTACTAAGTACCTCCATGCTACAGCAAAATGCTGCCCAAAAAGCCATCTATCCATTATTATGCTATTCGAGTCCCATTTGCGATGGTAAAAGTTTTCAGACCCATTGAGGAAAATTGAGCTGTTAGCAGTTAGTATGTTTCTTGCGCCTTTCGCTGGCAGCGCAATAGGCTACGCCTAGCCTTCCATTAGCTGGCTCATAAGTTTGTTTTACCACTTCAGTAGTGGTAAAAAGCCTTTACCAATGCAATGCAATGGATCGATTTCGAGTAATATACATTATATAAGTACCTGTCGAAAGTAATAAATGCTTGACATCGCATTTTGTAAGACATCAATACACTATCGACAAATATTGCAAAAGATCAACGTCACGCGGTATTCGCAGGCGGTCACCCATTCAAGTATTAACCGCGCCCGATGTTGCTTAACTTCGGTGATCAGACGAGAACCGGTGTGAACAACATGGTATGGACTTTGTTGATGGAAGAGGCAAACTATCGAGTCGTTTAAAAGTAATATCACGTAACTTCTAAATACAGATTATAACGCCGTTATATCGTAAAACTTGGGAAAGTGTTTAGTCATACTACTGAATAACACTTTAGTGTTTGTTTACACATAAAATATAAAACTTTTGCTTGAAGATTAATTTTATTAGTCTAATACAATAAGACCTAACTGTAATTCTTATCTCTAAATATAACATGTACATATATACGTCTGAAATATTTAGAATATATTAAAAGTTTCATGGTGCCATAAAAATAAAACGCGTTTCGAAACAATAATCCGAACTCTAAGAACAAAGATATTGCCACTTATAATAAAAAAAAATGAAATTCTGGGGGACTATACGACACTTCAATATATACCTAAATGGCATAAATAACATAAGATGACAATCGAACACGCAAATAAATACAACACACCTAATTTTATTGATATCGATTTAGTTACAACCCGTGACAAGTACATACATGTGTTTTTATACCCATCAATCTGAAGCTGCACGGTTCGAAATCGATTCTACACGATTTCGATATCGAGAACCACCCTATATTTACTCGAGCGAAAGTAAAAACAAATCGATTTGGTGTGATCATTGTTTATGCAACGTACACATTATCTTTTTTGTACGGTAATATACGTAATGATTTACTACTGTTTCGACACATTACACGGTCTCACTATAATTACATTTAATTAATGATACCTTTTCAATGTTTGTTTTCGCTATTTAGGAACTCCTGTTAGATAAGTTAATTTGATTATGTAAAAGTGGCACGTAATTTTCGCAAATTTCATACGAATTTATTGCTTACTATTTATTTTGTCTGCGGGTGTATAAAGTATTATTTAAAAAATGTCATCTTCCACACTAGGAATAATTCCTGTACCGCGGGATGGGCTGTTCCATTTGTGGTGAAAGGTCACTCACTATATTATCAGCTTAAATATCATTATGGTAACTAACAAACAACCTTTACATTTATTATTCCCTAAAGAGATAGACATTGTAATACTAGGTGTATTTTTCTATTTACCGTGACGTCAGCTATGTTTTTAAAGTCACACGAAATCGGCATCGAATCCTTTAACTCCCAATAACAATATTATACATTAGGATGAACGTTTGCCTAGTGACCAACGAGTAGACTAAATAATATGGCGTAGTGGTTAGTGTAACCGACTGCCACGCCTAAGGTCGCGGGTTCGATTCCCGCACAAGTCAAACATTTGTGTGCATGGACATGGATGTTTGTCTTGGCCTGGGTGTTTTTATGTATAAAATGTATGTATTTACAATAAAAAGTATATATGCATGCATGTTTATCCATAGGACAAGCTCTGCTTTGTTTGGGCTAGATGGTGTTGTGTATATGTGATAGAATATTATTATTATTTAGTGGAATACAAAGGATATTATGAATTATTTTATTCCTTACCTACCTGTATTCCACAATGAGGAGACAAGATTTTTGTAAGAGAAAAGCATTAGATTGTAGTCTAACACATTGATCACCGGATAATTCTGTTAAACTACGGCCTAATGCTCGTCCCTCCACTTGCGTGAAGTCTGCTATTCCCAGAATTCATACTGGCGAGTTAGTAGATCTCAGACAAAATATCAAGATAATCAAAAACTTTCAGATAATTAACTATTTAATTTAAATAGTTACCACTTAATCCTGACCGTTGTATATTTTTAACATTACCTAATTTAATTATACATCAAATCTTGATACTCATGCGTATGTTTCCTTGGCTTTTATACAATAAGTAAGCGTATATAATTATGTATTAAGTATTATAAAAGCAAACGCATTATAATTAAAAACCTTGAATTATAAATGAGAATGTACATTTTTATATTGTTTATATTATAAGCGGTAAGTAAATTAAAAATTACATGTGGTGACCCTCACACTCGCAATAGTGAGACCAACACGATAAAAGGTAGCATTGAATAGATACTGCCACTGTATCGTCAAAAATACATGGCAATTTAAAAAAGCAAAATTGTTTCTGTTTTCTTAATAAATCTAGTCGATATTTTTGTTATCTAAATGCTGTTATACTCTATCGAATTCCTTATTGATAGCTATTCTCTTTTAGCATGTTATGTAAAGTTTATAAAGCTTGTTATAGGACTGGTTTATTTTAAATACTAGACAGTTTGTACTAGTGATTTGTTGGGTGTAGAGTATTGGACAGAAACGGAGCTCTATTTCTTTTAAACGATTTTTGCAGCACTAATGCCTGCGTCGCGGTGGACTTCACAAACATTCAAACATCGAATACAAACAACAACCATACTTGGTACAACTATTTGTGGTTCAGCCAAATTACTGCTTTGATGGGATCGAACCCAAAACACGTGGCTCAGTAGCAGTGTCGAGGTGACCACATCAATCACTACACCACACATGCAATCAAAATTGAAAACCCGTGGCATCATTTACCCCATGAAAACAGCAATAAGTAACTCACCATCAATGTTAACATATTGCGGTTCTGGCGTATAAACATCATACTCCTTGGCCGGTTTCTCCTCTCGCTTGTCCAACTTGGCACAAGACCCCACATCGGCAAGCTTAGCCGTGTCGTGGTTCGTGATCATGATATGAGCACTGCTCAGCTCCGTGTGAAGGTACCCTTGCATCCGCAGAAACACTAATGCGTTAGCTACGTCCAACACGTATTGCACCGCCGTCTGAGCACTGAGAATACGACCCTGGAAAAGACCTTCAATTTTAAAGACCTCATCGTATAAAAATATGATTAGCAAACGTGTCTTGTTGCGATATTATGTTTTTTTTTTTTTTTAATTCTTTTAATATTTATGGAGGCTTTTTCCTTACAAAGGAATGTCAGCCTCATCGTGCCCTAATCTTAATGTATATTTACAATATTTACTTATATTACCTTTTATTTACATTAAAGAAGAAGAGGTACTCATTGCAGCAGCAACCATTCTATATAATAATTTAGCTTTTTGCGAGCCAGGCTCTGCTAATATGGCTATGAAAGCTCCCATGTCACTAATATTGATTTTAAGTTCAGCTAGCAAAGATTCCCTCTCCCTCCGGTTCTTTTCACATTCCATTAGTAAATGTTGAACATCATCAATTTTACGGCACATTACACAGTTTGGTGACTCCACTTTGTTCATAAGGTGTCCAAATTTCCTAGATGGAATGTGACCAGACCGTAACCTATGTGCCATAACTACATTTGATCTGCTTATATCCATTTTAGCAAACCACGGAATCCGAGGAGGCTCACTCTGTAGAGTCTTGTACCATATTCCTTTTTCAGTACTGCGTTGGTCAAAATACTCCTTAAACTTAAGAAAACAGGTATTTTTAAATAGTCCCATTATTTCGGTGTACCAGACATCTACATGGATTAAAGAGCCTTCTAAAATTGCCAACCGAGCTAATCTGTCAGCCTCCTCGTTTCCTCTTAATCCAATATGAGATGGAACCCATTGCAATCTCAAATTAATTCCAGATAAGTTGTAAATCTGCTTAATGATTACATAGGCTATCGGTGCACCTCTATAACCAGAGGCGCATCGAGCTAAATGCAACAAAGCACTTTTACTATCAGTGCAAATAACAACATTTTGATTAAAATTGTTACAGATATGTTCAAGAGCCTTTGAGATTGCAATTAGTTCCATGATCATTATTGAAATATTTGAGTCTGGTTTATACATGGCTGACACTCCATCACTCACACTATAAAAAGCGCCCCCACAGCCATTGACATCTTTGGATCCATCGGTATAAAATGAATACCAACCAGCATACAGGTGTTTCAATTCATCAAGTACATTAAATTTTAGTGATTTTAAATCTTGTTTACTTTTAGTTCCCTTCACACAATCTAAATTATATCGAATTACTTCGTCTAAATTAATGTAACTAATCCATATGTCTAAAGAGAACATTTCTAGTGGATTTGAAGCATAGATATTATAATCCCGACACTCATCATATGTTGTTAAAAGTAGCGGTCGCTTTTTATTATACCAGTATCTAGAATGTGAATGATTTTTTAATTCTTCTAATAGACCTACTGTAACACTGTTTGACCACGAACTACTTTTTGTGTAAAACTTATAGGCTAGATATAATCTTCTAATAAATAATGGGGGGATACAAATATCACTTTCCATTACATGAATTGGCGAGCTTTTAATGAAACCACCTATAATTCTCAAGGCTTGGTTTTGAATTTTATCTAGTTTATACAAATGAGTTTTAGCACCACCGTCATATAAAAAGCAACCGAAATCAATTCTGCTTCTGATTAATGAAATATATAATGATCTCATATACTTAGGGTGAATTCCCCAGGAAGAACCACCTAGAATTTTAAGTATGTTTAAAAATTTAGAGGCTTTTTCAGATGTTTCATTTATATGTTTTTTCCATAACAAGGACCTATCCAACCATATACCTAAATGTTTAACACAATCAACTGAGCATATCACAAAATTATCAATTTTAAGATTTATTTGGTCTCTTCTTCTACCTCTACTAAAAAGACAAATTTTAGACTTGCTCGCTGACACTTCAAGACCCATATAATGCAGTAATTTAACAAAAGAATTAAGAGCCTGTTGTAATTCAAATTCACAATATCTTATATCCTTGTGCCTGATATAAAGGACAAAATCATCAGCATATTGAGAGACAATCACATTTTGGATTTGATTACAAATCTTATAGGTAACTGCATTAAAAAGTAAAGGTGAAATTGGGTCTCCTTGAGCTAGGCCTCTACTTGAGGTTCTGGTATCAATTATGCACCCACCGCAACTTTTCATCCTCAAACGCCTTTGACTCAAGAAAGACCAAATATAATTGCATACTCTAAAACCCATATCTAGTTCATCCAAAACTTGAACTACATTTTCTATTAATACATTATTGTATGCATTTGAAATATCTAAAAAACAACCTACCGTGGGATTGTTTTCCGTAAACCCTAATTGAATATAAGTTACTAATCTTGCAACACAATCCAAACAAGACTGGCCTCTTCTAAAACCAACCGTATGAGACGATAATATAGATTGCCTCTCAATATACCATTCCAATCTTTTACATAATATATTGTGAAATATCTTACACAGACACGACATAAGAGAAATAGGTCTTAATTTTGGCTCAGTGCTCTGGGTTATACCAATTTTAGGTATGGCTATAACGACTATATCTCTCCATGCATTTGGGATAATACCTGTTTTAAAAATATCATTATACAATCTAAGAAGAAACCGTTTAGCCTTATCTGGAAGATGGAACACCATAGAGTAAGTAATGCCATCATTACCCGGGGCAGTATCTTTCTTTTTTATACAATTCTTTAACTCTTGTATTGTAAAGGGTATTTCAATTAATTCGTTGCGTGACTGAAAGTTCGGAGGCCTATTCGTTACAGTATCCGGCGTCAGTGTATGTAGAAGGTCCCTTAACTTTCCCTCGGGAACAATAAACTTAGATTGTCGGAATCCTTTAACCCATCGCATCTTACGCCACATATCAGAAACGGAAGCATCTTCACCAAGACTATCACAAAATTTCTTCCAACTTCTGGCTTTGGCTCTAGCAATTAAACTCCGAGCTTCAGTAACTTTTTGTTCTAACTTAGTAAGATTATCAGGAGTTGGATTTCTTCTAAATGTAGCCAGCGCCAACCTCCGCTCTGCTACTACCCTGGATAATGATGGACTCCAATACTCTTTAGGTCTAAAATTATTCTCAGGATGAGTACATATTTTGATCAGTGGTATATATTTATTGGCTGAGTATTTAATTTGATTTTGAAGATAATCGTACATTGTTTGAATATCCATTTGTAAACAATCAAACCCTGAAAATCTTTCCGCAAGTTCTTCACTAAAACCCCGCCAATTAGCTTGTTTAAAATTACGCTTTTCCATAAATTCTAAGTTAACCTGATAATTGATCGAAAATTTAATTATTAAGTGATCACTACCTAGATTTTCATTTGTTACCGCCCAGTTAAATTTAATGGCAATATCCGACGATACAAACGTGATATCGGGTGACGACTTTTGTAATGTTCCATTTACTAACTTAATTCTAGTAGCCTCACCGTTATTTAAAGTAACGTAATCATATTCTAAAGCTGAGTCCATCAACTGAATACCCCGTGGATCCGTCTTATATGACCAATTACTATGGTGTCCATTAAAGTCACCGGCGATCAATGATTTCTTAGATGCTATAGAAAAAACATTGTCCCAATCCGAAGAAGTAGTGCGTACTGATGATGGACAATATATTGAAATAACATTTTCTAACTCTCGACAATTAAACACCTTAATACAAATGATTTCAATACCTGAGTTGCGTAAATTAACGTGATGTAATTGCGTTTTTATAGACTTGTGAATAATTATAGCTACTCCCCCATAAGAATCCTCTCTATCTTTTCTAAATATATTATATTCTCTCACATTAAGTCTAATTTCATCATTTAGCCAAGTTTCGCATACTATAGCTATGTGTATTTTTTCCTGCCTAAGTAATGCATCAAAACTAATTATCTTATGTTTCAAACTCTGAGAATTCCACTGAAAGATATTGATAAACCTGTCTTTATGATAGTTAGCCATCGAAAAGTCCTAACAATAATTGTACAATGTTCCCCCCTGATATAAATTCAAACATAATTACCTTAAACTCTTCATAGATTACCTTCAATATCGATACAACCTTCTCCTCAAATTTATTTTGTGACAAAACTATTTCTTTAACTTTCATATAAATATTTAAAATTATCTCCTTAATTTTCAATTTTCTTTGTTTCCGTTTTTCAATTTCTTCAACTTCATTCGGATTGCAGTATGTTTCTTCATTGCTAATTTCCAAAGGACAGTTATGGAGATCTTGTTCCATACATATATTTTCAGATGTCTTTCGGTTCTTTTTCTGGCACGGTATTTTAGCTTTTGTAGCAACTTGACGTACATTCTGTCCATTGGAAGCAGTTTCACTTTCACCTTCTTCTACATTTACAGTATCATCAGAAAATGAGCACATAACATCACTGCCTGATTTGTCCGTAACACATTGAGAAGGGGAGTTAAATTCAGAGGTTTTACTCAATATACCTTCGGATATTTTCTTAGTTCTTAGATTAATATGCATATTATTATATATTTCCAAAGCTTTTCTATAGGGTACATTCTCTTTACTCATTACATCTCGTATATATTTTTCTTTTATAAAAGATGGACATGACTTGTCCAAGGCCATATGCGGTCCTTTGCAATTGATACATGTGTATTCAGTCGTTTCGCAATTCTCGTGTCTTTTGCCACATTTGGGACATAGGTGCTTTCCTAATGGACAACATTTTTTTATATGTCCATACTTCCAACAATATGAGCACTGAGTAACGGGAAACATATAACTTTCCACTCTAAATCGGCATCCATAAGCATACAAAAACGGCGGTAAAGATGGATTTTCGAAGCAAACACGAACTGTTTCACTGTCTACCCACTTATTTTCCTCACCTATACGTCTTAATCTCTTTACTGATAATATCTTACAAGAACTTTCTAGTGCTTCTAATATTTCTTGCTCACTTAATTCAAGGTCCACACCTTTAATTATTCCATAGGATAAATTTAATTGGCTGACAAGCTGAATTCTAATATCCATATCTAATAATTTTTTACATTTTAATATCTTTTCAGCTTGATCTTTACTCGAAAAATGTAAAAATACTTTATACGGGCTCTTGTATAATAATTTATATATATTACTAATCTTTTCATCGTTTAAAAGTTTTGCCAATGCCATTTGTTTTGGTAATAACTTCAAAGAAGTTAAACAAACTTTAAACAATTCTTCAACATTCTCGTTATACTTTTCAATATTCCTATTCTCGATAACAGACTCACTCCTCCTTAGACTTTTTACTGGTCTCCGATATGTCACCGTAGTGAATCCCTCCTCATCCTTCTCACTCTCACATTCTTCTATCTCCTTTCTTTTTTCCGGCATTTTCCTCATATCCAATTCGCTTTTTCCACTTTTATTAATAATTTCCAGTACTCGTTCACAGTCGTTTATTATTTCAGTATCACTTTTTCCCGATAATTCATCATCATCACCACTTTCGATCATTTTAAAATGAGGGTAGGTACTTTAGAATTAAACGTGCACAAACGGTTAAAAGAATCGTAACTACGTGCGCTCGCGTCAAGCTCTCACGCGACACTGGCGATATTATGTGTGATGTTAGGCTTGTGGGCAAACATGTCGATATAATCTTGAAAGGTTAATATTTCTATGCGATAAGCATGTACTGGAGGGCAGTGGAGGGTACTTTTTAGTCGCAGGCCCTTTAATTCCTGTATCCTTACAACATATGATCACCTAGACTGTTTATGAACCGCGCTATATTTTGGACCACCCGCGCCAGGATTTGTGCCTTCATCGAACCTACATCTCTGTGCACTGGCATTGGTGAGGCGACCGCATGAAATATCATAAAATCCAAGCTAGAACAATTTGACTATGAAAATATTACAATTTATTTAAAATACTACAAATTAAAGCTAAGAATAGTAAAATTGTCAAAATATAATACCCAACAATTTTTATTTTATTTTCTCGTTAAAAGTAAATATCGACTCTATACATCTTAAATATATCGATATAAAAATTTGAGCAGTGGACATCCTTATTAAATAGTGAGTACCGTTAAATGACCGTTAGCAACTTACTAGTTTATAATTACTCAGTTACTATGTACGTACATATAATAAAAGTTTTAGTAATTGACGAAGCTATTAATTAACACTGCGGGTAGTTAATTGTAATGAACCACGCAACAATGATAATTGAAATGTTAGTGAAGCCAAATTCGATGAGCTATGTTGGTAAACAAATTATTGTAATATTTTAAGTATTTGCTGGTATCCAGTACGACGGATTTTATTTATATAAGAAAAAATAGACAGCTTTTGAAAATAGACATAGCGGCGGCATCAAGCACAACTTAACTGGGCAAAACCTTCACTCTATAGAGTTAAATAAAGTAATATCGTGCTTCTTTAAAAAATGCTGTACTCTAAGCAAGGGAAATAATAGTTAGTCCTTGGCTTGCAACATCAGAGGTACTCTAAAAAGATAGTCACCGTGTTGCCCAATAGTCCTCTACTGACAGCACATAGCCTTTTGATGTTCCTTAAGTTACTAATTGTAGGAACGTAACACAACGATCATTATCAGCTTTATATCTATTTATTTCTAGAAAAAAACATTTTATTATTTCTTAATCTTTCTACCCTGACGTTGGCAGAAGAATCTACCTCAAGGATGAAGCCATTTTAAGAAAAGTTGAATATTGTTTCGTTGGAATCTTTATTGAAGTGGAAATCCTTTAGCCAGGCTTTAGTTTGATCCTAGGTTTAATTCATCTATCGGCGTACGGGCACCGGCGTATAATGGCGCGGCTTCCATAAATAAGTTTTGTGGCGGTTGTTACGCTTGTTATCAAGTTTGCTAAGCAAGAATTTTCCTTTGCCTTGTTCCCTAAATCCTAATTCCTGTACTAATGTTATGAATGTAAAAATTTGTAAAGATATTTGAATATTTGTTATTCTATCAGCATAAACTGTTAAACGTATTTGGACAAAACTTGGCACACGGATAGACCGTATTTTAGATGAGTCGTTCTAGTGACATAATAAAACATTTACCTGTAAATGTAGAATACCATATATGGAGTCAACGCATCTCTCACATATAATATGCACGTTCCCATGTATGTCCGGATAAAGTCCCATTAGAAGTATTATGTTCGGATGGCGACACTTTCTGAAATACAACCACAAATATAGCGCGCTTCTCTCACATCCACAAATAATTTATTCTTCTACGAGACTTCACTGTAATATACTCATAATTTGTATAAAAAGGCAAGGAATCCACAAAACGGTTGTGTAAAAAGACAAAATAAAGTCACCGATTGCTGTCAAAAAATGTTTTTATGAATGTCATTAGACCATAAAAGTAATTAGAGACACCAAAAAGGTTCTTGATCTCATTAAGGTAGTGCGAGGTCAAATGTAACCAGCAGTCATGGAGCACGCTAGCAAAAACGCACTGTAATTTCTCTAGAATTAGTTTAGAGCTACCTGACTCATTTATCTTGGCCTGTAAGAAATCGATTGCAGCGAAATGATAGCTTACATTTATTTAAAAGTGCGTCTATTGATTATAAATATATTCGCCAACACTCAATTGGTTAATTTTAGTAAGACAACAAGAGAAAAACATATTTGCCTCATATTCGCAATATATCATTAATTCTCACAGAGAATTGCGCCACCAACAACGAAAGAATGTGGTCCTTGATGTGTCGCGTACAATGTGTCTATAATCCCAACAGCCTCTTATTACATACTATAACATTTTGTAATTTTGTATGTAGCTTAAGTAAGTCTCTAACACATCATGTGTTAGAGACTTACAAATGCAGTCGTAAAATTATTTAGATGATCGTAATTCCTAGATATCGTTAAACCTTTCTTAAGCTCAGGTATATTAGGATACATGTGCCGTCATTTAGTATAATAATATGACACATATAAAATACACTATGGATTTAATTAAAAGCTACGGTGTCTAGAAAACTGCAATCTTGCAAGTTTGTATAGACAACGTATAAGTGCCGTCATTCAACAGGACATTACGACCGCCAAATGACGGCATCGATATCCTACAAAACCTTTACTCCAAAACTTACCTCAAAATATTTATCTCCGTGTTCTTTTTCTTCCTAACGTGTTGAATGGTGACTCCAGTTAATTTCTTTATCTGCACGGGTACTACTCCCCATTTACCCTGGTTCCACGTTTTGTTCTTGTCTACCGTCACATCGAGGTTGCTTGCACTCGCTATTGGTAAACCGTAAGCACTCGTGTCACTCTAAAATTCACAATCCAATTATTCATCAAGTTATTACAACTGGTTCAGAGAGTATGAGTCATACTTATGTTATTTCTCAGAAGAACTGTATTACGTATATTATGCTGAAACAAAACAAAACCAGTCGAGACTCAAGAGCAATCATCCGAGACGAAATCGGATTCTAAAACTTGCGGCTACTCAAATTGATTCCGTTTTGTTTCCGATTTCACTAAGGTCAATCATGCAACAAAACAACTAAGAACATGACACAGAGGGCATTGCCCTATACAAACATACTTTACTATCGTCTGACTTGGTGGTGTTCGGCGACCGGACCTGCAGTTGCTCGTCAGCCCACTGGTCGAAGTTCTTCAACTCGCTCATTACTTCCCAAAGCTTTTCATCGCTATCCTCCTTAGAAGCACAGGATGAATTCTGACTAGATACCTTTATGTCGCCCGCAGCGTTAATCCCATCCGTGACGTCACCATCGTTTTTGGCACTATCTAGGAAATTGTTCACGTCAAAGGGCAGTGAGTTATTCTTAAAGAAAGCAGGAGGAGAGGTCATCTGATCGTCTTCTTTGAAGTCTATATTCTTTTGAACTAGGAAGTTCAGGTCTGGCGATCTGCTTATCTTATGGCGTGATTGTCGCTTATATTTCTGCGGCTCAGAAAACGACGACGAGGGAAACATATTGCCAGGCATGAACACCTGATTTTGGAACAAAAACTGTATGTTCGGAACGCCTGTGTTATGTTCGTAAACTGTGCGATCAGGAGTCGTACTGCGAGCGCGTTTCTGCGTTTTCTTTTTGTATTTGACGGCCGATTTCTTTTCATAATTGAAAGTGTTGTCGTGGTCTGCAGTACAGTCTGTGCAAGAGACGGGTAAAGAATGTCTGCCGCATTTTTTCTTTACAGGCGTTTCTTGTGGTTCTTTTGCTCCTGATGATCTTCTCGCTTGGAATTCGGCTAGATCCCTTTTGTATTCCTCGGTGCGAATGGTGCCGATCTGTGTGGTGCTACGAGAGTACTGGTTCTCTGGTATAGCGGAGCTGGCAGGACTCAAGTTGTGTGTCGTAACAGTCACGCGCTCCCTGTGGACAAACTACAATAATTAATTGATTTAATTACACATTTGTTTTCGTTTTAGCCGTATTCTAAAGTGCGCCTGTAACATATTTAAAGTTAAGGCGTCAAAACTAACAATAGAGTGAGAAAAACTTCGAACAATATAAAAGTACAAATAACAGCAACTAATGGTAGTTCGGGCGGCATTCAGGCAGCAAAAGCGTGGGACTGTCGCGGGTCAACGGCGACGCGATCCACTACAATTAAATGGGATTTACTATTCAACATTGTAGACGTGTTTCTGCTTACCTTTGAACGCATTTTATTCTGAATAAATGGTTGATTACATAGCATGCTTGCATAGATTGACGTTTGTTTATTCCGAAAGAGTAATTTACTCACACAGAACTAGTTATGTTTAACTACCACGGTAATAGGCGGCGAATCTGTTGCTTATTACCGCTGTGCCCAACCTAGGAATCAAACCCGAGTCTAATAGCGACGTCAAACATACAAAATCGCATTTATGCCATGGTACCCAAGAAGGCAATCACAATTTAATATTTTATATTTTTACTCTCTCACATTATATGCCATATGGCCATAATATGCCAATATTAGGCGGAGGTGTATAACGCTCATATCTCGCCAACTTTAGTTTTAGGTTACATGTAACAGTTGCAATCACTACTGTTGCGCTAACGAGGCAATTATCATATAATAGAATTGAACAAACGATATCTTTAAATTGTTATCCTGTAATACTAGCTTAGTAACAAAATCTCGATTGAATAACAGAGTAAAAAAGTAAATAATGAGCTAGCAGATAAGAGAGCAAAGTAAGAGGCGATCATAATCACGAGTATCGCCGGGACAACCGATACACTTTTACCGATTAGCAATTTGATCAGGCTGGCGAATTTGTTCCCAAGCATTGTATACCTACTGACAATTTGATCTCTTGTGAAACGCTCAGATCGTGTGATGGACAGATTGGACACTGTCTCATGTATCAGCAATCACGATTCGAACTAAAATTTCAATAGACAAATTAAACGACTACCGATACGATCTAAAATCGAGATTGTTTAATTCCTACATTCAGATTTCTGAATTACGTAGTGCTTAAACATACAGCGGCTGATAGTGGTTTTATTTAGATTATTGTATTTGCATTCATTTTGTACATGACATGTAACAATATAGTTACGTGTATATACTCAGGCTTGTTGCTTGGAGACGACAGCAGAGGTATTTATTTTTAAGTGCCTAACCACAGTTCGCAAAAGCGTCTTAGTACCTTATGCATTGTCTGTCAGTCAAACTTTTGGATGAAGCGACAGGTCTTTATATTAAATAACTGAATTATGGGAAAACATATTTAAAATACGCGAAAAATACATACGAATTGTATCATGTATTCTGTCTACACCTACTAATTTGATAATGCTTAAGAATTAGTTATTTTGCTTGAATCTCTGGAACTGCCAGTCGAATCAGAAAATAATATACTGTTAAACAAAGAGGTACGTCACGATAACTGAATGTATCGCATTTGTTTCTTTTATTCGCAATAACTTCTTAAGTTTGTACATTACTTTTAAGAAAATTAAAACCAGATGTGGCATATCTATCAGTATATTTATGTACGTAATGCAGACTAAATTTAAGCAGTTGTATAATAATAAAATCACTCCACATGGTGGCCATATTTTTAAGAGAAGCCATTACCTATAGAAAAGTACAGATTGCATACACGATTATTTTAGTTTTATATGTACCTACTCTGTACTTGTTAAAGGCAAAACAAAGCATTCCTTTCACCTTGGTTATGTTCCTGACCTCTTGAGGACTACCATATTTTATAGTTTCATTGCTAACTTACTTTACAATAAACGAATAGTCTATGTAACCTATGTTTTACGTCGTCAAAAGCTTTGTTGTTACTTTGTTTAGATACATCCGCTTAATCTTTGTATCTAATTTAATACAAAATTTGTACTAGATAATTTTCATGTCAAGTAGGTATGCAGAATATATTATATAAATAGCTATTGGAAGCTTTCTCTTATAAAATCATTTCAACTTTCTTAGTAATATGATTCTGCACAGAAGTAGGTAGGAACGTACGACTGACAAGAAAATTGTACTTGATATACATAATATGTACGATAACTATGAAAATTTATTAAGTATTATAGATGAGATTATTCTTCTATAAATTACTTCGTGCATTTTATAATATATTAAATTCGTAGGTACTTATTTAGATAGTCATACCTATCAGACATCTTTTATTTAACAAAATTACCACGCATATAAGCGCACAATATCATGTCATCAATTATTATCGAGCACAATCCTAGCAGATATGCAGAAACTTTTGCTAATCCTAAGGTCGTTGATAACCTAAAAACTACTGATTGTAATTAAACGTATCGGTATAAATTTGATTCTTTATTACTTGTAAAAAGCTTGTCATGGTACAAGAAATAGTATTCTATCTACGTTATTCTATAATCAGTCTTAAAGCAACAAAATTGCTCTTCTGGCACAAAAAGTTATATAGGAATTTACGTCAGCTCAGTAGTGAAAACCCGTGCCTACAAAGCTATAAAAAATAACTGCCTAAATATAATGTTTAGTTAAGGCTGCAGGATTGGGGGCCGTTAAATTTACCACACTTTCGCGCTAAATACAGTATGAAGTAGCGTGAGGTATTAAAGTGACCAACACGCAGCACGAAGTCATCTTTTTACGAGGAAGGACATGAAGAAGTCAAAGACAAAAAGACAGAGAGTACAGTCGATTATATTTTTTATTTTTTGTAGGTATTAAAGCTAGGAAATGCAGATACTACAGCTACAAAACAAACAAAAACTATAATCTTCATTTTTAAAAACATACCACTGCTATCTTTAATTCATGATCATAAAGATTTAACACGAATAATTAAATACTAAAAAACCTTAATCACGTTATGATCAAGTAACTTTCGAGTTCACGGCCTCTGCCACTCATTTTTTGTTACATTTTGCTTAGTTAACAATTTCTTTCAAAGGCCCGTTTAAAAGACTAAGCCCATTGTAATCTCCGATTCGCCGGAACTTATAACAAAGCACAAGTTATAATCTCGATACAAACAATACATTACGTAATATTGTAATTAAAGTAGAAAGCACTTTGGTACTCGAACTTGCATCGAGTGACACGATGATAAAACTTACATAAAAAAGAAGCTAGCAACAATTTTGGTTATTTGTAGAGCAATAAAAGTGACTACAACAGCGCTCGACTCCAAGTAAGGTGAAAGTGAAATTTCAATAATACTGTTTTAGAACCATTGAAAGGCTTCAGATTGAATCGAAACAGTAATTAATGGAACCATCAATCACGACCGGGTACCGAGGAGCTATTCTTTTGTACTTACTTTTTCGAAATTACTCGGTCGTGCGCGGTGAATAATGCAGTCTAAAACTCTTGGACACTAGTTTTTGTGGTACCCGTGTATTTAAATAAACGAAAGTATTCTACGCCTTATTGAACATGAATATGGAAGAAAGTACATTTTTATTTTTGTCTCAACTTATCTTTCAGTTTTGGATTAACAGTTTTATATTTATATTTAATTATTTTGGAGCTTTGCTGGACATTGCCGAATCCCAATTAGCATCACGTAACTTTATGTTCCGTCTTTTTACCATTCAAAACTGCTTACATCCAAGTAGGGAGCGCAATGAAAACTAATTATATAGCAGTTCTTGCAATGCTGTTATGTACATTATAATTTTTTTTGACATACGGTCTTGTACGAATTTATCTTTCATTCAATCACATGGTATATTTTCATTATATGTGCAATGCTTACATGCAGAAAATATAATTACCAGTTGTGCTTCACGGCTAATATTAACGAAATAATTTTACTCGGACATTAGTACTTTCATATGACTCTTCGCAAAGTAACGTGCCTGCGTGCCTTAATATTAATTGAGATGTTCTAGAGAAAGCTCTGAAGCAGAGTAGCGTAAACCAAAGCCTAATCATAGCCTACTCAATGCCCTTAAATACCTAGAATCATTTTGGTCTAGGGCCTAAGGAGGTTAGGCTAGGCTGTAGGAGGTAGCCTATCATACGTAAATACGATATTTTGTGCATTATTTTTGATAAGGAACGGATAAATAGAACGAAACTATATACCGTCTTAAGACAATATTGCTGAATCTAAAGTTCAAGGGCCTAGTCAGTCATGATCTCGTAATAGCCATAATCACATTACGTATGATATCACGGGTACTTTATTTCACTATCATAAATAGCCCGTCATGACAATGATCGGTATGTGTAGGTTTGCAAATTGTCCCGATTTATAACTTAGAATTTCCCGTGAGCTCGATTGTAAGCATCTGTGTCCTGTGTCCAACCTAAGGAGACGAAGTGATGTAATTTATAGGTTTATTAACAAAAATCTTTACAAATTACATGCCGTTTTTAGTAAGTTGAATGTGTGCTTCGAACTGAAAGCAAGACCCGCAACTCGCTTTAAAAAATACTGTCGCTCCGTCGTTCGTTAAAAGTTAGTTATAGGTAGGTATTATTTCATTTTCAGGAAAGTACATGGTTGGAAATTTATATGAAGAATTTCACAGCCTGTTTCCTTCTGCGGGATTTAAGGAATCTCTATGCCAAATGTTACTAAAATCCATTCGATCTTTGCATAAATGCGTGACCGGAAGATTTAGTACGGCTTAACCTGTTCGGTCTTGAAGTCCTGACTTAAGATTCTGTTATAAATATAGAATAGGCATTAAGATGATTAACGTTGCCACCTTAATGAATTGTTAACAAAATAAGCAACCAAGGAGTTGGGGAGTTTACAGTTCAGTAAAAAGAACAACTGCTGCACTATGGAAAATTCCCTAAATCAATAAGGGTGGCTTTATAAACACGGAAGCTCACATAGGGCAGTTGAGTATACTTACCCAGATTTCGAACAATGATTTGCGGGCGGGTCATATTATGGATTTGTCATTTGTAAATAGCAAGACACTGACGAATAAACTACGTGGCAGTGTGGCGTTGATACCTTCTCTGTAGCCAAAAGATGTTAAAATACAGAACAAGACTCAACTTAGTCAACACATAATTTATTTATATTAACATTATTTTTAGTCAAGATATGTATCTAAGTAATACGGATACGGTCTTCTGTATATCAAGTTTCACCCAAATACGGTGTACGCGTAATTTAGTACCTATGCACTATGTAAGGAACATCCAAAGGTTTCACACATTATACATACATATTTAATAGAATTATGTTATACAGTTATCTATTTTTTGTCAATAGGTTTACGTTAGATACCTACTGTGTAATATTAATTTACGCGAAGACATTACCGATTAGGTAGGTAGGTACCTACCTATTAGAATATTTTGTTTATCAATTCAGATAACTATCCACATATTTAGTTACTTCATAATATAATTACGAACAGTCAAATTAATCAACATAAACTGTAGTGATTACGGTTAAAAGCCCAGTCATTGCTATTCGGACCTAATTCGAAATAAAAAAGTGTCAATGACCTTTACAACGGCGATCTAATTCAGGCTCTCGTAAAATTATCAGTAATTTATTAGGCGAATAAAATAGTACAAATATTAGAGTAAAATAAATAAATTTATACCTGTAGTTCAGCTATTCTGGAGTTCGCAAAATGACTGAACTAGGCATGATAGAATTCCACCAATACTTTGTTGCAATAATTATCTGCATTCACCTGTATGTACAGAGTGTATTGGCAATAGCACACAATACTAGTGGCCTCTATTGGAATGAAATCAAATGCATTGTACAATTCTGATGATTCAACATTCGGTGGACTCGGGTGGACCACTTACATCATTCTGGGAGGAACAATATGCATACCAGGTCCATTGTCCACTAACATTTTGTAGCTTTTTATGTTCTTTCTATTACTAAGTAGAACATTTTAAGTAACAGATAACGTTACCTACATTTTTACTAATTTTAGAAGCAAAGTATTATCATAGTTGAATTAAGTAAACGCTCAGCTGGTGGCTTACTGAAAATGAGAGCACCATCTCAGATCAGTTATTTGATATACGATTCTATTTGCACAAAAATAGCTAAAATTTGCCAATAGTTAATGATTGCCGCAAATATAAAAAATTACAAGCAGAATTTAATTACTGTAAAAGATATAAGAATAGTAAAACCAAGAGCGTACTCACCGGCGTAACCACTTAAAAACTCCCATATCCTGTAAAGACTCCACTTTTTGTTCGAAACAAGGAAAAGTTCACACAGTTAACAAGTAGTTGCTAATTATTAACTAAATTATTTATCTAGTAGGATAACTATCAATTAAAACCGAAAGTATGACGATACGAGGAACACGCGGAACATTACCGGCGCATTAGAAGTCCGATCGTTATAAAAAACGACTAGCAACAATGACCACCGATATATTGTGCGGTCAGACAAAACATCACGAACAACGCGGCATTCGCAATGAGTTGAATTTGGTTTTTTGTACAAATTACTTTTCGTTGCGCTCCGGTGATCCACTTCATGCGCGCCGGTTGTCGAGCGTCGGGCCTCGCCAGGTCTAGTCTGCTGCGGTCACAGACGCGACTCATCAACCGTACAATGTGCATCCACTACCGTACAATGCAATTACAATTTTATTTAACTTTGGGTTTAAATAAGGGTAGTAGGAAATAAAGTGGATTTAAAAAGCGATGAAACGATTCTTTAGGTACCTCACACTTGTATCTTTTGCTGATTTACATCTTACAGCTTTGTATTCGTATAGAAACTTCTTCATTGCAAACTACTTATGTAGTAAACTATAATGAGTATATAAATTATGTAACAATTAATACATATCTTTGTAAACTTAGAGCAATAGTATTTGTCAGTATTTGTTTTGTTTATGTTTTTGACATTCAAGAAATCATTCAGAGAGGAAGTAATGGGAAATATTCATGAGTCATGACATGCGAAACTATTTAGTCAAATTGCAATTATTACAATATAAATTGTATATATTTAAATTATAAAATCATATAAGTCTTGATATATTAATAAAAAATATTAAATTATTTTATTCTTTATTTTTTATATGAATTGGATCAATATATTTTAACCTAATATATATTATCAAATATGCGAATTTTATGTTATTTGTATTTCCGGGCATGCACTGCATGCAGTGACAAATATGACAATAATTGTTTTTTTGACGTCGTATGCCCTATATGTTGCTATTCTAAAAATATAATTGAAGAATAATATAATACATAATTAGGAGAGTTAATTTTTGTTTTTATTCTAAATGTCCTAATTTGCTGAATATAATCCTACTAATAAGATAACAAAAAAGTAAAAATACATAGATATAAAACAACTTTTAAAATCAATTACTATATTAGTGCACACAGATAAAGAGAATACAATACGGAATGAGAGTTTCGTATAATTAAATGAATGACTGTGTTATCAAAATTGGCGTTAATTTATTTATAGTAACCTACCCAATCGTTCTTTTCCCAATTTCTAAGTATATTATTATTCATTCAACTTTGTTTTTCTATAATTATACTTATGTACAATAATAGTATAAAATTATGGTATGCATAAATGAACAAAATCTTATAAGTAGATGCAATAAACGATGTTTGCATGAATGTTTGTTGTTAACATAATATATTGATTGATTGTAGATGACAGATTCACAAATTATTTTCAATAATTTCAATGCTGCCTACAAATCCAATAAAAAGATAATTCTTTGTTTGATGAGTTTGTATGGCCAGGCTAATTAATACAAATGATTGTAGATATCATACAATATCTACTATCATGAAAACCTAAACTTTAATATTATCCATAAAAGGAAGGTAGCAAGATGCGTATCGTGGAGGATGAATCATGAAATGCATCTGAGACTATGTCTCAGAATTATATGACTTTAAAGATGTGTTGTAATAAAATTGTTGTATGCATAAGAAGTCTGTGCGTAGCAAGCGTATTTATGGACTAGCAACATTATTGTCAAATGTCATTATTTGATTTTGGAAGACAATGTTTACAGTTGCGTTTGATTTGGTTTTTATTTCTCGTTTTTCCAATTTATTATAAATGGATGAGTTGAGGGGACCTAATATTCAAATAGTCTTACATGTTAAAGATGGTATTTTCTTTTAAAATATATGTTGTGCCTTTATAACAATGAGTTTATGATATGTAAGGATAAGTTTCTTGTTTAGGACTTGGATTTGGATTTTTACGAGCTCCATTCGTAGTTAGCGGATCTCTCAATGGTTATATGTTGGAAACTGACCCCGTGGTACCATCACATTCTCCAGTATTTGACGCTGAACTTGTTTGGGAAGCAGACAAAAGAAGGTTTCGCAGGTAAATAAAAGTGAAAGACTATTTATAAATTTTCACATTAATTATCACAACATAGCCAGCTGTACTCCATTTGGTTAGGTACTTAACTAAAGGTAAACAATCTTAATGTGTCTTTCTATCTAAAAACTCAGTTTAAAAATAAAATGCTGCTAAATATCAATGTAAATACAACAATAATGATAATTAGATCAATTGAACCGTTAGTTTAAGCAGTAGTTTATGTGTTTGTGTAAAAAGTCACATCAGGATTGTTTACCTTTAGTTAGGTACCTAACCAAATGGAGTATAGATATTTTTTTTAATATTGTTGTTAATTTTCTTATTCCAAAGCTTATGCAGCCACATTCTTACACATGTTCATGAGCAACACAGATAAAAAATATAAGAACTGGTTATAGTATTTTCTTGTATATGTTTCAGTTTGCGAGTTCAAAATGTGCCGGTTAAAGTGGAAGTTTTCACTATGGGCACACAGGGAAGGAAGGATAAAGTTGGATACTTACTGCTGAGCTTGCTCTCCGCACAGCCATGTCCATCAAACAAGATTGTTGACGTATGTTTAAATATACAATGGGTATTACACAGAGTTCTCTGAACTAATACTACTATACCAAATTACATTTCGGCAAAGAATTAACTTTATTCTCTGATAATCTAGTCATCAGATGTTCTACATTTTGCAGAGAGACTGAAATATTTGCATATGTGATATTCACTGTAAGATAAAGATAAAGATAGTTTATTTTGTTAAAACATGAATGTACAAAGCAATTTGTGTTGCAGTGCAAGATCTTAAAATATAAAGAATACATTTCCTCCATGTTTTGCCTCATATTGTGGTGTACAAAAAACAAATTTGAACTTAAACTAAAAAATGTACAATGAAAGAAACTCAATTGCTAGAATTACAATCACATCAAAAATAAAATTTCCATTATAAAGTATATTAGAATAACAACATTAAAATTTTCAACATAATATTATATTAGAATTAAACAAAAATATAACAATATTAGGAACAAAATTAGGAATCATTTAAAAAATCACTTATACTATAGAAACATTTATTTAACAAATATGTTTTTAGGCAAAATTTAAATTGTTTAATATTTAATTCTTTTATTAATTTAGGTATCCTATTATATATAAGATTATCTCACTCATAAATTGCTCTACTCTTCTTTGTGTTTGTCTTATATGTCAAACAAACAAATACATATCAAACTATCAAACAGTTTAGGTAAGTATAACATTAGGTGTTTAGGCTAAAATTGTGAGATGACTTCATCCAGGAGTGGACTGCAACAGGCTGATTGATTGAAAACCCTGTGTCAATAAGTAATCTCATTAGGCGATTAAGTCTGCACCTTCACCTTAATTAGAAATCCCTTCCATTAAAACATTTTATTTGGTAGTTTATAATATCATATACATATGCGAATGGTTATGTTAAAATATGGAGTGAGTTATTAAGATTGTCAACTATTTGGTTCATAGGTAAAGCACTCATGGCATAGATTATTAGGAGTAAAGTCTGAAGGCAAATGTTGTCATCCACAACTAATGTTGAGCCTCTCCATTGAAGATCGGATCAGTACTCCTACACCTGTAAGTTGATTTATTCATATACAAATACTCTTTAGTTGTTAAAATTATGGTATGTATTATGGTATCTGTAGTCTATGCGCTTTATAGCCTATATATTCTACAGCAAAAATATATGCTGCAAGCAAATACATTTTGTTTGGCAAATATAATACAAATGTTTGTTTCAGAGGAATGAGTTGCGCATGTTCCATAGTAATGAAATTGCCTATCCATCAAACAACACAGCACCTAAAACATCTCCAGCTCGGTCTATGTTGATGACTTTAAGTAAGTGAATTACCTTCACACAGTTTACTTCTATCTACAAAGTTTAAAAAATAATTGCATTACTTGCCTAACATGCCATAAGTGTTGTGAAATTGTGTGTAACAGTACTATAAAATGAATGTCAAAAATTAAAGATTTAATATTCATCTTCAAAGAAATGCATTTGACATATTATCAATAGTAAACAGTGCTAGCTTTCTTAAGCCGGCAATACACGTTGGTCCAATGTTGCCGAGTGACAGCCAATGCCAAGATATAGACAGTGTATTTGCTTTAGCTTGCCAGTGCTTGGCATCACTGGCCTAGCTGGCAGAGTGAAGGCAAGCGCCAATGTGTATAGAGCTCACTATGTGAGGTTCCAAGTCCAATCTTCAGGCTAGTATTACATTAATTTTTAAATTAAACCTCATACCTTGACTTAATGCAACTTGTCGGTATAGGAAGCATTGGGTCAAACCCCACATGGGATAAAAATATGTGTGATCAACTGTTGATTGCTCCATATTTTGGTTATACACCCAATATATGTTATGACACTAATTATTTAAAAAAAACACAATTAATTTCTTTTTTGTAAATTATTTGTTGTTAAATTATATGTATAATATTGTCTTGTACATAACATTTGCTTTAACTACTAATACCTTGAAATTCGACTACTTTGTACAGATTTCATCAAATTGTTTGCTTTAAAGAAACCATTATTACATTATTTTGAAATATTAAACTACTACTATTAAACTTTCCTACTATTTAAGCTATAAAGTTATTAAAATATTTAGATTTACTCTTTCCCAGACACTTTGGTTGCTCTTCAGCTGCTGCTATGGTCACGCGGACACTAAGATGGTGGTTGTCTCAATGTCTTGAAGTGTTAATTCAAAGTACCTAAACGAAATTTAATTAGTGATGTTCTTTTTTACGCAGAATTAGCTCATAGTATCATGAAGCCTAGCTGTATTTTGATTCTTCTCACTCATATTTCGTAAACTTATTTCCGTTTATTAGGCAGAGTTTCAGAATCTAAGTTGCCAGAAAAATCTCCTAACACAAAAACCTAATAACAATACCTCACCCGGCAACCGGTCCCGAGACCTCAAGCGCAGCAGTTGCACCATCCACTGCGCAATCGCAGCAGAGTAACACTTTCTAAATGAATATATTTCTCATCTAGATGAATACTTAGCTGAAAGTCAGAAGACAGTCACATTACCTGATCTTCAACCAAAGCTTATATGTGAAGAAGGTCTCATACAGATTGGGAAAGGAAAGGAACTGTTTATTCTCAGTTTTGTTATTGGTGCTGTGGAGAATTTGGACCTGGTGAGTATGCTTTTATACCCCTTAAATAACATAGAAGTATACTGTCTAGCTCAAAAGGATTATGAGCATGGGATGCGACAAAATGCAACCATTGCACATATTCAAAAAGAATTTTAATATAAAGGTCCCCACGAGGGACGAATGGAGACAAGGTCTACAATCCCCTGACAAGGGTTGTCTCATCTGGTACACTGATGGTTCCAAAATGGAAACAGGATCGGGCGCTGGTATCCAAAGCATGGGCAAATATGCAACGGTCTTCCAAGCGGAAACCTATGCTATAATTGCCTGTGCTCAGGAGAATATCAACAGTAATGTCACTGACAGAACTGTGTATATTCTCAGTGACAGTCAAGCTGCTCTCAAGGTTCTGGACTCGTGTAGGGTAGACTCCAGACTGGTCCTGAACTGTGTTCAACACACACAGGCTTCACCCGGAAGTTCTGCGGGTATAACAAGAGCCAAATACGCCTGCTCACAGGAGCGTTCACTGGCCATTTTGGCACCAACGACTTCCTGTGCAGATTGAGATAGGCTCACAATTCGATCTGCAGAGCCTGTGGTGAACAGGACGAGTCCATATCACACCTACTATGTGAATGCGACGTGTTGGCTGGATTGAGGATGGGTCTGATGGGATTGGCATATCCAAACCCTGAGGCCTTCAGGCTTCTCCCTCTGAAGTGTACGCTACGACTGATGCAGTACATTCATAGGGAGATAGCTAAGGGATAAATCTTGAGGCCGACACAAAAGATCCCAATGGGTCGAAGTGTCGCCGGTCTGTGCTGACTGGCCCCCATACATAAGATAAGATACTGTCTAGCTGGCAGTAAGAGAACAAGTATGATCCGCTATTGGTGGTTGTAGGTAAATGTAATGCTAATTGTTCCCTCTGTCACTGGTGTGTTGTCGATGCTGAAATAAGAAGTCATTGTGCTTCCAACGTAAGGGATTAAAAAGACACCTGGTTCAAACACTCAATAGAAATATGTTGCAGTACGTTCTCAATGACACTACTTCGAATATGAATGAATGAATGCTATTGAACCCCTATTGATATTGAGTGGCCGCAGCACTCCAGAGGCCAGATACAATATGTTTTCAATCTACCAGTCTAACCATTAACAGGTAAAATAAGATTATTGTTAAAGAGAGTAGATTAAAAAAGGCAAATAGGAATGGCCTGCATTAATGGATTAAGCTGTAGATCTTATTGTTAATAAACAATTTTTATTAATTAATATCGCTCCTGCTTGTAAGCTGACCCATTACTGTGCATGGCTCTCTTTTTGGTATGATAAGGGTTAGGCTGGTGTAGGGTGGCAGACTTCACACATTTCAGTTGTTATAATTTGTAATAATTGCAGTTGCTACGGGAGCAAGATAATAAAGAAGCCGACTGCTATGTCTCCTATTCTGTCTTCACACACAACATTATGACTGACAGGTATGATTATATTTGATTAAATCGTGTTAACTGTGCTTTTATTTAGAGAAATAGTAACTATGATGGACCGTACAATCAGAATGATAAACATGATAAATAATTTTCATAAGGAATGTTCAATACGAGCAATACTTTGTCTAAGATTACAGAGGTGTATTACACCCAGACTTCGCGTAGTTTAAGATCCCACATAATAGATGGCGATTATGTAAAGTGCGCAGATCCAGACTATTACTAAGAATATTTTTACCCTGGAATCGAATCTGAGACCCCATGCATAGCAGTCGCATTCACTACATTTGCGCCACCGATGCAGGCTCATATCACGTTATCACTATTTTCATTAGAATCCACATAATTATTCCTGAAATTAATTGTAACTTCATCCAGAGGATTCGGATTGAAAGGATTATCGCCCTCGATGGCGTAGTGGTCAGTGTAACCGACTGCCACGCCTGAGGTCGCGGGTTCGATTCCCGTACAAGTCATACATTTGTGTGCATGAACATGGATGTTTGTCTTGGCCCTATGTATAATATGTAGGTATTTACAAAAAAAAAATTGTGTATATGTATGTTTATCCATTGTCTAGCACCCATAGCACAAGCTCTGCTTAGTTTGGGGTAGATGGTGTTGTGTGTATGTGATAGAATATTATATTATATTATTCCACGTAAAAGTAATTTCATCACGAATGCAGCAAGCTTTAAAAGATATTTGTATACTAATATACATTTTGACGCCTGTATAACCCAAATTAACTTACAGAGCAGCAATATAATATATAATGCTTTTTAACGATTCCAGGGTGGCAGTAGTAACTAACAGTGGCAGTAGTAACGCGCAGTTCAATCAGAGAACGTCTCTCCGGCTCGCTTCAGACCTCGCCTCCCTCGGCCGCTACTTTACGCAATGTCCATATCTCGTCACCAAGATCTGCTCAAATGAAAAAGATATAGGTATTTAACATTACTACCTTTTCCTTTTTATTGCTTTTACAATCGGCTAAACTATGTTCTACCAAACACCAAGGTCGATTTCCACTTTTATTTATTTATTTATTTAATTAGGTACACCAACAGCATACATATTTTAGAATCAAAATAAAAGGTACATGGAAACGGTCTGATTCATATGCCAATTACGGGTATACACAACATTTACCACTGAAGCACACAGTTATTATGATATTACAAATTTAGATAAGATAAAACTACTAAAATAAAAAAATACAAAACAAAACAATAACAAAATGGTATAAAAATTGTTTAATACTTAATTCTATAAAGACGAACTTGTTTTGGACAATATTACACGTCTGTATTTAGCGAGCGGGTCAGAAAACACATCAAGGTCTGGGTATAATATGTTAATTTCATTATATTCAGAGCATATTCTGGAAATCGGTGAATGTCGGCCCAGGTTAGTTTCACAGGGTGGTACATGGAAAATTTTGCCAATACGTTGTCTTGGATATTGATATGGTATAGTAAAACATAAACATTCCAGTATGGCTTCACATTGAACCGGGCCGTTTATACATTTATGAAGTAGTAACAAATCGTGCATCGTACGGCGATCGCGTAGTGATTGCATGTTATAATATGTCAATCGTTGACTATATGGGCATCTGTGGGATATACCACAAGAAGTGAAGGCAATTCGCCTGGTAAAACTCCTTTGAATGCCTTCAAGACGCTGGGAATGTACGGCGTATTGAGGATTCCACACAACACTGCAAAACTCCAATTGGCTTCGGACTAGCGCATTGAATAATAGCACTTGCAATATTATGTCAGTCACCATTGCTCTCTTTGACATGTATTAGATATATTTACTTCACGTCATATGTCAAGTTAGAAAAGTCAAGCTCAGCCTATAATCACATCTCACAGAAACTATTGTCAAAACTGGTAGACCACTTTCTTGGACCACTGTACCATGGCAGCACTCACTATTATTATGGTTGTATTATAATAGTTGATAAACGGTAGGGCTCTACATATATTACGTATTCCTGGAAAAACAGCTATTAATAAAACCCCTAAATATGCAAGAAGGATAACAAATTAACTCAAACACGTCAATTCAACATAAGCCCGTGAGCAATAAATGAGTTAGAATTTACATATTAAAACCGTTCTCCGAGATTTTTAGTAGTTGTGTTTAATATCTTATCTTATCTTGTGTGGGGGCCAGTCAGTACAGACCGGCGACACTTCGACCCAGTGGGATCTTGTGTCGACTTCCCCAATAACGACTGCCATAGATGTTCATGGCAGCCGGGACCGACGGCTTAACGTGCTCTCCGAGGCACGGAGCAGGCGATAATTGTCAATCAATACGCACATCATTTCGAAAAGTCATATAACTTCCGAAAGTTAGAAGTGCGCGACGTGGGTTCGAACCCGAAACCCTCTGCATTGCAGTCTGTTGGTCTCCCCACTGAGCTATCACTGCTCTTTTGTTGTGTTTATTAAAATTTGGTTCTATAATATTCACGGTAAGGGTGCCAGTGTCTAGTGCCTTCTGATGCTTAACGTGTATACGATTTGTGGCAAATTGTACGTGTTCATTCACTTTTGTCGCTGACTGTGGCACTATAATGCGGTGTAAAGTCTGAAGGATTGACTAAAATTAAAATCTGTCCAAATTACGGTTATTTATGATTTAATGTCCGTCACACACAATACACTAATGATACACACGTATACCGGAGCTAGAAAGGCAAGGCAGTTTTAGCACAAGTATATAAGCATAAGTTTTAACTTATCTTAATGCACTAACTAACACTCTATGGGCCGAAAACTCTGAAATATGCTATAAACTAGCCGACTCGCGCAAATTCGTCTGCTTCATATAAGAGAATTTTCCCCATTTTTGCAACATTTTTCATTGCTGCTCCTATTGGTTGTAGCGTGATGTTAAACAGCCTCTACGCCTTCCTCGATAAATTGGCTATGCACACTAACATAATTATTCAATTCGAACCAATAGTTTCTGAGATTAGCGCGTCAAACAAACAAACTCTTCAGCTTTACAATATTAGTAGAGATATGTTTTGAATTGCATTGAATAAACTACATGCATAAAAAAGTTAAATTAGATTTTAGACGAGAGAAAGAAAGAAGTTCAAAGGTGACAGTTAATAAAATAAAGATTTTTACAGTGGTATTAAGATGGGTTGAGAAGTAGGGGTCGTATACCCAATTAAATTGACAGTCTAAATAATCTGTTTGTTTACAGGGATCTGTAGTATGGACCTTCGGAAACTAATCCCTACAGACGACACACACGACTTCGTAGACAAGTTCTGTAACGTGTCCGGCGCGCTGCTCATACACGAGCGCTGCTTCATCCTGCGCTGCGCATGTGACGATGTGCCGCACAGGGAACACACCAGGAGACCTTTCGTGGATGTTGAGATGAGCTTGAAGTATGTCGGACTTAAGAATGAAGTTCAGGTATAAATTATCTTTTGTAATACTACTCGTAGTAGAAAATGAAATCCGTATGTAGTGGTTTTATAATATTGTTACGTGCTGGGTTCGACGGATAAGAATATAAAACAATATTACCGACTAAAACGTTCTATTCTATCACACAATTAAATTTAAAACACTATAAACACTATACTACACTTTTCCACTGTAACTGCTTCAAACTCCGTAGTATTTTCGCTTCCGTTCGCTTCGATGAACACTTGATCGCTTACGATAGTAAACTGACTCGGCGGTGCGCGTGCGCTCTATTTATACGCGGGTAAAGCGCTTCTGGAGCTTTCCAGAAAACGTCACACTGATTCACGTTGTCACGATGATTCGAGAATGTGCCAGCGCTCTCTCCACTGAACTTGTTCCGACAAATACGTAGTTCCATAAGATGTCAATAGATGGTGCTGTAATAAATTATTATTAGAAACCGCCGACTCTTCGCCACAGTTTCCCACAACAATATTATCAGCCCTGTATTAAATTATCCTACGGCTGGGTACGGATCCTTCTCAGTGTGAGAATGGTTAGGTTATAGTCCATTACGCTGGCTCAGTGCAGGTTGGCAGACTTCATAAATCTTCATGAATATTATGGAGAATTCTCAGAAATGCAAGTTTCTTTCATCATTCAATAAATAGGTAGTGGATTTACTTGTATAAGAAAATTTTAGTTTATGTGCAGGGGTTTTTACTCTATACATCCATTCATACTATATTATAAATGTGAAGGTAATTCTGTTTATTAATTTCATTTTCCGATTTGGCAGGCATCAACTATAAACATAATTTGTGGTGCCATTTTATATAAAAAAATATTCCACTGTTCTTTTTCTTTCATATAATGTACAGTCCTATCCCGTTGTTTGTGTGTTTGAAATGTTTTCGCCTAAATTTCTCTGACGTTCCCTATCTAGAACTTTAAGCTAAGCTAACTAAGCATCTCCTTGGCATAACTCGACGATGACCTTTCAACGACGTTCGTTGCCCATTTTTGGAGATGTACTCTGCAGATCTCCTAGTCCCACTTAACTTTGCTGCTACGATGGCATAACATCGGTAATAGTTGTTTTACAGCGTATTTCTGTTCTATTACGTACTAGATTTTGCCTGTGGCTTTGCTCGCTTTAATCTAGGTTTGGTTAATCAATTGTTATCCGTCGGATCTTTCTTCTTTATTTTCGTATGATTAGTGGCCAACCTGTTGTCAAGAGTTGTTCAAGCCGCCCGTAGGCCTCTGACATGGCTTAACGACTGCTGTCAATTTGGCAACAACCGGGAATCGACTTTCTACGTGGCTTCTGAAGCACGTAGACGTTCAGATAAAATATCACTAAGCGGTCACCCATCTATAGTCTGACCGCACCCAGCGTTGCTTAACCTCGCTAATGGTTTACCGATCAGTGAGTGCAACTGGCTATGAGCGCCTCACTGGCTATGAGCTGCGTCGCGTACAGTATTTGTATTTGACGAATGTACCCTCTATGTCGTTTTCTAATCCCCTGACATAGGTATATATATAAGTACTAGCTGTCCCGACAGACGGTTGTCATGTTTGGACAAAAAAAAACACATCTAAACCATCCTCAAATCCACTTGAACACACACAAAAAAATTCATTCAAATCGGTCCAGCCGTTTAGGAGGAGTTCACTGTCAACATACGTAGGTACAGAAGAATTATACATATATATAAAGATATAGTATGCAAAATTTCATGATCGGTCGAATAGTTAAAGCGTGAGAGCGTAACAAAGAAATAAATAAACTCACATTCGCATTTATAATATTAGTGAGGACGTTAGAGTTTTGCGTATCACCTATTGGTCATATGTAGAATCCTAACGTCTTAATAAATGCGAGAGAGAAGAGAGAATTCTAACATCATAATGTGAATGTAGCAGAAGCCGACGAACCTGACAGCCCGCAGTGCGACGCAGTTAGAGAGTGGAGGGCGGCGGGCGCTGGCGGAGTCGCCGCTGGAGTTACCCGCCAGTGGCAGCTGTACCCATCTGCAGCATGACCTCGGCGGAACTAGATACACCAATATGGCTGCCACCAACACTTCCAGGTATTATATTAATACTAGATGTCACAATAGATGTTGTTCTGTCTGAATGAAGCATCGCAGCGCCACCTATCGGTTTTAATTGTGAATCTAAATCGTCCAGGAATCCAGAGAAAGACCGGTCCAGCTGATTAAGACCAGATCAGTGACATATATATATATAAAGAAGAACTATATATATAAAGATTTCAATAAAAAACCTGGAAACATTGAAAACCGTCACAAATAATGAAATCAAAAGGAATAAGGCCAGCCGGTCTGAAGTTGTAACAATAATGACTGTTTTTAAATAATTTTATTTAAACTTGCTGTCAAGATATTGACGTTCAAAATTGATGTACTCATTACTACAATAACATTCTAGCTTAGCTGAAGAGTTTAACACTAGTTCTTGTAAAACAAATTTGCTAGTAATAAAAAAAAACACTTCTCACTGCTGGTCACGTCTTCTTAGTGTAAGAATGGTCAGGCTATAGTCCACCACGATCGCACAGTGCGGTTTGGCAGACTTCACATATCTTCGAGAACATTACGAAGAATTCTCAGACATTGCTTTCCCCACGATGTTTTGTTAAAACAATTGATAAATTAAATAATTAATACGCACATAGCTTCGAAAAGTCCGAGGTGCGTGCTTAAGTTTTTTATACGACTTAATTAGCAAATAAGCATACAGCCCACCTGATGGTAAATGGTCACTGTAGCCTATGGACGCCTGCAACACCAGAGGCATTACTTGCGCGTTGTCGACCCTGTAAAAACCTCTTAACATCCTTTTTGAAGAACCCTATACTGAATTCGATACCTCACCAGTCCAACGGTATCCTACTATGCCATCGAAGCTTACATTAATATACATTACAGATATAAAAACGCATCAGGTGACGCAGTTCTTCAGACCAACGAAATAGCGGAAATGATAAAGAAGATGTGTGACTCGTTCACACTGAGCCAGGAGAAGTTACTGGCGGCGCGTGCTCGACCGCATACTGCCGACGTGCAACTGCAGTGTGGGGAGGAACCGGGGCCCATGGCACATGAACAGGAGGGGGAGGGTACTGCTAGAGTTACTGCTAGAGAACGGTCTGTTGAGAGGTTAGTTTGGTAGGAAAGAAATTTAGTATAGTTTTTATTACACACTATTTATTTTTCAATATCAACAATTGACAGAGCGATCTTTATTATGGCATTTCTAATATTTTTATCACCACGAATTGCATCATTCTTATGAGACACTGCTAGATTAAATTACAAATGGAATTTACCATTTTTCTTAATCTATTAATACTATGATTCACGGTAAAAAGTAGCAAGATGTAATATTTTTAACGGATAAATGATATCCCAGTAAACTCGTTTCTTCATATTTAAATTTGTTAATTTATTTTATTTTAGGGAGCCTGTTAAACTAGAGACAAGCAAAAGCGACACCAACATCGCTAACAGTGAAAGAGGTAATTATATTTATTTGAAACACTCGTAGTTTTAGTATTACCCTGTATTTGTATTCTTTTTGGGATTTACCATTTCGAACTCTGTGGTTATTCATATAACAAGAATGAACTGGTTGTCAAAATAAGTTAACATATTTAAATCAGAAAGTAACACTTACTTTCTCTAATCAATATATTTTGACGTTCATATGTGTTACTTTGTGACCTACATAGATAAACAAATGATTTTTGACTTATGAATATCATAGTTACCCTAATTACTACGAAATTGTATCCATATTAAACTAACGTGTAGAACCTACAAGGAGCATTAGCAATTCACAGCCACTATTTTTAATCGCCATATTTAAACTTTATAAGTATTGTATAATGATTGATATATTAGCATGACTTGAAAAATAAGTTGTATTTTTCTCTATTGTCTCCTAAAACTTAATCTCTCAGTAAGAGCCAATTTTCGTCGAAAGCTTACTGCGTTAATTAACCAATTTAAAAGATGTGGTCCTCATTATTTAACAATTTTTTCTATACAATTTGTTTTTTTTTTTTTTTTTTTTATTTCGCTCGTCAAAATGGCCACACTCCGCCTGATGGTAAGCAGTCGTGTGGTCTAAGAGCAGTGGCCTCCACATCGTCCTCATAGCAGCCGAGGCGATGTTGAGGTCTCTACTTTGACGGCCTGAGAAGGTGCTTTTTCACGCCCCGCTTAAAGGACCCAGGATTGAAGGAAGAAGGAAACACGTGCCTTGGCAGAGAATTCCATGCCTTGATCGTTCGGCAGAGGTATGAGGACCCAAACTTGTTGGTACGCACTCTAGTCGACTCCACCGTGTAAGGATGGCATCTGAGCCCAGCACGCGTTGTTCTGGATAGGAAAGGGGAGGGTGGAATAAGGTGGAATAACTCTTCAGAGCACTCCCCGTGGTATATTCTATAGAAACATGCCAAAGAGGCAATATCCCTACGGAGTTGCAGAGGTTCCAGTGAACTCGTGACCTCTGGATCTCCGATGATACGGACAGCCCGCCGCTGTAACCTGTCAAGAGCGTCTAGCAAGTACTGCGCGGAGCCATCCCAAAGATGAGAACAGTACTCCACGCAAGGGCGCACTTGTGCCTTATACAATAGGCACAGCTGCCCAGGCGCGAAGAACCGCCTCACCCTGTTCAGAACTCCGAGTTTTCGCGAAGCTTGCCTAATGACGCTCTCGATGTAGGTTTTGGGATTAAGGGAGCGGCAAAGATCCATACCTAAGATGGAGAGGCTGTCACGTATCACCAGTGGAGTGTTCTTCAGAGAAGGGAGGGGAAGGAACGGAGACTTTTTTGTTGAGAACGCGCATGCCTGGGTCTTCTTGGCGTTGAACTGGACCAAGTTCTTGGCACCCCATTCAGAGATGCGGTTCAAGGTCTGGTCAAGTTCAACGACAAGATCCTGCCTTTTCCCCACAACCTCAGCCTGTTTGGCTCCAGGACGTCCGAGATATCGCCCATGCACGGTACTGTCGTCCGCATAACAATGTATGTTGCCGAGATTCAACATATCATTGATATGCAGAAGAAAGAGCGTAGGGGATAAGACGGAGCCCTGAGGTACTCCTGCATTGACCTGCATAAATTTGGAAGCGCGACCGTCGCAAAGGACCCGAATACGACGCTTCTGCAGGAAATTTGCAAACCAGGTGCACAGTTGAGGGGGCAAGCCATAGGCCGGAAGCTTGGAAAGAAGAGACCGGTGCCAGACTCTATCGAAAGCTTTGGCTATGTCTAGGCTGACAGCCAAAGACTCGCCGTGCTTGTCCATAGCCTCACCCCAGAGGTGCGTGACGAACGCTAGAAGATCACCCGTTGATCGTTTAGCCCGAAATCCGTATTGGCGATCATTGATCAACGAGTGATCCTCCAGGTAGCGGACAATTTGGGTGTTAATAATCCGCTCGAACACCTTGGAGAGCACTGAGGTGATAGCTATGGGTCGATAGTTGCCTGGCTCGGAACGGTCCCCCTTTTTGGGAATCGGTTGAACGTTCGCCTCCTTCCAAGCCTCAGGCACAATGCCTGCGGCGTAAGACGTCTGGTATAGGCGCGTAAGTGTGGGAGACAACTCCGCTGCACATTTTTTGAGGACCACAGCTGGGATGCCGTCAGGTCCACTGGCTTTCCGAACATCGAGAGACTGCAGTATCGCACGAACGTCACGTTGCCTGATACGTATATCAGGCATGGTGTAGCCGCAGTTGGCAATGTTAGGTGGCTGTGAACCGCAGTCATCGATTCGGGAGTTGGCCGCAAAGAGATTTGCAAGCAGATCTGCTTTCTCTTGCGGCCGATGAGCCAGTGATCCATTCGGATATCTCAGACGGGGCAGCGAGGTCTGGCAGAAGTTGGACTGCACGGCTTTGGCCAGGCGCCAATAGCTACGACTGCCCGTAGGATGGGCCATGAGCTCCTGGCCGAACCGTGCGACGCGCTGCGCATCCGCTCTTAAGTATGCCCTCTTGCAGACCTTTGTGGCTTGGTTGAACGCTGCCTTCAGGTGATCCACGTTAGAGTCGTGGAGAGTGCGAGCCCTGGTCCAAGCGCGGTACGCTGTCTGTTTGCGTTCAACAGCATCAGCGCATTCACGACCGAACCAGGGCCTTTTCCTGCCACCGCTCGTGACATCACTGTATGGAATATAATATTCCATACCCAGGATGATTTCACCAGCGACAGCAGTAGCGCTCTCTGAAGGATCCCTGTTCTCAAAGCAGCGTTGAGCCCAAGGATGGATGCGAAGTACTCCCGCATTCCATCCCAGTCTGCTGACGAGTAGTGCCACAGTCGTCGTCTTGCCTCCTCGGGTCGTGGGGGCGTAACAACAACAGCTGTGGCACAAACCAGACAGTGGTCTGAGGTGCCCAGAGGAGCACTAATCGACACACTGTACCGGTTCGGGTTACTTGTCAGCAACAGATCGAGCAAAGAGGGCGCCTGACCTGCAATGTCCGGTATCCGGGTGGGCTGGAGTACCAGTTGAGACAGGTCATGCGTGAGAGCGAACTGTTAGAATGGAAAATACGAATGTCTTTTTAAAAAAAGAATTTATTCGAATAAAGAAAAATTATTGAAATTCGGTAAGCGTCTTATTTTATTCACGTTCCGACCCGAACTAAACTAACTATGACTGAGCGTACTGAGACTAAGTGTGGGGTTGCTGACTAAGGACTCTGGTCAGCATTTACGTTAACATCATAGGGATGTAACAACCCCCCGAACAAGAAGAAACTTACACTTTGTGCTAAGTTTTTAAGAAACAATTCTAATTCTTGGGACAGGTATTTGTTCTAATTCTTGATCGTTGTCTGGTACTATGCCAGAATCAGAAATATTTATCTGTCTACGGAATATTAGACATTTACCGAATTTCTTATACAATTTATAAAATACAAACAATATTATTATTATACTAATACAGTAGGTTACTATTGGGTAGTATGACTCATATTTTATTAAAGGATTAGGTTCATTTATGAGCTTTTCAATATCTGTCATAAACTTATCATTTGCGATAGTTGTAAGTTTTTCCAAATTTGTATCAAGTAAATTTATTGGATTTAATTTTGCTTTGATTATAGTTAATGTGTTATTGTCACAGCATGGATCATCGAATAAGCTAAAATCTGATATTAAAGGTTTAACGGTTATTGTGATATAAGGTTTTGCTATAAACTCTTTATTGTTACTAAATGCTTTACATTCTGGTTGTAGATTTAATATTCCGGTACCCAATAGTTTATGTTCAGATATTTGCGATTGACATTCAATAGTAAGTTTGATAGGTTCAGATTCAACAAATAGCCATCTATTTCCTTTCAGTTCTTGCCAGATATCCAATTGTCCAAGGATTAAATTAGTTTTACATTCATGTGGTAATTTATTTTGTATTCTGGTTAACAGTTCTGTTTCACAAATAGGATTGCTTTGAGCAGACCGTACATCTAAGTTGTTGCAAATATATATTTCATTTATAGTTATTAAACAGTTGCTTATATCATTAAGGCATATATATGTTGTCTTATCTCTACTTATAACTATGTACTTACAAAGTGGCAAAATCATTGCATAAGAATCAGGATGATGTTTATTGTGTGGAATTGGTATCGGTATAGGTTTATACAGGTCGTATTCTATTCTATGTACTAGAGGTATTTTTATAACAAAAACTATTTTATTGTCAGTATAATAACATGATAATTTTGCTACATCAACTATAGTATGTATATTACTTAAACTTAAGCTTATAGGTAATTCCTTATGGCTAACTATATTCCTAACATTGTTAACTAATTCGTCATACAGTTGCTTGGGTGTAAGAACAGATGGATGAATAGAGTGACTTTTCGTAAACATTATAGCGTTAACTATGTTTTCTACTTTAAATGACAAGGTAAGTAAACTTGACGATAGTTCATTATAAATTTCATCTGTTTTTGATTCTACTTGTAATTTCGAATTAGTTTCGGATATATTATTAAAATTAGTGATCAAAGATTCAATAACGCCATTCAAACGCGCTTCATTGATCTCTATTAATCTCAAAGTTTCGTTGTAATGGTGTAACGCCGTATTCGTAATTAAAATATTATCCTTAAGGATTGATGCTAATTTTTTATTATTGTCATCTAGGCTTTGAATTGCGTTATTGTATTTTATTGCGTCGTTTTCATCCATTGTACCGATGATTTGTTTAAACATAGAACCAATTCCTGCAAACCATGCTGACCTTTTATCTTTACCGGAAATGAGATGTGATATAGCACTATAATCTCTCTGAATACTATCAAGTCGTGGCACTAAGGGTTGTAGAAAATTTTGGCATTTTGAATTAGTAGCTTCGTTTTGTTGACAAAAGTATTTAGCGGTTCCTAAAACGGTTTTAATGTTTTCAATGTGTGGTTTGATATATCCGATATCTATAGGAACCAATACATGTAAATAATCATTAGAAAGTTTTACAGTACCCATTGTTTCAAAATAGATGCCAGGGCTTTCATTAATCTGTTCTATAACATCCAATGCGAGAACGTAGACGCTCGTCGCGGCAATTCTGAAATACGACATTAAGTACTCTATAGCTTGAAATTACTATAAGATAGTCTTATCTTAACCTAATGTAAATATAAAAATGTATAAATGATGTAAAAATAAAAGTGTATAAATGTATATATTAAGCTTCATTAACTTCTGCCAATTTAATCTCGTCGTAGTGATACTTCACGTGTCTACGGTTCATCAATAAAGTAAGAGTATTGTTGCCGTTTATTCGGACAACTCTGAATGGTCCCTTCCAAATGGGTGATAATGCTTTGCGTAGTCGCAAATGGTTTTTAACATATACCATATCACCTGCTTTATATTTTAGTGGTTTAGAATGTTTGTCATAATAGGTTTTTGAGGTCGTTTTAGACCTTAATATGTTTTCTATCGCCTTCTCTCTGGAAAGTTGCAGACGTTGTTGTAAAACTCTAACATAACTATTATAAGTGGGTTCTAGAGAAGATTCATAAACGGATGTGGGAATGAAAGCTTTATGACCAAAGACTAGTTCATACGGAGTGAAATTTGTAGTGGAATGAACTGTTGTGTTATAAGTGAGCATCGCAGTATAGACATATCTTGGCCAATTTGTTTGATTTTCATTTGTGAAGGATTTTAAATACTCTTTCAGGGTGGAATGACTTCTTTCAAGTGCACCCTGTGTTTGGGGATGGTACGGAGTAGACCAAAGCTGCTTTATTTTTAAGAAGGTACATGTTTGCTTGAACAATTCAGCAGTGAAGTTTGTCCCCTGGTCGGTTAGGATTGTTTTAGGGATACCAAACTGAGCAATAAAATGGATTAAACATTCTGAAGTTTCTTCTGCTGTTGCATTTGATATCGGGTAAGCTGCTGAATATTTAGTAAGGTCATCTTGAAGCGTTAGAATAAATTTTAGTTTAGCATTACCGGCCTCAGGAAGTGGGCCGACAATGTCTAAAGCTACTCGTTGAAAGGGTTGTGTTGAAGTTGTAGTTATCTGCATAGGCGCACGGTTAAGTTGACGTAAGGCTTTGTTTGTTTGACAAAGTTCACACTTGCGAACATAATTTTCGATATCACTGCGCATATTACGCCAGTAATATTTCTCTTGGATCCTACTTAACATTCTATTAGAACCTAGATGACCTGCAACGGGAATGTCGTGATTTTCTCTTAGTATTCTAACTATTTCAGTCATACTTGGATATATTATAGTATTTTTATATATGTGCACACTTATGTTAGTGTTGTGAAATAAATACATAATTATATTGTATATCTTTGTAAAAGAGTGAGAGTCAAAAGTATTTCGGAAATCTGTTGTACTAAATTCACTAATGTTCTGTGATATTAATGCAATTTTCAAATTATTCAGACTTTTAAAGATGTCGTCGTAACTATTCGTGTCATAATAGTATACTTTAGTAAAAAGGAAATAGTAGGTGACATCATTTTTATCAATTTTTATAAATGAATGTAACGTTCTTTCTTTGGCAAGAAATTCCGTGGATTCGGGAAGATTACTAATTGTTTCAGTGACGTAGTGGTTTGACTCATCGAGGTCAATAGACGTAGGTATGATGACATGTTTACATCTAGATTTTAATAAATTTTCATTATGTTCCTGGATTTTAGTATTGAATGTCACTGATTTATTACTTAAGGTCTTTAGGTATTTATGATATGTATCGTTATTATTAACGGATTCAATGGATGGCGGAGTAGGAATATCGAAATCATCTGGTATTTCTATGTCGTCTGGGAGCACAAAATCATCAGGTAAGTCAAGTAATTCGGGTAAGCTTAAAGTTTCAGTATTGTTTTCTGGCGTTTCAGGATTATTTTCAGATGTTTCGGGATTCCACGGAAGAGAAAGACGAGAAGGGCCAGCTTCATTGTTAGGTATTTCATTAGGGTTTACGGCTAAGGTATCGTCGGTAGGTTCGTCGCGATTTTGTTGCTGTACAGGATTTACCGGGTATCGTGAAAGGGCATCTGCATTTGTATTTATTTTCCCCTTTTTATATTGGATTTCGTAATCGTACTCTTCTAATTTCAAACGCCAGCGGATCAATCGGGATCCGGGATCTTTACAATTAAACAGCCAATTTAAGGGTTTGTGGTCTGTAATTATTTTAAATTGGCGTCCGAAAAGGTATGGTCTGAAAACTTTCGTGCCGTAAACGATGGCTAGACACTCCTTTTCGGTGACACTATAATTACACTCTGCTTTGTTTAGCGTCCTAGAGGCAAAAGCAATCGGTCTATCTTTACCGACATCACCTTGTGATAATATAGCTGAGATAGCGTAATTGGAAGCGTCACATGTTAAAATGAATCTTTTCGTAAAATCAGGATATATGAGTACTGGGGCTGTTACTAATTTATCTTTAAGTTGTTCAAAAGCTAACTGTTGGTTATGAGTCCAAAGGAAAGGAACATCCTTCTTTAAGAGAGCTGAGAGTGGTTTAGCAAATTTAGAAAATTCTGGTATAAAACGCCTGTAATATGAAGCTAGTCCAAGGAAAGATTTAATGTCCTTGGGACATTTAGGTATAGGGAATTTTACGACTGCTTTTATCTTTTCGGGGTTAGGTTTAACGCCCTCGTCGCTAATCACATGTCCTAAGTATGCAACTTCTTTTCGAAGAAATTCACATTTCTCAGGTTGTAATTTTAATTGGAAACTTCTAAGTCTTTCAAAAACGAGAGAAATTTTTCAATGTGGGAAGATAGACTATGGGAGTGAATTACTATGTCATCTAGGTAAACAAAGCAGTGAAGGCCTTGTAATCCTGATAAGACAGTGTTCATAGTTCTTTGGAAAGTTGCAGGAGCATTTTTTAAGCCAAAAGGCATTCTATTAAATTCAAAATGTCCGTGTGGTACACTAAAGGCTGTTTTAGCTCCATCTGCAGGATTCATTTGGATTTGATGAAAACCTGATGCTAAATCTAAGGTTGAAAAATATTTGCTTTGGCCTAATTGGTCCAAAATCTCACTAATTTGAGGGATTGGGTATGTTTCTCCTATTGTAATGTCATTTAGTTTGCGATAATCTATTACAATTCTCCATTTTTTCTGCCCGGAGGCGTCTTGTTTCTTTGGTACAATCCAAATAGGGGATGACCATGGGGACTTTGAAGGTTTGATGATGTCTTGTTCTAGCATTTTGTCTATTTGATTTTTAACTTCGTCTTTATGTACTTCTGGGAACCTATATGATTTCACGCTAATCGGCTGTGGAGAGGTAGTTTTGATTTCGTGACGTATAACATCTGTGCATGTCAACTGATCGCCTGGTAGATGAAATATGTCGGCGTATTGGCTACATATCTCTTTAAGATAATTTGTTTCTTCTGAGTTCAAATGAGATATCCTTAAGAGGTCAAATAGATGTCGGGTTCTTTCGATGCTATTGTTTACAGAGTTGTTTTGTAAAGTATTCTGTTGGTTATGATCAAATGGATATAAGGTAAGTAGCAAATTAGCATTAATGAGAATAGGTTCTTCAGATGTATTAAGTACGGTTAAATTCACCCTGTTATTAGGTTTTACCTTTACTAAGCAATTTGATATTAGAAGTGAATCGGATATGTGCTGATCGAAAATTATTCCTTCCTGCATTTCAGGGTTTCTCACTGAACACTCGATCACAGTTTCGGTTCGGGGTTCGACTTTGTAGGATGGTTCGTCAAAAGATAGCATAATATTATAATTATTTAGTTCTAGGAAATCCGAATTATAATTAATTCGACAACCGTGTTGTACAAAGAAGTCGTTTCCTATAATACCGTCATAAGGTAAGTTAATGTTATCAAAAACATAGAATGTATGGGATAATTTTAACTGTGGATTGAATTGTAATCGTAATTGAAAACTGCCTACGGTTTTTAATGGATCATCTTTTGAGTCTATACCTTTAATTTTTACATCGCTTTCACACAAAAGTGCATCATTTATTATAGAATTCTTTTTCAGGACACAAATAGATGCACCAGAATCTATTAGGAAGATAAGTGGTTTTGGATTTACAGATGTTTGGAGGGTGACGTAAGGTAAGTACCTTTTTTGTGTATTTATTTCAAAGATTTGATTAAGTTTTATTTCAGGATTTTTTTTATTAGTACAATGTGAGAGACCTTGAGTTTGAAGCTGGTAACTCTGTCCATTGGTCTTTGGAATGGAATGACCGTGAGTTTGGGGCTGGTTACCCTGTCCGTTGGTCTTGGGAATGGAATGACCGTGAGTTTGGGGCTGGTTACCCTGTCCATTGGTATTTGGAATGGAATGACCATGAGTTTGGGGCTGGTTACCCTGTCCATTGGTCTTCGGAATGGAATGACCGTGAGTTTGGGGCTGGTTACCCTGTCCATTGGTCATAGTTTTACAATTGGTATCGACTTGAATGGTAGGGACCTGCCCCGTGCGACACCTAGACGGGACATTTAGTAGTTTAAATTATTGGCTGATTCATCCACTTCATCTCTACTTTCTTCTTCTTCGTTGTTTTCAGTGAAATTTACGCGGGGCGTAGCTTTGTAAAGTAGTGGTTTAGAGGTTGATGTCGAAGGTTGGAATGGGGTGAAAGGTTGTGTTCCATTCGAAAACCTTTTATTATTGTAATCACGAAGTTTGCAATGTTCAAGGACGTGACCTATCTTTTTACAGTACCTACAAAACGGTGAATCTCGGGAAACAGATGTTCCTTGATTATTGCTGACATTTGACCTTTGTTGAAATCGATTATTAAAATCGTTCCGTTTAGGTAGCGGTTCAGTAGGTCTGGGTTTATTTGAATTATTGCGGAAGGAGAATTGTTGAATCTTTTCTTCTGAGATGGCACAATTTATGGCCTCATTTAAGTTTTTAGGATCTCTAGTCCTAACCAAATTAGCAATTCTTGGATGTAATCCCAAAGTGAATGTATGGAGTGCGAGGTCCTCCATAGCAGCTAGCCTACCTACCAGCTCGCTCTTCTTGGAATTCGAAACAGTCACTTCGGTCAGAAGTTTTTGTAAACAGGTTTCTACGCGTAGAGAAAATTGACTAACGGTCTCTTGAATTCCTTGTTTACAGTCTTGTAAATCGGTAAGGAGGTGGGCATAATGCTTACGTTCACCGAATTGGTTTTTCAGGAACTCTTTAAGTGATGACCATGTCTCAAAATCTTTAATAGAACAAGCGGTCTCAGCCTTGCCCTCTAATTGACTTAATATGTATTTTAAAACTACATCCTCCTGTTGCGGAGACGCTAATGAAATTGCGCTGTCACAATTTCTAAGAAAAGCTGTTAACCTGTCTCTATCACCGTTAAAAGGCTTAATAAATTTAAGTACTACATTTAAAGAAATCTCCTCTTCACTTTTAACCTCTTTCAATTCCCTTTTGGAATCGGTTTTCGCCATATTTTATGTTTAAAAGTGTAAGAAAAAATAATTCTAAGACAAACCCGAAGGCAAACGCTTGTATAGTATTCCAAGTTAATATAATGCACTGGTACAACGCAGGTGTGATACTGCGAATACGTGGGCGCAGTACAGGACGGTGGATGTTTATACTAACCACAACAGATAAGAGCAACTTAATAACGACCTTGTTCGCTTAGATGATTATTATAATGTTGAAATAAATATTACAATGTCTATAATTAACATATAAAATGGTCAAAAGTAAGTAAAAGTCTGATTTCTTTAGGATTCTTGGCGTTTCTTCAATAAGATCTCTGGATATAGGTAAGTAGAATAGTTTTAACTCACAGGAATAGTTCACCACACTTCATCTCGGGGACGCTGAAATAACTGCTTACAGGAACCTTTCAGGAATTCTGGTATGACGTCAGTATAACGTCGCCGCCTGGTCGGTGCTGGATACAAGGCTACGCGGTGACATAGGCGATCCGCGGCTCGGTACCACTTATTGCACAGTGGACTCAAGGACTTCAAC
Organism: Catocala nupta; assembly: GCA_963675205.1. Classification (NCBI taxonomy): domain Eukaryota; kingdom Metazoa; phylum Arthropoda; class Insecta; order Lepidoptera; family Erebidae; genus Catocala; species Catocala nupta. Next base: position 22,035,519 of record OY776092.1, on the reverse strand, counting down.
TCTGGATACCGGGATACATCCGGTCTGGGACGGGTCGGTAATGGTTTTCGACCTTTTTGTGAATTCGAATCGGGAGACGCTAGGATGTTGAGATTATCCTTAGGTTGCACGATAACGCACTCACTGGCACTTATAAGGTTTTGGACACACTTCGCGAGACGTTTTTGGGGGAATTTTCGTATCCCACCGCTGCCACCAAATGTTAGAATGGAAAATACGAATGTCTTTTTAAAAAAAGAATTTATTCGAATAAAGAAAAATTATTGAAATTCGGTAAGCGTCTTATTTTATTCACGTTCCGACCCGAACTAAACTAACTATGACTGAGCGTACTGAGACTAAGTGTGGGGTTGCTGACTAAGGACTCTGGTCAGCATTTACGTTAACATCATAGGGATGTAACAGAACGCATGGGCAATTCGTCCCGCGTGGTCTGTTTTGAGAGAACCCAACCAGGTCTCATGGTGGGCATTGAAATCTCCCAAGAACACCAACTCAGCATTCGGAAACTGCTACTGCGCGTCGTCAGGTAATCAAAGAGTCGAGTTGTCTCAGCGTCTCCTGAATGGGATCGGTAGAGGCACATGTAGATTTGGCTGAAAGACCCATGATCTACGTGTACCCAAAGGACAGAGAAGGAAGGGTCCTCTAGGCAGTGTAGACGGCGACAACGTCGAATGTCTTTCTCTTCCTTCAAATTATGTCTTAAATAACTTGGCCTTCTTGCCTTGAGGAATGTAAATGTAAGTGTATTTGCAGATATGGTGAAGGTGGCGCTGTCTTTTGTGGAGCGAGACGCGATAATGCAGAAGTTTGTCGACGAACTAGAAGATTGGAAGGAGAAACAGCAGGAATTATTTAAATGCCAAGTTAGTCAAATCTATATAGTGTCTTGAAACATTATTCATTTTAGTCGCTGTTATTTGTTTTGGTCAAATCGTTGTATTGTGCCTGGAGATTCAGCATAAGAAAATTCCCGTGTATGTTTTTCAAATCGTGGAAGGTCTCACCAAACAGGAGAGCACGGAAGCACTTTTTTTGAATTATATAGTGCCGTGAATCTCATGGATATACCAGAATAAATAACTTAACGGCACATGATCTTTTTATGCGCAAAGTTTGACCCAAACTAGTTGAACGGTTAACGTATGATTGTTAAAAAGCATCAAAACGACTTCAGTATATTAGTAGATTCAAAATTTTAAATTTCGTAGCTTTTCATTTATTTGCTTTAACAAACAGTGACACATTATATAATATAATGTTTATTTATTTATTTATTTATTATAAGGAAACTCAACAGCTTGTTTATAAGGAAACTTACAATTAATGCTAATACAACCAGCTTTGACTGGTTGTTTACAAACTCTTAAGCCAGTAACAGAGTTCCACGACAATTTTTAAGAGGTAAACGATTTACAAAAATTGTTTATATAAAAGCAATCGTAAATATTTATCTTGAGTTGCAGAATTAATCCAAACGTAGATCTTATCCCAATCAACAATAACATAATATAATATTATACAATATAAGATTCGGAAATATTTGAATATGTAGGTTTACATCTAAGAAAGTAAATTACAGTATAATCGTTTGAATTTAACAATAAAGATAACAACTGTTGACAATACAATACAACACAATACAAGACATATTAATTAATTAACATTTTTAGAACATTGGACCTAAATTGGTTCTTAGACAGTAAGAATAGGTCCAATTTCTCAAATTTACTATTATATACACGGGGTAAACGTGCCATAACTGAATTACGAGCGTAATTTGTGCGATGATGAGTCACTGAGAATAGTGCAGTGTGTCTAGTTCGTGTTTTGGGTGTATTGAATTGGAGACTGGACAATAAATAAGGGCTGCTTAGGGTACCTCGTACAATATCATGCAAGAGCAACATATCTAGCATCGTGCGTCTATCAACGAGAGGCATTAAGTTGTACTGCTTACAGTCCTCGCTATAGTTGCCGTGTCGTTTGTGGGTCTTGTAGTTTAGATGCCTTACAAGACGTTTTTGAATACGCTCCAGTTTGTCGACATAAATTGAGTACTGAGGAGACCAGGCCGGACTATTGTACTCTAAAATGCTACGGACGTAGGCGTTGTAAACAACCTTTAGTGTGTCGGGCTTTTTGAATGGTGCACATGTGCGGGTAACAAATCCCAAATTACTATATGCTTTACTTGCAACCATATCAATATGTTGTGAAAGTAGCATCTTAGAGTCCAACATGATCCCCAGATCTCTGATTGTTTCTACTCTCTCGATGAGAATGCCACCAAAATTGTAACCATACTTAAAGGGCCTTGCTTTGCGACTGAAGCTGATAGTTTGACATTTACTGATATTAACAGTTATATTATTTCGTTTATAGTACTCGTATAAAGCATTCAAGTCTCGCTGCACTTTTTCACAGTCTAGCCTTGAGCGGATGTTCAAATAAATTTTTGTGTCGTCGGCATACAAAAGATGGTGGGCGTACTTAAAGCAGTTGTTAATATCATGTAAGTACGCACAATAAAAGAGGGGACCGAGATGCGATCCCTGCGGAACACCGGAAGAAATATCTATAAAGTCAGACTTAAAACCACCCATAACTACAGCCTGAGAACGATTCGACAGATAAGACTGAATCCACCTCAGCAAGTTGCCTCTAATACCAAGCCTTTGCAATTTTGCCAGTAAAATTACATGATCAACACGGTCAAATGCTTTTTCAAAGTCAGTGTATATTGCGTCAACTTGTCCTGAGCTCTCCATCTCGTAGAGTATGTAATTAGTAAAAGTTGTCAAATTTGAGGTAGTCGATCGACCTTTCATAAAACCGTGTTGATCAAGAGGAATGCCGCGCGATATAATTGGATATATAGTGTCGTAAACAAGTTTCTTGAAAAGTTTACTTATTGTGTTAAGGATGGATATCGGACGATAATTTTCTATCGCAGATTTAGACCCTTTCTTAAAAACTGGTATTATATGTGCCCTTTTCCACATCTGTGGAAATACACATTCCTGCAAGGATTTTTTTAGCAATATCGTGATAGGCCGCGCTAAGCTTTCTGCACAATTAGAAAGTAATATTGCTGGAATTCCATCACAACCTGGTCCCTTTGATCTATCAAGGGATTTGAGCAACTTAGTCACGATATCCTCTGTGATTACAACTTGAGTAATGATATCGTCGCCGAAATTGGGTTGTTCCTCACTTACATTTGTTGGTGGGGTAACGGATGGTTCAGAAAAGACACTTTGGAAGAACCTGTTAAACGCTTCGCTTATGCTTTTGCCGTCATTGAAGTACTCACCATTCAAATGAAAGTTCTTAGGATAAATACTACTACCACGCTTTGATTTTACGTATGTCCAGAAAGCTTTAGGCTGTCGAGTGATTGCCTCCTCTACACAAGTATTATGAGCCTGCAAACATTGTTTTTGTATAAAGTGCTGTCTTGTTCGTAAGAGAGAGAACTCAGCGTAATCCCTTGGATTACCGTATTTTTTCCATCGTTTATGTATCTTGGCCTTTTCGTTTATAATATTCTTTAAGCTACGACTGTACCACGCTGGATATCTACATTTATTAATATTTATGTCACTGTAAGGCACATATTTCTCGAAACTATCATTTAATATGCAATAGAATTTTTCAACCGCTTCGTTCGTATTACAGTCATTGAGTAAACTTTCCCAATCTTTGCTGTAGAAGTGTCTGTTTAGGGATGTATAATCACATTTGTAAAAGTTACGACGTGAAGTGGCAGCCTCCTTGAGGGGATTTATATATAAATCATGACACTCGATTATGATAGAGGGATGGTGACTGTCCTCGGGTAATAGCGGGTCCTGACATTTATTCACAGATACATAAGTATTGGAAAAAACCAAATCTAAAGTTCTGTTATTGGCGTTAAGTATGTAGTTATATTGTGACAAACCTGAGAATACCAGATTTTCTACGAAATTTGAGGCAGTATTCTGAATATCATTCGAACCTAGATTAATCAAGCTATATTTAACATGAGTCCAGCGTAGACAGGGGAGGTTGAAGTCACCCACAAGCATTAGAGAATTACTGGGATACCTCTCAGATAAGTATGATATTACACGAATTATATTCTCTATACATGCTAGGATGCTCACTGCGTCTGGCGGTACGTAGACCAAAACGATATGTAGATCGACTGTAGTACCGATTGCATGCGACGGGAGGGTGACACACAAAAGTTCCGCTCGGTCACATACTATATCATTGCGGATATAAGGTCCAAAGCTGCTTCTTACACACATCATAACGCCACCACCTGTTCTCTTACCTGTTAAAGACAAGTCACGATCGTAGCGATATACCTCATATCTACCATCGCACAGTTCCTGGCTTAAAATATCAACCTGCAACCACGTCTCAGTAAACAGGAGAATGTCGTAATCATTACACAATATCTCATTAAATAGCTTAAAGCACTTAGTTCGAAGCCCACGTACGTTTTGGTAGTAAATTACTAATTTATTAGACATTATTAATATAATTAATATATAAAGAAACCACATATTTAAACGCGCTTGACAATAAAAAAAAAGCAACATAGTAATATAACAGTTGCTATTTGAGATAATTCTCTGTCATTTAAGTTGTTCTGCACACTAATACCGAGATATACGCAGGTAAGAAAATATACACATAAAAGACTAGGTTTAATTTTAGATATTATGCAATAAGTCCATTGTACAAAAATTATACATATTTGTATGTAATTTATGTATCTGTCATCCTTTACGATCGCATGCGGTACATATATAGATATCAGCATCAGTGTAATATTTAAAACGATGCATTTAATATCAATTTCTATAATATGTATGTTTAAGAAGTGCCCAGTATTATAATGTATGCAATACCATGTTACAAGCACACAAGACCGACAGGAAAGCACATATTTTATTCTCAGTAAATAATGATTATATATATTATTATGAAGTATTACACGAGATACCAACAAAATTCTAATGTGTATATTTGTGTGTACATATTTTTGTAAGAAGCACCTGAATGTTATTATCTCAAAATTAATGTAAACAAATAGACTACCTACTCTAAATAATAGTGGTTTGTTCATTAGTATAACTCCGCATACAAAAACGTAAACAGGTGCGTTATATCTGTTGCAAAACAACAGGCCGTACTCATCACCGCACAAATCATTATACATACTATTTAATTTCAAGGTGATTTGCTTGCCACTTACCCACAACAATTTACTGCATAATTCTGATGTTTCATTGTGACAGAATACAAAACAGAACATTATACTCCGATCTGTTATAATTATTGAGTATGTGTGAGAATAATTATCAAGAACAACAATAACCAAACTACAACAAATAATTTTAGAGTTTTGTGCATGTTTTAAATTAATGAATTTAATTTATATAGATTATCGGTACTTGCATAATGTTTTAATTTAACAAATATGTATAGTATCAATGCTTATGTTTGTAGTTTATTGAGAACTTCTTGATTGCGAACGAACACAGTGTCGGTTGTTTCTGATTTTCGCATGTAAATTCTACCTCCGCGTACCCACACGAATTTATATTGCAGTTGTTTACCGCACTGGCGCGCCGCTGCGTGCAGAGATTTGTTCTCAGGGGATAAGTTTTCAACGACGTAGACTGCCGTCTTGCTAGTACCCCCGAAGCCTAGGTCACTAGTGTTCAATTTATCATGTGCATTTTTCTTGTTGTGTTGAATTACGGCTGCCAACAGCGAATCTCGGGTTCGGGGCGAGTTTAGTTTTACTAAAATAGAGCGAGGGCGAGGACTGCTGCGATTGATTTTTGCAATGCGTGAACAGTAGTGTATTTCATTATCAGTGATATTGCAATCAACGGCACGTCCCAGCTGTTTCACGATACTTATAACATTCTCCGACTTATTTTCTGGAACGCATAGAATCTCCAAGTTTGAGGCTCGAGACATCTGATCCAATTGTAATAGTTTATGCGAAAGGTTAGCGCATTCACCACGTAGCAATTCGTTTTCCTGCTTTAGAAATTTTACCTCATTCTTACAGTTTTCAAAGTTTTGTGCATATTGTCGTATTGATCGCTTAAAAAATTAAGGGATTCTTTGCAGCTACCTATTTGCTCGTTCATTTCTCGTAAATGAACTTTAAATGTATTATTTAAATCTTCTATGCAGTCTTTCATAGCATTACGTAATTCCTCGCGTATTAGATCTCTCAATTCCGAGCGCAATACATAATCCATAGGTGCAGTAGACATTTGTGGTTCCAACCTTTGTTGCGCTTTACGGCGGGTGACATTAAAAGTGATATCTGCCATAGATGTTGGCGTAGAGGGGCGAATGGGTTGATTTGTATTACCACCCTTTGGTTGTTTACTTGAGCAAATGGGGCATAACCAGCAGTTCTTCACATCCTGGGTGAGTAATGTCACTTCCCCTGGTGAGATGTTCAAGCAAAGGTAATGATAACATTCCTTACAGCGTACACATTCCATGAAGTTATCAATATCTAATTCATTAGTACAACCGGCAGCGCAACGCCTCATTATGATTGTTGTCTTGTAAATATAAATATAACGCGGGTATAGCGGGCTTACGCAGCTGATTTAGACAGAGAGGGAAATTATGGATTCTGTCTCTTACCGTAGCGGTGAGGTATGCGGTCCCCCCGCTCGCTGCTGAGTGCCGCGGACAACACACTAATAACTTATTTTTATTTAAGTTCAATTCACTTTAGTCCAGGTAATTACGCTCCTAACTTGCAAACTATAGAAGCTATTTCCGCGTATAGTGTTATTTAAAAATTACGGAGAAATCGTAACACGTCCACCTCCAACAACAACAGTGATACGATTCGTATGTTGATCTGATATATATGTTGTATTAGACGATTTACATTTAAGCAAATGCGCACTTTATATTTAAGAAAATGCGTACTATGTCACCTTAATATTTTAGACGTACTTGCGACCTCAATTGTATAACTCAATTGTGCTGAATTATTTTATAAATTAATATTTTACTTAGTCATATATTTCTGTTTACATGTGTAGGTATATATGTGTTTGCTCACACATACTTAATATTGTATTATAAATACTCTCATCATGATCAAATAAACAGGCTTTCTGAATACGCAATCGTAGTATTCACTACATTGCTATTCTATTCTTATATTCTGTTCTTTGCTTATTTTATCTCATCTGTGTCTTTTAATTTTAACGCACAATGTTTTTTAGCAGTTTGGCATTGTTCGGTGTGAGACCAGATCATATTACAATAACTAGTCAGAGTTTATGTAATATGATCATATGATATGATGATGTATTAAACTATTATAATCAGTTTTCATAATGTTCCAGTTAAAACGCAAAGAAGAATACCACCTAGAACTTCTAGCCAACGAATGGTCTAAGAAGCGCGTGGAGCTCGAGTGTAAGCTGAGCAAGGGCATCGAGCAGTGTCGCCACTTGGCGGCCGACCTCAGCCGCGCCACCGACGACTTCCGCCTGCGGGGCTACCGCAACACTGAGAGGGAGAAAAAGGTAGGTATACTCAATATAACCAGCCAATCGTTGGAATATCAGACATCATTTAAAACCTATTGTTTCTGGTATGCCGCTGCCACTCAATAGGTTCATTTCATGTGTAGATTCCATTTGGTTAGGTATTTAACTAAAGGTAAACAATCTTGATGTGCCCTTTTATCTTAAAACTCAGTTTAAAAATAAAATGCTGCTAAAGATCAATGTAAATACAACAATAACGATTACTAAATCAATTGAACCGTTAGTCTAAGCAGTAGTTTATTTGTTTAATATGTGTTTGTGTATAAAGTCACATCAAGATTGTTCACATTTAGTTAATTACCTAACCAAATGGAATATAGACTCTTATTCGATTTCATTTGTTAATTGCACCTGAAATACAGTAGATTGAATAGTCATCTTACCTTTACAAAGTGCAACCCATAACGAGTTCAATCGTGATAGAATCCACAAAAACCAATTAGATCCACAAATATTTTAGTCTGGGTGTTCCTTGTGTCCATTTGTTTAGTGTTTTACAAAGTCTCCCACAGTTCAGAAATTAAATCTAGAGCGAAGTGAGAAAGAACTTGCTTGAAAATGTCGAGTTATTTTAAATTGTTCGAATATAAATTTTTGTTTTGTCACTGTCTATTAGATTTAGATTTAATGACACTTGTCTTTGTTCTATGTTGTCATGTCATGTAAAGTTCTTAACTTCAATGGTCCACCTTCTTTCTTGTTGTACTTCTTCGAGCTTCTTTTTAAAGCCTGAAGCATTGGATTCTTTTATAACGACAATAATGATGAAAGCGTAGGTACTACCTATATCACGAATTTTGGTATGATTAATTATGATGGTGAATTATGGGGCTTGTACACATAGCGACACATCAACCTAGACTGTTTGAATTTTGAACTATAAGAAGTTGAACGCTGCGAATCGTGCGAGAGAGTGCGTTACACATCATGTTAGACACCCTATATACACATAACTACGCTACATACAAAAAAATTTGAAAAAAAATTGCCAGAAAGGGACAGTGCATAGTAGTGTCGATGTAATGGTAAGGATATAGCGTAACAAAAATACAACGCACTCTTTTGCACGATTCGCAGCGTTTAACTCCTAATAGTTTATGGGTCTCTGTTGCCGCAGACCCGTATCTTCAGGAGGTTGTTGGAAAGATGGAAAAGAAACTCCAATCTTATAAGATCACTTGTAATGGAATAATTATACAAGATGCTAGTTGTATTTTAGATTTTCGAGCTCTGTCTGTCACAGCTAGTGCGGCCCAATCAACTCTCCGTAGGGACGTGGTTACGTTCCAAAAATAGGCAAAGGACAGTGCGCAGACTGCCACAACCACCCCCCTACGGAGATAAATAGCTTATAATTTATAATAAGCAGAATAAAAAGGTATTTGTTTGGAATGGTTACATGTTTACACACAAAATTAAATATAATATTTAAATATTCTGAATGGTACAAATTATGTAAATAAAAAGAGATAAAATTGTACACAGTAAGTAGAAACAAATGAAGTTTCGAAGGTCTTAATTACGGTACACGCAAACAAGTTACACATCATAAATTTTCTTAAATCTAACATGGCGACCTGACCGAGTAATAACGGGCTGCTGGACCGAGTTTTTAGCTGGGATAGGATTAACAGGAGCTAGAGGGGGGTCCGATGCGGGCGGCGCTACAGGCGGCGCGGCGGAGCTACCAGCGGTTGTGGGGAGAGCGGTGATAGCACCTCGCTCGGGGTCAGGTGACATGTAGGCGGGCTTGATGTGGTCGATGCTGACGTTTACCTTTCTTCCTAAAATATCCAATGTTAACGTTTTATCAGAACGACCCACGATCTTGTAAGGACCCGTATACGGTGGCTGCAAGGCTTTCCTGACGGCGTCATCTCGCAGAAAGACGTCCGACGAACCTGAAAGGCCCTTGAAGATAAAGGTCGCGGGCGAAGTATGGGCGGAAGCCGGGACTGGACGAAGTTCGGCCATCTTACGACGTAGTCTACCTACGAAGTCGTCGGAGGGTTCCGGTTGAGAGGCGCTGGGTACCAGGAGCTCACCAGGTAACCGCAGCGGTTCTCCATAGACAAGTTCTGCTGAAGAACATTTCAAATCGTCCTTGAGAGCGGAGCGTACCCCTAGCAGAACTAATGGTAGGGCCTGGTGCCAGGTGCCATTGTGACACATGAGGGCGGCCTTTAGCTGACGATGGAATCGCTCGATCATACCATTAGCCTGCGGGTGGTAGCTAGTGGTTCGCGCGCGTTTGGAAGCACAGGTAGTCAAGAGGTGGCTGAATAGCGTGGACTCAAATTGGCGGCCCTGGTCGGTAGTGACCGTGCTGGGCACGCCGAAACGCGCGATCCACCCGCGCACAAAACACGCGGCTACCTCCTCTGCAGTGATAGTAGTCATCGGCCACGCCTCCGGCCATCGGGTTAATCTATCTATTGCTGTTAGGCAGTAGGTATAGTTGTCGGAGATGGGGAGCGGACCGATGATGTCTATGTGTATGTGCCTGAAACGTGCGGTCGGAGTGGGTATAGTGCCAAGAGGGGCGGACGCGTGGCGCGTTACTTTGCTGCGCTGGCAGGGTAGACACTCGCGTGCCCAGGAGCGGCAGTCCTTGACCATGCCAGGCCACACGTAACGGTCAGCCACGAGGCGGGCGGAGGCGCGGGTGCAAGGGTGGCTCAAGCTGTGCAGCCGCTCGAACGTCGGCCGGCGGTGCGGCGGCGGAAGGTACGGCCGCGGCTTCCCGGTGGACACGTCGCACAGAATGGTCACACCGCAATCTGGAATAGGTGTAGGCACGAGTTTAAGTGAGGAGTTATGACTAATGACCTTGAGTTCATCATCAACTGCTTGGTCTATAGCCAGTGCGGCATAATCGATGTCGAGCGAGATCGCTTCGACGCGCGACATCGTATCGGCTACGACGTTGTGTTCACCTTTGACGTGCTGGATATCGGTTGTAAATTGAGAAATGAATGTCAGCTGGTTTAGTTGCGGCGGTGGCAGCTTCTCTCTGCGTTGAATGAATGCGTAGAGTAAAGGTTTATGGTCCGTATATATAGTGGCGTGTTGTGCCTCTAATATATGACGGAAGTGCTGCACCGCGGCATAGACAGCCAACAACTCTCGGTAGTAAGCGGGCCAGGTAGACTGACTTGCGGTCAGTTTTTTACTAAAGAAAGCCAAGGGTTGCCAGCCCCGGTTTGACCACTGTTGCAGGCATGCTCCCACGTGCGTGCCGGATGCGTCTGTATACAACCCTAAACGGGCGTTAGGTATTGGGTGAGCGAGCTGAGTAGCCTGGGATAAGCTGTCCTTACATGCATGGAAAGCGCTCTCCAGTACTAGTGTCCAGGGCATGGGCTTGTTACCTTTCAATTTAGAAGCAGCCAAGAAATCAACAAGCGGCGCCTGCGTGTTGGCCGCATTAGGTAGGAACTGTCGGTAGTAATTGATCATACCTAAGAACCACCTCAAGCCTTGCGCCGTTTTAGGAAGCGGGAATTCTTGCAGCGCGGAGATTTTTATCTTCAGGGGGACGTATACCGGTCCTCGAGATTTTGTAGCCAAGGAAGGTAACTTCTTTGGCTCCTAGCACGCACTTTGCAGGGTTAACGATGACGCCGTATTCAACTAACCTCTCAAAAAGAGTGCGGAGGTGTTTCGAGTGCTCCTCTGCGTCCCGTGAGAACAAAAGAATGTCGTCGACATACGGGAAACAGAATTCCAGTCCTCGGACAATCTCATTCATAAATCTCTGGAAAGTCTGCCCCGCGTTTCGCAACCCGAACGTCATATAGGGGAACTCAAAAAGGCCGAAAGGCGTGATAATGGCAGTTTTACAAATATCCGCCGGCTCTACAGGGATTTGTTGGTAGGCCTTGACCAAATCGATGGTGCTAAAAATTGTAGCACCAGCTAAGTTATGACCGAAATCCCCTATGTGACGGACGGGGTAGCGATCTGGTATTGTGCGGGCATTGAGTGCCCTATAGTCCCCGCAAGGACGCCACGTTAAGTCCTTTTTGGGGGCGAGGTGGAGGGGCGATGACCACGGGCTCTTGGAGGGGCGCGCGGTACCTGTCTGCACCATGTCGATGAACTCCTTCTGGGCAGAGCGCAACTTTTCCGGCGCAAGCCGTCGGGGACGCGCCGCGACAGGGGGGCCGTCGGTGGTCTTGATGTGATGCGTTGTGCTGTGCTTCACCTCTCGGTGGATGCCAGGCGGTCTCGTGAGAGCTGGAAATTCCAAAAGAATTTTTAAAAAAGGTGAAACATTCTTTGTGGCTACTGTGCGGATACTAGGCTGATAAAAGTTAGAGACAGAAGCAGGGACAGAGAGTCCTGTCAAACCATCTCGTAAGAGCCTGTTACGGCAGTCGGGCAGTAAGTTGAAATAGGCCAGGAAGTCAGAACCAATGATGGCTGTATAAACGTCAGCGATGATGAAGTTCCATTTGAAGGCTCTGCGAAGGCCAAAGTTCAAGGTGAGTGACCGAATGCCATAAGTTTTTATGGAGGTACCATTTGCAGCACATAAATCATAACCGGTAGCCTTACATGTCGTAGGAGGAAGCAGTCGCTTGGGGAAACAACAGAGGTCAGAGCCAGTGTCCAGAAGGAAACGGCATTTCGTTTCCTTATCCGTGACAAATAGGCGGCGACTGGTATAGTTGCAGTCAGTGGTCGCCATTACTGACTGCCCCGTTGGTTTCCCGATGACCGTGCAGTCCAGGAACAAGGCTGGGTACATTTGGTGGCCTTAAACGCAAACCGGCGATGGTACCAGCACAGACCATCAGGAGAAACTGTCCTGGGTCTAGACTGGGATCTAGATCTAGATGTACCTCTAGACCTAGAGTGCCTTGCAGTCAGTGCTGCCACCTGTTGTGTAAGTTCCTGTACCTGGGCAGCAAGGTCAGCTGTCTCGTTCTTCTCTACTGCATTGGCCAACGCCACAGCCGGTGTGCAATTTACTTCCAGGATGGCATCGGCCAATTCTGCCACCTTCTCTAGTGGCATGTCTGCCTGAGTGGCCAGAATCTGCTGGGCTGATTTAGGGAGGCGCTGCATAAAAAGTTCTCGAAGTATGGAATCATCCGATAAATTACCTGCGAGGAGCTTTAAGTGCCGGAGGAACTGGGTGGGTTTGCGGTCACCCAGCTCCTCACCAGATATAAGTTGTCGAATCCTTTGTGAATCTGAGGTGCTGAACCTCCGGATCATTTCTTGCTTAATCCAGCTGTACCGTTTCCCTTTAGGTGGTGGGTTAACTACCAAGTCCTCCATTTCACTGGAAAACCTGGAATCAATCTGTGAAATAACATAGTTATATTTGGTGTCGTCTGCTGTAATCCCACAGAGATCAAACTGGGCCTCAACATGGGCAAACCACCCAGCAGGTCGGTCCAGCCAGAAGGCAGCTAAGTGTGGGCGGACACCATGAACTGAAAAAAAATTGGAATCATTATGTGCTAGCCTGTTTTGGAGCGCAGTTTGCTGTTTAGCCAATTCCTCATTCTGTGCCCGAAGCCTCTCAAGCTCAGCCATGACCTCATTCATGTCCATGTTTGATTATATAAACCAACAACACGGAATTTATAAAGAAAAAGAAAAGAAAAAAAAAATTATTAAAAGTTAGTAGGTCAGCTCCTGTTACCACTCAGTCAGTGATTAGTTTAAATTCAATTATTAAAAAAAAAAACTTAAATAAAATATCTTAAGGTTATAGTAAGGTATTAGTTCGGGTTAGTTGCTAGCACCAAACACCACATGCGCCAAACACCAAATACACCAAACACCAAATGCACCAAATCGTACCAAACACACTTAGCGGCGAGCTATGATTGTCACTGGAAACATGCGAGTCACACGATGATATGCACTAGAGCACGCTGCTCAGCAGCGAGCTGGCTTACTTCTTGTTTGTTTGAGATTACGACCTGTGATCACGGTCGTGTTGTACTCGAAGGTCACTCGATGCGACGCCCTTGGAAAGGGGGGCGCCGATTTGTTGGGGCACTTGTGAAAACGGTGCGGAATTTACCTCACACCGTTAGGGCGTCGTTGGACGAGTTTGCAGTAGCTTTTATCATGCGACGCGCAATGAAAAGTTTTGTAGCGCGCACACGCACCCGATGAAAATGGCGTCGGCGGCGTAGGCGCTTCTCTTAACTCCAACTTAAGTCGGTAGTCACCATTTATGGGTCTCTGTTGCCGCAGACCCGTATCTTCAGGAGGTTGTTGGAAAGATGGAAAAGAAACTCCAATCTTATAAGATCACTTGTAATGGAATAATTATACAAGATGCTAGTTGTATTTTAGATTTTCGAGCTCTGTCTGTCACAGCTAGTGCGGCCCAATCAACTCCCCGTAGGGACGTGGTTACGTTCCAAAAATAGGCAAAGGACAGTGCGCAGACTGCCACAAGTTAAAAGTCCAAACAGTCGAGGTTGATGCGTCGCTGTGAGTACCTCTCAAACTAGTTAGTTGCCATGAGTATAGCATATTATACAGTAATATTATAAACTTGACGAGTTTGTTTATATGAACGCGGTAATCTCAGAAATATATTTGTGCTAATAACCTGTAAATTAAGTAAGATTATAGGATATATAGCATGACTCTACTACTCACGGGAGCACCATAACGGATAAAACCGTTGGGTACGGTTAGTGATACTACGGTTTTATCTATGAATGTTCTATTTTGCAGCTGTTAGATGCGAAAAAAGCTCTGGAGGCTCACTACACAACCAAGTACCAGGAGTTGAGAGAGGCATCACAGAAGATGGAGGATGACATGAAACATCAACTCAAACTGAAAGATATGAGGGTCGAGGAGTTGTCGCTCAAAGTTCAGCAGCTTGAGAAACAAGTGGACTTGTTGAAGGTAACTTTCAGTTACTAAAAATGTGTGAGACTGCTTTAAATAACACAATTAACCTTTTGACCGCCATAGTCATGTATACATCATCATCATCATCTCAGCCGAAAGACTTCCACTGCTGGACATAGGCCTCCCCCAAGGTTTTTCACACAAACCCGTCTTGGGCCACCCGCATCCAACCGCTTCCCGCAACCCTTACCAGGTCGTCGGTCCACCTTGTATATACATATGTGTAATGTGTTCAGCACGCCACGGTCACGACCACATGACAAATTAATGGATGAAATCGTAGTTTGGCGCACAGAGCACGTTTTGGCTTTTTGACGTGGCGCAATTCCCGAATTTTTTTAAAATATTTTTTCGGATAATTCATGTAGTTCTCTATGTTTGATTTTTTTTGTTATGTTATATGTAAAAGTAAATAGCCCACAACAGAAACCGTTTTGTGAAAACTATAACAAAATTGGAAGCAAAATAAAGAAGCAATTTATTTTTTATATATATTATATTATTTTTATATATTATTATATATTTTAGTTTGGGTTTGAGAGAAAGTAGGGTTATCTCGCTGTCTTCCCTTGCACTTCTGCAAGTAAATAGCCTTTACACTACAATTTGTTCCAGGTATCTTTTTTCTAATATTGACAATGACCCATAGGTATTACCAAATTTAAAAGGCCTTTTTTACTTATTTATTATTAATAGGCAATGAGATTATGGTATTTTGCTGCACTAAATAATTTTGGTTATAGGATATTGTTATTTTTATTTGTTTCAGAATAATATAAAAAATACAGAAAAGGAAGCTGAGAGTAGATATTCTGGATTGACGAAAGATCAAACTGCAAGTCTTATTCAGGAACTGGTAATATTTTATATATAAATAATAATAATAATAATATTCTACCACATACACACAACACTATCTAGCCCAAACTAAGCAGAGCTTGTACTATGGGTACTAGACAATGGATAAACATACATATATACTTTTTTTTTTGTAAATACATACGTATTATACATAGAAACACCCAGACCAAGACAAACATCCATGTTCATGCACACAAATATTTGTCTTGTGCGGGAATCGAACCCGCGACCTCAGGCGTGGCAGTCGGTTACACTAACCACAAGCCATTGAGGCCATGTTTTAGACTTTCGCGATTTGTACAATAGTATTGTCCGATGCACCTTTAAATACTCAATCGCAATTAACACCCGTTGTTTAATGTATACTAATATTATAAAGAGTAAAGATTAGATTTTTGTTTGTTTGTTTGTAAGGATTTAATTAAAAAACAACTCAAATTTTAAAAACTCTTTCGTCATTAGAAAGCTTTATTATCAGTTATCACCGAGTAACAGGCTATATTTGATTTAATAAAAGTACTGTTTCTAACATAACCCGACTTAACCTTGATGTAAGTATACCTCTGCGCGGGGGCGGGCGGAGGCGTTATATCGGAATTCACCAGGGAAAAGATGGAGACATCCTGGTAATACCGACTAAACCTACCACGGTGTTCCTTCTCACAATCTATAGCCGGGGCGCAGGGATTACTCGCGCGTTCATCCTGCAGAACCCGATCTAACCTATTTCTACTCGAGTTAGCGCTTTATATTTTAAATACATACAAACATTTTATAGGTATTGAAAAATCACCACATACCTGAGTCATACCGTACACACATTACTGCATTACTACACACGTACTACATTATTGGTAGTACATCCTCGCTGGTTTCAGCACGAATGGGCCGGATCGACCGGGGTAGTACTACCCTCTCACAGAATACCGGCGTGAAGTAACGGTACACGTACTGTTGCGTTTCGTATTGGCGAGTGAGAGAGCCGGAGGCCAGTTACCCCGATCCTTTTCCTATCCTTTCCATTGTCCTTTCCCTCCTTTATTCCTTTTTAAAGGGCTGGCAACGTACTTGTAACTCCTTTGGGGTTGCGGGTGTCCATGGGCGGCGGTAATCGCTTACCATCAGGCGATCCGTCTGCTCGTTTGCCAACCTATAACATAAAAAAAAAAAGGAACGGCTACACATCAAGTTAGACAACCTATATACGCATAACTAGGCTACATACAAAATAGAGAATTGTCGGAAAGGGACAGTGCATAGTGGTGTAGACGCATCACGGTGCACTAGCGCGTGCAACGACGCCCGCGGCCCCTTCAGCGTGAATAAGACAAAATAACAAAAATATAACGCACTCTCTCGCACGATTCGCAGCGTTCAACTTCTAATAGTTCAAAGTCCAAACAGTCTTGGTTGATAAGTCGCTGTGTGTACCATAACCCTTAGGGGTATAAAGTCGTAAGTCTAACTATATACGACTGCACAGATGGCGTAGTGTTTAAAGTGGTCATATCACCACTGCCACACGGGATAAAAAATCGTGTGAACCACAAATAGTTGTTCCGAGTCTGGGTGTTCTTTGTGTCCGTTGTTTGAATATTTGTAAAGTCTCCCACCACACAGGATTTATTTTTAGTGCCGGAGTTATCCTTTAAAAACTTTTTAGAACTACCCTACCACATTTCAGGGGTATAAACCCGTGCTTTTATGTGCTGACGTCTAATTCGATTCATCAATCTATGTTCAGAGGTACTTGGAAGAGAAGTTGGACAGTGCTGTGCAGTCGAAGTCATTCTTCAAGGAGCAGTGGGGCCGCGCCGTTAGGGAACTGCACCTGGTGAAGCTCAGCACCAGGAAGCAGATGCTCACTCAGCTTCAACACGACAGGAGACAACTTGGGGAGATGGGGTACCGTGTTAATTTATTCTTATATCTCTATATTGCCCGAACGTTGGTTTGCTTGTGCCACCTATCAGAAAGAAAGAAAATTAATTTATTTGACAAAGAAAAATACAATAATAACAAGTTAAATAATAATTAAATTTGCCAAATGGCACCTAGTTCAGCATATGCCAGGCTGATGGATCTAATTATGAATCTAAACCATCCCGGATGGCAGAGTTGGTCCCCGGATGGTTCAGATTCAGAAACACACACTTTTTTAATAAAAATCTGTCCAGCCGTTTAAGAGGAGTATAGTGACATAATATATATATATATATATATATATATATATACATGTACGAAAGAACTATATATAAAAAAAAATTATGACCGATTTTTCTCTTTCGGATAGGACATTATCCGTCAGGTTCGTTAGTGTTCTATATATTCTGACTAGAGACCCGCCCTGGTTTTGCACGGGTAGTACAGAACCTTAAGAAATTATACACCGAAACTATCCTCATAAATCACCCTGTCTATTGGTGAAAACCGCATGAAAATCCGTTCAGTAGTTTTTGAGTTTATCGTGAACACGGCGGAGGACTTTGTTTAATAATATGTATGTAGTGATGAATATAATGCACAGATAGATATTATAGATTTTAATCCCAGACGCAGCAAAAGTTTGTGTAATCCACAAATGGTTGTTTTAAGAATGGGTTTTCTTTGTGTCCGTTGTAAAGTCCCCTTAACACTGAAATTGTATATGTGCAAAGTGGGGAAGTTGTCTTTTTAAAAGAGATTAAATAAGGTTGTAATTCAATTTTCTCTTTCAGACTTGACAACATTGAAGACCTAGGAATAAACACAAATCAGAATCCAGTGGATCTAAAGAAATTGAAGGACGACTTCTATGTGGATTTGTTGGCGAATACGCCCGCTCTCGATACTTCTTTGATAAGTATGTGGTAACGAATATACTGTAAAAAATCGATCTGAAGTAGGAATTGTGCAAATTAGTCTATCGCTGCCAATATCCGATGAAGCAATACAATAGTGTATAACAGTTTCAATGTTTCCGCAGTAACTTGTTTTTGAGAAAGATGTTGAGGTCACCAAGGGGTTGACATGTCTGTACAGATAAAACCACCAATCAAAATAGAATAAGAAAAGAATATACTGATGCGAAGGATGTAATTTCTAAAAATATTAAGCTTTTACTATTTCTTGACCTTTAAAATATATTATAATGTATTGTTCTCTCTTCATCTTATATTTAAAATATATTTCAGACTCTGCAGTACCTGACGAGATACAGATGTTTGACGATTTAAGGTAAGCAATCAATAGAACTTGCCTATTGGCGCACTGAACGCTTTTGCATCTATTGATTGTATGGTCCCGGTTTCAATTACCGGCTCGGAATTATATTTAATTACTATGATTATATGGCATTGGTCATGAAACTTTTGTCACAGCCTTCAATTCTGGCTGATACAAGTACCTACAGCAGTTGATATGTGGATTCGATAGGCCCAAAATAACCTAATTCCTAACGACTAGTTAAGCCAAGACAGGATTTTACAAAAGTTTTGTAAATTACCTATATACTAATCGCGATAAATTAAAATACTATCGAAATACATAAATAAAGGCTTAGGCATTAAGGGCTTGTTTCTCTCTTAACTAACATGCTAAGAAAAATAACAAAATATTTCTAAATCATCATAAAACGTCTTCATAATATTTTTAAGTACAGTATTGATCAGCATTTTTACCCTTATATTACTGAAATTTCGCTCAGTCTAGTAACACTCCACTAAACTTGACAAGGACGCGGAGCGTGGTATACTTTTGGCGGCATTTTTTTAAGGCGTTGGTAGGTGCGAGGCGTAGCGCGGCGCGGCATCGGTGAACCTTTATGATTTAAGTGATACCTAGGTATTATGATTAATAAGTTGTCGGTGTTGCCATGGGTAATCTATTAATATAATATTTAAAAAAAAATTGGGTTCATTTCTTTGATCGATTTTTATAAAAAGATGTCACTTACGTACTCATAATAAGCTACTGTATAACACCTTTAAGGATCGGACAGGTTTATTATACACGCAGTATATTTCTTGCGCAGCTTGAAAATGAAGTACCTAGTCTAATCAGATGACTATAAACAATTTCTAAAGCGGATAACCGATAGAATTTGTTTATACTAGTTTAACTTCTTATAATATGTGTATAGGAAATGCACTCATATTAGCCATGGTTTTCGCCAACACTCGGTGGACTAATTTTAATGTCTAACGTTTGCGTAAAAAAGAAAATGTAATAATAATATCAGTTCTGTGCTACACTGTCCAACTGTGCTGGGCACGGGTGTCCTGTCAGTGCGAGAAGGGTTAGGCCATAGTCCACCACGCTGGTCCAGTGCGGGTTGGCAGACTTCATATATCTTCGAGAACATTATGTAAAACTCTCGGGCATGTAGGTTTCCTTACTATGTTTTCCTTCACCGTTAAAGCTAGTAACGCTAGTAAGCTACAAGTAACGATTTAAAATATAATTAACTATTTTAATAAATTTTCTTTAAAATAGTTTATTATTTATACAGGTTATCCGGTAATTAATGGATAACCTTGAAATGTCTTATAGTAGAACTGAAGGCCGTACAGAAAAAAAATATATATACATATATACAGGGTGATTTTGAAATCATGTAATTCTTTTTAACCACGCTTTCTACTGGTGATATAGAATAACCCTGACCATATTTTTATTTAATTAGAATTATTTTTTTTTGAAAATTATTGTTCCATTTTTTTCGTGATATGGTGTCAGATAGTCATATGTTAACCAACCGAGGCAATTTTATTTTTTTTCTAATTAAAATAAAAAAACATATTAATAATTAATGTCGTAAATAATAACGGGCGGTCCTTTTTATTGCCCCTTATTATTTACGACATCTGTTATTGTTATGTTAATATTTTTAAATTAGTAAAATATTAAGATTGTGTCAGGTGGTTAAAATATGACTATTTGAAATCATTTCATGAAAAAAAGCTGTACTCTAATTTTGCCGAAACCATTATTCTAATTAAGAAAAAATATTGTCAGGGTTATTCTATATCACCAGTAGAATGCATGGTTAAAAGGAATTACACGATTTCAAAATCACCCTGTATATACAGGGTGTCCAAGAACCTGGCGTCCAACTGGATTCCCACGATGCCCCAAGTTCTAACAGTACTCAGAAAAATATTTTAAAAAATCCACCCCATGTACTTACAGAATTATACTGATTTCAAAAAAAAAGGGGAAATGAGCACCCTGTGACATACTTTTGAATGCTGTGACTGCTAATGCTGATAATTTCGATATTTCTTGGAGGTTTTGTAATCTAGGGTATTGCTGTGTCTAAATAGAATGTAAAAATAAAGTACTTATTGTACCATTTTAAAATAAAATATTATTTTAACTAAAGGTGATATGGAAAACTATTGAATTTCGCAACTTTGACCGACTGTAGTGTAAAAAAAATGTACCAAAATAGTATGGCAAGTGACGTCAAATTTTGACGCGTTTATTCCTCTTTTTAAAAAGGTATAATACTTACACATTAATTTGAAAAAAAAAATTTTGATAATATTTTTACTCAACAACCCAATTTTTACGAAGTGCCTACCTACTAACGGTAACTGTCGGACCCTTTCTTATCTTAGAAACTGTTATGTTACTACTATTATTTACTTTGGTTCCAAGAGTGAGCAAGAAGGAAATACACACAGGTAGATGGGTTCCCAGTAGAATAAAAGCAAAGAATGTTAGTTTAAAGATATTTTATTACAATAAATGTTAAAAATGTTGACCACCCGCGGCAATACAAGCTCTCACTCTCCTTAAAAAGGACCGCTTTATGTTTCGCGAGTAACTTTTTTGACGTATCACCTGCACTGCTTGTGTTATCTTCTCACGAAGGTCAGCGATGTCATTAATGGGCTTCGCATAAACGAGCTCCTTCATAGTTCCCCAGAAAAAAAAATCCAGCGGATTTAAGTCAGGTGAGCGGGCTGGCCACGGGATTGTTCCTGATCGCCCAATCCACCTGTTCGGGTATTGCTCGTCCAAAAACTCTCTAACGGATACGCGAAAATGTGCTGGACAGCCGTCGTGTTGGAACCACATATCTGGTGGGGTCTCTTCTAGTAAGTTTGGCAAATCATTTTGAAGAAAATTTAAATATGATTCGCCAGTCAAATTCTCGGGCATCTCAAATGGACCAATAATATTCCCACAGAGAATACCGGTCCACATGTTCACTTTGAACCGGTACTGGGATCTATCTTCTCGCATCAAGTGCGGATTTTCCACATGCCACTCGTGCAAGTTGTGTAGGTTCATGTAGCCATCCTTCTTAAATGTAGATTCATCTGACCACAAAATTTTGTCGATAAAGTTTTCGTCTTCTCGATGTTTTTGCAGGATTGTTTCACAAAACGCGACTCGGCTCGGATAGTCTCGAGGTAAAAGACTTTGCACTCGCTGTACGTGGTACGGATGATATTCTTCTTTTTGGAGAATACTGTGTGCTGTGCTCTTCGGTATCCCCGTATCAGCTTCTATTCCTCGCACAGAGATGCTTGGATTTGCCGACACCGCCTCTAAAACTTCATCGCGTATGAAGTCATTTACGGGTCGTCCTTCACCAGCTACTTGATTGGGGAACCGCCCGTCACATAGTGATCTGTGCACATTAATGAAAACTCGATGGTCGGGATATCGCGTAGCCCTCGGATACCTTTCTCTGTAAAGTCTCGCTGCAGCTCGTCCATTACCTCTACATTCTCCATAAATGTAGTGCATATTTGCGTATTCTTGCGGAGTGTAGGTCGCCATGGTAGCACACACAAAACACAAACTGTCCAAACACAGGCAAAGGTCGTCGTAAAGAGTTCGTTTCAAAGTCCAGAGCACAAAGAGTAATCGAGTCCAATAAACAAAGCTTTAAATCGTAGTACGTGATCAATGGTAACAATAAGAGAGAGGTGCGTAGTAACGGCAGGAGGCAGTGACGCGTACTGACCGTACTGTTATCCTAAATAGCACGATCCCAGATAGCGTCACTATCTATCTCACTCGCACCTCTAACCTTTTTCTCCCTCACTCTTACCTGAATAATGGGGTACCATAAAGAAGAACCAGCAAATCGCAAAGATAGTTTCTGTCTTGCTCCCTCCTGTTGTAATAACGAATCACTATGGTGAGATGCATGCACATACCGTCCCTTACGGTCTAACCTGTTTTTTGAGAGGCCTGTTGTTATTTTTATGAGCATACAACAGTAATTCTTTAGAGGTTAGATTCAATTCGTCGTAAATTTTTCTTTCTAAGAATTCTGTAAGACATCGTAAAAATTGGGTTGTTGAGTAAAAATATTATCAAAATTTTTTTTTTTCAAATTAATGTGTAAGTATTATACCTTTTTAAAAAGAGGAATAAACGCGTCAAAATTTGACGTCACTTGCCATACTATTTTGGTACATTTTTTTTACACTACAGTCGGTCAAAGTTGCGAAATTCAATAGTTTTCCATATCACCTTTAGTTAAAATAATATTTTATTTTAAAATGGTACAATAAGTACTTTATTTTTACATTCTATTTAGACACAGCAATACCCTAGATTACAAAACCTCCAAGAAATATCGAAATTATCAGCATTAGCAGTCACAGCATTCAAAAGTATGTCACAGGGTGCTCATTTCCCCTTTTTTTTTGAAATCAGTATAATTCTGTAAGTACATGGGGTGGATTTTTTAAAATATTTTTCTGAGTACTGTTAGAACTTGGGGCATCGTGGGAATCCAGTTGGACGCCAGGTTCTTGGACACCCTGTATATTAAAAAGTGCAAGCTATATTAGCATAGCATACTTTTGACTGTGTATCTATTAGCATAATTAGTGTTTAATATAATAAAACAACAAAAAACCGATGGATTTCATTCATTTATGGTCGTAGTATACAAGCAAGTTATACATGGTAATTAAAAAAAAAAACACATATCTCAGGTAGTAGTTAGGATAGATATTTTTTCATATTTTTTCTTAACGACCATCAGTTCCACTATTAGACATTTCCAGGTTATCCATTAATTACCGGACATCCTGTATATAGTTCTTCTAAATACATACTTAACCACACACTCGTATCGCGGATAGGCAGAAAATTGATTACGAAGCGGTACATTCCTGTCACATATCTAGCTTATTTCAAATACATTTTACAGGAATACACCCAAAAACCCGATGAATGAACGACTGAACGAGTTGATAGCTCAGCGCGATCGGCTCATACAACAAGACAGTCCGGACGAAGACCTGGTCAAGAATCTCAACCACGAGATACGCAACATGCTACTCAACTGTGGCACGTGACCATCAATCGATTAGCTACAAATTACATCAATACAGAGAGCCACTTCTCTTAAATATTTTCAAAATATAGTGTCGATCTCGACTTAGTGTAACTAATAGTATTCGCCTATAATCTTCAGTGTCACAAATGTTCTCTTAAATTTTCATTATATATTTATTATATATATACATTATCTATTTGTTTGTGTATTTTTATAACTTATCTAATGACTTTTATTCTTTTTCTTTTTGAAATTAATCTACTTTATAAGTTATATACATAATATAAACAATTCTTTAAAACTAACTTATACCTAAAATATTATGAAACAGAGAAATAAAAAAGAAAACTAAAACCCTCTAATAGGCGTCATAGAATTCCTCCGCATCACAGTCAACTGGTAGTGTGCCCAGAAGACTGGCAGCATTGCCACGTTGAATGGCAATGCTTATCCTTTCCGCGAAATAAAGGCCAGCCCTCTGGTCACGGGAAGCGTCGATTAACCTTTTCGCTATGTCTCTATAAAGAGCACGAGCACTGGGACCCCATGACCCTAGCGTTTCGACCCCAAACGGCTCAAAAACATAATCCCCTGCCAGGTTTTTGTATTTGCGCCGCTTGAGAGTCTCCGCGGATGCAGCAGCAGCACCAGCACAACCCGCCGTACTGGGAAGATGTGATGGCGCAAGGGTGTCTACACACGTTGCGTCCCACACCAAGGGCCTACCCATCTTCCAAGGCATCAATGACATACCGTCCGGTCTCTTTCCATCGTCACGCGCCAAACCATTAGGTTCAAGATGAGCTGGCACGCCGGCGGTGACAAGAGCACGACGGATAATGTCATTAAGGTTGGCGTGCCGCGAAAAACGACCGGCACTCCTGCTACATGATAGGCCATGGTGGCCAAGGCCATCGACGGCTTCACCACAGAGCGGCCCGTCCCACCGACTCTGAGAGAATAGATCGGATGGCAAATCAGAGCTTGGACAGATCATTTTCCAAGCGTTCACTGCATCGGACTTGCACGACACTTCCGAATTAACCAGTGTGGGAGCTAAAATTTTCCTGGTCAATTCTTCAGTGCAGTGGACCGAAGACAGGAACGCCGGTAAACTGACATCACTAATTTTGCGAACGCCGAGGCCACCCAAGCGAACTGGTAGGGTTGCCTGGAGCCACACACGGTCGTTCATGGCCAAATTTTAAATTTTGCTAAGTGTATGCCGAATAGTATTGTCAATTTTATCCAAAAGTATTAAATGCTTCCAAAATTGAGAGGATCGGAGGGCATGTGTGAATTTAGGAACGAAGAGGCAATAACGAATGATTGTATAAGCCGAATGAATATTAATTTTGAGTAGTCGGTCTGAAATTTCACAAAAATTTTGGATCTTCTCATCTATGAAAGACTCGAATCCCTCCTCCAATACGGGAGACCTTTTTCTCTTAAATTAAAATAAACATGAAATGTGGTGTGTTCGTCTCGCCATTGCGACTGCGCCGAGTATTGTGCGTTCGCCTACACAGGACCAAAATTTGTGTTATCCTAAAATAGTTCATCCGAATCTGGGTGTCCTTTTGCTTCCGTTATTTGAATATTTGTAAAGTTCCTCCCGACACAAATTATGCTTATACTCCATTTAGTTAGGTACTTAACTAAAGGTAAACAATCTTGATGTGTCTTTTTACACAAACAAATATTAAACAAATAAACTACTGCTTAAACTAACTGTACAATTGATTTAGTAATCGTTATTGTTGTATTTACATTGATCTTTAGCAGCATTTTATTTCTAAACTGAGTTTTAGATAAAAAGACACATCAAGATTGTTTATCTTTAGTTAAGTACCTAACCAAATGGAGTATAGTGCGGTCATTGTCTTTTTAGATGATTTCAGTTCACTTTATTAGTCTAGATCGGCAGTCTATTTTGAATATATTATTACGAGGATAAAGGTTTTTGCCGGCTGGCTTAGTACACCGTGAGAAAATATACCTATGCACTAACACATTATGTAGCGTTGTATGTGCGCTTAATGCGAGTTTGCTGAATATTCATTACTACGTTTTGTAGTACAAAGGTAGCAAAAAAGCATATTATAAAAGCTTGCATTGGCCTATCTAGATTGATTTTCTAGGAAGGTCTCCGGCCCGTATAACTTAAATGGGTATATACCGGGGTAGACATCATACAATTCTAAGGTGGGCGTTGCCCACCTGCCCTACTTATATACTCCAATGATCGCTTGTAATACGAAAGCCATTTGTCGCTTGTTATTGATTAGGAGTTAAAGATGGGATGATAGCAAGGAAAAGGTACTTACTAACCAAATTGAATACAGTAACTCGGTTAACCTTTTGAGTCGCAGCGACACATCGGCGGCCAGACAATAGGTTAAATCATGTTACATTCCAAGACTTGACAAGTTCATCTCAACCAACGCTAGGACGCTTGCATCCGAGCTTAACCAAACTATTTAAAATGCAAATTTTGTTATGATAGGCTTCTTTTGTTTGAGTAGCTTTTTTGTATTATTTTTTTATTTATATCTGGATTGTGTAACAGTACTTCCTCGAATGATTTATCGTCCGATCTTTATTTTTCCATTTATTGGCCATTTCCACCCGACTTACCTTATCCGATATTCGTGTCTGTGTGAGTGTATCTGTTTTCACGAATTGTATTAGGCCGGCTTATGTAGCTATGTATTTTGTGGCTTTGTGTACCTAAATTTTAATCGTTATTTGTTCTATATTGTTATTTATTATCATGTTAATTTGACTCATGAATATTGTTAATCTATTTTGTGTGAATGAATGCAGTAAGATGTTGTTAAAAATAAATGCTTACAAATATTTGGTTAACGATATTTTTTTAAATTGTAATTAATCAAGGCGGTCAAATCCCAGGCTTATGGATTAAAAAGTTTAGCAATCGTTCGGTTATAGTAACCCACTAAAACCTCATATGACTCATGCTAAATGCAACTAAGTTTATTTGTTACTATTTTCTGTCCGCGGCTTCGTCCGAGTGAAGTTTTCGGGTACGCATATCGTAATGAAAAGTAACATATTATACGCGTTAATACCGGACATGATCTATGTTTCAAATCCGTTTAATAGTATACAAATGTTTTGAATAACATTAGATGTATTACATAATGTCACGTTTACATTCCGTGGTAGTGTGCCAGAGAAGTATTTTACACTCGCAAGTCACATTTCTCTATGGTTTAGTCCCACGTAGTAAAAGCGAGCCTATAACCGTTTTCCGGGCAGGGTTCTGTGCTGCTATTGAGAATTTTTCGACAGGTACACATTTGCCTGACCGAGAATCACTCCGCCTCTTTCATAGCCTTCATCAAAGTCTTCAGGGATGACGACTTAGATGCGCTCTTGACGAGGACCATGGATTAAACCAAGGCCCGGCGCTACAATATAATTTGAACTTATGTATGTTAGCAGTCAAGCAGCCAGGAAGAAGAAAATCATTCAATTGGCCTAGCTATAACTAAAGCTACTAATAAGCAGAAATAGTTTCAGTTTGCTTATATGCTCTTCTAATGGGTATTAAATATTATATTATGATTAAGAAATATTGTGATAAATGTCTTTTACATTAGGAGCGTGTAAAAAGAGATTCAATCTAGATCGATCTTTATTATAATATCGTCATAGTCGTAGAACAAAGTCGGTTCCGCAAAACAGTAACTTTACAGTACGCCATTTAACAGTTTATCAATTGGGTATTAGGGTATATTTTAGAAACCGCTAATGCCATCTGCTTGAAATTTGCATATGTTGTTCTGTTTCTGTATATTTATAATATTTTCTACAAGATAGATTCTTAATATTACTCAATTTAATAAAATATCACATGCGTCATTGTTCTATGAACACTCATGTCTCGTATGTTATCATACGTCGTTGTTTTGCAGAAATTCTTCTTATTTCACATGACGCAAAGTAACTTCCGTCGATGTTTTAGGAAACCTCTAACAAAATTTAGTGACGGTTTTCAAATTGATAGGTTAGTAAATGAAAAATAATTATATATTATATGGCTTACATTTATTTTGATCATATATTATCAGATAAACTTTAAAAACACAAAAATCAAATTTATGACACTAAAAGTAAGAGATCAATCGTTTTAAAAATCAAAAGATTTGTAAGAAATCAAAGAAAAATCTTAATCAAACAGTAGTTAATATTAAAAAAATATAATGAGGAACATTATTGCTTATAAGTATTAGTACAGTAAAATCAGTCTCTAACGTTACTCTTATAATATTGGAGTATAATCAGTTGCAGTATTATCAGTCTCAAACGTTAGTCTTAAAATATTTTAGTATCATTACCTATAGATTTTCTTTTAATTATGCAGTTTTATTCAGAATCATCATCAGTTTCAGATACGGTTCTTATTTTTAGTAGGTCTTTAAAATCAGAAACCATATCCTGAGTTACATCTCGCACTTCGTATGGGTTTGCCGATTTTGCCCATCTAATCAAAATCTGCCACTCTTATAGAGTATAAATGAGTTTGTGTTCCCCAGCTCTTTCTATAACTGAATGAACAGAATCACCCTCGTTTTGGGTATGGCCATTTTTAAAAACCGATGAGTTATGGAGACACCATACTACCTTGCTGTATCTGTATATAGTGAAAATATAATTCGGTTATTGTTTTGACCGCTGTAGTTGTCCGACCAAAACCTAAAATCTGTAAATCCCTTTCCTGAAAAATCTTTGATAAATCCGTAAAGGCAACTAGCAACCTCATTTGCACCATGTTTTGCAACGTTCTAATCGCATATATAACAGTAGCTCTCTTTAGAAGCCATGTTATAAATTGTAAAATTATAACAAGAGAGTTTGCGTTTGTAATAAAGTATGCTCATTTGACCATGGGGACAGGTTAGAACCTTTTGGAAATCAAATGTCGCGCATAAAATGGTGCCATTGGACTTGATTTTATAGCTTCTACCTTGTCATTGTTTTTTAGCTCTCTTGCAATATTTTTGTTTGCTTGATGTTTTTATAGTCTGTTTTGATTCCTTCTAAAGGGTTACACTTTTTTGGTTTTCACACAGGTTTTTGGGATATAAAAAGTAAGATTAAATTGTCTGTTTACAACATCTCGGTAGTGTCGAAGAGTTGTAACTTTGTTTGAATATTTCTCCAGGTTAGGACACTCCTTATACATTTTAAGCATTCGAGCAATACTCAGACTACCGTCCAAGTACAGTCTTTTTAACGACTTTCGACAGTACGCACTACTGTCGAAAGCCGTTCTAAAAACTCAACTGGCACAAACGAAGTAACGTGAGCACACACAGATAGTAGTATTTCGTTATTAATCAGTTTTCTGTGATTATTATGACGCCCTCTCAAGTCTTGTTCTATAGCCGATGGTAGCACCATCGTACTTAATCCATGCGGTTCTTGTCAATCGTTATAACCGACATTGTCATTGTTTTTCTTTGGTAAAAAAATATAAGTTAACTCTCTTTGGTGTTTTAGTTCCCGCCGGAATGTTCTAGCTTTGAGTTATTTCGTGGTGTAGTTAGCAACATACATTGCTGCTCTTTTAAACTTAATTCCCAAAACTTTGTAAATACATCAACACGCTACTTTTCTGAAACTTTGCTGGCAAATTTAAATTAATTTCATCAAAAGTACGCCCTCTCTTAGAACAATAAGTCTTCCCTTGATTTTTGACACTTTTTCTCTTTATATCCCTCCAATTTTCACTGTTACGAACTCTTTTTCCCTTTATTCTTCAGCAAGGCACTGGGTTCTAGAAACGGGTGATTAGAGTCCGTACCCAGAGTATCTACTGAAGATGGACGCATACTCATCAGGTTCGTGTAAGCAAAAAGGGTCATCCCATTTTGCATGTCTATTAACAGGGGATGGGACTGGCGTATCTTGTACTGCCGATTGCAGCTCAGGCTCTTCAATATTATTATTATGACTAACTGTAGAAGGTGTAGGTTCATCTAGTAAATTACTAAAAATGGGAGTCAATGGCATTGGAGACTCTTGATCATGCAGAGAATGCAGTGATTGTGGGCAATTACTGATATTTTCGCTGGATGGATGTCATTGGGTCTGTAGGCATATAGACATCTTCAGTAATAACATCGTGTACCTGTACGGGAGTCGTTACAGAGGATTTATCTTGGAAACCTGTAACCGTGACCGATTCCTACTAATAATCATTTCTTGAAAATACATCAGCCCACATACCGTGCATTTCTTCAGACGATAGCATTGCATCAGCTCCTGGTGGTAATAGCGGAAAACGGTGCTTTTCAACTGTAAAATTAATTTTATTATTTGTTATGTTCCAAAAGTGTAAACAACGTAGATAAAATCAAATAATTTTTTTTTTATTGAAATTGTAAATTAATAACAGAACAACGACGTATAAGAAAATCTGCGCAAAGAAAAACGGCGGTTGTGCACATTCGACGTGCACTTATCCGTAAAAAAATGACGGTTTGTATCATACGTTCTATAAAAGTACGTAGAACGATGTTGGGTTTTAATTTTCGACACCGAAAATTAAACTGAATGTGTTAATTATCAAAATCGCTGTACAAAATAGTAGAAGTAATAAATTTAGTATTCACTAATAAATCGCGATACACAAACTGGCACAAACTTCAGATTTCCACGAACAACGACGGATTTGACTCACCGTCGTTGTACAGCGGAAATTTAAAAATAGCGTATAAATTCGAAATAAAATATTTAAAGAGGCAATAATAACTTACCTGTTGTATGAGAAAACTGTTCTTCGGTCTCATTTGTAGAAAATTAGTCAATTTGTTGATTATTGACATATTTATTCGCTTTGTTTAATAAGGCTAATAATAAAATTTCTGAACATTAAACATAACAAATAAGATGAAATTAAAATAAGTTAACGTACTATTGACACGCGTGACCTCACCTAGAACATCGGTGGCACTAATCATACACCGCGCGCGTGCGGGGCGCGGGGGATAGGGTTCAACGCTGTACAGTGGCGAAATTGTTAATATGTCATTTTACTGTGTTTAGAAATAAAATCCGTCAATATTCCAACTCTGCATCTGGGTGGTCTCAAATAATATATGTAAAAAAAAAAAATTAGCTTATAAAGCACGACTAATAATGTAATTTTATGAAAAATATAAAAAATGAAAATTATCAGAACCGTCGTTGTTTTATAACTATGACGATATATTCCTTGATCGAAATATGATATGATATTTCGCCTAGGTCTTTTGAATTAAACTCGACTATCAATTTATTTTAATAATGTTTGATTACAAGTTAAGAGCTGCATTTGTAAGACAAACAACAAAATTATTATTACACTATATAATGTTTAATGTAGCATTAAACTATATAATGTTTTAGGTAAATTACTAGCAATAAATGTAGAAGCAATTTGAAAAAATATATTATCATTTCTAATAATTTTATTTTTACAATACATTATACTATGCTTCTTTTGCGCAGTTTTTACTAACGAACTACTTACGTTTTGCTAAACGTAAAATGACAGATACTAGATTCATGTTTTTGTGTTGTTACGAACTAAACTAAGTTACATCATGGTTACATCCTTATTCGAATGACGTATCGTATGATTGCAAATCATTTGACGTATTATTTTATTTATTCGCGATTGATTCTGATCGACCAAAAGTAATTATTGTAGATTTTATCGAAGAAATACAGTAAATGTTTACAGTGTCAGACACTTTATAGCGTATAACAATATTTCATGATCGCTATCTTGTGCTAAGTCATGGCAAAAACTAAAGTTACGGGCGCTACAAGCAGACTAAAGCAGGATTACCTCAGACTTAAAAACGACCCTGTTCCATATGTGACTGCTGAACCAGTGCCGTCAAACATTTTAGAATGGCATTACGTAGTTAAAGGACCAGAGAAAAGCCCTTATGAGGGTGGATATTATCATGGTAAAATTATATTTCCGCGAGAATTCCCCTTCAAACCTCCATCAATTTATATGATTACGCCCAACGGCAGGTTTAAGACAAATACGCGATTATGCCTGAGCATTACCGACTTCCACCCCGATACATGGAACCCAGCGTGGTCAATATCAACGATATTGACTGGCTTACTTAGTTTTATGTTAGAGAAAACACCTACACTGGGCTCTATAGAGACATCAGATTACCAAAAACGATGTTTGGCGGCTGAATCTCTGGAAATAAACATCAAAAACAAAATGTTTTGTGAACTGTTTCCGGAATATGTTGAAGAGATTGAGCTGCAGCTCAAACAGCGACAGGAGGCAATGCTGCATGCAGACAACACCAATGCTACAAGTGAAAGTGAAGTGATAACGGATCAACAATCAAATATGTACTACATTTTGACTAACTTATTTGTGTTGGTAGGCTTTGTATTCCTTGCATACATGGTAAAGTATGTTTTAGTCTCCATATCTAATGATTAGGCAATAGTTATGCTGTATTTTAAATGTAAATATTGTAATTTATTTTGTAAATACATTTATTCCATTAGAGGCAAATTTTAAGTTTATATGACATCATGCTAAGCATATAGAGTTGCTGTTGTATGAATCACTCATGTATTTGAATAGAAAGGTTTATTAGCTAAATTATCTATATTTACACCAACAGCATACCAGATTTGTATGAAAACTTTCAAGTTATCAAAATAAATATTCCAAAAAATTTGTAATGATTTTTCCAAATTGTCTTTACTTCTCTTTTGTTTTTATTAGTTACCATCATTCTAATATTATATTAGCTTTATTACATGTGTAGGTGCACTATTTATTCATTTGATCTATAATAATTATGAACTTTATTGTAATGTAACTTTGCTTTGAAGCATTGAGAATAATTTGCTAGATTAATAAAAACTGTTATTTGCTGCCTTATTAAATATTACAAATCACAGTGTGTAATTAAAAACAATAATTATTTAATGTTAAGGCACCAAGAAACTGCGAGCAATATAAAGTATATTCGCTCTATAATTAGAAAGTTTATTTGATGGATAGCAAGCTAGTGTTTTTAATTAGAAAGAGAATAGAGTAATGTGATATTAGATTTTCACTAATTAACATTCTGAGTTGAGAAGAGATCGCATTATAGGTCATATTAAATGTGATTGTATGTTGAAATTGGCAAATTTTTCATGACACTACTAATTTCAATACATAAATTTTAAGCTTAAAGCTATGCCATTCATATACATGTTAGCAGTGTCCATATTCATATACACATCTACAAAACATAATAGCTAATACTGTTCCATACCTACAATGCAATGTTGATATGAGTCATCATAAATCAATATGTAGGTATATGTATATTCAAACTCATTTAAAAAAATATGTAATCCCATTTAATGCATTTAAATTATTATTGTTTTGTCCAAATATGTATTGCAATGAAAAATGTTGACTGTTTGTGACTGGTGTTTAGGTACTTTGAGAAATTTAAAACTGCAAGGTCGGGTAGCCTTCTGTTTTAAAAGGAAAACCTGTGTTAAACTAATATAAATATATACAACCTTAGAAATAAATATTTATATACCTATATCTATTTTCTCAATGTTGAAAGTGGGAAAGAAAGCATTCTAATTTATTCTTCGATTTAAAAACATAAACAATAATATATATTTGTTTGATTTTAATCTAATCTGTAGTTGTTTCCATACCTGGCCTTGTATTTCAAATTATAGAATTGTTAAATCTGCACATGTGGATAAGAATGATGTTTTAGATGTTATGCTGCACACATGAATACAAACATAAGGACTGTAATCATTGTACTATTGATTTTTGCAACTGCAAATGTTTTAAAATCTAGTAAAATGTTATTTTTTTATGAAGAGTTGTTTGATTTATGGGAATCCTTTGGGAATAATTGAAAAACATTGTTTTATTAACCCATTTATTTACTTAATAGGTATTCAGTATCATTTCCAATAACTTTTATAGTTTATGAAATACTATAATATATTTGAGATGAATAAAAACACAAATTTCATTGCATACATAATTGGCGAGTTTTACTTACTAGTGTTGTTTTTATTCATCTGAAATATATTATGCAACCAAAATATGTCACAAACCCGACTATTTGTATATACATTAAAAGCTGAATGTGGATGACTAAACACTAGTCAAGATTTTGATAGAGTATACCTTGATACATTTGTGTCTCATAATCGTTTTAGGAGGTGATTGCAATATTATTTATTATTAAGAGCCTAATTGGCGTCCCACTGCTGGGCAAAGGCCTCCCCTTCCGACTTTTATCTATCTTGATCGCTTATTATGAGTTGCCATGATCAAGCTCGTCTTGCCATCTTCTCCTGGGCCGGCCCCGTTGTCGCTTCCCGTTACTTGGCATCCACTGTGTGGTTGTTCTCGCCCATAACTCTCCTGGCATACGGTATACGTGGCCCAATTCCACTTTAATTTGATGCTAAGTGGCCTACATTAGCAATTTGAATTTTGGAACGTAGTATTGAATTTCTCATGCGGTCTGTAAGTCTGACTCCCAAAATACTATGTTCCATTGCTCTTTGACAGACCCCAAGAGCGGACTTTTGATTTTTTGTCATTGACCAAGTAGCAGTTGAAATGTTATAATAATAAGAAGTATGCAGCACACTAAAGTTCGACCTTTTCTTTGTGTACCTAGAGGTTACCATCAGTTTGCCAGTTATATAATTAATAAATGTTAGTGGTAGGTGATTTTAACATATTTTTATAATATTAGAACTATTTGATCAGTCCTCTAAATTCCCAGTCATAATTCCATACAATCAATTAATTGTGAAACCTGTACACACGGCTACACATCAAGTTAGACACCCTATATACGCATAACTACGGTACATATAAAATAGAGAATTGTTGGAAAGGGACAGTGCATAGTGGTGCCGATGTAATGGCAAGGATAGAGCGTAACAAAAGTATAACGCACTCTCTCGCACGATTCGCAGCGTTCAACTTCTAATAGTTCAAAGTCCAAACAGTCTAGGTTGATGCGTCGTTGTGTGTACTTCTTCCAGATATAGAATAACCACTGTAAACTGCTCATCCCAATTACAATTAAAGATCTTCAAAAGGTCTATGTATTGGACCAAACTTCTGGTCTGAATGAGAATATGTACTTTATTTACAGTCTAACGCTGAATAGTACTGAAAACATTGACTTGTGTATTTGAATGACATTAATTGAAGTCCGAAATTAATAATCTATCTTGTATATGCTTTACCTACTACAAATTGAAATTTGATATAAGCTCCACAATAGTTGTCAAATATCTATTGCTGGTAAGGAAAACAATCGAAGGATAGATTATTAATTAATTCATCAAGTCATCTGATGCCATATTCTAGAGCTACCCTTTAGCAACAACAGTTATAAGGCAGCTAGAGGTCTCGCCTATAGCCGCCTCAAGGAACATTCATGTTCGCAAATACGCATAAATATTAATTATGACAAATATATAATTATACTACTTTGTTACAGTATTAATATAATTTGCAATACATCTTATTGGAGTTTCAGAACTATAAACACATCATAAGTATATTGAATCATTGCTATACATGATATTTACTTTAAAAACTAACAATACTATACTTAAATCAAAGTATTTTAATATAAAACCATCCACAAGATAACTGGAAGAATGGGTTAAACATTACAATAATCCTACGTAAATATTTTGTGAAAAAATAGCATCAGAAATTTCTGCTGTCTTGGTGTTCATAATGAGATAATTTACATGATTTTAATATAAACTACTTAATTGTCTTTAATATCTTCGTCTTCCTCGTCCCAGTCACTGACCAAGCTTTTGATATTATCAGTTTTGGGTGTTTTATCCATAGTTACTTCAGTTTCAACCTCCTTATTATCTACTGTTGGGTTATCAGAATTATTCTCTTCTTGAGAATCATTGTCCTCCCAATCATTCAACAGTGACGATATTTTCTGTTGGGTTTGTGGATTATTTTGCACAAGAGAAACTGATGTTTGTGCCGTTGATGTCAGTTGAGTTTCCTGTGGGCTAAGTACAGTATCCTCCGGTATTGAGGATTCACTTTCTTCAGTTTCTACATCAGGCAATGGCCCAATAGTAGTTAGTGAAGGGCCACTATTTACATGATTTTGTACTTCTAGCTGAATGTTTTCTATTGTTTCCTCTAATTGTTGTGATGGTGGTATATCTTGTATCGCATCAGGAATATGTGCTACGGTACTGGGTGTATCCTCAACAATATCATATTCATCTTCAGACCACTCTGATGCTAAGTTTTGAATTTTATCTACAGTTTCTTTACTAAATGGTTGTGGGTCTTCTTTAGCGCCATGGTCGTTTATATCAACAATATCATCATATGCCTGTGATTCTGGAAGGGGTTGCGGATCCTCTAAAGAAGAACAAAGATTTACATTTTCTGATATAACAGAGTTGTCAGTTACAATCATTGGATTTCCAATTTGTTCTTCTGGAGTAATTTCTGTAGTAGATTGTTCTACATTCATTCTTTCTGTTTCTATTTGATTTTGAACATCTTGATTCATATCATGAACATCTTGATTCATATCATGATCTTCTTGATTCATATCATGATCTTCTTGATGTACATGATGAATTTGATGTATATTGTGAGCATCTTGATTTATATTGTGAACTACTTGATGAGCATCATGCACTTCTTTAGGTATGGCATGAACTTCTTGATGTAAATCATGAACTGCTTCCTGTACTACATCATGAACGTCTTGATGCACTGCATCATGATCTTCTTGATGTACATCATGTACTTCTTGAGGTACAGCATGAACTTCATGATGTACATCATGTACTTTTCGATGTACATCATCTACTTCTTGTTGAATATCATGTACTTCTTGATGTAAATTATGTACTTCTAGATTTGCATCATGAACTTCTTGATTTACATTATTGGAAAGAACTTCATGATTAACATTACCCGAAAGAACTTCTTGATTTATATTATTAGAAAGAACTTCTGTTAAATTTTCATGAGACATTTGCATAGGGTCAATCATAGCAGTTGCTTCCTGGTCAACAATGCTTTCCCTTAAAATATCTGTTTCCATTTGAGTCTCAGGTATGTTATGGGATTCTTCTTCAATCTCTTGTGCTATAGCTTGACTTATATGTTCACTGTTTACAACACTTAATTCATTTGCAGTATTAGTAACTTGAACATCTTCAGGTACTATTGTTTGTGGTACAGGGGTTAAATGTACTTCTGGAAGCTCACTTAAATTATTGCTAGTTTCATTCTCAAGCGACTTAATTTCCACATCACTTACATTTTGTAGTTCTGGTTCGTGATCCACAGGCACTTGTTGGGTAGGTCCACCTTGAATATTATCTTGCCAAGTTGTGTCAGTTTGGCTCTCCAGTGCACTCATTACTGGAGTAGAGGTAGTGACGGTTTCATAGTTTTGTGTAATGATGGCAGAAGATTGGACAAATTGTGATCCTATTCCCCCTGTTGTAAGAATTTGATATTGTTTATTTTGATCAACAGGATGGCTGTATACTACTACAATATTAGAATTATCTGTTGAAACAGCTTCAGTCACATTCAAAGGATAATCTTCTTGGATAATCATCATATCATTTGATTGAGTGTTGTCTAAATCTATAGCAGCTGTTTCTATTGCTGAAGTATGTGGTGTAGTAAGCACAGTTAATGTTTTGTTTGCATCACCATTGTCAAATAATATACGATGATTTGAAGATATTAAGGCTTTGTACTCTTCTTCATTTGATACCACAATTTGTATTGGCTGATTTACATTTGTTGTCTTTTTCATTAAAATGCTGCGCTGTGCATCATCTAACGTTTTTGTATTATGGACATCAGTATAAGCCATGGAAGTTGTGGGTTGAACTGACTGTAGAGATGCAGGTTCTATCATATCTGTAATAACATATTCATTACTGCCAGACTTTGGTTTTCTGGGTATGAGCTGATTATCCCTCAAAATGTATTCAGTATTATCAATTAAAACTATTTCATCATCACTGTGGTTATTTATTGGTGGTGATGGAATGCTGATGTCTTCAAGGAAATTACTTGGAGGTTCAGGTGGAGCTGGCTTTCTAGCAGGCTTTGCTTTCTGTGCAGGTGGTTTTGGAGTGCCAAAACCAGGATTTAATATTTTCTGTTTGGTATTTGAGATCACATTGTGTTGTTTTCTAGGAGTTAGTTGTATATCGCCATCATGCCTTTGCTGTATTTGATATTGCATATCAACTTCTTCATATTCATTTTCATAGGTTACAGGCTCAAATTTGATGTGATGGTACTTTGGTTCTCTATTATCACTTTTTGGTCTGGAAACTTCTTCAGTCGGTTTCTCATCATCAGAATCCTCAATGATGCCATCACTCTTTGCTTCTTTTCTATGATATGTTTTTAAGTGGGCATAAAGATTTCCATCACGCAAGAAACTTTTCAGGCAATAGATGCACTGAAGATTTGTTTTTCTTTCAGCACTGTATTTATGTCCTGTTACTTGTATGTGTTGTAGGAGTTGCTTAGTTGTAGTAAATGGTGCTGAGCACACATTGCAACGGAAATTCTTTACATCTTTATGAGTCATTTTGTGTTTGACAAGTAAACCTTCTGTCAGTGCGATATAGTTGCATCTATTGCACTTCGGGAAATTATACTGAGGTGGTGGATCTACACCATGTTGAGAGTAAAGATGGTGTAGTAAATAGTTCCTCTTGAGTGACCTGAGACCACAATATTCACAAATGTTAGACACAGGTTTCTCATTATGAACTTCTACCAAATGACGGCGGAATTTATAATAGGAAGTGAAGTGAAGAGCTTTGCCAGGTGTGCCACAGATGAGACATATCCATGGACCTTTTGTGTTTTCAGCTCCCATAGCAATAAGTTTAGCTGCTTGTTGAGAATCTATGACATCTGTTTCATAAGTGTAATCAGGTGCTTCTGTTTTAAGTTTAGGCTTCTTCTCCACTTCTTCCACATAAGTAGGAGATGCTTTCTGCTGCTTTTTACCTTTGCCTGGTGTATTCAAAATTTTCAGTTTAATATTTTTATTACTTTTAACCAAATGAGGATACTTTTTCAAAACCTCACTTATAATCTTGGCATGGTCCAAATTTGACGCAGCTTTGCTATCTTTAGTTTCTATAGTGACCTTTGGACCCTCATCTAAAATTTGATCAAAAAGTTGACTTGTATCTTTTGCTTCAGTATTGTATGATGATTGGAATAAGTCTAGGTCATCATTCATGCTGTGGTCTGGAATGCCATCATCAAATATATTATCATCTTTAGCTATCCTTTTACATTCTACAATATCAACAGTGGAAGTGCCAGGCATCAATTTTTTGGAACTTGATGCTTCACTGAATATTCCACTACGTTTGGAAGAGTAGCGTTTCACATTTTCAGGATGGACCATTAAAGGTTTGCATGTATAGGATATATTACAAAATGAATTGTCAAACACATTATCATTGTCCAGTTCTTCAGGTAATTCATACCTTGTTGGTCGAGGGTCAAATGTTGCTGATTTCTTATTTGATATTGATGGTTCCATTGCTAATGGAGATGGTGGATGATAAGTACTTGGGCTATTTGCGGCTTCTGGCATCTTAATTGAATGATAAACTTTCTTGTCTCTTAATTGTATATTGTTATTGTCAAAGGCTTTACTATAGGAGCGTTTATTGCTTGTTGTTGGTTTCACTATTTTACTTGGTTCACTAGTTTTTGTAAATCTTTTGATCCCACCATAACTATGTGCAGGTGTCTTTAGAGCAAGACGATGAGACTCGAGAAGTTTGGTTAGAACAGGCATATTTAGGATTTGTGATGTTTGATACAACCTTTCCAGCAAATCCATTCTAAATTCTAAATGGCCCGTGTACATAAAGTTCACGATAGGCACGACGACGTCGGCTTGCAGGTCGTCCGGCATTACGAGGCAATCTTCATACATTTCACATGTTCGCTCCAAAAGTTCGAAGTACTCAGTGCAGGCACTGAGCACTAGCCTGTGCACTTTCAGCTGGGCATTGTCTTGAAACTGAAGTGTCAGGTCGCAGTAGTCTGTGCGATTGAAAAAGTGTTTTAACCTCTGGAGGAAATATATCCCCCAGTTGTCAACTTTCACTTGCTTTATATTATCCGTCATGGCTGGTATCTAGTATAGCATAATACTGATTCTCTTTGCCACATAT
Organism: Catocala nupta; assembly: GCA_963675205.1. Lineage (NCBI taxonomy): Eukaryota > Metazoa > Arthropoda > Insecta > Lepidoptera > Erebidae > Catocala > Catocala nupta. The sequence goes on along the minus strand of OY776092.1, from coordinate 21,995,559 downwards.
CATGCACTGAAACAAAAGTATAATACGTACATTTCACATGTGTAAATACAGAGTTATCAGGTTTATTTTATAAAAGCGGCAACGATCGATAGTCGAGACTAACATTTGTAGATTGTTGCAACTGGGGTGACGCTATTACGCCCGCTCATATTAAATAGTTTTCTTATATGTTATCACTTGAATTTTCCGCCACTATATCTGGTGTTTTATTCATGAAACTTACCAATATTGTCCAAACTATTCAGTTTGTATTTCTATAACTTGTTCACAATCAACACAGAATTACTGACATTGCTGCACCAAAATCACCACAAGTTGACACGGTGGACGTAAGATGGCGGTGTTTAGCGGCCTCATTACGAACCATCCCGAAGCAAAGCTTGTTTGTCGATTCGAGATGCCGTGTTAAAGTCATAACTACAATTGTTATATTTTATTTTTGTAAAAAATCTATAAAAAAATACAAAATCTTTTAATTATATATACTCGATATTTTTGTGTGCAGATTAGATATATTCTGAGTTTATTTTATCATGATATACATTTTTTATATCAATAAGTGCTTGAATGACTGCGCAGTAAGCATCACAAACGCCCTCTGCGTCTCTACTTTCAAGAACTATTGATTGGGCGCGTTCTAGTTTCATACAACGCGCAACCAACAGCGAGAAGTGTTATGACGCATCAAAACGGTACTCAGTTAGATGGTCTATTATTACATAAGCTAACTATTGTAGGACAATAGAGGGCTCTGTTAACAGTTACTAAAGTTGTCCATATTAAAATATTAAGGAAATCATCATTAGCGTTTATACTTACTTTAATATTTTTATGTTTGTCAATCAATGATTCTGGTAGATAAAGATTTTGCGAAGAATTTTATTTGATGATGCAGTTAAACACTACTATAATGTTACTAACGACGTGTGCATTGGAGTATATTACAAATGATTACAACTTACTTAATGATTACGTGCTGTGTGATGCCGATTGCTCTCAATTAAAGGCTGCAAATGTCAAATAGGTTGTGTGTGATTCTCAGAACAACGAAATGGGTGTAAAAACCCAGGACTCAACCACTTTTTTTTCATCAGCTTTTTGTAATGTCCCACTGCTGGGCAAAAGCCTCTCCCTTGGACTTCCAAATCATTCTGTTGGTTGATATCCCCTAACCTTATGACCCCTATATCTCGGGAGTCTTTTGACCCACAGGGATTTGGGGATAACCCCAAGATGTCTGTACACCAAGTCACAAGTCAATCGGTCCAGTAGTTCCGGAGTTATGCCTGTCACTAACAGACAGTCACACAGACCCACATAGTGTTTTCATTAACCTCTTCGAAGAGGACTCAGAGGTTAATAATGCTGTTCTGAGGTTAGATTCTAAAATCATTGCTAAAATATTATAATCTATACATAAAATGATAAAATTTATAAAACCTTGGCCCCAGCGCCTGTTCGAAAAGTTTTAATAGTAACAATGTGTGATTGGTAGTAATTAAAAATGTGTTGTAGGTAGGTACATTGCTCTAGTTTTCTCTGTATACCTGGCGCGGACATTGATTAAAATCGCGGGCACTGAAAGAATGGACACGAAACAAATTGTCTCTTCATCACATTGAGTTAATTATACTACATACCTACTAGAGGAAACATTACTAGATTTTTTGTGGTCCACGAGTTAGAGTGTATGCTGTCTAACTTATTTGGCTGCGTAATACTGCACTGAAACGTGCCGTTCCAGGGATCACTTCGTCTGGCTTAAATACAATAAGTTAGAGAGTTTGCTCTCTATCTCGTGTTTACATAGAATATATCAATGCTTGGTTATAAATTCGCTCTTTTCACGATTTATTTAAGTACGAGAGCAAGACCTAAATCATAAATCACATTCGTTGGTTTGTAAGCCATACCTACCTAGTTAATTTAAATTAAAGGATGTAAAGTAAATATCAATTAAAAATATATAGGTAGGCTATATACCTACGGGACAAAATATTGTGTAGGTAAGAATCTTACGGCCATTGATTTTATATGTAACACAATTAGATTGTTTCTAACTTGTGTTAGAGTGCTCTTGCAATGCTTTTACTGCAACGACACGTTTGAATCCAAAATTAACTAAACAGTAGGTAGATCGGCGTTTTCGTAAAAATATGTCGCGGTTATAAAATGGAATAAAATAAAATAATTAAAAAATACACATTATAACAAATATTGTATGGATGCACATTACCTTAAAATGTAATAAATTCGTAACAGTAAATCCGAAAAAACACTTCTTTCTGTCAAAAATATACTTTTATGATACAGGAAAGGGATTGAGGGTTCCATTTTGTAACTATTTTGAAACAAAATTTAATAATAAAACAGTGATACTTATTAGACGACTTTCCTTTGTTGAAAAATAATTATAATATTCTAACTATATTCATCAAATATATATTTGTCTAACATTTATGAATTAAACGTTTGCTTTTAAAATACATCCAATTTGTAACTTTTGGATAAAACAGCCTCGTTATTTTTTGTTCATGAAAGTGCTTAAACTACTTTGGTGCTCACAATAATGCTTATAACTAGCCTTAGTCTGTCTTACTTAAAAATAAAAAAAGATAGGATGGTACCGTACAATTTAAACAAAATATATTTATTATTCAATACAAAAAATATGAGGCAGTAACAAATTGGAATGGTGCAGTAACGCAATGGAATTAATAAAGCTTCATTCACAAACTGTTCTTAATATTTACTATATAAACTGCTGTTTCCTTTTTTCATTTTGCTTCTTCCGTCATATCTTGGATCTATTTGTCTGTATTTTTATTCTTTCTAGATTCTTTTTTCGGATTTCTTCTTGTTTTTCCGGATTATTCTTAATCTTTCTCGATAGCGTCGTTGCTTTTCTGCATTTGTAAGAAGCATACTGAATTACTACAAACAGAAATTATATGAATTTATACATACTGAATTTATCTAATAAGTATTTTACTTAACGAGTGAAACCGGGGGCGCGCAACTAATGTGGACCATGTCAATAAAGAAATAACTATATATACAGGGTGATTTTGAAATCGTGTAATTCCTTTTAACCACGCATTCTACTGGTGATATAGAATAACCCTGACCATATTTTTATTTAATTAGATTTATTTTATTTGAAAAATTTTTATTCCGTTTTTTTCGTGAAATGGTGTCAGATAGTCATATGTTAACCAACCGAGGCAAGTATAATTTTTTACTAATTAAAATAAAAAAACATATTAATAATTAATGTCGTAAATAATAACGGGCGGTCCTTTTTATTGCCCCTTATTATTTACGACATCAGTTATTGTTATGTTATTATTTTTAAATTAGTAAAATATTAAGATTGTGTCAGGTGGTTAAAATATGACTATATGAAATCATTTCATGAAAAAAATCTGTACTCTAATTTTGCCGAAACCATTATTCTAATTAAGAAAAAATATGGTCAGGGTTATTCTATATCACCAGTAGAATGCGTGGTTAAAAGGAATTACACGATTTCAAAATCAACCTGTATATAAATCCAACAACACCTCGCACATCAAAATCGGTCCATCTGTTTAGGTTGTGGTATAAAGAATCAAATAATCATACATAGTTACATACAAACATTCACTCTAAAACATTAGGAACGCTACTTTTTTTTTTTTTTCTTTTATACTACTAAAGTGGCAAACCAGCTTACGGCCCACCTGATGGTAAATGGTTACCGTAGCCTATCGACGCCTGCAATACCAGAGGCATCACTTGCGCGTTGCCGACCTTGTAAAAACCTTTTAACGCCCTTTTTGAAGAACCCCATACTGTAGTCTTGTGGGAAAACCTGGGCAGGGAGTTCATTCCACAACCTGAGCGTCCGCGGGAGAAAATTCCTTTGGAACCGTTTAGTGCGGCACCAATTAGCTTGTAAGCTGTGAGAATGACATCCCTGCCGATGGCGAGCGGTGCGATGATAAAAAGTAGCTGAGGGCATCATCTCAAACAACTCGTCAGAACACAATCCATTATATAAGCGGTAGAACACACAAAGGGAGGCAAAGTCTCGTCTGAGTCTGAAGTCTGAACTTAGTGGCTCAATACCGTCTGTGAGTTTGGGCTCATCGACAATTCTCAATGCTCGTCTCTGTACAGCGTCAAAAGGATCAAGCTGGTATTTTGGTGCTCCTGCCCAGAGATGACTGCAGTACTCCATGTGAGGCCGGACTTGCGACTTATATAGAAGCAGTCTTTGCCCAGCAGTGAAGTACCGCTTAGCTCTATTGAGCACACCAAGCTTTTTGGAAGCCAGCTTGACCTTGCTCTCTAAATGACTGCGGAACTGTACATCACTTGATATGTCGAGGCCAAGGATTCCAATACTCTTGGAGATGGTGAGGGGCGTGTTCTGGAGTTGTGGAGACACAGTAAATGGAGTTTTCTTAGCGGTGAACGCGCAGGCTTGTGTCTTAGCTGGGTTAAACACGACTAAATTTAGTCTTCCCCATTCAGATACTCTATCCAGAGTATTTACGATTTCAGACACAAGCCGTTCGCGGCTTTCCTCCACTGTGGACCGAGGGATATTAGCGCGGCCCGTGTAATAAGTATCCCCAGTACTGTCATGCGCATAGCAATGAATGCCATCAATTGACAACATATCATTGACATGCAGCAGAAACAGCGTCGGGGACAACACAGAGCCTTGCGGGACGCCAGCATTTATGTCCATGCGGTTAGAGCAATCACCGTCAACCACAGTTTGGATGCATCTGCCGGACAAAAAGCTGGCAACCCATTCGCATAATCCCTTGGGCAGTCCGTAAGATGGTAACTTCGATAGAAGACCTTTGTGCCAGACCCGATCGAAGGCCTTCGCCATGTCCAGGCTGACGGCCAATGCCTCACCTTGGCTCTCAATGGCTAGTGCCCATTGGTGTGTGAGATACACGAGAAGGTCGCCAGTTGAGCGACGATGGCGGAAGCTGTATTGTCGGTCACTCAACAAATCGTGACCCTCAAGGTACCTCAAGAGCCGAGAGTTGATCACCCGCTCCATCACCTTGGAGAGGAGAGAAGTTATGGCGATAGGCCTGTAGTTTGATGGGTCAGATGTGTCACCTTTTTTTGGCACTGGATGAACGAATGAGGTCTTCCATGAAGACGGAACTTGTCTTGTGGAATAGGAAAGCGAGAAGAGGCGCGTCAATACTGGACACAACTCAGGAGCACACTGCTTTAGTACCACTGCCGGTATGCCATCTGGCCCGCTCGACTTATGAACATCTAGAGACATTAGTTCCCGCCGGACCTCACGTTGTGAAATTGAGATTTCCGGCATGGAATGACCGCACCACGGGATAGTAGGTGGTACAGCGCCTCCATCGCTCACAGTCGAGTTTGAGGCAAAGAGAGAACCCAGCAAATCGGCCTTCTCTTTGGCACTATGGGCCAGATTACCATCGGGCTTTCTGAGTGGTGGCAAGGACGACTGACAAAAATTACCTTCGGCAGCCTTGGCGAGGGACCAGAAAGCACGACTCCCAGAAGGGAAGCTGGCAAGTCACTCGCCAATTCTGCCGACGAAATCAAACTTAGCTCTGGCAACCACCCTCTTATTGAGCCTCGAGGCGGCATTTAGTTTGCGTTTCACTTCGGGAATGTTAGATTCCTTGTTAGTACAGGCCGTGGTCCATGCTTCATAGGCAGATTGCTTTAAGATTCTAGCATCTCTGCAGGAGTGATTGAACCACGGTCGTTTTTTAATTCCTGCGGCGATCCACGGGTTTGGGATGTAGCATTCCATTCCCGCAAGTATCGCTTCCGCAACAGCGCTAGCGCAGGTTTCGGGATCACCTGAAGTGAAGCATAGCTGCCTCCACGGGTACGCTGCGTAGAACTCTCGCAGCCCATCCCAGTCTGCTGACTTATAGTGCCACACTCGACGCCATGTGGTGGGCCGGAGTGGATCTGCTTGCGCAAGTGGCACTCGCGCTCGAACAAGGCAGTGGTCAGAAGAACCAAGAGATGCATCCACCTGGATGGAGTATCCATCCGAGCGTGTAGTCAGCAGAAGGTCCAATAAGGAGCTGGTATGGGTCTCTACGTCTGGTATTCTGGTAGGACTATGTACCAGTTGAGAAAACCCATAGGCCAGAGCAAACTCATGAGCAGACCTTCCCGCAAAGTCAGTGGACCGAGAACCAAGCCACTCTACGTGGTGGGCGTTAAAGTCTCCTAAGATCACTAATTCTGCAGAAGGGTACTGCTCAAGAACTTTGTCAGTCGACGATTGCAGATGCTCAAAGAGACGAGTCGTGTCTGCGTCACCGCTATGAGACCTGTAAAGACACGCATAGATACAGGTGTGGCCTCTGTAATCTACGCGTACCCACAAAGTAGACAGGTCTCTGCCTTCAAGGCCATTAAGACGGCGACAGCAAATATCATCACGGACGTACACACAGACCCCTGCACGACGTACAAAATTGTGCTCTAACTTGTAGCCAGGGTATAGGAGATACGATGTGTCGTTCGGGCATGATATTTGCGTCTCCGTAAGGAAGAACAAGGTCGGCTTCGCTGTCTCCATATGTTGATGGACAGCGTTGATGTTCGAATGAAGTCCTCTTATGTTGCAGAAGTCCAACTGTAATGTGGATGAGGATGCCGCTGAATAAACATTTCTTCTTTTCTTTATGGCCATATTTTAAAAAAGGGGGTATAAAGGATATCAGGAGATACTGTACTATCAGCGCAAAGGACAAAGACGTGTTAACATCTCACCAGAGCCTGGCACAGGTAGAGCAATTTGCCGACGCGGCAGCCGGAAGGGCCCCCGGTTCCCTCCCGATACAGTAGTCGAGTCCACTCCGGTCTCCTCCTCCGGCAACAACTACTGCATAGGGAACTTTACACGAGCTGGCGGTTCAGCGTCCCAGGGCGGAGATTAAGTAATCCCTGGGTTCGGGAACCCGTTCAGCCTGCGGGCGGCCATCGGACAGCCGTTTCACCGGGTCTCCCTGACCGCCGCGTCGACACTTCGCGCCCGTACAAGGCAATGGCGCTCACATAATCACTGGTCCTCTCACTGATAGTGCAGCGCCTCCTCAGGGAGCACTGGCACCCCTACTCACCGCAGAAACACAACACAAGGTTATTTTGGCTGCGGTCTTCTGTAGGGTGGAGGTACTTCCCCAGACGGGCTGCTCCTGCGAGAGGTAACATTAAACAGTTACCTCTATGCCCTACCTCCTAGAAACCTCCTTTTGGGCAGTCCAGTAATTAAGTAGTTTATAATAAATACGAAAGTTCAATTATCTGATCTCTTATAACGAAAAAAACATAAACATAGTAAGTATTTAATTTTAAACATTTTGTTGAAATTAATTGTCCAGTAGATCGTAATAAAGATACATTTGTATTTAAAAATTGTGTACCACGTGACAAATTTAGCTTGTAGCTTTAGTAAGCAGAATTACGTATGAGAACATGCCCTTACAATTCCACTTCGACGTTCCTTATATACGTAACCAAACAAAATGGAAGTAACGTTTCACTGCTCACCAAGATAAAATTGCCCGTATCTTTACTTAATCGTTATCATTCAGTAAGTTAGAGTAGATGAATTATTTTTGTAATGATTTCCCTAATTATTTTTAACTATTTGATAAATAAAACCACAACCTTACCAGCAGAAACCACGGTTACTTGTACAGTACGAAAAAATTAGTACAGTAACGCGATGCAAGTTTCAACACCATTAACTTATAAACTTACTTTCTGACAACCTTTTCAAAATGGCGGGATCAATGAGAATGTTGCCATAAAACAAATTAGTAGTTAACTTAACACTTTTTCTCAACAATTTTTTTACATCGCGGTTTAAATCATAGGACAAACTAATAATAAAATTTACCAGTAAATATTATTGTAGTACCCACATTTTATTTTTTATCATGATAGTTCTCATCCATTTTAATATCCCTAAACTCTTTTTAGCTTTACACTGATTAATACTTGTAAATAAACTAAATACAAATCCCTTCTGGTTACTGCAGGACATATGAAAATAAGGGGGTACAAAACTAAGTTTTATTTAATATTTCAATATAGGTTTTAAATAGTCGACCTATTTTTGCATATTTTAATAGGGAATAATAATTATCTAAGAAGAAAATTTCATTTTAACAAAACGTCTTTCGTTAATAAAATATGAGTGAGAACTGATAGGACAAGCCAGAACATAGTGCGACATTTTTTTACGAAATTGCCTAGATAGTATTTTACGCTACGTTTTAGAGATGAAGTCATATATATATATATATATATATATATATATATATATATATATATATATATATATATATATATTTATATTGTGATCCTAAAAATACCTATAATAAAGCCAATTTTTTTTTTTAATATTAGCATCAATGTTGGATGACAAATGTCGAACCTAAATATGACGTCCCGAATGCCTTAGAGAGTCATAGTCTTGTTCTCGGCTTGCCTTTATTGAGTTTCGTGGAACTTAAATAGTACCCGGAGGACTTTTAACTCTGTAAAGTATTATCGCTAAACCTACTGCTGTTCCGAGGAATCATTTAATAAGTCTGCAAGTCAACGTCGTGCATTGTGACTTTGTAGAAATATAAATATAAATATTTATTTGCATAGAATGTAGGTTTACAAATTATGATAGTTACATGTTTGTCGGAATCTTTATACATTCTACCTTACGGTATGCAAACAGTTATTTATATAATAAGAAAGATAATAATGAACACAAAGTAAAAAACCAGAAAATAAATAGAGCAAAATAGCGAAAATGGAATACTTAAACAAATTCTTAAAAAAATCAGTAGAATCATTAATCAGTCTCATGTTACAATAAAATACAGCCATATTCACTATTGAAAAATAAAAATGAAATCAACAAATAATAATCACTTTCCGTAATATGTAATATTAACTAAAATAAATCAGCCAAAAATGTGCCTCTCAAAAATGTGACCCTAATGAGGAATACTCTCTTTCATAATAGGGTCACGTCTCGTTAAGCAAAACAAAATAATAAAATTAAACCTACAAGCAAGAATCACAAAAGATCTGCATATTCTGCTCCGGAACACTCGACATAACACCATTGTCTACAGGCAATGCACTGAATCCACTCTTCTCTCTTTTTGTCTTCACTGAAAAGACCAGAGAAATACATGCATTTAGCAGAAGGACAGAGGATTTATCGTCACTATAATCACTAGATAAAGATATGGTGTCTATATCCGAAGATGATACAGACTCCAACACTGGTTTCTTCTTTCGCTTGTTTTTCTCTCAGCTGCTCGTTTAATGGCTGTGTGTCGGGTACACTTTGGTTTTGCTGCCTGTGCTGTTTTGACGCCAAGCGAACTTCTAATTGAGCTTCATATGTATGGAGATGCTGTAGTTTTGTAAGCTTTGCCAACTTTTCTGCCACTGTTAGACAGTTTTCTTTTTAATTGAGGGTAAGTTGAAATGGCTTTAGGGGTAATGAGCATTTCTGGAGAAATATTCGTTATTGGGTGACACATTTTCTATGCCAAGAGGTGGCTCTTGTGGTCTCTACCACAAGAACCACCTCTTGGTATAGAAAATCTATATATCTCGTGAACTTTACAGTCATCCTCTTAAGTAATAGATTCGGCATCTATGAAAATATTTTTGTTGACGGGTTGTGTGCTTGTTGCCTTAAACCTAGTATGGAAAAATAGTATTCCATATTTGGGCCTCAACGATATTCCATATTACGAACAATATGATGACGGGAGGAAGATGAAAGTAACTTTTTATTATTATTAGATATTCGTAAAATAACAATACCATTTTAAAAACTACAAGCTTTGGTTAGATACTTATCAACTTATTTTGAGATATTTGTGTAAGAATAATAAGAGACCATACACGTAAAACTTACGTAAATATCTGATTGATTTTGCGTCAACAGTGTCGTCGAGTCATTCGCGTCTAGTGCCTGTCTGCCACCGAACGCCGCAAACGCAGTGAAGTGACCAAAGAGTATAATACTAACTAGGTTGGCGGCATGTTGGCAGTAGCCGTCGAACGAGGTTAGCGGGAGGGGTAACATGACACACGTTTGGAATATTCGTGGCGCTTAGTTTTAGAATTATTACGGTATTTCATATTAGGCACGTATTCCATAATTGGTACCTTTCCTTACAAAAGTTAACTTGATAAAGATACTTTTACAAACAGTGGCAAATTGGTAGTAACAATATTTATTATAATGTATTATTCAAAAAGTCCAAACCAGTAAGCCAAGCCCATCACACTCTTTTTAGGTAAGTAGTGAGGTGTTATATCCACTTGTATTAAATAAACTTCTTAGAGCCGTTGTCCGAGTTCTATTTTCATGAATAGTTGGGAATAGCTACGTATTGTGATGACATGACATAGAATATCTAGCAAACGTCGTTTTTCATTCATTGATTACACCCATCGATCAAACATCCACAATCGATGCTCAGATTGATTTAGTTCGATATCTAACAATAGTTATACGACTGACACGGACTATGCCTTGGTAGGCGTTCCATCACATTTTATATTGAAACTTGCGACTCATATCGACGTAACCAAAATGCTAGATAAGCTCCGTGAGACCAATACGACAGTAATAATAATCTTCTTGGGACAGTCGTTGTTTCATCATGAGACTAACAGAATTTTGAAGTCCATAGTAACTATGTCACATCTTTAAACAACATGTTTCGCTTTGTGATATAAAGAAAAATGTATCAAAGGCAAGTTTATAAGTACATAAACCGTAGGGCAGCTTATAGCGAGCTGTATGTGAGTGTTAACACTGCGGTTCCGAATCTCAAAGGATCAATCAAGGCCTCACTTTGGCTTAAAAGTGGCTGGCTGTGGTGAAATTCTATAAGCAAGATTTTCAACATTGTCTTGCCTTGGTCGGGTAGCGACTCAAATATTTAAGGTCTGCTATTTGGAATGTGGCTGCGTCTTTCCATTTTCACGAGACCCCTAATGATGAATCGGGCAAGGTGGAGATTTAGGTGGACCATGTCTAGGTCAGCACAAATAACGCTCCGCTGAAGAAGAGTTATTTTATGTAGGTAAACAATAAGTAAAAGTGGTAAAAATGCCATTAGCTCAATTGTGTTGCTAGTGATGACATACGGAACAGAGACTAGGTCGCTCATCATGGACATTATCAGCAGGCTCAAGGTCAGTTAGAGAGCCATGGAGAGAGCTATGCTCAGAGTATCCCCGCGGGATCGAATTAGAAATGACGAGATCTGCAGCATAACATAAGTTGCTAACATAGCTTTCCAGATAGCCAAGCCAAAGTGGTAGTGGGCAGGACACATAGCTCGCAGGACCGATGGCCGTTCGGGCAGCAAGGTTCTAGAGTGGCGGCCTCGCACCGAAGACGCAGCAGGGTTAGGCCCTCCACAAGTTGGACCCACGATCTGTTAAGGGTCGCAGGAAACGGTTACATACATGTGGGCGGACCATAGATATAATAAATTCTATGGGGCGGACCAAGACCGGTCTGTATGAAAAATCTTAGTATAGGCCTTTCTTCTTCTTTAGTCTTTCTGCTGAGATGATAATGATGAAAAGGCTGTGCGTTCGATCCCCTTTTACCTATTGTATTACATGTACGATAATTTCAGTCTTAATAACAAGAATAGGTAATTTTCGGCTAATTGTGTTAATAGTAATCTTTTAAGTTTAGGTAAGTATATATCTATAAACTTAAAAGATTACTATTAACACAATTAGCCGAGAATTACCTATTCTTGATGTTCTTCTTGTTGTCCGTGGCGACATAATTGCACCCCCCTCTTTACCTCTGTGACGCTGCGGCACGTGGCTAGGAGTGACGCGTGTGATTGTGTTTGCGGCGGTCAACATATAATTATTTCACTCTGAACTATTCGACGTAAATATCATTGTATTTATATTTGTCTGCGTGCACTGCTATGAAATATTAGACGGTTTAATTGTGGTTCCATGAGTGTTATTCAATTTAGTCTAATAACGACCACGTATTTTTTAGTGTTTTTTTCTTAATGAGTACCTTGTTGCTATCAATGGACCTCATGACAGTTCCACCGTTAGACCGGTCCAATCATAACAACTTTGTATTGTATTTTCTTGGTCACAATTATGGGAATAGGCAACGAGTATTTCACTAATTATGGAAAACACAGAAATCATTATAAAAAAAAAAAGGGTGTGTGTAATAGTGTACACACATAAGAAGTGAAACTTACATATAATTTTTCTGCTTCAAATCTATATTTGTATTCAAATCTAGTAGTAATACTACTAGTATTCATATTTCATATAATAACTTAATAAAAAATTCAAAGCATTTATTCAAATAATAGAGCAATTATTCAAGAATTACGGAAAAGGAGTTGGAAAGCACAAAGCAGCATGGAATTAACTTTGTCGCCGTACAAAACTGCCCTATACGACAACGCAAAGGTTCTTAAACAGGAGAAACCAAAACTGTCCACAAAAGAACCACAACCGTCAACCAGCAAACAAGTTAATGAGAATATAGAAAAATGGTTTTGCAAAATCTACCTAAAATGTGAAATAGAAGACATGATTCAATGCATGAACTGTAAAGCCTGGGTACATGTTGGCTGTGCTTGTGTTAAAAACATGTCAAAAAGTACCTGTGCCCTCATTGCACAACATAGACATCAATTGCAAATGATGTCTATGTTGTGCTATGATTGAAATCTTTGACATAACAGATATATGTAACTATTGTGCCTTTCTAAAATGTGATTTTTATGATTTTTATTACTTGTTGATCTTGATCTAAGTATCTTATGTGACTGAATTTTTTATAGAGTTAGCAGTTGCTGCAAATTTAAGTCTTTATATAAATTTTTATACAAGTAGTATTGTTGATCTCGTTACTGTTGTAATTTTTTATAAGATTTAATTTTTACTGGATGTTAACTTGGCAGTTACTGCAAGTGACTTTAACTTCTATTATGTTGATTTTATATTTTTGTTCAATTAATATTAAGTAAAAATAAATTTTTAACCACTCTTTATTTGATTAATCTTAATTTTGATGATTTGTTGATCTTACTAAATGTGCCAAAGGTAAAATTTAATTACTAATTAAGTAGCCTGAAACCACTTTGTTTGCTTGTCGTACGCGTATGAGTATTGTTTGTCTCTTTTCGGATGTCACAATTTTGCAATATAATTTTATAATAATTAGTTGCCTCGATTGGACTTCTAGAACAAATTTCTTGAAGTCCATTGATGGCAATCTGGTGGTTCAATGAAGGTGCTCGTGGTCCAAAGAAGGCAACAGCCGAAGATTTAGTTTTCTTCGTATAAATAAAAAAACTGTAAGCCCGAATTGATTGTGTGTTTGATTATTATAAATAAAGGACCCACGAAATAAATATAATAAACGGCTTTCATTTTATCACTCATATTTTTTGAGATATGAGGTCGTAAACTTAAGTGATCCGTTCATAGCAACCTTCCCCTAAGTCCGTAAGCAGAGTTATAATACAATCACAATCGGGCAACGTTGACCCACGCAATAGGCCATAGCAGCGAATACTAATACCATTTACCAGGTCCATTTTCAGACACCGTGCTGCAACCAACAATTTCTTCGCGGAAAATTCCATTCTAGGAATCCAACTCGATGATATATTCGGTAGAAATTCTCATAGAAAAATATATTCTTCGCTCGCATAAATATAGTTTATGCTAATTTTCTATCCCTCGGGAACAGTACTTTTTTCTGGATGAAAGGTACCCTATGTCCTTTTCTGTACCCCAACGTGTATGCAAAATTTCATGATGATCGGTCGAGTAGTTAAGGCGTGAAAGCGTAACAAATCAACTCACATTCGCATTTATAATATTGGTTAAGATGAAACAAATAGGACTAATCTGGGCAAAATTATTTCGGCTTTTCTATCAAGGAACTATCAGTAACACCACGGAATCTAGAACAGATCCGTCAATAATAATAATAATATTCTATCATATACACAGAACACCATTTAGCCCAAACTAAGCAGAGCTTGTACTATAGTTACTAGATAATGGATAAACATACATTCAAACTCAGACCAAGACAATATTATAAATCATCCATATTCATACACACAAATGTTTGACTTGTGCGGGAATGGAACCCGCGGCAATGGTAATAGGATCGTTCTATATCGTGGAACTTAAATCCATAGTTGGCAAAACTAGGGCATATGAGGGCTTTAGGAATATAGGCATGAGACTGTATATTGTAAAGAAAATATTATTTATTGTGTAGCAAATTAATTTAGACAATCTATGTATACTAATACTAATATAATATTATAAACCTGAAGAGTTTGTTTGTTTGGTTAAACGCGCTAATCTCAGGAACTACTGGTTCAAATTATTTTAGTGTTGGATAGCCCATTTATTGAGAAAGGCTAAGACTAATAGCAGTAGAGCATCAATGAAAAATGTTGCCAAAAGGAGGAAAATTCTCTTATGTGAAGTAGACAATGTTGCGCAGGTCAGCTATAATATATTATAATACTAGCTGTGCCCGCGGTTTCGTCAGCGTTTATGGTTACTGCGCCGCCTCCGTGGGTCGTAGCGTGATGTTATATAGCCTATAGCCTTTCTCGATAAATAAGCTACCCATCAGTAAAATAATTATAATATAATATTATTATTATTATTAATTTTGAATTCGAACCAGTAGATCCTGAGATTAACGCGTTCAAACAAACAAACAATCTCTTCAGCTTTATAATATTAACTAGCTGACCTATGCAACTTCGTCTGCTTCACATAAGAGAATTTGCCCCGTTTTTGCAACATTTTTATTAATGCTCTCCTCCTATTGGTCGAAGCGTGATGTTATATACCCTATAGCCTTCCTTGATAAATGGGCTACCCAACACTGAAATAATTTTTCAATTCAGACCAGTAGTTCCTGTGATTAGAGCGTTCAAGCAAACAAACAAACTCTTCAGCTTTATAATATTATATATACTCGTAGATATATAGATATAGATAATAATAATATCAGCCCTGTATATTACCTGTTTCACTGCTGGGCACAGGTCTCTTCATAGTCTGAGAAGGGTTAGGCCATAGTCCATTAAGCTGACCCAGTGCGGGTTGGCAGACTTCACATATCTTCTAAAACACGAAGGTGAACTCTCTGACATGCAGGTCTCCTAACGTTGTTTTCCTGCACCGAATTTTCAAAAAATCGGATTTGGGTTCGATATCCAACTCGAGACCTCTGCATGGCACTCCAACGGTCCTACTAAGCTCTCAATGCTTTCAATCCATTTAATAATTTAAACACTAATTTATTTGTTAATGTTGTACGTAGTTAAAGGTGTTATAACTTATAACAAATATTTTAATTCACAGGTAAAAGGACTAGATATGTAATTCTTTTGGATACATATGTACCTACTTATATATATATTAATACAATAAGCAAACTTTCAAGCAGATTAATATTAATGAACAATATATTTTTAAACATTTAATGCACGAATGTTAATTCTGATTTTAGATGAAGTTTACTATACGACTCGTAATAATATGACATCTTCTATATCTTAATTACCCTCTATATACTACTAATTAATAACCTGGAAAATTGGCTTAATATTAGCATCTTAAATATCGTATCTAAAACTCAAAAGCTGAAAGGAGATTTTACCATCATTCCATTTGTTGTCGCCGAGTCACGTCTCGACATAGTAGGTACATATAGTCTATACTATTATATGTTCTGTAACTTAAGAACGCAGCAACTGACAACTGTTTAGACCACTTATAGCTGACCAGCGTTCCTTCGCGTGGCAAGAAAAGAAGTTAAAACGTAGCTGATTTGCGGATCGCAGTCCCGCCCAGCGCTCGCTCCGCCTCCATCGCTGGGCGGCTGTCGCGAAAATCCTGCTGGATTACCCTCAGTATGCATTCAACCCTCGAGGAGAACGCACTGTCCAGTCATTCAACAGTTACTGTCATTTAGTTTACGTGTGTGGAGAAGCGCCAGCACAGGTGTGTATTGTATTTTTCATATGGATTCTTTTTTGAATTTATAACAATGTTTACGGAGCTAGGAATTTTTTAGACAGATTATAACAGAGATATTTCTAAAGTTTTAATTTGGAATTCTTTTTATTCTGTGCCGTATTTGTATAACGATAGTTATGATAATATTATTATAGTTATTTTATTACTTTTTTCAACGGGGTGCATTTGGTCTTAATATGAGTGCAGTCTGTGAAAACTACTAGTTTTATCGCGCCGTATGCACGAAATATCAAAGCCGTTGCAATTTAAACTTACCTACATATCTAGATTAAAATTATATATAGGCTGCAAAGACTTATACGGACACTTCTACGGACAGTAATTATAATCACTTGAAATAGGCGACGATATTATGCAAAATGTACAGGTAAAATCGGTAAATTTGTGCCTTTAAAAATTATTGTAATGGAATTTAGAATTTACTTATTAAAACCGATTGTTCAATTAGCAATTTTAATGCTATCTTATTCTAATGGCGGGATTAAGAACGGGGCAGATAGTTTAGAATTAATATTTAATATGTTCTTCTGCAAATAAATAGTAGGTATTTTCGATGTGTGTAATTGTTATACCAATATTGTAAGATGTACTGAAAAATCACATCAAATACGAGGTCTTATTAATAAAGAATCGCCTCGCTTTTGCTGCGGCATGTTATGGGTTAGCTCGTCAAGCAGGACAAAAAATTGTGTGACTTAAATTGCTGTTTCGAGTCTGAGTTTTGTTTTGTGATCGTTGTTTGAATGTTTCTAAAGTCACCGGCGATACAGGATGTACTCCTAGTACGAGAGTTGTCTTTTTTAAAAACGAATAACTGGTTCTGAAGTACCTATAATTATGTATATTTCATTTAAGAATAAAGTCATATTGCGAATAAGTATATAAGGCACCTATTACAGTCATAGAGTTTTTGTATTGGTGTAAAGTTATACGTTAAACTGAGTACTAAATTAACCATTAATCAACTGTCCGCCAAGTAGACAATATGCGTCTTGGCACTTCATAATTTTTCCACACCATGAAGTACTGACAGATCATTCATATATCTGTTGGATTCCTTACTAAATTCCTGTATCGATAAACTGCAATAATTTATTACACGTATGAACACAACTTCGACAAGTAAAGGGTGCGTTACGGATCGGACAATCATATCCACAAGATTTTGGCATAGAATGAAGATCCAGTAAATCGCACGGTTTCTGTGTGATAGATATTTTTCTTTATACGCGACATAGTTTATTTATAATTGCTTTTCGAGGCAGAAAGTTTAAATTCTAGATTAAAATCGAGCCTTTGTTTTACGTAGTTGTACGAGGGTCCTTTCAAAACGTAATCTGACTAAACCGAGCATTAATACATTTTGTAAATACTTAAATAGCTCAAGATTTACTTAATGTTATTTAGTTTAACGTGGCTTGCTACTTAAGTTATGTTTATTTTTTATTGAGTATTATTCTTGTAAATTAACAGACAAATTATATTCAACCATGTCTCACTGTAAGACCAGAAAGGCTACGAAAATAAAGAAGATTAATCATATAATCACGTGAGCAATGCGAACCATACTACCTACTACTTATTAGTGCTTTTTACTTATTGCTTGAGAATTTTATGAGTGTAATGGTTGGCAACATCGTGTAGTAATGATTTATAAAATAAATAATTTTGTATATTTGGTGGTTACTCAAAACTCACAATAACTCTATTATTGTGAGTTTTGAGTCTGTTCTTCTCATACATAGGTTCTACGCCCTTGCTGACCATGGCAGCAGATAATAGGTGTAACTTTGATGTTCATAACTATTGTTACTTTGTGGCCAACATATAATGTGCAGGACTCAAATGGAAATAGAGGAACAACTTACAGTTTTTTTTATACGAGGATGGGATCTTATCATACGGCCCGCCTGATAATGACTTATAATATAGTCTATGATGAACTATGTTCGCTTGCAATGACAGGAGAGTCACTCGTTAATTAGTTAGGTAGTTCCTTGTTTACCTTTGGTTAAAGGTTGAAAGAATCAAAGATTAGCGTCTGGAACTCTTGCTCACCGGCCGTAATGAGGGTATAGTGTTACTAAGACTGGTGTTAATTATAAGGGGATGGTACTTTCCCAAGCTAGCCGGCTCATTTGTACAGTCTCATAGTATTTGCCAACGTCGAGCCCTCGCAATATCAAATATTAAAGACTATTTTACCAACTTACATATACACGTACTGTCTCGTCTATATCCGTGACACGATTCAGGAATCAAAACCCAACAACCCGAGCCGCGGACTGGGCCAATATATTTTTTGTCGAGTTTTCTCTCAAGAAATTCTCAAGAAAGTTGGCGGTGGTGCACACACCCGTGCCTCGAAAAACACGTAAATCCGTTGGTCCTGCGCCTGATCTGTATACGGTTGTCTTATATGGGACGGGCCCATCAGATTATGAGAGTGAGGGTTTAGTGAATGCACCTGTATTTACGCACATACTTGTGCACTATATTATCGTTTGCGTTGCGCAGTAGCGGAACAACGTATTAATCTAAACTTTAACATTAGGATAGCATCTACCTATAATACCTAATATACGCCAGTGCACTTACCAGGCCAGATACTATGTCTATGTATATTGGTACATGCTACCATATTCCAGCTAAAACTGCCATCTTGGATTTTATCTTGAATCTGTGCCATGTCGCCGAATCAATGCCTCATAATTCTTTCAGATTATTGTATATTAAAATATACATATAGAAATCATAATATATAGAATAATAATTAAGGCAGTGCAACCGCGTTTAGAAGCTAGTATTATTATAATCGTATGAAATTGTATGATCAGATGACCTCGATGACTCAGATTGTTAAAACTACACAAAAACACACAACTTTACATCTTTATGATCAATCCATAAGGATTTTACGCTACACGTTTAAATTTGTTGTAAATGTTAAAATATTAATAAAATTGTAATCACTTCGATTTATCATTCATCACAATTATTGCTAGGTATTTTTATTAATTTAAATCAATTGCAATTTATGTGAATTCGAGGTTTAGTTTAGCTGAAGTAAGGCGGTAACTGAACGAATGTATAGATTTCCCACTTCAATCGTACAATCCTTCCCTATAGCCGACATATCTTTAGTTCACCGCGTAGTTTTAACATAAGCATTCATTCAAAACATGCTTAATTCCCATACCTAGTAAGTAAAAACCACATAAATCATCTATTGGGTATTGACAAACATTTTATTTCGCATACAAATATCTCTATCAGCAAAAATATCCAATAATACAACATTCAAAGAGCGAATTTGACATGTATAACTGTATACGCCATAATAATAGCCCTGGCTGTGTGTCGTAACCGCCGTGAAAAAGGGGGAAATGTACAATTAAATTATTAAATGACAGCTGCGGCGGGCGCGGGCGGTGGCGCGGCGGCCGTGCGGTTATCGCCCACCGCAACGATCGCGGTTCTATTATCGGGTCGCGAATTATTGGTATAAACTGTTGTGGGGGTAATTTATTTAAATACCGTTTCGGTTATAGTTGGAAAATTCTGTTTGTTGGTTTGTTCTTTTGAGTGTAGCAACAAAGTATTGGATTACCATGCTCTTTTGTAGGCTGGTTTGTGCACATAGGCAACTTCTTGTATCGAAAGTCTGTCTGTCTGTCTATCCCTGTCTTATAGTTATATTGCTTAGAAAACTATTAATAATTTTGGATCGAGCGTTCTAGTTACGCTAGCTAGACCCTCCACGCATTTATTCATAAGTTAGCTGATGCAGTTCTCCACGCTGTGTTTTTCTTGTTCCTGTTTCTTTAGTCGCTTCAAATGGTTATCACAATGGTTGGGTGGTTCTACACTCTACAGACTATAATTGTATTACTGTAGAACTTACATCTATAGTTGATGTTTTCTCGTTATTTAACTTACAGAGTCACCGTCCATAGTTTGTTTCATTATGCGTCGAGCAATTTTAAAGCGTATTACGAGACCCATAGTTAAAGAGTCATGTTTATGTACTGTACCTAGAACTAAGTTTGTTTTAATCAGGTCGGTACTATCGACTTGAGCGACGGTTGACCATTTTAGCAAAATTTTCGCTTACACATGTGGACTTTAAGTGATTCCGTCCTTAAAAAAAACCCTTGTGAAAAAACTCAAACAAGTGTTGACCTGCTATGCGATTTTAACCTTAGGAGTGGTCAACCGTCGCTCAAGTCGATAGTATATACATACTTGGTTTAATGTGACGTAACGATCTTAATCATCCATTCTCTAAGGGTCTTTTCGTTATGTTTTACTAACAAAGTATGAGTAGTAGAGCCTCGCTGATTTGAGCATGAATGGGTCGGCTCGACTGGGAAAGGACTACCCTCTCACAGAATACAACGTGAAATAGCAGTATTCCTACTGTTGTGTTTCGTTCGGTGAGTGAGAGTGCTGGAGGCCCAATCACTCTCTTTCCTCCTTCCCGCTTCTTCTCCTTCCCACTTCCTTTTTCTCTTCTTACTTTCCTAAAGGGTCGGCAACGCGCAAGTGATGCCTCTGGTGTTGCAGGCGTCCATAGGTTACGGTGACCACTTACAATCAGGGTCCTTATGCTTGTTGATTACCTTAGTGGAAATAAGGAAAACACTAACATCCTTTGTACCTAAGGAATATTTAAGTAAGTCTTTAATTCCTTTGCATATTTGGTGCTGGTTTAAGTCTTGATAGTCATGCAAAATTTGAAACGCTAAACAAACTGAGGTGATTTTTTTGCGTAATACCTACTGTTATTGTTGTATGTAATAAAATAGTGCTTGTCAGTTTTATGCAATTCGGAGCAAATGTACTAACACGCGCTTCAAAAATCGGCCTTAAATTTTTATTGATACGCCATGTTCCCTTTTTCTCCTTCGAGTCTGAATGGCGTTTGAATATTCGGCTATTTGATGTTTGGAACTGTTGTTCGCTGCGAGGTTTATTTTAATAATTGAAAGGAATATCAAGAAACTCAGCTCTTGTCTACACTTCTACTCTAATATTATAAAAGAGAAAATATTTGTATATCTGTTTGTAATGAATAAAATCAAAAACTACTGGTCCGATTTTTGTCATTCTTTCACCATTAGAAAGCTTATTTATCCAGAAGTCATATAGGTTATAGAACATCACGCTACGTGCCATGGTAGCGGAGCAGTAATCATAAACGCGAGTGAAACTGCGGCGGACAGAGAGTATTCGATATTTTATGTAGAATTAGTTTTAATCTCGATAATGTATTGCTGTTTTTTACATTCTACCCCTATTAATCTGCCAAGTCTTACAATATGAGACATAAGTTAAACCTTCTATGTCCAGCCACCGGTGTATCGCTGCGACTCAATAAGTTAAATAGCAGATATGAAAACTTGATCTGTCATGTTACAAAGATCAGAACGTGGGAAATCCGACCGTTGCATTTTTTAATTATTGGGTGACGATAAGGCAATCGGCGCGGCGTAAGAATTGTAACACAATTGGGTTTCCCTGTTATCAAGAGTTTCAGTGGCTCACATACGTACCTTTCCCATTCCTTTAGTTTTATGTCGTCTCTAATTCCTTTCCTCTAAACAACGCACGAGTGATACTCGTTTAAGCGACCGTACGCTATACTTACTGCTCAGCATCAGCGGCTGTGAGCTTGTTTGCCTCATCGTTAGTGTAAAAACCATCTTGAACGTTCGTATTTGGTGTAATATACCTATTTGTAGCGCATATGCAGTAATGAGTACGTTAATGAACTGTCTCAATGCTGGCTTTTTCTGAGAGTTATAGGTAGTCCAAATCCGCATGTTATATGTATATTTATTTTATTATTAAACTATTACACCGTAAAACATTCAAATCAATATACCGATCTTACCCAAAACATTCAAGTAACTTGATATCTTCATAAATGTCAGATTCGAAAGGGAAGAGTGAAGTTACTTTTAAAAAGCCGAAGTCTTTTATTTCGCAAGTCTCCGGGGAACTTTTTCATATTTTTTGTCCTCGTCGACAATGGTTCCGTCGCGGTTCTCATTTTACAATTAGGCTTTTCAAATTTGCCTGCATAATGTATCAGCTATTGAAATGTTACTTTCGAGTTTGAAGAGTTCTATTTCATTTTGTTTTAGGTAAATTGTTTTGATATCTAGTCGACACTGTGTGTAATGTAATAATAGGCTGTGTGATTGAAATTGTACAGCCTTGGTCAAACGTATGGAGCATCCCTAAGACAGCTGCATTTTTTAATAAGTTTTGTATGGGATGAAATGAAACAACTTGTGTACATTTTAAATGATCTTTACTCTCATATAAAATCAATATTTTGTCGGCCCACCCTTGGCCTCTATCACAGCAGTTATTCTTCTTGGCATAGAGCCTACAAGATTTTACACTGTTCTTCAGTTATCACATTCCATTATTGGCGAAGGCGTCTTTTTAGTTCTTTTTTATTGTTTTTGTATGGCGCCGGACCTTACGTTTTAGGATTCCCCATTAATGTTCTATAGGTTTAAGGTACGGCGACTGTGCAGGCCATTCCAGGAGCTCAATGGAATGTTGACGAAACCATGACATTATGCGGGCTGATTTATGGTATGGTGCGTTATCTTGTTAAAATTTAACTCCATTCATATTTGTGTCACCAAAAAGTGTAGAAAACGAAGGCAATAAAGCTGATTCCAAAACTGCAATGCTTTGCAGCAGATTTTTTATTGGCGCTAACTGGGTACACTATTGTTTTAAATCCCTTTTTAGATGCCGACTAATCCATATTTAAATAAAAAGTATTGTTTCCTACCGCAAATGTTACGTATGTTACGTGCTCCATACTTTTGGCCAAGGAATTATATTGTAAACTAGGTAGTGTTTTAAAAACATTAATGTAAGCATAACTTAAGGATTTGTTGTACCATAGTTTGCGCTTATATTTGCGAATCGTTCTTCTCGTTTGGTAAGGCGTAATTAGATTTTTTGATAGAAATTTCTTATTAGCTGCATAGATTTCGGAATGTGTGCAGCAAACGGCATTAGGCTCGTATGTATCACACACGTCATGCAGTTTCGAAAACTAGCAGGTGAAAATTTGAATTAAACTATATTTTTGCTCACGCGATCGGGTATTTACACGTTATTTATGTTACTGTGGACAAAAGTACTTACCAATAATATCTTGCTAGATAAAACACATCGAAGACATTAATTTTTTACGTAAGTGTATGTAAGGTATAATATGGTTATGCCTAAATAATATCAAAGCTGGCACTAAAATTAGTACTCAATTGGAAATAACAATGTAACTATAACAAAATAAAAGATTATCATTACGTAGCGATAAAATAAATTAGAAACACTTCATATAACTATTCCCTTCAGCATTAATAACAAAAAGATAAAAATTAGATCGGACAGTATGCAAATGAAGCCCACGGGCAAAATGCTAATTTCCGTGGGAGAGCCCGTCAAACTTTTTAATCTCATGTGACGTCACATCCCCCCCTCTCCCTCCACACGACACTGTTGTCAGAGGGATGATTGAAAGCACCTCATTTGTGTTTTTATTACTTTTTAATTTTTCCCATTTTCTCGAGTGCAGGCGCGCACCGAGGCGAACTTTGCTATTTGTTGGACATTCTTCAAAATGTTTGTTTATTATGTGCTAATTTTCATCTACATGTTGTCCATTTTAATCAATCAGTGTGCTTAACTTTATTCAGTAGCGATATAATTTTCATAATTGCGATAATGATGAAATTTAGGTAAGTACCTACATAACGCACTGATGTAAAGGTTGTAGCAATATATCAACAGCCTGCCTTGCGGCCTTTAACCTAGGCAGGTATAGCGCTGAGACTATATTCGGATATCTTTCGAATACATTTGTGTTCATCACTACTTTTTTAAAGTTTATTCTTCAAAAGTTGCTAACAAGTATATAACTCGCCTGATGGCCAGTAGATACTTACGCATATAATAATTTGCAATACCTACTGTAGATTTAACCGACACACGGAAAACAATTTACGGGGTAATAGGTTGTAGGTCATTGCTTTTACGACGGTTGTATGTTGGTACTTTCTGAGTCGAGCCTACAGATTCATAATAATAATAATATAAAAATATCAGCTCTGTATTAAACTGTCCCAGTGCTGGGCATGGGCCTCTTCTCAGTGTGAGAAGGGTTAGGCCATAGTCTTCCACGCTGGCCCAGTGCGGATTGACAGACTTCACACATCTGCCAGAACATTATTGAGAATTCTTAGAAATGCAGGTTTCCTCATGATTTTTTTCCTTCACCGTTAACGCAAGCGATAATTAACTATTTAATACGCGCATAACTTCGAAAAGTCAGAGATGCGCGCCTCGGGATCGAACTCCGTGGCATTTCCGTCATTAAATTAGGAAGAGCGGGTTTTCCAAATTATTTACTTAGATTCAAGTATGAAAGCTAACATTATTACTAAGATTGCTAACAATTTGCCTTTGAACAACTATCGTTGGCTATTGTTTACTGGGCTGGTACGTCTTTTTTAATAGCAATATGTATGTATTTACACTTTTCGTGACGTTTTAGTTGCTTATTAGCAACCATAATCAACTGCAGACCCCTGACACAACAAATAAAAGTTATAAATAATCATAGCATTAGTTTGAAGTCTTCAATATCGAAGCCTGATTCGATGTTTGGCCTATGCGGGCATCGATCCCGCAAATCTTGCTTGTTGATATTGATTCTTTTAAAAACTGTGCCAACAGTTCAATAGCGTTTTTAGAAACCTTTTACATCTCCTACAGAACGATTAACTTACCTGCCACCACATACTAAACAATAAACATATAATCTCATTATTTCTTTAACAATAAAATGCACAGATTCGGCGCATGCATTTCCCCTACGCACTGTCAGTGTGAATATACAAAATACATTATGCAGCTAAAACACGCCATTGTAAACTCTATTTTGTAGTTATTAAGGCTTTATGAAGTGTAAGTCGGATAGTATTGTGAGTTGCGTATCGTGTGGCGTTGTATCTGATACAGATGTCAGTGGCAGCCATTGTGTGATGGCTATTGTCGCTGGCTGTGACCTGTCTTCGGATGCGTGAGTAACTAGAGCTCTATCGATTGTACTGATGTAATATTCTGCAGTTACGCTTTTGATTGTTACTGTTTTTATGTATGAGAAGAGAGAATTGTGGGATGATTTGGAAATATAACGATTTGGCTGTCTTGAAAACGACAACAGTCTGACTATCTTGTTGAAAAGGTAACAATTTGACTTTCTTAGAAATGTGAAAATTATACTGTCTTGAAAAAGGCGACATTTGGCTGTCTTGAAAAAGGTAACGATTTAACTGTCTTGAATAAGATAACGATTTGATTGTCTTAGAAAGGTAACAATTTGTCTGTCTTGAAAAAGAAAACAATTTGACTGATTTAAAAACATGTCATTTAGATGGTGTGCTTGTAAGACGTCAAGACTCTTCATAGAAAATGGAACCTGTTAAAGTAAATTCTGCCTTATAGATAATTGCAGAAAGCACATAGGAAATAGTCATTCAAACAACGGATACAAAGACACAAATAATCAAAGACCCTTAACTACTATGTGTGGGTACACAAACAAGAACATTCTGTCTTGTTTAGGATCGAACTTGCTGTACTCAGAGCAACACTTGCAACGCGGTGATGACCTATACCACGGCGCCACTCATGCAGTCAAATTGCATTAATAAAACAAATTATGCCGTGGTATATTAAATAGGGTGAACGTGCAAATTGTCGTCCGTGTGACATTTTGTCACCCACACAACGCACCGCGACGATTCACACTCGTTATAGGGAATTATCACCGCTCTGACATTTTTCGTCATTTAGGGGACACACTAATAAAATAATAAAGGTGGCCAAGTCAAAAAATATTCCGAAACAGATGTAGTTATAGTGATTTAGATGACAATTTAGATGAACACTGGGCTAGCGTGGCGGCATATGGCCTAACCCTTCTCACACTGAGAAAAGGCCAGCAGTGAGACAGTTTATATACATGGCTGATATTATAATATTGTTAAGGTAGAAAACGAGAACGGGTCCGCCTCATAGTAGGTAATCGTCAACCGAAACCTAAAAACGCTTGAAAGAAAGAAAAAAACCATTGACTGCTACAAACAGTAAGACAATATGGAACTACCAAAACATTAAAAATAACGAGGACTTATCACCTACTTTTAACGAAATAAATCATGATTCAATTTTTTGATAGTCTGATCACTTATATCTGGGAAATAAATACTAGTAATTTGTAACTCAAATAACTTCTAATCTATAAAAATATAATATATCTGTGGTTTACACCGATAAGCTGTTGCTAGTGAGTGTGTATTGAAGGTTCACATTGAACAATGCACATCGCCACAATGGCATATTCCCAACAAAATTCCTGGGGAACTAACCCCCTTTTGCACTTAATATGAGGTTACCATCTAATATAATTATAACAGTGGGGTTGAATACGCTCACCCTCGCTTTTTAGCGGTTTTGTTCTATAACTAATAATTATATTTCATGGACGATGACGTCACTGGAGACGGACAGGGTAATCGTTGTGTGACATATGCAAGTGTCGAGTTACTTAGCAGATGTATTGTGGTCAGTTTAGTTATAAAAATAATTTTTATATTGTACATTTACTGGGCTTATTTTAGCTACAGTCGACTCATAATTATAGGCCAAGATTTTAGTAACTTAATAATGTTAGTAACTTTTCAGTATGATGTCTGGATTTGTGCCTGGTATTTTGCTTAACATGGCACTTAAGCGTAAATGTAACTGGCAATTTTTATAATAATTATTAAGTGATTGACTACGCTCGAATTGAGGCATTAAACATTGTTTTTATGCATAAGTACCTACCGTACCCAGATAAGAACACTCACCTATACACACATACACATGTATGCAGACAATCGAACGCTAATATTACAACACTAACAAAAATAATAATGCTGACAGAACGTATTTTGTCTTCCACTTAATCGATTTTCCATGAACGATTGAGCGTTAATACCACGCAGTTTTATAATAATAAGACTATTATATATACATATTGGTCACAATTTAAAATATCAAACGAAAACACTTCAAAAAAGCATGTATGTGTAATATATTTCTGCTGTCCAACGCAGCATGGCTCCTGAATTGACAAAAGTATGTAGAACACCGCTTCGGTTAATTTCTACCACTAAAATAAAATTTGAATAACAAACACCTTAATATAGCTTTTTGATATATTTTAAAAACAATTATAAAATAATGAAAGGGATCCGGATTGTAAAACTGTCATTAATTAGCATTGAAGGGAAGACGGCGGTGGTGACTGATATTAATTCTTCCCCTTTTTGATTACCTCACTCGCTGCGACGTTCAAATGTCTTTGTAAAACAAATAAAACTTTTGTTCAAGCTATGGTCTTAGGTAGGATCACCGGGGTGTTTATTTTCAGAGTTAGTATTAAGATTTACTCGATTTATAATTTGATGTTTTGTTGTTGAGGGATTAAGGTTTCGTGTTAGTGTGGCTAATTTTAATCAATTTAATATCTTAAATAAAGCAATCGTGTGAGAGTGGCAAGGCGGTCGAGGAAAGTACCGGCAAATCTTAATACACCTATTATTGATCTTTAGCAAGCTTTACAATGCTTTGCTAACAAAGAGAGTTCCTTTTCCAACGTTTACTATATATTTCTGATTTAGTTTGTTGTGAGGTAAGTAAAACTGTTTTGAAATTCAAAATAGTTTACTTTCCCCGGGACTTCACAATTGTAAAAATTCGTCAATTTTCTTGGTCATCATTACACATCTTCGGTACATACATAGATGGCGCGAGTGCGGGTGAGATTCGATCAATAAAAAAAATATTCGGAATAGCGTTAGGTAGACTGTATTACCTTATTTTAATGGAAATTTTCGTACAATTAATATTGCATGTATTGCAGTAGAAAACAGTACTAAAACTATAACGTATTGGCGTTATAGTTTTAGTACCATTTTGTTATAATATCAAAAGTGTCACACTGATAATTGTATCGGTGTGACACTTTTGATCTTGTATCATTTATTTATCGTATTGGCGTTTGAAAGTAGCGAAATAATTACCTACACTACGACAGAGCAGTGTTTAAAAGTTAACAAGCATCCTCAACAATAAAAATCAGTTAACAATAAGCTTAATAAATGTCGACTATAATATTGTCTTCAACCAACTCCCTAAAGGAAACAGAAGGAACACCATCCTGTAATAGGATATATCCCAATAACGCGGCCATATTGTTTTCCCGGATTAATGGCGGGAGTCGTCTCGACTAAAAGAATACCGCTAATTAATCAAAAGTCGCCTTCCCTTGATTTCCATAGAGAGTTTTTCCATAGAGTTATTACCGCCCGTGAAGTTTATCCGGTAATGGCCTCCTTTGTTCTGCAGTTTCGGATTGGATTTTTGTTGGTCCTCTCGGCGACGCTGCTGCGATCTCTCCCTTACACATTTAAGCCGTTGTTGATTATATTTACTCAGTTATTGATATGGATTTTGAGGGTGGCGATTTCTTTTTGTTTTTTATGACGACTGCTTTTCGTTTCTGGTTTACGTTGTAAAAGTAATACACAAGGCATTATAGTAATATTAAATTAATGCATTAAATATATAGTTTACTTTATGACAATTTCATAATTATTATGAATTCATTAAATGTGAATTAATAATACTTGTAATAATAACCCTTAGCTAGATTTCAAGTGCGACGTTGGTTCAGCGGCACTGGCCTAAATATACATATCCTAATGTCTCAAGTTTCATTGACGTATTGGTAAAAGCAGCATTAAGGAGTTTTTATTTAAGCAATTCTCAGTAGTGCTCCAGCACCTGAATTGTAAACGGTGCTAGTCCACATTCAACAAGAGACATACCACTCCTGTGATATGCGTTTGTTCAACAAGCAAATGGTTTTCTAGCTTTACCAGTTAGCGCTTAGATATACACATATTGTATTTATGTTAATCAGAAAATTATGATCAAACAGGTGTAACTATAAGTATAACATCTACATATATTTCGGGATAGTATAGGCAGAGGTCTGCTATCTCTGCAGAGATATATAAGAATCATTACGTATGCTAAACGCAGCCGATATCAAAGGGAAAGCTGTTTTATTATGTAGCTTAAGAAAAGTTATGACTCCATGTATACAAACGACACAATCTGTTATTATTGCTCCCGCTGAAGCCAGTTATACATATATACCTATTTAATAAAAAAATTATTGCAATTCACTGGAACACGGCGAAACACCTGTACTACACGAATTATCTTTGATTTATAACTAACAAACAGTTACCAAGAATATTGCCTCGGCACATGACGTCACTTCGCAAACTTACCTCTTTGCTCGGGCCTTTATTAATAAAACCAGAGATTTATGCGCCCAACTTTTTAATATTTATGGCTGAGCAATAAATTGTTGGCGACGAGTTGTGGGGGGATAGGGTTGATTATTTTCTTGCTTGAGGGAAGGATCAACAAGTAAAATTGATATTTTCTTACATATTATTTGGTAGTAAAATAATTAATGCTGTATATTATAATTTAGTTTTACATAGTTTATTTATAACCGGTCTGTTTAAATATGGTATGTGTTATGTATTTATTGACATAATAATATATTCTTAATTTATCAAAAGACAAACGTCGTGAAAAAATTACGTAATGGCTTTTCAGAATATAGCAATAATCCTCTACTAACAATTGAATGTGTGAATGTGAATAATGAATTTAGGTACTAATTATATTTTGTAAATAACAGTGTCGCCTTTTTGATTTTAAATGTGTATGCTCACAGCAGTACTAGTACAAACTGGCGTTAAAATCTCCCAATATACACATAACAATAATACAATATCTTCAAATTTTGTTTTATATTTAAGTAAACATAGGGTATATAAAACACGCAAAAACATTGCAACAGCGCTCGGATGATCCACAAAATTAGTGTTGATTACTAAAGACGATTTGGTCAAAAATCCGAATAAAGTCTAAACCATACTTTGTATTGTACTACGTAAAATTGGTATACTTCCAACTTGTAAACCAATGCCAAATTTTCTATAAAACAAATATTGCTTACAAGACACTAAATCCAACTTGCTGTACCCACTTTATTTATGGAAAGATCAAAAATAATTTCACAAGGTAACACTTAAGAATGTTAAAGGTTATTACTGAGTTTACTATTTTTACTAAATTTACTGAATCAACATTTATATTAGTAGCTAGGTTAAGGCAAAAGTTGAGCATATGAGACCTGAAAGAAACTCACGGCCACTTTTAAGTCGCCATCAAAACAATACACCATCGCAAATTCATCAAAATACTTACATCTGACTAAAGTTTCCCCCAATACACTAGTGTTGGGACGACCAATATTCGGAGTACTCTGTCAAACTCATAAATCAATGTATTCAAAACTAGAGCAGGGTAGACTTGGTACCCGGTCAGACAATACGATGAGATAAATCAGTGGCACTCACCGGCGTATGTCAACAGTCTCGCCGCGGGCACTTGTGTCTTAAGGACCCATTACATTAATATCTAAGACGTCTGTCGTGCACGTGTTACGAGGAAAGGTGAATACAGAAGTATAGGTTCATGGCAACAAAGTTAGTTAGCTAGTTTGATAATTTAATCCAATGTTTACTAAAGAGTACGACTGCAGCAGCAGTGAGAAAGCTGGCGACTTACCGCTGCTAAAGCGTCAGTGTAATGGGTTCGGATACCAGTCACAAAAAATATTTGTGTGATCTCCAAATGATTGTTCTGAGCCTGGGTGTACTTTGCGGTTGTTATTTGTATGTTTGTAAAGTCTTGTTTCGTACGGAAAATGTCTTTTTTAAAGAAATAAATGTTTGTCGTTAATTTTACACTATTCATTACGAGTAACTTTTATTCAACCCTTGTTTGCTAGTTAAACATAGACAAACTATTTCTTCTTTCATACATTATTCCAGCTAAAAATAAGGTTTCTATGTCCATAATGTAACTAAGAATATTATCTTTGTAATTACGTGTACAGGATTTATTTTTGTTATTATAAAGAAATAAATTCAGATTCAGATTAGAAACATATCCAGTTTTAAAAAGATATCGTTACGTATTTATACAAATTCTGTTGTCACAACTTATTTACACCGACTTGAATTTCAACTCGAGTTGGAGCAAGTTATCTTTCTGCGATTTCCTTGTAGAGTGGTTAAAATCATATTATTAGCGGTAGACAAAAGCCGGAGTGGGTAGGGGGAGAGACGCAGGGAGGGGTGCGGGGTGTGGATTAAGATTTACTTCAGATATTTGCAGATGAGATTTGAAGGTATTCCGGATTGTCGTCGCTTTCATCGTCTACCTATTGTCCGGAAATCCGAATAATTCTGTTAAAATACTTTCTATAACTTCAAGGCACAGCCTAACTAATATAGTAAGTACTTGACATAAAATACACGGACAATCAAGCTATTTTTATACTATATATTCAATAAACGAAGGTACGTCCTGATTTTGTCGATGAGACTCATTCGATGTGTAATATAGGTGTGAATGTTGTTTCATAGTAAGTACTAAACAACGCCATATTGATTATCAAAGCAAGCATAGATAGGCTGCGATTGTAAGCGATCACAGTAGCTCAGGATTATTCGCAATAGGAGTACTGCTCGTACATTGTCGGTCTTAATAGAAAGGAATTAAAGGTGGGATGATAGCAATAGGGGAGTTATGTATATAGGACGCACTTGGTGCCACGATGTGATTTCTGACTTGCCTGTTTAACGGTCTGCTCACAATTTACTATTTCACACGCACAGCTATTCATTGTAGTCTTTGAAAAAAAGTAACCACGCGCAAATAAAAACTATATACTAAAATTTCTCAATTAACGAACAAGAACGAGGTAATTGAAAGTGCGCTAGGGTTAAATATACATGTTTCTTAACATTGCAATGAAACAAAATAATTTTGCTCCATATTTTCAATATTTTCTATTTGAAAAGACAACACATGTATTTCGAGTAAGTCCTGTGCCACGGGGAACTTTACAAACATTCGAACAATGGACACCTAGAACACCTAGACTTAGTTTAACCATGTATTTGTGGATCACACAAATTTTTATTACGTGTGAGGATCGAACCCAGAACATTCAGCGCAGCGACAGTAGCAAAGCGACCACTATTACGTCATTTGTGCAGTCGTCTATTATCAGTCAGTCTTATCTCAGATCATCGTACACTAACACACAGACAAACAGACATAAAATATGTTCATAATTTTATCATACATATAGACACATAGATGACATATGTAAAATCCATTACGTAATAACAATTAAGTCCTAAGTTTCCATTACAAACCCTTCTGTGCCACTCCTTGAGACAATGGCTCTCGTAGAGCGTTTGATGTGCTACGAATCTGCATTACAATGTAGCATTTGTCGTAGCACTTACGTAGCACTTGTAGTTATGTTAGCGATCTTTGTTTTAAAACAAGTGCCTACTATGAGTGAAGTATCTTTTACTGTAACTTTCCAACAATATGAAGTACATTGAAATTATTCTTTTTGTAGCAATTTAGAGGTGTTATTAGGTGCTTTTAACGATTAAACATTGAGATTGGATCAGTGCTGACACTTATATATATGGTCGATGGCTCTACATCCTAACTAATATAATAAATTTGGATGTGAGTTTGTTTGTTACGCTTTCACGGCATAACTACTCAACCGATCATCATGAAATATTGTATACACGTTGTCAGGGGTGCAGAAAATGACATAGGGTACCTTTCATCCAAAACAAATGGTGTTAACCCTGTTGTTAATCTAACCTGCATTTACACGAGCGAAGCCGCGGGAAAAATATAGTAAGATATAATCAGGAATTAACAAAAATTTTACAAAAAAAAAACCTACTTCAATAAAGAATATTCTTAAGCAAAAATGGACTAAAAGTTATAAATAATTTCGTATTCTTGTGAATAATTAAATTGTTATTAATGGAATCGGTGTTAGCCAAAGTAGGTATGTGATACATAAACATGAGATGTAATACATACTATAACCATAACATAACATTGGCATTCACAATTACACACATAGACGCAGCACGCGGCGCGGGCGGCTGACACCGACTCCAAATAAAAAAGAATCTTCAAAATCGGTTTACCTAAAAAGAAGTTATGAGGTAACACACATACAAAAACATACAGTCGAATTGAGAACCTCCTCATTTTGTGAAATGGGTTAAAAATAATGTGAGGTTATTTATAAGAGCTACAAAAGCCAAAGTTATTATTTTTTTAAATTTTGTTCCTTCTTTCTATTTGTACGCATATCACGCATGAACTACTGCACGAAATTGAATGCGGTTTTCATAGTTGTATTGCTAGAAGTCTGACTTTAATTCTAGTGTATTTTCACCTTGATGCACGGCTTAACTGTCGAGTATTATGTGTATAGATCAGTTTCTTCCTACGTGCAATGAAAGAAAATATAGATAGGTACCTACTTTCAAATTCCACGCGTTCTTAGGTGCGAGCAGAAGCTATTGAATAGATAAAAAAATGCATTTGTATCGCGAATATTTTTATTACCTACGTGTGTTGGCGTAAATATATACGCTTAGATCTTGTATTGCTATTGCATCACAACTGTATGGCTGGCACAAACTACGTATGTTACTTTTCAAACACTTTGGCCAACTTTGGTATCATAACTACTTTTTATAACACCCAAATATTCCCATTAGTATATTTAAAAAACCGCGATTCTATTGTCATCTTCTTTTAGTACCCCTTCCAAATCTTAAATAATATTTTAAATCTACCTTCATAACTGTACGTTTTATTCCATTTTTAAATCCTGGAAGCCATTTTAAAACGTCATTATGTTGATGTATCTCATTTCTATGGCGTACGGCGCCCCCTATCGGATAAAGTAGGCTTCCCACTGTCACCCTTTATGTTATCATAGCGGGTCGTCGATGTGTGAATTATCTTCACTGTATGTAGATGAATACTGCATCAGTAGGATGTGTTATAGAATGCTTTTGGGTATTCTTGGATAGGTTATTATACTACCGCCACAACAGTAGATAATAAAATTATCTTATTGAAAGGTGTTTCGTTGGTAAGTGGCGTAAGTTCAATGGTTTGTTAAGTGTTGTCGGGTTTTACTGATACAAGAATATAAGGTAGCTAGATATAGCTACTTTTTTAGGTAGACTGTGTTGTAAATGAATCCAGTAAAACCGACTGAACTCATTGTTCCGTTTGACACCGAAATTTACAAACGTTTTGCAAGTACTATGGCGTGAAGTAACATTAATTTATAAAGTTAGTTGCAATTTTAATGCATTATTTCGCAGTATACATGTATGTGACTTTTAAATATCTGATGGAAGGCCCAAAACCTTGCGTCCACTGGCGGCCCGGTACGAATCCTACGGAATCTCTACATGCAAGCGCAGACTGACAGAAACTATACCATGGTATCCTTTGGCATGCGACAAGGTCCTTTGATCGGCCATGACATGGCATTCTTAGGCACACCGAAGCATTCCGTCACAACATCGTGCTCATGTGTAACCTCTTTTCACGACAGTCGTAATTCATCTTCTAAATAGTCGTAACGTTGCAACACACATTATGACACTAAGCTAATGAGGACATGGGGCGCGAACGTCCTCGCATCCATCTTGCCTCGGCATCCCGAAGGCTGCCGACACGACATGCCGAAGTGTATCGCAGCATTATTTTTGTATCTACTTTAATCTTTGTCGTGCCGTGCCACCAATGGGCGCAGAGCTTAAGATTAAATCCTCGTATGTAGGCAGAGAGATGCACACACGCGACTCGACGTATCACATACCAACAAAGAGTAGGTATATTACGTATTTACATAGAATAGTCATAAATAGTTCTATACCTAATATTGATTTGAATCAACCCTTTTGAGTTAGGTGGTAAGAGATCTAAATCATCCATTGACAGTATGCCTAAACCGAAGCAGTAAACCATTTTCACATAAACAATTCATTCGTAAATCTTCACGTGTAACAATGCACGTCACTCGTAAAGGCTCGTCCGCACGTGCGTCATGGCACAGGCTCACAGGCTCACAGCGCGATGGCGGGAAACAAAGCGCGCTTCAAGCGCTTCCCGCGTCGCCGCCGACGCCATTGTCGCGAGATCCGAGCGGATACGTTGCATAGAGGTTTTAGGGATGCGTGGATACTTTTTTCTATAGTACAGACTATAGAATGATGTGATGTTTGTTTCCAAAAGAGTTGAATATTTGTGAATAGAGGTTTGCTTGTTAGTTTAGAAAGTAGTTCAACAAAAATTTGTGTTCTAGAGTCATAGACTAATGGATGACTAAGAATTTATACTATTTCCTGTGTCTCATCTAGATAAGTTTCAAAGCATGTTCATAATAGACGATGGTATTGTCTACTGTCTGGTTGTCATTCGGAATCGTGAGTGTACTTAGGCCCAGGGTTCATGCAATCTAATCAGAATTGCATAACAGAGCTCACTGCTGACATGTAAGTGAAACAGAAGTGAGGGGTTTATGCGCTTGTAAGAAAAATGTTACTTTAATCAGACATTTTGATATAAAACTTGTTTAATTCTAGAATCCTACAAGACCCATATTAGGCACTGTGAAATAGCATATCGGGAAATGGCGTTGAATCATGAAATATTCTACTCATTTTAACTGCTAACATACATACATATACAGTCACACGCCTACAACCCTGGGATATATGATATATTACACCCACATTTCACCAACTATGGTTTAAGGTCCCATTTAATAGGCGACTCCTTGCCGTCTATCGGGCACAATTACTAAAATTCGAATGCACAGTTGACGTATTCACTAACGCTACACCATAGATAAGACATTATATACTGAGAGCGCTACACCACCGTAGCAGTCAGTTGTAATAAAGCAAGATAATTTCTTAAGATATTTATTCACGCATCCTCATTTTTCTGTAGCTTTCATGTTACTACATTAAAATGCGAACTTTTTCATGCAGAACCATTAGATACAAAACGATTTATAAGTATAGAAAGACGCACATTATTTGCGTATCGTGACGTGGGTATCTCTCGCTGGAGTCCCTCAGTATTTAAATGGGAACCCTAAATGTGCGGCACGAGAAAACAATGTAGATTTACTATTGTTGTATTTTTGACAATGGCAGTTGCATGGGTATTTTACAATTTTACTCTAGACGTTCCAACGTTTTGAGTAAAATTGTAAAATACCCTAGTTTGAACATAAAAATATGATTAACTTTCGAGAGTAGCTACGAATCACTGATTTGTTTCGCAAATATAGGTGGAGTTCTTGCTAATGTAAAATTATCTTTCTACTTTTAATAGTATCACCCTTGCTTTTGTAAAATGTTTCAATCCCGGGCACGAGCCTTTTGTGCGAACATTAAGAACATTAAAAAATCTATTTTCCCTTCATCGTTAAGTAAGCTATAATTAGCTGTTGTAAATGACTAGGTTTTGACCACGGCTTCGATCGCGTTATAGTACATTTTGTCAATCAATTTCTCTCCTACTCGCGAACAGTAACTTTTTTCTGGATGAAAAGTACACTCCATGTCCATTTCTGTACTCCTCATAACGTATATGCAAAAATTTCATGATGATTGATCGGTTAAGTAGTTAAGGCGTGACGTGAGCATAACAAACAAACAAACCCACATTCTCATTTATAATATTAATTAGGATATCAGTCCTTATCCTTTTGACAAGTTAGAAGCATGGAGTCAGTCTTAAGACCTCAATAAGGCAAGCCAACAGTATACTGGGCTATCTCAGATATCTAAAGGACTTTCTTATTCTTTATAAACCACTCACATACCAAAAATAATATCGATATCGCGGACCACAATCCCTGAACAACTATTTATGGAGCATACAATTTAATAATCCAACTCACAACACTCGGCTAGCTGGCAAAAATGAGGAAATCACTAAACCATTTGCGCAGTTATAATTTTCTTGATGTTCATTTATTTCAGTTAGATACTACGCTCGTGAAACTTATAGCAAAAATATGAAAATAATATTGATACTTTTGATTAGATGAAATATTCAGCGGCGCGTGTGTAGGCAGGTAAGTCTCGCCAAAGTAAACCAAGACTTCATTTGGTTCGCTTCATGTTTGCTCATTAGATTTACCGGATTTGCGCCAGACTAATCCTCGCTTGTCTACAACCATGTATGTATGTACATATTTTACTTCAGACAAACTTAACATTTAGTAACAGGGCGTAGGAGAGAGAAAGTACTTTATTTTTAATCTCTTGGTCATCGATTGGATTCCATGGCTCGGATACAATGCTGTTTCATTGTGTATGGTTTCTGGCTAATTGAGGAGTTAAACAAGTTGTTTTAGATTATCCCGTTGCGCGTTGGTCTCATAGCTTAAGTATTAATTTTCGTCTGATCGTGAGTGATGGGTCCCGGGTTTAGTGGCGTAGTGGCGCAAGGTGAAAATTGTTTATTGTTGGTTGTTAAACGGTATCTAGAAATTTTGTTGAAAGGCGGCAATAAGCGAAATATATGTAGGTGTAATGCATCTTTGCCTGCAGACTACACTGACGGTGGTATACGAGTTATTTTGTATGTAGCTAGTTTAATTTAGTGTATGGATAAAAAGATAGACAGTGGGTAGCTTTTTATCATAAATTTCATAATTAAGATAACTGCGCGGAGACGCAATTCAATAAAAGGTACGTTTATTTACTTGTACTTATATTGATTGCACTTTAAAATTAAATGAAATATTAATTTAAAAAACATAAGTAGATCTGCAACTTATATATGAAGCTAAGTTGGTTAGGTACTAGTTAATTTTTAGTGTCCAAGTGGGTCCATCCACCATTTTTTTCATTTACGCTTTCTTAACTACTAGGTAGGTACTACTAAACTGATCGTCATGAAATTTTTTATACACGTTGTTAGAGGTGCAGAAAAGTAGATAGGATACCTTTATTAAGAAAAAACACTACTACATACATTTAAGAGAGCGAAGCCGCGGGAAAAGTCTAGTTTATTGAATAATTTAAGAAACTTTTCTAAATTTATCAACACAGCCTATTTTTCAATTACCTGAGTCTTCTTCGAAGAGGTTAATGAAAACACTATGTGGGTCTGTGTGTCTGTCTGTTAGTGATAGACATAGCTGCGGAACCATGGGACCGATTGACTTGTAACTTGATGTACAGACACCTTCATCCCTCGGTCGAGTTTGAATATGGGCCCTGTGGGTCAAAAGACCCCCGAGATATAGAAGTCACAAGGTCATAAGATCAGGGGATATCCACCAACAGAGTGATTCGGAATTACAACGGAGAGGCTTTTGCCCCGCAGTGGTACATTACAAAAAGCTGAAGTAAAAAAAAAGGTCACATGAAGACGAAGAGGTTGAATCCTGGGTTTTTACACCCATCTCGTTTATGTACTTATCATTTCTAAAATACCGTCAAAATATATATGTAGTAGGTAGGTAAACTAGTGGGAAACCGATGGACTGCCACGCAGCAGTGTCCAGTTCGAACCCAAGGCGCGCACCTCTATCATCTCGACTATTCGAAGTTATATGCGTATTAAATAGTTAATTATCGCTTGCTTTAACGGTGAAGGAAAACATCGTGAAGAAACCTGCATGTCTGAGAGTTCTCCATATTGTTCTCAAAGATATGTGAAATCTGCCAACCCGCACGAGGCCAGCGTGGTGGACGATGGCCTATATGAGACGGGAGTCTCACAGTGGGAAGAGGCCCGTGCCCAGCAGTGGGACAGTTTAATACAGGGCTGATATTATTATTATAGGTAGGAAGTATAATTAGCATTCGTAACATTATATAAGGTATTTAATTTTGAAATTGCCGTTTATATCCTACATCTAGCATGGTTTCCGAACAGCACGCTCTACACTTACTAATCATGTTAGTTTTGTTGACTATGTTAGTGCTCATTTGGGGTGTGGCTCACAGGTGGATGCAGCATATCTTGACTTTCGTAAGGCTTTTGATCTGGTCGATAATGATATGCTCTTAACAAAGTTTTCCACGATAGGATTTAGTACGAAGCTCCTTGAATTCATGGCTGACTATCTCAGAGTTCGAAAACAGTATGTTAGGGTTGGCAACTATGTATCGCAGGCATACTATACACGTTCAGGCGTGAGTCAGGGTAGTACCCTTGGCCCTACCCAGTTCCTCATCATGATAAACGATCTACCAAGTGTTCTCTCCAAAGCCAAGTGTTTAATGTTTGCTGATGATATTAAATTATTCATACCCGTCACAAACATCAGTGATTGCGCCTCACTACAGTGTGATTTAGACAGCGTTGCTAACTGGAGTCGTGCAAATAGGCTATCGCTTAATGCTGAAAAGTGTAGTACGATAACTTTCTCTCGGTCCCGTTCACCTATCACTGTAAAGTACGAGCTAGCGGGCATGCCTCTAAAACGTGTCATGGCTATCCGTGATCTGGGACTGCTTATTGACCACAAACTTAATTTCCGTGAGCACATACAGCAAGTTTGTAAAAAAGCCAGTAGATCCCTAGGGTTTATAATAAGAACTGCCTCACAGTTCAATAATGTTGAAGTCATAAAGCTTTTATACAATGCCTATGTCCGCAGCAAACTCGAATACAACGCTATAGTTTGGAATCCTCAGGAAAAACTTTACACTCTCATGATAGAAAAAGTTCAACGTAAATTCACCCGGTATTTATACAAACGTACGTATGGCTTTTACCCCTTTCTGTATCCATCATTATTTGTCTCCGGAATGGTAGGTCTTGACACCTTGGAACTAAGGCGGAAACTTGCTTTGTTAATGCATTATTATATGCTTTTACTCAATAGGATAGATAATCCGTCTGTGCGTGAGTCTATTTATTTCTATGTGCCGGATAACTATTTGCGCGGTTGCGGCCGTAGGCAACACAGACTTTTAGCCTATCCTACTTCATGGCGAACAGCACGCGCCAAGAATTGTCCTACGGCTTGTGCAATTAACATGTTAAATAACTTTTTGGAAAGGTTCCCGGACGTGGATATTTATTTCACTCAACCGGGTAATGTAAGAGTAAGTGCAATAATGTATTTAAATAATTTAATATAATATTACCTGTTTAATTCTAAGTATCTTCTGTTTTTGTAATAATTTTTGTAATGTTTCTTTTTTATGTATTTCATTTGTGTGTACATTATTCTATGTTTTTTAATTGTGTTCACCTAACATATAAGTGCCTTGGTCTAGACTGTAAGCTTATATTGTTTTATAAATAAATAAATAAATAAATAAATAAATCTAATTTCGTGATATACGAACAAAATATTAGTCTTTATTAAAAAAAAAACACGGCTTTACTGATTTTCTTCATACAAAGCAGCAGCTTCATATTTAAACCAAAATTATTATACCACTAGCTTTTTAGTTAAAACATTCGCAATATATTCAGCATGATTATCGTATCAACTACACAAAATTCCTCACACTTATTTCCGTACAAATAAAATGGCAACAGATACGCCACATTGAATACAGATTCGATACGTGAAACATCAGCCCGTATCATACGCGACGGGATATTTAAATACGAAGTGGGTTTGCGTGTACCTCTCTCGATATGTGACGTACCGTCGCTACACGATACCCCCGGTGCGACTAGCACGCAAGATTTTATTTTTAAAAGTGTAAACTAGAGTTCTGTAATGCCAGTATCAAAAATGTTTCGGTGATATTTGCATACAGTCGATTTTTCTTGTTTGGTAAACAAATAATCCGTTATGAAATCATTAAGTTACTACTTTCAGACTATATTAGTTATAAAATAAATAAAATAAATGTATTGCCTCAGTACAACATATTTGTTTAATAAATAGGTCATAAAAATTTACTTTAAATGCTTTTAATGGTTCCTCAGGATTTTTTCACACTTTTAGTGTAATCGCCACAGTACTTAATGGTAGTCCATTGAATATCTATATATTAATACGTGAAGCAAAACTTTGTACTCATTTTTAGGAAAATTGCACGGAAGGAGGAGTATGAAATTTGGCCCAGTTAAAGTTTATACGGAGAAGGAGGGGCGTATCCTAATATTTATATAAAATATGCATTAGAAATACATTAAATTAATGAAAAAACAATACACGCACGCAACCATGCATTTGACACACGCAGTCGAAGCACGTAACTATGGTTACATACATCAATATATAATGACATATATCATATAGATAAGACACTTATATATCAGCAATATCTTACAGGCAAACTTTGGTCGAATTTCGAGCACTCGGCGATCGCTAGTTCTGTTGAATGTGTGTGTAGTATTTATTGGTAACTAACCTTTTTATAGAATCATCAATCATTATAATAATGTTAATTTCAGCTTGTATGCTCAGTGAGGCTATTCTAGGGCAGTTTAGGTTTTAGTGTACTGTGTAATCACTGTCTGCACATCCGACATCATATTATTAAGGTATACAAGGCAGACGCTGTTTTTCATCCGTAGTATTCATTATACCGGTCAGTACCATCACCATACCACCCGTCTTCATAGCCCAAGTTTGTTAGGTTCTACGTGTTATTAGTCCTCCTAGCACCTTAAGTAATATCAATATAGACCAGTATTCTCTAAGGGCACGATGGATCCATGTCTTTGTGGAAGCCTCCCAAAAGGCCAGTTATTTTTCTAACAGTAGATGTTAGGAAAGTACCTCTGCAAACATAAATATTAACAATAGTGTCAGTTTAGCAAAAGTACTTACAATTTTAAATATAAACTCTTCGCTATTCAGACTACGATGTCTACGCCGTAGTTCGTAGCGGTGTAGCACGTACCTTTATTGCCTACGACACAAAGAAACCTCTACGCGGTACTGAATAACGAATACAACGCTGTGTGAAACAGGAGCTTATGAAATGGAGGAGATAAACAAAATAAATACTTTAATTGTTCTTGCCTTTAGGACTAGTTTAAGGAGAAGATTAATAGATGTTCGATGTTTATCAAAATTATGTATATTGCAGTTTTCGTATAAATATGTCAATTACAAATAAATCTTTAGGTTATTAGGCAAAGGAATTATTTACTCTAGTAACCAAAAGAGTCAAAAAGCTACATACACCAAAATTTTTCAAAATTTTCGCGCGCTGCACGCTGTGTTGTAATGTACCGTTAGATTACATACAACAAGGTTTGACCTTTAAAACTGAAAGTGTGACCTGAAACATAATTAATGAAATGTATGTTTCTCACCAATTCGCCAAAGAAATCTGCGTTGCAGTTGTTTTTAATAAAATTGAAACTATTATAAACGAATGCCACCTCCACATAGTATTGTACTTTCATTTCTTAGCTCATGTAGCTTTGCTTTGACGGAATGTAAACGACAATGTGGCATTGTGTAGCGATACGATAACGCTTTTATTATTATTAGCCGCCGCTCCCGCACCCGCGCCGCCAAGGGAGACTGTGTCATATAAAAATATCGTAGAATACTCAACAAGATACCTATATATTTACTAAACATAACCATGATAAGGTATTTTGTTTATTGACACTTTCATTGAAGCCTAGCAAAAGCTAAAGCTTTTATCGTAGATTAGAGTTCCTCTGTCGTGAATACATCTGCTGTGCATGTGCCCAGCA
This sequence comes from Catocala nupta, assembly GCA_963675205.1. Taxonomy (NCBI): domain Eukaryota; kingdom Metazoa; phylum Arthropoda; class Insecta; order Lepidoptera; family Erebidae; genus Catocala; species Catocala nupta. The sequence goes on along the minus strand of OY776092.1, from coordinate 21,952,593 downwards.
GACTCAAACCACAAGATTTGAGCCGGGCAATGAGTCAATGAGTTTTTCTGTCAAGTAAATCTTAGTAGAGCCACAGTAGAGATCACGAAGCCTGGAACTGTGCTAGCTAATTTTAGATTATCTACGGAACAGTTTTCCAAAAAGGCAACACATTGACATCGATAAATTTATTTTTTTGTATTCTACTGCCTATTATTGATGTAAAAGTTTGTAAAGATTATGAATGCTATTTAGGCAATCACGTGTAAACCGTTGAACAGATTTAGATTAAAGTTAGCATCTGGAATAAAATACCTGCTATAGTGTTTCCTGAGCTCTATGACATACCCTTCTTTAAACGACGCTTAAGAAAACCATTATTTTCATGGTTGGCAGTATGGCGGTGAACATCCTTGTCATTATAGAAGTCCAAGAGCGGTAGTTAATACTTATCAACAGTTGGACAGCAGCTCGCAGGCTCGTCTGTCATTACCAGTAATAAAAACAAAACAGATGGACGGTGTAGTGTTATGTGTATCTATCTAGCGGGGCCACTCGAGCTAGATAGAAAAAACTAGTGGCAATGCTTTGTTTGTTCAATGTACCTCACGAATTTATAAACAAGATCCAATGTACCTCAATTATTATGATAGAAATTCAATAAATCGCCTCATCTATCCAGCGGGGCCCGCGGTTGTATTACGCTCGGAATACATAAAAATAATACTGATCGTAACTTATGCCAATGTACCTCTCGATTCATGTATTAACTACCAGAATATATAAAGAATCTTTAACAGAACAGGAGAAATTCAGCAAGAAAAAATTTGTCTGTCTAGCAGGGCCCTTTGTAATTTGAAATCATACGTGCAAAAAAGCTCACCGTTGTTATGTATTACCAATGTACCTTTGAATATACCTATAAGTCTTTATAGCAACTAGCTAGACCCGTAGATCTTTTGAACTTTCGCAGTTAGATCAAATATATGATCTAGGTAAGTATATAATATATAAAATCAACATAACCTATGTACGTACCTATATACTTTTATAAAAGAATTGTCAAAATTCAACAGTTCTCTATACACAAGTACATGAAAAATAGTTAGCTATATAGATACACATTGTAGTGTTTTATCCCTGAATGCATTCGGACTTACACGGGCAAAGCCATGGGCGAAAACTAGTATGTAATATCCTAACTTATATAATAAATGCGAATGTCAGTTTGTTTGTTTATAAGGCTTTCACGCCTGAACTACTGGACCTATCAGCCATAAATATTGCCTTATATTACCTATGTAAATATCAGGGGTAGGTACAAAAAAGGAATAGATATTGCCAGAAAGAAAGTACTGTTCCCGAGGTCTAGAAATTTATTGCCAAATGTGGTATTTGGCAATAAATTTCAAAAACGAGCGAAGCCGCAAGCAAATTCTATTTTTAAATAACAATATGTGTTACGAGATTATTATTATGGTTTAATTAATTATTCTGTCATGATACACAGAGTCACACCTCATTAAATCGTTTTGATTACGGCGGGAACGCGTTCTCTTTAATATTCCGCTAAACATACACAATTAGTGGATCTCAGTCGCATGCCGTATGGGGAGAGAGTTAAACATTCATTTGTTTGAGAAACTTAGTCGAGTTTGTTAGAGGATATACTGGATAATCTTTGTTTGTAAAATATCAGAATCAGAAATAATTTATTTATTACAAAACTAGGTTTTGCATGCGGCTTTGCTCACGTAAATGTAGATCCAGTTAGGTTAACAGTGCTCTGGATGAAACGACTAACTACTGACAACGTGTATGCGAAATTTCATGATGATCTGTCGAGTGGTTAAGGCTTCACGCCTTTTATTTATCAATTATTAGCTCAGCTAATTTCTTTCTGAAGATGTGAGTCGTTAATATCATGGGGTATTATTGTATATTATTGGTCCCATAAGCATACTATTTTTCTTAACAATATTGTCATACAACTACCAATATATAGCTTTCTTATATTTTGTCATTCTGCTCGGCTCAGGTCTGTTTTCAGTATGAGAAGGGTTAAGTCATCCATGTATACGCGATATGGGTTAATAAACTTCAGAGATTTTCAAAACTTTAAATAAAAAGCGATGAGATAAGCTGTAGGCATCGTCACGACGTTTTCTTTACTGTTGTAGCGAGCTTGAATTACCTATGTATTTAATATACACATAACTTAAATAAGTCAGACGTAAATGCCGTGAGATCGAAATATGGTGCTTTGTCACACATAGGACTAATAAACAGAAGCCAACCAATCATATTTACACATCTCATATACATCACACATTTCGTAAAAATCGCTGAAACGCGCCGCTATCTTTCATTCAAGCATCATTACATTCACTCGTTCGTTCGCCACTGCTTTCACTCACTCTCGATATAATACAATCGTTATCTTTGAGATGGATCTGGTTAGGAAATTGGGTACATTCAGCTTTCTGGTCGGCTGGGCTGCTTGATTAGTGTGCCGTGGTTCCGGGTTCGATGCGAGCGCAAACGGATAATGGCTTCGTGTTTTTTTTGGCAATTTTGAAATGGCGACCGTGTTCCGATACCGAGAGTAAGAAGTAAAATGTGTGATGATAAAATGAAATGTTTTGAAAAATATTTGGGTGGTATCCTTTTTCTTCAAATGTTATAATTGTATAAGTTTACGCAGATATTTGGATTTTTGTTACTCCCACATTTTGTTGCTACTACACAGACAAATCGTCCGTGAATCTGCAAGTAAAAGTAAGTTTTACATAAAAATAATTTTTGGTATGTACAGTTATGAGAATTTATGGAACTAGAAAATTTTGCGTTTAAGATATCAATTGCTTTAATTATGCAATATAGTTATTATATACGTTCCGCTTGAAAATAATTTCGTCGATGATATGGTTTTAGCTCTTACGATTTTGCTTTAATAATAAGTAACTGCGACGGCGTTCTACGAATGCTACGGCATTTTGCTAGATAGGAGGTTTAATTATAGTCAGTACCTACTAGTTTCATATGCAGCGGCTTAAATATGTGTTTGACACAGCCCGTGTCCTCTACCGGTGGTTACCAACTATCGCCTATCGCCTGCAGCGCTGAAACAATTTGTGGCGCAATTCTTTTTGTAAAAGACTGCAATATTCTATTCATATCGTGTTTAATTTCCAATTAATGCATATTTCGATGATAATATAATAGCACACTGCCGATTACAGTTCTTGCATTTAGATAGCAGCATAATATAGTTTTGCTAGACAGAAGACAAATTATTATCAGTAGGGCTCGCGCGTATCCAACTCGGGCGAAATATTTAAAATAAAATTATTTTAAATATTTGCATCTCATACTCCTTCGTACACGCACTTTGCTTTGCACTGTTGATTCTAGCTAAATTAAATATGTGAAAAGACAGAGGCTTTTGTCTTTCCGAATACTGTGACAAAACTTGTACTTATTAAAACTAACTAATTTTATTAGCAAAAATGAATATAATTGGATGGACCATATTTCACTAAATTATTGTATCTACCTCTAATTCTATACTATACATATAATAGGCTGTATGTTTAGTAGTGTGTACTATGTGCAAAGTTTATTAAATATGTATTCAAAGGACGATTGTTATCTGCCTCTTAAAGTAGACGTGTATTTTATGAAATCTACAAATCTCTTGCTTGTCTCGCACGCTTGGCCGGTTCTATATTACATTCCATTTTTAAACCAAAGCTGGAAAGCATTCTTAAAATGTTGCATCATTTCAAAAACTGCATTTTATTTTTGTATCTCTTTTATTTAACACCGGAACCATAGAGCAGTGGAGAGCTTAAAAAGTGTCCGTCATTAAAATGTACTCGCGTGTGGTTCGGCTTTGTTTTTATTCGTGAACAAAACTCTATGACTGATGCATGAAATAACTTGCTACACACCTACGCCGTCAGTGATTGAAGACTGAAATGAATAGTGTACACACTGTATATATCATAGTGAGTAAAATCTATTTGTAGTTTTATGTTGTCTATGTATTTTATTTATAAATAGAACAACAACAATTGGCACTAAGCTGGCAAAAAATAAAAAAGGAAGAAAAATAAACATAAATTATGCATACATATCTAGGTGTTTTTTTAACTGTGTTAATCTAACTCGGCATTATACCTAATATATGTACATATAGCCATATACAATCTAAAGGATTTCTTTTTAATATATTACCTAAATCGTTGAAGTCAGTTACAATTATTATCCTTGCATTGGTTACCTACAACACAAGGATTTTTGGAAGCAATTGCAATCTTCTTTTTATTGGAGGTACTCATTCATCCATAACTTACTGCTGTTTATATGAAATCGTAGGTTTAGGCGGAGCCCAGTTTGCCTTAACTGTTTCGATAATTGCTATTCTATTAACTATAATTATTATTAAAAAAAACGATCTATATTCTTCTAATTGATTATTTATTAAAAGAAATGTAAGTATTGAAACTGTAACCTTAAAATTTTGTCTAACCAATATCATAAAGAAATTAATCCTAGTACAATCAGATGACAATAAATCATGACGTACAATGTACACTCGGTCGGATAATCTGTACGTTTTAAAGCTGTCATCGGCTTAGCTCCTCGTCTCCGTTCTCCCCGCTACCCCGCCGGCACCCCCTCCTCCCCGATGGAGGCACTTCACGTGCGTTTTGACGCGATTATCATACCCCGACGGTATCTGCGCGCAATATTGTTTGCGTTCCAGAGGGATGAAAGCTTGCGATGTGGCTTTTCTGGGCGGGTGAACAATTGTTAAGAAATATTAAATAGAGACTGCCACGTTTATGACTTCATTTGTTTGTACAAGTACAAGCTTATGCTCGTGAGATCTCGGGTTCGATTACTGGGCCGACCGGTTTTTTTTTCGTTAGGATATTGCCAAATGCCAATAGCAGCGCGGGATTTAATATTAGTAAAATACAAGTTCTTCCTCTGTTAAATGATATAAGGGTAAAATATAAGGGTGTAAAACTTCTTTATGCATTTCGCTACTTATAACTCCGCCCTTCGACATTTTACAGGCATATTACTATGTATATATAAAACTGCACAGCTGTACCTAAACCTGTGAAAATTTAATGTCTATATCAATAACAAAAATCTATTTATGAGAATCCATCAAAACTTTCAAGTGACTGCCGAGATTTTACTTTCACATAGGCTTATAAAAACACTTGCAAATAAATTGGATCATAACTGTATGATATACGCTGAATAAGACTTTTTATAAAACGTACGAAACACATTACCTACCTACAGTTACTAACAGCAGTAAACTGCACACGTTTCTATACCGCATCCATTCTTTACCTACCTTTAGAAATCCACGTCGACTCTTTCACCACCCGCGGAGCGGTTTTTGAATCTGCTTCCTTTGTGACGGTTTTAATATGGAAATTAACGTTCGCTGCCGTGTGACGAAACACCTCCGCAAACATATTATTTACCGTCCACACCAACACTTAAAGATCCTTATTACAAACACATAAAGTAAAAATTCCCTTGACATTGCATATTTAAAAAATGTGCACGTTTTAACTGCGAATTTGTCGCTAAAATCCACGCGTCGCCTGTGAGCCGCCTAATTGAATTTTTTATGTACTTTTACAACGGCTTTGGTTATTTTTTTTCGCTGTGAATTCGTGTGTTTAATTCGATGCTGTCGGTTTTACGCGACAGTAGGTTTAAGTATATTTATACAATTACAGCTTTTAGTTGAGCTTGTCTGTGTTAGTAATATGCACAATTGCATTCGAAATATATATGAATGTAACAACACTATATGTACGTAAGTGCGCTGTCTAAAGTATATTTCGCGTTGTGTGCATATGTAATCGAATATCGTTCGAATACAATTACACGCATCTCTTGATTTCTTTTATCTGCTGCATCTCTGCAAACGTCTCCGCCCAACAGGATATCACAGGCAAATCATCTTTTAAATCGTGGTAAAACGCTCCTCGATGATACCTGTGATGACAAGCGTACATAAGGATAGTCGGAAGATGGATAGAGTATAGTAACCGTTTTGTAGGTACAGCGTGTACCCGTAATAGTGTCCGACCGAAACTAGTTTTTACGGCCAAAACCGAAACCTAAACCGAATTACGTCTTTGGTCGCAGCTTCGGCCGAAAACGAAACTTTTATACAAGGTCATGTTTTCGTGAGAAAACAAATAGTCAGTCGTAATCAGTTTTATTTTAAAATTACATATTAATTATTCAATCTCTGATATTTAAACTATTGTAATGATTGATGTCATAACTCATAACTCATAAGTTATTCATTTCTTAAAATAGGGATTGTGTTGAAAATACTTGTTTACTACGTTTGTTGTGTACTACTGCATTTTAATATTATTTACGAATAACATATAATAAAAGGTACAAATCTGAAAAAAGAAAATATACTTTCTACCGTTGGCGTTGTTACCGTACATGTTTAGATACAAAAAACAAACAATACTCTCTCATCTTAAGAACAAACTAATATTTTCTAAGCTTTTGTAATTTTTTATATGAACTTACTCTTGCTTATAAACTACAATAAAATTAAAATTAAAACATACAACCAATAAATATGTTTAATGCAAATAATATACAAGGTATGAAAATAAAAAAGTTTACTCTAGAACAATAAAATACTATGTAAATTAAATGTTTAATTGGGTGATTCTTTGAAGATGAACGTAATTGCCTCATTGATATGGCTCAATTATTTTTTTACTTTTATTTCTAAATTAATATATTATCGTGTCCATGTCATTACATGTTATAGCATATATCAAAGGCACTGATTTGTTCACAATAATTTAGGATTTAGACTGTGCTGATTAATTAGTCATCCAGGTTAATGATCACCCAGGCAGATAAATGAGACTTTGCACCATATCAATTAGAACCCATGCAGATAAATGAGAATAACAAATTGTCTTCAATCAACTTTATTATGAATTAACTTGCAAATATGGCAATAATTAAAGTTACATCAAGTTTTTGGTCAAAATTGGATAATCTTATATTAAATTCTTAATTCAACTTTGGTACACGTTTACAATTTATAAAAATAACATTTATGTTTTAGCCGGGCATTATTCACAGCTATATATAATTTAAAAATAATTGGATGGTCCTGCTACGGGTGACTCTTGTTCTCTGTTAGGAAACTGAAAAAACGTAAAGGTGAACCATTAATATTTTCTTGGCAAGCTATCGGTTCAGTATTCGACAAAAAGCTAGGACTTTGAGGTGTGGTGTTTTTTCTTTTTTTTATGTTGTAATAGGCTTGCGTTTGATCGCAATTTCACCTGATGTTAAGTGAAGATGCATCGACGATGGAACACGCTTGCCTAGAAAATACCTATCCACTCGCGACTTGAAGACACCCAGATTGTACTCATCGGGAAACACAGATTTACGTAGTCAGTTCCACTCCTTTGCGGTACGCATTATAAAAGTGGAAGCAAAGCGCTTCGTGCATAAATATGGTATATCCACCATGTACTTGTGTCGCTGGTCTGTTTGTCTATTCGTCTGATGGTAGAATAGGGAAGGAATGAATCAAATTATGCAGTTCCTCTCCGAAATGTATCCGATAGAAAACCGAAACACTGGTAACCTTACGACTATGCCCAAGCTTTGGCGTCGTGCGTTGACCAGTTGGTCATCGGCGATAAGTCTCCTGGTCTTTCGCTCAATTGACTCCCAAGCTTCCAGTTGATATTTTGCGGACCCACCCCATAAGTGAAAGCAGTACTCTATGCAGGAACGAACCTGTACTGCTACAAATTAAGCAAATGTTCAGGCTACTTGGGCTTTTGTCTCAATATAGGAGCCAAAGTTAAGGATTCGAGTCAATGACATACCCAGAAGCTACATTCTCGTAAAGTTGGAACTTGTTGGAATGGGCTCTTTTTGTGGAGAACAGACAAGCCTGGGCCTTGGAGCCATTGAACTTAACCATGTTGGCATCATCCCATCGGAGACTGCCTTCAAGGATAAGTTCATACGCTCGATCATAGGTTCCCTAAGCAACTGTATCTGTGCTCCTCTGGCCCTAGCGCTAGAGACATAACTCTCTACAATAGTGCTGTGTGATTTTTCTTGATTTTCTCTCCATAATTCTTCATTATTTCTGATTCTTTCATATCTCTTTTTTCTGCGAGTCTTTTATTTCTAAGACTTTCTTCTTTTGTTTGCTTCTTTGGTTTGGCCATTTCGGAAAAATAGATCTGAAAAACAAAAACCTAGGGTTCTTTCAAGTCATAGCTAGAGTAGATATTAAACAATATACTATTTGTACGTACTAATATTACATTTGTGTTTACATTACTACATATTATAGAATAAAGACACAATAAACTCAAAAACTTGACTTTTTAACTTTACTGAACGGATTTTCATGCGGTTTTCACCAATAGACAGAGTGATTCATGAAGAAGGTTTAGGTGTATAATTTGTTGCTATATCATACTGGCGGAGCCGCAGGTCGAAGTTAGTAAACACAAATATAATAGAAACAAATAACTTAATTTTCTATTAAATCTTATTCACCAGCAAAAGAACAATTAATCTGGTCTCATGACATGATCCTTAGGTATTTGAATCAAATCTAATTCATATGCCTCGTTTAAATTCATCTGGTCATAAGATCCAGATAAAACCAGACTAATGGGAGCCAAACAAATGAGGAATTGGAAGGTAATCAAATATTGTTTATTTAACGGATTTAATAAAAGGTATAATTAATATTAATAAACAACCTAATTGAAGACTTTGGTTTAGTTGCAAAACGAAGCTAAACACACATAATCAAAAAAAAAAAAAAAGAAGATAGATTAATTATGCGACTTACCTGATAAATGCCCAGATCACAGCTTTCAAACGTGCTTTTTCGAAAAATTCCAACTGCGCCCGAGTATTCTGCATGACACGTTGGCGCTAATTGACGTGGCCAATCAGGACTCGATGTTATTCTGTCAATTTTTTTTTGTTTTCGTTGCAGTCAGGCAAGAACATGTCAAAACTGTGTTGCAAAGAATCACCCAATTGAGCTACAATCATTACTAATTTTAATGGCCTGATAATTATCAGTATTTATACTTAAACAATCTAATATTATAAGTAGGAAACAATAATTTATTAACATTTTCAAATTGCTTCTTCTATCTTAACAAATTTGACCAGCAGCACCAAATGGTTATTCATTGGAAACACTCGTCGGTGGAGCCAATAAGAAATTCAGTGCAACCTTTCTCAAAGACAGAAATGGACTAGAATTCCAGTAAGAATAAATATCTGCGATTCTTTGTTACCTTGGCTCTGATAAGTAATTGGTACAGTATATAGCTAACAGTTGGCATTAATAACAAAGTTTTATTGTCCGAAAACATTTAAATAGATGCCTAACCTTAATTGTTAGTACGTAACGTACGAAAACCTACGTATTAAAGAAATATAATTTTGTTATTCATTAACTATCATGAACTAAATCACATCAATAGGGAACTAATACTTCCCAGTTTCGAAATAATCACTCGTAATTTAACGACAAACAAAAAACTACCGCAAAGTTCGCGGCGCAAACACAAACAAGTTATGACACGACTAACCGAAAAATTCCGATCGTAGTGCGAAATCTTCCGAATTCAGTTTCGGCTTTAGCCATAGTTTCGGATGGATAGCAGCCTAAACCGAAACTAAGCCAAAACTCGTATTTTTGCCGAAACAAGGCCGAAACCGAAACCGAAACGAAAGTTCGGTCGGACACTACCGTAAGACAATAAACAAAACAGAAGCAATACTTATGTGTTCTTAACTTTTTTAATAGTTTTCTAATCATAAGTATTCAAACAAAATAAATCGGAGGGATAAACTAGCGGCCGCCTAGTGGTCAAAATTCGACTATAATTGATTTAAATTCTAAGTTTGATCGTTATTAAGGTTTTATTATCTATAACTTTACTCTCATAATCACATTTCATTTAGATTTCCCCAAGGCTATACAGGTTAAATTTACCTATCTTTTTCAAACAAATTATTATTTACTTAACTATACTCTTTCATTGACGATATTCCTAAGCTTGCTGCTTTGTTTTCTTTTTTCTTTATTACATATAAATAAGGTATATAGGTAACTATAGTCATAAAGAATTGTACGACGTCAGACGAACAACGCCGAAATACTACGAACGCGATTCGACTGCGTGTGTCAAATGCATGGTTGTGTGCGTGTAGTGTTTTTTTTATTAATTTAATGTATTTCTAATGCATATTTTATAAAAATATTAGGATTCGCCACCCCTTCTCCATGTACACTTTAACTGTGCAAATTTCATACGCCTCCGTCCGCGCAATTTTCGTACAAAGGGTACAAAGTTTTTGCTTCACGTACCTATTAATATTTACATTTAGATGTAGAAGTATACACATTTCAATAGCATAAAAAAATTAAACCTGCAGCCCGTCTGCCTAACTATCTAAAAACTACCTACGACATATATGTTAATGAAAACTTTTTGATTTAATTGTATGAAAATTTCCAATACTGCTATTCTTCAATGTAACATCTAAGCTATGTTTCATGAAAATCTGTAGATCGGTAGATTCTTATACCTTGAATAATTGATACCTTGATTAATTAATAGAAATACAGCTTGGCCTCTTATTTGTATGAGATTCTATACAAAGCTGAGTGTGATGAACGCCGCATATTCGACCATTGTTTTCGCATACAAAATAGCGAGCATCTAGCGTCTACGAAGAACTACTTTTCACGCGAATGTGCAGTTGCGGGCTTAATATAATTAAAGAAAATTGCAACCTTATAGATAATAATAATAATTATAATAATATTCTACCACATACACACAACACTATCTAGCCCAAACTAAGCAGAGCTTGTACTATGGATACTAGACAATGGATAAACATACATACATACTTTTTTTTTTTTGTAAATACTTACATATTATACATAGAAACACCCAGACCAAGACAAACATCCATGTTCATGCACACAAATATTTGTCTTGTGCGGGAATCGAACCCGCGACCTCAGGCGTGGCAGTCGGTTACACTAACCACTACGCCATCGAGGCCGACAGATAACCTTATATATATTTAAAAGTCAAATAATTAATTAAAAAGTGTTGATTGAAGTGGGCAATTGCTATAAATAAGTTTGAATTAGACATATAATTTTATAAGTGTGCTTTATGATTGGTATCTCATTGACTAATACAACTTAAAATTGTTCACCAAAACCACGAACCAGTCGAATATTTATAATTGTAACAGCGTATAGTTAAGCGGTACGTAAATGAATGTTCTATGTATTAGTACAGAACATGACGTACTGCATAAGACTAGGGTTGCCATTAGACAATACTTGACATCGCGGTAGAAAATTAACTTAGGATAAAAAACCATATCTTCTTCTACTAATATTCTATGTAAGTAAATTTGACTGATGTAACGATTTTTCTGATTTATAAATATCTGAATGCATGACATCAAACCAGATCGTTCGACAACCCAAATAAGTACTTTTTATTATCATCTTAACATTCGGCAGCGATCGCCTGATACATCTGATAATCTGTATTTTTAATCCTTCCCTTGCCGTTTACTAGTTGTACATATTGTTATTGGATTTTCTTTAGGAAATCTAATAACAATGATTGGTACAAATGTAAAAATAACCGAACAACTGATTCGCGCTCAGCCTTAAATATAAACGCAAACTTATGCCCGAGCGAATATTTTAATTTTAATTTTTTATTTTTTATAATTTGTTATTTTTATCCATAGGAAAACAAACAATTGTACAATTTATTTTATAAACAGGTGTGAGTATAACAATGGGTACATGTACAATTCACTACCTTTTCAAATATACTACTCAGTTAACAGTCAGGGTATTATAAATATATATAATATAATAATAATACTGACTTATTAAACATTATTTATGAGCTATGTTAGTAGTTATGAATTTTCGTTATTCTAGAGATCTAAAGTTATCATGCCATTCTATAAGTAGTGAAAATAAAAATATTGATGAAAGTAAAGATATTAAAAATCTAGGTCGCGTAGACATCAAAATTAAAAAGGGTGCTACATTTAAATGCAGACTTGGGGTGTTTCCCCCGCTATGTTTGCTCACCGCCGCGTACGTAAGATCTCATCCCGCTTCACGCTCTGTATCAACTGTTTGAATACAGATACACCACTCTGAATTTATTGTTAACAACCCCCTACACCCAACGCCCACTCTTTCATTGTCGCAAATCCGATGTATCGCTCTCACTTCAAACTCACTGATATGGTAATATGACGTTTAATTTCTACCCCGTTGTATTAGTGAGGAGGCCTTTGTGTTACACCCATTGTGTTGCGATTAATAGATTAAGAACTTTAATTAATTTTTCGGACTATCATCTTAGCTCTCATATTTATAAACGTGGTGATGTATTTTTTAATTTGGCACATTTTTGTCCCGCTAGAATGAAGTCACAGTTTAACGGTAATTACCTTTGTTGTATTTTCGGGAAAATATTTTAAAAATATGTACATGCATACGTAAACTAATGCCTGTACATCGCTGATGTGAGGCAGAGGTGTATTACATGCACATTTCAGCCAGATATGTTTAGGTCTCTCATAATAAGGAGTGAGCCTATTGTCTTCCTTATTGCACATTTCCAGACTACGTACTAAATCTGATAATTTCGCAACAGAAAAGTCAAATAAAATTTTGTTCGACTCGAGAGAAATCATAACTGATGACATAAGTGCAATATTATATACGGAACCAATGAGATCAAAAGCAAAAGAAAGCTTAAATATCGAATAAGCTTGCAGTACCAATGTATTAAGCAAACGTACAACGTCTGGTTACCTACGCTAGCTAAGTAAACATCGACATGAAAAGCACTTTACATATATGTTTATAGACCGTTTTTCTAATCTCCCAGGTAGGTAAGTAATAAAACCAAACACTAATTGAAAGAAATTTCCAACGTTCGTTTAATAAAGATTCAAATGATATTCCGTCAGAACATGCCGCAATGAAAAAGGAATTCAAAAACAAATCCGCAGTGAGCTCGGAATGCGGATGTATCGTCATTCGAATATTGCCAATAAAACACCGATGAACTGAAAAATCGATGTCGACAGACGAACCGATACCGCGAATGTAAACCGTCAGACCAGCACTATATCACCACTGTAACCGCAGTCTGGGACGACATGTTTTAAATTTGACAGTATTTTGTTCCATTTTTGATACCGCGGTTTTGACGTCACATTTGTTCTTTATAAAACTACCAACGTATAGTTTGGGTTTGACTATGCTGTGATGTTAGAAGAAATTTAGGTGATATTCTTATTATTCTATCTATTGGTACATGCAAAATATTTATATGCTGTATGTATTAGAATATTGCCTAGTTCTTCAATATGTTTTGATGGAGTTGATATAAGTACATAAAATAATAACGGTACCCAACTTATATAAAGAATACCTGGAATGTAATATTTTAACTATTTTTCTTTAAAAGTTGTAAACAAAAAACGTTCGCATAAACGTCATACAATATTTAATAGCCGTTTTACAACGAAATTCCAACCCTTTTAGAATTTAAATTGTCTGCAATGCATTGGTGCAATTTGGTGAACTATGGCCTAACACTTTACATATTAGGAAAATGTCTGTCGAGGCAGGAGGACAGTTTATAACCTAAACTGAAATTAGTATCATTATATCTGGGGTAGATATAGAATGGTATCGACATAGTAGCTTTTAAAATCCTCTTTGAAAATCTGTTTTAATCTTCGAGAAAGAAGTAAAGTATAAGTAGATGACAGTGGGTATCTCATCAACACAAATGCAGTACTTAGACGTAATGGCGTCGTCGGACGCATTGTTCGTGGACGAGCGATAATCACCGGCACACTGTTCCGCTGTGTTCCATCGCATTCACTCTAAGCTCAGACTACCGAAGCTTTTATAATGAACGATTATTTTGCCGGTTTCGTATAATCGGATAAGGTTTCGCTGTTTAGATTTGATTGGGATTTCTGATGATGTTAATAATGTGGCGGTTTTTATGAAAGGAAAGATTAACAGTTTACTTGAAATTGTTATTATAAATAGATTACTTCAGCTACACTCATTTTTAGTCTGCCAATTGCAAGCAATAATTGAAAAATGATTTTGTGCGGTCGCTGGTGCCGGGAGGCCGCTGCAGCTAAAGAGCTTATTAATATTATTGAGATAATAAGAGATAGCCATAATTGGGCGTCAGTTGGACTGTTAAATAGTGGCGTCGAGTTTGATTCCGAGGTACCTACTTTTAAATTTATGAACGCATGTACATACCTAGTAGGTAAATCGTTAACTATCGCTCGCTTTAGCGGTGAAGGAAAATTGTAAGGTAACCTGCATCGTGTCTAGGAGTTCTTCGTAATATTTTCGATAATATTATAGCGTAGTGGATTATGGCGTAATCCCTCTCATGCTAAGAAGAGACCCGTCTATACACAGTACTGATATACATATTTAACTTCTAGCAGACTGTTTATTCAGCGACTGTCAATCGCAATTTCATGTCTCAAGAGTACTCAAGACTCTCGAATTCAATTTCCCGAGTTGCATAGAGTTTAGTTTGCGTTCATGAATTTGTATGCCAAACTATTGATAAAAGACATCAACTGTGCCGGTAAGGGACAATAGAATTGCTTGTATTATTTTATATGTAAATATTCCCAGCGAATCGAGGTTGCGATATATGCGAATGATAATTTAAATTACTTAATGTCGTCGTCGGATCGTATAAAACGCTCCAAACGCCCCTCATTCAAGTTGCATCTCATCGCATTCACACCGCGCGATTCCCCATAGGGTTCACTCGTTCATTTGCGAATTGATTTACGTACATTTAACACGAATACTTTTGTTACAGGATGAGTTCCGTGCAGGAGGAAAAAGTGCCCACTGAAGGACCAACCAAGACCCATGTACGAGAATTGAGGAACACTGAACTGGTTTCTCGTCTACTCGCAGCAACACCACCATATCTCTACAGTGCGTTACCTCTGCAGCCTCATGCTTTCTTCTTCAGTGAAATGCTCAGGTCCTTCGTAAACGCTCGCCACGGCTGCCGCCCACCCCACTACCACCGACGCTTCAAGCGCCGTTCACACAAATACTTCGCTGAAAATGAAAATGACTGGCGACGGGAATGGCCAAAGCATGAAGAAGAAAAGAAAGAACCGGAGACGCGGCCAGAAGTACCTTTGGAGTTGACTGTGGATAAGCATTCTAGAGTACGTGAGCCGTCACCAAGAAGGCTGTCGCCTAAGACTGAACAAGCTAAGCCGAGTAGTAGTCCCGGTCCACCAGGCCGACAGTCTTCCTTTGTCGACGTTGGCACAGAGGAACTACCAAAACCATCCCCTTGCGCTGGTCGTAGCTCTGAAACTTCAACAATTCCACAATCTAACTTAATTCTTCCACCTCCACCGCCAATGTGGTACCCACCTCTCTACAATCCCCAATTCGGCGTCGACCCTTTAAATTTCTTCATAGATCTGCGTGTATCTGGACACATTTATGATAGGAAGCGTGCTGTGCCTGAAGGTATAGATACAAACCAGGAGGTGCGTGAAGAACCAGGGCTCGATAAGAGGCTGGGCAGAGATTTTGGCCAACGTCCTCGTCATTTATCGGCGTTTTCCGTGCCAGTTCGTTCGACCAACGTGCCGGCAGAAGCAGAAAAGTACTTTGATCACACAGCACCCAAGCCTCCAGGGCAAATAAATGGGACTTCGTACATAATGCGTAATCTTAAACGGGTGTATGAGGATATCCACAACCTGCAAGACGTCAAGGAAAATGCTAAGTTAGCCAAAGACGACGATACGAAAGCTGAGTCATCTGATGTAGACGATGATATCATAGATTAATCCGTATTGTTGTCGCTGATCCTGTGGAATAAGTTTGCGGTCAATCGGCCTGGGTCCGATTTCCAGACCAAGCAAATTTTTATTGACTTTTCCTGTTCAAATTGTCAGTAGCAGAACGGAATCTGGAAATGTGTCGGATAGGCGGCAATACGCTCGCCTCCTATTTCTTGAATCTGTACTACAGCTTTACCTTTGCGGATATACGGCATGTCTCTTTAAGTATAGATTATCCTAAAACACTTCATATGAAAGTAAGGTCTAAAATAATATAAAATATACACACGTTTCCCAGGTAGTATCTAAGATACGTCATTATTATTTTAAACGACTATTTATTTACAATACCTTGCTTTTCTGTATTTATTTACCTACTCAATATTTTATTGCATTCCATAATGTTTTAGGCTGTAGCCAACTATAAGAAAAGAAATATATTTTTATTTTAGGCTCTAAATAGTATCTACTATAAAGTGTTTCAGGATTCCGTTCTTTTCGAAAAATTCCTTATAAAGGCGCAAGTCTATTTAGATTTTATCTATGATATGAAAATTGTTAAACTATATTTATAAAATGATCTCAATGTTCTAGTGTGTATGTACATAACTTAGTGCGTAGCTGTAATATCATTAGTATTTATAAATGTCATATATACTTACATATAATTATATAAAAAGATTCATTTATTGTAACAATGATTCCTATAAGATTAAATGATTACAAAATAAAATGTAATTTAATATAGTTGATTTTGTTCCTTTTTATGAACGCGACTTTTATTACTGCCTCGGTAGCGCAGTGGTAGTGAATGCGACTGCTATACATAAGGTCTCGGGTTTGATTCTCGGGTCGTACAACGTGCTTTTTCTGTTAAGCTATGCTCAGTATCAGCACAGGGTCTGGAATTGTGCCCAGAAAACGGCAATAGGTTCGCCATATGTTATACTAGCTGACCCGCGCAACTTCGTCTGCTTCACATAAGACAATTTTCCCCGCTTTTGCAACATTTCATTGCTGCTCCGCTTCTACTGGTCGTAGAGTGATGTTATATAGCCTATAGCATTCCTCGATAAATGGGCTATCCAACATTAAAATAATTTTTCACTTCGAAATCTCAGCTAAAGCTCAGCTCAATTCGCGCTAATCTCAGGAACTACTGGAGTTCCTGAGATTAGTGCGTTCAACCAAACAAATAAACAAACTCTTCAGCTTTATAATATTAGTATAGATGGCACCTATAACCATAGCTGGCGCAATGTGGGTGTGTAATCCAACTCTGCCGGACGTATTCGAGGATATTGGCGTGAGGCTATGGATATTTATTTATTTTATTTTTATTTATTATAGTTAATTAAAACGGCAGTACACCAATTACATTAATTAACATAGAGACAATAAAAATCATATTACAAACATAAAACATAAAAAGAAAGAAATACAATAAAAGACTATAATAATTACAACAAAAACAGAAACATAACATAAAAATTAATATGGAATTGTTGATTCCCTCTCATACCTCTTCTCGCAGAAAATTAAGCACTCTCGCATAAGCTTATTCCATTCATCCGCAAACACATCACATTTAGGGCAGGCAGTCATGAGGGCGTTAAGCACCTCCAGTGAACGGCACACTGGCGACTGAGCTCTAGCAACAGTGCGGCATTTCGGTTTGGCGAATAATTTGGGCCGGCAGCTTTCACGGTGCCTGACGTATTTATCAGGTACATATAACCTAAGCAACAAAGTAAGGAGCTCAGGGCTGTCGATTCGTCCATGAAAGACTTTATTAGCCATCGTGAGTTGATTAAAGCCTCGTCTGACCTCTAAAGAATTGAAGCCTAACATCCCTAAAAGGTAGTTAGTAGGGTACATATACGGAAAGAAATTATAAATCTTTTTAAAAAGAAATCTGAGGAAGGTCTTTTGAATTTTTTCGAGCATGAGAGTCTGGGACGCTGTATAAGGATTCCAGACACATGAATTGGCCTCTAATTTGCTTCTTACTAAGGAGGTATATAAAAGACATATGACCTGAGGGTTCTGGAAGTCTGTAACATTTCTCAGAACAAAACCTAGTCGCCTATAACACTCCTTAGCAAGCTCGAACACGTGATTTTTAAATGTCATGCTACGGTCGAAGATTACGCCTAAATCCTTAATGTTGTGGACTCTGGTTATGCATGTACCATCTAATGTGTATTCGTAGTGGATCGGTCTCAACCCTCGGCCATAGCTCATCACATAGCATTTATTCGTGTTAAAATTAAGTTTATTAATAATGCTCCACTGATAAAGCTTGTCGACATCTTTTTGTAGGGCGATGCAGTCCGCAGTTGTTTTGATCTCCAGAGCTATTTTCAGGTCATCGGCATATAACAGGCATTTTGCCGATTTTACCTCATTAGTGAGATCATTTAGCATAATAAGAAACAAAAGCGGACCCAACACAGACCCTTGACTCACGCCTGAACTGGTGTCATAAGCCTTAGACTCGAAGCAACCATGCCTGACAAACTGTCTACGGTCCTTTAAATAGCTGGCGAAGAAGTTGAGAAGGCCTGGCGTAAACCCAATATTTCCCAACTTCTGTAAAAGGACATCATTGTCAACTCTATCAAACGCTTTGCGGAAGTCAAAATAGAGAACGTCAACTTGACCTCCCGTATCCAAGCTTAGATAGATATAGTCCGTGTGGATCAGAAGATTTGAGTCTACAGAGCGTCCACGTCGAAAGCCATGCTGTGCGTCAGATAGTTGTTCCTCTATCTGTTTATAAATAATTGTGTGGAGAATAATTTCAAATACCTTGGCAACAGTTGGGAGGATGGCGATCGGTCGATGCTCCTCAACAGATATTTTGTCACTACTTTTAGGTATAGGTGTAACTCGCGATAGTTTCCACTGCGTAGGATACACGCCAGTCTGAAGGGCTAGATTAAATACGTGACACAGTGGAACAGTCAAAATTGCCTTGCAGTCCTTCAAGATGAAGCCGGGTATGTTATCAGGACCAATCGAATTACCAGGTTTGAGCTTCCTAATCGCTTTAACTACGTCCTGTTCTGTTATGACGGGAAGTGCAACGTTACCTCCACCGGCACATGGTCTAAGACTGCTAGGATCCAATTCAGGTTTGTCGGGCAAGAAGACGCTGGAAAAATACTGAGCAAATGCTTCAGCAGCTCTGACTCCTGAACTAGCGACACCGTTGTACGTAACATTTGGTTCAAACCCACCTTTCGATCGTAAGTTTTTCACGTGTTGCCAAAATTGTAGTGGATTTCTTTTAATATCGTTCTCCACAGTACAACAATATAAGCTGTAAGCATGCCTAGCTCGAGTCTTTAATTGCGAACGTAAAATACTAAACTCTACATGTGCCTGTTCATAAAGTGAGACCTTCCATTTTTTGTGGAGTTGGTTTTTGCGTCTCACGTCGTGAATTAGATCTTTAGTGAACCAAACAGGATAACGTCTATTTCGAGATGCCAATCGTTTTTTCTTCGGGATATAGGAATTAAAAATACTATATATGATTGAATAAAACATATCAATACCAGAGCAAGGATCATTGACACTAAGAACATCCTGCCAATGGGCTGTACGAATTTGCTCGTATATTAGTGAAAAGTCTGCTTTACTGAAATTCCAGTCCTTGCTTTTCTCAATATTACTGGGGTCTAATGTGTCATTACACTTAGGTGTAGAAATATTAAGTGTAATATCTAGTGCAGGATGGTAAAGATCGATTGGCACTAGTTCCAAGCCCACGCCTTGTTCGCATTTTACACTAAGACTCGCTCGCACCAGTACCACATCCAACTTACTTCCACGCATGTTCATAACTTCATTCATCTCAACCAGGTTACAAAAACTCAAAAAATAACAAAAATAATTATTAATATTGACAGAGGCACTCTTTAAATTAAGGTCGCCTAATATTATAACCGATCCACTCAAGTTCGAAATAAAGCTCTCGACTTTGCAAAACCATGTCATGTAGTCCTCATCAGTAGCAGAGGGCTTGATGTAGACAACGCAGATATTTACATTAATTGTACCGCGTGTAGTAAGTGCTGCCCACATGTCCTCCCCGTTGTTTGTCTCATATTCCGTTCGTCTAATCAGAGAAGTACCAGAGCGTGCGGCTAACAGAACTCCGCCACCTGCAGTTGATCGGTCTCTACGCAGGATGCTCCATTGTCCATATGATAATTCCGAGTCTTCAACTGAGTTATCAAGGTTTGTTTCAGTAACTGCCACCAAATCGTGTTCAGTGAGTAACAAGTTCGATCGCCAAGTGGGTAATTTGGTTTTCAATCCACGTACATTTTGATACAATATATGCAGGTGGCTGTAGCTTTTGTTTATAGCGGGAGTAACAAGTCTAAGTGGTTTATTGAAGTTCGTCATTTTTAGGACGAAAGTTACGGCGCCATGGTTTTACACATATATCTTCTGCCCAGTTTTTAGCCGCCATTACTTGGTCAGCGAGCCTCGACGGTACACCCAGCTTGAATGACGCGTAATTTCCACGAGCTTTAAGTAAATCTACAGTGCAGATATCGCTTCCACAGATATTAGATAGATGATCACGTACCTGGTTAACAGTTGTACCTTGTTTGACATAAAATAGGTGAAGATACTTCCATCTTTCTGAAGCTTCTAGGCCAGTAGAACCTGGTGCGGCTGTACCACGCAATACAGTGAGAGTGGAGAGCCGTGAGTGTCTTTTTCGCCGAACCTCTGTCCAACTGTTTGCTGTCTGATCTTCATCCCCCGTAACTGTGTCAGTCACAGAGTCAACAGAGACCGGCACTGGCAAGGAAGTGCAGGAGTTCGATGCTTGTGGTTGTTGGAAGGCGGCTGACGTTTGAGACTCCGATGTCGCAGTGGTAACGATGGATGTAGACAGTGGTCCTCTACTATTCCTTTTCCCCGTGGAATTTGGCACCGCGACGGCATTCATCCTAGACGCCATTGAATTAGCAATCGGTTGTGATGTTGTAGCAAGGGATGGCGAAGTCCGGATATTGCTGTCAGCAGTTTTTACACGCTTAGCATTCTTGGGTATAGGATTTGGAGTCTTCCGAGACGGCGATAACTCAGTCACAATTATGGATTCAATTTTCTTGTTAATTGCATGCATTCCTTCATTCAGCTGTTGAATTGTCTGAGATATATTGCTCTCTGTGTGGTGATTGTCTAGAAGTCGACTTATAATACTTGGAAGCCTATCATCAACCACCTTTTCCAGTTCTTCCCGAATAATAGTCCGGATACTCTCTAGTGTGACTGATTGGGCACAATCAGCTGATTGTCGGCCTTTGCGAACTCCGCCGCGGAAGGTCGTTACGTTTTCGAAACTGTTAGGTGATGCTGTTGCTGGTTTCACAAATAAGGGCAGTTCGCCTGGGAGAACATTACGCACGGCCAAGCGTACAGGAGTGTTTGTATTATCGCCCTTAGGTAGTTTGGAGCGACACCCTATACACATCCAGGTTGATATGAATTCATTGTTTGAATTCCTAAACGCTTCTATTGTAACATTGGCACATAGCAAGTCATAGACGCCTCCACATTTCGAACAGTCTATTTTAATGTCCTCAATTTTGTTTCGACATCCAGTACAAATGTGCGACTGAGAGGATGACATTATAACAGTGTCAAAGTAACGGCAATTGTCACGGTTATGTCGTCCACGTAACCGTGAAAATCCGATGCACTAACTCCAAAGTCACAATGAATTGCACTTAAAAAGTTTAGTTTAGATATTTTATTTGTTTTGTATATACACTTTGATAACTTATTACGATTGTTATATTAGATTATGTAGCGTCTCCACTTAACTTTATATGCGTTTTCAAAGTTCTATTACGACTATATACAGTCCTTTGAGATTTTCGTTCACTATTATTGCGCACCCGATGATACGATGTATTTGATATCGTTTCCTGGAATTTGCGCGGAGGAGCGGGCGGGTGGCGGGCGGCAGAGTGCAGTGCAGGTGTGCGCTCGGTGGCACGGGCGAAATATGTTTCACACCGTAGGTAGTATTTACCTGTATTCTGGTAGTTAATTGTTCAGACAAACTAGATAGTGACCTACGTGTTATTTTTCAAATTGCTATATACATAGAAACCTATTACCTACTAGAAAGATCTCGTTGCTTTATTAGTACCTAAGTTTACTGTCTTACAAAATATTGTAAGTCTGTGCACGTATGGGGCAACTTGTTGAATTACATTAGTAAAAAACGGTCATCTCTATGCTACACAAAACTTAAAAAAAACGTAAAAAGTGAGTGGCATAATCAAATCCTCTATGATGCTATAACTTACATAGTACTTCACATACTCACTTTAGAGAGACAAAGATGCCTATGAATATGTATTTAATATTGTATCCTCATTGATTTAAATTAAATGATCTAAAGAGTTATGCTGCGCTTGCATGCCTATCAGTTTCTAAACTGATATAAATAATAAGACATAAGAGAATTTTACCCGTTTTTGCAACATTTTTCATTGCTGCGCCGCTCCTATTGGACGTAGCGTGATGATAACCTTCTTCGATAAATGGGCTAACCAAAAAGAATTTTTCAATTCGAACCTGAAGTTCCTGAGATAACAACACAATACAAACAAAGAAACAAATTAAACAAACAAAAAAACTCTTTAGCTTTATAATATTAGTTTAGATATGGCGATATGTTAACATTCGGTAACAACTCCGCAACAGTCAGATAAACTGGTGTTAGTTTATCTGTGTGTACAAATGCCCAAAAAAGCAGTGACCTCTAGTTTTATAGATACCTACTAAGATGTTTCTTTTTAAATCAGTTTGTATACAAAAATTTACTGACAGCTTTACAGCTATTTACCAGCGACGATTTAGATCCCACGTAACAGGAGGAAGTAAGACTAGTAGACGGGAATAGGCTTGTATTGCCATCTAACGAGCATAGTTCCAGCCTCCGTGATGCTACTGAGAGATTTTTTACATAAAAATAAATAAATACTGCAGCAGCGTGAATGTAAAATATAAATAATAGAATAAAGATCTTTATTCTTTATAGAGGCGCAGGATGCAGGCCAAAAGCTATTAAGTGAGATTGGTAGATTATGCATTCAATAATAAAATTATAGACTTAGATGTATTCTAATTCTCCATAACAATAATAAATAAATTTATTCGAAATTTTGAACTAATTCGGTTGCCTCACAAAGTTAACCTAACGCAATAATCGTAAGTCGTTTACACTTCGCAAATATTCGCAAATCATATCTTAACACAATGAGCAGGTGTCCAAACGAAGAAAATACTATTTATTAGCTCGTTCCAGTTTCGTTCCTTTTAAAAAGCCCACTTAAAACGAAATCGATGTAGTGCTGCCAGTAAAAATTATAACCATATTTTTATCTTTCCAAATTGTAGGTAATTCGGCAATAATGAAAAGATGAAGAGAAGAGAAGAGATAAAGCGGCCTCGTAGCACTGCAATATCCAAAAATTAGAGTAAATTTTGCAAAAATCTAATAAAAGTTATTTATCAAATAAGTTAATAAATAATTTTATCAAATAACTTGATTGAATATGAAAGGGCAACAATTGAACAATTTTGTTGACGCAACTGTAATTTTAATTTATTAATGTTGTACTTACATTATCTTTAATATTATGTTTTATCTAATGATTGAAAATCAGACCTTGTTAATTGTTATTATAAAATGTTTTTATATTTAATGGCAACTTAGACATTGACGTTCCTTTGAGAGTTGCCTAAAAATAAATATGGAAGACATTAAGTTTTTTAGAAAAGTTTTTATTAATTAAAACGGGGTTGGTTGTAAACAGATAGAATTTTAATTTATTTTAATCTTAGTAAATTTAAATTCCAGCAAGAGTAAATTCGTTATGGACGTAGTTGTAAGTTGAGTTATAGAGTACTTCACATTTCAAATTTTTGTCTGGCAACATTTTAGTCACCACGCGATTTCGTGAATCTCTTGAAATTCGTTGATTTTCTCGAAGAAATAATTTAGATTCACGAAATTTAATTTGATAAAAGTGCTATCAAAATGTACGGACAACAACCTGTTTTAGTGCTCAGTAAGTAGTTATTATAAATTAAGGTGCTATTATTGTCAATTATCGAAATTTCATTCAACAGTGATTTACCATTGCAGGCCAAAACACAAAACGTGACTCCGGCCGGAAGGTTCAACTCGAGAATATAAATGCTGGAAAGGTGATTGAGTACTGATGTAGTAAAATATTGATAATTTTCAACTAAATCGAGAATATCAATGGGTTAAACTGGCAATTTTATGTATATTTTAGACAATAGCCGACGTTATTCGAACATGCCTTGGGCCGCAAGCTATGTTAAAAATGTTGATGGACCCGATGGGAGGCATCGTGATGACCAACGACGGCAATGCTATCCTCCGTGAAATCACCGTGCAGCATCCTGCTGCTAAATCTATGATTGAAATCGCCAGAACACAAGACGAAGAGGTTAGAAATTTTTATCATCTGATTCATGACAATGGCAGATGCCATATAATGCCATCATTTTACAGTCAAGATCTTATCATTATTTTTTTTGTTGATAAATGTCATTTTAACTATTTATAGCTATTGTTCTGTAAGTAACATAGGCCCAAATTCAAAATATTCAAAAATCTGATTCATAATAATTGTTATGTGGGTGTACAATTGTACATTTTATGTCTTAGCATATTAGTAGGTACCATCCATATCAGTTACAACTGATTATGATTGTTTTCATAAGCTAGATATGGCTTTCATAACATACTGCTACATATAAATTACATGATGGTATCCCAAGACTATTGATACCATAAGGGTTTACTTCTAGAATCTGCCATGCTTGAAGATATTTAAGTGATTTTTTAGTTAAGATGTTGCATAGTAAAGCTTTTATATGGAGTTATGGTATGTCTCTTTATATGGCAGTAAGAGAGTTATATAAACTTTAACTATGATGTGGGTAGACAGAATCCATATATTTACATTTTGATAAACTAGTATGTCTTTTGTTCATGTTATTTCTTGAATAACATGTAATGCATAAAAATATCATCAATATGATGAAATCCTTTAACAAGGTTGGAGATGGAACTACATCAGTAATAGTCCTGGCTGGAGAGATGTTGGCTGTGGCGGAACCATTCCTGGCACAGAACATTCACCCCACAGTTATCATCAGAGGATACAGACAAGCTCTAGAGGATGCCGTCAAATTGCTGCAAGACAAAATCTCCATCCCAATTGACTTGAATGACAAAGAAAAGTTGAAGGATGTTGTAAGTATAAGTCTTAATTTCTATGTGGACATCATTATCTGCAGTTCTAAATAATATTTAATATTAATATAATTAATACATACATAGTCTGATGCCTATTGCCCTGAAGGGTTAGGTAAAGGTGTACACACTCACATCTTACCTTATTCAGGAAGAGCCTATTGCCATTAATGGGATATAATTTTGGACAAGTCAGAATTCTCAGTAGCAGTGTTCTGGTGAGAATTTGATGACAGATTGTCCAAAATTTTTGCCAATTACTTTTGAGTAAGTTTCAAATGATGGTGTCATGTGAACAATGTAATGTTTTTGTGCTTTAAGTACATACAGTATATTTTTGAATAGACTTTTAAAGCTACATGTATACATTTCATACTCTTGGTATTTGTATTATATGACATAAAAGTAAGTAAATATACAAAGATGTTAAACTTAGCCAACAATTAAGCTACCTGGACTAAACATAATACTTTTTTCATAGTGTTAGGTTTCGGCATATAATTCTAATACATTTGTAATTTATTTGCTGAGCAGATACGTTCCTGTGTGGGCACAAAGTACATTGGTCGCTGGGCCGACCTTGCTGTGGACATTGCTCTGGATGCAGTCAACACCGTCACAATCAATGAGAATGGCAGAGTTGAAGTTGATATCAAAAAGTAAGTTTTATACTTTATATCTATTGTACTTTTGCATAGTAAAATAGTATATACAGTGGTGCCTAGGTTTTTTACTTTTGATATATAGTTTTAACAGAAATAAAAGACATTCCTGTCTATTCTTCCTTTTTTTCTTTAATTTCACATCTATGGCATGGATGAGTTCACCAAACACTAAACATAGAATTACCATGTGATTAATTATAAGTTAATTTTTGTATGGCACTAGGGAGACAACCATTATAGCCACTTTGTCTTAATACATAAGTCTCATAAGTCTTAGATACAAAAGCAACATTATGATGTTCTTTTCACATAGCACCTTTGTAAATAGTCGCTAAAAAGGCACTGTGGACATTTATGATAATTATTTAAAGATTTTTCTGTATTTTCAACTGTAAACTGGTATGCACCACAAAGTGATAGTTTAGCAGCTATGACTTGTTGCTGGCTCTGCGAAGAGGAATCACTTTACTGCTAGTGCATAGAACAAAAATACTAATTCCCATGCAGAACACTGCCTGCATGAAGAATTATGTCTTAGGTGTACTCCCTGTAAAAACAGCAAACAAGGTTATTTCGTTGACTTCTTGAATGGCACAGCATTCAAAGACTTAATTAAACAATAATAATAAACTCATATATTTTTAACTTGCAGCTACGCTAAGGTAGAGAAGATCCCAGGCGGTACGATCGAGGAGTCGAAGGTATTAAACGGCGTGATGTTCAACAAGGACGTGACTCACGCCAAGATGCGACGCTACATCGAGAACCCGCGCATTATCCTGCTCGATTGCCCCCTGGAGTACAAGAAAGGAGAGAGCCAGACCAATATTGAGATTCTAGGAGAACAGGTCAGTGTTTCAATATATTATCAGTTTTGCACATACAAGTTACGAAATTATATAGCCTCTAATTTGTCTTGTTGCATATAAGCGCAAGAGATAGCATAGATCATCCTTGATTAAGCATTATTGATAGAAGTCCTCACATGAGGTATATCATTGTATTTGTTAGTTTCTTATATTTACATTACAATGACTTTTGTGTTAGTATATAAAAAAAATACCATGCAAGCATTGCAATAATAGAACAGGTACAACTTATGGACTACCAACATTTTTTAATAACATCTTTGGCAAATGAATCATAAACAAAACATCTTGCATTGCCCAGTTATGTCTAGTTTAAATGTGTTTAAATGTTACTAAATAGGCTTGCAAGTAATTGTATGGGAACTACATTGCGAGAAACTTACTTGCGCCTACACAAAGTCTTATGCACAGAGATTTCGAATAATGTTAGTAAGATACAGTTATTTACAAAAAATCATTAATCTGAAAGGGTTATGTCAGTGTCGTCGCACGTCTTCTGTATCAGTCTAATTTGGCAAACATACACAAGCCATAAATCCGCTGTTTTCACGTAGCCAAGATGTTTATATAAAATTATACATTTTATAATAAAGTTCAACATCAAGAATATAGCTCAAAACGAGTCATACTCATTCAAAACTACGTGTTTTATGTTCCAGGACTTCACTCGCCTGCTGCAATTGGAGGAGGAACACGTCCAGCATCAATGCGACGAGATTATCGCTCTAAAACCTGACGTTGTTTTCACTGAGAAGGGAGTCTCCGACCTTGCTCAACATTACCTCGTCAAAGCCGGCATCACAGCTATTCGCAGGTAAAGTGACCATTTCATTACGACACACCTTTGCCTAGCTTAAAGACGTTGTAAGCAAAGGGTCTACTCGAACTTGCATTACGAAACTGCTCTTGATAAGAATCTGTATCGTAACCAATGTTATACTGTAGAGGGCGCTAATAGTGGTTGATCGAGTAGATCTGAGCATTATATCTTAATTAGTCGAGGAGCTTTTTGTCCAGAGACGACATTTTTCAAAGCGAATATGGTTTAGTTAAATTTAAAGCTATAAAATAAAACTAAATGGCGGTGTTATGGTAATACCTCACAGTTTATTTTATAGTTGTTTCCTACAGGCCAATTAAAAAAAAAGTATATGTAAAGGTAAATAAATATTTTGTCAGTTGATTTCTATCGTATCTAAAAACGTGTTACAGTTGCCACTGCCTAATATTTTTGTTGTTCTTCTGAAGGAAGTATTGATATTGCAGCCTTTCTGCTTTTTTATTATGTAACTGTGGAGTAAATGTGTCTATAGTAATCCGATAATTTACAAAGTAAGTGCTTTCCTTGAAATCAGTGTTTATAAACATAACATTGCTTCGTTTTAATAATAATAATGTTTATTTTCTCTCTACAATATTTGCAATGCTGACAAAATATACAAATTGCTTAATATTAAAAATAAAACAGAAGGAACATTGTGGGAGACTGGAGCCTAAGCTAGGCCGAAGCCTGTGTTATAGGACACCAGGTCTCTACCCCGATACACAAAGTCTAGATTTTATACATAGGTGTATTAGCATTAAGATAATGATAGTATAAACAATGTTAATATTGTATGGACTGTGGAAGGATACTTCTTGTTTGTGTGTGCGTGTCTTATGTGCGTGCGTGCATGCGTGTGTATACTAGTGTATGTGTGGGTGAGAGGGTGGTGGTATTTATGAGTATGATGTATATATAATTTACATTAATCTGTTGATAATTTAATTCAATTTGATGACCTCTTCTACTAATCCACTGGTACTTAGTTGGCTAGTCGATAAAAGCGACTGCTCGACAGGCATAGTTGGTTAAGTAGTTGTTCCGCCTTGTTTTGCGTTCAGTTGTGTGAGTTTGATTATCATAGACAGCAAACACAGATTATTCTAAATTTGTGTTTCTAAGTCTTATTTGTATGTGTGTAAAATACCTCTGAATATACGACTGATGGCAAGTGCGGTAGATACTTTTTACAATGATACATAAAACAATTTTATTAAAGCGCCATCTAGTATCGAATTTCAAAACTAGTAAACTATAACTCATACTTCTTACCAAAATTCTTTCCACAACTCTGCACGGATGGCGATCGCCACTGCCGTCGCGCCGAGTGTTGTGGGTATCGAACACACCGGTCCAAAAATTGTGTGATTTACAAATAGTTGTACTTACTAGCGATGGGCGTTAAATCAACGAACTAGTTGAATCAACCGTAGATCTGCTGTCAACGTATCAACGTTAACTGTTTATGAATCAACTAGTTGAATTCGTCAACGACATTAAAGAATTTAACTCGATACTTACGTTGAAAATAACATCATACATTGCAAGCGACGGTCGAATTTGAACTCAGTTACGTAGGCAAGAGTTATTTTTGAAATACATATTTTTAAAGAAAACAATGACGAATTTAGTCGGTCCTGAAGAAAAAGTCTGAACGGAAGTTCATCTAATTACAAGCATCAATCAAACGTTTTTCATTAATACATTTAATCAATTTGTTTATAAATAAACAATAAAATATCAGGTCAAATAAAATACGTTCAATTAATTAATGGTTTACGTTACAAGTTGACATTAGTAGCACGTTAACTCGTTGGCAAATTTAACTAGTTGATCGACTAGTTGACGAACGTAATTCAACGTTAACGTTACGTTAACGAAATAACCGTCAACGACCCATCGCTAGTACTTACCGAGTCTGGGTGTTCTTTGTATCTGTCGTTACAATGTTTGTAAAGTCCTCCGCGATACAGAAATGTTTCCTAACGCGAGAGCAGCATGATTTTAATTCAAAAATCTCTTTGTTAATACCAAAATATTCTCTTACCCAGACTCCGTAAGACGGATAACAACCGTCTGGCCCGCGCATGTGGCGCCACCATCGTCAACCGCACGGAGGAGCTCAAGGAGTCCGACGTAGGTACGGGCGCCGGCAAGTTCGAGGTCAAGAAGATCGGCGACGAGTACTTCACATTCGTTACTGAGTGCAAGAACCCTAAGGTCAGACTTGTTTAATTATCGCCTTCATAGATATAACGAGACAGATTTATGTGAAACTAGATTTTAACGAAGAAATACGCGCGGCTCCGCCCGCGTAGTACCTAAATCAATAAAATAAGTCCTTCCCCAGGTTTTAAACTATCTCTTTACCAAATTGGATCCAAATCGTTTGATTGGTTTAGCTGTTAAGAGGTAACAGACAGAGTTACTTTCGAATGTATATTATTAGTAAGGATAAGCAGAAGCATATTTATAAGACAAGCTTAGCCGCGACTTGATGTGTTTATAAAAAATAGCCTATATTACTCAAGGATAATATAAAAATCTGAAGAAATAGAGATGTTTGTCTGAGAGGTAAAGCAACCAATGTTTAACTTTCAGAGAAAACTGCTCGTAGAATACTTTGAGCGTGTTTTATTTATATATATCAATAACACGTGATTATGAAAACTAGTTCTATAGGACAAGTTTAGCTTAAGTGTAGAGCGTTTTTTGCAAAACCAGATATTGGAAATAGTGTAGTAGTAATAAGATGTATTTATAGATTATCAACTTTGCTTAATTTGCAAACAAATAAGTATTGTAAAGTAGATATATGAGGACTCTATTGCAGTATTATGTTTCTGAAAACGTCTTTATTTATTTATTTATTTATTTATTGCACAAAACAAATTACAATCATATTAAAAATAAAAAACAATCAAAGCTTATGTTCAGATCTAGATTGCAACTCAACACATGTGCACACATCGAAACAATTGAACATCAAGTTAACAGACAGAAAAGGTGTACAAATATACATATAAGAACATATAAGTAGGTTATACAACAAAAACAATACATCTTGACAATGTTTAATTATTTGTATATCTATTTGGGATAGAGGATATCCTTTAGTGTATTTAAAAATGTGTAAGATCTAGGATGAAAAATGTCTAATTGAAAATTGTTTGTTACTAATTCATTATATTGTCTAGTCATTCTTACTAGTGGATTGTAATACGAAATATTGTTTTTGTGAATTTGCAAGGCAAAGAGATTAACACGGTTCGATCTACGTAAACTGTATTTAATGTTAAAAGAAATATGCGAAAGCAATTCGGGTGAATCAATAATTGAATGAATTATTTTATATAAATAAACTAGGTCAAAATATTTGCGACGACCCTCCAATGGTTGGACCCCAAATTTTTGCAGTCGCTGATCGTAATTGAATTACGTACGACCTAATTTTTGGCGGTAACAAATAATTTTAAGGCATTTCCTTTGAACACGCTCAATGTCGTTAATGTGCACTTTATAATACGGTGACCAGATCGGGGAGCCATATTCTAAGGTACTTCTTACCAGGGCATAGTAAAGATAAAGCACACTTTGGGCTTTTTTGAATCCTTTTGTTGTCCGTAGAACGAAACCTAGGAGCTGGTTAGCTTTAGAGATTATATGTTTGTAGTGAGATCGAAAAGAAAGTTTGTCATCAAAGAGTATACCCAAGTCTTTAGCAACATTGGACCTATTAAGTACCTGTCCATCAATAATGTATTTATGTAAAATTTTGTTGCGTTTATTTGAGAAAGATATTGAAAAGCATTTGTTGATATTTAAGTACATTTTATTCGTATTGCACCAATCTGAGACAACATATAGGTCGTTCTGTAAATTCTGACAATCGGTCGAAGACGTTATGTTGGCAAATATTTTTAAATCATCAGCATAAAGGAGACATTGACACGACAAACGCTCAATTAGGTCATTTATAAATATGATAAAGAAAAGGGGACCTAGATGGGATCCCTGTGGCACCCCGGAATATACCCTCACTGGTGAAGAAAGGTACCCCTTTAAGGCTACCAATTGACTCCGATTATCTAAATAAGATGAAATCCAGCGAAGCAAGTTACCCTGTATACCATAGGCGGCAAGTTTATTGCAAAGTAATTTATGGTTGACTTTGTCAAACGCCTTAGAAAAATCAGTGTAGATAGCATCTACCTGACCACCTACTGAAAAGCTTTTACAAAGGTAATTCTTGTATTCCAACAAATTGGTGACGGTAGATTTGTTCCTAACGAAACCATGCTGCCGTTCCGATAGAATGGGTATCATGTGATTATACAAGTTGTTGTATAAAAGCGACTCAAACAACTTGGCAAAACAGGATAAAATGCTTATTGGTCTATAGTTCTCGCAACGCGATTTATCACCATTCTTAAAAATAGGTACTGCATTTAGATTAATTAAATATTCAATCGTGTTATTGTTTTTCAGGCGTGTACAATTCTATTGCGTGGTGCCTCAAAGGACGTCCTAAATGAGATCGAAAGGAATCTCCAGGACGCCCTACATGTTGCCAAAAATCTGGTAAGTTATTTCCTACTAGTAGAAAATATTAGATATAAGACGACTTTAATAATAATATAATAATTTATTATCAAAATCAATAGTTACAAATATTGTGTAAAGGTAGATATTAAACAAAATGATTAAATTAGTAAAATGGTCAACCATCCTTGCACTAGTTAAGAACAGTATCACAAGTGACAGGCTTTGCCCGTGGCTTGTATCTATAATAATAATTTTAAATTCCAGTATTCAACTATATCTGCTAAGAATACTAATAATTGATGATACTATCACTTGTATTGATATAACAAATGCAAACATTTGTTTCACGAACTTGCTACTATTACCAAAAATAAATTAGGAAACTAAAGAATAATATACCTTTTATGGCAGCGCATTTTACTATAAACTAATAATGTACTACCGGTATTCACAAACATTTGGATATCAGACACAAGAAACACAAACTCGGTGCAAGTATTTGTGTTGTAAACCAATTTTAATTTATTTTTCAATTGTTGGATATGGCTTTTGTAATAATTTATGATAATATTTGCATTAGATGTTTTATTATATATTGCTGTTGGAAAAAGCTGTCTTCCACTGGCTACTGGTTTGTACCAGTAGCTCACCTAAAGGTAAGGTTATGGAACCACAACCAACCAGATAGATACTTATTGTGAAAGTAGATAACCTATTCTGCCATTTAGTCGGAAATCAAAATTGTTTAGCAATTGAAATGGGCAGAATGGAGGTATGAACTCCTTTCTGGCTTGAATAAAATATTACGTCATATAAAATAAACGACAACTCTCGTACTTGGTATAGTGCCTGTGTTGTGTGACTTTACAAACATTAAAAAAAAGGAACACAAAAGACATCCAGATCCAGAACGACTAATTGTGGTCCACACATTTTTTGTCCCATCTGGTGTTCGAAATTACAGCAATTTGCGAAGTGGCAATTTCTTGCCAGGAAGAATAAGGGAATGGAGCAGATAATATAGTGGAGAAGACAAATACTGCACGGATGGCGATGTGGTTTAAGTCCTCGCCTCGCCACTGCCACTGCGCCGAGTGTTGTGGCTTCGAATCCCATACGAGACAAAAATTTGTGTTATCCACAAATGGTTGTTCCAGCTCTGGGTGTGCTTTGTGTCCGTTGTTTGAATGTTTGTAATCTCCCCCGCGACACAGGAATTATTTCCAGAACGGGCCTTGTCTCCCTTTTAAATAAATCAATTAAAAATATAATGTTTTGCCAAAAATAATAAAGGAATGGAGAGATTAATGTAATGGAGGCGGCAATATCAATAACTTGAAAAGACTTAGTAGAAGGTACAGCCGAATAGGTTATTACCATGATAATGTTGAGTAATATAGTTGTGGGTCCCAGGTGCTGAACCCGCGGCTGGTGGCGGGCGGCGGCGCCGTGGAGATGGCCGTGTCGCAGGCGCTGTCCGCCAACGCCGCGCACAACACGCCCTACCGCGCGGTCATGCAGGCACTCGGTACGTATTGTTACGAATCACTATACACTTCTAATTTTCTTACTTCCTGCAATATCCTCAATACTCATTTGAAAACCAAGCCATCGCATCTGCTCCCCCTCTGTTTAAGATTAAGTTGGTTATGGCATTGGTCTTGCGATCGAGAGATCGCAGGTTTGAATTTCACCCATTGCATTACCGGCGTGAACCCAGTCCTAATACAAGCATTCTAGCTTAGTTGGAGGCGTTGACAAGAATACTAGTAATTTGAATTTTTTAGCTAGTAATCTTTAAACACAATTAAAATACATACTCCGACGCTAACTCAACCTACCATTTCCTAAGTGTGCTAGATTCGGCACTACTCTTTTTAACCCTCGACGTCAAGAAAGGGACATAAAATGTTTACTGCTACCATTTCTATGATGCCAAAGGCACACAGCCTTTGGCATCATAGAAATGGATGAACTCATTATCATTTCAATTTTGTTATTTGATTGTTGACTCGATTGAGAATGTTTTAGTTATGATTCAAGAATATCTATTTAGAATATATAATAAAGGTATGTATGTATGTATGTAATATGTATAATAAAGGTGTGTATAAAGTACACATACCTTTATTATACGTATAATGTATAAATTGCACACGAGCAACTTTCATAGGTTTGATTGATCCGAAATTTGGTATCCAGTTACTTCAATCATAGTGTAAGCAAAGGATACGTCTAAATATGGTAATTTTTGTGTGTTACCAATTTGTTTTTCAATGTCGTAAATGAGTCATTGAATAAGTTTAATTTTTGTTTGTTCTAAAATATTGACTCAAGACACAACATAAAACTTGTACATCTTACTTCGATTTTATCAGCAGATGCATAATTATTAGTATGCCTTGACGGATACAACGACCCTTGCGACTGTTCTATTCACACTAGGCCATCCATCCTTTCTACATGCCTAAACCATCCTAACATACCCTTTTCTATTCTTGACACTATATGTGGATATAGTGGCAAGAATAGAAAAGGGTATGTATGTGAAAGTGGTTTCGTGCCGCATCTCTCTCTAATCACACTATTCCTTATTCTATTTTATTAGTCACACCACATATGTTTCTCAGCGCTCTCATTTCTACAGCATTTATTCTGCTCTAATGCTTCTTTTGCCAAACCCAACTTTCACTTCCATGCATAAGTGTTGGCACTAATAGGTCCTTCATGAACAGCCAAACATGCCTTTTTGGATACATTTCGACCGTTCATAAAAGCGCGTAGAGCGACATTCACTTTATTGCCATCGTTTTCTTTTCAATATCTCCCTCATGTTTACCATCCCTTGTAAAATAAGTACCTAAATATACAAACTCTTCCACTCGTTCCACTTGTTCTCCATCAATCACTATATTACAGATCGTCATGCACTCCTCCTTTTCAAATACCATTACTTTCGTTTTGCTTACATTCATTTTCATTTCTTTACTCTCAAAAGCACCATGCATAATAGTTACCATTGCCCGTAACTCTTTCGCCGATGACGCAAGTATTACTTGGTCGTCGGCATAAATAAGACATTTGACAAGTACTCATTCATTCTTAATCCCCATTCACAATCAATTAAATCTTTCAAACAATTGTCCATGTATAGGTTAAGCAGCCAGGGTGAAGCTACACATCGTGGTCTAACGCCTTTTTCAATTCTAAACCATTCTGTGTAGGTCCCATTTATCCTAACACAAGCTCTGGAATCGTCATAAAGAGATTTCGGAGCTCGCGTGAGATTGCTGTTCAGTCCATACATGGACAATACTAACCAAAGTTCATTCCTCACCATTTTATCATAAGCATTTTCCAGATCCATGAATGCGCAATAGACGTTTTGACCTTTGGCCAAAACTTTCTCGGCTATGCTCCATAAGGAAAAGACCTGATCCGTGCATCCTATACCCTTTCGAAATCCCGTTTGTGCATACCATATTTTCTCGTCGGTTACTTTCACAATCCTTTCAATTAACACTTTCGCATACAATTTACCGACAACGCTGAGCAAGCTAATGCCTCTATAGCTTTTGAAATCTTGTTGTGAGCCTTTTCCCTTGTATAAAGATACTATGACCGCCTTGCACCAGTCACTTGGTACACGGCCGGTATTCCAGCACAAGTTAAAAAGACGGCACAACTGAGTTACTATGACACCCTGTCCAACTGTCAGCATTTCGACTGTAATCCTAACATAACCACCAGCCTTTCCTAATTTCATGCTTTTCAATGCTTTCATTATTTCATCCATATTAATAGGGCTTTGATCATTACTATCATTATCATTCATTTCGAAACTTTGCCCTTGCCATTCCTCTCTTTCAAATAAAGTTTCAAAATATTCCTTCCAACGCTTAAGTACGCTCTTTTCTTCATTCAGTAATCTTCCATTCTTGTCTTTGATCGACTTCAGAAAATTTTGTGTTGGTCCGGAAATATTCAGATAATCTTCTATCAAACTCGTCTTTCAATGCCTCTTTTTCCCTTTTAATCATAACTTATTCATTCTTATAAAATTATTCCTAGCTTCATTTACATCCTTATTCGTTGCTTCTAACATTCTTTCATTGGCTCTGATAGATAGCCAGTCCAACCATGCTTGCTTCTTCTCACGTATTACCCCTTGCACATGTTTATCCCACCACGCATTTTTCGATTTTATCATTTTCCTCTTCTTGCTCACACCGCAGACAACTGTGTGGAAATACTGAGATGGTTTTGCTGATAACAGCCAATGTACAATTTCGTATCTTAACTTTAGTAAGAAATGGTTGTGATATGTTATTATTTGATATCGGGCACGCCACAATAGTGGCGGTAAGACCCGTTTTTGAGGAGTGGCTGGAGAGACGCCATGGCACCCTCAACTTCCGGCTGACACAGGTAATGACTGGCCACGGTTGCTTTAGCCAGTTCCTGTGTCGCATAGGCCGGCAAGAGACGCCCGGTTGTCACCACTGCGGCGACTGCCGCGACGTTGTTGAGGACTCGGCGCTGCACACTTTGGCGGACTGTCCCGCCTGGGCATCGCAGCGCCATGAGTTGATCGCGGCAGTCGGTTACGGTTGCTCTCTCGCTTCCGGCCGTGGTTCAGTCCATGGTCCGGAGTGAGAGGTCGTGGAACGCCGTCGCCTCCTTCTGTGAGGAAGTAATTTCCATCAAGGAGGCGGCGGAGCGGGAGAGGGAGCGCTTAAACCCTCTCCCCAACCGCAGAACCGGGCACTGGAGGGCGCGAGATGACATCCAGCCACCCTGAGGTTTGACCTGGGGGTCGTGGGCCTGCCCGCCATCCGATCAGCAACAGGTCCGAGAGGCGGCGTGCGTGTTTCCACGCGCGCCTCTGTGTCGTGTCCGTCTCCCCTCTAGGGAAGGAGGGACTGTAGGTATTTTAAAAGTAGTGGTGACCGAAGGGGAGGTCTTATTGTATAGTGGCCTGCCGTTTCATTCGGTGGGCCGAAACCTTGGCGGGGTCGCGACTGTATGTGAAAATAATTTGCGCGGCCCCGCCGATTGTGGTTTTGTCGAGGAACACCGTGGTAGGTTTAGTCGGTATTACCGGGAGGTCCATTCTTATCATCATTACCATCTTTCTTTTACCCCGGTAAGTCCGACATAGCCCCTCCACCCGCCCCCGCGGAGGGGTATGCGTCAATGCATTACGCCAAGTGAAAAAAAAAAACAAAATTATTTGATATAAACGAGCCATTATATTATTTCCGATGAATTGCCAATGTTAATGGTTAAAAAACGTTACTACTAGTACTAAATAGTTTTTCATTTTATTTTATTTTATTGGGGAGAACAAACAATTGTACTTTGTGTCTTACTGGGTTAGGTACATAAAAAAATAAATTAATGTACCACATGTCCACGGCCTTTCCACATATTACCTTAAAAAGTACAGTTAAACCTAATTACAGCTTAGAGCTAGTTCTACTTAAATCTAAGTCTAAGTGTTTATACAAATGTTGACAAATGTTTATACTATTGTTGATGACGAAGCGTATATATTATATTATTTTTAAATTGGTTACGAGTAGAGGCAAAAATATCTATATTAACGAACAATTTATAATTTTTTTTAACTATTCTATGGAGGGTTGCTCGCCCACCCGCATTCGTACGACTAGCAGTCGTAGCAAATAGCGGGTAGGCGCGCCTCTCTCGTCTTATTACAGATCTGGGTACAATATAATATAAAGCGTTAATAAGTTCGGTACAATCATACTTATTGCTAATCATATCTTCAGCACCCGAGTAGGTAGGGTTTCGGGGGGAGAACTAAATTTTTGCAGAGACTCATTGTATGTTGAACGCCCTAGACCACATTTAAACAGTCTTGCTCGCAGAAATTTACGCTGCATCTCATCATGATCTTTCAATTGCATGGTCGTACTGTGCGTAGTAAGGGTTGCAAATCATGCTGGCATATTCTATCTGTGGTCGTACAAGACAATTAAATAGGTATAGGTATGTATGTAGTTGGGCTATTAAAGTCTACAGAAGATCTCATCACTAAGTAATTTTAAAAGCGCTGGCGGTAATTTTTTCGATGTTAGCATCTAAGTGGAGTTAACAGTCCACAAGGATACCTAAATCGGTAATTATATTGTCTTTAAGTAGAGTTTCATTGCACAAAGAGTAATTAAAGTTAATGATTTTTTTATTTTTAGTGAAATTTACATATTTGCATTTAGATATACTTAATATTAATTTATTATTGTTACAGTAGTCAGATAGTCTATTTAGGTCTTGCTGTAATAAATAGCAATCTTCTAATGACTGGATTTTTTTAAAAACTTTAAGATCATCGGCGTGCAATAAGAAATTATTGTTAAAGAAGCAACTGCTTCTTGACATTGGCAACTGCTTGGCAGTTGCCAATGTCATTAATGTAAATAATAAAGGGCCTAAAATTTACCCCTGTGGTACGCCCGAGGTAGCTAGAAATTAGTTAGAAAGGTATCCATTACTTACAACACTTTTGGTTACGATTACTTACCTATATATGACTGGAACCATCGCAACAAATTATCCCTAATACCATTGAATGCAATCTTGTTCATTAAGATTTTGTGGTCGACTCTATCAAAAGCTTTTTAAAATCGGTGTATACAGTTTTGTGTTAGTTACTACTAGTTTATTTATTAGTTAATTTTAAAAAGTTACTACTTTTAACTATTTTCCATTCCATCAGTTATGTTATGTCACTGTGTTATTTTAAACGAGTGTGTAAATAAATTTAAAATGCAAAAAAATTTGGTCTCGGCGCTAAACGGATTTTTACTATTTGTTCCCTACGACATGTAAACCAATGACGTATTACATCCATAGAGATAATCCCGCGCACGCTGGCGCAGAACTGCGGCGCCAACACCATCCGCACGCTCACGGCGTTGCGCGCGCGCCACGCGGCGGCGGCGGCGGCGGCGGCGGCGGGCGGCGCGGCGGGCGGCGGCGCCAGCGCGGCCGGCATCGACGGCGAGACCGGCGAGATCGTCGACATGGCGGTCAAGGGCATCTGGGAACCACTCGCCGTTAAACTGCAGGTAACTACATAAATATGCTCTCGCTCAGAAATGCCTAATTCATGAGAAATACTGCTCGATCTCATTTTACTTCGCAATCGATATGATCTAGAGTTCAAAGCGCCAATGTTGAACACGAGTTGACGCTATCGAATACTATTCGTCTCCAGCTATTCCTGGATCACTCTCTGTCGTGTCTAAAAAACACGTAATAATCAAAGGTGTAACGTGAATCACAAGCTTCGCATTAGGTATAAACATAAGTATTATGTTATGTATCTCTCAATAACCATCACAGTATACGACTATATTACAAAAAAAAATACAATATGTTATTAATTAAATTTAAAAGAAAAATTACATAAGATTTTAAATTTTCTACAGACCAATATACCAACTTATCATTAAGTAACTTTCACGAAATATGAATAAACTTATTACTAAAACCCACCTGTATTTCTAATCGAATATCACTACTATTCACTTGATTATAAGCATTTATGAACGAACACACTTAAAATGTGATGAAATTTTATCTCTTACTACTTTAATTGTTTTATTTAATCTGTCAACTTTTTGAATACCAGACATAATTAAAAATATATTGTGTCTGACGACCGGTATACCTCCACGGTTTGAAAGGTTAGCCTTTCAAGAAATATAAACAGTAAGCATCCTAATCTCCCCCTAACTAATCTGAAATGTGCGACACATTTATTTTTGGAATTATTGACAGTAAAATGTTTCAATTTAGTGTAAAACGAGTGTGTGAATATAAACAACACTAACTTTACATGATGATCTCTTCAGGTATACAAAACAGCAGTAGAAACAGCGATCTTCCTTCTACGAATTGACGACATTGTGTCCGGCTCCAAGAAGAAGGCAGGCAACGATCCAGCCACGCCCGCGCAGATGGCCAACATGCAAGAATAACGATAGCTAACTAATTACAACTAATTCTACAACTGTTCACGGACAAAATCAATATTGAAATATACCAAAGTTTATGTTAGTTAGACAGTCAAACTATCAATGTACTCCATTGTTATATGTATCTTACATAAGGTTTTATAAAAAAGCGTATGAAGGCTGCTGGTATGCTTCTCGAATTGTTTGTAGGCGTATTGGTACAAATATTTGCTGTATGTGGCCAAAACATGACCAATATTGAGAGATACAGTGCAGTTGTGTTTGTTTTAACCAAATATTGGTTTAAAAGTTGGTATATGGTATGACTTTGTTATTGCTACGAGGATTACTGTAGTAGGTCGCTAGTTATTTGAGTATTGTAACCTGTTCGCCAGTGTGGAGGTAGGACAAGCAAAGACTAAGGATTATTACTAAACGATCCCTAGTGTCATAAACATATTTTCGATATGTTTGGTAATATTCCATTGTTGTTTGTCATAATCTCTTGAAGTATAACTTTCGGTTTCTGAGACAGACGCGATTCAATTGTTGTGATTGGCCGATCTAATTAGCAACGCCTCATTAAATCGCAGGAATGAGTTTGATTTGTTGTTGATTAGGCATTCAAAAATTAGGTATTATTATTCGAATGTAATAAGTTCAGTATTGATTTTGTCTCCAAAGAACTGTATTAAACTTTAGCGTATTATAGTAATCGTGAGATGGAGGGTACTCACAAAACGTTTCACAATATGTGTTTAGATAGCTTTCGCATAATCTAGTGCTAACGGACGCCTTATTTATAGTTCCATCACTTTAATGTAATAACTATGTTACGTATTTTCTTGTTATTTATCATATGTTTCGTCTAATACACACGGAGTGCATTTAAGTTCAATAATTGCTATTTTAAAACTGAACAATAATAGTATTAAACGTTTTATATATTAATTTTTTGTTTTATTTGCGTTTGCTATGTATTTAGCAGTAAGTTGGTTTTTCAGGAGCCAAGCTTGGCACGAAATGCGGACGCCTCTAAAACAGCTTGAACTATAAACAAAACTTTAATAATAATCGAGCCAAATGACTACGGATAGATTAGCGGTTTAAGCGGTCACCGCGCCAATGCGACTGCGCCAGGTGTTGTGGGTTCGATCCCTACACGAGACACAATTTGTGTGTTGCACAAATACTTGTTCCGAGTAAGTGTTCTTTGTGTCCGTTGTTTAAATGTTTGTAAAGGCGACACAGGACACAGGATCTATTCCTATTGTTGTCAATATTCAAGGAATAAAAATAAACACTGATTGACGACGACAAGCGCAAGAAACAGTCCGTTCGTCCATATAAGTATTATATTTATGAAGGTAAAAGCTTCTACAGACTACGGCATAAGATCACACCAGCTTCTTCCTAGAGTTTATAATTTAGTACAATCCGAGCTAATACGCATGGATTGAACAAACGTTGTGTAGTCCCACGACTACACAACGTTAAGAGGGTTAGTCTTTAGAATGGTCTAGTTGTCTCTTTCTAAGCTTTAAAAGCTCTCAATTTTATAAGTGAAACGGTGAATAGAATTACTGTTAAATATTCGCATCGCATGCGTTTTGATTCACAACTGATACAGGTTCACGACAATCAATGGTTAACGAACTATTTGTAACTATTTGAATAATAATAATGCCATTTGCACGTAAACTATTGAAGGAAGGCGTATTAGACCATGACGGGCATTTAATTTAATGGGATGTTGGTGGCACAGA
Organism: Catocala nupta; assembly: GCA_963675205.1. NCBI lineage: Eukaryota > Metazoa > Arthropoda > Insecta > Lepidoptera > Erebidae > Catocala > Catocala nupta. Next base: position 21,910,595 of record OY776092.1, on the reverse strand, counting down.
GGCATTAAGACTGCTGTATAAGGTCTTAGATTCGATTTTCTGATTGCCGTAAATGTGAAGAAATAGACAGTGAAGAACTAGTTGGCGAAATGTGGGAGCAAAATACGTTACCATTACTTTTTTGAGATGTAGACTCGAGACTATTTTTATATGTAAAATAACTCTTTGCAAAATAAAGTTAAGCTAATTAACATATTATTATTATAGTATTTTAAGGTATAAGTTTGTTACACTTCGATTGCACTGTTGACATAGTGGTTTCAAAGGCCACCTCGCCAATACAAACGCGCCGAGTAAGTAGGTTCGATTCCAACATGTTAGGGTACTGCTGATGATAGTTATTAGCAGAAGGATCACCACTGTTACTACGAGTTGGCAAACTTTACACATATTCAAAAGCAGACATAGATACAGGTTTTCTCACGATTTTGCCTTATGAGCGAAGTTTTATAAACTATAGGTCCGGGTTTATTACACGTTATTACGTTACCTACCTTGCTCATGCAAAAGCGACGTGTACTGTAGGTTCAATGCCTACATATCACGATACTAGCACTCATCATGAGAGAGATAAGACCATATTCTACTGTTTAATAGCAATTTGTCAAATTTTAAACATCTTCAAGAACTTTCAGACATGCAGGTATTCTCACGAACTTTCCTAAAACCGTTGGATAACTCACTTTAATTTGCTTACAACAGCACATAAAACAATCTTATTGTGCCATGGTCTCAACTAACCCAATGTATCGGCGTTTCACATACTTTCCTACGTATCAAACATGGCATTCCCATATAAATGACAATCACGATATCAGTTTGAACGCTTGTTTTGTGTGAGGGACACTTCCGCGAGTTTGTTTTACCAAAAGTTAGATAATCTGCGTGTAATCTCCGATGCGCAGGCGCGCGGAGCATGGCGCATGGTGCGCGCGGGCAGGCGACACGCATGACAACCGTGCTACATTGTTCAACTGATATTTTAAATGTGTACAGTTATTTGTATACGTTTCCATTGGCTACCATCTGGTATTGTATATTGGGAAAGCCTTGTTGGTACTGCCGCATTAAGCATGTATTTTTGAACGGCTTAAGCTGCAGCGGCTCGGTTGCGGCTAAGCTTTTTAATTGACGTAATTGACAAATAAGAAAAGGCAACTCCCAAATGAATAATATATGTATTGCAGGACACATTCATAAATATTCAAAGCGTTGTCACAAAGAATAGGTACTCAGATCCGGTACTTTGTAGATCATCTAATTTTTTATCCTGCGTGGGATTTGAAATCTTAGCGTAACGGGAGGGGCGAACTAGCTACGAGCTACTTATTCTAGTATCAAATATGTTTTTCTTTAAAACCTTTCGTACTGGGTATAATTTCTGTATTAAGGAGTCTGCCCACTACCCCGTCTCATACCACGACCGTGCTAGGAACGTGTCGGGCAAAAAAATATTCATACGTTCCTAGTACGGTCATGGTTTGAGACGATGTAGTGGGCAGACTCCTTTACAAGGGACATTTACAAATATTTAAACGACGAACGCAAGGACTCTAGACCCAGACCTAGAATAACAAGCTTAGTCCCTTTTGAAATACGCATAACATTCAGTGTAGAGGCTCTGGCTCTGGTTTAATTTTCAGCGACAGCACGGATGGCGATGTGCTGGTAGGGCAAGTAATTAACCTGACATATTTTCAGATTCAACGAAGACTTGGTGGAAAGGCTGGTTGGTCACACATAAAGTGCAAATTTATAATTATATCTGATGTAATAAAAAATAAAACATAAATAAATTAACCATAACGAAGCATAAATATCTTTTGTGCCATATAATTGCACAGTATACACACGGTAAGTGATTACCAGCGATATGCATTTGAAAAGTCGATACATTTTCCCGTAAGTCGCTCACTGTCACAGGCTTTCCCAGTTTACAATGGAAACACAGTTCGATTGTGTGGACACACAATAAGCTTGTACTGCGTGACCGCTCATCGGCCATCTAAGCTTGTCATTACTCTGCTGAGCCCCGAGCCGGATGGTGACTGGTGACTGCCGGATTATGCTGAGGTAAGCTATCGTTCATTATTTATTTATTATCTATAGTAATAGTATGAAGAGGTAAAATTCGTTTGTACGTTCGGATAAACTGTGAACAAGAATAGTATTATTTTTAAAATTGTTTCACTTATTGAATGCTTACACAAAGTGGTGTAGGCTATGTTTTAATGACGTATAATGCGAGTGAAGACGTGTGAGGAAAATTGTTGATTATAGTTTGATAGGTATACCTTTGCGTTACTAACCCTTACTTGTGATCAAACCATGCTTTATACAACCTAGTTATCACAAGTACCTAATCATGTGAATCATTTTCATATTATGTTTGTATTGAATGTTTTTGATCGCTGTATTTATTCTGAATATATTTTTTGTGTAGCTAGTTAAATAGGTACTAACTGTGTAATATGTTCGATTGTCGACTTGAATTTTTGTTTTCTTTACGTTAATAAATACTACATGATGATATGTTCATAGTAGAATTAGGGAAAGAGGCAAACAGTGGATCTAGTACATCTCTGCCTGCTCCTCTGCGGATATACCTACAGGCTGCATTTTTTATTTCTTTTAATGATATACGAGGCAAACGAGCAGTTAGATCAACTGATGGTAAGCGATCACCACTGCCCATGGACTCACGCAACGCCAGAGGAGATACAAATGCGTTGTCGGCATTTTAAAAAGGAGTACCTACGCTCTTTTCTCGAAGGTTTGTAGGTCCGGTTCGTATTGGTCCGGAAATACCGCAGGCGACAGTTCATTCCACAGTTTAGTTGTGTGAGGCAGAAAATTTCTGGAAAACGCACAGTTGTGGACTGCCAACCATCTAAATGATGGGGATGGAAATTCTGTCGTGTAGGACGATGGCGAAAAGAGGTGGCAGGGATCAGTCCGAACAATTCCTCGGAGCTCTCCCCATAGTAAAAGCGATAGAAGATGCATAGCGAGGCCACATCTCTACGTAGCGCCAAGGAGTCTAGCCGATTTAAAACAACCTGACAGTCGACGATTCGAGTCGCTCTCCGTTGAATGCGGTCCAGTGGGAGAAGCTGGTACTGGGATGCCCCTGCCCAAAAATGAGAACAGTATTCCATGTGAGGCCGAACCTGCGCCTTGTATAGTAGTAGGCGGTGGGCCGGCGTGAAATACTGTCTGGATATGTTGAGCACGCCAAGCTTTTTCGAAGCTATTTCATTTTTCTATATATAGAATTATGGCAAAGATCATAAATATCCGTTTTATAATAAATCTAACCCGTCCCGTATTAAAAGATGTTTAGCGTCACTATTCCGCTGCTTATAGCAAGTGGTGAACACTTACAAGTAAAAGTTATCCAAAATATAAATCGCATGCTGTCTCACTCTTGTTAGGTTAAAGAATAGAGATGAAGAGACTTTTATCTTATTGATAAATGCTATTTGGGGGTTGTGGTACAGGCCCTTAATGTCGTAGCGTGATGTTAAGTTTTTCAGAAAATCTAATGTGAAAAGCGTTTTAAAAGCGTACAGGTTGTTCTTGAGATTACTTATAGATATAATTATAATATATACCTATATATAAATACTTCAGCTTATTATACGTGGTAATAATCTTTATTGAAACAAAAATCTCAAAGTTTTTATATCCTGCACCTAAGTAGGTAGTGTATAATATGATGATGAGTTAGTTTGGTGTTTCTTTCTAGGTTTGTACGTAAGTTTTCCTAAGAAAGCAGGCAGGTAAGCATGGCTGTTGAAAATAGAACGCTTTGTTGGTTTGTTTACTGATAGTGGAGCAATATCCTGTGTCATTTGTTCTGCGTTTAAATAACAATTGATTTTGTAAGAGTAAAATTTCGAGTTTATTCATTTATCTGCTAATACAGGTGATCTTTGGTTATGTTTTTAATTAGTTGCATTTAGCATTATATAATATCAGCCATGGATATAAACTGTCTAACCGCTGGGCACGGGTCTATTCCCAGTGAGAAAAGCGTTAGGCCATAGTCCACCACGCTGGTCCAGTGCGGGTTGGAAGACTTCACATACCTATATTGGTTCTTACCATTAACAAAGGTAAACTGTGTTACATTGGTACACTTGTTTTACGTTTGTTTTAAATTGTACACAGGGATTGGTGAACCTGTAATATTAAATTAATTCCTACATAATAGTATATGTATTTACCTACGTATGACATGACTTTATAGACTGTACGTACTGGTCGTATTTTGTACATACATACTTTCATATATTTACGCCTGTGATCCCCGAAGGCTTAAGCATAAGTGTATTATAATTAGATTTACATTTCGATAGTTGTGTTCAGGTTCAACCACGGTTCCAGACCCCGTGTTTTTACTAAGAATTTTCTAATATAAAATACCTATAACACTACCTGACCCGGGCATCTGGAATCTCACGATCGGGTACCACCATAAGCACATACTTATGTCACGTGTGTAGTCTTTGTATAGATTTAAATATTTTAAAGCTTTGCTCTACTCAGTCAATACTAGAAACCAAGAAACTATATTAGGCTATTGTAGGACATTTGGTAGGCGAACGTTCTCTGACTACGATCAGTATAATTTAGAGAAAACCAACATACTAATTTATTTGTTATTTTCCATTCGATTGAATGCTATATGATGCCACAAAACAGATTTAAAAAAAATTTAAAGTGACTTGATATATTTCGTTTGTAATCATAATAATAAATAACCAAAAAATAATACATATACCTATGATGATTTTTATGAGAAGCTTGAAAAGATACGCAATACGAAAAGAATTAATCTACCTATATCTTGTTATGCGGTTAGTTATCTACTTGAAAGTTGCTGAATCTGAAAGAAGTGTGCAAGGAGAATATAGTGTGAGTGAAATAAGCTATTGAGATATGCTACGATGATTGTAGTATATAGAAGTGATGCGTAAAGGGTATTCGTATCCCTCTTGTATTAAAGGCAATTCGCATTAACCGAATATCATAAAGATAACTGTAATAAAATATCTTTATAAAGTAAAATATCAGATGATTGATGGTTTTGAAATACGTGTATAATATAGTGTTGGACTATTGATTGGTTTGATAATGGCTAGTTTTATTACGGTTTTCTTAGAATCTACCTATTTACAAATTTGTTTTAATGGTCTTTCGATCTGATGGTACGAGAATTTCCTAAGTTTTAAGTTTCACATTTGCCACATTTATATCTGATTTTCATATTATTTGAAGACATCCATTTGTGAGGTACCATGTATTTTCGGGTCAAACAGTGGTGGTAAGATTTTCAAACAATAAATTTTCTGCAGCAACATTCTGTAACATGCTTAACAGACAAGAGATCTACCACGTTACGAGTATGTGGGATTTAAATGCGGTACCGTAATGTATCCCGGTAATGTTAACCGAGACTATAACACTTCCTATTGTCCCCATCAAAAGGCGTAGCCTTGCGCTTGTTCAGGTTTGATGTATTGTTATATTCTTTATCTTTCATAGCATCTTTTTTGGCAATACATCGTACTTTAACTGTTAACAGGGTCAAAGGTATATTCATTTAAAAGTCATGCTTCTAATGCACTGGTGTACAATTGAAAAGGGCTAATGACCACCCAAACAGACCTTTAACTAGGTCACTTCTTCAATAGCTAGGATAACAGTCATCAATACAACTAACAATCGTGTTATGGGGCGTGACGGGTGTCACACGCCACCGAATTGTCGTGTCGTGGGATCCCCGCGCACTATTGTTGGTATTTGTCGGTGATTGTACTGCTTTTCTTTAGTTGTATTGGGTTCTGGGAGTGTTTGTATACAACGGCTTTTATTGTAGAGATAGATACGTTGATCTATGTTTATTGTTAGTCTATTTTTGGATACGCCGTCTATATTTGGTTGGTAACCCCGTAGCAGAGTCTTCGAGCCATCTTAAAGCGGCTTTACGTCGGTTAGTGGCTCGCGTAAAGTTTTAAAGGATACCAAAGATACTAATCAAATGCTATAATTTATGTTGTGACTAGCCTTTGGCTATGACTTTATTCATGTGGGTTACTATGCACCGTATCTCCGTCAATCAGAGGTCTTAAAGGAAGGCCAGACTAACAAACGAAAAGTCTAAAAATCGTTGTTTTGATTTTATTATTCGGTAAAAAGTTTAATAACTTGTTACAGTTTCAGAAAAGTATAGATATTAGAAGGGAGTAAACAAGCATAAATTCTGCCCATGGCAAGCGGCTATCATAGCCTATGATTATTTAGAAAATTAGAGGTACGTTCAGCCCGTCGTCGACTTTTATAAACTGGAATCGCTGTACTGGTCTATGTCCGGTAGCAATGGTTCCTTAGAGAATTAGCAACTGTCCAGTTATGGCTTCGTGAGCTCTTGTATGTATTTTTTGCAGGTTTAGTCAGCTATGTGTCAGAATGTCCTTAAGTTATTTCCATAAGATATTTTGATTTTGTTAGAGGCTTTACACCCTACTTTACCTATCATTACAAGAGATATAGTTAGTCATAGCCATCTTGTTAGTATTTAACTTGTATTTCTCAAAAAGCCTATATTGCACAAGACTATTTGAACCTTTTTCAAGTCAGAAGTATTACTTATTAATTTTCAACCGTGCCTATATATGTTGAATTTACAACTCTTGTGTAGAAAATATGTCAACAAACCGCCATATTTATTCCGCAGATAAAGCGTATCTAACAAATGAAAATCAGCCCTTTAAAGAATAAATAATTTCGAGTTTGAATTTCGAAATCATTTCATTATCACGCGGCGTCATAACTAAATAAATGAGGTTGTATACCACAATAGACCATATCCGTTTCTCTGTTTATAAAATATTTCAAATATTTGGATAAGGTCACAGTTTTTTTACAAAATATACTGTGAAATATGTTTAGCTATATTATGTTTACATAAATTTGGCTAAGCATTGCGTTGTAATTGTTCTTTGAGGGTCATTACTTCAAATAACAATGGTTTGGTTGAGTATTATGTCCTTGGTATGAAATGATGGTTGTTATTACCTGTCAATGTAATTGGATATATCATTTATGTCTCACACAATTGGTGATATTAGAATAGAATAGAATAGAATAGAAAGATTTTATTTCAGACCGGAGTCCATAGGGTTAGTAACAATTTGACTTAAGTTCTAGTGTTAGTAGGGTACAGACACAGATGAAAATGAACAATTACAATTCAGCATGGAGCTGCATCCACCTCCGCACCATCGGGGAATCCCACCGATCTGCGAATACACTGAGAATACTGTTGGTGCTGCCGCGAACACGAGTCATCAGGGATGCACATCTATTTCTAATAATGGCGGCAAAACCATCAATATTATTATCTGCAAACATCCCTGACGCACTACTGCGCCACGGCAGCCGCAGCAGCACTCTCAGTGCATTATTGTATTGAACGCGTAGGTCGCTGTATGTCCGCTGAGTAAAGTTGACCCACAGGCTGCACGTGTAGAAGGACTGACAGTAAGCTTTGAAAAGCGTTACTTTTACTGGCTTCGTACAACGTGCAAACCTGCGAGCCAGCATGTTACAACGGACAGCCAGCCACAAACCTTGGTATACTGCTTTCATAATCAATTTGACGGATTTGAATGAACAGTTATGATCGTGTAACAATTTCGTTTTAATTTTTGTAATGAAGTAGATAATAATGTCCCTTAGACAGAGTTTCAATCATGGCACATAACAAAAAAGCGACGGCAGTGAGAGAGATCACGCGCTGGAACAGGGATTTCCGAGATGCAGGCATGATCCATTGCCAACTTTCTCATTCTGGGAATTCTTCATTACTGAGAAGTTATTAATATAAAATTCCAATAAGTATGAAATTGTGTGCTGACTGGGGATCCGAATCCTGAATTTCTTGGTTCGCAACCGGATACTCCAGAACAACAACGCAGTATTCTTGTAAGAGTCGAATGCATATGTATACAAATATCTATACTGCCTGCTTCTGTTAGTGGGTGGATGGATGGTTGTTTAGGTTCTGGTTAATTAGTTTACACTTTATAAATCAGTGCAACCTTTAGTAGAGAGGCAACGATAGCCTATTGATAAAACGTTGGACTGCTTCGCAGAGGTCTCGATGGACAATGCACCAAACCTCAAAAGGTATGGTACCTTTTGAGGTTATGTGTGTATTAAATTGTTGTTATTTGTGTCCTCTAAGATGTGTGAAATGCACTAGGCCAGCTTTGTGGACTACGGCTTATGTATGACTATGTATACGCTTATTCGCGATTTGTCTAAGATAAGCCGGCTTTTTGTAATGCTTTTGATGATAGCACATATTATTGCGATATTATGTCCCAGATTCTGATTCCGTTCCTTTACACATAGCCTTAGAATTATAGGCAAGATTAGATTTTCCGATTATTCTACAACATATACAAATAGCGACTCATGAATGTTACCTGCAGGGTATATATAGTCATTGTATAATGACTACACATCGTCACTTGCTGCGAGTACATACATTTTGTTAGAAATTACAGCAATACAGTAACAATCCGAAGAGATTAAGTGTCATTAGATTAACGACTCGCCACGCATGAGGTCGCGGGTTCAATTCCCGCAAAAGTCAAACATTTGTGTGCATGGACATTGATGTTTGTCTTGGTCTGTGTATCTCTATGTAAAATATGTATGTATTTGCAAAAAAAAGTATATGTATGTTTATCCATTGTCTAGCTCATACTACAAGCTCTGCTTAGTTAGGGCTAGATGGTGTTGTGTGTAAGTGATAGAATATTATATTATTATTTGTTTCTCTTTCACGGGTATTTTCCTAATGTGTTAGGGAAATCTCGTCCCTTTGGGAGACTTACACGGGGACATGGATCAAACATACAGCGGGCCCTTTGAGAGTTTTAGATGAGAGTGAGATAGGACACTTACCGAGACACTAGCTGCAGCAAGTGTAGGAAACTATTGTTACATATAGAACCTACTTAGTATGGGCTATAGGGATAGGAGTTTGATGGGCTGGTATAATGAAAACTATGGATGAGAAAACGGCCTCTGCCAGATTTATTTTTACAGTACAAAGTCGGCAAGGTAGACGGTGACTCGCCGACTTACTATGGGCCCCTGAATAGCCGCTACAGGCATACAACCTTTAAAAGCAGCAGAGAGAAACATCGGTGTGAGCGGCTAGAAGTGTCGAGCGGTGCGGCGCCGGTTTCATCATCTCGGGTCTCGTGAAAACGGAGGCCCGGAGCGGGATTCCCCGTAGTTATGCCCTTGAATATTGCGATCTTCTTCTGACCTTCCGAGCAAGGCAAGCCAAAGTAAAAGTACGCCGAGGACGAGGCCCTAAACGACTCTCTGAGGCATTCAGGACCACAGTTTCGCCAAACACATTCAGCTTGCCACAAGCTGCCCTGCAGTTTGTGCGCTTTAAGTGAACCTGGTGATACATTTTTTGTTTATATCACAAGGTGGAGATGATATTTAAAAGCTAAAGTACTATGCTCTCTGAAATCGCGTTAGTTTCATGATGAGATAACGATTGCCCCTGAGGGGTTTTATTATTAATTTTGTTTCATTATATTAGATTCATAATTATGATGTTTGAAATTTATGTGGTTGCCGGTTTGGTAGTAAGTAGACGAAGAATTGAAGATGGGCTCAAATATGCTAAATAAAGCTTATTTTCAAAATTGCTGCTGTGGCCTAATTGCTCGATTGTTGGTATCTTTTCTTCGGAGCCTGACTTGTATTACCACGTTGTTTCGTAGTAAATCGACTGCGCATACTATTTTCATCACATATCATTTGATTGCCCAGCAGGCCTACCATGAAACGTAAATTCCGACGTTTCGGGCCAACTGTTAGTAGCGTGAAAAACATTAATTATGTAACCTCTTGAATAACCTAAGCCATTTGATGAAGTATTAAATCCGAAGACACTTTATAGTAAGTATTATTAATTTGGCCCGAAGTTTCGGATAGTCATTTTCATGGTATTGACTATCTATCTCTGATTGACCGACTATCACTGTTTAGCTATCTTTCGAATGTACTATGGTAATTACTATTGTAATTTCTATTATACTATTAAGCGTAGCAATGCTGCCAGTCTTCTGGGCACTTTTCCAGTCGACACCGATGCGATGCTGAGGAATCTTACTTATTTATTTAAAATCATATATCTTGTGCCATTACTTTTTATCTTGTTTTACTTATAAGTTAGGTGTGTACATTGTATGTTATGATTGCTGCCTTTGTACCTATGTACATATAAACAAAAGAATACCTACATATGATATTCTTCACACGATTATGCCTAAGTTCTAGTTCTAGGCATAGTCGATATCTACTATTCTGCCGTCATAAGGAAAACATACCAGCATTGATACATTTTTTACGTATTTGGAATCAGTAAAAAAGACGCATCTACTAGTATTTTTATGTTAAACTAGCTGATCCGACCAACGTTGTCCTGTCGCGAAGTTAAAGTAGTCTTTAAGTTTTCTGAAATTATCCAATTTTCAGCGCAAGTTTTCTTCGCGGTTTGCTTCTACAAATGATTACAAAAGAAAGATGACCAAGGGAAACGGGGATTAATCTTTATAGGTACATATAGATTTAAAAATACTGGCTGATGCGTCTTTTTACTGATACAACATACCAAATAGGTAAAACTAAATTTTAAAAAATGGTTCGTGCGTTTTTTCTCCTTTGGCTGCAGTATTATTATCACCGGTCGATGTCGATTTATCTAAGTAATAGTACTTGCTGAAATGTGTTCGGAGAGGTTGAATGTTTGTCGGGCAGGTCGTTGGGCGATCGCGAGCACCGCACAGATAATGTTCACGGTCCGGCGCGTCGGCTTCCGTCGATTTCATCAGCTTCCCGTCCGCGGCCGCCGGTCACTGGACTCGCTAAATTTTACTTTATATTATTAAGTACATTGTCATTGCTGTTTATTGGTTTAAACAACTCGTGCACTAGTTTTGATAGATATTGAAATATGTACATAATAACTAATAGCCGCGATTTTCTTCCTGATATCGACGAGGTTCAAGGAATCACCTCACTAAATTTCATCAAAAACGGGTTAGCGGTTTAATCATGAAAACCCAGAAGAGTTACTTAAGCATTTACATTGATTTTCTTTTTTTTTCATTTCTAATAATATTAGAAGTAGCAGTAATATACTATATGAATAATATTTAAAGTGAAAGATGAAAAGGCCATTAATTTTCCAAATAAAAGGTCATAGTTACTAAAATTACGGTTAAGCTTGTTGTAATTCACTTTTAATCATATGCGTTTTCTAATATGCGCTATTACAGTTGATCATCCGCCTACCGTATATCCTCAGTTTTGTAGGTCATCGGAACACTATTTCGGAGGTCGAGCCGAGTAAACATTTGTCAAGATTATTAGAATAGTACTTCATAAATAGTAATAACTGTTTATAAATTTTATAAATTGTCCCATTGCTGGGCACGGCTTTTAGAATGAGAAGAGTTAGATCATAGTGGGGTGGTGCATGCTTTGAACTCGAGACCTGGCGTGGCAGTCCAGCGTTTTCCCACTTGGATATCGCTGCTTGCTTAACTATAAATTGATATTTATTTATTGTCAAACAGTTATTGGATGGTAAATAGGTAAAATATTAACTTTACTTATTGACTGTCATCATAATTAGTTATGATCTTGCTGCGAGAATACTAGGGAACGAGGTGGTGCCGTACCCTCTGTCGTTGTAGTCATAAGTATAATAAATAACTATTTATTGAACGGTATAGCACTGTCTCTTTCTTTCGTTAAAGTAAGATTATAACAATACTGCTATAGCTAAAGGTCGTGCGTCCACAAGCAAATCTAAGCCATAGATTCAGCAACATAAACCTATTTATAGAACTTCTTCAGCCAGCTAATTATACACTTCTATTTATGGTTATAGATCACGTGGGCATCACTATTATAATATTAATAATATAAAATACGAACATTTGTTCCAGGAAAGAGCAACGTTTACAATGATGAGATATTCGAAGGCGATTCTGTTCTGGTGCGGCGTGCTCGTGCGTATTGGGATCTGCATGGAGATACAGCATGACTTCGAGAAGCACACCGAGATCAATGGTCATGTATGTATAAAGCCATGTTGCCAATCTCCCTTAAGTTGTTTTCTTACGGTGAGGAGCGTTGCTGGGCTCATTTAGGAGGCGTTAGAACCTGTGTTTTTTGTTTGCTGTGGCGCTAGTGGCAAAGAAAACTAAACATTCCTTTTTTTGAAAATCTGGCTTATCGTTTATGGTTTTACTGGTGTTGCAGACGTTCATAAGTATTCCACTCGTAAAAACTATTACGGTGTACTTTCACGTTGCTGCAACAATCAGTTGCCATGTGCCAAGGCAAGTTGTAACCAGTTTTCTGCTAACAGTACAACAGTACAATTTTCTGTATCTATGGTAACCTATACGTTACTTATATGTAATAGAGAAAAACAGAAAACAAAGTAGCAAGCTTAGGAATTTTGGTCAAATTTTGACCACTAGGCGACGATCTATAAGATCACTAAAGAAACACTAGGTTTTTTACTACTTCTTTTTCTATAAAACGAACTCTGGAATCCTGACAGGCACAATCACTATAGAGTAAAGGTTTCCAGAATTCGTTTTCGGGATGCCATTCTATATCTCTGGAAAGTATATATTAAATAAACTGAGCTAGCTATTTGATCACTATTGCTGAACAAAGGCTTTAAAGATTGTCTACTGCTCGTTTAAAAGTAAAACCTTTCTATAATTTCAACTAGGACAACATACTAGCGGTCGCCTAGTGTTCAAAATTTTACCAAAATTCCTAAGCTTGCTACTTTGTTTTCTGTTTTTCTCTATTACATATAAGTAACGTATAGGTTACCATAGATACAAAAAAATGTACGACGTCAGACGAACAATGTCGAAATACTACGAACGCGATTCGACTGCGTGTGTCATATGCATGATTGTGTGCGTGTAGTGTATTTTCATTAATTTAATGTATTTCTAATGCATATTTTATAAAAATATTAGGATTCGTCCCTCCTTCTCCATATAAACTTTAACTATGCCAAATTTTGTACTACTCCGTCCGCGCAGTTTTTGTAAAAAGGGGTACAAAGTTTTTGCTTCACGTATTAATATATAGATTACATCTATTCGCTTGACCAGTTTCCTTAGTAACGTACATTCCTGCCTCCTTAAATTAGCACAGCAAACACAAACAACTTGAGTGTTCCGTAAATAGAAAAAACAATAATATCCACAGATAAATTTCCCTCTGCGTCTTGATCTACAAGCTAAAAGTATACGAATTAAAGCAATAATTGACATCGAATGTAAAACTGTTATCGGAACGATTAGCAATGTGTAAACATATTGTCTGAACATCATGTTTTATGGCTATTCAAGTCTTGTTTCTATCAATCGTGACTACATAACCGATGTGGTTTGTTTAATAATAAACTATTTGGCGCCTTTTTACTTTGGCAGATACGATACACGCGTGATCGGATCCGACCTAACGTCTAGGAAGAAGAACGTTAGATTTTTATTTAAAACTAAATTAAAAAGGAAAATTTAGATGCATGTATTCAAGGTTTGAATTGGCTATAAAAATAATATGTAGATATCGTCAGTCTGTCTACCTAAGTAATTAATCAACATGATTTTACATCTTTATTACCTAATATCTAAATTAAAATTTAAAAGTTCGTAGATCTCAGAGTTCTCTAGGCGCATATACTTACCTGTTTCATTCCTTTTCTCCCATAAAATGTTCAGTCCCATCCCCCTGGAGACAGCAAGGCGTAAGTGGTACTCCAGGTATTGCATAGAATCATGGGTTACTGTAACCGCCATAGGGGGTTTACCATTAGGCGGTTCGCTCCCCGCTGTTGTTATGAATGTTGGTCACCTTGTTAGTGTGTCATACTCGTATAAAAAGGTACAAAAGAAGGGAAATATTCATCTTCTTCCCCAGAGCCCTTTACCCATTATATTCATCTCTGGTTTCTCCAGTCAAAAATTAAGGAAACATTGAAAGAGGAAATAAATAAGTTAGTGATTAATACATCCGTAAAGAATTTTAAACGTCGCAATTTAGATACACAACAATACAATCAATTTAAAATGGTATATTTGCTTTAAAAAACATATTTAAGGCGATAAGGGTTGCCATAATTAAAGCTTATAAATAAGAAATACCTGGCTTACTAAATCATCACCGACCGACAAAAAGGACTTCAAATGACGCTAGAGCAAATGCTGTCTGTGGATTTGTCTGTTTCATCTACAATATAAATATATTGTAGGTAAAACAGACAAATCCTGTACGATTCCGCCTCATTAAAGATTTCTTCTTTCTTTTCATCTTCTTCTTTTCGTGCGGTTAGTGGCCAACCTGCAGTAGGCCTCTGACATGACTTAACTACTGCTGTCAATTTGGCAACAACTGGGACCGACTTTTTACGTGCACTCCGAAGCACGGAGACGCTCAGATGAAATACCACTAAGCGGTCACCCATCTATAGATTGACCGCATCCAACGTTGCTTAACCTCGCTAATCGTTTACCGATCAGTGAGTGCAACTGGCTATGAGCTATAATAAAATAATTGTAGTATTCTGTTGCTTAGTGTCTCCACGGCAGAATGCCGAATTAAATAAAACTAAATAATAATTTCAAGTGACTTAAAATTATTTAACTGACTAATCGGTATACTATACATATTATTATTAGTACTACGAAATAATACTGTTATAAATCATCTAAGATATCCTTGAATCGCACCTGTTTTCTACCCATTTTCTAAGAATATAGAGTTTTGTAAACTGACTTCATTTTAGATTTTGGTATGAAATCTTAGAAAAATTCTCGGCATGTCCGGAGTGTTTCGGTCGAAGGTAATAACAAGTAAACTTACGATTATAAATTAGAACAAGATAAAGAAGCTAGAATTCTACAGTTTAAATAATTAACGGAGAAAGTGGATTTAAACAAAATATTTGAACAAATAAATTAACTGATAAATCTTTTGTTGTTATTTTTATATATACACAGGTTGTTTATTGAGTTTTATTTATTACAATCAATAAATAACCTGAGCTGATTAACTAAACTTGATAACAAATACATTAAAACTAAGAAATGTTTTGTCTATATTTTCAGGTTAATTTAGAGTCCGATACCGTCCGAGGACGACGTGGCGTGATTGAAGAAGAAAAATACTACAACATTCACACACACCAACAGGAGTCTAACCATAACCAACCCTGGATACCTGGCCCATTACCACCCGAAGACGACCCAACTACCAAGATATCCATCACCAATGAAGTTAAGGATGTCTTACCTCTATACCAGACTACAGAAAGAGTGACTGACAAACCCACAGGTCGAGGAGCGCGAGCTTCTAACGAAAACTGGATCAAACTCCCTTTACCAGGCCGTGATGAACTCCAACGAGATCAACTACAAAGGGATCAAAGAGACGATATCTTGACTCCTCCACAACCTTCAGGAGACTTAATCAATTCACGCATGCCTAGAGTCAATTTTGTCACTCAGAACAAAGCTTTGGAAGCCTCAGAATCTCGTAATGATAAGGATTCCTTACAAAGAGCTACGAGGACTGATGAATTGCGGACAGAATTTGTTAGACCTGATGAAGACAGATCGAAATACAAGCCAGTGTATCCAAGACAAGCTGTGTACAACCAACCAGCTCCTGAAGAATCACGAAGATACTTTTACGATGACCGATACTACCCAGTGCCAGATGACCTATACAGACGGGATCCTTACTATGATATGATTGACCGAAGACGTTATTATCCTTATGCTCCAAGAGTCGACAGATACGATGAAAATTACGACAACTACGTGCCTAGGAAACCTAAAAGGATAATCTATTACGCTCATTTACCAGAAGTTGTCCGAACGCCACCAAGCGTGGATCTAAGGTATAGATATTCTGTTGATCCCTACAGGCGTTTTGACGAGGACGTGTACGCACGAAATGGAAGGTATGATTACAGATTCAGACCCAGATATCCTTACGCTCCTCTGAGGAAAGATGATAGGAATTATAGAGATTTGGCTGGAGCTGGTACTGTCAACAAGGATAAGAAAGTCGAAGATAAAGTGACCCCTACTCCGATTATGCCCCAGAAAGAGGATAAGTTTAAAACGTCCGTGAATACGAATAGGAACCTTATTAATAGTCACCAGTATCACGAAAGCGCTGACAGTTATAATGAACCTCTGGCACATAAAAGCTTCCAAGACGTAGTCAGACATGACGACAGCTATCTTAGATACGATGACCCTTTGTTCCAAGGAGCAGTTGATGAACCTTATCAAAGAAAATACTAACTCATGGACTGGCACATTGTTTCTGGCTCGCTTTTCAAACAAAATCTAATTGAAAAATAGCCACAAACGTACCCAGTACCGTGTGTAGACTAACTCTACCGAAAGCATTTATCGTCCTAGTATTTATTCTTAGAAACATCTGTAATATAAAGTGAAGATTTTACAAAGTATGTTGTGTTTCGCTAATAAATGTAATAAAATAACTGACGGTCGTGTTTTAATTACGCGGGCGGGGTAAGCGACAAATTGTACAAGCAATAAATCGACCGTTTAATTTAAAACAAGCCGAGGGTGAAGATGAATTTCATTAAGAATTAATTAATGTCATTCTTAAACCGTTTTTGTTTTTCCACGACGAATAAAAAACATCTGTTGGGGATGTACGGTGCGATGCGTTTTCTTGAGGTAATTAAGTAATAAATTTTGTGGCTGGCAACATCACGAGGTGGGGGCCAATTACAGTAGTTAAGAAAATGGATGTTCGCCACTCAAGACGCGTACAAAACCGACGTGACTAATTAAAATGAGGGCTTAGGAAAAATCCTACGACGTGACAGCTTGTAATCAAGGGGATAGATTTTTTATATTTTCCTTTTTTTACTTCTATCTTTCGCGGATTAGTGTGGCAGCGATAAATTACGGGTAATTAAATGTCTTGTCGGGGGCTTTAAGCGACGGCTTGAGGTTTCGAAAGCATCGCATTTTGTCTGCATAAATCATTTTATACAGATTTCCTTGCTATTACAATTTAGCTGTCAAATGACTTGTCAGATGGGTTTATGAGATTTATTAAAAGTAGCCTAGTATGGTATAATTATTCTAGCTCTACGTATGTGCTTAGAAAGGTTTTATGGTATTTAGTCTCACGACATTTTTAATTAAGAGATACCTCCTGTGGCCATATAGGAGCTGCATCATTATTGAAATAGTGGATGCAAAGAATACCTATCAAACATATTACTTCTTTTGGGATTGACAATACCAAGTATGACCAAAACTGCAACATTATCAATACATAGTGACTCACGTTTGTGTATACTAAAAAGAGATGAATTACACCCTCACCTCACGAGCTGTTTTAGTTCCTATGTAATAGAATGGTCTATTGCCCTCCACGAGGCTCATTCTCACAATCCGTGCTGCTCCTGATAGTTTTTAAACGGTAACTTGCAGGTTTTTAAATCTTTATACATTAAAGAATCAGCTGCCGTATCTATATGTCCGCAAAACTCAAAAGTAATAATAATAAAATATAATATTCTATCACTTAATATTCTAAGTAGTCGACACATTGGCTTGAAATGTTTACACAGCGTTGCACTTCTATGTAAGAGTATGCATTTTATATACTTTATCCCGAAGTTTCCATGAGAATAGGAAATATAATACTCTTATTTAATATCAGACTGAGCTACAACGAAGTGTGACCAGGTTTAGGTAGTAGTTTCATATTCCATTTTATTGAAATTTAGAAGCTTAAAATCTTAACAAGACTATGATCATCACTCTCTTTGAATGAATCTATCAGCCCTAGCTAGTAGAAATATAAATGAAGAAAATATAACGTCGAATAATTGTATACTACAATCACTTCAATTATCACCCAAGTATAAGCAATAACCAACAAAATAATATTTATTAGTTACACGACAATCGTCCCTCAGATATAATATTTGGTAAACAAACTAGGAAATCGGAGCGCGCCCACAAGCGGCCCTTGATGACTTGAATTATTTATATACGGCCGCCGTGGGGTCCAAGCTTCGATATGATAGTGGATAATATATTTGTGCAGTATTTCTATATCACTATAATTACTGCTACATAAGTGTCTTGAGTTTCAGATACGATTCCCAGGTCGGTAAAGTGTTGTTAGGATTTTTTGTTAAGATATTCTTAGTAGCCTAATGTCTTTCGCGGGGCCTAAACTGGACCTAAACTTTAGTTAGCTAACTGTAGGCGTCATACACCTCTATCTGCCCCTTGGAGAATATAGGTTACGTCAGATTATGTATATTTGTTAGTACAGTATCACTTGTTGGTGTGGAATTATTTTATTTATTATGTCTTACTTTAGAGCAAAGGACTTCGCTTCTTTATTCTACTTCTTATTCACTGCAACCTATGTTTAATACCTGTTAATGTGTATTTAATATATTAATTTAATTTATTTATTGCACTCACAATTTTTAAACAAAGTTTACTTTGCAACTCTTCATTATACACACTATATAATTGTGCGAGTATTGCAAAAGGCTGAATCACAGATCACTGGCCACTCGGTCACAGTACAGCTTGCAATCCAACTTTCAAATAAATTATGTATTTGATGGTAGATCTAATATTCCGAATACATATACATATATATGGTATAATAATCAAATTATATCATAGGTATAATCAATAGGTAGGTATGTAAATAACCTATGGTGTCGCAGTCAGACACAATAGATTTTTGATTAGGTCTGGTTTTCCAAGACTCGACGATAGACTAAACACAACTTCGTTAGAATATTCGATAGAATATTTTTACGAAGCTTATTTTTAAGGCAAGAAATATCCTCCATTTTCGCAAATCATACAACCCTTACATCACAGGGTTGTGACAGATGGTTGCACAAACAGTAGTGATGTCCCCGGGCGGAATTCATTATCTCCAACATTTGGTACACCGTCGGATTTACCGGAATCTTTGAGATGCAATACCGGTAACAGGGCCTGCTAATTGGAACCTTGTTAGACGTATAAAGGGTTAATATAATTTGATTTTGTATCGAAAAAATTATTATTGTAGGGAAGAGAGCGGGTTGCTTGTTGTTAGTGCTGAAGCGTAGACGTAACTTTTCCTTTAAAATGATTTTTTTAATACTGGTATTTCAGATACCAATATTACAAGGTTAGTTACCTATTGATATACTTTGTACTTTACTGTGTTTTGTCTGGGACTTCAACCTAATGAAATTATTTAAATTAAACTACATCATACGGATTTTATTGCGTTGTTTAGTTTTAAACACTATTATTACATAATTTTAAAGCTATAATTAATAATAGTTTTATATAATAAACAAAATCGTATCAAGTAGTTTAATTTCAATGTTTAATATTTGCGTAAACGTAAGACAAGAAACGACTACGAAAGAAATTATAAAAAATAATTCATGTGCTATGAAAATGTAGTGTCCTAGATGATTTCTTGTTTGCGATCTGCACATTCTCATTGAATCTGTTATTTGTGTGCGTATAGAGAGATTTATAAAAATCAGTTTAGCTATTGTTAAGACAAGTTTCTTTTTGTACTTCGGATATAATTATCTATCTTAAAAACTATGTTGCAGAAAGACACTTCGCTATAATTTATATTTTTACTAGTATATGTTCATTCATGGCTTTGCTCGCGCTAATATAGATTTTGTCAATATATTTTTATCCGAATGATGGTGAATGATGAACTATGAAGTTCGTTGTAGAAGAGAGCGGCGTAGGTACTGTCAAAATTTTAAATACGCATATGGCAATTCTTCGAAGTACTGCTTCTCCTGTATATGTTGTCAGGCACTTGGGTGACCATCAGTAGTTTGTTAGAAGTATACATTGAGTAGGTACTTAATACTAAACTTAACAAATGTAGTATTTGTTACTCCAACTACATTTCTCACAAAGAATATCTAGGAGGTGCCAATTTTTGTAATACAAAAGGGGCAGAAAGCAGAGGAATATGTGGATATTACATATCAAATGGATGACGCAGGCAAGGTTGAGCTCAAAAAACTTATAAAGCGCATTGTTAGTAAATGATACAGCTGTGCATAAACTGAAACTCTAGCCAGCTATATGTGGGTGTGATGAGCAGCGATAGCTCAGTGGGGAGACTAACAGACTACAATGCAGAGTATCTCGGGTTCGAACCCACGTCGCGCACCTCTGACTTTCGGAAGTTATATGACATTTCGAAATTATGTGCGTATTGATTGACAATTATCGCCTGCTCCGTGTCTCGGAGAGCACGTTAAGCCGTCGGTCCCGGCTGCCATAAACATCTATGGCAGTCGTTATTGGGGAAGTCGACACAAAAGAACTCACTGGATCGAAATGTCGCCGGTCTGTACTGACTGGCCCCCACACAAGATAAGATATGTGAGTGTAAACACCTTTGTTCACATATAGGCGTGCGAATATAATTATATGTGTGTATAATCAACTAGCTGTGCCTGCGGTTTAACCCGCGAACATGATTACTGCGCCGCTCCCGTGGGTCGTAGAGTGATGTTATATAGCCTATAAGCTTCCTCGATAAATAGGCTATCCAACACTAAAATGAATTTTCTATTCGTACTAGTAGTTTCTGAGATAAGCGCGTTCAACCAAACAAACAATCTCTTCAGCTTTACAATATTAATGTAGATAAACATAGCCTAACACCTATATCTTAAAAAGGCACATATATGTTACTCACATTTCGCGAGCTATGATTTCAGGTCTCACGTAACAAACAGGCAGCGAATCTGTTTCTGTCTACCGGAAGTAGTATCAGATTCCGTGTTGTTATTGAAAATTTCATGACAGATTGAACTTTTTAATTTCAATGCAATATGTATTATACAGGATGTCCGGTAATTAATGGATAACCTGGAAATGTCTTATAGTGGAACTGATGGTCATTCAGAAAAAATATGAATAAAAATCTATCCTAACTACTACCTGAGATATGTGTTTTTTTTTAATTACCATGTATAACTTTCTTGTATACTACGACCATAAATGAATGAAATCCATCGGTTTTTTGTTGTTTCATTATTAAACACTAATTATGCTAATAGATAGACAGTCAAAAGTATGCTATGCTAATATAGCTTGCATTCTATTTCTTATTTTTTTTCTTTTTCATTTTTTCTGAACGGCCTTCAGTTCTACTATAAGACATTTTAAGGTTATCCATTAATTACCGGACAACCTGTATATACATATGTATTTATGTATGTTTATCCATTGTCTAGTACCCATAGTAAAAGCTCTGCTTAGTTTGGACTAGATGGTGTTGTGTGTATGTGGTAGAATATTATTATTATTATTATAAATACTAACATATAACTTTCACTATAAATATTAGGCTTTATATATTAATACTGAGGAATAACACAGGCGAACATGTCGAAATATTTTTGAAATTTACAACGAAGTTGATATCGTAGGTATAATTGAAATAAAAAGCTTGCGAATTCCAAATTTATACAAATTTACTACGACATGTATAAAAATAATGAAAATATAGAAAACGGTTGCGATACGAAGTTTAAGTAAGATGTTAGAATAAATAAATTGCAATTGATACAACTGTCCGACTTGGCACTTGAACCCAAGATCTTGTTATTTACAGCGGTTGTTATTCACTACCGGTGCGTCACAGAGGCAGTGTATGTATATATGCAAAATAATTACAACAAACTACCTAACTAAAGTTCAAGTAGATCTATATATATTCACTTAACCAAATAATATTAAGCAAGCAACATATTAACCCTTTAACTTCTAAACAATCTGTAAACGGGTCATATAGACCGGAGTGTACGCACACGATGCGGCAGAGTTGCGACATGCGGGGTCGCACAGGCCGAAGCAGCGGAGGGTTAGCGACATCACGACATTCAAACTATTAACATGTCAATAACAATTTGCTGAATTGCTTTTATGTTGTACTTGATATGACGCCCGA
The DNA here is from genome assembly GCA_963675205.1 of Catocala nupta. NCBI lineage: Eukaryota > Metazoa > Arthropoda > Insecta > Lepidoptera > Erebidae > Catocala > Catocala nupta. The sequence goes on along the minus strand of OY776092.1, from coordinate 21,888,422 downwards.
AGCGAAGGGTTGTTTTAGGGTTGATACCGGATTTGGCACGGTTGAAGAAAATGTCATTCTGTGTAGCATTATTTTAGTAAATAAAAATTATGTTTTCTATTCACATTTATATTATAAAGCTTAGGAGATTGTTTGTTTATTTGAAAGTGCTAATCTTTGGAACTACGAGTACTTATCAGATTTGAAATCTTTTTGCTTTTATAGCCTATTTATTGGGAAGGTTGTAGGATACTTGTTGTAGGATATTAAACATCACGCTAAGACTCTTAGTAGCGGAGAGGGTAAAACCGTGAAGCATAGCTAGTCTTTTAAATTATTGCTAGTAACACTAAATAGTAATTAGACATTTTGGCTCACAGTTATACTTGATTCATATTCTTTTAAATACCACGAATCTTTGATATTCTCCCGTAATAATTATGTAGCGATGTATTATTATTACAGGAAAAATATAATACATATAAAATAAATGATTTGAAATAGTTTACCTTCGTGATAGTTCCAATTTACGATTTTTATTTATGACTATTATAAGTAGAAGCAATTTGTTTTAAATTATTATTTTCTCTATTTGACTTTAAAGTACATAGGTAATATGTGAATACTCGAATACTGTTCTGTACTTTTCAAATACTTGAGCAAATGTTTAATTGATAAAGGCCATAAGAGGTATTGCCGTTTACCGGGTATATTGTCAGATTCCGTACAAATTCGATTACATTTGGACTAACCCTCATAAGCGCAAACTTATGTGAGACAGTCTTATTAAACTCAATTAAATAATCCTTTCGAAATCTTTAAAAATACACACAATACCCATACTGAGGTCTTACCAAATAAAATAAAGTATGAAGAATACTCAGACTCGGCCGGCATACATACATTGTCATCTCGTATACTTACATGTTTTGTGCATTAATCTAGTAAAATAGCCATGATTGTGACAACCCTGCAAAGCCAAACAGTCCCTAAGTTAAGGGTTGTACTGTCCCGAGACGACACGGAACTGGCCGGGAAATTGATAATTTTCACTCAGCTTAACAACGCGGACATTACTTATTCATACACAAGATATGAACCCTGACCGATATTAATATTAATTAGCCATTGTCCCGCCGTGTCCCATCACTAAAATTAATACGGGATTGTAGAGTTTAAATAGTTAGGGATTAGGATAGACCTGGGGTCTATTTACTTAATTAGTTTTGGGACTCAGTGTATCTTTAGCCTGGTACGTTTATAGGATCATTAGAATTAAGCGGTGTGGCTTGTTTGATACTTTCATAATTGGTTAAGTGAACCGAGGAGACAGTATGAATCATTTGACAATAGAAAGAATGGAGTGCCAAAACGTAATTTTGTAACGAATCGCGAATTTGTTCCTAATCCGGTATTATTAATTGTTAAAATGATATGATGCATCAGAATCCATGTGCTATTATTAGGTATAAATTTATAGATGAGCAAGATTACTTTTGAATGATGTTCGTATACTTATGATCGGAACTGGAATAAGGATGACTCACCAATTCCACAATTTTCGTAGTCAATATTCGACTTGTCCTCTAGCAGAGCGGGCCGGACCATCGTCGTAGTGACGGCAAATCCTGCATTTAGGACTGCTAATAAAGTGGTAAAGATAGGACTGCTTCATGAAATCAAAGTCTATCATAGTTTTGTTGTTGAATAAAATCGCAATGATAGTCGTAATATATCATGGAGCAAAAATATTCTATCAAATTATATTCAACGGACGGCACTTTTATATTGTCGCTAATTTGTAATTAATAAATCAAATCGATATACATGACCAGCTACACAGAGACTTATTTTCTCTATTGTTTTAAATAATTGCATTGGTATCTTTATACTCTTTTCAACGGACAATATTTTTACTGCAATATGCGGCTGCAATAGTTTCAAGAGTTTTAAAACAATTGAATGCATCGGCCATTCCAAAAATGAATTCTTCGGATAGCCAAATGCAAAATATGGATGTTATTGCCGGCTAGTATATCGCAGCACACAATACACATAGATAAAGCAATGCCTGTTTAGAAGGGCCTATACTTACCGGTAGTTAGTATATGCAAATAATATACATTATACATAGTAGTAAGCGTAAATTATACACGCTTACTAATAAAATGACGTATGTCGTCGGCTAAGATGTCGCATAATCTCGTTTTAAATAATGGCATGACATCTCGATGTCTCATAGCCCAAATAACTTCTAAGTTCGATACAAAGTATGCAAACAATCTGGGCTTTAATTCTTAAGTGGACGACAGAGATTCTTCTTAGAAACCGAACTCCACCGGGTGCTCGCCCTTAACGTTCTAATAAAGTGTCACATAAACTTGTATGAGTAAGACTTGGCCACGATAGCGGTAGGGTTACCAGACATTATAATATTGTTACTTTTTTGTGGTAATTTTGCCATTATACTGGTTGCGTTCTGAATTATTAGGTTTTTGAGCACTAACGTTAAGAAGGACTTAAGGTTTATGGATATAAAATATACATTTGACATAAGTTTATTACATAGTATTAAAACATTTTTTGAAAAGATAAAACATTGAAAGGTTTAACTATAAAAAAAGTTAGAACATTTTTATAACATAAAATTAATTAATAAGTCTAACATTAAAATAGTAATTAATTAATTTTATATTTATCTAAAATTATTCAAATTATCCTATCGTAGGTATCTATTATCTTTAATTAAATCTGTAAACATATTATAATTAGTAAAAACTGTTCCCTAAGGAAGCTACTTCATTAATAAAATCATATTTAAATACTATAAAAAAAGTTAGAAATAACACAAAATGCTTGACAGCTAATTATTTTATTATAAAGTAGAAAATTTGTAAGTCACACAAACGGAATTGGAACCGCAAAACCGCAGGAGCGAGGTTAACTATAGTATATTTTTATGTAGTATATTTGTTAACATATTTTTTGTTTAATAAGTCTACATCGCTTTTGGCATAATTCCTGCATCCTAGAGATTTTATAAATATTGAAAATACGGACATAAACAACACCTAGATTGGACACAACTATTTGTGATAATTTTTTCTAAAGTCTTTATTTGAATTCGAACCTGAAGCAAGAGCCTCGGCGTAATAGCGATGTGACTACTTAATACATTGTGCCATTCCACAACAATAACGCAAAATACTTGATTAATATGCGTGCCACAAAGAATGCATGGCGACCCTAAGTATAGCTGGTTCGAGTCCGGTTCTAAGAACATGGCTACATTGTCGCCAATGTCACTTTTAATTTATTATGTGACGCGTGTGTTTATTGCTTTTGTTATTAATTTTTGTGTTTTATGACTTACCTGTGTTAATAAACCAGAGTTAAATCGATTCGACGACTGTAAAATTTTCGGATGCGCGGCGCCAATGCTCATTTTGTTGTTTTTTAGTTACGTTTTAGATATTGAGTTAATATGTACTATGTACTAGAGAAGACAATTCAACTAGATGTTGCCGATCTTATCTTTTCTTGTGTGTGGGCCAGTCAGTACAGACCGGCGACACTTCGACCCAGTGGGATCTTTTGTGTCGATTGCCCCAATAACGACTGCCATAGATGTTCATGGCAGCAGGGACCGACGGCTTAACGTGTTCTCCGAGGCAAGGAGCTGGCGATAATTGTCAATCAATACGCACATAATTTCGAAAAGTTATATAACTTCCGAAAGTCAGAGGTGCGCGACGTGGGTTCGAACCCGAGACCCTCTGAATTGCAGTCTGTTGGTCTCCCCACTGAGCTATCGCTGCTCTGGTGTTGCCAATAGTACCAAATAAATAAAATAATACATTTTTATATCCATAGTTTACATTATACTGGAGTAGCATTACCTTCTTATTTATTTATCATCTGCTGTAGGAAGTGCGCCGATAGGTGACTAATCCCATTTTAATTAAAATTTTGTAATGGCTTCTGCATGTTAATCATGTCTCATGTAAGTATCTCAAAGAGCTGCGTACTTTGCTAACGAAAACTTTTAAGAAAATACTTGTAAATAGTGTAATAAAATAAATAAGCACGATTCACTAATGTATAGTTATGTTTTGAACATGTCAACATTTAAGACAATAAAATAATAATATAATAATTAATATAATAATTAATAAAATAATTAATAAAATAATTAATAAAATAATAATTAAATGAAGAAATACCAGTTCCAGGTGTATAGCGTACATGAAAATATATAGCCTGGAATCCAATACAGATTGTAGATTACGGTAGTACGGTTCGTGTTGTGTTATGAATAGGTAAATTACATTTAAAAAATGCATTCAAACAAAAGGAGACTGCCTACTGACTGAATGAACCCCGTTTTCTGAAAGGCAGATCAACACAAGAATTTTTTAAAATACGGTCATGTTAATCGCTCTGATTGGCAACAGCCAATCATATAATTTGACATGAGTTTAATTTAACATGTCGTTGATTAGCCTTTCAAAAACTAAGCGACTGCCGCCTAACTTAACTAGCAGATGTACACAACTATGTGCGCGGGAAACTCTCATCCACTAAAAGTGACGAGACTATCACTCATCAAGTCTGACTTATGCTGCCGACACTTGTCCATCGAGATTATGAAATCTTAGGCTCTTTTTCAGAACATGCTTGAGTTGGTCCACGGAACTCTTCTTAAGGATTTCCATGGAATTATCTAAAGTCTAAGTGAACATTTTGGTCTCTTTTATAACTTAGCGGTTTTTAAATTAATTTATAAAAGGTAACTGCCGCACTAGGTATAAAACCTGTATCGTAGGGGACTTAACAAGCATTCCAAAAACGGACACGAAGAATATCCAGACTCGGCACAGCTACATGTAGATCACACAAATTTTTGTGCCATAAGTAGATCAAACTCACAACACATGGCACAGCGAGGCGACGCTATACCTTAAATTTCATAGAGTTATGGCAAAAAGCTAACCCATTGACATTTGTCTTATATCCTTTCTTAGTCAGTTTTGGTATCCATTCTTACCTTCCTCAAAACCATTTCAGTATACCTTTCTCTTTTTAAATATCATAAACAGCAAAATCTATTTCCATATTCCTTATCGGTTATCATCACCAAAATCAATCGCAAACAAAAGAGTGGCACGGCTGTGAATGTTGCTCTACTCAGTTTTCCGTGTTGCTGGCGATGTCGCTGCGATACGGCTGATGTACGCGGGCGGCAGCCGGCGGCGCGACAAAGGCGCGCGCCATTAACCGATATGACATGACTATAAAGTAACCTCACCGTGGGACGATGACGGCGCCGATGTGTGCAAGATGCTCTACATGCTGAATATTTAGAAGAATTTGTGAGGATACGTTTGTGATTTAAGAATGTTGTATTGTGTTATGTTATTAATGTTTTGCTGGTATTTAATATCTATAAAAATTAAAAGATGTTTAAGAAACATAACTAACCTCTAAAAGCTTGATTGGGGTACTCATTTTATAATTATCTAGAATGATGCCTTGTCTCTGATTTTCATTGGAATAATGCTTGAATATTTAAATCAAATTTGTGACATATTTCTAACGGTTTGTCCTATTGTGATTTGTTATAATGTTAATGTCTTCCTATTTTCTACTGATTATGAATAATGCATAATTATCCATTTCATTTAGTTGATGGAATTAGCATTACCGTGAGCCTTACCCTATTAAAGCATTCGATTTACGATCAATAATATCCGAGTACATTTGAATTAATTCAATATTTAAATGTTTAAACGATAGTAGTTTTTATTTGTTTTCATAATTTTCACAATGTTGATACCGTGTCAAAAATTTAAAATACTAGGTAGAGCCATTTTCCCAGCGCATCACATGCACCACAATATTTTGCACCGTACACACATTACGAACGATCATTTCACATTATATTACGCTCGCGATGTGTTGGACGCGTTTTTGCGTGAACCGGGTATCGAACTCGTGTCGATGAGGCCCACTAACCATAAATATGTGTCGTGCCAACACGGCTGGCCACTCACAACGTATCAATTGTCTTTACGAGCGCCATTTTTAATATTTATGCGTAACATTAACGTGTCAAATGATTTTATCAATACTTACACTATTTTTATCTGATGGCGAAGAAAAAGTTAAGTATGGTTGTATGTCGTGTCGTTTGATAGCTTTATTTGTGGACAGAAACTTGTCTCTTATGATGTAGTTTGTTCCTTTTCTGATGTTTATATAATAATAGCTTTTTCTATTGTGTCTGTCAGGGGATATCGATTAATTTGAGTTGGATGGTTGAACGATATCTTTTATAAAGAGAAATCTTACAATAAGGGTTATTCCTGGGTCGCGAGAGGGTGTAAGACATTGAAATTATAAGATACAAAGAACATCCAGACTAGGCACAAATATTGGTGATTTACACATTTTTTTTGTACCGTCGTGAAGGTAAACGTTCGGTGCACTGGTAGTGGCGACGTGACCACATGACTGTCGTTCTTTGTTTTGTTTTAAGGTATGTTTTCACCGTGGGAGAGCCACGCTTCCGTACGAATGGGCCGTTTCGACCGAAGTGATACCACGGCCTCACAGAAAACCAGCCTGAAACAGCGCTTGCGTTATTTTTGGTCGAGTGAGTGAGTGAGGCCCAAGGGGGGTTGGGTTGGGGGCAAATTTAAAAGGCTGGCAACACACTTGTGACTCTCCTGGTGTGTCCATAGGCGGTGGTAATCGCTTGCCATCAGGCAATCTGTCTGCTCGTATGCCTCTTACACCATAAAATAATATATATATTATATTATATTATAATATTCTTTATTGACATAAAATCGATAAAATTATGTAATAGAATTCCCTAACACCCGCGCTAGTAAACACTGTGTAGCAAGTGTCAGTGTCTTTCCCTTATTACATAATATGTTCACAATAGTTTTATATCAAATAGAATATAAAGAATATAAAGAACAAAATAACATTTAAATATTAAAAATAAAATACTACGTTATATTATACGCAGATTTTTTAAATGTATTGTACTACATACATTATGTTTAGGACAGGATAAAATTGTATATTTTTGCCAATGTCATCCGTTACTTGATTAGAAATGGTTTAGCCTTAATCGTAAGCGAATGTGCATGTTCATTTGCCAATTGAGAGGCTCAGGATTCATATTTCGACTCACACAAAGTTAGCTTTTTCTATAACGATTAGTATAAATCTATGCATGAAGTTTCAAATTTTTTTGAATGTTTTCTATAAAATAAAAGTACTAATGACAAGTTCGTCAGTTAAGACTACCTTGGTGGTAGCAATAGTGTATGCGACTGCTATGCATTGGAGTCTCAGCTTCGTTTCTTAATTTTTAAAAACGTTATTGGGTTATTCTGCCAAGAAATTCTCAGCAGTACGGAGTCTGTAACGGTGTCCAGTACAGCAATAAAGGTTATTGTTTCCTATGAAGTGGTACTTTCTTTTTACTATAAAAGAACAACTCCCGCGCTAGGAATAAATCCTGTGACACGAGACTTTTACAAACATTCAAATAAAGGACACAAAGAACACCCAGACTCGGAACAACCATTTGTGGTTCAAACCAAGTTTTGTCCCGTGTGGGATTCAAACCCACAACACTCGGTGCAGTGGCAGTGATGAGACGACCACTTCGCCACTACACCATCCGCGCAGCCTAAAACTTGAAACCATATGTAGTTGGCAAAATATGGGAGTAATACAGTTTTGTCTATTTCCTTGGGATAAAGGCGTCAGACTATAATAATATATGTTTTATTTTTTATTTTCTCTCAAAGGTACATACATATGAATACATTCGTTACAAGATGAATTTATCCTTTGAGAGAGCTGGAGTCTGTACTAGATTCAAGACCTGTATGACAAATCTCCAGGCCCTCTCCCTATTATATAGACATTACTAACAATATTTAATGTGGCTAAGGTTGTATGAACAATGTACTGATAACTATAGTTAAGAAAATCAGATATTTAAGTACCAAAATATAGAAACAAAAAAGGCGGCATGCAGATGGTGTTTAAAAGTGTGTGTGTGTGTGTGTGTGTGTGTGTGTGTGTGTGTGTGTGTGTGTGTGTGTGTGTGTGTGTGTAAGTGCCGGTGTTTATGTCTATGTATGTTGATATTTTTTATTCTATATATGTCTAAATATATATATATATTTTTATATCCTTATTTTATAGGGACCATGAGATTTTCAGTCTCCTCATAACTCAAACTATGTAACCAACCTGTAACTACTTTTTTACATTTCGTTCTACACATTGAATATATACACAATATCTTATTTATATTATTGTAGACGTAGCTACTGAGGAAGTAGTAGTTTCGTTGCGCCAAACTAGAACTGGCCGACACTGACTGGCAAACATTATGTTTACGGCGAATAGTCGCAAATTTAGATGGTTCGTAGGGAGTATGTGCATGTGTTGTTAAAATGAGATTAAGTAGAAACGATTGACGAACTGAAAGTACATTACAGGTTTTGTAGAGTTCGGTGGTGGGCAATCGGAAAGGTAACTTCCATCCAATCTTTAAAAGTGCTCTCTGTGCGCGTTCCAGTTTCAATAAGTTGGTTTTCGAGGATCCTCCCCAGGCCACTATACAATATTGTGTCAGTGATTGACAGAGTGCCAAAAATACCATTCTTAGAATCTTAGTATCTGCGATATGGCGGAGACCCTTAAAGACAAAGATCAACTTTCGCAATCTAGAGGCTAGTGAGTCAATGTGAAAATGGTATGTAAGGGTATCGTCAATCTGTACGCCCAGATATTTAATACAGTTCGTTCTAGTAAGGTTAGGGCAGATGCAGCGTGATTGTGATGGTAAATTGCAAGAGTGAGCAATCAGCGTGTAAGAGGCAGATCGAAGTTTACCCGGAGATGACAGTGAGAATGTAAGGTATTCGGTTTTGGTAACATTTAATGTAAGCAAATTTTGAGCCAACCAATTAGTAACTGAGTTGAGACTATGGAATGTATGTATAATAATTAAAACTATTGTCTCTAATAACTGCTTAAAAATAACTGGGCGTTTCCTTATTGAACTGTGTGTCACCTGCTATCCGTTGGTTCATGTTATATCTAAGATAGGCATACTCTTCGATTTGAGTATAATCTGCAGATAGGCTCCGTTAGCAATAACTTGTGAGATAACATAGAGCAGGACTACCGACTCGCGCTCAACGGTACTTTGTTTTGTGCTACTTGTTATTATAAATGATTCTTGCTTTATCTACATATAGGTATACATATATAAAGGCTTGCCTGTTCCCTGAGGGGTAAGGAGAGAGTATGTAGAGCAGAGAATATGGACTGCCAACTGCTATGTAGGTACCTTAAATATTCTAATTAATTATACATGCGTATATGAGTCTGTTTGTTAAGCTTTCATACGTTAATTACTCGACCGATCATCATGAAATTGATTGAAAGGACATAGGGTAACTTTAATCCAGAAAAAAAGTACTGTTTACGAGTGAAACCGCGCGAAAAGCCATATTTAAGATATATCCTAGTATATCTTATATCTATACTTAATTAATTTTGTCTCATAACTTGAAGTGAATAGAACAATTGAATAGACATTGACTTCACCGGTGGACAAGCGATCGTCTGCACCGCCTAGATGATCGATTGTCCATATGTGCAGTATGTGACGCCACTGTGACTGTTGCATGTTGTTCTTATTCTACTCGATACATTTATTTGTTACATTAACAAATAATTGTATGTTTGTAAAATCCCCCAAGAAACATGGGGCAAAAGCAATGTGGGAGCTGCGTCTAAAAATAATAATAAACGGTAAAATATTATACGGTCCGTTTAGTGGCAAACGGTAAACTATGATCACTGGCAATAGCAGAAATATCACATGTATGTTACCGAACTTACAGACAAAATTCAGATGCAATGAGAGAAAAATAATGAGATTACTCACTTACTCATCTTAAAAACGTAGTGTCAGTATTAAGTACTACACTTACATCTGGTTCCTGTAAAGGATGGTTACTCACACTTGCCCGAACGAGGTGACTCATTTGTACGCGTCACCAAATAATTGGATACGGCGGGCAATTTAATAACCTTAATTTTTTGGGCATACACGTAGATAAATATGTGTTTCAATTCTTCTTTTCAGTTCATGTGAGCTAGAAAGTTTTTTTATTAAATATGCTAGAAACTAGATAAGTTTTTGTTTGCATAAAAGAAACTGTTTATTTTGAAGCTGCTTTAACACTCACAACACACAGTTTATGTGTCATCGGGATATACATAGCTATAGGTTATATGGAAACTCTAAAAACTTTAGAAAGAGTTTTCAAATGCATAAAAGATGTTAAAATCTTCTTAAATAGCTGTGCATCGTTATTTAAGATATTCTTTTTTTTTAAATATTTTTTATATATCTCTATTCAAAAACAGCCTGAATCCCTGTTATACAGAATTGTTATTATAATATCAAGGAATTTATGGAATACAAAAATACATTGACTTTATGAAAATTTGCACGCACCAAATGCAAAAAAAATTGCTCGCTCGCCTGTCTGCTTGCAGGCTGAATACATTTGTCATAAAATTAATATTTAAGGGCTCATTGTAATTATCATAATACATTACGTATTCTAACACAATACTTGATTTTATACTTGGTTTGTATAATATAGGACATTCATCATTCAGGTTTCTTTGGTGAACTTCTAATTCCGAGTAGTTGGTGGATATATTTAGGCAGGTTCTATGCCTGAATTTCTTGATGTATTTTGTTGTTAGATACTGTTCGTGTTGCTAGCTTTATATACTATGTGACTGGTTAAACATTGTACAAACTTAAGGACATGATAATTTATGGTTAGACGTAACGTATCAAAATTTAAAAAACCTATGTAACCTGCAAAGAAAACCTTTATGAAAATTTGTATGAAATATCCATAAAATGTGGACACTGCGCGCGTGCTCACAGCTGTCGGTGGCTAATGACCTTTGATAAGAAAAGGAACGAGCGGGGGTGCAAATTAAGTTTAATTGGATAACCAGGTCAAATTTTAAGTACCTATTTTTTGTAGATATTCGGGTCCAGAATCGAGTACTGAATACCCTCCTTCAGTATGTCCAGTTTTTTACCAATCAGCCTGTATAACTTCAAAAGCTGAAGTACGAATTATTTCTACAGTCTGGAGACGTTAAGTTTTCAATAATAGTACAAATAACATGCAGTCGCAGCATACCATAAACCTACTTTATGAGTCGAAGTCCTGAATTATATAATAGTACCTTTAAATATTCATATTTTCTCCAAACGAAAAAATATCTAACTTTATAACCAATTTCTACAACGCGCACTTATGAAAATACAAAAGTAAAACCTCTGGATTACTTTTTATTCGTTTATCTTTGAATGAATTCTCTTCAGCGCCAATATCTCCATTTAATAATTGATGTTTATGCGTCATAAACGTCGAGATGGTCAGTAATGGCATACTAACAACTTTGTAATGTAAGTAGGCAAGATATCTTTTGCATTCTGCGTGTTGCAACGCCTTAAAGGTTAACGTCTACATATCTTTATCGAATACATGCTTACATAGACTCACAACTATTTCCCGGAGAGGAATACAACAGATTTCCATTTGCTAAGATCCTGGCATACGTCTCTTGCTTCATTTACTTTCATTATATTCTTCATGTATGTATGTTCGTATAGAATTTTCTTAACCTAGCTTTTATTAAGAATGTCTTGAAAGTGATCATAATACGTTTGCCAGAGCTTTAACCTCCTAAAGCGAAGGACAAGACCTCAGCTAACATTTTTATACCAAATATTGTTGTTATTTATACAGGGTGTCCGGTAATTAATGGATAACCTGGAAATGTCTTATAGTGGAACTAATGGCCGTTCAGAAGAAAATATGAAATTAAAATCTATCCTAATTACTACCTGAGATATGTGTTTTTTTTAATTACCATGTATAACTTTCTTGTATACTACGACCATAAATGAATCAAATCCATCTATTCATTTTTTTAATTTTTTCTGAATGGCCTTCAGTTCTACTATAAAACATTTCAAGGTTATCCATTAATTACCTGACATTCTGTATATAAAAATAAAAAATCATTCGCACATTTCGGTATCAAGGTAACAATTATGATAGTCAAAGTTTAGCGGTTAATGAAGTGAAAATGTGCTGAAGGACATATTATTTACATTTTGGTGAGTTGCTAGGTTTAGGCAATAAGATGAGCTAATGTGAAGATATGTGCAAGAAGCTTACAGCTTGGATTTGATTTATTTATTTATTTTTATTTCTTTATTTAGATTCGTGGGTCAGTCGGAATATAAATAGATATTTCTGGTAAAGAAACTTCAGTAGCACCACGAGGTCTGGAGGAGTTCTAGAAAGACGATAATGGACTCACCACTTTTAAATGAAACCTACAATTTACTTGGCGAAATGTGACTTTGGAGATAAAAACGCAACAAAGGGCACTGTTTTGAAGTTATGCACGTTTTGTACGTTTTAGACATATGGACGCTCACCTTTATCCATCTAAAGTAAATGTCCTTACTCATTTCTAAGAAAGATATATTTCCATACAATTATAATGAGCTTTAGGTACCTATTAAACCTATGTTCAGCTGTAGAACTGAGTATTATGTAAAACTCTTTTGACAAATGTTTATCTGTAAGAAGTTAACGCTCGTTTACGAATAAGTGTGACGCGTTTTTGCTACCTTCCTAGTTGCTACATACGCGCGATTTTATGAGACGTACTACGCAATTCTATTTTTCGGTTATGTAACTGCTTCTGACTACGGATTCGCGGTAAAATGCAGAGGCAGTTATTATTTTTAAATTTTAATTTGGCTATGTAAAATGTCTGGGCCTTGGGAAGCATCGCTATCACACTCGCACTCCTCTATTAAATAGCAATTACGTCACAACTAAGTACGTGCTTGCCTTTACTGTCATTTGAAAACTTGCTCTGCTACAAAATTTTAAAGGCTTGCGTCTTATTTGTTTATGAGTGGATTTAAAAACCTTTTGTAGTTTGTATTTTAGATTACATAACTTATTAATATACCAACCATTAAAAAATATTGTCAAGTAAAAAAAATAATACATAATCTTAACAGAAAATTCTAAATTTCCTATGCTTGGGACGTAATGGGTTGATTTGTTGAATAAATACTTACTTTAATAGTAATGTCACTTTAACTTTAAATTAAAATGACTTGAAACTAAATTGAAAGTAACTGCTCTTCCTTTCTCCTAATGTTGCTTAGCCCAACAGGGTCCATAATTGTTACCAAACCTAACTATAAGATCTTCTATACAATAAAGATTGAAATTGAAATCGACTTCTCAAGTGTAGTCATATATCAAACACTATCTTTGTGACCTAAAGAAACACTTATACGTTTGCTTCCCAACAGAAAGTTACGATGTAAATATAAAACTAATTTCATGTACAAATATCCTAGATACAAATAAATCAAAGAGAACCAGGCTAAAGTTTCTCATGTCTGAATGTTGGCCAAGTTTCAGTTAGCAATATGGCGGGAACTGCCAGGTGGGGCAAAAAGTTGTGATGTACGGGCCCCTAATGTGCCATGCGTCATACACCTGATCTATATTCTGTAGAGGTATCGTATTTGGATGTTTGGGCTACGGTTTATGACATTATCGGTTACCTTAATAGTAGATAATTATAGTAACCAGTTACCATAAGACCGTATGCTTGTTTAGTATTTTTGTTTAATGTAGCTGCGGTCTCAATGAATAAGCATGTGTGATCGAGGGGTCATGGGTTTGTATTCTACTCAGTGCATTACCGAATGAAAGCGGCTACTAATGCATTAACTTAGCTGGAATGGTTAACAAAAATATTAATATGTAACACAAATTACTAATAATCTGGAAAACAAAGCGTTTGTTTTGTATAAATCGGATGCCAAAGAAGAAGGTATGCTACGTTTATACTACATTGGAGTACAGTATGCTATTTGTGTTCAAAGTCGTATAAAATTCGTAAGTAACGTTGCAAGTCACAGGCACATCACCTAATCACATTACGAAAGTAGTACTACTAAAATGTTTATGACAGAATTATACCTAAATGAATGTATTAAAATGAATGCGACTGCTGTACATATGATATCTGGTTCGATTGCCGGGTCAAGTATAGTGTAGTCAGGCATTTCTCAGTAACAGAACCGAGTCTAGGACAGTGCCCGTAGACCCGAATCGCTCTCTTTTGTTTGGAAGCTAAAACTATAGCTTGCAAAATTTGGTTGTAACATACATTTCCCTACCCTCTTTGCGCATATGGGCGTGAGACTACGTAGTAAGAAGGTAGAGGATAATTAATCTTTAATAGAATGTACCATTTATCGCACTTTACTGATGAAAAATGAGTTATTTGTCAATTGCTTTCCACCTAAAACCAAGGGTCACTCTATCTAAAGCTCTCTCCGACACACAACTATAATCTTTATTCCGTTACAGCTAAGAATTAATTTTGCTTAAAATTCTCAGAGAAAAGCTTGTCAAAGTTAATCTATCAATTGGTTCATTCAAATATAGACCTTATTGCGTTACGTTAGATGTCATGTAGTGTACATAAACGCAGGTGGTGTAGTAGGGTGGCAATAAATTACTTGTCGGAATCTAGGAGTATTGGTATCGGTCGCGACTGATAAAAGTCCTCTTTCGCACGACCAACTTGTGATCTTTGATAGTGATGTGCGGGTTTTTGTATTGATATCGATAAACGATATTTGAAGGTATCGAAGCAAACAAATTAGCATTTAGTCTAGTGGTAAGCGAGCACCATAGCTAAAGTTTAGATATGTCTATGGTTTAGCTACAGAAAAGAAAAATCGTACTACTCGCGTTGTGACCTTGCAATAAAAGAAGGTTTGTTTTGTACGCGTAAATGACAAATTTAATATTTGTGTGCTTACTAATAGCGTTACCGTAAGAAGCTCCGATCTGAGTTTGTTGTCCATCCAAAATTTAAGTGCTACGCACTTATTGGTGTAGCAATTTCCATCTTTCTCGATTCAATGCCAATCCTTCAATTTTGTATATGTATCTATGTTTGATTTTCTTTTAGTTGATCAGTATACTTTTTTTTGATCTTCCTCTCTTGTCGCCTGCCTCTGCAAAGAGAAAGAGAGGAAGACCAAAGAAATATAGAGATATTTCATTCCATAACATTGGTAATATTTGGCACGTCTGAGTACGTGGCCAATAGTTTCAGTACTTGTCTGTTTTAATTAACTCTTCTCTATATGGTCACTTTTTTGGCCATTAAACTTTTTCTTATAGTTTTAGCATTAGTCTGTGATGGCATGGTCAGATTCAAAAGTAATGTTCTATAACCTAAATAATAAAGTGGAACAGAAAAACTTGAAATATGCTGAATTAAAATGTTTCAATAGTTACGCTAGTATATTAGCGGTATTAACTCAGACTCCTCTTCAAAGGTCAAGACACAAAAAGCACTAACTTTGTGGTAGCGGTTAGTCGTATTTTTTTTACTAAACGGGTTTTGTTAAGCATGAGTAGTGTAGAAGAAAAGGGACAGTCATTTCCGACTTAGACTCTAATGTATCTATACAAATATCTAAACCGTGTCTTTTCGATGCTATGATTGTGTCATTTCGCCTTTACCATCATTGTAGTATTACTGAAATAAAACACGAGATTTCAAACATATTTTTAAATCAACTTTAGAGCAATTGATTTACACGAGCCAAATTGTCTTGACAACCATATACTTGTGTTAGGAGTGGATATATGGAAACCGCAACGACGTATCAAACGCATACCCAATACTTTACTCAGTTAGACATCACTACTTTAATATTTAATCCTAACTAATATCCTAACTAATATTATAAATACGAATATGAGTTTGTTTGTTACGCTTTTACGGCTTAACTAACTCCATCAATCATCATTAAATTATGCATACACGTTGTCGGGGATATAGAAAAGGACATAGGGTACGTCTCATCCAGAAAAAGTATTTTTTTTAGGGTAAAGTGTACATTAACGAGAGCGAAGATGCGGCCGAAAACTATTATCATATAAAAACAGAATCATCGACAATTGATATTCCCTTCACTATTTTTACTTAGTGTTCTCGCCACGTTCCGGTCAGCTGCGGGCCTTTTGTCTGTTTTCTTTTTAATTACCGCCAATAAATAGCCACTCAGGAACCCGCCGCCACTATTTAAGATAGGGGAAGACATCGCTTGTGTCCCTGAACAGAACTTCGATTTACTGCGATATTCGATCGAGGAGAATAGCTTGTGTTGCTTTCTTGTTCTAGAAGGTAAACAGTGCGAATTATACAGCATTGTATATTAGTTTGGTTTCATGTTAAAGTAAAATAATGATAAAGGAAAATAAATGTTTTGTTTTAGTGTTACCTACAGTCGTATTACTTGTGAAAGTTTTGGTCCCATTTTAATATTATGACACCTTAACAGTCACATCATATAATAATCAGGCGGAGCGTTACTATTAGTTAGAAGATAAAGTATTGCTTGCGTCTTATAATATATTTTTATACTATTGCATTTTTGAAATGAGTTTAATAAGTGAGTGCCGAAATTTCTCGTGGGATTTCGATTGATGAGCTTAATAAACGGTGCAATCCTTGGACTAGCTGTCAGAATTTTTCTAGGTTACTCTTGCCACATTTTGATTAAGTCTTGATGGCTGAAATCAAGTTCACCAACATGTTATGGTACAATACAGTTAAACCTCAGAAGCGCTGGAACCTAGCTACGGTAACGTTTGTAAAGACTACGTTAATGTGATTGTGTATTTTAAATTGATTGATTGATTGATTGATACTCAGTATAAAAAATTATAAAACCCATATTGCCTTACATTGTTTTTTTTTTACTTTACTTTTTATAAGATTTTAGTATTGTGCGTCAAAGTAATATAAAACTTATTTAGAGCATTACTAAGCTTTAAAGTGATGGTGGAATTTGTAATTTTATAAGGTAGAGAATATTACAATTGTTAAACTGATTTAATGTTCAATGCATTTGCCCTTGATTCTTTATTCTACAATAAGCGTAATTACCACATGTCAAAAAAGCAGTGTTTACGGACATTTTCCTTTTATCAATAATCACTGTAAAAATGATTACATCTGACCGCACATAATCCAGAAGCTACTGAATTTTTCACACGGCTAAAGTAATTTTTCTTGCCCCACGCCATAATATTGGGGCAATAAAAATAAAAAGACATGAGTAAATATGGCCCCCGAACACGACCGTGATGGCCATTATAAAAATAAAGTGTCCCATTTAAAGGGCAAGACTACATTTCCTACGGATGGGGAATACGGGAGTGTCCTAACGATATTATGATTAGACAAAGTGGTGGAAGATTTTATTATAGTAATCGCTACTATTTTATTAGTTTCGAATGATATTCGAATACGATTGGGCTCAATGCGATGATCTACTTTGCATAGTCAAGGACGCAGCGTACTTCTGTATAGTTAATAGATATGTGCCTACTCATATATCATGTCTGTCACATGACTAATTGCACAATAATTGCATCATTTTTGTATCCTAATTTGGTTGTCTAGAGTAATTGGTACTAGGCAGTCACTCTCTGAACTCGGTGTGTAATAATTGTGCTATATTAGCATAGCATACTTTTGACTGTCCATCTATTAGCATAATTAGTGTTTAATAATAAAACAACAAAATATCGATGGATTTCATTAATTCATGGTCGTAGTATACAAGAAAGTTATAGGTACATGGTAATTTAAAAAAAAACACGTATCTCAGGTAGTAGTTAGGATAGATTTTTTCATATTTTTTTCTGAACGGACATCAGTTCCACTATAAGATATTTCCAGGTTATCC
The DNA here is from genome assembly GCA_963675205.1 of Catocala nupta. Classification (NCBI taxonomy): domain Eukaryota; kingdom Metazoa; phylum Arthropoda; class Insecta; order Lepidoptera; family Erebidae; genus Catocala; species Catocala nupta. The sequence goes on along the minus strand of OY776092.1, from coordinate 21,870,472 downwards.
ATTAATTACTGGACACCCTGTATACATATATTGTGAAGAATTATTCCTGACTCTTAATTACTGATCACCAAGTGACCCTACTACACAACACACCAAATACGCACACCTACCATACATGCAAATTGGTGACCCCGACGTGATATGAACACGCAACCTTCTGATCTGGATTCGCACACCTACCATACAGGCAAAGATATCCGAAAGCATTTCTGCGTCTTTATCATAGATTTAGTAATGTAGGTACGTTGATATTGATATTGAAGGATTTCAGGATGGAGGTCAAGTGGACTGTTCCTATTCTGTCTATAATATTGAATATGAATTGGTAATGACATCTCTGCCTGTTAGATAGCAATAGTTGCCCCTATTACGTTGGACCTAAAAACCTAACTGGTGATGTAATGTGGGTGTAATATGTTTGCCAAGCAAAAAAAAAAGCGCGAGTGTATTTAATTTTCTTTAGTGGTTTCTAAGGAGACTTGTAGATAGAAATTGATTTTAATGTAGCAACATCAGTTATTTGTTCATATCTCATCCTTAGATAGATATTTTCATACAAAACACATGTTCTATATACGAATGTACTGTAAGGTAATTTTCAGGTCTTAATTAGGAATCTTCAGCCAAGAGTAAGCTTAGATAACGTTTAAGCACAAAAAAAATATTTAGTCCTTTTGCTGCAATTTCGAAGTTATCAGTGTTAGCTAAATACACAAATACATGTTAAAATGCTAATAATAACTTAAAAGTAAACTGATATGTACTCATACTACGTATAGCCTAGTGATTTCAAAAACCTATTACTGAATTTTTCACACGATCGAAACATTTTTCCCCGTCGCAATAAAAAGACAAGAAAATGTCGGTCCCATAATGTACTTACATGGGCCATTAGAAAAAAATAAAGTGTCCCATCAAAAGGGCAGGGCCGCATTCAAACGCGTTAGTGATTCGGGCGCGGTACCAACGAGTCCCTGCGTGGTACTCGCGTTTGTGTTTTATTGATATTTTAGCTGCGGAATGATTTTTCGTTGCGACTACGAGTCTCAAGGGGAGCGACCGTTAGTATTGATGGTCTGTAGTGACGGACTTGGCGAGACAAGGTAAAAATATATTTGTTAGATTGTTTTTTACATATTTGCGTTTTTATAATGTTTTCTGACGAGAAAATGAGCTGCTTTATTTAAATTTAAATGTAAATGTGAAAGCAAGTAATTTAATTTTAAGTATAAATTATTATTAAGTAGAAGATAATCTATACATACATATGTATATGTATTAATACGTGAAGCAAAAACATTGTAGGTACCCCTTTTTACGAAAATTGCGTGGATGGAGTATGAAATTTTTTCACAGTATAAGTTTATATGGAGAAGGAGGGGCGAATCCTAATATTTTTATAAAATATGTTTCTATAGGTGTGGCTTTTTCGCTAAAATTTGCAATGTGCTTACATTGACCAGATATTATATTATACGGTATATATTTTACGGTATCCATAAACATAATATACTGCAACTAAATAAATAATCAATAGAACATTTATACATTTAAAGGTTAGATAGCGCCAGTTTAAAAAATATCTCTTATACAACTCCTCAGGCAATTTTCTAGAAAGCATTTTTTGGGGAATGCGCGTACTCCTAATTCCGTCCCTCTTGAATACAGGACATGCCAATATTTAGCCGCAGCATATCACGAGGCAGAACGCTCATAGATCAGAGGTAACATCGTGAAACATTCAGTGTAACGACACGGGCCTGAGTAAAACACGGCCATGATTGCACCACCTTTTACGGCTGATGGCCGAGCCTTTACGGTTTACTTTGAGTGATTTGGTACATACGTGTTTGTTTGTGTGTGTATGTTTTTTATGGTTGTGGTGTTATGCTTATGGACAAGGAGTTAGGTGAAGGTGGAACCATTATGTTCGTTTACGTTTGTTTTGTTCAATAATACTGTATAAATGTGTGCATTAGTTTTCATAATACTTGACGCACTTCTACACGTATAGATCGTCAAAATATATTTTTATAGATTTGTTATGAGCAAGTCTAGAAGAAAGTTGACGTATTCCAAATGTATATTATGAAAATATTGAGAAGGGACGACAGTTATAAAATACCATTGTACAACTTCTTGTTGAGGTAGGGTGGAATACAAGCGAGAGGGCCGATCGACGATTGACGCGATCAGTCGCGTCAAGGCCCTCTCGGATGAGGCGGTCGCCTCGCGCGGGGTGGTGTTGGCGGTGTCCTTGGACATCGCCAACGCGTTCAACACCCTGCCGTGGGCGACTATTAGGGAGGCGCTCCGATTTCATGGAGTGCCTCCCTACCTGCGCCGAATAGTCGGGGACTACCTGCACCAGAGGAGCGTATTCTGTGTGGGGCGGAACGGAGAGACGTTCCGGAGGGAGGTGTCGTGCGGTGTTCCGCAGGGTTCCGTTCTTGGACCGATCCTGTGGAACATCGGCTACGACTGGGTTCTGCGGGGCGCCCTGCCCCCGGGCGTCGGCGTAACTTGTTACGCCGACGACACGCTGGTCACGGCCCGGGGAGAGGATTACGGGGCAGCTGCCCGTCTTGCCACAGCAGGGGTGGCCCTGGTTGTCGGTAGAATTAGGATGTTGGGACTGGAGGTGGCGCTGGAAAAGTCCGAGGCCCTGTTATTTCATGGGCCTCGGCGGGCGCCGCCACCAGATGCCCACATCATAGTTGGAGGGGTCCGCATCGGGGTGGAGCCGAGTATGAAATACTTGGGGCTCCACCTCGACGGCCGCTGGAACTTTCGCGTCCATTTTAGCCGCCTGGCCCCCCGGCTGATGTCGGCGGCGGGAGCGCTTAGCTCTCTGCTGCCGAATATCGGGGGGCCGAGTGTCGTCTGCCGCCGCCTCTATTTGGGGGTGGTGCGGTCGATGGCCCTTTACGGGTCGCCCATTTGGGCCGGCGCCCTCGATCGCCGAAACATCGCCCTCTTGAGGAAACCTCAGAGGGCGATGGCGATCAGGGTGTCGCGGGCGTACCGCACCGTCTCCTTTGAGGCGGCGTGCATCCTGGCGGCATCGCCGCCCTGGGATTTGGAGGCGGAGGTCCAAGCGTCGGTGTATCACTGGCGCGTGGACCTCCGGCTCCATGGTGAGGAACCCACTCACGGGGCGGTGGAGACGCGAAGGTCCCAGGCTCGACTGGTCCTCGAGGCCAAGTGGGAGGAAAGGCTGGCCCAGCCCCGCTACGGGGTGAGGACCGTCGAGGCTGTCCGTCCGGTGCTAAGGCAATGGATGGACAGACGGCGCGGACCGCTCACCTACCGGCTTACTCAGGTGCTCTCCGGACACGGCTGTTTCGGAGAGTACCTGTGCAAGATAGCCGGTAGGGAGCCGACAACCAGGTGTCACCACTGCGAGGAGTGCGACCGGGACACGGCGCAGCACACGCTGGAGGAGTGTCCAGCGTGGGCCGAGGAGCGCTGTGCCCTGGTCGCCGTGATTGGCCCCGACCTCTCGTTGCCGACCGTCGTATCCATGATGGTCGGTGACGACAGGTGCTGGGGCGCAATGAGGTCCTTCTGCGAGGCTGTCATCTCGCAGAAGGAGGCGGCGGAGCGGGGGCGTGAGGAAGATCCTTACGCCCCGGACATCCGCCGCCGGAGGAGGGGGCGCAGGAGACGCGCTTATGTCGCTCTCCTGCCCCCCACCTAAGGGTTCTGGGTGGCAAGGCCTCAGGGGACCCTGCCACCCGTGAGTAAGAACCCATAGAGGGCGCGCGCGGTGTTCCCGCGCGCCTTCTAACGTCGAAAGGGGAGAGCTGTGAAATGCTCTCCCCCGGGGACGAGAGGAGGTCGGGTCCGATTGACCCGGCCGGCACCCACACGGGGGGGCCTGCTATGGATGAATCTTTTTAGACTCCCAACTGGCCCCCCCCATTGGGTGGGAGAGGGAACACCCCAGGTTTTTTTAGTGGGTATCCCAGCACTAGGCTGGTGAGTCCCACACGCCCCGCCGGTGCCGTCCCCTAGCCGGCGGGTAGTGCATCAAGCATTTTTTCCTGGGAATCAAAAAAAAAAAAAGGGTGGAATACAAGGGTGTGTGGCCAGAGAACCTCCCCGTGCGCTCGACGGCTGCTGGTCCTTTCTACATATTTAGTGGATTGGAACGTCAGTCGTTGGGCCGGTACACCCCGGGCAACACGGGTAATAATGTCCTTTCGGGGGCATTATTACTCGTGGCTAATACTCTGGCACGCGCGTAGGGAACCCGAGGCAGTTTGTCTCGGGGTTATCGGCCCGCGAGGGCCGCGTTTGGGGGTCTCTCCACGTGTTCCTCTGATTAGCAGAGGACACGTGGATGAGATGGGGGGGTTAGAGGAAGAAAACCTCTATAAAAAATTACCAGTGGGGGCCGTCAGGCCGGGGTGGGGAGCGTAGGCGTCCTGCCCAGTCGGGCGGTCTTGGGGCGGGTGGATCGGTCCAGCATGGACCCCCATCCGGCCCAACACGGGGGCATAGAGGAAGACAACCTCTTTAAAAAATCACCAGTGGGGGCCGTAAGGCCGGTGCGGGTCGCGTGGCGTCCTGCCCCGTCGAGCGGCCTTGGGGCGGGTGGATCGGTCCAACATGGATCCCCATCCGGCCTAATACGGGGGGGATAGAGGAAGACAACCTCTCTAAAAAATCACTAGTGGTGGCCGTTAGGCCAGGGTTTGAAGCTTAGGCTTCCTGCCCAGTCGGGCGGTCTTGGGGCGGGTGGATCGGTCCAGCATGGACCCCCATCCGGCCCAACCCGTAATCCTGAACTGACAGGACCGGGGGCCTTCGGGCTGCGAGGAAGAAAACCTCTATAAAAATTACCCAAAGCCCAAGTTTTTGGTGGCCCGGCGAGGGACTGTATGGCTGGGGGGGAACCCAGTCATTAGGGCCACCCAAAAACCAAAATCATGATGTCGGTCCAAGGCAATATACTACCCCAGGAGGGTACCAGGCGCCCCACGCCTGGAGAATCCCTCACGGAGCCTTCTGGTTCCGTCTGCCCCTCGTACTCTGGGGGGGGCAACCAACATCTTGCCAGCGTAGTGCCGCGCGATATATCGGGCACAGAGAGATTCGTGGAGTCAGGTGCTGACTCTGCGGTAGGTGTCACCTTGGGCTTGGGCCCGAGCAAGGTGAGGATGGAAGGCCCCAAAAAGGCGAAGGATGGAGGGGGTATGCCCCCGCCGTCAGTCCGGGGTAGTGTGCCGGCCGTGCCAAGGACACGGTCGAGGTGTCGGGCGGCGGCGCTTGCACGCAGCGACTCCGTGTCGAGCATGTCTGGCGCCGGCACCGGCACTGATATAGATGTAGGGTCGCGGGCGGGCTCGGGCTCAGAGGCCAGTCGGCCTCAGAGCCGGTGCTCGTCGGCGGCACGACGGGAGAGAGAGGAGGGGGGGGATAGCCCTGCTTCCCTCACCGTCAAGTTCTGGGGTGCACCCGGCGCTTCTGCAAAGCGCCAGAAGACGTCGCACCATGGGCTGTCCGACTCTGGCTCGGACACGGAGGTGGAGGTGGTGAAGGGGATGCCCTGTGGAGGAAGGGCCGGTTCCCCGATGCCACCTCCCTCCGCGGGGAAGCTCCTCGGGCAGCCTCTGCCTGCCCGTCGAGCCATCTCGAGGACGGCTGGGGTCGCGGATGCGTCCCCCTTGGGAGAGGACTCGGTTGCCGACCTCAGGCAACGGTTCGAGGCTGGCGCCGAGACCGTCCTGAGGGTGGCGGCCCGGTCCAGCAATTTGAAGGGGGGGTTCGTCCGTGACCTCAAGGTTGCAACCGAGGACATGAGGGCCTTCTTCGGCCTGTGGGGACGGGCTTCCTCCGACCTCCAGAGACGCTGGAGGTCGGTGACCGAGGGGCTGCATAGGCAGCTCGCGGAGCTCCGGGCTGAGGTGGCGGCCATGAAGGCGGCCGCTGCCACTGCCGCTCGGGCCAGCGCCGCCAAGACGCCCTCGGCCATCGCCGGGGCGCCTGCCGGGAGGCCGCGGGATGAGTTCCCGCCCCTCCCGCGGTGCACAGCGCAGCCCCTCACTCCCGCGGAGGACCGGCGTCCCGCCTGGGCACACGACCTGATGCGGGCCACGGTGGCTCAGGCGCGCAACGTTGTGGAGGCGTGCCTGGCCAACTATGGCCTAGCGCCCGTCCCGACCCCGGGCCCTCCACTCGGAGGCCGCCCCCGGATGGTCGGGGGCACGCCGGCTAGCCCACCGCGGCAGACATCTGCCCCCACACCGTCGGCTTCCTCCTTCAAGGGGAAAGGGAAGGGCAAGAAGAGGGTGACCGTCACTGTGGCGCCGCCGCGCCCCGCCACCCAGCCTCAACCCGCCCCAGTGGCCTCTACCACGGCTGAACAGCCGTGGACAGAGGTCAACAGGAGGAAGAAGAAGAAAAAGAAGAAGAAGGCCTCCCGGGCTCCCCCAGGAAACAAGAAGAAGGGTCCCCGCCCGGCTGACCTGCGCCCCCCGCGCTCCACCGCCGTTGTGGTGGAGCTGACGGAGGAGGGGCTCCGGCAAGGCGTGAGTTACGCGGGCGTCCTCCGGCGGGCCACACAGGCCATGAAAGGAGACCTCGCAGAGATGGGCCTTGCCGGAGGCGTCCAATTCAAGGTTGCCGCTACTGGGGCTAGAATTCTGGAGGTCCCAGGTGCCACCTCCGGCGACAAGGCGGATAGGGTAGCCGCAAAACTTCGGTCCCTTTTCACGCCTGAGGAGGTCAGGGTCTCCCGCCCGGTGAAGTCCGCGGAAATGCGGATAGCCGGGCTGGACGACTCGGCCTCCTCCGAGGATGTCGCCGTTGCGGTGGCACAAGCCGGAGCCTGCCCTCAGGCGCAGGTTAGGGTGGGAGAGATGCGCCGCGGCAAGAGTGGTATGTGCACCGTGGTGGTGCGCTGCCCCATCGCCGCGGCGAAGAAGGTGTCGGCCGGCCGTTTGCTGGTCGGGATGGTCTCGGCTCAGGTCAATCTCCTGGAGCCGAGGCCTAGGCGGTGCTACCACTGCATCGAACCGGGGCACGTGAGGCAGCAATGCACCGCCGAAACTGACCGCAGCGATTTTTGTTTTCGCTGCGGCCAGCCCGGCCACAAGGCCGCCGCCTGCTCCGCAGAAAAACTTTCCTGCAGCATTTGTTCGGCTGCAGGAAAGCCGGCGGAGCACCGGATGGGGAGCAAATCCTGCTCCCCACCCAAAAAACGTAAGGCCAGAGGGGCGGTCGCCAGGACTCCGGCCGCCCCGGCCCCGTCTCAAACAGGGAGCAGCAGGGAGGCGATGGAAACCTAACTGATTATGGCCCATCGCCTCCTACAGATGAATGTTAACCACTCCGCCAGGGCGCAGGATATCTTGCTGCAGCACATGGCGGAGTGGTCAATAGACATCGCCGTGGTCGCCGAGCCTTACTGCGTCCCCAGCCGACACAACTGGTTTGGGGACCTCGGAGGCTCGGCGGCCATTGTTTCGTCCGGACCCTCGCTCCTGGTGATGACAGACAGGGGCGAGGGATATATATGTGTGGATTGGGAGGGAACCGTCCTGATCGGGGTGTACTTTTCTCCGAACCGGCGCCTCGCCGAGTTTGAGCGATTTTTGGGCGCGGTGGGCAACGTGATTAATCGGTACCCATCGCGTCCGGTCATGGTGGCGGGGGACTTCAATGCCAAATCATCGGCTTGGGGATCCCCTGTCACCAACGCTCGCGGCAACGCGCTGGAGGAGTGGGCGATTGCGACCGGCCTCGTGGTTCTTAACCGGGGGTCGGTCGCCACGTGCGTGCGCTGGCAGGGCGAGTCCATCGTGGACATTTCGTTCGCAAGCCCTGCCGTAGCGCGCTACGTCCGGGACTGGCGAGTGCTGGTCGAGGCGGAGTCGCTGTCGGACCATCGTTACATACGGTTCGACATCTCCGCCTCGCCGGCGATCCCGGACGATCGCCCGAGGAGAGTTCACACCCCGTCGTCCCCACGATGGGCGTTGAAACGTGTCGACGTAGACGTGCTGGTGGAAGCCTCCATCGTCCAGGCCTGGACCCCGATGGGTGAAGGGCCTGTGGAGGTTGAGTCGGAGGCGGAGTGGTTCCGGGGCGCAGATTTGCGACGCGTCGATGCCCCGGGCCAGTGCTCGACCTCCAAGGCGTCAGGTGTACTGGTGGTCTGACGACATCAGCCAAAAACGCGCCGCGTGCATTGCGGCGCGTCGCCAGTACACTAGATACCGCCGACGCAGGCGGTACCGTGACGCGACCGTGGAGGCACGGCTGCGGGGCGATTACGTACAGCGGAAGTACGCCCTGCAGTCCGCCATCAGCGAGGCCAAAGCCCAAAGATGGGAAGAGTTCCTGGGGACTCTCGAGGCAGATCCGTGGGGCCGCCCGTATAAGGCGGTCAAGGGCAAGTTGCGCCCCTGGGCCCCACCGGTCACCGAGAGTCTCCAGCCCCGGCAATTGGGGGAGGTGGTCTCCGCTCTCTTTCCTTCGGGAGCGGAGCACACGCCTCCCGTAATGGCGCCGCCCGAAATTGAGGAGGGCGGTGCCGATGCCGGGGTGCCAGTACTAACAATGGTGGAACTGGGCGCGGCAATGGTGCGGCTCCGGGGCAAAAACACCGCTCCGGGGCCGGACGGGATTCCTGGCCGCGCCTGGGTTTTGGCCTTTGACGCCCTAGGGGACCGGCTCCTCAGGCTGTTTAGCACCTGCTTGGAGTCGGGACGGTTCCCTTCCATGTGGAAGACGGGCAAGCTGGTCCTCCTGAGAAAGGAGGGCCGCTCCGCGGATTCTCGGGAGGGAGGTGTCGTGCGGTGTTCCACAGGGATCGGTTCTGGGTCCGCTCCTGTGGAACATCGGTTACGACTGGGTGCTGCGGGGCGCCCTGCCCCCGGGCGTCGGCGTAACTTGTTACGCCGACGACACGCTGGTTACGGCCCGGGGAGAGGACTACGGGGCAGCTGCCCGTCTTGCCACGGCTGGAGTGGCTCTGGTTGTCGGCAGGATTAGGATGTTGGGACTGGAGGTGGCGCTGGAAAAGTCCGGGGCCCTTCTATTTCACGGGCCTTGGAGGGCGCCGCCACCAGATGCCCACATCATTGTTGGAGGGGTCCGCATCGGGGTGGAGCCGAGTATGAAATACTTGGGGCTCCACCTCGACGGCCGCTGGAACTTTCGCGTCCATTTTAGCCGCCTGGCTCCCCGGCTGATGTCAGCGGCGGGAGCGCTTAGCTCTCTGCTGCCGAATATCGGGGGGCCGAGTGTCATCTGCCGCCGCCTCTATTTGGGGGTGGTGCGGTCGATGGCCCTTTATGGGTCGCCTATTTGGGCTGGCGCCCTGAATCGCCGAAACGTCGCCCTCCTAAGGAGACCTCAGAGGGCGATGGCGATCAGGGTGTCGCGGGCGTACCGCACCGTCTCCTATGAGGCGGCGTGCGTTTTGGCGGCATCGCCGCCCTGGGATTTGGAGGCGGAGGTCCAAGCGTCAGTGTATTACTGGCGCGCTGACCTCCGCCTCTATGGCGAGGAGCCCACGCACAGGGCGGTGGAGACGCGAAGGTCCCAGGCTCGACTGGTCCTGGAGGCCAGGTGGAATGAGCGACTGGCCCAGCCCCGCTACGGGGTGAGGACAGTCGAGGCTGTCCGTCCAGTACTAAAAGAATGGGCGGACAGACGGCGCGGACCGCTCACCTACCGGCTTACTCAGGTGCTCTCCGGACACGGGTGTTTCGGAGAGTACCTCTGCAAGATAGCCGGTAGGGAGCCGACAACCAGATGTCACCATTGTGAGGTGTGTGACCGGGACACGGCGCAGCACACGCTGGAGGAGTGCCCGGCGTGGGCCGCGGAGCGCTGTGCCCTGGTCACCGTGATTGGCCCCGACCTTTCGTTGCCGACCGTCATATCCAAGATGGTCGGCGACGACAGGTGCTGGGGCGCAATGAGTTCCTTCTGCGAGACTGTCATCTCGCAGAAGGAGGCGGCGGAGCGGGGGCGTGAGGACGATCCTTACGCCCCGGACGTCCGCCGCCGGAGGAGGGGGCGCAGGAGACGCGCTTATGTCGCTCTCCTGCCCCCCACCTAGGGGCTCCGGGTGGCGGGGCCTCAGGGGACCCTGCCACCCGTAAACTAAAAGCTCCGAGAGGGCGCGCGCGGTGTTCCCGCGCGCCTTTCTGATGTCGAAAGGGGAGAGCAGTCAGGCTCTCCCCTGGGGACGAGAGGTGGCCGGGTCCGAAAAAAATGACCCGGCCGGCACCCACACGGGGGGGCCTGCTATGGTTGAATCTTGTAAGTTCCCAACTGGCCCCCCCCATTGGGTGAGAGAGGGAACACCCCAGGTTTTTTAGTGGGTATACCAGCGCGTCTTCTTGCTGGGAGTCCCACACGCCCCGCCGGTGCCGTCCCCTAGCCGGCGGGTAGTGCATGAAGCATTTTTCCTGGGTATCAAAAAAAAAAAAAAAAAAAAGGGTGGAATACATCGGCATCCCTGTATAACCTACCATGATCTTTGCAAAACAGCTCGACTGTAGATGTAATTTAACATTAAACGTGTCTCTAAACTAAGAGACTGAGACTTTGTCTTCTGAGCACTAACCAGCGCATTTTATATTTATAAAGAGTATATAAGCAAGCCGGCATAATTATTGTTTTTATAAGTTAACACCTGCACTACAATCGAAAATGTGTCGTAAAAGACAACAAAAATACAATTGATGGACACAAATCAACCCAGACACAAAACAATAATTCGTGTAATCCCATACAATGTGGGGTTCGGGATATATGGGATTTGAACTCACAACACTCAGTACGCCAGTAGTGGCCAGACGATCGCTAGTCGATTGCACCACTTGTGTAGGAAGCATCACTTATCTTATCTTATCTTGTGTGGGGGCCGGTCAGTACAGACCGGCGACACTTCGACCCAGTGGGATCTTTTGTGTCGACTTGCCCCAATAACGACTACCATCGATGTTCATGGCAGCCGGGACCGACAGCTTATCGTGCTCTCCGAGGCACAGAGCAGGCGATAATTGTCAATCAATACGCACATAATTTCGAAAAGTCATATATCTTCCGAAAGTCAGAGGTGCGCGACGTGGGTTCGAACCCAAGACCCTCTGCATTACAGTCTGTTGGTCTACCCACTGAGCTATCGCTACTAAACTAAAAAAATCACTTAAAGTAAGTCAAAGTTAATGTGCCACTTTTGCAGTGGCAATAATGGGCCGGTGATCTTCACCATTAGACGCCAATAACTGACTTAAGTCACAGTACAATCACAAACCCTAAAAACAACTCAGGACTTCATCCAACTACAATACTATCTACACATGCGACTCTCCCTCATATTTTTACCTACAGATATTATCTTAAGATTACAAAGAACAACAAGAGCTTGCATAACCCTCGTATACAAGCTAAACAATTTAAATAAGTTAGTAACAAAACCTCGGCAGTGTCAACCAGCCAGCCAGTATATTCGCGGCGTCGTACAAACAATGCGACTGCAAAAGATAAAAATACACGAACGCGACATGAGCTTCAACAGATATTGTCAACATCGTAAATCGAAATTCGATAACACCACACCGTACCAAGCAATACACGCAATATTGTCACCTTACAACCTTCTTGATATTAACACATGCATTGATGCTTCTAGTCTCGTCAATATCTGTATGCTCTCAACAAAACGAGTAGTGTATTAGAAACTTTATATGAATATGCAAACTTTATATTACGTGTAAAATGCAAATTTCGGTACAGTTCCAGCAATAATGTTGAGTAGAACTTCAGTTTTGCATGATTAGGATATTGTTTACGAAAAAATGGTTGGTTTTAATTATTTACTTTTTGTTCAGATAGTCGGTTGGCGTAGCGTTTCGCCACTAAACAAACGATTTCAGGAAGGAACAAGATTTCTAATAATTATTACAGTTACATCCATTCACTACGAGTTTAATAATACAAATGCTATGCAGGATCTTTTTGCATGATTGTCTTAACCTCCCACAAACGAGTATTGAAAGAAGACCGCTAATGAGAAGTAGGCATAGCTGAAACCTCGTTCAAATGCGCAGCCTGACAGAAGAAATGCTTTCACCCGACGGAAGATGGCAGCCAAAAACCTTGTATTGTGTGCTTATGGTGAGTACAGTTAATGAGTAGCAAATAAATAGGTTTGTTCTTTGAGATGGTCATGCAAAGACTATTTGTCACAGGGTCGATAAAATATATAGGATACCATATTTAAACTTTCGTGTTGCATATCCTAACTAATGTTATACATAAATGCGAATGTAAAGTTTGTTTGTTTAATACGCTTTCACGCCTTAACAACTCGACCGATCATCATAAAATTTCGCATACACTTATTGAAATTAAACTACTATATACGGAATAATAATGTACCACTAGCTTGGAATCAAGTAATTCAAATACTCAAACCCAAGAAGAAGCAAACCACAGCTAGACTTCCTGATACATTAAGTTCATTCTGCGTAAATAGAAACACCAATGATTAAATTCGGTTACTTTGAAATAACTACACTGGAACATTGAGATAACTACTATCCTAGTCTCCCCGTGACCATGGCTGCTGAAAAGCAACCGAAACGTCGGGGAAAGTGTAAACTTAAATATAAATAGTTTTAATTATTTAATTAGCTTAAATATTAGTAAAGTTTAATAGTAGTAGTAGTGCAACAGTTTCAAAATTTTGTAATACAGTGATAAATAAACAACGCGATAAAATCCGTATATAGTAGTTTAATTTCAATGAATAACATTCGCGTAAACAGAAGACAATATTCACATAAACCTAGTTAGGGGTACAGAGAATATGGTAGGCAAAGTACCCGAGGTATAGAACATTGACATAATCTACATTTACGCGAGCGTAGCCGCGGGCAAAACAAGTATATAATTCGTAAAAAGAATTGTGTACTCTTTTCTTTTAGGTACTTGACATTTCGACCACATTGCACTAGCTATGGTCACTAGCTTATTCCTAGCCAAAAATCAAGTAGCTAAAGGTGAATATTATACGTGTCCACGATTAATCCCGTTACCAATTATATAAACGAGTGATACTTCAGGTCTTGCGAGCGTTCTCAGGATACATACAATACATCGCTGACCATTAGGTGGGCTATTTGGCAGCTTAGTAGTATACTCGAAGAGAGTAGTATGCAGAGAGATCCTCGTATATACCTGGGGATCCCAGCTCAGAACTCTCCGCTAAAACTAGAGCAGCTCAACTGAGAAAGTCACTTTTCCCGTAATAGATTGAAGCTTCTCTCCTGCGGTTTAGGTTTTCCAGGCTCGACGCAGGCTCGTGGCAGGGAGACTACTTCTTTGAAGTGTTGATAACAATAAATAGATATCTCTAAGAAACGCAAGTAATAATAACTATAACTAGATATACAAGCGATACTTACACATATAGCAGTACGACTAGCAGTACTGCAGTACCGGCGTCATTCGGTTGCTACCACTCGCCTAAGTATTACTTAAACCGCTTAAACGTTTCTTACGTATAGCGTTGTCCTTGCTCCGTTTGATGAATCTACCCAGATGGTTGAAGGCAATGCAATCAGTTCACTTATCATGAAATGTCGGGGGTGTGCCCCAGCCCCCAGCTATTTGAAGTATCCAATCTACGGTAACCAGCTACTATCAAGCGTGCTTCTTTGCCACGTACTTTGCAAGTAATTTAAAAATAGATTTTATTGTGTATTGTGGCGCTTATTATCTATACTTTGGTGCAAAATACATTATATTCTATAAATTCTTAACCTAAGCATTGCGCACACGCATCTCGTATTTGTATGTATAGTGTACACAGGATCGGCACCTCACAGAACACGCATCGCGTTTCCTCCCGACAGTACAGTATTGTCACCGGCGATAAAATCCGCCGTAGCTATCTCTCGCTGAGTGGGCAACCTTGTACGACAACGCGCGTAAAGTACGCGGCGCCCGCGCATCGATTTATGCGCCACTGGCTACGTAGATTAGTCTGATAGATGATAGTGGGATTCTGTACGATGTTTTTCTTAGGTGTTCGATAATTTTTGATGGTGTTCGATATGGGATTTATACGTGTATTCTTTTTGAGTTTATGTTGAATATTATTGATTCGTGTAAGCACTTGCGCAGTTGCCTGTTATAAGGTCTTGTTTCCGATTTTAGTTGAGGTGAAGTGTAGTTGATGTTTTTCTGTCAGATACCAGAATTAGTAAGATGTTTGAGTAATAAAAACTATAAATACTTACTGTTTATTTTTTTATTGCCTTTACTAGTCAGATATATGGATATTATAATAGAATATTTATAAATATATTGTTTTCCATTTGCTCTACACTGAAAATATATTAGCAACTGATCGAAGCTACAAGCTAGTGGAGTCATGACGCTCAAGGAGGTCGAGAGACGAGGCCTAGAATTGTCTATGCCAGGAAATAAAACGGCCCTGCTTAAAAAAAGCGCATTGTGTATGGCTGTCCGATTATACAATCATCTCCCTAAAATTGCTCGAAATATCAGACGAATTATTTTTTAAAAATAAAATAAAGATGATATTAATTAAAAAGTCACACTATACTATAAATGATAATTTAAATGATAGTATTATGTAATAAATTATTAGCTTTAGTTAGGTATATTAATTGGGATTTAAATGTATGTACTTTATTGATTGTTTTATATTTAATATTCATGTTATTGTGATAATAATGACTTTTCTTTAATTGTACTTTGATTAAGTCGAAAATTATGTATTAATTTTGCATGCTGCTATGACAGCAGAATATGATGTCACTAAAATAAATGTAAGTACTTTCACCTACTCATGTTCAGCAAAAATAAAGATTTGATTTGATTTGATTTAAAGACTACTTAGTCTCCTGCGTGGATTTGATAGTGTTTTGATATGTGTAAGTAAAGTAAATGAAACTAAAATAAAAAAGTATGACGATCCACTGGCATCGGGAACACAGTCCAAGCTACCATTGGTTGGGGCCTTAAAGAAAAACCTCCTAACACTGCGCGCACTGTCAAGCAGTACGTACTTCTGCTTTAGAGATTAATCTATCCGTCTAACGCGAGGCTTGTGGCAGTAAGTCCATTGACCTATACAACTATTAGATTACTACAATAATCGTCAAATCCACATGCTACATATTGATAATCTCGAGCGCCAGAATATCTGGAATATTGTAAGTATTATTAACACATTTAACGCCAGGCCGGTCATAAATAACCACTAACAGTATATTTCCTATTATGTCTGCTATTTGGCATTCAATGTGTTAATAAATTTATAATATCTGGATCTGGCGCTCAAGATTATCAATATGTGGACAGCGTGTGACATTCAGGAATCTATGTAGTTTAGTATACTTCGTAAAATATAGCTTGGATCGTATGACAGATGTCGTCCCTATCGCGCTCATCAAGCTCTCATAAGTCTTATTTCATACTGGTATAAAATACAATATCTTGGGCATAAAATAGCTTATAGACATGGTTACTTAAAAATATTGTTGTTTTAAATTTATGTTACTAGCCAGTTATAATGTACACTATTGACATCAGTTTTTTTTTGTCAAAACGTAGTAAAACATTTCTAAACTTCATTGAGTAACCTTCTACGTAAAGTTGGCAACTAATTCGTGTTCCCAGCGGTGGCTGAAACAAAGTGTCGTAATTAGTCAATAGGGGAGGACAGGCCAACTCCTAACAAGTTATTTGGCAGGGCCATTTCGTCCGTGTTTATTATCCCACTGTCCCCAACTAATTTATTGGACCCTTAGCACCCTTGAGTTCAGATGGATTACCTAATTTAACATTAGGTACCTGGTGCTTTACTGCTTTTGTTGGTCATAATTTTTGGTTACAGAAACTGTAGTACTGTTACTTGTATACGTTTTAATGTCGAAGACATAAATGCCCAACACATTACATACATGCTTTTGTTCGAGGTTTTGCTCGCGCAAAAGTAGGTGAGGTTAGGCTAGATCTAACAGTATTTTTTTATTAAAATATATGTTACTTGGTGATACCTTTATAATGTAATAGTTTTTGAGTTAAATTAATGCAAACAAAAGAATAACAAAATCAAATATTTCCTCTTTACAAAATTAGTATAGATACAGATTAGATCCATTACTGTATTAATATTTTACAAATTAATTTTAGAAGTCATGCAACATAGATAAGGTAAGGTATAGTCAGTTACAAACCGGCAGATCTATAAAATATTAAATCAAGCATACTACATACACAGTCTGATCTCACGTCTATACTCTGGAGGGGTTGGCAGAAGTGGATTTCAGCCATGTCTCGCCAGCTATGGTTACAGGCTCTACCTAGTTCTAGATTTAATATATTGTCGTCTACGGGGCTCAGTTTTAGACTCCGTACTGATACTGAGGATTTATTGACACAAAATCTAAATACATACATTTGCCCGACCCCGAGAATCGAACCTAAGACTTAGTAGTTCCATGCACCACAATTCCGCCACCAAGAGTGTTTAAAAATATTTCGATAATGGAAAGCTACATAATCCCCAAGTAGCATAGGTTTCGGCTTGGCACTGTCGAAGCCTTGGGTACAAGCTAGTAAGGTTTTAAAGAAGCATTTTGTACAAATTGTTTATGCATCAACATTTAACTTTTACATAAAACGGATTTTAATATTACAGACAAGCTCTTTGGCCTGGTGACATAACTTGCACATATCTTAGGAAATTGTCATTAGCAGAATGAATAACCCAATTACACTTTAGCCGACGAGGCTATCCTACCAAGATCTCACAATTATGAACACGAAAGTAATCTAACAGTGATACATCTCTCTAAAAAGATCATGCTCTATTTTCTTTTAGTCCTGTGGTCACAGAAAAATGTAACCTTTTCTGTTACACATTACAGACAAATATATACATATGAACACAAATAATTCAATACACAAACGCCCATACTTCACAAAAACAAAAACATCACACACGGGGTCGGGACTCGCAACTGCCAAATAATTTTGTCACCGTCCGAAAATAAGATGGCGTTTGGTTATTTATCTGTCACGCAAGACAAAGGGCACGCTGTAATTACTGGGAAGGACAGAGACTCCCCGCTGTGGGCTCTCACACTGCACTCACGCACGCATACTTGGGTATACATTAGATATGTTAGGGTCCTAGTCAGGTGTAATCAAATGTTCTAGTCTAACAGGGCTAGGGCGGTATCAGTTATTTTTTTATAGATGTTTGTAAGTAGTTTCGTTTACCAATGGTTACTTGTTAGCCAACTAAGCAAGAGTGCTTATGTTGTGTATGGTTTGGTGGACATTGCGTCCATTAATTGCATGCTTATAAAGTCACAATGTTTTTTAATAGATCATTGGGCTACCAATGGCTAGTATTCTTGTTAGTCAGGTAAGTTAGAATGCTTGTATTGTACCTGGTGTTGGTGCGCCTTATGTCGATTATTGAATGCTTGTAAAGTCTCCTGCAATACACGAGCTTGTTCCCTAATGCGAGAGATGCGTTTAAAGTAAAATAAATGGATTAGGTTCACATAAGTAGTACAATATGTTGAATTCGAACGCCCTCTCGATAAGGCCTTATCCGTTGGTTTATGGTCGATTTATTTGATTTGATTGAATGTAAGAAGGCGTTTTAGGTTCATATTCAGTTAATAATTTGTAATGTTTAAATCCATCCAGTCCATGTATAAATGTAATTCTAAAATAAGACCAAAAGTCTAACTCTTGTAAAATAGAGTTCCGATATAGTATTTCAGTTAGCAATTGTCGTTTATTAGAAACGACAGTAGCTAACTGAAATACGATTTATGGTTACATTTTACGTTTATTTTAATTTAAGAGAATATTTTTTTTATATTGATGAAA
Organism: Catocala nupta; assembly: GCA_963675205.1. Lineage (NCBI taxonomy): Eukaryota > Metazoa > Arthropoda > Insecta > Lepidoptera > Erebidae > Catocala > Catocala nupta. Next base: position 21,852,559 of record OY776092.1, on the reverse strand, counting down.
CTGCGACTAGTTCGCAAATCCTTAACAGTTTTTTTAACAATAATATGCTCTCTGTTTTTAATTCTAATCTAGAAAGAATCCACTCACACTGTGTTGTGGAGCATGACTTGGAAGTGACGAAATGAACATTTAGACTATTGTGTCATTAATGCAGTTATTAAAATAGTCTGCGTGAATACCTCAGAGATTAAAGTAGTCTATCTCATCACTGGTAATGTTCAACGTTAACTAAGTTTCCTTGCACGGACTAGAGTTCTGCCATTTATAAATTGATATGCCAAGTATTATTTGTCGTTATTCCAGTTGGAAAATTTTCTTGCAACACAGATATAAGATATAATGCGGTTGTTACCTCCTTTTAACTGTTTATCGACTGAATGCCAGGCATAATTGGAAACCTATTGTGTCGGGCTGCTGGTGTGCCGCTGTTACTCAATAGATTAACCATAAAATAGTATTTCTTTCTCTTATCAAAAAAGAAGTAACTTAACTACATCAGCAACCCTACGTATTCAAAATTAGCTGCAGCACAACGAACATTATGAACATACAAGTACCTAACTAACAAGATGTCGTGGTCAGCGCCAAGGGAGCCCGAGGGGGTTGGCAAGGGGTAGCGCGGGATGGGGGCTAGTCCACAAGACACGTAACGACGTCTTCACATTAATTATCTTGGCTACTCCGCACCGTGATTCCGACCAGGCAATCTTCAGTTGGTTTGTTTGTGTCTGATATTGAGTAAACTAAGTACGGAATAGAATAAGATGTTTTGGCTGTTTAGAATGTTGTATGTTCAATGGAAGTGGGTGTATTTGTTACTGGACTTGTTGACTTATAAGACCAAAAACCATGCTATTATATCTAAAAAGAAAGAAAATCATTTATTTGCCAGAAATACACACAGTACAAAAGAAAAAATTAAAATAAAATAGTTAAATACAAAAAAAGAAACAATCTCATAAATTCAATCTGTGACAAATCATTACGTACTCAGCTATTTATACAGTATTGCGGTGTATAAGAGCCCACAATAGAGCGCTGATTTTCAGTGCGATCCTATTATCAATCAAATAAATCGATATACCTACCTATTAATATGTTATTGTAGTACAAAGTTCTTAAATGTTAATGGATTAATAGCAGTATTCTGCCACTAGTAGCTTTAAAATAAAGCTGAATAGGCTGCGGAGGTTGTATGTTAAAGATAAATTAAAACTCATTTGAATCGACTAGGAAAAGATCTTTTTATCAAAAAGAACATGTGTATATTTTTGCCTTCACGCGTTATCGATTAAACGAATTTGATGCGTTTTTTATAGTATCTTTAGAATTTAAATTAAGTCAGTTAAACTGTTTATTTTAAGCCATATTTCATGTAATTCTGTGCAAAAGACATAGACATGTAGTGCATAGTATACACAGCGACACATCAACCTAGACTGTTTGGACTTTGAACTATTAGAAGTTGAACGTTGCGAATCGTGCGAGAGAGTGCGTTATATTTTTATTATTTTGCCTCATTTACGCTGAACGGTTGTGGCTTCGAATCCAATACGGTACGATTATTTGTAGTATCCACAAATTATTGGCCTGGGTCTAAATGTACTTTGTATTAGTTAATTGTATGTTTGAATAGTCCCCTGCAACACACTGTTTGATCACTATGTGAGATATTTTTTTAAAGTAAATTCCAACTAATATTATATATGTGAATGTGAGTTTGTTTTTTTGTTACGCTTTCACGCCTTAACTGCTCAACCGATCATCATGAAATTTCGCATACAAGTTGTCAAAGTTACAGAAAATTACATAGGGTACCTTGCATTCAAAAAAGTACTGTGTCCGAGAGATAGAAAATTGGCATAACCACATTCAGGCGCAAAAAGACGCAACAATTTTGTAAATCAAAAATTTAATTTCACCTTGGCTAAATGGTATAAAGGCCGTGTAAGCTTAATATAATAATTGTTAAGAATGTTCACGAGCTCAATTATAATGACCCAATTTAGATGGACTTTCAAAAGGAGTAACAAAACACTGAATTTTTTGCCTACCGGTGTTACGATGTTTTGATACGAAATCTCATGTAGAGCATCCTGAGGGAAATTACTAAATTCGACCTAACGATCTTTAACAGCGGAAATTATATGAATTATCAGATTATACGAGTCACATTATGTTGCGAAACTTTTATGTTGCTATTATCATTATCCTCATAATGTTAGGCGATCGAAAATATTGTCACTCGGTAGTCAAAGCACAGAAATTCAATTTATGGTTAACGTTGAGCTTACGGCAGATAAGTCAAACGAGGTAAAATCGAAGAATAATATAAGATATAGAAGATAAAGGTAAAGAATAGAAGTATTTGAGTGAATATTATTCTTACACTTACACTTATATTATCATTTTGATGCATATTAATATCAATCTCAGATTAGTAGTTAGTGTCTCCTAATATTTTTAGCTGGTCTGCCTATGCCTGCATGACGTCTTTGCGCTTATGTTTTTAATAGTTTGGGTCTTAAAGATTTACTTTTACATTTTTAACCTGAAGAGTCGTACCTATTGGTACACCGGTGGCCAGACACAATAGATTTTTAATATATTTGGTATTTAAAAACTTGACAGATCAACATTAGCATGGATAACTGCCGGCTCAATACAATGCGAGAACTTAATCCGGCGGCAATCGCTGTACCTAAACCTGTGCGCATATACAGGATTTTTTTATCTCTTGCATACTGAATCTATTTAATTCGTGCTTATATTGTCTACTGGGAACAGTTCCAAGCTCCAAAAATTTAGTAGAAATGTATTCATACACTGACCAATTTCAGAGAGCCTTCACTTTTGCTACTGTACTGGTAGTAAAATAACAACACTGACGATATTTGAGAAACATTACGTACATCACTCTATAAGGCGGTCTAATGAGAAAACTTATTTGGTTATGTTATTAGATGATCGTAGAATTTAGGTATAATTTAGGTATAATTTAGGTATAATTTAGGTATAATTTAGGTTCAAATAAGATATAACCTGCTGCCACTTGCCTGTGATGTGGCAATATTGTGGACGGGATGCTGTGACGAGGTCCCCATCAATAATGAGCCGCAGCCGGCCCACGTTCGCGGGACATACACCAAATTATTCATCGACTCTGTAGGGTTGTTACTGCATACCATTTAATGGTATAAACTCTTTGGTATTTCATCAAACTAGAACCCCGAGGAGCTCATTAATGAAAAAAAAATAAGTAGCAGATTTTTGTAAACAAAATAGTATTTTCATAGACAAGCCTCTTTTACTATTTAAGGGTATGCCTTTAAATAATAAAAAAGTCTTTAACCGTTTGTCATGACATCGTGTCCGTGGAATATCGAGTAAAACGAAATTTACTGGTCGGTTACAGAATGAACACGCTCTATAGAAATGATTAATATAAAATATAAATGTGTCTATTTATCCGATAAATTAACATTTATGCTTTTGTGAGACATATTTTCCTAATTTTACTCAGTAGCACATATTTGTGCTTAGGAATAATAAAATTCTGTCAGTCAATTTAGTAAAACAGTACGCCAACTGAAAATTGCAGACCTTTACTTCTAGAACTGAGCTTGTAGTCGTAAAGTAAGATCAGGAAACCATTATATATTATAATATTAACATCTGTCTAGTTTCACTAGTATCGCTTATATCGTTTCCTTCGATATAAATTCGCCGTATTACTCAGTGACAATCGATTTAAGTCTCGATACAATAATTTGCGAATAAATATATTTCTATAACGATCTCTTTACTGCTAACCCTATAGCTGCAAGCGGTGTCAAGAGTGTCCGTTCATAAATTATTTGTTCAAATTTAGAACGGGATCGGTTAAACGTTTCGGGGCACCAATAAGTAATATGAATACCAGTTTCTAATGAGCTTTCCTGCCTCCCTCAAATGGCTTTAAATCACGCGTATGAGGGGCTGGGGATTGCGGGAGAGGGGTCAAGTAATTCTGGTGGTCGTGATACTGGATCGCAATTACTCGGACGGTCCGTTCAGTGACAAATGTTTATGAGTTTGTCACTTGTTCGTTCGCAACGAGGGCTGTACTGAACAGTGTAGAAGACCTCTCGTGGCCCGTACCTGCCCGAGGGAGACATATGAGTCGGTGAATTAAGTTTAATGATCTTTTGGATTGATGTCCATACGAATATTTCGTTCAAGTTAATTGTTGTGAGATATTAATGGGCCTGCTTGTTTTTAATTTAATTTTGATCAATAATGATTTGGGACTGTGTAATGTATGTTGTTTACAATTTATTATTTGTGATTAGGATGTTATTTAATTATTTTTGAGAAAAAGTGTATATTGTCTACCTACTATCTAAGGCTACATGAGGTGTCAGGTTCGATTACCAGGTTCCGCAGTGTTATTAGGATACTCTGTCTTTAAATTCTTAGCAGTTCGCATTCTGGGTATTGGAGTAGGTAGCCGGCAATAGGCTCCTCCCTTATTACGTGTGACTTGAAACTTACTGGCGAAATGTGGGATTCACACCTCTGCCGACCCCTTACGGGATATAGGCTTGTGACCAGTGTGTATTTTTTTCTTTTTTGTTCAAGTATATATAACGAGCTATAGATTTATTCTCTTCTCACGCCAGTGAAACAACAACATTGAAAACCGTTTATATACAGGCTTCTTCTCAGTGCCGAGCACGAGAAGGGTTAAGCCATAGTTCACTGCGCTGGCTAAGTGCGGGTTCGTAGACATCATATTTTTTCGAGAACATTATGAAGCATAACTTTCAGACATGTAGTTTTTTTTAAAGTAGGCGATTATTAACTATTTAATACACGATCATACTTGAATAGTCAACGACCTGAGACTTAGCATCGAATTCGGGACTTTCTGCATGGGCAGTTTCTATCTCTGTAAGTATCTTAAGAAACTAATTATGAAGCAAAAGGACGAAAGCTTAAGAAAAGACGTCTCAGTAACAACATTCATTATGTGTGGATGTGTGTGTCTCTGTGGAGTGTGTATGAGTGAGTGGTGTGAGGTTTGTGCGAACAACAAAATGCGCTCATAAACTAGTTGTTGTGCCGACTGCCGAATGACATTACTGAGTACGTGCCTATTCTGTGGGGCTGTTAGAACTGCGGGTTCAAAGAAATCAACAGCTTTTTCAGTGACTTGGATAACTTGTCTTTAGAAATATAAGAAAACATGGATGTTTCATATTACCTTGATACCTTTCTTTGAGCTTATGTTTGCCGTCGCTCATGAGTCTTGTGCTTCATTCTCAGATTGGAAGAGTACTCCATAACGTAGGATTTATAAAATAGTTGAAAATAAGATATATGATATAATAGGAAGAACTATGTTGCAATTATGTTCTACGCGTTCCTGCCCGCGATTTCTGAAAGTAATCTATGTGTTCTATTGTAATATGTCTATCTCTATGCCAAGTCTTATTTAAATTCGTTTTACGACTTACACGTGACTGAGTAATAAACATTCAAAAGTCTTACTTTACGTACTGTAACATTTATTATATTTATAGGATTTTCATTACTAAAATTATTGTTCATATTCTAAATTGTAGACGGACGTGTTATTTTACGCTCCTTCTATAGTATCTTGCCTACCCATCAGGGTAGGCGCAAACAACGCCTAATTTACGATGAGATGCTGTGATTTGTAAGTCTATACTAAAGCAATCTTGGAACTATTAGACTGATGTTCGCTTTACTAGTGGCTCTACATGGTCAAGTCTATGTCGGAGCGTCGTTACCGCGCGGCAATCATTCTCTCGTGAGCGCCACCGACTATCGCACGTAATTAACCAATGTCCGACCGTCCTCAGCACACCACACTATTAACTACTAGATGTGACAAAAGCTTTCTTAATAAAACTTGTAGATATACAACGGTTACAAGTCTAGGTATACAGCGATACAAAATAGATTTCCACCAACGAATAGATTAAAGTGAGGAATACCATCAGTGACATTAGTTTTATTCTGAAGACGTTGACAATAGGTAACAAGTAACTCCACTGAATCTTACATAGATACACGAAGTTATTATCATATCTATCATATATATTATTAGTACCTACATTTCTCTAGCAAAGTTTTAGGTCCTACGTAATGTGGGTTGTGCCAATTGTCCTCTCTCGAATACATATTCAAAATCTTTTAATAATGATTGCCTAGCAAAAATACTTAACGGTACTTAGATCTTTCGATCGGAACTTAGCTTAAAATGCAACCTTACGCTACATTATTAAGGCCCAAAATAAGCTTCGAATAAATCATCAATGTTTCAAATATCTTAATAGCAGTGATCTGCTGATTCTGAAATGTGCGTGCGGTTCCCCATAAAAGTAAACGCTAAGCATCAGACGATATCTTGATTATATATGTATACCACTAGAGTGTTAAAATAATTACATACACGTCATATCAAAGTAAAATTCATTATTATAAAAACACAATTTTAATTATTTCTCAAGATGTATCTATTCACATCTAGAGAGCTTACATCTCAGTTAGAAGTTGGTCGCGCCCTGCCAATATTGCAGCTTCATTAGCCAGCCTGCCAAACGACCTGCTCGGTGCCCGGGTCAGGGGACAAGGAAACTCTACTTATTGTATTTTTGCACACCCGTGATGGAATGGTCTGTCATTTTGTACAACCAAACGAGGAAATAAAACCGTGCCGAACTTTGGCAAATTCGTTTTGCTTGATTAGTGTTGTGTCTCTATTTTGGAGATGTGCTGTAGGTTGGTGAAGATAAGACATGTTTTACGAGTCATTTGACAGTTGGAGAGTAATAAAAATTTCAGTATAGTTTTATTTTTAGCTAAATTATGCCTGGAACTTCGTTTACTGTATGCCAGTATGATATTAACACTGATCATATTATGTCTCTGGTTTTGCAGAATGGAGTGAGATAAAACGTGGCCTTTTCACGGGACAGACTTAATCTAGTGTGAAGTTTACAAGTAAAGTTGCCTGTATTCGCCTCCTACATATTGTTATAAATTGCCTAATTAGTCTAATAGTATATTATAAGGAAATGTATATGATTCTGTTTCATTTGGTAAATAAAGACCATGCATTAATTAAGTCCTCCATTTGATTTTAAGTCGATCCAAGCTACAAATTTGTTAAAGCCGCATCAAAATCTCGAAGCTCGAACACAAGAGGTGAAATAGACATAATTATGTTTATTGAAATTAAATTACTATATACGGATTTTATAGCGTTGTTTATTTATCACTGTATTATATAATTTGGGAACTGTTACACTACTACTTTAGAATTTTACAAATTTATAAGCTAATGAAATTATTTAAACTATTAAATCTACTTATATTTAGGTTTACACTTTCCCCAACGTTTCGGTTGCTTTTCAGCAGCCATGGTCACGGGGAGACTAAGATGGTAGTTGCCTCAATGTTCCAGTGTAGTTATTTCAAAGTACCCGAACATCATTTAGTCATTGGTGTTCTCGTATTTACGCAAAATGAGCTCAAAGTATCATAAAGTCTAGCTATAGACTTCATGATACTTTGAGCTCATTCCATTTACCATCTTAGTCTCCCCATGACCATGGCTGCTGAAAAGCAACCGAAACGTCGGGGAAAGTGTAAACCTAAATATAAATAGATTTAATAGTTTAAATAATTTTATTAGCTTATAAATTAGTAAAATTCAATAGTAGTAGTAGTGTAATAGTTTCAAAATTATGTAATACTCGTACAGTGATAAATAAACAAAGCGATAAAATCCGTATATAGTAGTTTAATTTAAATGAATAACATTCGCGTAAACAGAAGACAATATGACATAATTATGGATTCAGAGATTTTAAATTAGTTTAGGAGTTGATTTAATTTAGTTTATTTTATCAGTTTCCTAATAGTGTAGTCTTTTTATTTAATTGCGCATTTTCATATTGATGTACGTTATAACAGATGGTACAAGATCCCAGCCATTGAAGTCTGCTGTGTGTGAACACGTGCAACAGGGGACAAACCACTATCTGCGATCGAAACTTAGCTGATTGTTTACACTAACTGTTATCATGTAGGTGGTCAACGTATATGTATGTAAATAAAAAGCATTAACACTATTTCAAACTAATGAGTAGTCATTAGTCTGAAATAGGATTAATACGTTTTATTTTATTTTCTGTGTCGATAGACTATTTGGACTGATTTATTCACTAACGAATAGGCTTTAAACGTAGAGATTATATACCTGAAAATAGAATGAGGTAATGCTATGTATGTATTTATAATTTCATTTCAGGTAACTATGTTTTTATTATTTTGCCTTATTGTTCCTGTGACTGTTTGTCATTGGGATTGTGGTCGAACGTGATGTCCCGATTTCGATGTCCAGGTCTGCGAAATAATTGAATTTTTTATTAGGAAATCCTTGTTAGCAGTATGGAGTCTGGGAACGTGCCCTTTAGCTGTTAATTAACAATTTTATCAAATAATTTTTTTTGTGATTTACTTTATAATTACAATATATTTATGCCTACACTATCCAGGAGATATGCCCGTGAACCTTTTTATTTTTGCTTTAAGAAAACAATACAGAAGACTTGTAAAGACGAAGAAGAGATAAACAAATAAATCGCCGCGTCTATTAGTCAGGCGATTGATTTCACGCAACGTGTGGTACACGCTCCGTTTATTTATATCCTGGCTGCGTACCGGAAGCGGAAATGACGCGAGCGGTCGCCATCCCCCCCGGATGTCGCGACGCTAGCGCCACATACGGATTAGTTCACGTATCGGTAAACTAGTTGACGGAATAGAGAAAATGTTTCAGTCGGAAATTGGGAGCTAAATATTTTCATAGTCTCACGTTTGTGTCGCCGACGGGGTAGGCAGTGGTGTATAACATTCACATTTCGCACGCTATGTTTTTAAGTCCAGGTAATAGAGTGCGTATTGTCGTCTACCGGACACATCTTCAGACCCTGTGCTAAGACCTTCTCGACAGAAAACCCCAAACAGTTTGTCGGGAATCGAATACGAGATCTCAACACTCTGAGCAATGCACAACAGTTGCAATCACTTCCGTTGCACCAATGACAGCATATTACGCTTTCGAGTCATGATCGAATACATAACGATATATGAACACTAACTTTTTGTGAAAACTTATAGTAAAATATAACATCAACCCTGTATTTAAACTCTCCCCCTGCTGGACGTTTCCTTTATCATTTACGTTAGCGATTTTTTATTATTTAATATACCAATATTATAAACTAGCTTTTGCCCGCGACTTCCTTCGCTCGGGAACAATACTTTTTCTGGATGAAAGGTATCTTACGGTATCCTTTTCTGTATCACTGACAACATCTATGCGAAATTTCATGTTGATCGGTCGAGTTGTTAAGGCGTGAAAGCGTAACAATAAAAAACCTTATATTCGCATTTATAATATTAGTTAGGATGTTTAAAAAAAACTGTTGCTTGTAAAGATGTTGGTCACGAAATCAAAAACGGATTCGGATGAAACAAGGCACTCATATACATACATACATCATGCCCTAAATAAACACATATGATATTCTTTTGTAACTCGTTATAGTGGCTCTTCCGCTGTCAAAATCAAGCGCAGAAAAAAACTTATTTATAAACCGGGCAAGATATAGGGAAATGTAGATAACATTTCCCTTTGGACCTCGCGCTAGTAGCACAGCGATTCCTTTTTTTAAACCATTACTGATCGACAAACTACATTATTAAAAATCCTATAGGTAACGCTAACAGTTTACTATCAGGCAGGGTATACGTTTACTTCCCATCTTGGTGAAAATAAAAAATACTACAATTCAATCTTAACAAAACAATAACTGAGTTGACAAAACATTCCTCCATCACAGACGATGAATAAAAAACAAAATGGCTACAGCGACAGAGATGTAAAATTGAAATTAATTTATGCGCGCAGCGCGGCTGAAGAATTCGACAAAACAAACAACAAAGACTGGGGAACTTCTCTGTTATTTTAATGTTAGGGACGAGCTCTAAACTACAGATTAGCTATAAATATTCGCTTTGGAGGTATTAATTGGTACATTCCTTTTTATTTTATTTATTTTTATCGTTCACTAGTAGTGTAAATATTTCATGGTTTGGTTAAGTAAGCAAGTACTTGGTTTTAAAATAACTTATGGAGCAATATTCATCCCATAAAATGATCTTTTGTAGAAGAAACCTGTCGCACTGGAACAACGCCTATATCGTGGGAGAATTACATATACTGTATATATCACACACCAAAAGCTTATGTAGTATTGACGCCATAATCCAAAAAATAACTTAACTCGAAGTATTTATAAAAATAACCTTGACTAAGCCATCACGGAGTCCCAAGGAACTTTTTTCTGTAGGGCTGATAAAGCATATGTAAAAGAGTAGTACTGGTCGTTGATCATTCAGTTATGTACAACTGTTGATAATTGGTTGCCAGGCAGCTTAAGTCCCCTGACACCACCACAACCACTAAACTTCATAAAGAAGAAAAATAGCTAATTTATACAATGAAATATTCAGTACTGGATAGTCAAGTATCGAGAGGCACTTGTAACAGCCACCAGAACACGTCTTGCAATTGATTTAGCTTCGTCTCAGCAAGAATTATAGAGGCGCACTCAACATTACCAGTACTTAACAGTGTATTTAATTTATCAGCTTGTAGTAGCGAGCCATAGCGTAGCTGTGGCGGTGTACCGCTGCCTTACACAACAGTGAAATATTATCTGTTTAAAAGTTTACGCGGCGAAAATTCGGCCGTTTCGGTGCAAAGCCACGACATTTGCGGGATGCCAGACAAACGTTTGACAGGGGAAAAGAAGTCCTTTAATGTTTGACTTTTGCAGATATTCTTGGTACGGGGAAATTTAAGTAATAAAACAATTCTCTATACTATGTATTAGCTATAATCTATTGCTTTACGCGCGGTAAATTTGGATTACACACGTCTGCTGTTCTTCTTTGACATGTGGAATGATGTTATGCAGTCTAATATATTCTCTAATAAATAGATTATTGATTTCAATTTACAGTTTAGAATGCCAGTTCTCGTAATAACCTGTTCAAAATAGAGTTCCAATCTAGTCTAATAAACGTCAAATGTAAACTGAAATGCAATTTAAGATTAATTAATTAATTTAGTAGAATACCATTTGTGATATTTATGACAATAAGGTGATTGGAACTCTATTTTGAACTTTTACGAGAATCGACCTTCAGAGGGTTAATTCATGTAATAAAACCTGACATGCCAATACAAAATTGTTTCGTAGGTACATTATGTGACGTAACATAAAAACGATGCATTTTTATTATCTGTCTGTAACACGAGTAAGCTGTGGTACATTCGATATTAGCTCTATGTTCCACTAGGTTGCTGGAAAACTCGGCCTCCTGTCGCGAAGATGAATCCTCACCGGGACGTGCCTACAACTGTGAGATTCACCCTAACATTTTTACCAACTTAACTTTACTACCAAGAAAATCAGACGTATTGAATTTGGACTCTATTTAAAAAACATTAAGGTCAATTTTAGTAGAGACGTTTGTTTGCGTAGTTGGTGATAATGTTGTGTTATTGTATATTTTGGTATGTTTTTTAATATAGGCAGCAGACACAAAGTCCTGTTTATGGCAATTTGTTTTCGTGGCGTCCGTCGTCGTCGTATTAATAAATTTATGGTCTATTTTTCGGGTTAGCGGGATATTAATGAAACATTTTGGACTTTTTATTAGCTTTTGCAATATGGTAAGGTAGCTTAATTAATAAATGCGCACAGACAAACAAAATCTGATTATGATTTTATTATTAGTAGGTATATATTTAATATTATGAAACTTATTTAGGATTAAGCCTTATTACCTATATCGGCGTTATTTTAAGGTTTGCAATATGAAAACGAGGTCCTCAATATTGGAGCTAGTATTTCGAACTGATTGTACCTACATAGAGTAAAAAGAAGAAAGGAGAGTTTGTATGTCCCTGAAGGGGTTGGAAGTTTGTTAGAGACGCATTACAACCATATTGCTTCAACTATGTCTTTGGTTCTTAGATCTGACTATTGTTGTTTACTCGACATTTTCCATTGTCCAATAACTGATAACAAATTCCAAAAAAAAAAATACGTATTTCAGTGCTTGAATCAAACCTGCGATCCACCGAGGACAAAATAAAAATATCATTATTTTTATCGGCTTATTGTTGTATCTAAACGTACAAAACCAATTTAACAAACACAACAAAATTAACCGACCTGACCACTCAAAGGCTTTATCTATCCTTCCTAAAACACTCAAAGCTCAATTTGGACATCTGACCTCTTGTCCCCTCGTATCAAGAGCACAAGATTTACGACCGCCACACAAGTGTATCTCGATGGCGACTAATCTACCGTATATGACCGTCCTTCACTGAAAATCCAATTGAAAATTTCCGGAATTTTCCCGACCGGGGAATTCCTTTTAAGTGATGTTTTCGAACAGTTTCCGGACGATTAGACGTGGCTCACATGTGCTTGTTGGATATTTTTTACTCTTGTTGACGTTACAAGGGTTTTGGGTATTTCGCTGAGCTTGTGATGTAAGTGAATGTATAATTTTGAGATCGGGCGTTGATGTTCTATATGATCTCATTATTAAACTCACTTCTGTTGTGATATTCTGTAAAAGTTTCATCTCGAATTCAAATGTCACTCTGACTGTAAACGGTGTAAGGCGTCCAATATGTGAATATTTATTCAACAAAACGAAGAGTTGACTCTATATTTAGCATGAAATTACAAAAATAATATAGAAATACTGCTAACTGCTAAGATGGCGTAATGGTGGTTTAGGCGACTGCCATACATGAGGTCCTGGATTTATACGTAGCGGGGCAAAGGTTCCTTTCTAGGGATTCGCAAAAGTAGTTCTTAGTTTGGAACTGTGCGTAATACAAGATAGTAGGATCGCCCCGTATTACGAAGGACCTAAAACTATAGCTGGATGATATGTATGTAATGTGGATGTAATGTTCCTCTGCCTAGTTTTTCGCGAATATCATTATGTATAAGATATATGAACGTCAGCAAAAACAAATTTAAAAAGAAAAAATAACGGATTGTTTCCTTGTAAGTCGGCCTAAGTAGAATTCCCTTCAATAAAACTATTAGAATGTATGTCACGGTGTTCCCGGACCACATTTCACCGCTGCGAGAGGTGTTGAGTGGAATTTAAGCGGTTCCCTACTGATACGGGAGAAAAACGATTTCTTAGGTTAAGTATAGTTATGACTATAATAAGGGTCGTCTTGATAGTCTTGTTGCCTGAGTGTTATTATAGAATAAATAGCTATGCAATTTCTAAACTTTATATTCTATATCTGGTAAGGCAATATGTTGATTTTCTAAACATTACTTTCTTTTATGTAGGTATGTAATTACTAGCTGCGTCCCGCGGTTTCACCTGCGTAAGACCCGATGTCGTGGGAATATCAGGATAAAAAGCCTATAAATAACCTATGTGTTCATCCAAGTCTCCAGCTATCAACATACCAAGCTTCATCGCAATCGGTTCAGTAGTGTTTGCGTAAAAGAGTAACAAACATCCATCAATACTCACAAACTTTCACATTTATAATATAAGTAGGATTTGTACTTCTTTTCTGGCATGTTATGATCTTTTGTAAGTGAGAAAACATGAGACCTCATTTTGATTATCAAGATGTTTTGATTGAGACATTGTATTTCTTGTAAGAGATCCTAAATAAATAAATGACTATAATTGGCCCGTTCTGTACGTAAATCATAAGTGAGGAAATATTCCCAGTAGACTTAAATTAGCTTTACCCTTCCACGTAATAGGTATATATAGTAGTTGACAAAACATAAACGTGATATTAAAAAATCACGGAAAGCAGATTGTCCTGCGCTTGATCTATCTCTAGTTAATGCTATCCCGCGACTATGAGAGTGCAATTGTGAATGCGGTTACACTAGTGCACTATAATATCTCCTGTATAGGAAACAAGTTTCTGTTAAAATTGCCTGCGGCTGTGACTAAAATTCGGTCTGTAGGACATTATTGTTATTGGAAGCTATCATAAGCTACTATTACTGCCTACTATTAACCGAGTCATATACTTCTTTGTTTAAAAGATTCTCAAGAATATACCTTTTGAAGTCCAATTTCCAATAGCAGTTTTCCTAGAATCCATTTAAATAAAGTGTTGATAATCCCTGGCAACCTACTTTATACTTGATCTACTTAATTTAATTAAATTGCCCGTTTATTCGTAGAATTTCGATTTAACAGATGATAAATGATATCGGATTCTAATTTAAGTCAACTGGCGTCTGTTATATAATATCAGAAGGTATTTACTCTATGGAAAATGTTAATTCTAGGAAAATCATTCTGTGTTCGTGAAAATATTGTGGATACTGAGAATTTCGAGAACGGAGTGGCTCAGTAAACGTCATTTTAGATTGTGAATATAAAATTTATATAGTGTAGTGTTTTCAATTAGTCGAGAATTTAAAAAATAAGTACCTATATATAATGTTGGGCACGGGCCTCTTTTCAATGTTAGAAGGGTTATGCCATTGTCCACTATGCTGACCCATTGCGGTAGTCTTCACATATCTTCGAGAGCATTATGAAGAATTCTTAGACCTGTAGGTTTCCTCACGATGTACTTCATAGTTATAATCGATAATTAATTATTTAATACACACATAGCTACGAAAAGTCAGAGGTGTATGCCTCGGCATCAGTCATGCATCATTCATGACAGTTCAACGATCTCCCACTGGGCTATCGCTGTAAAAATAATATATCTACATTAACTCAAGCTAAAGAGCAATCCTTTAAAAGTTTATGAAAGTATTATATTAGGTAGTTCTATGTGTACTCTGTTCCGTGATTGGATACGGCCATTGGTTAAGCATATAGTTCAAATACAATTTCTATTTTCCATGAACATTATAGAACGAAAACTTCTTGAAAGGAAGCAAGCCAAATTCAACCAATATATTGCGTTTTTGCCGTTAACGGATTAAATATTTATAAAAAGTATGCAAAATAAATTACGATAACCTATTAAACTGCCGCTAACAAAGCACATATTTCAATTACTTCTAAACTCTGCCTGGTTCTTTCATTTTGCTTTTCTATTATTTGTTCTCAAACATAATTATAAAAGCATAATATTGTTGGGCCAATGAAATACTGCAATGAATGGAATTACACGGATTATTTTTAAAATAAAACGCACATGAATTCACAGCACAACGGCCAGAGACACTAGGACATAGAAAGGGCAATTTTGATCTCGCAAAAAGGGCGAATGGCCCTCTCCAATTTCACAGAGAGCCCCTACAAAAGATCACTCACGTTAACTATGAATGAATGGAAACAGCCCATGAGTCCGAATACGAAAAATTAAAAAGTAAAACATTTCAGAAACGGAAATAGGAATTGAATTTAAGTACATTTTAACGAACTGGCTTTGACTGGTCCAAATAATAGAATCCCGGTTCGAATACGAATGCCTTTTTGATCTTTTTAGTGTTGCATCCCCTTAACTGTGGAGGCATTTGCGCCGCGCGACTAAATGGATTATTTTCTTCGCATGTTCCTTTTTCAAAAACAATTTTCAACCTTTTTGTGGACGTTCCTTTATTTTACGACCGTTTTGTATAGCGCTACCTCCCTTCCCGCTTCCTAGATACAATGTTTAAAGAACGGGGTCATGTTTGTTTATAAGGGGCTCTTGTTACGATGGTAGGTTATCAAAAAGAGGAAACAAAACGTTGACAAGGACGGGTGTGATTGGATTAAGGAGGGTTGACTTTATAGTCGCGGTGCAATTTGGAAATTGACTTTGGAATCTGTTTATGTTGCGGTCTAATTCTATTGTTTGTAGCATTTGGTGTCAATTCTTTACCTCTATTGAATTTGCATTCCAATTTTGTGGATTAGAAATGTTGTGTGACGGTGTGAGTTTTTTTATTGGCTTTTATTTGCGCCTGTCTCTAATTTTGTGTTTCTTTATGCGTATACTCTTTGCCAGATGTCTGATACACGTAGGTGTATCAGACATCTGGCAAAGAGTATAGTAAAGTATTAGGAACATGAAATTGTAATATTAAATACTGTAAGCATCATAGGACTTTTAAGAGCTTTTTAGGGAGGGTGTTATGGTAAGTATAAAATATTTACATTGTCAGCCAAACTATCAATATTAAATATTTGTATAGTTCTTCAGATTTCGGATATTCTTTGTGACGGTTCTTTCAAAGTTTGTAAAGCTTCATAAAATTTACTGTTTTGTCATGGTGCACCAGTTGTACCTATGAGTATTTCTGTGTGTTATATAAATAAACAAATATCTTTTGATTGCGGAAAATGAATTCTAAATGTAATAATCACACCCACGCTTTTTCAACAGTTAATTCTCACAACGAAGAAAACACGAAACCATTAGACATAAGATCGAAATGGAGTAATTTTCTCCTCCCTAAAATCAGCGACTGTTAACTAAAACAATTCTTGTCACTTCACAATCTTTCGGTAACGAGGCGTGAGGCAGAACATTAATTTGGCACAATCTTCAGTACCCTCGCGGTGACAGGCCATTTATCATCGACAATCGTGACGTGGCAAGATGGCCGCTGTAATTGTGACGCAGTGATACTATGGTTTGTAGCTGGGGTTGATTTAAAAATGGAATGTTGTTGATGTGTCAAAATGTTGGGGTTCTACGAGGGAATATAAGACTGGCAGTTTTAGCGTATTGATTTTCAATTGTTTCTTCTTTGCAAATGGAATGTCGTTCGATATAATTTATTTTATGTATAAATAAAAATGTGCCACTATTGTTTCTTGTTACATGTGTAGAAGATAAAGGGGTCTTTGCTTAAGGCTAAAATTAATAACCTATCTTTGGATTATTGGTTGACCAGAGCACATTTGACATAACATTAGACATTTGACTTAGTTTACATTTACCTCGTAAACAATATATAATAATTACGATTTATAAATTATGACCTCCTTTAGTTGTTACATTGCTGAGTGATGCATTTTTGTTAACCACTTAGTGCATATTTTTGTTAACAATTATCTCTTATATGTGAAGTGATATAATATTATACTATGGAAAGTAGTCCGTGTAATAAGAACGGGCTAGTGCGCCCCGCGGCCTCGCCTCCCTCTAACTCTGACATCATATCAGATATCGCGTCTACATCTGAGATCCAAAAATGGATGTCATCTGTCGAGTAGCAATTGAATGATGTTTATTCCATTACCGTGGATAGTAAACTCAATTCGGACCAGAAGATAAGAATATCAAACCTATGTCGAAAAATGGCCATAGCACCTCGGAAATGGCAGTTCTGTACCAATCGCTGAAACAAAGAGCGCTTCAAGTTTTATAGCTCAGTAGATACCCTACAAGAAAAGTGCAATCTAACAGGACATCTTTCGGAGATCAAACAGACCATCCAGGATACCTGTACTACTAAAAACGTTTCTTATGCGGACATGATTAAGAAAGAATCATATAGTTTCGTTCGGCCAATTAATCTCAATTGTGTGGCAATATATCCCCGTGACTTATTAAACACTAGTGATGAAACGAAAACTCTTGTACAGAAAATTATTCATTTCGGAGGAAATGAAGCTATAAGTACGTGGGTTTCGCAGGACTAGAAATGGAGGAATTATTATCAGCACAGAAACTAAACAAGACGCAGAAAAAGTGAAACAGGCAGTCCAACTCTCTTTGTCCGGTCTTACAGTTGACGAGCCCGCCAAGCGTAAATCACGGATTATGATAGTTGGTGTACCCGCTTCACTGTCCGAAAACGAAGTGTTTAGCTGTCTCTTCGAGCAAAATATAGCCGATAAGTTTCCATAGATGGATCTGGAATCATTTTTGCCTTTAATGAAATTAAGCCACAAATGGGGCAAGAAAGATGCTCCAACCTGCAACTACGTTATTGAGGTACCGGCTAAGTAAAGTACTGGGGAAATTCGCCAGAGTTGCGGGCTTTTGGCCAAAACAACTCTGGTGGTATGATAATAAATCTATAGATAAAAACTTTCTGACAATTCTGCATGTATTTAAGATAACTGCTTTCTGTAGTAGTGTGTATGTGAGAGGATGTATGTTTAATGTTTTTAGGCTTGTATGGAGTGTTTTAGGTATGACCCCTGTGAGATATGATTATGGGGATGGTCTTGACCGTATGAAGTCGCCACTGAGTTTTGAGTCTAATAGTCAAATCTGCGTACTTGGAAAGTTTGCTAGTGTGAGTGGAACTTAAGTTGTCTGTGTTGGGTATGGCTACGTCTATGAGATTTACAGCATTATTTTGCTTGTGGTGTAGTGTGATGTCCGGTCTATTATGATGTATTATTTTGTCTGTGAGTATAGTTCTGTCCCAGTACATTTTGAAGTTTGGTGAGTCTAATAAAATTTGGGTGTGTATTTGTAATATGGTGTTTTTTCGGATAGTAGTTTGTGTTTGTAGGCAAATGTTTGGTGTATGGTAGCTGCTACCTGGTCGTGTCTGTGCTTATAGTCTGTTTGTGTGATTGATGAGCATGTGTCTGTGATGTGTTGAATTGTTTCAGGTAGTTTATGACAATACCGACAATGGTCGCTACTTAAATTGCTGTCTCGAATGATGTACTTCCTGTCATTTTTTGTGTCTATAACCTGGTCTTGGATCGCTAGCATAAAGCCTTCTGTTTCAGGAAACAACTTGCCTCGCTTTAGCCATGCGTTATTTTTATTATTATTATAAATACTACGGCGGTTTTTTCTAATTTCTACCTCAAGTAGGTACTACTATTGAATAGATTGCTATTCAACCACTACTATGGTTATTAATTTCTATTGTTAAAGAACAAACTAGCCTTATTGGGCTATCTATCTCCATCCAATACAAAATCCCAACTTATAGATGTCGATCTGTTGCTGCAATTCCAGTACTTCTTGAGAAAACACTTTGGTGTTGGTAGCAAATACCATTGGGCTTTGTTTTACACATATAGCTCAGTACCTCCTTTTTTATGAACCACGAGACTGCATGTCTTTAAAATCTACATGTTATAATAACCACTTACCATCAGGAAGCCTTTTTATATTCTATTAGTGAATAAAAAAAATATATTAAGAAGAAAACAAACTAATTAACTTATTCCCATCAAAGACTAAACTCTCTAGGGACCTTCAGAAATACGTGGTTTGGCAGTACATTAAAAAGTTTATATTATCATGTGTGGAACAAGATGGCGGCGATATTAGCACAACAAAGCTCCTCGATCAGTCATACCGTGACTACTGATATATTTTAATGGAGATGTACTTTTGATCGGGTAGATTTACGGTAAGGCTGTGGGATTTGATACTAGCGCTATTTTTGATGGCCAGTATTTCATAGGAATACATTAATTAGTCATTTATTATAAATTATTGTACCTATTATTTAAATAAATATTATTATTATTATGTAATATTATATATTATTATTAAAGTACCTGTGATAAGAGAAATCTTATCACAGGTACTTTCTAACATATACATACATAAATTCACGCCTGTTTCCCAGAGGGGTAGGCAGAGACTACGGATTTCCATTTGCTACGATCCTGACACATTTCTCTGGGTTCATTTACTTTCATAACATTCCTCATACACGCTCGCCGGTTTAAGGTGCTCTTAACCTGGCCTTTATCCAGAACGTCTCCGATCTGATCAGGAAACGTTGGCCTAGGTCTACCCCTTGCGACTGTTCCATTCACACTAATATAATTTCTAACACAATATATTAGAAAATACCTGGCCCTTTGGGAGGCTTAAACGGAGACATGGGTCCAACGTGAAGAGGCCCTTCGAGAGTTTTAATCAAAGGTGGGATGGAACACCTACAGTGGCACTAGCCGCAGCAGGCGTAGGACTATTGCTACGTATGAATTCTAATATATGTGCTATAAGTATGGGTGTTTGGTGGACCGGTATATTGCTAACTATGAATGAAAAACGGCGTCTGCCCTGAATAATCTAATAGCATCAATGCAATGGGCAGACGGTGACTCGCCAACTCACTAGATGGGCCCCCTGAATAGCCACTATAGGCATACAAGCCAGCAGCAGAGGGCAACACCAGTGCGAGTTGCTAGGGGTGTCGAGCGGTGCGTCGCCGGTTTCACCATCACGGGTCTCGTGACAACGGAGACCCGGAGCGAGTTTCCCCGTAGTTATGCCCTTGAAAGTGACACTTCCAAACCCAAGCGTATAGCTCTAGCGGCCCCCTCTAACCGGCCGACCAAGACAAGCCAGAGTTGAGTCCTACGGGCGCTCTCGAAGTTCCACCCCAGCCAACCAGTAACGGCAAGCAGGGGACGAGGCCCTAACCAACTCTCTGAGGCATTCAGGACCGCAGTGTCGCTACTCACATTCAGCCCGCCACAAGCTGCCCTGTGGTTTTATTATTATGCTTATTATATATTATTATACTGTACCTACTAAATAAATAATGATTAAGACTGCAGATTTTTCAGAATATAATTTAGATAAAGATCTAATCAACCATTTTTGCGAGTATCTATGGTTTGTCGAATCTCAATTGTAATAGTTGATTCTCTGCTATGTGTACACAGATACAGTAATAAAAAAAGAACTGTGAACTTTCTACCAAGCGGTGTCCCGCAAGGCAATAAAGTAAGAAGCATCCTAATTTTCACAGAGAAGATCAATTGAAAGTGCCAACGTTTTAAAGTGCCAAAACCCAAGAAAAAGCGTAACACAATAATTTATCATGGTATTTGGGGCTCATTCTGCATTAGGAGTATCACCAATAATTGTACAATATTTGTCTACTTAGTCAATAACTTTACACTTTCAGATTTTGAGAAACACTACCTTAGTCTGCCTGTTACTATTGTCTGATTTTTGAGTATCGAACCCAAAAGCATTAACAAGAATACTCTCACCAACCGCCTCTATCAATCACTTACGGAAACCTATCAGGGCATATCCATTATGCAAGAGATAAGTTTGTACAATAACTTGTAGAAAACTTAGCGGACCCTTAGGGCGAAAATATTCTTATTGTATCATGACAGTACGTAAGAATATACTTACCTACTTTTATTATATTTTTCTGTACTACCACGGACTCGCGTATTGCCAGCCTTCGAAGAACATTGTAGCTGTGTAGCGCCCTGAACAAGTTCACACTGGTACCCTGTTTACGGACCAGTGTCTCCTAAGAGCAAAAATAAATGACAAATAGAAAGGTAAACAGGATTGGAATTATGTATGTAGATTTATTTGAATACTCTAAAGACTTGCTCAAAATCTACGCTCAATATTATTATTAGTGCAGTGGACTATAATTATATATTATAAGTATATTTATGATTAGCATAATGTTGCAGTCACTTACGTAAAGGACATGTCATCAGTAGTTGAAAAAGAACCTTAGAATGAGATAAATACGCGATTTTGAAAAAATAAAGCCGTACTAAGAAATTGAAATTATCACAAATAAAGTACTATAACATATATCTCTTTTTAAATAACTCTAAACGTAATTTGCTGCTTCTTCTTTGATAGTTAATAATATAAGTATTAGGCGGACATCCAACAGCAATCAAAGTCAGGATCTTGGGCTATTTTACTATTATTATTTTTCTGTTTACACTTAATGAAATCATTCGCACTGCTCTGTAATTGTATGTAGGTACTATTTATGGTTAGGTAAGAAGCGTGTACAACATTATAAATGGCTTGCCAAGAATAAACGTTTATGTTGTAAGAATATTAGTTTTATTCTTCAGCAATATTCTTATTCTTTAGCAATTCTTACTTGCCCAATGTGCTAGCCTTAAATAATTGAATGTGACTTTCATGTTAGAGGATCTTAATTGTTACCCTTTGTTACAAAAATCGGTCTCCGCCTATAATTTTATTGGCAGTTGTTCTCACATGGATTCTTTATATCGCCGGGATAAACGTTAGGCACTATGGGCATCCTACAAAAGAACGCAGGTTCATAACCCAAGTCTTGTTTTACTACAATAAGTTGAGTTACTATAATCCTTAAAGAGGCGTTATGCAGAGAATTTGTAATATTTGTTCTTAGTGCTAGGCTTAGGCTATGGTGTTTATGGGAGGTTCGCAACGGCAAGTGTAAAATTGCAACATACAATTTAGCATATGACATCTTGGTAGCATAATTACTAAAACCAGGTATTCTATTCACAAAAATGTTCAATTAACTGTCCCACAATACACATGGTACTTCAAAGCCCTTATCAAACCAATAAAACAATCTTAAAAGTAGTTTCGCCATTTCTATTCACAAAAGTACCTTCAAATCGCAATCTTAAGCTTTATCACAGAAGGCGTTCAAAACATCTGTTGTACACGACTTTTCAACCCTTAGTAACCCCATCCAAATGGCATTACCATAACCTTTATGGGAAGGAAAAAATAATGGGCATTCGGAACAAAATGCCACTTGTGAGGGTCAATATGGATTCTGTGTCCCCTTCGGTGGCGCGTGATGAAAAGCGACAGTCTAAATGACGGGTGACACATACGTGGTTCTTGTGTGTGCGGACATACTGCCGGATATGTACGCTAGCTATTGTTTTCAAGCAATATTTGTTGAAAGAATATGGAGTGTATTCGTTTCTTTGCAACTGGATCATTTTGCGTTTTGTACTTTGGTGTACTTAGAGTTTCACGGGTTTTAACAGAGAATTTTAACTTATTGAATTACTAGTTTTAGCTAAATAATATTTTTCGATTTACTTTCTTTAGTTGCATTATAATATATTATATTTTTTGGTTTGTCTTCCTTTCATGCTGTAACGGAGCGCCGTGATTTTTAGGTAGGGATGGTTCATGACACGTTTTATTTCGGAAATGTGCTACACTACGATTACAATCAAACAGATTTAAAAACCAACTGATGAACTGACTGAGCTACAAATAACATAAAATGTAAGATCGCGTTATTTTGAAGTCGGTACAACTTTAATAAATAGTTCTCTCACACACACACACTAATCTTGCTGCTTTACTAACAACATTGTATAAATACGTATTGCATGCACAATGTTAATATCGATTGAGTTGGGTAGGTACTACATTTCTATTCGTCAAAATTGCTATTTAGTAACATATTTCTCTAAATTCGAGACCCTTTGTAACTTATAGTTTTGTTTGCTTGTCATTACAATAATAACCTTAAATTGCTCAAGGTTAACTAATTATTTTAGTAGTATTTGGTAATTTATAAATAAAACTAACTTAATATGATTTGGCTGGTGAATTTTATAATCTGTATGTCACAACCAAATCGAAGGGTCTCAAGACCCTCACAAGGGATCTCGGCCACGTCCGCGCGTTCAGGGAATTCCTCCGTAAAGCTAGTTCAATGCTAGAGTATAGGGACGGTGAGAAAAAACCTTGGTCCAACGCTTTGCAAATATGTTGGCCGGCTCGGTGATGCGAGACTGTATTGCGGTTTTATACTTGAGATGGTTTTATTGAACAGAGTTTTATTTTGGACCAATACATCTACATGTTTACTTAGTAGGTATTTATACTTCTTGTTGTTAGTAAGGATTTGGTTTTGCAAGGTGGTTGGTTAAAGATGAATTGTAAAGAAAGATTATTACAATATTTAAGTAAATAATTGACAGAGCGATTCATTATTCTACAAGCAGAAGTAACAAAGTCAAGTCAAAGTATTTTGAGTTTGATTTAAAACGTTTATTAACCCTTTACCTGCTTTAAAGCTCTTATAATATATTCATATCTTAGTATATATGTTAGTATTTTGTATGCTATAATACTTAAAACATAGAACTTAGGTCATATGACATGTAATCTGTGTAATAATTGATGTTTATCCCCAAAAAATTTCGCAGAACCTTACAATTTTGACAAACTCTCCTCAAGGGATCATATCTAGTACGGCAATTGAAAGTAAGAGAAACAAACAAAGCCACGGTTTCGAGATGTAATTATACTTACATTAGCTGTAACAATTACTACCATTCACTATAATTAAACAAAAAATAAATAAGCAGTCAAACCGAACCGAAATCAGTGCTCCTAAATTCATGAATCGAATTCAAATTTCATTGACTACCAGAATCGAAACCGCTTTGTACTTAATGACCGCAAAACAATGCCCTGATATGTTATTATAATTAGCGAAAGTGCGTATTGCACATCCACCTGTAAATTTGCATATGAGATTAGACTGCAGAACGAATTTCTTAATTATACATTCTGATGCTGGGCTTTGGAGGCTGATGCAGCCGATGTCGAATTTTATTGTACCTACGGAAAGTATTGTTGGCAAAAATTCGAAATTGGAACTAATAAAGAAGGAAAACCGTTACTAACCATTTTCATTTGACACGCAAGGTGTAATTATGCAAGATGATTAAGATCTTTTGAATACTACCCACATTAATCTCACATCGAACATATACATATGTATATCGAGATAAACAGGAGATATTAATTCAGGATATGGTCCATCTGTGTCTAGTCATGTTTCATTAAAATCCGTTGAAAGGATTACATGTAAATGAGTATCTAAGATCCGAACATCTTCATATACTTAATATTGTCTTCTGTTTACGCGAATGTTATTCATTGAAATTAAACTCATTTATACGGATTAACAATGCGATAAAATCTGTATAAATGAGATTAATTTCAATCTTCATATACTTTCACATTTATAAAATTTTTAGGATTTGCAATTTCTTCTCCTTACGAAAATATAGATCAGTGATCATCACAGGTGATAATACTGAACTACATAGGACATAGATATTCTATGTAAATATTGGGTGTACTTACATGTTGAATAAAAAATGATTTAATTAGAATTCTCTACCAGGAAATCTTTAGTGGTAAAAGGGAATAAGGAAGGTAAATATTTGCGTGAAGAAGTCAAAATGTTATCGGATAAAACAATCTACTCGGAGATCGATGATAAACGGATGGGTGTTTCTCCAGACCAAAAGGATGGCCTGTTTTTTGTAGATCCATTCCTAATTTTTAGTTACCCTTACTTGCTAAAATATATGCAAATAATAAATACCTAGTTTTATTGGAGCAACATAAGTTTAGAATTCTACCTACAACTATATGGTATCTAATTTATGGTATTTAATTTTTTATAGTAACATTCTTAATCGAAGTTGATTTTTGTTATTAGAAGAATTTACTATATAGTTCATCCTAATAAACTACTGTATCGAAGCGCACTTACAAACATTTAAGCCACGAGGCACAAAGAACTTCCAGTCGGTAAAACTAATTGCGGTTTATTAATCACACAACATTTCATACTAAGTCTTTAATATCAAGATGTGCAGCCTCTCCAAATTTATTTCTTCCTTTACCACGTTAACTCTGCGTTGCCAAATCATATTATTATTCTAATACATCGGTTTAAAAATTGTGTGCCAATAATGTATGATGTGTACGCATCGGGATTCGGACCGGATGTCCTATTAAAATAATGGTCGAATTTCAATAAACAGCCATTATACAGATACGTTGTTTTGGATGTACAGTGTTGAGTGCGTTGATACTTATGAAAATAACTTCAAAGCTTTGGCGTTGCGTGATATATAGATAATTCGTATTCGTAAACTGCCTCAGTGGTAGCGAGCATGAGGTCTCGAGTTCGAAGTCAAGGTTTGGAATAAAAACATATTGAGTTCTCCTTCCAAAAAATTGTTGACAATAGCCCGAATTATTAAGTTGGCGGTATTAGACACCTCCATGCGTCGGAAATCACGTAACGCCTACGAGTGATCTCTCTCTGGTCGTGTCAGATTATTCATCGGACTATGTATCGCACTTGTGTTTCCGTACACACTTGTGCACTAAAATATCTCCTGCGCAGATGGCCAGTCTCCTTCAAGACTATCCGCCGTGACAGAAATTCAGTTGGATGGACATTATACTTGACGTTTCGACCAGGTTACACCGGTCGTGGTCACAAGCTGACTTGTGGTGAAGTCAGTAAATTTATTGCCACTGTTATTTGTGTTGGCAATTATTTTAATAGTTTTAAACAAAGGGATGACTGGGTATTTCGAAAATAAATAATATTCTTCCGAACAAATTGTTTAGATGATCGTGAGTTGATTGTTTGGTTGGACAGTAACAGTTGCACGGATTTAAAAGTTGTAGATTTATAGAAAAAAAAGCAGCGATGAAGCACGACTTGAGCACTAGTTTTCGATAATTCGTGCACTTTTGTTATTGATTAAGCTTCTCATTGATTTATGGGAGGCTGTACTGTCGGCAGGTCTTGTACTTACTAGCGCTGAAAGACTGACACCTTTTTTTGTAAGGTTAGCAATGTTCCTGTACGATTTAGGGAAGAAAGTGTTTATAGGTCCCACTTATCATCATTTGATGATATGATATGATTGAACATCATCTCCTGATGATATGATATGATTAATGAAGATCGCACAGAACTTCATAAGATCTTATTTAAATGAATGACAAACCTAGTCTCATTCCTGTATCAATGAAGGACGAGGCAGAGGTGTATAAAACCCACATTTCGCTAGCTATGGTTTAGGCCAAAGGAGCGAGCCTATTGCCTATATAAGGTAGACAGTACTCACAGTACCAATCTCCGTGTCGCTACTGACAATTTTTTGACTGAAAAGCCCAATAATATTTTTGCCTGAACCGAGATCTCATGAAGTCTCCTTTACAAACCGTAGTGACACTGACGCAGTCAATTTCTTTGCTTTTTTAAAGATAACTCCTGCTATTGGAATCATGCCCATATCGCGGGGGACTTTATAAACATTCAAACAATAGACACAAAGCATACCCAGACTCGGAAGAAATATTTGTAGTTCACACAAATTTTTGTCCCGTGTGAGATTTGACCCACAACACTCGCGCGGTGGCAGCGGCCAATTATACCACTACGTCATCCGTGCAGTCAATACAATAGTCTTACTCATTACAAATAAAAATAATACTTAAAATTGGTACATCAATATTTTATCTTCTCATTCGATATCTCAGAGCAAGTATCAAAACGTTGCCATCCCTGTTGGGTCCAAATTAAATGATTGCCGGGCTACCTGTTTTACGCCTAAGGATATAATATGTTTTATTTTGTCTGCCCCTGGACGCGTATCGCATGCTAAACCACACTAACCCAAGCATCAAACCTGCGACTTAAGATGTACAGAAACATTATGTTTAAGAGTTATTACCTATCATTTTTCGGTGGTGTTGCTTTCGTGAATGGTAGTTGATATTGAATTTAAAAATAATCACTCGCTCGAGGTTATGTTTTTTAGTAACCACAAGTTACGCTGGTGATTTTCAAGCAGCCTGAAGGGTGTCTCGGCTTAATGGTCTGATTTAGGTTGAGAGCGACGGATTCATTGCTCTGCTAGGCAGAGGCATGTCCTTTTTTTTTAATGGTTTATGTGGTCACCTCGCCACTGCCACTGTCACATACACACACTCGGGTGTTGTGGGTTTGAATCAAACACGGGACAAAAAAATTGTGTGATCTACAAATGGTTGTTCTGGGTCTGGATGTTCTTTGTGTCCGTTGTTTGAATGTTTGTAAAGTCTTCCGCGATACAGGAAAGATACATAGAGCGGGAGTTGTCTTTAAAAAAAAAACAAAACTTGACATAATATGCCACCGTTTATTAACTAAAACGACGTAAGTGATATTGAACGCATATGACTTAATGTCTTTTTAGTTAGCGGACGCCAGTATGTATAACGTTTAGAGGTGGTTATCCTGGATACGTTACCTACCTATACACATAGTCTGACGCCTATATCCAGGGGTAAGCAGAGATGGATAACACCCGCATTTTGTTAACTATGCTTTTAGGGCCTTTGTGATAGAGGGATGAGCCCATTGCTATTTGCAGGGCATAGTGTCAGATTACGTGCTGCTGCTGAAAACATAGTGTCAGAAAAACTGGAAGCACTAAGCTTGACCTGGGAATCGAATCCGAGTGCCGCCACCGAGGCACGACCGATGGTATACCTATATCTTTTTATTCAAATATACCTGAGATTATAACGTAGAATATAGTTAATCAACGAGTCAAATTAACCCTATCATCATTGTGAAATTTAAAGTTGGCATTTCAAATCATATATTTATAGATACTAGCGGTCGCCTAGTGGTAAAATTCGACCATAGTTGATTTAAATTTTAAGTTTAAAAGTGATTAAAGTTTTATTGTCTATAACTTTACCCTTATATTCACATTTCATTTAGATTTCGCCAAGGCTATAAAGGTTAATTTACCTATCTTTTTCAAACAAATTATTATTTACTTAACTATACTCATTCATTAACGATATTCCTAAGCTTCATACTTCGTTTCCTTTTTTCTTTATTACATATTAATAAGGTATATTATTATGTAACCATAGTTACAAAGAATTGTACGACGTCAGACGAACAATGCCGAAATTCTACGAACGCGACTGCGTGTGTCAAATGCATGGTTGTGTGCGTGTAGTGTTTTTTCATTAATTTAATGTATTTCTAATGCATATTTTATAAAAATATTAGGATTTGCTACTCCTTCTCGATATAAACTTTAACTGTGCCAAATTTCATACTCCTCCGTTCGCGCAATTATCGTAAAAAGGGGTACACAGTCTTGCTTCACGTATTAATGTATAGATTGATAAAAATTGTGGCATATAAAATAAATGGTATATAGATAACACTTATTTTTAATGGTATACCAAAATGAATCCGATGAAAGTTCCGGGCGAATGTTATTTAAATACATATTTAAATATTTTTTAACATGATTTAGTAAACAATTTAGTCTTTAACCCTATTTGCATACAACTATCTTAGTAAATCAATGAAACCTATGATTGAAAGATATCGACACAACCACAAACTCTATTTAGTTAATTGAAAAAATACTAAACCGGTACCATTGATCGCGTATTTTATTTAACCCCTTTTATTCTGAGGAGGTCAGACCCTCCCGAGGGACCTCCCGGATTGGTATTCTTTATTACGAGTGTCGAACCCCATACTCCCTGTGTTTGGCACGCCCGGAGTAATTGGCGAAATATTACCAAATATTTGTTACTAAATCCGCGTTTGGAAGTAAATTAGGGAGCGTCTTGTGTTTTTTTATTTTTCTGATGAGTTTTGCGAGTTTCTATTTATGCTTATTTCGTTCGATAAGTGGTGTGACTGAGTCGTTGGTTCAGTGGGTAGGTAAGACAAAAATGTAGTCCCGGTTTCAATTGCCGACAAGTATTATTGGGGATTTTAGTCAGATAACTTTCAGTAGCACGGTGTCTTGAATTACGCTTGGTGCATGCAATAGGACAAGATATTTGTGATCTATGTGTGTATATCATTTTCGTTCAATTATTGATAATAATTATTAATTAATAATTTTGTGAGTAGTAGAGCCAAGCTGGTTACAGCATAAATGGGCCGGCTCGACCGGGGAAGTACTACCCTCTCACAGAAAATCGACGTGAAATAGCAGTGTCTCACTGCTGTGTTTCGTTCGGTGAATGAGAGTGCCGGAGGCCTAAGCATGAGGTGACGATTCTCGCAGCTTACGAGGGACCTGCAGAGTATCCGTAGAGTCATTGTGTGGGTGGCGCGAGTCGACCCGGCGGCCAGGGAGAGCCGTAGAAACGGTGCTCTGCTGGCCGCCCGCGGTATAGTCCAGAGGCCCAACCGAGTCTAACCAACTTGGTTGGCTGCCTCATCATGCCGCGCATAATCTCGAGGTGGCTCGTCGTGCCGGATGGTGACCGGAGGGTGGGTCCCGGCGACCACTTTCGGGAGGGTACGGGGGTCCTTCCGTCCGTCGGATCGGCTATCGCCATACCACACAGTAATATGACGAAACTTGCTCTGCGCCTTGCCCCACTTTGTTGCGAGAATAGCCGCCTCTTTTTTTTTTTTTTTCACGCTTTCCCTTCCATTCACTCTATGGCAGTACGAACAAAGCATTGTCGTTTAACAGCAGCCAATCGCCGTAACCCCACCGCTGCTTCCTCTTCCGGTGTCGTGGAGTTCATTAACATCAGAGGACTCCACGCTAACCTTAATGCTGTCCATCACCACCTGGAGACGGCTCGGCCGGCAATGCTTTTTCTAACGGAGACACAAATACGCCGTCCTGCAGACACGACCTACCTGCAATATCCCGGCTACGTGCTAGAGGAGTGTTTCCTCGCGAAAGCCGGGGTATGCTTGTTTGTTAGGGCGGATATTTGTTGTCGCCGTCTACACTGCCTAGAGGACCCTTCCTTCTCTGTCCTTTGGGTACACGTAGATCACGGCTCTTTCAGCCAAATCTACATGTGCCTCTACCGATCCCATTCAGGAGACGCTGAGACAACTCGACTCTTTGATTACCTGAGTCAGGCGGCAGACGACGCGCAGGAGCAGTTTCCGAATGCTGAGTTGGTGTTCTTGGGAGATTTCAATGCCCACCATGAGACCTGGTTGGGTTCTCCCAAAACAGACCACGCGGGACGAATTGCCCATGCGTTCGCTCTCACGCATGACCTGTCTCAACTGGTACTCCAGCCCACCCGGATACCGGACATTGCAGGTCAGGCGCCCTCTCTGCTCGATCTGCTGCTGACAAGTAACCCGAACCGGTACAGTGTGTCGATTAGTGCTCCTCTGGGCACCTCAGACCACTGTCTGGTTTGTGCCACAGCTGTTGTTGTTACGCCCCCACGACCCGAGGAGGCAAGACGACGACTGTGGCACTACTCGTCAGCAGACTGGGATGGAATGCGGGAGTACTTCGCATCCATCCCTTGGGCTCAACGCTGCTTTGAGAACAGGGATCCTTCAGAGAGCGCTACTGCTGTCGCTGGTGAAATCATCCTGGGTATGGAATATTATATTCCATACAGTGATGTCACGAGCGGTGGCAGGAAAAGGCCCTGGTTCGGTCGTGAATGCGCTCATGCTGTTGAACGCAAACAGACAGCGTACCGCGCTTGGACCAGGGCTCGCACTCTCCACGACTCTAACGTGGATCACCTGAAGGCAGCGTTCAACCAAGCCACAAAGGTCTGCAAGAGGGCATACTTAAGAGCGGATGCCCAGCGCGTCGCACGGTTCGGCCAGGAGCTCATGGCCCATCCTACGGGCAGTCGTAGCTATTGGCGCCTGGCCAAAGCCGTGCAGTCCAACTTCTGCCAGACCTCGCTGCCCCCTCTGAGATATCCGAATGGATCACTGGCTCATCGGCCGCAAGAGAAAGCAGATCTGCTTGCAAATCTCTTTGCGGCCAACTCCCGAATCGATGACTGCGGTTCGCAGCCGCCTAACATTGCCAACTGCGGCTACACCATGCCTGATATACGTATCAGGCAACGTGACGTTCGTGCGATACTGCAGTCTCTCGATGTTCGGAAAGCCAGTGGACCTGACGGCATCCCAGCTGTGGTCCTCAAAAAATGTGCAGCGGAGTTGTCTCCCACACTTACGCGCCTATACCGGACGTCTTACGCCGCAGGCATTGTGCCTGAGGCTTGGAAGGAGGCGAACGTTCAACCGATTCCCAAAAAGGGGGACCGTTCCGAGCCAGGCAACTATCGACCCATAGCTATCACCTCAGTGCTCTCCAAGGTGTTCGAGCGGATTATTAACACCCAAATTGTCCGCTACCTGGAGGATCACTCGTTGATCAATGATCGCCAATACGGCTTTCGGGCTAAACGATCAACGGGTGATCTTTTAGCGTTCGTCACGCACCTCTGGGGTGAGGCTATGGACAAGCACGGCGAGTCTTTGGCTGTCAGCCTAGACATAGCCAAAGCTTTCGATAGAGTCTGGCACCGGTCTCTTCTTTCCAAGCTTCCGGCCTATGGCTTGCCCCCTCAACTGTGCACCTGGATTGCAAATTTCCTGCAGAAGCGTCGTATTCGGGTCCTTTGCGACGGTCGCGCTTCCAAATTTATGCAGGTCAATGCAGGAGTGCCTCAGGGGTCCGTCTTATCCCCTACGCTCTTTCTTCTGCATATCAATGATATGTTGAATCTCGGCAACATACATTGTTATGCGGACGACAGTACCGTGCATGGGCGATATCTCGGACGTCCTGGAGCCAAACAGGCTGAGGTTGTGGGGAAAAGGCAGGATCTTGTCGTTGAACTTGACCAGACCTTGAACCGCATCTCTGAATGGGGTGCCAAGAACTTGGTCCAGTTCAACGCCAAGAAGACCCAGGCATGCGCGTTCTCAACAAAAAAGTCTCCGTTCCTTTCCCTCCCTTCTCTGAAGAACACTCCACTGGTGATACGTGACAGCCTCTCCATCTTAGGTATGGATATTTGCCGCTCCCTTAATCCCAAAACCTACATCGAGAGCGTCATTAGGCAAGCTTCGCGAAAACTCGGAGTTCTGAACAGGGTGAGGCGGTTCTTCACGCCTGGGCAGCTGTGCCTATTGTATAAGGCACAAGTGCGCCCTTGCGTGGAGTACTGTTCTCATCTTTGGGATGGCTCCGCGCAGTACTTGCTAGACGCTCTTGACAGGTTACAGCGGCGGGCTGTCCGTATCATCGGAGATCCAGAGGTCACGAGTTCACTGGAACCTCTGCAACTCCGTAGGGATATTGCCTCTTTGGCATGTTTCTACAGAATATACCACGGGGAGTGCTCTGAAGAGTTATTCCACCTTATCCCGCCCTCCCCTTTCCTATCCAGAACAACGCGTGCTGGGCTCAGATGCCATCCTTACACGGTGGAGTCGACTAGAGTGCGTACCAACAAGTTTGGGTCCTCATACCTCTGCCGAACGATCAAGGCATGGAATTCTCTGCCAAGGCAGGTGTTTCCTTCTTCCTTCAATCCTGGGTCCTTTAAGCGGGGCGTGAAAAAGCACCTTCTCAGGCCGTCAAAGTAGAGACCTCAACATCGCCTCGGCTGCTATGAGGACGATGTGGAGGCCACTGCTCTTAGACCACACGACTGCTTACCATCAGGCGGAGTGTGGTCATTTTGACGAGCAAAATAAAAAAAAAAAAAAAAAAAAAAAAAAAAAAAAAAATACACTACTTTCCACCCAAGGTTACTACAGACGTATTCATTCGCGTTGTCCTATACCCTGCCTATCTATACTAATATAATTATAAAGACGAAATAATTATATGATTTTTTGTTTCTTTGTAAGGATTTAACTTAACAACTACTCAACCAATATTAATAATTATTTTACCATTAGAAAGCTATATTATCATCGAGTAACATAGGCTATAATTTATTACAAAAAAGTAACTACTGTTACTAACATAACTTTTACACGAGGAAAGCCGCGGGCTAGTTTAAGATAAATACATGTATACACAGGACTACGACTGTATGTTCCCTTGAAGGACAGTATCGTGTTTCACTCATATTTCACCAGCTTCAATTTTGTTTGTCACATAATAAAAGGCACTCCTGTCCGTATAGGAGTTAAGAATTTCTAAACAATATTTTCCTTTATTTATATTTTTAACGATGTAATTGTACAACAAAGAAACAAAACGTGAAGAAAAAAAATTACACCTGTATCCATACGTAATTGAAGAAAAAGCACCATAAAAAATAATGGTGTTGAGTCAGGAGAACAGTTGTAAAAACAGCGACAGAATTCCCCATAGCAATCGTACCGTCGCATCTCGCGCTATTCAAATATTAAAATTTAATCGCCCGGTTGTCGCGAGTCAAATTAGCCTCTCTTGAGGCAGGGACACAGATTAGACACGAAACAGATGTGCCATTCCCTTGTAGGTACAATCAAGAATGCTAGAATAGTCTATGTAACAAGAATTTCTGTTTCATAGATTATGCTGATATCTTTATCGTGGGATATGGATTAGAAAAGGAATAGTAGTGAGGTGTAGGCGAATGCTAGATTTAGTGTTGGCTTAGTCTAGAGGTGGGTAGGGGGTGATGAGATGTTTTCGTGATGTATTAGTTACGTCATCTTTACTGGTGGATCACTACGATTAGTACACATTGGAATATGCAGATAGGTACTAGTAGGTATTTTTCATTCTGATTTCTCTTACCTGCATGCAGTAATTATATAATATCACTTTGTTGTTGACTTGTGTTAGATTTTAAATGTCTGATTGAAAGTTTATCTGTCAAATTTCATATAAAACTAAAAAAAGATTGTACATAGAATCACGTCTATTCGCCGAAGCATTTCCAGTTAACACGACCCTGTCTTACATTTTTGTTTCATCCTCTTATTACATTTTTCCGACACGCGTCTTAAGTGCAATATCATAATTATATTTTCTTTTTTTATACTAAGCTAGCTGTCACCTACACCTATGATTACTGCTCTGCTCCCGAGGCCTGTAGCGTGATATTTTATAGCCTGTGCTACTTTTGGATAAAGTAACTTTGTATTGGTAAAGGAATTATTAAAATCAGTTCAATAGCTTTAGACTTCTTCGATTACAGACATTCACCTAAACAAATCTTACTTATTGATAATATTGGACTAGATGTAGCAGTACAAATATAACGAAAATTAAAAAAAATAATAGCTCGTTATTTTAACATCTAAATCATTTAATCTTAAATTGTAGCAAAATAATTCAACCGGACAAGGCTATCACGCAATTACTGCATAATGTGTAGCATCCGCTCCACTTAAAGGTATAATTAATACACCTAAACTTAACGAATAAAACTCGATGCCACATCTGTTTAAATTACATCTTAATCTTTGCTATAATCGCACAGCAGTGATACCGACAATGTAATTGGCGCGGAGACGAAGAAAACAGATATTAATACCGTTCACAAAACAGAAACGCTGAATGATTTAAGACAACACCCTGTATTAGCTATTCTGACTTAATATTTACAAGACAACAGGCTGTATAAGATGTTTTTGAGTGAATATTTCCTTTGTTACGAAGGGTGTCGTTATTGTAAAGTGACAGCCGGTTTTATACGAATTTTGAATTAATTAACAGTTTCTTGTTTAGAAGGAAAAGTTCTGTTTAATATTTTTTGTGTATCGATCGTGATTGGATGTTTAAGAGGGTAGTGAAAATGTTAAATGTGTTTTCATTTTATCTTGTAATTTGTGTAAATAAATGACGTCCCAAAAGTGTTCTAAATAAGTGAAGTTAGAAATAAGTTATTTAAGAACGTATTGGCACCTCTGACTTTCGGAAGTTATATGACTTTTCGAAATTATGTGCGTATTGATTGACAATTATCGCCTGTTTCGTGCCTCGGAGAGCACGTTAAGCCGTCGGTCTCGGCTGCCATGAACATCTATGGCAGTCGGTATTGGGAAGTCAGTCAGCCCTATAATATCCTGACGCTGACCTAGCCTTACGGTATCGTTAGCCTTCGGGTTGCGGAGGTCAGGTGGCAGCCGCTCCATGTAAAAACTGATATCCAGTCAAATCCGGTTACTCCAGAAAAGCAGACCTCAAGTGACTTGGGAATAATAAAGGCTAGGCAGAAGAAGAGTAGTAGTTTTGTATTATATGTAATTGATATTATAGTAATGAATTGTATTATTATTATTTCTTTTTTAATTTATATTTAATCTCCCTTTTATTTCAAAGGGGTAAAAACCTGACACACGGGCCTTAGCCAAGTGTGCCAGAGGGGGAAAGTTAAGAAGTAGATGATGCAAGAAATTTACGTGTGAGGCGACATGTGTTAAGAAGAACGGCTTTTTGTATGACTGTGATTGTAGATTTTGGCATGTCAAGTATGCTCAGGCTATGTAGAAGTGTCTTAGGGACTACTCCGGTTGTAGATATGACAATAGGGATGATTTTAACAGTGTCTACCTGCCATTGCCTTTTTATTTCGGTAGCTAAATCAACATACTTCGACATTTTTTCCGCGTGCGTAGTGAGGAGATTATGTGTGTTACATACTGCGATGTCTATTATGAAAACAGATTTTCTTGTTTTGTCCAGTATAGTTATATCTGGTCTATTGTAGTGTATAGTTTTGTCAGTAATAATAGTCCTATCCCAGTACATTTTAAAGGAATTATTCTCTAAAACAGTACTGGGCTTATATTTGTAATAGGCAGTTTTTTTTCCAATAAAGGAATATTTGTGAGCTAGGTTCTGATGGATTATTGCTGCAACTTGATCGTGTCTATGTTTATAATCAGTTTGTACTATGGATTTACATGAACCAGTTATGTGTTGAATAGTTTCAGAACTACTATGGCAACGTCTACATAAGTCAGTGGGAAGGTTAGGTATACGGGTTATGTGTTTCTGGTAATTTCGGGTGTCTATTACTTGATCCTGAATAGCGATCACAAAAGCCTCTGTCTCCGGAAAGAGCTCTCCGCGCCGTAGCCATTCGTTCGACGCTTCTTTGTCGACGTGTTCTTGGCCGAGATCAGCGAGATGTCTCCCGTGCAGAGACTTTTGGGACCACAAAACTATTTTCTGCTCTTTGCTCAATAATTTTGGCTGTACATTTCTATTCAATAGGTTAAGGGGGGTTAGTTTTTTATCTGCATTCGTTAAGTATTTGTGAAGGTGAGATTGTTCAGCTTTGGAATAGAAGTATTTGCGTAATTTATCTATTAAGTTATTGTGTAAGTTTTGTATGTCGATGAGGCCTCTTCCTCCAATTTGGCGTGGCAGTGTGAGACGCTGTATGCATGATCTGGGATGATGTTTTCTGTTGGCTGTCATGTGTGTGTTGATTATGCGCTGTAATTTAATTAGATCACTTTGAGACCAATTAATAATCCCAAAGGAATAGATAAGAACAGGTATTGCATAGGTATTTATTGCCTTTATGATATTGCGAGAATTTAACTGGGTTCTTAAAATTTGGTTTAGTCTTACTTTGAATTGTTTAGTTAGCTCTAATTTTGTTTGTTTTTGCTGAATTTGCTTGGATTGATGAAAACCTAAATATTTGTAAGTGCTGTGTTCGTTCATGGGTTCTATTTGTTCACCTGTATTAAGAGTATATATATTGTGTTCAGTTTTCCCTCGAGTTACAGAGTGTATTTTGCACTTATCAATTCCAAATTGCATTCGGATGTCCGTCGAGAATGTTTGTGTGATGTCAGCTAGTTTTGTAAGTTCGGTGTTATTTGCTGCATAAATTTTGATGTCATCCATGTAAAGTAAATGTGAAAGAAGGTGAAATGAGTTATTACATTTTATTTTAAATCCTATATTGTAATTATTAAGTAATTCTGACAATGGGTTGAGTGCTATACAAAACCACAGGGGGCTAAGCGCATCTCCTTGAAATATGCCTCGTTGAATTTTTATCAGTCTAGTAGTCAATAAAGGGTTTTCAATTAATTTTAATTTTGTTTTCCAATTGAGCATAGTTGCACCTAAAAATGAAATAAGACTGGGATGAATTTTATAATGTTCTAATACAAAAATTAACCAACTATGGGGAACAGAATCGAATGCCTTTTTGTAATCTATGTACATTGTATGTATATTCCTATTTCTAGTCTGTGCTTGTTTCATTACTATTGCATCTATAGTTAACTGCTCTTTACAGCCCTGGCTATTTTTCTTACAACCTTTTTGTTGTTCTGCTAAAATGTTGTACTGCTCTAAATGGTTGTAAATGATTTCGCTAATGCATCCTGTGATAATCTTGTATATAGTTTGAAGACATGTGATAGGTCTGTAATTTGCGGCATTTTTTGGGTCTGAGCCTTTCGGTAACATATAAGTGACTCCATGTGTAATGAATGTTGGCAAAGTGTGTGGTGATTTAATGAATTTGCAAATGTGGTTGTGGATGAATGGATGAGTACTGCTAAACTTCTTGTACCAATAATTATGTATGTTATCTGTACCCGGTGCCTTCCAGTTATGGGTGCGTTTGATGATTTTAATGAAAATATCTACAGGGATGTTCTTAAACTCCATTTGATTAATATTTGCTGTGTCAGCTATATTTGGTAACCAATCAGCGTTAATGTTATGTTGTACTGGGGTTTCCCAGATGCCCGCCCAAAATTGATGTAATTGTTGGGGCGATGGATATTCCGGCTGTGAAGTATGGATTGGATTATTGTGGCTAAGAGATCTGTAAAACTGTTTTTCATTATTTATAAAGGTTGCATTTTGTTGTTTGCGTTTGGTACACGTTAAATATCGTTTAAGTCTATTTGAAATCGCGTTTAATTTTTGTTTCAGTGTATCGAGGAAATGTTGAGGTTCTGTATTGGGTTCTTCGTGTTGTGAATGGGTTTTGTATTTATTTTTTATTTCTTCTACGGTCTTAAGTATTCTTTGGTTTCTATTTCCTAAAATATATTGTGTTAATCTGGCTATTTCCAGTCTATATTTTTGTATCCTACTTTCAATCCTTCTTTGCCAAGACGGCTTTTTATTTCGCCTATTTGTTGATATATTTTCATCGAGGTTAAATCTCGTGCCATTGCAAGTGGCAGCTGTAAAGGCAGCAGAGTATATTATGGCGTGCAGTGTCGTGAAATCTAAGTTGTGGTTCAAGTGCTTTGGGAGAATATCCTTATTTAAACAATGAACAATTTGAGCAAATTTACGTGAGGATTTTTGTTTTGGGATGTATGGTCTTGATTCAGGATCCACAGTGGTAAATCGGGCAAGAGCACTATTGAATTCTATTTTGATGTTATTAATTGTTTCTATACGACTAAGATTAGGGCTATTTTCATTTTGACTATTGGTTATTCCTTGGGCAAGTGTGGATGTGCTATCTATTGTGCTATCGGGGTGGGTTTGCTGTGTGTGATCTGTTAAAGAGTGTTCTAGTTCATTGGATCCCTCACCTTCTCTGTCAGATTGGCGTTGGTTGTTCAGCTCAATCAGTTTTAATTCTATTTCTCTCTTCAATGCATTTATTTTATTGCTGTATATCTTATTGTTAAATATTAATCGTCTTTGATCGGCAATTCTCTGCTCAGTGAGGTTCGACAAGTTTGGATGCCTTTCTACGAATAATTCATGTAGTTTTTTTCGGTAGGCAGTTTTATTTGTCTCTATTTCAGTTACTTCAAAATAACATTTAATGATGTCTTCATTCATCTCGTCTGTCCATTTCATTCTGGCGTGGCTAATAATGTCATTTGTTTGTGGAGAGATGTGTGCTGTATGATTGTGCATAGGTGAATGGCAAACGTTCTCAGTATGTATGTGTTCATTTACTTCGTATCCTATCTCATCTAATACATGCTGTGGCAGTAGTTTTCTTCTCAATATAGCTCTTCTTTGGTCTCCTATTCGTTGGCGTGTGGTTTGCATTTCCGGATATCTATTGTTAAATTGTAGGTGTAAAGATTCTAGATAGTTGTTCATGTTTATTGTCTCACATTTGGTTATCAGAAGGTATGTGCGCCATATGAATCGGTTCATATCTTCAGTCCATTTTTTTCGCGCACGGGCAGGGCCAACAGTGGGTGCAGGATTAATGGCTAATGCCTCCTGCACAACAGCCGTTGACCTTGTAGTTCGGGATGAATATGTGGATAATGGTGATGAATTGGGTGACTGAAATAAGCTGTAAGTTGATGAAGGTGATGGAATGTTAGCGAAAAGTGAATGTTCTGATGACGTAGTAGGTGAGAGTGAAGGTGATCGTTCGGCTGTAGCATTTTGTTCGAGGGGAACCCGCCTGTTCAGTCCCCCGTCGCCAACGGTTCGCATGCTGTGACACCCAGCGTCAGCTCCAAGTGTGCCCCGGCGATAGCCCCCGGGAAGCGATCCTATACGTTTACTTCTTAGTATCATCTCCATAAACATGGGTTACCAGAGCCATGTTAGCCGCACCAGAAACAATATTGCGTGTCCGCCCCCTACGTGAGTCAGGTGTTCGACTCGGACGTATGGTTGGATTATAGGGGGCGTATTATTATTATTATTATAGATTTAATGCTAGCTAATATTATAAATGCGAATGTGAGTTTGTTCTCGACTGCTCATCATGAAATTTTGCATTACATATATACAAAATTGCATGACAATCAGTCGAGCAGTCATAGGGTGCCTTCATCCAGGAGAAAAATACTGTTCCCGAGAATAGAAATGTATTGACAAATTCTACATTCACGCGAGCGAAACCGCAGGCGTAATCTAGTCATTAATAAATATGCAAAACTGTGTTTATTGTATAAGACTTACTTATCAAATAAAGGACGATATAACAAAAGCTAGCGATCCTGAACGAGATGAAGTATTTAATAATGTTGAATAAATCTCTGGAATGTGAAATAAATTCTTGGATATTAGGATGAGCAGTTATTATCTGACAACAATTGACGTAGGCACCTTATATTATTATTATGATTTTCGATTGCTTCGGTTGCGCAGTGATTATGATTGCGACTAGTATACATGAGGCCAAAGATATTATTCCCGATAGTGTTGTCGGGATTTTCTGTCAAGATAATCTCAGTAGCAGTGTAAAGTCTAAAACTGTGTCTTGAAGAGGGCATTTGGCTCGCCCGTTATTACGTGGGAGCTACACGTTATCTGTCAAAGTGTGGGTGCGATATACCCCTGCCTACCCTTTCTGTATTTAACGTGTGAAACTTTGTATGTATGTTTCTAGAAAGGTCCAAAATGTGTGATCATTTTGTATCGAAGTACCATAAGTCGAGCCGATTATTGTCTGCCAATGTGGTATTAGGTATTAGGAAAATATTACTTGCATTCACCTGATCCGTCGAATTCTATCGTTGTGATTGGCGATGGCGTAGTGGTTAGTGTAACCGACTGCCACGCCTGAGGTCGCGGGTTCGATTCCCGCACAAGACAAATATTTGTGTGCATGAACATGGATGTTTGTCTTGGTCTGGGTGTTACTATGTATAATATGTATGTAATTACAAAAAAAAAAAGTATATATGTATGTTTATCCATTGTCTAGTATCCACAGTACAAGCTCTGCTTAGTTTGGGCTAGATAGTGTTGTGTGTATGTGGTAGAATATTATTATTATTATTATTGTCAGTGATAAGACTTAGGCGAGACTATTCTTAGAAAGCAAGACAAAATTGAAATGATGATATGAAGATTCTAAAACCGGTGTGATTTTCAAAAGACTTACTTGGTTAAGATTTTTATCGATTCGAGAATCGAAAACTTTAACAGTTCAACAACTTAGTTATGTATAGAGATTTTAATTTAAGGCACAAGTCAAGAAGCAACGCAGGCCTGATTTAAAAATGGACGATCTAAGAGGACCAGCCCTTATTGTCCGCAGCCGTATACACTACCCACGAGATCAATGAGGCTGTTAAAGCTATGTCAAGTCGAAGCCTTGTAGTAACTTGCAATACTCTTCATTGTAGTATACAAAGGCAACTGAGTACAGAAGTCGTTATCGTTAATAGAAAATTCTTCTGTAACCTTTGATTGGACCTAAATACTCTTATTGAATTTGTGTACCTGTACATCTTACTTTATTTATAACTAAATCTGTTCTGATATAGTGTCCACTCTTTACCAACCGTTAGGTTATATAAGAGAGACGTCCAGTGGCCGAAAGCACTTTCAGAGACCAGTTAGAGATAGACCTTGTTCCCAAACCAGGAAATGTCTCCTCTCATATAGGCCAGATTGCTTGTACATACATACTCACACTACTGCAATTGGCCGAATAGCAGATTTCATGCAATACGAAGTATCATATTAAAGTCATTTTTGTTACGTCAAGAAATTAAGATGAGGCATTGTTACGAAGTATAGTCTGTCTGTCTAGTTGAAGTCGGTTGCCTTTTTTGTTAAAATTTTATGTAACGAAAAACATTAAAGTATGTTATTATTGTCACGTTTTCGCGAATGTTATACATTGAAATTAAACTAATTTATACAGCTTTTATCGCGTTGTTTATTTTCATACACTTTTTACGTCATACACACAAGGAACCAAACACTACTTACTATTTGATAAACTACAGATACATGCAAAAGAACACCGATAACCGATAACAAAAGTCAAAAATCATCCTAATTTCAATAAAGAAGATGGTAGAGATGTACCATCAGCTTTGGATCCAGTAATACAGATAGTCAAACATACTACAAAAATAAAGATACCTTG
Organism: Catocala nupta; assembly: GCA_963675205.1. Taxonomy (NCBI): domain Eukaryota; kingdom Metazoa; phylum Arthropoda; class Insecta; order Lepidoptera; family Erebidae; genus Catocala; species Catocala nupta. The sequence goes on along the minus strand of OY776092.1, from coordinate 21,810,357 downwards.
AGTTTATTCTGCGTTAATAGAAACACCAATGATTTAATTCTGTTCGGGTACTTTGAAATGACTATACTTCAGAACATTGTGAAAACCAACATCTTGGTCTCCCCGTGAAAATGGCTGCTGAAAAGCAACCGTAACGTCGGGGAAAATGTGAACTTATATATGTTTAAGTAAATAGTTTTTATAATTTAAATAACTAGAAGTAAATAAACATAGTGTCATAGTTTCAAAATTATTATATGATAAAGGTGTTTAAAATAAACAACGCGGCAAAATCCGCAAAATTAAAAGTTTAATTTCCAAGAATGTACTTTTGATTACTAAAATACTTTATTCACGTATAGATACTCGGAGAGCACGTTGAGCCGTCGGTCCCGGCTGCCATGAACATCTATGGCAGTCGTTATTGGGAAGTCAGTGCCCTACAATATCCTGACACTGTTCTAGCCTTAGGGTATAGTTAGCCTTCGGGTTGCGGAGGTCAGGTGGCAGCCGCTCCGTGTAAAAACCGATATCCAGTCAAATCCGGTTAGACTAGAAAAGCCAAGTGACTTGGGAATAATAAAGGCTAGGGAGAAGAATAGGTACTTACTTACATTCCCGTCATACATATTTCTATGCCAAGACTTTGTTAACAAAATGGTGTCCGTAAATCCCTGAGCCAATGATTCTTTCATATTACAACCTTACTGTGTTCGACGTTCCATCCGCTACGCTAACGTCCTCGCTGCCCGCTCCACCCGTCACCTTACGACAGGCCATCGATGTGACCCGGCCATGTCGCCAGTCGCCGGCCGTGGATCGATACAGCCTCTGCACTTGAGCTTTTTGCCACCCCCCTACACCCTCCCACCCCGCGGCCCCCTGCCCTACCCCGCACGGTCTTGGGCGGCTGTGTTATGTTGCTATTTTTATGTTTATTTTACTCTTATTTAAGCTTTAAGCCTGATTATATTGGGTCTGTAACCGGCTGTAATTTGTCATATATTTTGTAGGGTAGGTACACATTTTGGTTTTTGTAGGGTAGATTTACATTGTGGCATGTAAGCGTCTAATTAGTCCTACTGCTGATTGTTATAGATGACTAATTGTCATAGGCTGTTTAGACAATAGTCCTGAGAGAGCTTTAGCATAAGTATTATATTACAATTTTGGCGCGTAATTGTTTTGAATTCTAATTAAGAACAACTTGTTTTATTAGAAGTTTGCCTGCGACACAATACACATTTGTTTTAAAACTTTCAGTTTGAAGAAGTATACTAGAACTATTTGCGTAAAAAGTATTTATATAGATAGGTTAATAGTATACATATGTATGCGTGTAGTAAGCCCACATTCAATGGATGTGTGTGAAGTTTCATATAAGTGTATGTAATCCCCATTCCCTCCTGCGAAGGCTTTTTAAAGGGACCACAGTGACAAAGCCACGTTGTCTCTTTCTGCCACGCCCCTTGGCGACAAAACCTTCGGCCACGCCCATCGCGACACTTTCCACCAATGATAAGCAAAGAAAGGTTTTTTTATGAAAGTATTACGTAAATGGGTAGTCGTATAAGATATAAAGGTTCTAGTGGCTCGGAGATTCGAAGGAATAAAGAGTAATATGTTCGGGTTTGGGATTATAGCTTTGGGTGGAGTGTGTATGTTGGTTTATATATATATGTACTTAGGTTGTGAAATGGATAGCTTGGTTGCCTATGTGATACACTGGAGTTCTAAATACAAACTTAGGACAGCCTTACAACAAATATTTCTCTTTCTACTAATAATACTGTACTAAAGTATTTGATGCTTGCGTTTAGTTAGCTATTCGACCGGCTATGTTATTTTCATACACGCATGGAATAGTGCTTGTTTCAGGAAGGGATCGGCAAAAGCTACATATTTTTACTAGCTACGATCCTAGCGTTGTCCTTGCTTAATTCACTTTCCTTACATTTTTCATATTTGCTCGCTTTCTCATACAAATTATTAAACTGTACGTATGTACGTATTTTCGTCCTTATAATGATGTATTTATGACTGTGAAGAGATCATTAATTATTTTATCGTTTATCTTAAGTTATCTAATGTCGGCACAGTACTTAGCTTTCTTTTGTCCCATATCTGTATATACATATATACTGTTATCTCAGTATTTCTTTATTGTCAATCCAAATGTATGTGACTGCTATGCATGAGGTTTTGGGCTCAATGCCAGAGTCGCGCACAGAGTTATTCTCGTGTTAAATTCCCGAGTAATGTGCTGTTTAGACTTTCTTTCAAATAATTCTCAATGGCTTCGATGCTTGGAGTCTGGAACTATGTGTGGTTATAGTAGGCTTGTTCCCTATTATGTGGGTCTTAAAACATTGTTGACGACATGTGGTGTACACATCTATCTATATAAGCGTGAAACTATGTATATATGTATGTCATTTTTATACAATTTATCACTGCTTTTATAGACCACTACCTACATTTTGAAAATATTAAACTGAGTGTGGTAAATGGTAGTGTTCTTGAGTATTCCTATACCACTAAATATTGTAATAGTGATTCGGATTAGTATAAATCTAGTAATTAATAATAATAATATTCTATCAGATATACACAACACCATCTAGCTCAAACTAAGCAGAGCTTGTACTATGGATACTAGACAATGGATAAACATACATATATACTTTTTGTAAATACTTACATATTATACATAGAAACATCCAGACGAAGACAAACATCCATGCCCATGCACACAAATGTTTGAATTGTGCGGGAATCGAACCCGCGACCTCAGGCGTGGCAGTCGGTTAAACTAACCACTACGCCATCAAGACCGACTGTTTTGTTAGTTACTAAAGTGTAGGATTGTTATTCGATAGAACCTTCTGTCGTATGGCGAATGATAGATGGTTTATAAGTGTATTGTTACTAAGACTAGTGTTCTATTATCTTATAGAAAATTGTAGCGAAATAATATGGTATTATGTTTTGACCGTGAGGCGTTGTGCTGCTAGCTGGATAACCAGTAAGTCTGATGTCTTGTATGATGGAAGTTCGAAGCTGCCTTTCCTATGGTGTCGGGAAGGTTAGTTATGTGTATTACATACATTCATAGTTATATATAGCTTATATCCTCGAATAAGTTGTCTCTGTAGGTGCACCATGGAGGACTTGATGGACACAACTGCTGATGCGATTGCCGTGGCTACACATCGGGCAGGACATATTTAAAATAATTGTATCATCGACTCGAGAAGAAGAAGGGAAGTAGGCAGAGATTTTTATATCCGCATTTTGCTAGCTATCGTTTCAAAAGGCGTAGAACGTGCTATTGTCGTTTACTAAACAGGTATTTTTCTTGTTATATTCAATAACACTTGCCACGACCCTGAAATGGACCACGAAACTTCCATCTTAGCCGTTGCATGCATTATTGGAATTAAACAATCAAGTTTGCCCATTCAATTTTCCTTTGTCTAATTTTTAAGTGAACTTACCATAAAACATGAATATGAACTAGCCCTATTACGACCTAAAGTGTAAGATGACATTGCGATCCTAATTAGGACAAAATAGTACATATGGTACTTTTTATTCGGAAAATAGTGCTGATCCCGATGAATACAAATTTACTGACAAAATCTACATTAACGCAGGCGAAGCCACAGGCAAAACCTAGTAATAAATGAAATTTTGAAAATGTTACGTTTCGTGAATAAGGTACACCTCTGCCTAGCCTTTTAGATATATACGTTCTAGATAATAAGTCCGCTTTAAGCAAAATACCTAAATGTTATATTCAACCAATTCCAAAGGATACTAAAATAAAATATTTAACTACCACTCTAGTTTAACTGTTATATATCCGAAGATAAAAACATAACGACTTATAAACGACAAGGTACCGCATCTTGTCTCCCCGTGGGGTGGGCCGGGGTCTCTCCAACCCCCCTGCCTTTGTTCGTTCCCTGAAAAAGTATTGAAGTTATTCAGCGTTTTCAGGTCAGGACGCGTGTTCCCATTTTTATTGTAACTTGTCAAAGATACTAGAGTGTACAGCATTTACAAAACTTTTGTAAAAAATTAAATTCAGCTTTTAGACGTATGCTTAAAAAGTAGTAAATAGGCTAAATATGAACATTTTTCTTTTAAAAAAAAGTAACTCTCGTTCAATGTATAATTCCTGTGTCGCGGCAGACTTTACAATTATTCAAACAACAGACACAAATAACGACACACCTAGTTGTCGTTGGACACAAATACCATAACCTTTTTGGACTACACAATCTTCTGATAGACTAGTACCACAAATATACCTAATATTCTGGTTTATTTGGTACTACCTGTCCCTCTCAGTTTAACCAATGTTTATGATTACTGTTTCGCTTCTACAGCTCATAGCGTGATGTAATATAGCCTAAGTTACTTTTGGATAATGTAGTTATCTAATGGAAAAAGGATAACTTCTGGAGTTTATTAATTACAAACAAAAATACAAAGTACAAAATACAAATCTTTTCTCTTTATTATATTAGTAGGTATAGATATGGATATTAGTGGTGGAACCGTCTATTGAACAAAAAAACGGATGCGTTCCAATACTGCTACAAGTTTGTATATTGCTTAATTAAGGTTTAAAGGAATTTTGAATTTGTTCTATTGTAAAACACACTACTGTTTTACAATAGAACTGTTTTACCACAGTACTATTGTAAGTTACAATTTTACAATTGTACCGCACCTCGTACTCGGATGCGTAACCGTTTCTAAAATTCATAACTAACACACGTGAATTTGCTCCTACTTAAAACATCGTAATATCTATAGTACTGCTGGCTGACTGGACCGCTGCCCAAAAATTTATGAACCAAAAAACAAAATAAATCATTATATTAAGTAGAAATTATTAAAATTTAAAAAGCTTGTTACCTCAAGCACTTTCACAGGGTTATTTAGCAACATCTCAATTCAATACGCCGATATTGTGTACTTAACCCTCCGAGTGCTCACAACCATTCATTTACATTCGCCCCGAGCCCATTCAAACCACCTACACTTAATTTGTATATTTTTTACATTATGTAAGGCTCCTTTTTGATAAAAGCATCCATTCATGAACGATACATTTATTAAAATGTATACGTGTTGGATCTTGAATAACGTCTGAGTGGGTCGTTGCAGACAGGTCTCAATTAGAGTGGCGGGCGGGTCAAAGGGGCCCTTTCAGCTGTTGCCGAATGGTGCTTTTTGTGATGTCTTGGTTTTAGATGAGTTTACATTTGAGACTGAAAATTTCTCTTTTGAATTAAATACCCTAGGATGGCTAGTTTGCAGCACATAGTATTATATACTTTTCTAAACGAAAGAGTTGGTCCTGTTATTATACTGAGAAAGATCAGTAGTGCCACACCTATAAAAAAATATTTATAGTATAATTTTGTGTGAAAAGCCGTTGCCAAATATTTGGTGACAGTTTTAGTAGAAGTTTCATTCTTTAACAGGAAACTGGCATAAAAGTCGTAACTTTACACCTTTCCGCCAGGTGAGTAAGAGTTCTGCAGGTCCACATACCTAACTCTCCTGTCTCCCGTCTGCCATGTTCTTTACTTCCATCCCATCGTTAGTTCCTTTTTTTTGGGTTTTCAATTCGCAAGTCCCAGGTATAATACTAAGTTATTACAGGCACACAGTAAAGTAACCGCTTGTCATCAGGCTTTTCAACTACTAAGTATTTAAAAACCATTTAAAGCTGTTGCATTATATATGTAAAGACAGGTTTCAGAAATTGTCGTTCATACATACATATCCATCATACCTGTTATCTGAAGGAAAGGCAAATACTTCGAATTTCCACGTGCTACGAAACTTGCATATCTCTTTGCTTCATTCAATTGCATTACATTCTTAATGCACACTCGTCGGCTTTGGGAACTCTCAGTAGCGTGCCCAAGTTTCAAAATAAGGCAAAATAAATATAAATGCAGTGAAGGCCGTCTTACACCCTTAGCATTATCACAATTTCAGCATTCAATTAAATGATGTGGATTACGTCATTAAAGCACTTAGAGAATTTCATGAAGAAAGTGTATAAAGTGAAAGAAGTAAGAGAGATTTACTAGGTTCCTAACTGGTGGCATCCAATTACCCCTTGGGTTAAGAGTCTCGCGTGTATCTCTATGTATGTACCTATGTTCTGTAACGAGTATTTTGTAATAAGCTGAGTTCCCAGAACCGTCACACTTACGTCATTTAAGCAATTTACGATATAGCTTTGATAAAATGACATAGATTTGGTCTTCTTTTGTCTGATATCTTCTTTTCTCTCAGGTTAATAATATGAAGGAAACGGCACTAGCACACTTTTTTTTTAAAGACAACTAGCGCACTTTTAACAATTTCTTTGTGCGACACAGCAATTAATGCACTTCTTACCTGTGGTCCTACCGGGTGCTATTGGAATAGTGTGAAAGCAGTATTTTAAAAAAGATGTATTACGAAGACCCGTGTAGTAGGATTAATTCCTGTAGATATAATAAATAACCCCCAGATTTAGAGCAAGGATTTGTAGAGAAGACAAATTTTTGTCCCGTGCGGGGATCGAACCAATAACACTTGGCGCACTGGCAGTATCAAGGCGACTACCAAAACCAATATGTCATCAGAGAAGCTTTTATCAAACGAAAAATGCTCCCTTCATTTATAATTATTTTATTCACTTCTTCATTATTTACCTCTTAATCGAAACATAGCGACAGCTGACGTTATTGTAAATGACAATATCTAATACCAAGTAGGAAAACATAATCCCTGAGCATAAAACGTCATGTCAATACATGATCTTTATATATATAAATCTTCTGTGCGTGTGTTTGTAATTAAACTCCTCCTAAACGGCTGGACCAATTTTGATGAAATTTTTTGTGTGTTCAAGTGGATTCGAGAATGGTTTAGATTTGGTTTTCTTTTTTTTTATGTATACAGGACAACGTCTATCGGGTCCGCTAGTCAGCTATAAATATAAGCTTCAAAGCTATACCTACAAACGCTTCTACGAAGACACGGGACGACCCAGCACGTTCTCCACGCGATAATATTAAAATGATTGGGTATGACAAATTGATGGGACCGTGTCTACGAGTAGTGGGAACTGAGGTGATTTCAAGATGAAACTAGTCCTGAGTGTGTTAGAAAATAATAGGCTCGGTTCAACCCAGTTTATAATACACTATAGCTTCTACAAGGCGCGCTTCTCTGACTTTTCAAAGTTAAATGCATATTAAATAGTAGATCATCGCTCGTTTTAACGGTGAAAGAAAACTACGTGGCGAAATCTGTATATATGAAAGTTCTCCACAATAGTTCTAAAAGGTTTGTGAAGTCTAACAACCCGCAGTGGACCAGCATCGTGGACTATAGCTTTGCCCGTATCACACTGGTGAGAGGCCCGTGTCCAGCAGTGGGAAAGTTTAATGGGGCTGATATTCTATTATAGTTTCTGTCTTGGGATTCATCATCGAGAATCCCACGGTATCGGGATAAAAATGGGTATTCCATGAGTTTATCTAGAGTATAGTCCGAATCGGTTCAACGGTTTACGCGGGATTGAGTAACAAGCATCCAGACACCTTCACAAAGTTACCATTTATAATATTAGAAGGATGTAATCCTTGATATATAAAATAGACAGGATAGTATCACCATTCATATATTTTAGAAACCTTTTTGGACAGTCTTCTATCGAAACATAAACATTTCAGGAAATAAATAAGTAACTATAATCTATGATGTATAAAACTATCTTTAATAGAAATTGTTATTGAGCTATTGGCCAATACCAGTTTGCCCGATTCGAGAATCAAATACAGGATCTTAGTAATTTTGCAATTTTAATCGTATTGTGAAATAGCTTAACAACAAAGTCAATATTCAGAGCAACAGTTAGATTTAAACTAGGAAGTTAGAATAGAGCCTATTCTGTGCCTAGTTAAAATTTATGTAGATTACGGCACTTTAAATTTTGCCATAGATCAATATATGTATAAATATCGCAATTGAGTAGTTTGGAGTTTAAGGTTTAATAGTGGTTTATCATTGTTATGCCAATAATACTTTTAATATCTTCGTTGTCATGTATCATTTATATTAGTACTGTCACTTTCTCACTTTTATATTATCTATGTACTATATTTGATCAATATTAGTTAAGCGGATTATCGATGAAAACGTAGCAAAAAGGTTATCCTTAATAAGTAACGCTTAGATCAGAATACACTTTTGTGTAGATAGAGTTTCAAAATATTAGTTTATGTGTTATTATGTGCCTGCTTGTTATAAAAATATTAATATAATATCCAAAGCAATATCGGATAATATAGGAAAACTTAGTTCAAACGATAATACAATTCCGTTTCAAATGAATTAGACAAAGATACAGATCGATAGGGAAACATCCTCTAAACATCGTTCGCTAATTGGCTAAGAAAAATTAATTCTCCGAAAGGGTTCCCTATCCGGAACGATACCCAGAGGACTGCTATTAGGACCCAGCGAAAGAGAACGCATACTCGAATAATTGAACATTGCCTACAAAAATATGCAAATGAGTTTTCGCTCCGAAAATTAACTTTTTCATTATGAATTATGTCCTTGATGCTGTCTTCGAGACGTCTTTTGGGAGTTTTTCGAGATTTTACAGCTTTGGGTTAAAGGTAATTTTGTGAGCGAGGGGGCGAAAAAAGCGTGGCAGTTTAGAAGGGTTAACTGTTCAAGTTCTAATATTGAGTTTTAGTGAATGAACTTTTGTTAGCTGGAGGTGATTCAAAGTTATTTGTACGGTTATTTGTTTTAGGCGGACTTTGGAATATTCGTAAGATAGCCAGGGGGGGAAATGTTCTTGCATCGCTATTGCATTTAATTAAGTCTTCAGAATGGTTCGCAGGCTGACTCACAGTGCAATATTGTTCCTTATAATGTTCAATACAAATTATGATTCTCGTGCTTGTACGAGTTACAACTTAATTTGTGGCGTGGGTGTCGCATCACTAAATGTTTGTTCTATAATGTACACACATTTTTGCTAAACTAAATATCTAAGTTATCATATCATAGTATCATCGTAGGATTTTAGAAAGGACTCTAGTTATGTATCGATCACAAAAATTGTCAAGACGAATAACACTATTTATTCTGAGTAAAAGCTTTAAATATATATCTATTTAATTATACATCGACATATAAAATAATACAAATAAAGAACATAAATATGTGTTTTTAATGTACCAGTCTATATTCAGTTGTAAAACTTAATTACCTGCTAATCAGTTCTTAGATTGAAAGCCATAATATGTTGCAAATCACACATATTATTGTAAATAAAAAATTAAAGTGAACATTCACTTGTCGATAAATAAACAAGATATTTATCTTTAAAAATGCAGTAATATGAAAATATCCGTGATCAAGTTAACAATACTCGGTACACTTAAACCAATCCGTTGTTAAATAAAAAATAATTACAATAAAGTAATTTAAAAGTAAAAAGCATTTCACTATTGTGGCAGAACTTTGTATTAACAGCCAGTAATTGTACAGACAGACAGCGACAGAAAGTCAACAAACGATATCTCGCGCCGTATCATTCATTCAATACGTTCAATATGGCGTCCCAACGAGTGAGTGAATGGATGATTGAGTTGTTAACAGGTTGGCGCTCGACGAAATTATTTGCCAAGCTATCTTTAGTTATTGTTTGTTGAGATTAAAATAGGATATCTTGGTTATTTGAAACTTGTATTCAATTTATGCGCTACAAGGTAAATATAAATCTGAAATATTATTTTATGCCTAAAATAACTATATATTTGTTTTGTAGTAGCTGTTGTAGGTGACTTTGAATGGTAGGTGCGTACTATATATGTTTTTCAGTATACAATAATTATGTTCAACTTATTTGCAAAACCCATTTTCAGGAGCTTGATCAATATCAGATGTATTCGAAATTGGATAAACATAGTATTATATTCCTACTTTGTAAGTATTTTAAATGAAACTTTTGAAACAGATTGTATACAGATATATTTTAAAAATATTTTGCAACTATTTTTAGTAAATTCGTCCGTCAATACATTATAAATCCGTTTTGAAATGAATTGAATACGGATATTCTTGGTTTGTTATGACCGGTACCAGACCAGTAAGTACCAAGGTTTAATAACTCGGAATGTAGTTAGAGGACCAACCGAAATTGGAATCAATACTCTATACAAATAAGTAAAACCATTTTCACATTCCAGTTCCTTTTTAGAAAAATGAAATCTTAATAGAAAATACTAATAAAAAGAAAATATAAAACAACACTGCTCAAACTAGACTCGAACTCGAGGTCTTAGCGCAGTAGTCGCACTCACTATCGCTGACATCACTATTTCTTCATCGGTATTGTGGTTAATGAAACCTCATTCATGTCCTTCTAGTAAAACGAGGTGCGTTCCAAACACTCCTGAATAACCTATGAGGTTCATTCCCACACTCTTACACTGGAGGACTGCAGTTAATGGCTTCACAGACTTTTCCTATTACCAGGTAATATACGCTACAGTTGCGAGTTAAAAATGCATGAATGTGTTTAGTTGTTAACTACCTACTGCCGTATCACATGGAAGTTACGACTTAGAAGATATTTTATGAAAATTTAGTTGTACAAAGGGTGACTGGGTTCTACGTGTCCAAAAAGCCCTTTTGGATTTTTTTAATAGGAGGCATTTCTTGCTTTTCCTATTATTCCTGTGACACGAGGCACCTCAGAAAATGAAACCTTAGAATTTAAACAACGGACACAAAGAACATCGAAGGTTCAGAACAACTATTTGTGGCTTACAATTTTGTTTATCACGTGTGGAGTCCGAGGTCGTAACACGCGGCTCACGGGCAATGTCTAGGCGACCAAACCAACACAACCTTCTTCCTTCGGTGAGAATTGTACATTGCTATAACAAGAATTGTACAAAATAACATCTCTGCTTAGCCCTTACAAGATTTTTATACTACTGGCGTTATATGATTGTAACACATTAGTTTAATTTGTGTAGCATACGTGATGAGAAGCGCATACAAAAGCCAGCAAATAAAATATTGACATTTCATGACGTTGCGTAGACCAGGCCAGGCACCATATAAAACTCAGTACTGAGGCTGCACCTAGGTGTTAAAATGTGCGAGAGTGTGTGAGAATTTTTTAACACGGTAAATGTCATGTAGCAGACAAAAGATGAAGTGATCTTGGTCATTTATGACCGGTAAGGCGTTCAATGTGTTGACGCTTGAACCGACCAATGAATGGAACCTAATGCTTCACCATTGGCCGCAAACTTATGTTATGAGACCAACGAGGCATATATGATATCAACTAGTTAATGTTTACCACAGAGTTTGGAGTAATTTTAATCAAATAAATGTTTTATATTTTGGTATTTTTTATACACTGTGTACATTATAAGTTGTATTGTTTAAGGAAACGTCTGTATATGTTTTTGGCTAATAAATTACTTATTATTATGTTTCTCTTATCACAGGTAATTTCTAACATATTATATTAGAAAATATCTGGCCTTTGGGAGGCTTATACGGAGACATAGGTCCAACGTGAAGAGTCCCTTCGAGAGTTCTAATCAAATATGGGATGGAACACCGACAGCAGCACTATCCGCAGAAGGAGTTGGACTATTTCTACGTATGGATTCTAATATATGGGCTATGGGTACGTGTGTTTGGTGGACCGGTATATTGGTAACTATGGATGGAAAAACGGCGTATTCCCTGAATACTCTAATAGCATTAATGCAATGGGCAATATATTTATTATTATTATATTTATATGTGAATAAGAAATATAATGTAGGACGCATCAACTAAAAACCCGTTCTCTTTGCCTACCCCTGCGGACCAACAAAATATGTCATAGCTAACGAATAACAACGTAAATGATAACAAGTATGTGTTGCTCACGCGTTAGACAGACCCGCACCCCATGGGAACGTGTCACATGGTTTATTTAGGGTCTCTTGGACCCCTGGCTTGTCCATCTTTACTGCTAATTTACTGTACACCACTTAGGACAGTTTTGTTTATTGGTGTTGTGTATTAGCTGTTTTTTTTAAACTATCGTAGGAATTTAGTTATATGTACGTTTTATTTTCTGACTAGATTTTGCCTGCGGCTTCGCTCGTATTTAAGTAGTTAACAGTACTTTTTTCTAGTTGAAAGTTACTCTGTCTCTTTTCTGATAACCTGACAACGTGTGTGTGTAAACATAACAAAAAAACAAAGTCACATTTGCATTCATAATATTAGTTAGGATCAGATGAGAATTTAACCTATCAAGCCTTGAAATTCCAGGCATAATCAATACCTATTGTGACTAGCCGCTGGTGGGTCGCTGTAACTCAATAGGTTAAATTGCTGGAATTGAGAAGTTCTCTTGCCAAAGTCAAAGTGCCTAGTGATATGGGTTTACGCCCATGGGTCTTGAATTTGTGTGATCTACAAATTGTTCTAATACTTAATACTCTTTGTGTCTGTTGTCTGATTATTTGTAAAGTCAGGCGGTACTTGCCTTTATTAGGGAAAATATAATCATACTAGATTGCGCCAGCGGCACCAGTACATTTTTCAATGAAAGGTCCTTCTCTGTCCCCTGACAATGTGTATACATTTATAATATTAGTAAGGATAACATTACAACTTTTATTTATATGACATTTTTCACATACAGTCACACCTATAAAGACCAAAAGGGTTAGACAGAGGGGTAAGACACTGACATATCCTTACTAGTTACGCTTTAGGGTCCCTTGTAATAAACCTATTGCTGTTTACCGGGGACATTTTAAGGCTCCATACTGCATCTGAGAATTTCTGGTTTAAGAACTTTATTCTCATAAGAATTACAATAATTCACTTACTGAGAACCCATATTTAAAATAAATGAGCGTACAGAAAAATAAATTAAATAAAATTTTATATAAACATAAAGTGGTTAAACTTATAATTTTATTGAAATCAAAATCATTTATATGGTTTTTATCGCGTTGTTTATTTAACACTATATTACATACAACACTACTACTACTATTGAACTTTACTAATTTTTAAGCTAATAAAATTATTAAAACTATTTATATTTAGGTTTACACTTTACCGACGTTTAGGTTGCTTTTCAGCAGTCATGGTCACGGGGAGACTAAGATGGTAGTTGTCTGAATGTTCCAGTGTAGTTATTTCAAAGTACCCGAACATAATTTAATCATTGGTGTTTCTATTTACACAGAATGAGCTCAAAGTATCATGAAGTCTAGCTGTGGTTTGCTTCTTCTTGGCTTTGACTATTTGAATTACTGGATCCCAAGCTGGTGGTACATTCCAACCATCTTCTCTATTGAAATTAGGATGTTTTTTGATTTCAATAGCCTCGCGAAGCATCCTTGGTAGGAATCGGTATTCTTTAGCGAGAATCTGTGGTTTGTCAAATCTCAGGTAGTAGTTGGTCCCCTGTGATACATTTTCACACACAGCAGAGTTCGTTTTGTTTCGTCGAGCGTTGGTGTTTTACATCAGCTATGTGTTCTTTTATGCGGGTGCCTATGCTTCTCTTGGTTTGACCAATGTATGAGAGTCCGCAGTCACAATCTATTTTATAGACCCCTGCATCTTGTAAAGGTAATTGGCACTTGACGGATGGTAAAAATTCACTCATCTTCGTTGGCGGTTTGAAGTATGTGTTGATTGAAGCTCGCTCCAAGATGTAGCCAATCTTGTCAGTGACACCTCTTACATAATGCAGTATAGCAGGCTGGCGCTTCGATTGTGGCTGGCTTTTCTCGGGATCTGTGACAGCGGCGCGGCTGTTGGAGCTTGTTGTCTTGCAGTACTTGCTTGACATGTTGAAGCTCGGCGTCCAGGTGTTTCTTGTCACAGATCCCGTGGGCTCTCTGAAACAAAGACATACCCACGGTAGCTAACTGTTTAGGATGGTGGTCCACAGATAGTGGTGAGATTCACCGTTTAAGTACCTATTTGTATGGGTCTTTTTCCTATACACAGTGTGGCTTAAAGTATGATCAGGATTCCTGATGACAAGTACATCTAAGAACGCTAATGAATTATTTGCCTCTAATGCTATAGTAAATTAGATGTTGTTATTAATGGAATTAAGATGATCTAGGAATACACTAACACTATCTGTTGGTAATATTGTAAAAGTATCATCTACAAACCTCTTATAAATCCTGGGTGTGATGGGGGCAAGGGCAATGAAAATTAAATTATGTTCTTTGAAATAACTACACTGGAATATTGAGACAACTACTTTCTTAGTTTCGCCGTGACCATGGCTGCTGAAAAGCAACCGAAACGTCGGGGAAAGTATAAGCCTAAATATAAATAGATTCAACCGTTTTAATAATTTTATTAGCTTAAAAATTAGTAAAGTTCTATAGTAGTCGTAGTGTAATAGTTTCTAAATTATGTAATACATGTTAGATAAACAACGTAACATCATCAACCATTTCTGAACTAGAAACGCAGTAACACAAAGTAGAATAAGTAAAGTGCTATGTTTGTTTAATTTTCTTCTATGTTTTAGTTCTTATTGTTAAATTCTAAAACGCAAGTTAATGTTAATCTAAGGTTTACCTTTTTATGAACATTGTTTGTAAACACTTAACAAAATTTTGTTGTCTTAACTATAAACGCTATGTTAGCTCGTAAGTGGCATGTATGTAAGAACCCTATCATCAAAATATCCACTAAAATGTAACATATATATGCTGTGAGTTAACCGAATAAATAAATAAACACCAACTCAGTAATCGAACACGAAACTGCACGACAAACTGCAAACACAAGCGCAAAGATTACACTACGGAGTAAACGAGACATGCTATACTTTTTGCGACACATTCTTAATTATCTACATTTGTTCACACCAAACAGCTTATTAATTAAACTTTCGCTGTTAACATGTCAAAACAAGTTTGTAAACCCTAACTCGGCTTTAATAGTTTGACCCATAAACGTCCTGCCATCGATTTACTGATCAACTGACTGACGTAGAGGTGGCAATTTAATACTACACGCTTAAGGGGCGAGTTCAAATTGGGGCGAGTTAAAATTGGGGCGAGTTTAAAAAATATCAAGGCTTTATCTCGAGACAGTTTATGCAAAATTGTATGTTATTCTATGTAATTGTTTGTTGGTAAAGTTAACATTTTCTTTGAGTACTCTAGGAAATAACAAACAATATATTTTACTGGGATAGCCTAGTCTAGGGTCTGGCTATGCAAGCTACCTGCGAGCTTTTAAATTTGATTGGCCGTCTTCTGACACTATTTCGAGAAAATTAACCATGTTACCTATCGTCTATTATAAGAATTTATGTAACACTCGCTTCACGGCTTCTTCATGCCAAGCCTCATGCTACTGTTGACAGTGTTCCACCTGAAGGATCAAATAGGACCATTAGAACTCCGAGTCATAATCCATGTCTCCAGCAATGGTTTACATGATCGGCCAGCGAGCATATTACAAAATATTGTGTTATTATATGAATTAAGAAAAGGTTATCATCTCCTAATACGTCTTCTTCTACTTGACCTACATACATGATAGCATAATTGCTTTTGCTGCAGAAAGACACTGCCGGCACAGGAGATAATCTCTTCGGCAAAGGGGAGTTTCAAAATAAAAAGATTCCGAAGAATTATTTGTGTATATTTGTACGTCAGGTGTTGTGTAAACCACACTTGGCAAACTGCGCCACTCTAACAGTCAGAATATTAATCCTAGACAAATATTTGAAGCAGATATGACGATTCTAAATGAAGCTTTGACATCGCTCCGGTATAAAATGAAATGCTACGATTGCAAATTGGATTTATGTTTACACGGTCTTGTCAAAGGATTGGTCAGCGGTTGTTTGTTCGCATGATGACTGCGCCCGAGGCTTACGGATGGAAAGGACCATTGATTTATTTTAATTAGTTTCGGTTTTGGTTTATTGTGGTCTGATTGTTCGGTGAAAGAGTTTATTTAAAACTTAGAGTAGTACGAAGGACTATTAGTATATCATAAGCCGTGTCATCCCATAGCAAATAAAGGCCTCCCTTCCCTCTTTCGAAATTTGTCGGTATAATGTCAACTAGATCCAATCCTAAAGAAAGGAGGTCATCGTGCTACTTTTTATGGGTATGCCGCAGTTTTCAGTCATTTGGAGCTGTCTGAATAGTTTGACTTATTGCTCCGTTGATATGTCATAGATATCATCAGCTAATATTTTTATTTTCAGATTGGCATATCCGAACCCTGAAGACTTCTGGCTTCTCCCTCTGAAGTGTACGTGTGTAAGTGCGACTGATGCAGTACATTCATAGGAAGATAGCTCAGGGATAAACCTCGGGGCCGACACAAAAGATCCCACTGGGTCGAAGTGTCGCCGGTCTACACTGACTGGCCCCCGAATCAAGATAAGATAAAATAAGATCATCAGCCAAGCTCTACTTGAATTCAACAGCTGAGCGACCAGCATCTGGTGTTTGTATTGAGGAAAGAAGTATAGACTTGGTTCCCGATGCGACACTTCGTTACATAGTTCATCGATAGACGCCAAGTGCGAAAATTTTATGATTTGTGATTGACTCTTTGTAGATAAGGAAGAGACGAGTATAGGAAAGAAGGATTTACAATATATTGTTCTAGTTAATAATTGTATTGAACCTCTGCTATAGATGTTTGCGAATGAGCTTTCATTGTAACGGCGGTTTGGCTTTTGCACTATCCCTGGCAAGCAAAAGTAGTAATATTGCAACATATTGCGGCTTTTTAATTCTTTATTAAAGCTATTCTTGAAACAACCATCTCATGATAACTTGATTTTTGCAAACTGGGAAGGACACTTTTTTCGCCGTTATCTTACTTATAAAATATCAGGTAGGATACATTTGGCTGACGTTGGCCTGTTAGTGACATTACAATATGACGCTACATAGACCTGTTTCATTTGTTTCTCACTTTATCTGTTAATAGTGATATGGTCGTCACTGCCCGTTGCTTAGTGAGGTGTATGCGCAAGTCGTCCTATTATTACACCTTTAATACTTAACCAAACGCGGCCACTAAAACGCCGCAGAGCATAACACATTAAAGTTCATCAACATATCTAACATTTGTGCATTTATGAATACAAATAAAGCTGCTACTTGTCTCGTAAATATGGAAGAGGTACTCTTATAAAGTAAGAAAATTGCCTTCATGTCTCCCTTCGTTGTCACAGCATGGATGTTATATACGACTGACAAGACACGGATGATTTATTTGTCACGACTTATAATTGAAAGAGGAAAATACAGGTGGAAAATTAGGGTTGTACAAAGTAAGGTATTACTATTATAGTATGTGCAAAATGTACTCTTTATAGCGTAGATGTAGTGTGGATAATGGAAACTAGTGGCATTTATATCAGTAGAGGGACAAATAAGAAGACTATGTGATACCACGTTTCAAGTGTTAATGTCATAAGGTTTTTATTCTAAATAATGATTTAGTATTGCAGTTCTGATGTAACATAGCAAGCAAAGAATTATAAATAATCACCTAAGAGCTCTGTAAATAAAAGTTTATACTTAGCAATTTCATAACTGTGAGTTACAAATGAGTACGTAGAGTATTCATGTGGATCTAGTAGACGTGTTGACGTTTAATTGCGAGTGCGACAATATACTTTAAAAGAAACGAGACAACGAAAAAACACTTCTAAAAGTATAACCAGCTACAACCCTTTCCCACCCCGTCTAAAATATTCTCAAATTCAGATATACGTAGCATAAGTAACTGCTCCCAAGAGCGGCATATATATCGCATGCATAATAAGCCACCTCTGCCTGCCCGCTAGCCCGCCATCGTGAATATATTCCGCTTTTACCGGCAAATCGTTTGTGAATACGATTGTTCCCACTTGCTCCTAACATATAAATTATATGACTCCTCACGACGCGTCATGAATATATGTATGAGGAGTAAATTGATATTACAAAAGCTCGTATGTTACACTTTGGCTTCTATCACTTTTTTCCGCCCAAAATTGGCTTTTTATGCCATCCTCGGTATAAATTGTGACCGAAATGTGTAAATTACATCGATAATGAATACGAGATGAGCACCCTGGCAAGTAATGGGATCCTTCCAGACTTACTTAAGGTATTTTCGGAGTATTTCTTTAATGTATGGCTGTTATGAATTATGTTTTTTCAATTATGTGAGGAGGTGACATGAAATTGAAGGTTTGGTGTTGGAGCCCAAAGGTGTTTTGCATAATTCGTGAGTTCATTTGAAGGACAGTAATAAATTTTCGACTGCTATACAATTGATGTGTACTTTTTTTTTAAGATTGCTAGTTATTTGGTTCACAAATTACAAGTATTCATGTTTAAACCTCTAGCTAATAAGCTAATTGCTTGTGTTAGGTGTGTGCTCACGTCTTATACATCACCCGGACGATCATGAATTTTATATGTTATGTATTAATATAATAAGACATAAACAGATGAAATTTAATGCCTTAATCTAATGATTAATTAATTTTTACTTTTTATATCTGCTTCACCCAATGATTGACTGGTAGATAATGTCTGTGGCATTAAGTCCGCCGATGTGTATAAAGCATGTTGTGCGTAAAATTTTAAATAAATAAATAAAAATAAATAAATAATCGTACAACACAGATTATTTTATATTTACCGCTTGCACTTGTCCTGTTATCTCTAACACTACTAATATTAAATATTTAGGTGTTATATTAGACGACACACTCTCCTTTAAAGAACATATAAATGTTTTAACTAACAGAGTACGCAAATTATTATTTGTTTTCAAAAAATTACGCCTTATTGCTGATCACAAACTCATCATACAGATCTATAAGGCATTGTGTCAGTCTTTAATACAATATTGCATTACTTCATGGGGCGGTAGCGCAAAATCGTTCATGTTAAATATTGAACGAGCACAAAGAGTGCTTTTAAAAGTAGCAACCCGACGACCCTACCGCTTTTCCACACATCTTTTGTAAGAAAATTGTAATGTATTAACTGCCCGACAGCTTTTTATAATGTACACAGAACATAAACAGCACGCAACGCTTACGTATAACATCAACCTTACTAACACTAAAAGACGAAAAGATATTGTCTGTACCACACTTTCTGAATCAAAGTTTGTTTTTATAAATAGATTTTTCGCATTCTTAGGACCTTTTCTTTATAACAAGATAAATAAACGAACAGCTATATATGACCTAAGTTATATAAGATCTAAGCGGATAGTCTGTCAGTACTTACAAACTTTAAATTATGAGGATACTGAAGATTTGTTGATTGTTGTTAAATAAGTAATAACAAGTTCCATGATAATAATTATAATCTTGGCCTATCTTTGCATATATTTATATAGTAAGTATGGTTAATTGTATATAATTTAGTTCCTAGTAGTACCTATACTGTAAGTGCCCTTAACGCCTGTGGCACAGGTTTACCCTAGTACAGGCACCCATTTTATATTACCTATATTAAGTACTTTATGGACTGTATTCATGTTTTACCACTGTAATCAATAAATAAATTATTATTATTATTATTATTACAGATAAAAGGCTAATTAGCGTTATCAGTCGGCCTATTGCAATCCACCACTAATCGAATTGAACTATTTGGATTGTACCAATATAGACTGTACTATGAAGAGGTTTTGGTTTGGCTGTTGGTAAAAATGATAGGATTTCACAAACAGTTTATTTTAAATATGGTGCTAAGAGGGCCTATGGCTGCATATCAGTGCATCTATTTAGGCCTCAAACCAAACATCCAAACACTAACATTTAATATTACCAGAGATTTCGAAACACAAAATAGAGCGGCGAATCCCTTGAGAGTGGCCGCTAATTCGGCCCCGCGTCGGCCGAGGCCGAGGCCGAACATAAATAAAGGCCGAATCGCCACAGTGACCACAAAACCGATAGTTTAAGAATATTCACGCGTATAAATTAAACAGCACTCGCTGCCGCGCAGATTTCCCTAATGGTTGACTGTTGTGTAGGTGATGAAGGTAGTTTTGATACTTTAGTTATACAACTGAAGAGATGGGCAAGCTATCAGTGTTGTTATTCTGCTTTCTATATAAGTTTATTAGAATTTTCCCGCGTCTTTGCTCGCCTTAATGTGGATTTAAGTCGGGCACAGTGCCTAGGTCCTTTTGTGTACCCCTAACAATGTGCATGCGAAATTGCATAATCAGTCAAGTAGTTTAGGCGCGAAAGCGTAACAAACAAACAAATCTATCACATTCGTATTTATACTATCAGTTAGGATTAGGATAAAAATCTGTTAGTTGTGGATGAACGGCTAGCCTACGTAGAATCATGTGATAAAACGTTTATAATTGCATTTACCTTATTAGAAAAAGAAAATATTACTTTTTTGTTAAATGTGTATAGTATTTCTACTGTAGATAGAATTCCATTGGACCTTTTAATCATGTACTCCTTGGGACTGTAAAATGAGTACCACGATTTAACGTGCGAAGATCTTACTTACTATTCCCGTACCTCTAAATACCGCATGATGGCATATTTTCTACCTAGAAAAGTTTTCAACCGGCAGGGATAAGCGCTGCAATAAACTACACCGCAGTGTTTTCTGAAAAATCCTCAAGAAAGGGAATTTTTTGGACAATACTAGTAGTATTGTAGGCACGGATTGACTACACAGTCAATCCGTAAACGTATCTAGGTACACATATACGTTTGATATTGCCGAAGCCCGGATAGTGACTTTCTAGTTGGTCTCATGGTCTAATAGACAAAGAATGTCATTTTAGCAAGGTTGGATATTTACAGTAGATCTTTAATGTAAACAAAGTTTGCATAACACCTAATTTGAGATGTTTGGCTTGTATTTTCTTCGTGCTATTGGAGCTTTTGAATCAATCTACTGGCTTACATATAGGCAACATTTTTTGCATACCATATTTACTTGAACAAAATTCTGATCTGGCGGCTTTGGTATTTTGAGATGCAGAGTTCGATTCAGCTGAAGTAAAATGTTATTTTGTTTTCTTTTAATCGCTTAAATCTTTATAAGAAACACGTAGTATGAACATGTAAGCAAGCGCACCTCTATTAAGTGAGATTTAAAAATATAGCAGATAGGAATAATACATCTCTGCCTACACCTACAAGGATATAGAGACATAAGTCTATGTATGTATGTCCGTATGAACTTTTGTTCGTTAGTCTTCTACGACAAAAAAATGGTTATAAATATCGGTTGATATACTCAGTGTAACGAAGGGTTCGAATTAACAGGATAATGAATTATTTACCTACTACAAAAATCAGTCAATCAAATGTAATGACTCCTAAGGCAATATCCCTGCTGTAATTAAATTTAGTCGTTCGTTACGCCTGACTAGTGATGTTTCTTTTAATGATTTCAACAGGTACCTAATACACACACTGGTATACTAAGTGCAGCTTTAACAAGTGTTTAACCAGCCATCAACAGCTATTTTTTATTGATGGCAAAAGAGCTGGTAGCCCCCCTGATGGTAAGTTGGAACCGTCGTTCATGGACATCGATGTGTTTACTTGACTTCACAGACTCACAAGGCAACACAACTAAAAGCTGTAGACAGCATCACGATAGACCATGAACGATATAAGAAACGCATAGTTTGATGATAAGCAGTTAACGTAGCTTAAATGAAGAAGACGGATGAAAGAGAGCAGAAGAACAAGGAAAAAAAGGGACAGAGGGGTTACATAAAAACTCTGCAAATGCTGTGCGAATGTCAATTTCGCCAAAAACATTGACCTAGCTGATTCCGAGTAGCCAACTAGGAAACCCAATCGATATTTAAAATTCGTTTTAGTTTAATGTCTTGTCAATAAATAAATCTGATTGGATCTTAAAAAAGCAAGAGTATTTAACTTAAAATATTTGGATACACTATTATACGATAAAAATTTTTTTGGTCAATAATATACTCAAACATTGTCATCATTTCATTCATATCATTAAGAAGAACTATTAGCTCAGCCTATAGGCGATTAGAATACTAGTCATTATACCACCGAAAAGCCACCATATTTAAGTATCAATATACTTAAATATGGTGGCTGACAAATGAATACCTACGTATTGACTTAGGTACTCATTTGTTTGAACTTGGTTATTTTGTGGAATCTCCAGAAAGTCACGCGAAGCAGCTGCTGTGCAAAGTATCTGTAGATAGTATATACACAGAAAGTAACAGTGAGCAAAAGAGATCCATCCAATACTAGTAGGAGAGGCACGTTGAACAATTGAACAAGTATCAAGACTGCAAATGGTGGTATAGATGACACGGTACATCCGGGGCGCGGTCGAGCCCGGTAAAGACGAGACGCATGGCCGGCACTAGACGACCTCTATCTAGCTGTTCGCTAGGGACTCTACTACATTGTACTGCCACTATTACGTTTGTGGAATTCTTTTAATGCTAGCTCGAATGTTGTTCTTGAATGTAGTTCAGTTTATTACTTTGACTTTATTTTATTTGTCGAATGTATAACAAATGCTGTGGCAGCTCTGTCGCCCGTCACGTGAAAGAAAAGCTCCAGACATGCATTGCGTAATTCAAACGAGTGGTCAGACTTTTTGCTACATATACAGCACAGCGCTTTTATAAGGAAGCTTTAAAAGCCTACTAACTAAATTTGATTGTCTTCTTCTTTTCTTCTTCTTTTCGTGTGGTTAGTGGCCAACCTGTTGTCAAGAGTTGTTCAAGTCGATCGTAGGCCTCTGACATGGCTTAACGATTGCTGTCAATTTGGCAACAACCGGGACCGACATTTTACGTGCCCTCCGAAGCACGGAGACGCTCAGATGAAATACCACTAAGCGGTTACCCATCTATAGACTGATCGCATCCAACGTTGCTTAATCTCGCTAATCGTTTACCGATCAGTGAGTGCAACTGGCTATGAGCGCCTCAGCTTTGACTGCGATGAGCAGAGTTACCAGGGTTTTTTAAGAAGCTGACAGAATGAAATGTTCTATTTTTCGGTAGTTCGTACTGACAGCCCCGATGCTCCAACAGATTGTGAACTGTTTGTGGCTATAGTAACAACTTCCCATCAGACAAGACATAAGATTGTTTGGTACTTTGGCTGTGTAAATAAAAATATTTTCCGCATTACACATTTTACAAAAATAATAATTAAACTACCTACTATATATCTGGTTTTAACGACAGCCATAAAAGACATTATTTCTAATTAATAAATGCATTCAATAACCGAAAAAATATTAAAACAACCCTCTAATAGCTAACGGTCTAACACACCGTCTTCCATTTACGAAATTGAGTGAATTATGCGTCCCTAAACACCGCGAGAGACATTAAAAAAACGCCCACCAACTTTTAATATTCTAATAAGACTTTGATTTAATTTCCTTTTATCATTATTTATGTAAGGATCCGCGTAAAAAGGCGATAAGTCTGTGTTATTATTATTTTTTCCGTCGTGGATTTTTTTGTTCCCCTTCGATATTGACCCCTTTGCGTTCAGAGGGTTGTGAGCGCCACAGAATAGAAACTGCAACTCAGAGTAATTGATATACTGCATATTTAACAATTGATTTGTTTCTCTATAATTTTGCTATGACTTCAATGTATGCTAAATATAAATAAAACTTTATTGATTTAAGAATAAGGTTTAATATGGCAAAACGCAAAGTTTTCTCAATATTTTCTGGTGACAACCGTAACAAGGGTTTTAACAACTTGTTGATCGGTTTTGTTCGGTTTGTGTCCGGTTTTTTGTGCGGCTGTCAACTAACAATCGCTTTGTTGTGAATTGGAGGTTTCAGTCACAAAGCTTTGTAGGGAAATACAAGGGAAATGAAGGGTGCTGGCCCTTCAGGAAATGGCTTGTATAAAAAGGTTGTAACGAAATGATCAATGGTATTGTAAATATATTAGCTGCTGTTTCTTTTAGTAGTACTTTTCTTTTGAAAGAAATATATAGAAGACACATTAAAGATATTAATATGTGTTTAAAGCAATGAAATGCTTTTTAAAGCTGCTGTATAGAAAGAAAGAGAGAAAGTAAGAAAAGTAATTTATTAGACACACCAATAAAAACACAACATATCAACATGGTAACAATACAATTGTTTACTATTTCTAAAAATTACTAAAATTAAAACAAAAAAAGAAGAAAACAAAACAAGAAGAAAAAAATTTTTTTTTTTATGTTTTGCATTATGTCCAAAGGTTTCCAGCTTAGACTTTGCCAAGGATGACCGCAGCGCTGTTTTTCAGCCGAAACCCAAGGGCTAGTCACGGACGATTATTCGGCATACAGTTTATAAACATACTTAATAGTTAGAGTAAATATAATAGATATAATGTACAATAGACAAGCAATTACATATATAGAATTACGTAGAATTGAAGATCATATTAAAACATGGATAAAATATATATATGCATAGATATAAAATAAGCATAAATATATCTAGAAACGTAATATAAACAATTAAGTGCTGGATTTTTGTTCAGATCTTTTTATTTTTATTCTTATTGTTCTATCAGATTATCGTTTGTCGGTGAGTTGTAGTGTGAAACTCTTGATATATTTTTCGGTGTTAACTTAAATAAGCGTCCCAATAATATCGCAAGTACTTTCAGCACCTAATGCGATGCTTCCGTTCAAGCCAATTTGTGAAGCGTGTCTATTTCGCAGTTAGATCATCCTACAGACACATCGCCCACAAAAAATCTGATAATTGGAAATGACACAGTATGTCGCATAAAACAAGGAATTATATAAATCATGTAATGAACAAAAGGAGACGGATACGCTTCCATACATTCTTGGGCCTGGATGTAAAAGGATGAAAGTTAAATGAATTTAGAGCTTATATATTATGAAACCATCTCTGAAAATTCTGCGGATTTTGGCAATCTGAGAGCAGAGCTATAAGAGATTTAATAAAAGTGAGGTTATGCAACAAGTTGACAACAATCTATACTAAACAGCTGATTTTTGAGCTGCGCTTGCTACTTTCTTTTACTAGACAGCTATTTACTATATAAATTGTAGTATTTATTGTATTGTATTGAGTGGGAGGATATTAGAAAACTCACAAATAGATTAAAATATAGGGAAGACAAGGATGTGATGTTTAAAAATAAAAGTCACATTTTTAATAATAATTATCTTTTATTCATCTTCAATTATAATCAGAATATCATCTAAGAAGTGCGCAGGTGGTAGATGGCTGACTCATGATGCAAGAGAACGCCCACAGCGGAGACATATACTACGGTGGCCAAGTTGTTGTAGTTCATCAACGGATGGTTGTTGAGCCAAATCCCAACAAGCTTGGCAAATATAGTCACTGCTGTTTAACTGAAAGATGAGAAAAGAATTTAAATAAAAAAATTATGATTACTGCGAAATATACAGTCAGTTTAGGTTTTTAGTTGTTTTTACATGTAAATAATCTTCATATGACTATTATAATATGTTTAAGTATCTATACTTTATTTGTAAGTATAATGCAGGGGCCACACTTAGGTTTAATGCTGATAATTATTAACGTGTTTGGGAACACTTATTAACAAGCAGAGTCAACTATTGTAGCAACAAGCATGATTTTTTTACAGTAGGTAGGTTTCTTTTATAATGAAGCCGCCACTAAGAAAGGATTTATGGAAAATCAACCTCTCAAAATCGATGTCTAGTAGGTATCCAATAACGCGTTAAAAAACGACATTAAGAATTAGTGTTGCTCCCGCATAATGATTATGGAAAACATAGGAAGGAACCTATAGTGAGAGACGCTGGGTAGCCAACAAACAAAAGGTTGTGCTTACAGGTTCTGGTGCACGCCATTGACGAATCACTGACAGTGTCGTTTCATCATCTAAAGCTCGTCGCCCCAGTGTATTACAGCGACTAGTCGCTATACCACAATTCACACAGCGATCCATGGTGTCAATATCCAATCGATAAGCAGGATGTTAAATCCAAAATAACGAGCCAAATTCAGACGAGTAAACGAGTTTATCCGTGTCCGTTAAGATAGCAAGGGTCGTACAAGTTAAGCAAGATCAGAAGTCCGTAAAAAGAAAGCACTGGTTGGGGAATATATATAAAAAAACTGGAAACACACTCAAAACGCACACGCAGTAAACGATACGAGACGAGTGATCATAGATTGAGAGTCAGGTAGCTGTCACTGTTAGCACAGATTAAAAATACAGTTGACAAACACAGGTAATAAATCGATCTGTAAACGAGAATCAATTTACAGATTTATTTTCATCAAGTTAGTATTTCGATATTTTTAACTGTTGACATTTTGTTAATTATTGTTAAATACCTTTACTTTGATTGAATCAATCATCTGGTGCAATTGATTTTATGTTTTTTTATTTAATACATTCACATTAATCGATTATAGTAATCGATATCCTATTTTTTTAGTGACAAACTTATTTTTAAGATTTCTCGTCTTCCAGATTGTGAATTAAGCTAATTTTTTATATTTTACAATAGAAAAATACAACGCTTTTTTTAAACCATATCTTAACTTAAAGCAGTCAGGCCCAGAAATCCCCGTCTCCTTTGCTAATAATGCAGGCTAAAAAAAATATTATAAGGTTATTCACAATAAGATCATTATTTGGTAGACTTAACATGTAATTGCTTTAAAGACGCACGCATCTACGTGTCAGTGCATTTATTTATATGAATTATATTGTTTAACAAACATGATATATGCTCACGATCTACAGATAACCGAAGAGGTAGGCAGAGTGTAACACAGCCTTATTTTGCATGCAATGCTTTTAGGTCTCACGTAGAAGGCGCGAGCTTATTGTTGTTTATTGGATACATTTGCAACATGGCGGCATATGCCACCAGATCATTTCATAGACATAATCTTGTAAATCATAAAACCTACTAAGAACTGGCAAAAAGAAAACTCAATTAAACTTTGCCTGATTTTGGAAATCGGCTCCGAGGCCAGCTGTCTCATTCATTACTTCTGTACCACTGAATCAGTCTTTTATTGCTGATCTGACAATATTTATCCATAACATTCTAATCTTAGCAGCAGAGACATTAAAAGACGAAAGACAAAACATTTTAAAACATTCCAAACGGTAACCGCGTAATAACAGAATCTACCTAATCTAATGATGTTTACAAAAACAAACATCAATTTTTTCGTAATCAATTAGCCGTTTTAATTTAAAACGTCCCAAGGTCCCCTTAATCCGGATTAGACACGGCATTACGACGTTTTGGAAGACATTGCGTCATAACTGCAACTGTCCTGGACGCATTATTGGGTAAGATAACTTAGAAAAGTATTGGAGTCGATGTGATAAGTGGATAGCGTGTTATGATGATGAATATAAGAAACATGAAAAAGAAAATATTGTTATGAGTGTATCAAAAAAATTAAAGTTTTGAAACCGTTTGTCAATCTTTTATATGCACACTTATATAAAAAACATGCGGGGCAGTCTTTGGGGACTGCCGATAGAAGTGAAAACTAAGTAACTAGCGTGCGGTGACGTAGACGCAAGTTTCACGCTTTTTGTTCACCCAAAAAGTACACATATATACACAGTATACATATAGCTCATGGAAAGCGTTCGGTGACGATGACGCGAGTTCCATGATTTTTGTTCACCCAAAAAGAGCTCAACGTGCCTAAAGAAGTTTTCATTTCAGTAAATATCAGTACATAAAAAAATTGTATACATAAGTATCTATGTATAGGTATATTCCAATTAACCGCAAAATATCTCAAGGTTAAACGTGCGACCATAAACGGATCGCACCAAATATCATTTATTTTTATATCTAACATTTCTTTTTTTAATTTCTTCTTTTAATTTTTGCCGTGACTAAGCCGCATTAAAAAGTTAATCCTCTAATAAAATTTTTGTAGGAGATGGACTCTCCTGCAAAAATGAATACATAAAATTAACTTAAAATGGAGGTCTTCTAGAAAAATCGATTAATACAAGATGTCCCAAAAGAAAGCTTCCTGCGTGAATGTAACTCTCGAATGCGAGAGACGCGGGGGCGATGTCTATCGGTAGCCATGCTCTTAGGGCACAGTATCTCACAAATATTAATACTTTTGTGAAATTCAAGTGATGGTGCACTAAAGTACCAGAGTACTAAGTACTAGAGTACCAGTTAGTCGTAATATCTCATAACTTGTACCACATCTAAATCCGATAGCTCACAAGGGTGATACCCTAATGCGTTTGCGTAATGTTCGTCATTAAAACATTTATAACGAGTCGGTGAATACCACCCTTAAATGACGATACTGCTTTTTTCCTTACTCCAACTGAAATAAATGTCTGTAGACTACACGGACGGTGTAGTGGTTTATGTGGTCGCCTCACCACTGCTACTGCGATGAGTGTTGTAGGTTCGAATCCCGCACGGGACAAAAAAATTGTGATTCCATAAATAGTTGTTCCGAGTCTGGGTGTTCTTTGTGTCCGTTGTTGGAATGTTTGTAACGTCCCTCGCGACACAGAAAATATTTCTGGTGCGGGCGTTGTCTTTTTATAAAAAAAAGATAGCTTGTTAGTTGGTGTAGAAGTAGAAGTTGCAGAAGCAATGCATTCCCCCAAGTAAAAAAGCAGAAGTTGCCATTTATGTTAGTGGTCGACCGTCATATACCTAGTTGCAATTCCAGGTGTTTAAAATGTTATTGGTTTCTTTTAATAAGAAATGTCCAGTAGCGGCACGAAGTCACAGTCTAATACCTATAGGATTGCCAATTTATTCATAGGTCGCAAAGTAACATTTATAAACATCAATATCGTAGCTCCGAATTACAAAATAACAATAGAAAAGAAAAGTAAGCGATACTAAAACCATCTACCAGCTATCAATAAACCCGAACCCATTTTTTTCGAACTGAAACCAACAGCTTTCTCCCAATAACAAAGTAGTATTTTAAACACATTTTCCTCCAAAACCTTTTAACGAAAACGTCGTCATCTCTCACACGAATGACTAAACAGTTGTCATGGAAATTAAATTAGTTAACGGCATAGTTAATGAGGCTGGGTGTCGAACCCATAGTCGTCTAGAGTACTCGAAATGTCGCGAGCGAGTGCCGCGAAATAAATGACTGCAGTGACTTGGGCTTTTGCTAATTGACAAGCTTAAAGAGTAAGGATTGTGTTACAGAGGTTAATGTGCTTTATATTTTTGAAGTAGCTTTAAGTGTGATGCTGTGGTAAGCTAATGATTAAGGTGTTGCATTAAGGCAAACCTGGTCATGGCCAATCTTTAGTCATGCTAAGACGGACATAAACTCATTCCTAGGGATTTAGTTGGATGCTTATAGAAGAGGTTATTAAGAATACTAATAATTTGTCATCTAAAATGCTACTAATCTGTTATTAAATAATGGACCACGTTTCAAGATGGTACGAGATAGTAATAATGTCCTCCAGGCCGAATTTTGGTCAAGGCGGCCAGTCTTAACGGAGACTAGCCATCTGCGCAGAAGATATTATAGTGCACAAGTGTGTGCGCAAACACTAGTGCACTCTCTTTTCCCTAACTCTCATGATCCGATGGGACTGTAATCCGACACGACCGGAGAGAGATCAGGCGCAGAACAGGTTTTACGTGCATTCCGAGGCACAGAGGTGTCTAACATCGCCAACTTCCTAACTTCGGGCTGCTATTAAAATTTCTTAACAGAAAACCCAATAATTTTTTGTTGGCTCGACCCGGGATTCGATCTCGAGATCCCATGCACACCAGTCGCATTCACTACCGCTGCACGACGGAGGCAGTAACAGATAGCTAAGGTTATGTAACCGTGTTGACTAGTTCGCTCAAAGATAATTTTGTTTTTAAAAATGTGGCTATAGGATTAAAAATGGAAAAGAAACCAAAGGAAGACCTCCGATAACTAATTTATATCAAAGGTTTTATATAAAACAGTGTTTAGATATTTACGTACATCTAAAAGGTTATAGCTTTCAAGAGCAAACAGCATGTGCTGGATGCAGCCTTAACAAAAATTTCGCGTCTCCTACAGTAACGACGCGAGTCTCTTAAAAGGCATTGCTTAAACTATAAATTTTCACGCTGTCGTACCATTGAACACACCGTCATTGTTTGGGGTGATAATTTGTTGCAAACTTGAGGCTTAGAATTGCTCTTTGCGCACGTTTAGAAGGCGCTAAGTACATATAAGAAACTTGCGTAAAGGATATAAGACACAGATTTGGTTGTAACCTAGTATTGGATGATGACACTTTCTTTTTAACTGTAGAAATTATAATTAGGTTAACGAGTTTTTACGACGCTTAGATTAAATAAAATGTACATTATTTACGTTAATAGTCAAGATGAGTGTCTTTTTTGCGTTTGTTATTTCTGACTCGTTCGATTGCTGATTGGGCGGGGATGGTTATCAAACAGGATTTGTTCTAAGTAATTGTAATAAAATTTTGAGAGCTGTTTTAATTTGGAGCTAAATAAAACGTTTATACCATTACGTCGACCTTTTCTTGGCTTAGTTCTAAACATGTTTGGCATAATATATGTTTGCCTAATATTACGTGAAGTAACTGGTGTACCTTTACTACCTAATTTTACATTAATGCATCAAATAACTGTTATTTGATGTTTTAATATTATATTACGAATAATCAAAAACTAAAATTATTGCAGCCGTAGTCATTTGAGTGGTAGAGCCACCGTTGACCAAGGCGTAACAGTTACGTGATTAACTCTGTGACTGCGTTTGCCTCTGTTTACTTTACAGTCTTTGCATGTATCCAAGAAAAATAACGACCATAATTGAGATTAGTCAACAAATATCAATATTCACGTAAATCAGTAAAAAGAAACTACAAACAAGATGCACTGAAACTGAAACCCTCATCGGTTAACCTCGAATCCGTTCCACATGCGCGTGGACACATAACCTCGGCGAGATCGCGTGCTGGAGCGCGCGCACAGATTGCGCAAGCGGCGCACTGCTTCGCTGAGCAAGCAGGCCGCGCCTGAATCACTTCCTCTGTGTGTACATACGTCCTCGCCGCGCAAATGATCCACTCCTCTTGGGTCTTCATTTTATTTTTATTTATTGGGACATTAAACAGTTACGTGCTATGTCATAATATAACTAAAATACAGGGTTTGGGCACAATGATCAAATGATTTAACTATAATGTACTATTGTAATGGTTGAATGTAATTGGGCCATTTTAGATTTAAGACCATACTCTGTACACCTACATTCTGGCAAATAAATGACTTTGACTTTGACTTTGACTATACTTTAAGTTGTTTGCCCGCATAGCTCAGCTTGGTGGGTCATGATATCGCGAAATCATTAACAAATTATTGAAATTGCGGTAAATAAGTACAACAAAACTCAGAACGACAATCGAAAGAAAGCATCTATGTAACACGCTTTACGCAGTTAATTCAAAGTCTAAGTCAAAAATCTTAATTTCCATCTTCTTCTTCTTTTCGTGTGGTTAGTGGCCAACCTATTGTCAAGAGTTTTCAAGCCGCCTGTAGGCCTCTGACATGGCTTAACGACTGCTGTCAATTTAGCAACAACCAGGACCGACCTTTTACGTGCCTTCCGAAGCACGGAGACGCTCAGATGAAATACCACTAAGGGGTCACCCATTTATAGACTGACCGCACCCAACGTTTATATTCCATAAACATGATTTATAAATACTTAGACGCAATAATATTATAATAAATTAAAAAAGAAATAACAATTGACATGGAAAACTAAAGCCAGTTCGAGAAGTAGAGTTCTCATGAGAAAAAAAGGAAGAAGCTCATGGCTATTCTATTTCACTTAATATTTGACGAAGTCTTCAAGAAGACAAGCTTGCTAATTGCTTGCTTTTTAAGAACTAAAACTAAGCACTACTACTTCTTGAGTTGATAAGCACCTCAGCCTATTATGTGAATTTGATTGATTAAATGAATTTCTAGGAATACAGTTATTTATGGCTACTATGTTAAGTGAATAATAATATCAAACAGTACATTTAAAGAAAGACGAAACCCAAAAATATATTTTACCAAAACATACATATATTAAAACTGTATCAACTAGCGCAATTTCGATATACACATATGACATATTAAAGTAAAGGAATAAAATATCGTTTAAAATCAGTACAAGTGAGACTACTCAGTACTCTTAGTTATTTCGAGTATATTCTTCAAACGTCACCTCAATCGCTGAGCTGGATATTATAAACAGACATATGTCTGTTTGTAATATCCAGCTTAAAGCGTAAAAGTACAAAGGAATACAAAGAGCAAAAACTGTCTCACTTTTATTGTTACCAGTACTAAGAAGAACAAACCAAGATCGCGACGAAATCCGCGATGTATCATTGCTTTTACTTGTAGCATCCGCAGGAGTGCTACACGGTTCGACTCCCGCACATCGAATTACTTAATAAATTACCGTACTTCTAACATACCGTTAATTACAGCATCTTACTTACAACCTTATTGTATAAAGAATACGGTTCAATATATCTTAAAGTGGTATGTAAAGTAACTTAGGCGGATTGTCCTGTCATTATATTTGGAGGTCTGATGGCAAAGGATGCGATTTCATCGTTTTTGTTACTTATAATTTTGTAATAGACGATATACTTGTGTGATATTATAGTATTTCCTTTTGTACTAGCGGTTTTTGTCAGGGCTTCTAGCTCGCGGTATTGTAGATCTATTTACAGAATATTAGCCACTTTTATCGTGTTATACAGTCTTGTTAGATACGTGGTATAAATATACGTTTATGTTTGCAGTTACTCGTGCTATATTACAAGTTTGATTAAAATCGTTCAAAAGTTACACGAATATTCGCACTAAGAATTATTTATTATCTTTCATTACATATTTTACTATGTAGGAGATAGAGAATACTAATATATTCCCTTTATAGAAGTTTCAATTTAGCTATGAGCTGTTATTTTTTTATTGACTGTTTGATATGTAGATCAATTAGTTCGACATATCGAACAGTCTGAACCAAAATCTCTGTACTAGTAAGCCAGTAGTAGTAATAAGTCCATTGTTATTAAATAGAGCGAAAGCAAATTCTTCTATGAGGATCTCTCTTCTACAGATAAACACAGCCAAAGAAGGCTGTGTTGTGTCCCTTCATTATATAGGTAATCAGAGTTGCATTATGATTAGCTGTGTGGTCAGAATTGGGACTATGTCTTCTATTGGCCGCACATAATCTTTCGTTTTACATAATGATTGCGCAGTAGTTGTATAAGTAAACAATAGTTTATTTCCGTCGTGAATCAGTAGATAAGGAAAGGGAGGCGGCTGCGGAATCTTCACTTTAAACTTAGTTCGTTTAATCTGAAGCAAAGTAGGATAAGTAGAGAAGTATCGCTACCCTACCGAAAATTGTGTTCAAACAACCTTGTATATCGTTCCTGCAAGGAGTATAGTATCCAATGTAGTAATGGTGCCGTGAGGCACACTATTACCTAGCGAGCCTGGATACTTTACTCACGTAGAGGAGTCTATGATGTTCACTCATTGCGTAGCACAGGGCTCTTTTTTAAGGTAGCTCCATTTGTAGGTAAACGTAAACGTACTAAAGTATCTGAGGTCCAAATAAACATAGTGTTTTTTTTTACTCTGGTAGTATGTACCTACCGCTTTTATTGACAATTACTTTATTTAGTCAGAAGTATGGTGGATGTAGTATTTTCACGTAGATCTGAAGGTTTACTTCGGATACTGGGCATAACCCTATTTGTAATTGAAACCTTAATAAGATGTTATTCTTAGCAAGATTAAAATGTTATTCAGATATTGATGAACAACTAACAGGATGCGAAAAACGTGACTCTAATAAGAACGATTATAGTACCTATTTTCTGATCATAATCACGCACCAATGATACAGATTAGTCATAATCTTAAATATTCTTTGTTCATTTATAACCAAGTCAAGGATCGTCCATCCTGCTTTGTACGATACTAACGCTCTAATTGTCATGTGTTACAATCATACAATATTTTTAAATTAGCCGCCATTTTGTAAAACCAGTGTTGTACATCCAAATTATGATTTAATTATCATAATTGTGTTCTTAATGGACTTTTAGGCGAGGATTTTTAATTAATTGTTGTTTTTGATGTGATCTCACGTTACGTATTTATGCATGTTTTTGAATTTTGGATTAAGATGGCGATCGGTAATTAGTTTTTCTAAATGTGAACTTAGTTTGGTTGAAATACAGTGGCTTACAGATGGATTCCGACAAATTTTGCTAATTATAAACTCATTTTTACATGACACAATTGACTTATCAAGATGCTGCTCTAAGCAGATATCGATTGCTACACTGCCGGTCAAAAGTTTGAGACCACCTACATCAAAGTTGCAAATGGATGTAAAACTCAAAATAAAAAGCTAAACATGAAAGGATTTATTGTGATATTTATTAAGTATGGCAAATGCAATTAAATATAAATAAAAAATATTAAATATTTCGACAATTTAACTTAAAATATATGTTGACAAGCTAAACAGCTTTTTCATCAAAAAACCCTCCCTTGCATTGAATCACTTTGTTGACAAGTCTTGGCATGCGGGCAATCAATTTGTCGATTGTTTCTTGTGAAATATTGTTCCAGCTTTCTTGCAATGCTCTCCACAAATCTTCTTGTGAGCTGGGACAACAACTGCGCACGTTTCTGTCCAGCTCTTCCCACAAAAGTTCTATAGGGTTAAGGTCGGGGCTCTGAGCGGGCCACACCATGTTTTTAACACCCCTTCTGCTTCTTTTGTATCTAAATAACCCCGGCATAATTTGGAGCTGTGTTTAGGGTCGTCGTCTTGTTGGAAAATAAAGCCATCTCCAACTAGCCGAAGTCCCGATGGTACAGCATTACACTCCAATATTGCTTTGTACTGCTCGTTTTTCATAATTCCTTCGACTCGTACCAAATCTCCAGTTCCACGGCTCGAGAAACAACCCCAAACCATAACGGAACCACCGCCATGCTTCACTGTGGGCAGGACACAGTCTGGCATCATCTTTTCCTCGGCACTCCGCCGAACAAAAACACGTCTTTTGCTCCCAAACACTTCAAATTTGGACTCATCTGTCCAAAGAACTCTTTTGAAGTCTTCTTCACTCCAGTCTCGATGGGTAAGGGCCCACTGCATTCTCTTCTTTTTGTTTTGTGGCCTTAAGAGAGGTTTTTGCACTGCTACGCGACCAAATAACTTAGCGTCTCTTAGTCTTCTTTTCACTGTGGTCAATGACACAGGTGTAGACCGGGATTTGTTCACTTCAGCGCGGATTTCTGGTGCTGTCAGGCGTCTATTCCGCTTGCTTGTTACCACGATGTACTTATCCTCGCTAGAAGTGGTAGCTCTCGGCCTTCCCGACCGCGAACGATCTTGATTATTGCCAGTCTCCTTGTATCGGGTTATTGTGTTATGAACACAAATTCTTTGACAACTTGAGCTGAGTAGCAATCGCACGTTCAGATTTGCTTTCGTTGTGTAAAGCAATGATGACAGCACGAGTTTCACCGCTAATTTGGCGTACTTTTCCCATAATGAGATGTCTTCACTGTAAGAACGACGAGCTCGGACTAACCAAGATTAAGAAATATTTACTCCATGGAAACTCAGGTGTTCACAGTGTTTTAGGAAGTTAAAATTTCCTAAAATTCTGTTAACACAAAACAAAGCCCAAATAATGAATAATAGTCAGGTAACAATAATATTACAATGACTTTAGCGCGCGGTCCGCACGCGGCGCCCATTGATGTTTCTAGACAAAAGACCTTTGTACGATGATTACATAAAAATAAATAGAAATAATGACTTCGAAAAATAGTTAAATATCCATTGTATATGCAGGTGTTCAAATTAATTGTTTATCATATGTATTTTTAACAAATTTTATTGTGAAACAATATTTTAACTTGTGGTCTCAAACTTTTGGCCGGTAGGGTATATATTTATAAATCTATGGATGGTTGACGAACTAGCTAGGCAGGCGTAGTAGAAATTTTACTGCTGAACTTAGCTACTGTAGTAGATTGCCTACCACTAAGTACACTAATGATTTTCTATAAATAATTATTATACAATATTCATTATGCGAAAAAGCTTAAATTAATACTTTTTTTTTTTCGTGTAATATAAAGGTGGATTTTGAATTTTGAACCACAAAGTCGTAACAGTCACCTAATTTACCAATAATTCAAGCAATTAGCGCTTAGATAACAAAATGCCAAGCTAAATATTACTATAAAAGAACCACTGTGATTTACTGTAAGACACCGGCTGGCACACGAAAAAAAGTGTCGTTTTTATATTGTCATTCTTATTTAATTTACACATCATGTCAGCAAGTAATAAAACCCAAAACATATTCAATTAAAACCTCACAAATAAAAAGTCTGAATCTTTATTAACCAGTCGACAACAAGCGGATAAAGCAATCATTCACTTTCAGTATTTCGCATCCTTCGACGTTTCAAAGAAACAAGATAATAAACATGTACAAAGGAAATGTCGATTAATGACAAACTACACGATACTTCTTGAAAAAAAGAAGATTTTAATAACTTCCGGCGACCGGATGTGAGGTCTGAAAACACGCAGGCGTGCTTAACTGTCCGTGGTCAACGAAAGTGTTATGTATCGGCACTCGCCTGTTTATTGAACGGCAATAGATCACTCATGTTGTATTAAACTCATGTTCTCGCTTTTTACTTTTTATTATACAGCGTTTGATATTTAAAAATATTTTGGACGATACGCAGGAAACCATAGAGCGTCATGAATACAAACCTTTATGACTTCTTTACTTCTTTTTCTAGGTAACAAAAAGATAATTAAAACAAAGTATGGCCCGTGTTGGAATGGTCCCTATTTCGTAATTAAAATCGGACATGTACATTATTTAATCTAAGTGATCAGATCTACAACACTCGGTGTATTGACAGTGACGAGATGTCTACTTAATTTTAGCGTTTATATACGCTGAATAAATGTACAATTAACGTAGCCCCGTGTGGGGATCGAAACCAGAATATTCAGCGCCTCACTAAAACCATTGCACATCTGAAACAATATCGCCAAATGATGTTTACTTTAGATAGAAAATGAGAAATCATTTAGCACTCAAACTGGCTCTCTTTATCATCATCTCAGCCGAAAGACGTCCACTGCTGGACATATGATAGGCCTCCTCCAATGTTTTCCTCACAGACCGGTCTTGGGCCGTCCACAATCCACATCCAACCGCTTCCCGCAGCCCTTGCCAGTTCGTCGGTCCACCTTTTTACCTTTCCCTGCTGCATCTTCCGGTGCGTGGCCGCCTCTCCAGAACCTTTCTCGCCATCTTACATGCAAGCATATGTAACATATAATACAGACACAAGTTTTCATGAAACAAAAATATCTTACCTATGTGTACTATACACATATCAACAAATAAAAACACTCACCTTTTGAAATGCTACATACGTAAACGGATTTAATGAAGCCATCTAAATCGCCATAAAATGTTTAATATAAAGAATTCGTACTTTAACCAACGGCTTGCGTCACGTGCCACAAAAAGTATACAGTACGTCGGCATGTGTCTATAATTTTGTTAGCAAGTGTACAGGGCGATACTTCGGTAGTGTACAGTGTCGTGTGCAAGTGTAGCCAAAAATATTTTTAATCTAAACAAAATACGCCGCTCTTCAAAATAAATATGTCGGCGTGAGTTAAGGAGTGTGCTCATTATTCTCGTTGGTAGTGTAGATATAATCACGCTTGTTTTTCGTGAGCTTGGCAGAGATGTGCCACAATGCCACGTAATTTTAGACGAGTGTTTTGCCGTACATCGGATGTACCTACTTCTAGACACCACGTGGCTATTGAGACTGCTTAGCAAAATAATACAATAACTTTACTATATCCAGATATTGGCATGAAAACCCACACGATCGGTCACAAATATTTGATCGATGGTTATTAGCGTAAACTTTTGCTATACAGGGTGTCCGGTAATTAATGGATAACCTTGAAATGTCTTATAGTAGAACTGAAGGCCGTTCAGAAAAAATGAAAGAAACAAAAAGAAGATTATATACATATATTTAAAAGTGCAAGCTATATTAGCATAGCATACTTTTGACTGTCTATCTATTAGCATAATTAGTGTTTAATAATAAAACAACAAAAAACCGATGGATTTCATTCATTTATGGTCGTAGTATACAAGAAAGTTATACATGGTAATTTAAAAAAAACAAATATCTCAGGTAGTAGTTAGGATAGATGTTTTTCAGTTCCACTATAAGACATTTCCAGGTTATCCATTAATTACCGGACACCCTGTAGAAGTCAGGGGATCAAGGGTAGCAAAAACAAAAATATCTGTGTTTTAATTGTCTTACATACTCACTAATCCATATTTTCAAATACAATATTTTAAGAATACGGTTTACTACATACAAAATATGGAAAGTTCGTCTGAAAGCTAATAACAGCTTTAAGATGAACTTTAGATATTTTGTTAGAACTTTTAGTTTTGAAAATGCATAACAGATGGCGCTAGTATGGAGTTCTACCTCGTTTTTACCGAGTTTCGCTTTTGTTCAGGTAAAACAATTATTATTTATAAAAAATATCAAAACAAATCAAGATTTTATTCAACCTTGTGAATCGCAGAAGTACAATATTAGCATTTGTAATTAATACGCCATTATGAATAAAAAAATATAAAATGGTACCTAATATTGTGATAGGTAGAAATCCAATTACCATTAAAATTATTAATATTAATGAGATATCATACAATAAATATTACGTGGTGGTAAATTAAAGAAAAATAAATCATGAATTAAAATATATACATTACATAAAGGGTTATCTATATAAGTATTGTTTGAAAGCAGTGTAGCTATGGTATGGCCTGCGGTGTACAGTTCAATTGCCGGGTCGTGTAATGCAAAGATAGTCTTTGTAGCACCACGGATTCTGGAAATAAGCCCGTTAGTGAACATAGGCTTGCTGTCTATAGGGCTGAGTAGTTCTTCGGAGAACGTGAATCACACTATGCAACATATATCTGGTTCTGCTAGACAGAATTAGATGAAACTTAGCATACCTACTAGCTAAGCCCCAAGCTATGAAATTGTGTACTACATTAAATAATAATAATAAATCATTTATTGCCAAGAAAAAATTGTGTGTATACAGTAGACAAAAACCATCCACACTAGGCTAAGCCTGTCTCGTGGAAGGTTTTACAAGAGGATTAACAAAATTTAAAATTGGTACACACACTTAGTAGGTACTTATAATCTAAACACAGTTAATTCAGTTACAGTAATAAAAGTAAATTGAACATTGAACAATGTTCTGTAGTTCTTGCGTGATGCTGAAATTATTTCAGATTCAGGCATCTCTTATAAGTTTATAACCTACACAATTCTTTTTTGAAATATAATA
The DNA here is from genome assembly GCA_963675205.1 of Catocala nupta. NCBI lineage: Eukaryota > Metazoa > Arthropoda > Insecta > Lepidoptera > Erebidae > Catocala > Catocala nupta. The sequence goes on along the minus strand of OY776092.1, from coordinate 21,770,728 downwards.
CCGGTCTATACCTGACAATATTTTTTTAAAAATATATAGCTATATAATGAAGTACAGGTATATATATGTTACACTTCTAGATATACATTAAAGAGTAAAGATTAGATTTTTTTGAGTTCGGAAAAACTCTTATACAATAGCTTTGCCCGTCTGTCTGTAATACAACTTTCAACTCAAGAACCGTAAGAGCTAGAGACTCGCGGTCTCCTTTCGACTCAGCATAGCCGATATACTATTATTATGACCTTTGACCTCCGGCCTCAAGGTCACGTGATACCATTTTATTCAACTCTAAGTTTTACGGCAATTCATTGCCGTTTCTCACTTGTTATTTGTTTATTTGTAAGGATTTAACTCAAAAACTACACATACGATTTTGAAATTGTTTCATCAGTAGAAAGCTATGTTATCACCGAGTAACATAAGCTTTAATTTATTAAAAAAGAAAAGTACTGTTACTAACATACCTATCCTACTTTTATGCAAACGAAGCCGCGGGCAAGAACTAATCTCTTAATATCTTGATAGTAGTCTTATATAATATGGATAGATTCTTTGAGTGGAACTTAAAGTGTTATATTATACACCCATTTACTTGTAGTCGACATAAGCGTCAGTCATCTGTGCATTTCTTAAAACGAAATGATATAGTAAAAATAATAGTTTACATAATAATTACTATCCGCAAGTGTGAAGTAGTCTTAAGTCGATATAAAAATCAACGTTGACCAGAGGCGATCACTTAGGACAAAAAGAGAGCGTGTTTATGTTACGTACCGCGAAACGGAGAGTATAATATGGGTGACTGTATCATACTGCAAGTTTTAAGATAGTAGCGGTTTTTAATAATTAGAGTTTATTTTCTGGAGATTAGATACTTAGAACAATATAATAATAATAATATATTTATTTTCGTATAAATTCTTAGTTTTACAATTGCATCTTAACAATAACATAAAGTGCACTTATAGATATTATGAGAGCTCTGTTCAATATTCCATCGTACATAAGCAATAAATATGTGAACCTAGATTTGAAACTGCGAACAGTAAAGGAAGAAATTGAGTCATACAGCAAGAATTATTAAACCAGACTAAACAAAACAAGCAGTCTAAGATTCTCTCACCTCAAGAGCAAGTATACCTGATCTAGCAATAAGATTTGAAAATCGAAGATGAGAATGGCATCACTGGGTGCACAACTCAGCTAAAGATATATACTGATGAAAATCTGACAACATATTAGATTATTGTTTTAAGAAAACAGTTACTAAGTAGCAGTAAGATATTTTATGCTCCTAGTTTGCAGGATAGGAGGACAATGACACATGTTTGATGCAGGATTTGAAGAAGCGAAATAAACGTGTATACAAATACAAATGAGAAACACGTTGCATTATCTAAGATTTTTTATTATTCATTCAAATAAAATACTCGTGAGCGATTTAAAATAGTATGCTGTAGCGCTGGCGCTCGTATCCACGTAGGTACTATCCACCACGTTAGAGCCAGACACCATTTCTAGTTAGTTAGTTAGTGCTAAGTTTCTATATAACATACATATAAATTCATTTTACTAAAGTCAAAAGACGAAAGAAAGATCTGATGATTTTTTGCATTCATTTAAGCTATTCGAACGTTTCTCGGTCAGATCGGAGATGTTCTGGACAAAGGCCAGGTTAAGAGCAGCGTGTAAGAGGTATGTGATGAAAGTGAATGAAGCCAGAGAAGTGTATCAGGATCGTAACAAATGTAAATCCGTAATCTCTGCCTACCCCTCTGAGAAATAGGCGTGAATCTATGTATGTACCTTTGTATTTAAGCTATTCCTGTCATGAAACCTTTATCTACGTCTTATCCTCGTACATATGTTAAAGTATTTGCAGCCAAAGTCAATATATTTATTCTTATAAAAAATTATATTCACCTATGTATGTAGGTATAAATTTATTGGACTATTATGCTTGAATACGTCATAATAAAATTAAAATAATAAAATAAAACAGCTTTTTTTTGATATGATAGAATCGCTTACCATCAGGCGATCCATCTGCTCGTTTGCCACTACCGCCGCCCATGGACACCCGCAACACCAGAGGAGTTACAAATGCGTTGTCCGCCTTTTAAAAAGGAGTACCTATGCTCTTTTCTTGAAGGTTTGTAGGTCGTATTGGTCCGGAAATACCGCAGGCGACAGTTCATTTAATAAGTATTTAGTTATAGTATAGTTGCGATTATACCAATTTGGTACGAAACCTTCTAAAACTACAGTTCAAGGAGTAGAGCTTTCATTTACTTTCCATTGCCAAGACTAGTAGCGTATACCGCCTGTATTATTCGCTTACTCTTCTTACATGTTCCAACATCCAAACATGCGATGTTTACGCGGCTCGCGGTGCGATAGTCGGGCAATTGTAACTGTTACCGCGATTGAGAATAATCGGGCCGTGCGATACGATACCGAACAGATGATAAAATATAAGCTGACTATTACCTCTTGTGAATGGCCTACAGTATTTTGATTTCTACATTTCCATGGTTTGTTTGGGTGTGGTGACATGGAATCTGGTATTGCTAGCTAAAAGTCTGGGAATTTGCGCTGTACCTATTATTTTTCTTGTTGGAATTCGGTTAATCGTTTTGAAGAAGCATATGTATTTACGAGGAAAATCTTATTTAACAGTAAAATTTAAATTGCCAAAGGCGTCTCCTGTACCATGATGTAGTATATAGGTTTCGAGGGAGGTTTTAGATTTAGGTTTATGCTTACTCAATCATGGGGCGGTTTTGTGACAAAGAAATTACTGGTCTTAAACAATATTGCACATAATTATTATAGTTGTTTAAGTGGCGACTTTCAAACCTCCCTAGGGAATTACATATGTGTCTTTATAAACGAATGATATGCTGACTTCTAACAATTATTACCTAAGACTACATAAATTTGGACTCTGTATTGAAACAAAACCCTTATAAAAGATTTTTCAGTATCTAGGGACATAATATTCTTGAAATCCATAATTAATTTTTATTGAACTATATAATACGTATTTATAATAAGTATTCATTCAAGGAAAAATAAAAATTACACGTATACGTAATTCACGAACTCTCCAAGAATTGGTCATTAGTATAAATATGTAGGCTATTCTTCGAAAGTATTCTCTTAGTTAAGATTTAAGGAAATCGATTGAGCTTATATTAAGAATACTTGGTTAAGTGCGGTAAATGTTTAGAAAACAAACAAAATAAATAATTGCTTCACAAAGCAGATTTATTTTTAATTGATCTTCGCATAACATAGTACAAATAGATACCTGTATTACATCCAATTTTATTAGAACTCATTTAACGTCACCAATATTCCAAAATCTATTGGAGATCATATTCATAGTCTAGTAGAAGTTTTTTTTTTATGGAATACTGCGCTCCACTTAAACTCAGTTGCCGATCGATTAAATTAAATGACTTGATATAGTCAGTATGCAATCAATTCATTACCGGTGTGAATTATATGGTTGATTGTTATAATATAATTGCAAATTACCTATTATAAGGAAGAGATCTTATATTGTATCATACGATTAGTTATCGGAATCTTATAGAATCGGACTACTGATGCGATGAGTATCAGTTTTCTTTCAAGTGACTGTCATTTTCAACAGTTTATAATATTCTATATTTGTATTAGAGTATTCAACAGTACCTAGTCTACATATCAACTGTGATACATTGTAGGCGTAAGACTAATCTTGGACTACGAGTAGTAGTAGACATTTTACTTAGGTATATGACAGAGCCTTTACTTGCTCGCCGAGGCATAAAGAGGTGTAAATTTTAATAAATTCTGAAACCTATACATACATATATATCTGTATCGCCAGTTACTTTCGCATATCGACTGATCTGCATGGATTCTATGGCAAAGGCCTTTGAGTACCTGAGGCTATTACTTAAATTTACAGGTTTCAAAGCTCTTCATGCTTTTGATGGTCGAGATGTTTTCCATCTAATTGGGTTAGTTCATCGACATGTCGATACATCTCTTTATGTCTGTGTTTAGTCTCTTTATTTTCAACACTTCATTGACGTTTCTGCGAGATGGCCTTATAAAAATTTATCAGAAGGCGTCGATTTGTGTTAAGAATATTTTGCATAATTCACTCTCCTCACGTGTCTCCTACACCATCTGTGTACAGAACTGTACTACTGTGTGTCTCGTTCGTACAGAATACTCTTCATTTGATATTTTCAAAGAACGTTTTTGTTTTGAACGTTCTTCAAAGTCTTCTACTTCCAAGAAATACTCACGTGTATCTACTAAAATTAGTACTCAGACATAAATAGTAATGTTCTAACCTTTCTTCCCCTTGGACCTGACACTTGTAAACGTAAATATCTTTGGCATTCATAATGTTATTTTGTGATCTAAATGCATAACGTTTTTGCATTTTAAATTTAATGTAACAACAATCAACAAAGCGATATGGTGCATTTGATTCCACATCTATTTCTTACAAACTTAATGAGAACATTAACCAAATGGCGATATTCATAAAACATACAAGAGGATTATGACGTTGACTGCCCGGATGTTGTAGTTAATTAGTGGTCACCTCACCACTGCGCCGAGTGTTGTGGGTTCGAATCCCAAACGGGACACAAATTTGTGTGGTCCACAAATGGTCGTTCTAAGTCTGGCTGTCTATTACCGTTATTTGAATGTTTGTAAAGTCCACCGCACCGCAGTTGCTATTCCTAGTACGGGACTTGTCTTTTTAGAAAATTTCTAATAAGTATTATTCATAATAATGCAAGCTTGTCTATAAACAATGCTGTGTATAATAAAGGATCACAGCAAATTTATAAATAAAGGTTTAATACAATGCATTTGTTGGACATAGTAAGTATTTTAACTATACCTCGTATTAAACCTTTAGTAAGATATTTTATGAATAAGAATATTTTGTTAGTGTGTATTACGTTACCGACAGAAAGAATATTTATGACACAATGTAATAATATTGTTGGCAGTTTTGCCCTTTCGAAGGCATCATGCAACAAAGAAATAAACACCGATGAACATAATCAGTTTATGCTTCACTTGTCATCTATAGGTACCTGCAAAGGAACGACCTCAACGAAAAACACAATAGAATACTTTAAAATCATATAGTAAAATTTAAAAAGCTAAGAAATAAAAGTAAACCAACGTAATTGAAGATTACGATTCCCACATCAGACATTCCTGAATCGTAAACCGAATTCAACCGAAAACCGCATATGCACTAACGCGTTTGATGGTTAAACAGAAAAAGTAACTGTTTCACTTAAAAACAAATAAAAATACTTAAATACTGTTATTGTTCTGACCGCCATGTTTACTCGTTCGAAAACTCGATTCAAAATGTTTTCAAATATAGAACAATGATTTATGAACACGCGTGATCTGTGAAGGATTTTCATTGATGCGTGTGTGGTTTGTTGTAACGATCATAGATGGCGTTAGTAGTGGTGTTTGAGGCGCTTTTGATGTTTTGTATTTTGTTTTTAGATCTTGCTGATGCATTAAATGTTTATCCAGATCGCTTATTTTAACATCATATCCATTTTTATTTTTCATACTGAATTTTTTATGTTCGACTACTAGTTAGCATGTATCTACCTATAAATATGTAGGTAAGTATTTTATCACGGCTTAATGTGCATATGCGCAACGTTAAACAAAGATATTGTGTCAGTGGAAAATTATAGTCATATTGTATATATAGGTATTGCATATTTCAAATTGATAAGCATCTTAGTTAAAGCCATATTCACACATCTTAGACAAAAATACAAACTCTCATACCTTAATTTCGGCGTTTTAGGTACCTAACTCGTAATGTTGCGAGCCTATTGCCGATTACTGGTTCCAGAGTCCATGTTGCTACTGAAATTTTCTTGACCGACCCTAATAACACTTTACTTGACTCGGGAATGCAACCGAGATCTCATGCGCAGCAATAGCATACGCTTTGAAAAAGACGACGTCACCTATATGTCGGCCTCGATGTCGTAGTGGTCAGCGTAACCGACTGCCACGCCTGAGTTCGTTGGTTCGATTCCCGCACAAGTCAAACATTTGTGTGCATGAACATGGATGTTTGTCCTGGTCTGCGTGTTTCTATGTATAATATGTATGTATTTACAAAAAAACTATATATGTATGTTTATCCATTGTCTAGTACCCATAGTGCAAGCTCTGCTTAGTTTGGACTAGATGGTGTTGCGTATTTAAGTTAAGTAGGGATGCAAGATTTTTTAAATTCATGAGTAGGTGTAGTGTAGTCTGATAAAGACCAAGGCACCCTAAGCGTCGTAGTAAACTGTACTATATCATCAACTTGATCAATCAAATTGGGTACATCTGGATCGGAACTACTCACCTAGATAGAGTTATGTAGGTAGGTAGATCCGACTGTTAGGCATACGTCTACACACGTTTGTAACCGTTCTTGAAAATACCTATTTTCTATTTATATATTCAATACCAGAGATGCCACGAATATTCGGCAACTATTCGATCGGCCTCGATGGCGTAGTGGTCAGTGTAACCGACTGCCACGCCTGAGATCACGGGTTCGATTCCCGCACAAGTCAAACATTTGTGTGCATGAACATGGATGTTTGTCTTGGTCTGGGTGTTTCTATGTATACAATACGTATGCATTAACAAAAGAAAGTATATATGTATGTTTATCTATTGGGTAGGTACCCATAGTATAATACTCTGCTTAGTTTGGGCTAGATGGTGTTGTGTGTATGTAATAGAATATTATATAATTATACTTAAAAAAACTTGTTCAGAATCGTTTCACAAACAGTAATAAATTTTCAATAGACTATGAAATCAGATGTATCTATGTCCAAATGAATTCAAGTAATTTAGGCGTAATGAACAAAGAAATAAACTCACATTCGCATTTATAATATTAGTTAGGATATCAAAATTGTATGCAGTATGCTTTTGTTTTGCCGTTGGAAACGTCTCAGGAAAGTGAATTGTAGAGCTATAGGAGTGTGAACGCACGCTTAGTGAACGTAACTACTTCAACAAATTTGTGTTTTGTACATAAACAACATTCAAATTCGGTTTTATAATCGCACAATGCTCGGTTTTGTGGAACGACCGAAATAAAGACACTGAGTTTTGGACTACTGAAACTCAGTGTTTTTTATTACAGTCGTCGCCGCGGAAAGGTGACTTCTTAAACGGCTATGCCATTCGGTAAATCAAGAACCGGTTAACAGCAGTACCGGATTTTTATTGTTGAAATTTTGCTTTTGAAATTCTGTCAACTAAACAAGAACTTATCGGCGATTTTCCTTAACAAAATTATTAATGAAAATCACCGATAAGTTCTTGTTTAGTTGACATAATTTGTAGGTTTGAAGATTATGCTAGATTTCTGTCTTCAGTACGTAGAATCCTAGATTGATCGGTAACTGTGAACCATCGTATGCCGTGTACTGTGTACTAGTTATGCTTATAGGTACTCATCTAGGTTGCGTAATTGTGTGTTTCTTAACCTAAAATGTGCTGTATCACTGATTCTTATACTTACATCAGTTCAAGTAGCTATACGTCTTGTATACCTACTTGAACTAATAATGGATGTTTGTTGTTATTTAGTTTGAAGTTCAATGCACCTAACTGTCTATGTCAAGATAGATTGTATATTTTTAATTACCAGTTGGCATTCCTAAGTTTATAATAGAGACTGTTCTCTCCGTAAATATTTAATGAATCTCGGAGTACTCCACATGTAGTCTATATTTATACGCGGAACTTAGCGAGCGGTATGCAATCGCGGTATGCTCGTGTATGGTTATGTGCAACGCACGGAGTGGCGTATGTGTCTAGTTACGTAACGGCTTGCGATGCTTTAGTTCTCCAGTGTTTACAGTGGTCGGTGCGAGCGCGAGTGTCGCCTGTCCCCACCGTGCATCGATCCGCTCCGCCCAGCGCTCGCTCCTCCCACCTGCGGCCGCCGTACCCCGCGCCGCGCGCCCTCGCGCCTGCCCGCCGCGCCGCCCTCACACCCCCGCACCGCTGGCCTTTGTCGCGCGCCGCCCGCGCGCGGTCACCTGTGTCGCACGTCCTCAGTCGCAAAGCGGCCGCGTCGCGCGCCACCCGCTTCGCACTACGCGCGCTATATTATGACAGTGACGTGATGGAGGGCAAAGAGTTCGGTGCTGTTCCCGGCTTGCCGGCCGGCCTGGACTATTTTATGATGCCGCGAGTCAGCCAGCCCGCGCCCCAGTTTGACTTTCGTAAGCTCGGCGCCAGCTTCAGTGGCCGAGATGACGACAAGAGCGAGGATCGACGATCGCCCGAGTACCCGCCGGACAGGCGCGACCCGCCGCCGGCGCCCTGGCCCCTCGGCCTCGGCGTCCAGTTCGTCAACCCCGCGACCGGCAAGAAGAGAGTTCAGTGTAACGTCTGCCTCAAGACTTTCTGCGATAAAGGCGCCCTTAAAATACATTTTTCGGCGGTGCACTTGCGAGAGATGCACAAGTGTACAGTGGAAGGATGCACCATGATGTTCAGTTCGCGACGGTCGAGAAACCGGCACAGTGCTAACCCAAATCCAAAGTTGCATTCGCCGCACGTGAGACGCAAGATTTCTGCACACGATGGTCGGTCTGCTCAGCCGTTCCCGCTGCTGCCAGCGTTGGCGAGGCTGCCGATCCCTCCGCCTGGACTGCTGCCTCCAGAGTTAGCCGCTCGACTGCCACCGCCACTCGCAGGGCCTCCAGGGCCCACTCCCCTGCCACCCCGTGTTCCCCTTGATGACCTCCGCAACTTCAGTGAAATTGAGAAAATGTATAGAAAAATGCCAACACACAAAGAGCCTTCACGTACTGCACTAGATCTAGCCAAACCTGTTCTTGTGCATGAAGATGAGTCCAATAATTATAGTGAAATTAATGATGATATTTCTGATGATGAACATAAAGATAAATCCGATGAGCGGACCAAATCTCCAATTGTTAATAGGTTGAATTATGGAGACGAACCAGAAGATTTAAGTGTGCATAAAAACAGAGACGATACCAAACCCGCGGTTGTGCAACCTGATAGTGTTAGCCGTACTGACCCCACCGCATCGGACGATAAGACGTCGTCATTCGTTCCTAATAAACGTAAGAGGAAGAGCGGCAACCCCACGCGGTGTTCGCAAAACAACGAATACAACGTATCCGACGAGGAGTACCAAGCAGACTTATTTAGAAACCTGTCGACTCCCGGCTCGAGTCGCGCTGAAGAAGAACCGTTATCGTTGAAAAAACAGAAACCTGAAAGCGTGAAGTCCTTTCAGAACTGTGAGGAAGCTACTGTGGACACGGAATCGGTGACGCGAGTGAAGGCTGAGAGTGAATCGGACGATGAGTCGAGTGCTCCGAGCGTAGTCCGCGAGGGTTTAAGATTGCGTTCCGATCTCTACACGCCGAGCGATAGCGGGAGTGACTTACATGCTCTTGAAGAACGCTTAGCTAGGGCACGGTCGCCGTCAGCCAGCAGTGACAGGACTGATGACAGGTCAGATATCAATGACTTAGAGATTCCTATAGATGATGAAAACCCAGACCGGTGTACAGCGTGCGGTAAAGTATTTCAGAATCACTTCACGCTGCGTATGCATTACAGAAACGATCATTTAAAATTACTTCATCCCTGCGAAGTGAACGGTTGTGACGCCGCCTTCCCTTCTCGGCGGAGTCGAGATAGACACAGCTCGAATGTTGACCTACATCGGCGTTTGTTGTCGACCGGCACCCCGGACGAACGAGAGCAAAGACCCGCGTTTGAGGTGAACGCTGAACTTCTAAATAAATTATACGCGGATATCAAAGGGCTCGCGTCTACTCTGGAGAGTCTTCGATACGGGGGCAACGAAGAAGCGGCACAACTACCGAGCTACGTGACGGAAACTATGAAGTTTTACAGTCGGAACTTGAGCGCGCTACAAGCGGGGTTGTTTCCACAGTTCGGCGACCGGGGGTTTTTTCCGACGCCATTTCTGATGGGTAACGGAGTGCCCGCGGCAGGCGGTCCGTACGGGGCGGCGGCTAGCGCGCAGTCGGCGCGGGAGTCGTTGTCGCCGCTGTCGGCGTCGTCGCCGCCGGTGATCTCGCCTGGGCGGCTGGACGCGGCGCACGCGCGGCCGCGCGACGACGCGAACCTGCTTTTTCGCGAGAGCTCAGAGTCGTTCAAGAAGATGACGTCGCTGTGCGAACGCCAGGAGCAACTGTACCAGCACCACGTGCCCGTGTCATGACGCCTGCGCCACCCGCCGCACTCGCCTTGGTGATACCTCACGTCTTGAAGCGACACAGACTTTGTATATTTAATTGTTAATAATTTTAATTGTGTTAATTCTATTTCGTATTTCGTTTTTGTATTTTCTTGTGATATTTAGACAAATATATCGTAATTATCGATCCCACGAACTGTAAGTTAATAGGGATAGTGGCTTGGGTGTTGAGTTGGCGTTTGTGAAGCAAAGTGCAATACGGACTCGAATATTATAAATATTAATGGACTTGGCGTACGACATGATATCGTGTAGAGTATTCGTAATCGATGTTGAGAGTAAACGTTATAATGATCAGCTTCATTTATTGTTCTGGCGCAATAAACTCATTGAGGAAAAATATACGATTGTTTTTATTTGTGTGGTGAGTTGTACCGAATTATGGACGAGGTAATGTAGTTACGGGTACTTAGTAGCAGCGGCGGCGGGCCGGTGGCCGGGCCAGTGACTACTCGACTGGAAACATGATGAGCAGCTGCCTACACACTTTTTGTCCCCTGAACGATAACAATACCCTTTTGAGTAAAAGTTAAGTTAACAGCTTGATTAGATAATTGGCTCTACCTTTTACTGATTCGGCCATTTCACACGAATCGGTTTCTATTGAATAATGTTCTGAGCCAATACAATAAAAATATGATAATTTTAGCATTCAATTTGTAGCTATGAATAATCAATAAACTAGTTTCTTTAATGGCGGACATCTAAATTTACAGTAGCTATTTGAATAAATTAATGTAAATATTTTTATGTTATTATTAATTACAGAGAAAGTATGTATAATGTTAGGTGTCTATTTAAAATATAGATGGAAAAGTCATTTTAAATACAAGTAATTTAAATAAAGTCTCTTTCATAATACCTAACTATTTATATAAAATAAAATTTATTTAAACTAAATATACATAATAAAAAGTATTTTTAAATTATACAGCTGATCTTTTTAAATATTATCTGATATTTAATTTTTGGAATATTGTCTAGCTTTTTAATTTAATCTTTAAAAATATTTAACAGTTTAAATTATAAACACCGATTTTAGGATATTTCAAATTGATTCGTTGAACATACTGTCATCTAGAGCTTTCATAAATAAACAGGTAAATTAAAGTTATGTCACGATATAATATAAACATAAATACATTGAATATAATTAGCATATGTTATATTTTATTTTACTAGGCACATACATGCGAGTTATTTATTTATAAAAATATATTTATTTTCTTTATAACTTAACAATATCATAATGGAGTGTAATATTAATTATACAAACTGGGAGACTTTATTTTTGGTGGAGTAACTTATTATTTTTATTGAATAATTATTTTTGAATACTATTTTATTTGATTTTATTATAATAGTATTGTCTTATCTCATCGTTATTATATTATTTATTTTATAACTATTTACCTATGTGAGATAAATAGTTAATTGAAACTTATAACAATTATGAAACGTTATTGCTGTATTTAAGGATAAAAAAGATATCTCATAAAGACAAACTCAATTAAAAAACTACAATGTTTTTTACTGGAGTCTATCTTTATGAGGATGTTATGTAATTTTTATTATTGTAATTTTTAGTAATCATTCTGCTATTTCCGAAATTTTACAACTGATTCTTTTTGACATATTCACATTCACACATCTCTAATTGCTTTCATATATTTTGTACCATAACATTAACATCAGTCTTGTTAATAAACCGTTTTACTGCTGGGCACGGGCTTCTCTCAGTATAAGAAGACTGACTAGTGCAGCAGACATCTTATATCTATGAGAATATTTTTTTGTTAGTGAAGTTAATATTATCATTCGATTTTCCAGTAACCAATTAATGTATACGATACATTATACGACCTGTATTATATATTAACTTATTACTAGACGAGCATATCTCTTAGGAAGTAATAAAACACACTTGTATGCATATTCACTGAGGAATTCATTTCCGTAAACAAGCTTTCCGATTGCAAAACAATGAGTTAAAATAAATATTTGTAGCCTCCTGCAGATTCCACCGTGTACTATGGTAATAAAAAGTTCGTTATGTGTGTATCAACGTAGTAGCACAGACCATTACTACAAAAAGTGAAGTATATTAATCGAAATATTACTCACTCAACTGTGTCCTAAGCAAACAACCAATGAGCTAACATGCAAAAAGTGTGAACATAACATTATTTTATAGTTTATTTTTGCATTCAATTAGGAGCAAAGAATTTATGCACATTTAACTCTTAAGAATTTTGTATAAAATATGCGGTATTATTAATTCTATACTTACATATCTAATATTAAAATAACATCTGTGATTTTCTTTGTTTGTTACGTTTTCACGCTTTAACTACTTGACCGTTCATCACGTAATTTCGCATGCAAGTTGCCAGGGATATAGAAAAGGACAGGGTACTTTTATCTATAAAAGTACTGTTACTTATCAAATAATGACAAAATATAAGTGTAATTATCAATAAGACAATTTTAAATAGGTATAACATGAGTTAATTGCATATAACTCGTAGTCGTGGTCAGTATTTATATTGAAAGTAGTAGTAATAATGGGCATATGTTTAAATGTCTATAAGTATACTTTCTTATAGGATTCATGTGATCATGGGTTTGGTGGAACACCAAAAATGTGAACTTACATATCAGACATCATATTTACAAAAGTATGAAACAGGTACAATTGACAGAGTCACACAGGGTAGTCTTTATCCATCTATTAATTTTGTAGATTCATTTTCATTTCATTAATTCCATGCTCAATCTACCATTCATTAATTCCATGCTCAATCTACCTGACAATTAGCCGACTAATACTTGACCTGGGATTCGAACTCAAAACGTTACGATCGCCCAACAATATAAACACAAAATAATTGCACAGCACCGAGGCAGTGTATGCAACAAACGCGTTAGCTAGTATTATAGTTTATTCAAAGTTTTTTTGTGCAGGATATTGCCAAGCTCCTAATTTCTGCAAAGGTTACATATTGCAAAGAGTATATTAATCAAAATAGCAACAATCCAGTGAAGATAACATAGTAGCCTTCGAGTTTTCATTGTTCTTACGTCTCTAAATTTTGTAGGTATGTGTGTATGAAACAATTAATAATCATATGCTTTTGTAGGCAAATTTCGTATAACTAGCTGATGACTTCACTTACATGAAAGGTACCCTATGTCCTTTTCTGAATCCCTGTATGCAAAAATTTATGAAAACGGTCTAGCAGTTAAGGCGTGAAAGCGTAACAAATAAATAAACTCATATTTGCATTTATAATATTAGTTAGAATCTTTACGAAGGGGTGTGAAAATGTTCGAGTGAGGACAGACATTAACTGGTGTAAGTATAGCTATGGCCTAACACCTTAAGTTTTAAGGAGTGAAAATGTCCACTGCAGGACGGCTCGTGTTCAGCAATGTATCGACATATACAGGGTGTCTGGTAATGAATGGATAACCTGGAAATGTCTTATAGTGGAACCGATGGCCGTTCAGAAAAAAATATGAGAAAAAATCTATCCTAACTACTACCTGAGATATGTGTTTTCTTTTTAATTACCATGTATAGCTTTCTTGTATACTACGACCATAAATGAATGAAATCCAAAGGTTTTTTTGTTGTTTTATTATTAAACACTAATTATGCTAATAGATAGATAGTCAAAAGTATACTATACTATATATATATATATAGCTTGCACTTTTTAATATATATATATTTTTATTATTTTTATTTTCTTCACTTTTCTGAACGGCCGTCAGTTCTACTATAAGACACTGCAAGGTTATTCATTAATTACCGGACACCCTGTATATACTAATATTATAAAGCTGAAGAGATTGTTCGTTAGGTTGGACGCGCTAATGTTAGGAACTGCTGGTTCCAATTGAAACAATCTTTGTGTTGGCTAGCCCATTTGGCGAGGAAGGCTATAAGCTATATAACATCTCGCTTCGGCCAATAGGAGCGGAGAATCAATGTAAAATGTTAAAACAGCGGGGAAAATTCTCTTATGTCTGGGTCAGCTATTGTTCATAAACATGGCTGATTTTTATCACGTAATGCCTAATGCGAATCTTATCTTATCAATATCTATACACATTGGATGAACAAAGTCTCCATGATATGAATTACATTACATAAACCTTAGTTTTGCATTTGGAAAAACAACTTCGTCATTAGGAATAGTTCCTATATCGCAGGGAAGTTGACAAGCATTGAAACAACAGACACAAAAAAATATATATATTTGCAACAGTCATATGTATACCACACCGTTTTTATACATGTGAGTATCGAACTCATATCGCTCGGTTAAATTACAGGTGTTTAGTTAACCATTCGTTTACATTTTAATTTTTATTTTTGATTTGATTAGTCAAATCATGTTTATGTATTTTAATATTACAATTGCTGTGTCAAATATTCAGCATAGTGAAGCATGTGACTCCGTGGCGTAGCGGTATTGAATGCGACTGCTGTGCATGAGGTCTCAGGTTCGAATCCCGGGTCGGGCCAACAAACGGTTATTGGGTTTTTCAGTAAAGAAATCTCAATACCAGCCCGGACTTAGGAATTTGGCGGTGTAAGACACCTCCGAGCTTCGGAAAGCACGTAAAGCTGTTGGTCCTGCGCCTGATCTCTCTCCGGTCGTGTCGGATTATCGTCCTATCGAATCATTAAAGTTAGGGAACAGAGAGTGCACTTGTGTTTGCGCACACACTTGTACACTATAATACCTCATGCGCAGATGGCCAGTCTCCGTTAAGACTGGTCGCCGTGGCCGAAATTCGGTCTGGAGGATATTATATTATTATTGTGAAGCATGAGGTGATAGAGCTTTGAGTTTTTACATATGATGGCACTCATAGTCGCCTTGCCGTTGTTGCTACACTGAGTGTTGTGGGTTCGAATCTTACACGAGACATTTATTTGTGTGATCTACAAATGATTGTACTGAGTCTGGGTGTACAGTGTATCTGTTAGTTGTATTTTTGAAAAGTCCTTCGCGAAGTGCCTGGTCACTAGAGCGGCAGTTGCCTTTATAAATAACAAATTTAAATAAAAAAGCAGTTTAGGGCTGATAATGATATTTAAACGTCAAGCTGAATGAAGGAATTATGATTGTATTAAAAGTTATGTTATCGTCTGGTCCAGTCATCAAATACGAAAATGGTTACAAAGAATTGAATGACGTCATCAGAAGATAGCATCTGTTGTATAGATTTAATGTACAGAGGAATTTCCCTATCAAACAAGTCTTATTATTATAATTGTTTGTAGTTGTTAAAATTATGTAAGGCATGCAGAATACATATATAAAAAGTAGCACAAAACAATGCCCAGAAAACCGGCAATATTTTCGCGCCCTATTACGTAGGACCTAATCTTAATTGACGAAATGTAGATATTATATCCTATCTACTCCTTAGGAGATTTAAGCGTGAGCTATGTAATGTCATCTGAAACGCGCTTGGAGGTCCTTCTTTTAGATCACACGTATTTACATAATAAAGCTTATGTGGACAAGCGCCTGTAGATATAATCTATTTTATGACACCATAACTGATATCAAAACATGATTTTAAACCTATTGGCTGAGGGAAAAGTCTTTCAAAGGGATACCAGTATTAACTAATTCTAACAAACACAAACAAAGTCACCGATAATAACTAGTCAGATATTAATATTCAGTATTATAATATTGTTATTACTCAAGTGGTGACGCATATAATATGTACCTGTCGAAGCATCTTCAACTATAAAATTAAAATGTACACACCACAGTTTCTGATTGCCCTCCCTAGATGGCGCTATGTCGGTATATTTCATATCTGTGCCCTATATTTATCTATGCAGCTTTTTAATTGGTTCGATTTTCAAAATTTTTTGTTTCGCCTAACTCTGTTATTTGGTCAAGTTAAGATTAATATTAAAAAAATCATACAATAGGGTCACCTTTTATAAACATCTAAGATCTTTTTTTAAACTGAATCAGTAATGCCAGTCTTCTAGATATAAAATTCATTCATTTTGGTGGGTACCTAAGGAGTATAATGTGTATATAAACGTTGGGAGTCATCTACAACCGTGAGAATATCGCTAATTGTACTGGAGACCTGCCATCGTTTAATAACAGGGCGACGCACCAAATATTAATTATTTAGGGTACCGTACACATTTCCAAAAGCCGTGATTGTAGTTTTTGAAGTGTTTTGAAGTAAAGGCGAGTTTTTTATGTTTTAATTACTGCACTAGAATTTGCCCGCGGCTTCGCTCGAATAAATGTAGGTTAGATTCGTAACAGTATTTTTTTCCGGTTGAAAGGTGTGACTGAAGACTGTATGTCCTTTTCTGTAACCTTGACAACGTGTACTAAATTTCATAATTATCGGTTGCGCCGTTAAGGCGCGAAAGCGTAACAAACAAACAAACTCATACTCACATTTATAATATTATTTAGGGTTCGGACAATTTCTTCTAAATCGCTTTACACTCGCGGTGTCCATGTCTGAGAGGGATGTAGGATTCACCTGATATGGAACCAGCGCTTTCATATTGCCTTATCTATTTATCTTGATCTGTGCGCAAGCAGCATGCTTTCGTCCGGCTAAATTTTTAAGAAGGGTTGCTTCTAACAAGTACAGTTAAAAAAAGTGTAAGGAGGTCCTGATTTAATAAAATTTCATTATTATCTCTTTAAGTGTGTTTAAATTAGACATTTGTTTATCGTGTATAGAAACGTTTTTAATAGGTCACGAACAAATTCGAGTGTGGTAATTTTTTAAGAACTTCCTGTATTCTACATAACGCAGTTTTTGCTCGTTACAATAATTTAAAATTAAATTAGACTTATTTTCCTTGTATTGCAAGCCAACAGCTGAATGATATATGCAATATTGGGATAAGTCTATTGATGTTAAATAAAAGAAGCCATTAAGATTAAAGTGATTTGCACGCACTAGGGGCTTATTTTGTTTACAATTTTTTCTGTTTATATTTAAACTATTAAGGTGGTTTTTAGAAGCCATTTTGAATGGAAGAGACTGTGCTTGGCAATTAGTTAGTGACGGTACTGACATGTGCATGTGGAATTAGTGTTCTTTTTAAAAAGTTGCACCAATTCTAACAAAAAACTGGGAGCATTTAGAGTAAATTGTAATAATGTGTCGGACAAATTTGTTAAACCTGAAATAAAAAGTTATAGTCAATTAACTAGATCACTCATACTGCTAATCTGAGAAAAAAGCTATAACGTATATCTACTCAAAAACCAACATCGTATTATTAAATTTAAGTAATACCTAAGTCGCATTGCTTAGGAACTTACCCAGGTATAGAAAACTGGCGCAAGCCTTTATTGTTACTGTATTTGGCCCAGTGATACTACTGTACGGGCAGAACCTGGTATATATGTAGTGCTGCCATAATATACAGGATTACTGGTTACTCGACGGTTTATGCCGCCATACGGGGGTTAAATTTATTGCATTTTAGCTCCTCTATCTATTATTGCCCGGAATACGTCGAGTTACCAGTAGGTAACTCATTGCCGGCAATAATAGATTTAGTATGCGTTCCTGTGGGATTCAAGTGGGCGAAACCACAGGCAGAAGCTAAAAATATATACAGGGTTACTACCCTGTATATTCTATATATTCCCGGCAATAATAGATAGAGGAGCTAAAATGCAATAAATGTAACCCCCATATGTATGGCGGCATAATACGTCGAGTAACCAGTAATCCTGTGTATTATGGTAAAATATATACAAGGTTACTACCCTGTATATATTTTTAGCTTCTGCCTGTGGTTTCGCCCACTTGAATCCCATAGGAACGCATACTAAAACTCAGTACAACTATTTGTGGATTTCACAATTTATGTCACATGTGGGAATCGAACGACTATACGAAACCACTAGTCCATCTGATAAGTCAATAGTCGTGAAAACCTATTCAACTGTGTGCACGTAATTGAGTCACAAACATTCAAACATTTTACCAAACTTACTTATTCATAATATAATCAAAACATACGGAACTACAACCTACAAATAAAACTCGTAATTCTATCCAACAGTGCTCTCATCTCGTAAAAAATGTACAATCATTATAAACCGAAGGCCCAGACACAACGTTTTTGATGGCAGATTTTTTTAACGCCTTAATAACTTGTACAAAACGATTTGAAGGGTTTAAGAAGCCGTTTGTACAACACATTTAATTAGATGACCGAGTTTTTTCATCATTACACTGCAATGATTAATGTTCTTCGTATTAATTTTAAGTTCGCTTTGTCCTTAACGTTTGATGGGTCATACATAAACGTCAAAACATTAAATATACTTGGTAATTGGTTGGTTATCGTGCGTTGGTATCTATGTCTAAGAAGATTGAAAAAGACATAAATACATAGTCGTAAGTCTATATAAGCAATATACCTATCAATAATAAATAATAATATCAGCCCTGTATTAAACTGTCTCACTGCTGGGCACAGGCCTATTCTCAATGTGAGAAGGGTTAGGCCATAGTCTACCACGCTGCCCCAGTGCGGGATGACAGACTTCACATATCTATAGAACATTATGTGGAACTCATAGACATGCAGGTTTCCTCACGATGGTTTCCTTCAGCGGTAAAGTGAGCGATAATTGACTATTTAATACGCATTACGAAAAGTCAGAGATGCGCGCCCTAGGATCGAACTCCAGAACGTCAACGTCAAGATCGTCAGGGTTATTTCCGAAGTGGTAGGTTACAATCACATTTTGTTAGCTTTTAGGTCCCACGAAGGGAGCCTATTTTTGTCACCCGGACACAGTTCGAGGCTTCGTGCTTTTACTGAGAATTTTTCGAACCCGAGACTTCATGCATTGAAGTCACATTCTCGTCAGTTCACATCCTTTGCGTCATCGATAGAAAAATATTTTGTTATTGGCTACGTAAGTTTACCTTCGACGTAATTTACTAGGATTACACTATGCACTATATCTTTGGATCTGCAGAACAGAATAAGGTATATCGTGGATTGAATTATAAACAAGTTAACACTCATGCTAACAAACTATGAAAACTACATGAAAATTCGTTCAGTGGATTTTACGTTATGTCAGCACCAACAGACAGCGGAAATGCTATTCCAATCCAGGACTCGAATCCGTGTCCTCACTATTTCACAGTTGTATGTAGAACAGATTCCTCCATATTTACATGAGTACCCCTGACGGGCGACTCCGGATTCGATCACACACATATATCCTATATCTCAACAATACAATGATTTACAGTGTTTCTCGTAATATTTCAACACTATAGATTTGTTTAACGAAAGAAATTATTGTCATGAGTCACGCATCGGCTGAGAGAAAAACAACATTTCGATAAATCTATAAATCGTATTATTGTCTTATAAAAATGTTGGGTTTTCCTTGTAATAATGTTAAGCGGCTTTACATATAATATAATACATATAATAAAATTAAAACTGGTCAATGTCTGTACATAGGCGATATTTAAGAAGAATTTATGTCAGGAGTCTTTAAAAGAGCAATAGAAACCAAAACAATTATTTTTGTTTGTCTGTATGTTTGTATGTACATCACGCAAAAATTACTGAATTAAATTGAACGTGGTTTTCAAAGTTGTATTGCTGAAGGTGTTTAATAAAATCTGGAGCAAATACAACTTAAAATGAAATATTTAAATAAAAACAGTTCCTACTTCGAAATTGTAAGCGTACGAAGTAGCAGGCAGAAGCTAGTCTGTAATAAATAAAGAATAATGTAGTGAAAATCCTTAAGTGGTTTAAGAATAATATTGGAATACGTCAATAGATAGCGCTACGAGGCTTGTCTACCGTTGTAATCAGAATCAAAGCTGACACCAGAAGTTGGTCTTCTTCTTGTAAAAAGTCTATTCAGAATAGAGATCTAGTCTGAGTCGTAAATATTACATGCTTGCTAGATTTTTCCCGCGGCTTTGCTCGCGTAAATATAGGTTAGGTTAGTAACAGTGCTTTTTAGAGTTCGAAAAAGCTCTTATACAACAGCTTTGTCCGTCCGTCCGTCTGTTTGTTATAAAACTTTCAACATAAGAACCGTAAGAGCTAGAGACTCGCGGTTAGCGCCATTCGACTCGGCATAGTCGATATACCCCCGCAATGACTATGACCTTTGACCACTGACCTCAAGGGCACGTGGTATCAAGTGACCTTTGCATATATTGTTTTTCGAACTCCAATATTTACGACAATTCATTGCCGTTTGTCACTTGTTTCTGGATGAAAGGTCCCTTATGTCGTTTTCTGTTCTCTGGACAATGTGTATGCAAAGTTTTATGTCATTAGATCCAGAAAAACGAGCTATTACTAACCTAAACATATATCATAATCTAGTATATGAAGAAACAACACTAATGAATATCAGTCAATTATATATCTATAATACATGTATATTTATCTATAAAGTTCTGCACAATAATATCCACAGTAGCATAATATTTACCAAATTTAAACAAATTTCAAATCGCAGCAGTCGTCTATCAAGTTTTATAGTTTTACCAAAGACCCGAACTCATAACTATGGCGTCAAAAGAATGATTTATGAAGGAGCAAAAATGTATAACAAAATACCTTTAGGTATAAAAAATTTAAACTCGCATAATGCTTTTAAGAAGGCATTAAGTAAATATTTGCTACAAACTCCTTGAAGGCATTAGACGAGTATAGGTGACGAACTTGTAATCGTTATATCTTATGTTTAAAATTGTTCTCAAGTAAGTGACATGTAAATGTTTTTATTGAGAATCAATATCTTTAAACCTAAACCTAATCTACATTTACGCAAGTGAAGCGGCAGGGACAATATAGTTACGAATAAAGCACATAGTGTTATATCAATCTTGTACAAGATTAGATATAACACTATGTGCTTTATTCATAACTATATTATGCCTCACGAACGATATACTTTTTAGTAATTAATAATTAAAAATAATGTACATTGTTCTGATATTGCTATGTATATATGTTAAAGAAATTGTCATATATACCTAAATATAACTTTGGGTGTGTAAAGTAAACAAAACACTGTTACAGAATACTACATATAGTATTCTGTAATAGTGTTTTGTTTACTTTACTATGAAGAAAAAGTATATCTAATTTTGACCCAGTTTGAAGATTATATAATTTTGAATACAGCATGAGATACTTATTTGTGTAATATGAGATATTAACATATATTTGCAAATCTGTCAACGCTTACATATCAATGTACGTGATTGTACGATGGTAGGGAACCCTTCGTGTGCAAGTCCGACTCGCTTTGTTACTTTTCTCGACTCGGGATCGAACGGTTGAGCTTATGCACATTGCGCAATCGAGAACTCTAAAATGAATAAATGTTATTGCAAAATAAATATTCATTTGAATGACAAGGACATGTGCTGTAAAGCGACGTACAAAAAGTGTACAGAATCAATTATATTGTTATGAAATCTAAATATTTGCACATTATTCATTCGACACAATACTATGTAATAAAATTATTATTTATTTGTACTGATTTTATCTAAATGGATGGAGCAGCGGGCAAGAGGTCGCCTCTTTGGGTATTGTTGGTTCGAATCCTATGCGGGACAATCGTTTGAATGACACACAACGGATTATTTTGTCAGGTTCGACTTTGTATCCGTTAGTTGTATGTTCAAAATGTCTCGCGGAATGCATGCCTTTAGTTTAGTCCGAGAGTAGTATTAAAAAAAAACTTATCATTTACTGACAATTTATGAGAGCAACACATTCATACGTATTTTTAAATTAGCAATGCTGATGGAAGCATTCCATCAGCCAATGATATTTTAGAAAGAAATAAAGAAATCTTTATTGCTATACAGCTATCAAGTGGGCACAATGTGTATAAGGAAAAAATAAATAATAATATATTAATTTGCAGTACTCGCACGTTACTGACTAATGGAAAAAAATAAAGATGGAATCAAAGCAAAATAATACGAGACGGAAGTAAAGGGAAACTCAGTACCTAGTCGATTGTTACCCTATTATAAGGTAACATAAAAAAAAGGATTAAGGTATGAATCTACTCCTAAGTCCTTTTAGCTCTTAAATCATCGTCCCTATTTTATTTTATTTGTTATTGTTTCCCACCTTCCCTGCTATTATGTTACAAAAGTGTCTGCAAAAAATCTTACGCCGATTACAAAGATCAAATGCCACCATCCTATAAGCAACAATTACCTCAATACTTCCCCCCGTTACCAAATCCTCGGCATGTTTACCCGGAGGCTTACCACCGTCTTTCCACAGCCTTTGTACATTTTGTCAAACGTTAATTAAGCTCTGTGTACACTGTACGAACGTTCCTAATCTGTGAATGAGAGATTATCTATCTTTGAAGTTATAAAGTCTCACAATTTCGTTGAACAGCCGCTATGAATAAATGATCGTATTTTGCTTGGTGTAATTAATATCTTGAGTATATAGCTACGCTTTAAATTTACGATGTTTTTGGAATTTACATACTATATTTTGCCCGTGGATCTGCTCGCGTAAATGTAGGTTAGGTTAGTTACTAACGATGCTGTTTTCTGGATAAAAGTACCTTATGTCATTTTCTGTTCTTCTGACGCGATGTATGTGAAATTTCATGTTGATCGGTCAAGTAGATAAGGCGTGAAAGCGTAACAAACAAACTCACATTTAATATTTATTTTATTTTAATAATATTCTACACAAACACACAACACCATCTAGCCCAAACTAAGCAGAGCTTGTACTATGGGTACTAGACAATGGATTAACATACATATATAAATATTTTTTTTATATACATTCATATTATACATAGAAACACCCAGACCAAGTCAAACATCCATGTTCATGCACACAAATAATATAGTAATAATAATAATATTCTATCATATATACACAACATCATCTAGCCCAAACTAAGCAGAGCTTGTACTATGGGTGCTAGACAATGGATAAACATACATATATAGATACAATTTTTTTCTGTAAATACATACATATTATACATAGAAACACCAAGACCAAGTCAAACATCCATGTTCATGCACACAAATGCAGGAATCGATCCCGACTTGTGCGACCTCAGGCGTGGCAGTCGGTTACACTCACCACTATGCTATATATATACTTAAATATGTAAATATACGAGTAAATAAGACATAAACATATGGTGCCTATTTCCTGAAATAGGCATCGAGCTCGAGCAGTAGAAAAAGTCATCTCACGATCTCAGCACTACAAACTGTCCTGCCGATATGTTATTTTTAGGACTAAGGTGTCTTGGAATAGTAATATTATATCTAGAATAAAAAGCAAGCAATTCTAGACATAGGTATTCGAACATCAACTTTTGGTATAATCCTGTATACATATATACATATACGCAATTCTAATAATCAAAACCACCATAACACACCAAGACTGCTACTCCAAAATTATCTAATAATACCTGATACACTGACTTAGCAAAACATAAATACACAAGATCTTAATATCGCCGTTAGAGTACAGACAGCGCTGCGGGGCACAACTTAGTTTGTTACCAGTTAGTTTATTAATTTAGGTTTGACAAACTATGCGGTGCGGAGGGTGAACCTTTGTTTAACTTACAATTTAATGCTGTTTGTGTTGTATGACAAATTATGGGAGATTTCGTAATTAATAAGTAAAGGGAGTATTATGAGCTTCGTTGAATCAGCAAGAAGAGTGATCCGCATTCCGATTTTTTGCAATTATCGGTATTAGCGAGCTTTTTGTTTTATAGTCGCTTGATGACAATCAGTAACCAGCCTTTGGTCGCTTGCAGTATTGAGAAATCGTTCGTGCTGTTATAAACTTATACTGAACCATTACCTGATGACATGGCCCTCAGTCATACATCTCGGCATTTCTGCTAGGTCAGTAGTTTGAGGGGGGTAGCTAGTCCGTCTTAATATCAGTCTATTCTCAACTCACGCGAACATGGGTAGCCTAAGAGTCCTCTCCTCTCTTGTGCGTTTACCAATAAATAATAAAGTTAGTAATATATTATTTTAAAACGAACTCCGACATGATCCCTATAACAGTGCTTTTCCAACCCTTTATAAAAATAGCACCATCGAAGTCTGAAACGGAACCTATTTCACGCCTTTCAAACATAATTGACGAAATGTATGCCTTCTTCACTTCTGCCTTTGATACCAATAAACGAGAATATAAAATATTACAGCTGTTTATTTGTGTATAAGCTCAAGATGAACCAAGTGTTACGTAAAATGTGATATATAGGCATCCAATACGTTACATAAGATACTAACTTTTATCAATAATAGGCAAGACATATTTATTTCTCATCATTTAAAGTTTTAGTAGTTATTAAGATAAATAGAAGGTACATTATCGACAGCACGAATGGCGTGTGGTTTAAGTGGCCTCGCCATTGCCGCCACGCCGAGTGATGTGGGTTCGAATATTTGTTCCGAGTCTGGGTGTTCATTGTGTCCGTTGTTTGTATGTTTGTAACGTGACACAGGAATTTATCCTAGTGCGGGAGTTGTCTTCTTAAAGAATTATAATATTGTATTTAACCTGAAAATTTTTAGCACTCTGGTCGCTTAGCACCACGATGCTGCCAAAACAAAAAAAGAACTCGTAATATCCACTAAAACAAAATTTCACTAAACACACCATTCAAGCAAAGAATTATAATTAGGAGCGGAAAATGTACACTTAAAATTACTGTGAAAAAATTAAGTGTAAGCAGTGCGCGCCCGGGGCACTATGAACCTAATAATTATCCGTTTGAAGTCCTTTAAGAATTCTTAAAGAGATTAAAGAATGATTACGTATTCTCACTTGACGAGGCTTGTAAGAGACAGGGTAGATTAAAGTACCCCTCTAGGCTAGAATTCCTTGGAACCGAATTCATTCTTGAAATTTTCCGGGTATAAATTAATTAGGTACACAATGTTTCAGATCTTTGAAATGTTGGAGATTGTGCGAAGACCAGAGGTTGAACTGTGTTTGTTCTCGCTAACGATTTAGAAGTAAAATCCTCCTTATAATGTCAATGTGAAAGTTTGTCAAGATGTTTATTATTCAATCATTTGTAAGCTTTGTGCACGGATAGACCATGTCATGTATTAACACATACAGTCTACTCTACTTTTTATCAAGGTTTATATTCCTGTGGACTTCACGAAGCCAGAGCCGCGGGCAGACACTAAATAAAAAAATATGTGGTCTCTGTCTACTCCTCGGCAAGACAGACGGGCGTCTATGTTTGTATGTATGTCTTCTTTGAATGGATAATAAGTAATTAAGTTATAAGATTCTAAAGAGAACTTCTGATAGAACTTAATGCCATGGTTTCGGCGTCTATGACAATTGTGGCAGATAGTAAGATAAAGTAGATAATATAGACATTTAAAACATGGTGCTGACTTACAATAATAATAATAATAATTCTTTACAAAAACAGGAGTATAATTTTTTTCTATCTTATTCTATGAAAATGTCATACAAAATATTGACACATGTGATCTTTATAAGATAGGGTTAACGGCGATGTCTGTGCTAGTATAAACTGTGTGACAAACACCGGCGCCTTCCTCTTACGAGAAATTACATAATTTTGGAACATTGGATGGCGTAGTGGTTAGTGTAACCGACTGCCACGCCTAAGATCGCGGGTTCGATTCCCGCATAAGTCAAACATTTGTGTGCATGAACATGGATGTTTGTCTTGGTCTGGGTGTTTCTATCTTATAATATGCATGTATTTACAAAAAAAAAGGTATATATGTATGTATGTTTATCCTTTATCTAGTACCCATAGTACAAGTTCTGCTTAGTTTGGGCTAGATGGTGTTGTGTGTATGTGGTAGAAAGTGGTAGAATCATATCAATCTTATGTTGGCTTTACCCCAATACATTTTTAAGTCAGGTCATATTGTGGCAATTACACAATTAGACAGGCAGTATACAGACTACTTTTCCTTTCCTTCTTCATGATCATGACTTGAAGTAATACGGCACAATTTGTAAGTTACCGAATTGATATTCAATCAAAAATAATTATAAACATTCATACTGGCCACGGCATAGCATAACTATATCTGTGCTAGTCACTTTTAGGCATTTAAGTTTATGGAATAAACATACTAATATGCTAAATTTAAATTTTATAATACGATATTAAAGCTTTTCGATGCGCCGCAATTCTTTTCACATGCCTGATCTATGAAAGCTCCCTCCCTACTGATGAATAATTCACGTGTTTGTGATCAAAGACAATTGAGACGTCAAGTGTCAGGCGAGGCAACCGTCACGGCTTTTTATTTTATGTTGGCGGCCTTGTCAGCTTTCAGATGGATTTATTCTATAGGCATTGGTAGGTCAGGGAAACTATATAGTTTTTGTGAGCGGAACAAACTGTGTATGTTTTTATGTGAGATATGGTTAGTATCATTGTGAAGTCTGTTTAAAGAGATTGTCAGATAATTTCATTTAAAAACTACGATAGCCATAGGAAGACCAAAGACGTCTTGAGTTCAAAACCTACGACTTTTTGAAGCTATGAGCATATTAAAGTGTGAATTATTGGTCAACCCAGAGGGAATCCTAAGTAATATTGTAGAAACGAACGTGAGTTTGTTTGTTTGTTATGTGTTTACGCCTTTATTGACTGATCATCATGAAATTTTGCGTACACATTGGTAGGGGTATAGAAAAGGACAAGGATAGGGCTAGACCTATTTCCAGAAAAAAGTACTGTCCGAGAGATATAAATTTTATTGAAAAAATTATATAAACGCGAGCGAAGGCGTCGCAAAATCTAGTACATCATAAAGAAAGTTACATATCTGAGAGTTCGCCATAATGGTATCAAAGATAAATAAATAAAATAAAAATTTGTTTATTGCCAAAAAATATTAACAATGTCAAATACAACTGTGGCCCCACACTATGCAAGCCTGTCCTGTGGGTACCTGAATGACGCGACTAAATTATTTAACATACATTGATAGCTCGGATAGCATCATAAAGTATATCTTTATATTATACAACAACAAACTTATAATTACTATAACATGCGAAGTTCATAATACCTACTAAAATAATTAGTGCATTGGTCTCGATACAAATGAAATTGCAATTTAACTAAGGTATGCAGGCAGTTCCTGTATTATTACGTAAGTTGGAGTGTGCGTTTTATGATGTGGGTACTAGGAGACTTTCTGTGGAATCGTACGATAGGGAAGCGAGCCACTGCTTCAAATCACAAGTACTCGTCGCCTTGTTATATAGGGTGTCCGGTAATTAATGGATAACCTGGAAATGTCTTATAGCGGAACTAATGGTTGAAACAGAAAAAAATATGAAAAAAAATCTATCCTAATTACTACCTGAGATATGTGTTTTTTTTTTAATTACCATGTATAACTTTCTTGTATACTACGACCACAAATGAATGAAATCCATCGGTTTTTTGTTGTTTTATTATTAAACACTAATTATGCTAATAGATACACAGTCAAAAGTATGCTATGCTTATATAGCTTGCACTTTTAATATTTTTTTTTTTTTATTATTATTTTATTTCATTTTTTCTGAACGGCCTTCAGTTCTACTATAAGAAATTTTAAGGTTATCAGTTAATTACGGGACAACCTGTATATGAAGATGACTTTAAACGGGCTAAAGCGTCTAGCGAAACTGGTTTTGATTTTAGGTAAGGGCAATCTATACACTGTTGTAGATATGTGTAATCCTCCGATGCAATTACTTTTCTGTGCACCACAAGGACAGTTTTGAAAATATAAAGTTGGCGTACCTACATTCAAAACTTGGCTATCTTTGTACATTTTTGTTGTTGGGTATCAAATGGTTTCTTAGAGCAGCAATAGCTCAGTGGGGAGACCAACAGACTGCAATGCAGAGGGTCTCAGGTTCGAACCCACGTCGTGCACCTTTGGCTTTCGGAAATTATATGACTTTTCGAAATTATGTGTGTATTGATTGACAATTATCCCCTGCTCCGTGCCTCGGAGAGCACATTAAGCCGTTGGTCCCGGCTGCCATGAACATCTATGGCAGTCGTTATTGGGGAAGTCGACACAAAAGATCCCACTGGGTCGAAGTGTCACCGGTCTGTACTTCAGGACCCGAGTAGATAGGGTTTCGGGGGGAGAACTACGGGTCTCCCCCTTTGGACCAGGGTACTGCGGGATCAGGAAGCCCACTGCGCCTCGAAAGGCGTGTTCTATCGACCGCTGACTAGAGTGCGCGGTGCCAGACATTGGTGTTGGACTCGCAGGGTATGTGGTTGGCCGCTGAGGACGACATGTTCGTTTGCTCGGCAAGCACGTTGCGTTCGAGCGTCGGACTCAGGCGCGGCCAGTGCGAACCAGTCGGTCGCATGAGGCACGGAGTTGCCTTTAGCGATGTGGCAGTGTGGTTTCACTGCCGCAACGCATCTCGGGAGCTTGCCTGCTCAGCAAGTAAGCGTCATAGCTGGAGTGACTCGGGCCACACCCGGCTTGTAGGCCTATTTGGGTAGGCGTACGGATGTATGTCTGGAAGTGAGCGTGCCTTACACAGCTCCGGTACCATACTGGAGATATGGGAGGCGGCTTCTCCGTCGGTTTCAGCGAGGTTATCGTTAGCAACTCCTTGAGTTGCGAGTAGTGAGCGGCTTTATTGCTCCGGTACCTATCTGGAGAATAGGTAGTGTCACTTGGGCACGAGGTAGCTCGCTTACGAGAACCGGATCTCTGAGGTTAGGGTGGAGAGTCGGGATTTGGAGACAAGACCTGTCTATAACTGGTCCCGGAAGGTGCTCTCGGGCACTGGAAGGTACAGCGGCTCCTCTATTATAACCTAACGGTTGGTGTAGGGGAACGCTATATCATAAACTGGGATAGTCGTAGAGAAAAGGGGATGGCCCCCACACAAGATAAGATAAGATAAATGGTTTCTTAAACATTGTTTTCAGTACTGAGCCTTGTGCTCTTTCTATTTGTGCCATTGTTGTTTTTAGTGCACTGCCCCAACAACTTATGCAATATGTAATTAGAGATTGACTCAATGCATAATAAACAGTCTTCAAGATGTCTGTGTTTGCAGATGACCAAAGTAGCTTTAGGATGTTTGCGGTTTTCCGAATCCAGGACGAGAGTGAGCTCATGTGTTCTTTGAAATTAAGGTTTTGATCGATCACCACGCGAAGATAATAATACTTCTGGTCTTTGTTAGTTCATCGCAGCTACAGGATTGTTTTGTATCTTTGCATTCATGAATTTGAATGCTTAGGTTTTGTCTTGGGGCCGATACTTTAGTCTTATGAAAACATATATATTTGGTTTTTCTGGCATTTAAGGTAAGTAAATTTTGTTGCAACCAAGTAGATGTGTGAATTTTGTTAATACGTTTTGTTAATACGTACGTTAATATAATACTCGACTAATAGTGTGGTGGCGTAACATTTGTCTAACACAGTACAGCTCTAAGATACAGTCTATCGCAGCACTTATTTTAAGTGGCATTTGTGACGAGTACTTTTAGCAGGGATCCTTATGGAGGTGCTGTGATGTCACCAGTGTGTTTGTCTCATGAGCTGACAGACCCACGGTTATTGATGTAGTTATTGAAATTTTCTGTTTTTTGTTAGACCATATTTATGAACTACATTTTGTCCTCGGCTTCGTTCTCGTTAATCTAGATTATGTCAATAAATATATCTGCCTCTAGAACAGTTCTTTTATCTGGTTGAAAGGTACCCTATGCTTGGACATAGGGTATCTTTTAACCAGATAAAAATAATAGATAATTTACTACTGACAATGCGTATGCGAAATTTAATGATGGTCGGTCGAGAATAAATAATAAATAATAATAATAAATAATACTCTGTCACATACACACAACACCATCTAGCTCAAACTAAGCAGAGCTTGTATTTTGGGTACTAGACAATGGATAAACATACATATATACTTTTTTTTTGTAAATACATACATGTTATACATAGAAACACCCAGACCAAGACAAACATCCATGTTCATGCACACAAATGTTTGACTTGTGCGAGAATCGAACCCGCGACCTCAGGCGTGGCAGTCGGTTACATTAACCACTACAAACTAACAAACTCTCATTCGCATTTATTACATTAGTTAGGACTATCACGATATAAATGCTGCTTAGGCAAGTAGGTTATACACATACATTTCACATAATATTATAGCCACTCGCTTACTACCGAGTATCCACTTTAGTAGGCTAGCTAAGATGTCAATATAATTAAAAAAAGAAGAATAAAAGTAATAACTTTTTTACTTGTCAATACCAACCTTTTCATGTAAAAATTGGTTGGTAAGTAATTAAGAGTTCTGAGGTTATAGAAAAGTATTTTAAAACTTACTTCTGTTGCTGACTGTACATAAAAATAGGTGTGTCGCCTAGACCCACCTACAATGTTCACAGCCTGAGAACGACCTACAGGGTCGTTC
Source organism: Catocala nupta (assembly GCA_963675205.1). Taxonomy (NCBI): domain Eukaryota; kingdom Metazoa; phylum Arthropoda; class Insecta; order Lepidoptera; family Erebidae; genus Catocala; species Catocala nupta. Next base: position 21,739,806 of record OY776092.1, on the reverse strand, counting down.
AAACACGAACAGGTACCAACATAACAAAAATTTTGACTTGATCCCGAGGTAATCAATCACATATCTTTGAATTGTCTGACAGGTCGTGTTAGTCAATTATTAATTACTGTATACGTGTTAAATTAAATGTCGAGGTGAATTACTCAGTATATTTTAGTTATGCTATGGGTGTACCATGTTTAAAAATAAAAATATATTCGCGTTTGCGTGTTCGGCTGTCACGGTCTGTCCCTGTCACGATTTGAAACGGTGGCGAGTCAAGGAAGGTGATGATGGAGATTTGAATACGTAATCGTTTGATGCTCAATGGAAAATTTATATAGTGTAATGTAATTTTTATCTACTGACCAGTTGGTTTCTCTGTGATCGTGAGGTTTTGAGTTGGATTCAGCGATCGAGCAAAGTTTTATTGGCGTTTTAGTTTAGTAGTAGTACGGTACTTAGAAATATAGTTAGTGGAAGGCAAAAGGCTTTCTATTTCGTAAAACTTTAAGATCTAGCTCGTGAATTGTTTGTATAACACGCCTGTGCCTAGCTTTTGAGGATATACATATCAAACTAAAAATCAATATACGTTATGACATGACTGGTGGCGACTAATATACGAATACTCGATGGCGTAGTGGTTAGTGTAACCGACTGCCACGCCTGAGGTCCGGGTTCGATTTCCGCACAAGTCAATCATTTGTGTGCATGAACATGGATGTTTGTCTTGATCTGGGTGTTTCTATGTATAATATGTATGTATTTACAAAAAAGTATATATGTATGTTTATCCATTGCCTAGTAACCATAGTACAACCTCTGCTTAGTTTGGGCTAGATGGTGTTGTGTGTATGTGGTAGAATATTATTATTATATTATATAAAATAGTTGATGGTTGGAGTAAAATGTGTTGTTGAGAATTGCTTGTAAAGTTTCTAAGAAGCATGTGTTGCATGCAAATTGGCAGAAGAGAATTTCTCTTTAGCCTATTCGCCTGCAACGCATGTATGTTGGTTTCAAAATATAACTTTAGACTACTTGTTTTCAATCTTGTCACCGAGACAGCACCATATTAACATTTCGTCAGTACTTTTTATTCTAGAAAACATTTGAAAGTAGCTCAAAGCGTGAGAATACTGTACTATCAGTTCTCGCAAATCGACAGATATTGGCTTTTATCTGAACGCGAGCCGTCAATTAGACGTTATCGAGCGAGTTGCGAGCGACCGACACTCGCACTTTCCACTGATGTGAACTCCGTGAGAACTGTCGTAGGGGAATTTGAAATAAATGTGCGTATGTAGTGTGTAAGTATAATGATATAGACGTCTTAATAATTCCTGAAAGGAAAAGATACACATGTATGACATTTAGATTTAGGTATCTGTTCTGGAAGTCGCAGTTTTGCGAATTTGACTGCACGGATAGTGTAGTGGTTTAAATGTCGGGTTCAATCCTCACACGGGACAAAAAATTGTGTGGTCCAGAAATATTTAGTCCGTGTCTGGTTGTTCTTTGTGTTCGTTATTTGAATCCCTTGGTCCTGGTCTGGGGGAAGGTGCCCTGCGACACAGAATATATTCTTAGGCCAGAAGTCAAATTTTTAAAAACGATAATAGGGGAAAATTATTTGTGCATATTTTCAATACTAAGCTTCATACTCCGTGCTACTTTTAAGTATTCTCTTAACGAATTATTGGTTTTTAATTCAAACTAATATACATACATAGTGTCACATCTATAATTTCAAACGGGATGCATTGATGGAATATATTCCATCCAAATTTCCTAGTTTGCATCTATACTTTTGTATAGGTACCACGTTATAGAAGACAAGCCTATTGTCGTCCTCTCGGCACAGTTCCAAACGACGATAATCATTTTCCATAAGTTTATTTGACTCCTTAGTAGTTAAAATATGTAATATAGTTTTATATTATAAATAATCGTATCATTATCTGTCTTGCAAACACATAATCTGAAGATTTTTCATGAAAACATTGCAAAACATAGTCGCTTATTAAAATCAATATCGTTATATTTCGTACGTTAAATGTATCTTAAAAAACGGTAGACGGGTGAAATCAGCGAATAAATTACCATAAAATGGAGATAACCGTAAAACCACCATAGAACAAGGGGTGAATGCGATAAATCCAAAAAACCGGGACGTTAGTAATAGCTTAGGGTTGGAACACCAATTTTTTAACGCACGGAACGTGTGTGTAAGAAAGTCATGTCCTTTTTGGTAATGGTGTGATGATATATTAGCATAGTCGCTTAAAGTAATAATGTGGCTATATTTATCTTGTTTATTGAACTGTACAACTACTAACTCTTACTTTCTTCTAAAAATAAATCTTCTACTACTAATGCGAGCAAGTATACCAACTAGACCTTGTTGATTCGAACTTTTGGTTTTGATTCTCGAATCGGGTAAAATATAGCATTACTAACCCTTTGTCCACGGTGTCGCTTGCTCGGGAACAGACCTTTTTATGGATAAAAGATACCCTATGTTCTTTTCTGTATCCCTGACAACGTGTATGCGAATTTTCATGTTGATCAACCGACTAGTTATAGTATGAAAGCGTAACAAATAAATTATAATATTCTATCACATACGCACAACACCATCTAACCCAAAATAAGCAGAGCTTGTACTATAGGTACTAGACAACGGATAAACAGACATATATACTTTTTTATTGTAATTTTTTTTTTATGTCCTAGACTGGCAAGGTAGCAGGCGGGTCGCCTGATGGTAAGCGATTACCGCCGCCCATGGACACCCGCAACCCCAAAGGAGCTACAAGTGCGTTGCCAGCCCTTTAAAAAGGAATGAAGGAGGGAAAGGACAAAGGAAAGGATAGGAAAAGGATCGGGGTAACTGGGCCTCCGGCTCTCTCACTCACCGATACGAAACGCAACAGTACGGGTACCGTTACTTCACGCCGGTATTCTGTGAGAGGGTAGTACTACCCCGGTCGATCCGGCCCATTCATGCTGAAACCAGCGAGTATATTATATGATATTATACATAGAAACACCCAGACCAAGACAAATATCCATGTTCATGCACACAAATGTTTGACTTGTGCGGGAATCGAACTCGTACACTAACCACTACGCCATCGAGGCCGTCTACAAACTCACATTCGCATTTATATTATTACCAGATTTAGCTCGCATCCGCAATCATCTAGATTTTGTCAATAAATTTTTATCTCTCGGGTACAGTACATTTTTCTGGTTAAAAGGTACCCTATATCGTTTTCTGTACTGACAACGTGTATGCAAAATCTCATGATGATCGTCCGGGTACTTAAGGTGTAAAACCGTTAAAAAACAAACAAACAGAGATACTCACTTTCGTATTTATAATATTAGTTAGGTTTCTGTTAGCCAATCGTCAGTATTTGCACGTAATTTGAAAATGTGGCTTGTAGAATGCAATAGCCCCGCGCAATTACGTGGACCAGCAAAAGAGCTAGTAAAAATTCACTACCTACCCCTTCTGGAGTATACAGACAGTATTTTATACTAATAATAATAATAATAGACCGATTAGAGCGCCGTGCAATGATCGTCGATATTACCATTCCTCATGACGGTAATCTCGTGAAAGCTGAAAAAGATAAACAAGTTAAATATCTGGATCTGGCGCACGAGACTGTTGACATGTGGGATGTGGATTCAGCGATCATTGTACCGATAGTCGTATCAGTTCCTGGACTGATTGCCAAGAGTCTCGATCACCATCTGAAGAAGCTCGCGTTACACGGCTGGATTAAGTCTCTGATGCAGAAGGATGTATTGCTTGATACGGCACGCATCGTGAGGAGGTTCCTCTCGCTGGAGCCCTAACCACCGGTAGCTTGGACCCAGTTCCCGATGCCGGTGGGTCCTCATAGTTTTTATATTTTTAAATGTGTTTTTTTATAATTATATACTTAAAAATATAATTATTTTTGAAAAATGAGTTAATAAAGAGAATAATAATAATAACTTTTATTTTCCAATATATTGGTACAAAAATATAAGTACGTTAATGGCTGCAATAGTATTAAACTGTGACGCAATCATTAGCGCTCACATCCGAGAACATTGTGGAAATTAACAAAAAAGAAAACAAAAATAAGAGAAATTAAATTAATGATACAGTACACAATAAAATTAAAAAATAACAATAAAGAAAAAAGTCAAGCAATGTTATGGTGTCGAATGTATGTGTGTGTATATGTGTATGTGATAGATATTTGTTATTTTCTTATCTCACCAATAGTTCTTCACATTGAGTGAAGGATATTAAATATGACAATTTCAACACTAGTAATAAATCTTATGTCGCGGCGGACTTTACAATCATTCAAACAACGGACTCAAAAAATACCCAGGCTCGGCACAACCATTTGTGGATCACACAAAGTTTTGTCCCGTATGGGATTCGAACCCACAACACACTGCGCAGAGGTAGTGGCTAGGCGACCACTTAAACATTATCCGTTTCGTGAAGTCAAACATACAGGTTGACTGTAGCATATAACTAGTATAATAATAATGCCCTCCAGACCGAATTTCGGTCACGGCGGCCGGTCTTAACGGAGACTGGCCATCTGCGCAGGAGATATTATAGTGCACAAGTGTGTGCGCAAACACAAGTGCACTCTCTATTCCCTAACTCTCATGATCCGATGGGACGGTAATCTGGTACGCCCGGAGAGAGATCAGGCGCAGGACCAACGGCTTTACGTGCTTTCCAAGGCAAGGTGTCTAACACCGCCAGCTTTCTAAATCCGGGTTGCCATTGAGCTTTATTAACAGAAAAACCTAATAACATTTTGTTTGCCCGACCCGGGATTCGAACCCGAGACCATGAGGTCTCGGGTTCGAATCCCGGGTCGGTGCTGTGCATGAGCACAGCAGTCGCATTCACTACTACTGCGCCACGGAGGCAGTTATAACTATTACTGAAGTAACAAACAAGCAGTTATAGCATCAGTTGTGATGACCAGGACAGCTCGAACACGGTGTAAACCTAGTCCACTTTAGTAATAGGATTGGATATGTACATTATTAATTAGGCACGAGACTGTGGCTTTTGTGGTCAGTGAATTGTGGCTCAAAATGAACGGATTAAATATGTAAAGCTTAAATGGAAACTGAGTTGTGTGTTCGAGATTATTCTTATTGACGTTGTTAGTCTTTAGAGCAAGGAAGGGACCTCACTGCATGTGGGATTTATATCTAGGAAGAAAAAGAGAGTGAGAGAAACTGATAGTCTTTACGAATATATTGTTTTCAAGTACAATATCTACTCATTGGCACACTCAGAAACGCCGGTTGCTCGATAGCTCATCTGGTAATATTCAAGCGAAGAAGTAGGTACGGAAGAATGCCTCAAGAAACTGGGGTATCCTTTTAGGAAAACGTTTTAGAATAGTACAGCCTTACTGGTTTTAGCATAAATTGGCCAACACGATCACGATAGACTCTAACAAAATATAAATATGAAATATAAAATTGAATATTATTTTATTAATCTTCAGATTAGAAAACTGAATTTTCTTTGTTTCCTTAAAAGATAAAGTATTCAATGCTTCCTTACTTAGAGCTTACTGTATACGTATCTCTATTGCTTGTATGTGATGCAGGTTTTGTAGCTCTTGCACTGAGATCTCTTTTCCTTCTTTTAGGTTACTAAAGGATCGCACTATATTGGTATTTTGGTTGGTGGTTTATTGCTTCTGAATTATTGCCCCATATGAGTAAACCACAACAATATTAGCCATGTAATAAATTGTCCCACTGATGGATACGAGCCTCTTCTCAGTACGAAAGGAGTTAGGTCATATGAGTATATAATATAAAAAGAAAATTCTGCACATGTAACGTAGCGAGCAAGCGTTCGCCTCGACGCTGCCCCCAAACCAACTTGTTGTGGGTTCGAAATTCATACAAGACAAGTGATTCTTCTTAGTCTGAGTGTACTTAGTGTCCGTTAATTGTATATTTGTTAGGTCCGCGCGACACAGGACTTGATTCCTAAAGCGAGAATCGCCTTCTCAAAAGAAAAAGAAACATTAGCTGTGTTTAACAAACATAGCATAAATCTCAGAAAACCCCTAAACTAAAACTTCCGATACTTCAATCTCGAATCACTCCTCAATAACATCGAAACGTCACACTAAGCAGCGCTCGTATCCTGTACATACACATCCTGTTTCCCGAAACAAAACAGACATCAGTTCACATCAGACCCACATTCTATACAGGGTTGTCGCTTGTCACATTACCGCCAGCGTGAAGGACCGTGAACGCTATTCACATGCAAAATTCAACGAGCATTAGAGCCAACCCTGACATGCGGAAGGGATATTTTTGACGTGTACCCTGTCTAGTCTGTGACGTATAAATTTTCATGCTTTTTACTGAATTGGTGTCATCGCGTTTTATTCGATGTATGAATGGCGTGGGGGTACTGACTTATCTATAGAGTAGGTGTGTGGTGAGTTTAAATTTATATTTATATGCGTTTGACTGCACGGACGGAGCTATGATTGTTTTCACCTAGTCTCCTAGTTAAGGCCTACCGTCGCCGAGGGTAATGAGTTAGTTTCCTAAACCAAAATTTATGTAATCCACAAAGAATTCTTAAGGTCTTTTGTGCTACTTGTTTTCATGTTTGTACTAGTCAATGGAATTGGAATGCCAGACATAATTGAAAACCAATTGTGTCTGATCGCCCGGCGAGCCGCTGCCGCATAAGCGCTAAGAAGTTATTCTTAGTGCCAAAGTCATCTTATAAACTGACGCCTTGAAAAGACCCAAATATGTGGGCGGAAGTGTAATTTAGGTACATTTTGTTAACTGTATATTAAATGCCCTATTATATGCATTATAATTGTCGTGTTCGTCGTCCAATACGCAATGGGCCAGCATGATCGACTACGGCCAAACGCTTCTCACACTAAGAAGAGGTTCGTGCCTAGCAGTGGGACAGTAAACACACAAGGCTGATGTTATTATAATTGTTGTTTGGGTATATTTGAAGTGTCCCGTGCTATTAAAAATTACCTAACAGAAACACTCAATAACACCTTACCTGAGCTGAAATTGAACCCGAGACTATACAATAGGCCGCAAACTTACGCGCATATTTACCTTGGTTCCTACGCAACAATTAGCTAATATACAGCTTGATAGTTTTTGCATGTAAGTGTTAAGATTTGCGTAGTCATAGTTAGTTAGTTACTGGGCATCGATTCCTTGGATTGGACAACGTACTAAGCGTTTTATATTTACTCAAGCAACGACCAAGTAGCCTGCGACTGACCAGAATTCTCGGATCGAAACGTCAGGCGATTCAAAAAAGTATGTCAATGTAAATTTCTGATTACATTTATCAAGCAAGTTCGTTTTGTATATCTAGCGAAAAATTCTCAGAAGCACGTAATTTAAAAACAATCGGATAACAACAGAAGATGTGACTAAGTGAGCTCAAAAACTTAACTGCAGTATAACAATAAAGAAAGCCGACTTTAAAGAAGTATAATCTAAAATAAAAAAATGCACTGAAAAGTCAAAAAATTATTGCGTATTCTTGTGAATAATTAAATATTTGTTATTAATGGAGTCGGTGCCAGCCAAGGTAGGTTCATAACTATTTAAACATGAGATGTCTTACAATAAGCATAACATAACAATGGCACATATAAATGCAGCACGCGGCGCGGGCGGCTGAAAGAATCATCAAAATTGGTTCACCTAGAAAAAAGTTCCGAGGTAACACACAAAAAAAATACAGTCAAATTGAGAACCTCCTCCTTTTTTTGAAGTCGGTTAAAATATGTTTAATACTCCTTTGCCCACCCTCTAAGACATATACAGGCGTGTGTTTATGTCTACAGAGATAGTATGAAAGAATTTTCGAAAATTTTTACCTCGATTTCATCCAACAATGCATTTAGATGTACCATTCTCACGAACGACCTTACCTACGTCTAAAAGACACGTAGAACGTCTGTCAGTCATTGGCAGCCACAACGCTGACGTATCTCGTGGATGTTATTGTCAGATGAATATGAGCCGCGCGCCAACAATAACACTATAGGTTAGGATATTTCTGACCGGGTCACTATTGTGGTAATGAGGACAGTACAATGTGAAAATAAGTATATTTTTGTTCATATAAGCGTTACCTGTCCTTCGCGGTTTTAGCCACGTTTAGGAATACTGCTTCGCGCCCGTGGCTCGTGGCGTAATGTTACATTTATGCGAGTCTTTTGACCTTAACATAACTGTTAAGGTATGTTCCTCGGCCACAGTTCTTTTTCCCTGGATGAAAGGTACCCTATGTCCTTTTCTGAACCTCTGACAACGTGTATGCGAAATTTCATTATTTATTTATTATTTAATACGTTGTTTGCCAACAGATTTCACACCATTTACGTGAATTTCCAATATATGTTAACAAAAACTTTTACAAAATGTAAATCCAATCCGGCTACTCACGTGATACTATGATATTATGATCGGTCAACTAGTTAATGCGTGAAAGCGTAACAAACAAACTCACATTCACATTTATAATATTACTAGTTTTCCCCACGGTTTCACCCGCATAAGTCCCGTTCCCGTGTGAATATCGGGATAAAAAGCCTATGTGTGAATCCAGGTCTCCAGCTATCTACATACCAAGTTTCATCGCAATCGCTCCAGTAGTTTTTGCGTGAAAGAGTAACAAAAATCCATACATCCATATAAACTTTCGCGTTTATAATATTAGTAAGAAAGTTAGGATGTTACTTCTGGGTCCAAAAACCATAGATTTAGTAAAATCGGTCCTGTATTATTTTAGTTTATTCAGCACAAAAATTAAATATTTTCTTAATATAATACTAGTGTAGATGAAGATGATCTATATACGTGAAGACGTAAAACCTTTTAACCCCGTTTTTAGAATATTGCGCGCATGGAGGAGTATGAGATTGGGTATAGGTAACGTTAATATGAAGATGAAGTGCAGAAACATCCATTTTTATAAGATAGTAATGAATTACGATCTAATTGCGATCACTAGTTCTAATGACCCAATGTATTTTAGGCGCAGGGTACAAAGAAACATCGTATGAGTAGGACTGGGCGTGGTACTTCGCGTCTAAGCTCCATGATTTGACCAACTGATGACGATTAGCGAGGAACAAGATGGCGAGTATAAGAACCGTGGATATAAAATGATTTTATCGTTTGGCTTTGAGTATAAGAATGCGTAGGAGGATTATTATTGGTACCGGTCAACATTTGCCCAATATATTTTGTATGTTATTGTGCCAAACAAATATCGCAGAACGACGAATAATAGAAAACTGTTCGATGCTTACCATGTGTTAAGCATCAAACAGTCTTTCTATTATATCGTCGTTCACGTAAACAGTGCCTGGGGCACTCAGTAGGCGACATTGCGTTGCGCCCCAGTCCTATATTTTCTGAACGTTTTGCGTTGCAGTGTTTCTAGGTTAAAGCCCTCGATTGTGCGAGCTAGTCAATTTCTGTAGTGATTCGGTCGACATATTTGCATATTCTCTTACTCACTTTCGCAAATTAGTACGAAAAGTAATATACTGAATATTTCACTGGGTTATAAGTTTTAGTTATAAATTTTATTAATTATAGGTATCTTTGTTAGTGCATGTAGTTTTTGCTTGTAATTGGATGTAACTTTTTGTCTAAAACCTCATGTACTTAGATATAATAGGCATGTTGACTAAAAAAAAGATATTAGTCCGTCTTTAAGACTAGCAAAAAATAATGGACACGTATTTTCTTTTGTCACACAAACTAATAATAACGAAGATACAATGGGTTTAAATTTCGTGTTACGTCACGTCTTATCGGTACAAATTTTCCCACTCCCGAACTGTAATGCGTTATATCTTAGTAAATAATTCATGATTTGTTAAAACAAAAAATAGGTGTCCAATATTTTTTGCTAATCTAAAAGATGGACTAATTTGAATCACTTATTTTTAACCCTGTCAACATGCCTATTGTGAAAATGTATAATTGTCACATTTGTTAGAAAAACCAAAATAAATAAATAAATTGCGCCACATCCTAGCTCCGTCTTAGTCTTAAGATGCTTCTATATGGTCTATGCCTTACAATAGGGGTTCCTAAACGTTTAAGTTCACGGAACACTCACCAAATACCTTTTATTTTATGGAACCCCATATTAAATAATAACAAATCAAAGACAGAGTAATTTAAATAAGAACAAAATATTTTATTAGAAATATTGTTAAAGTGAAACACTTCCATTCTTAACTTTAACTTTTAATGGGAAGAATGAAATTGTTTCACTGTTTTATCAATAATTCCTTTATAATTAGGTATTCCGAATTCTCCGACATTTATATGAGCATATCTGGTGTAGCATCCAATCTCGGTCTGAATTTGTTTTTTGTATAAGTGTAAGTTGGAAAACCTATTTTACAACGATACGTCGTGAGCAAAGTTAAGTGAAAACTGTGGTATTATTTAACAGCCAAATATAAATAATTTCGTGGATCCCTGGTGACTTTTCAACAGAATCCCTAGGTTTCGCGGAACCCACATTAGGAACAGCTGCCTTAGATAACACGAAAGAATATTTAAAAATTTTGATGTTAAATGTGAATGTAAAATATGACTGTAATTTGTTATGTATTATACTATAGTTATAGTTTTAGTTAAATCGTCTTTTAAATATTTAAACTACACATTTATAATATTTCATAAGTGGAGTTAAAATTGCTTTACAGTTTTTGGGAATGGTAAACTTTTCGATATTTTGGGAATTGATTCTTGTTGGGTCTTGGTTTCGATGCATGTGTCTTTGATGATACGCAGGCGTTGATGCTATTATATAATATTATATGCGTATTTCGATATCAAAAATTATTGCCATCACTAATAAAGATTTTTAAAATATTGGCCTAGTCATATGCCTAATCTAATGTTAATACAAAATATTTTTAGTTTGAACTTAAATGTCACTTCAATATAAACTTTTGTAATGTTAGTTGAAATGAGATCTTATAGAATAGCAGTGTTGTAAGATCAAAAATAGTTAAAGCCAATTTCAAACATCGAACTTAACAATTACAAATACCAACATACACAAGCTATAGTAACCAAACTATCATGGCGGACAATCAATTTCTAAGTGAGCCAGTCCTTTGTCGCGTCAGTGGCTATCTGTCGCGATCTGTCACGCTTACGCGACAGAATCATGATCGTTATACGGATAACATCTCATTCTCGTGTCTCGTGACTCTCGGTCTTTATATATTTTTTTATTCTTTATCCCATTTTCGTTTTTTGAACGTGCGTGATACTGGCTGTTTACGTTTACGACTATTTTAATCGAATATCTGTTTGGTTTCTTTTTTATAAGCTCACTAGATACCTAAAGCAACGTGAAGTGATTTGGAAGAAAGTAATGTTATACCTATTATTTTTAACCTATTACCTATACCTCAGCGGCACGCCGGTGGCCAGTCACAATAGGTTTTTAATTATTTTGGGTATTCTAAGAATGATCAGTTTAAAAAAAATAATATCAGCCCTGTATCAAACAATCGCACAGCTGAGCACGGGCCTCTTCTCACTGTGAGAAGGGTTAGGTCATAGTCCACCACGCTGGCCTAGTGCAGGTTGGCAGACTTCACATATCTTCTTGAACATTATGGAGAACTCTCAGACATGCAGGTTTCCTCACGATGTTTTCCTTCACCGTTAAAGCAAGCGATAATTAACTATTTAATACGCATATAATTTCGAAAATCCAGATGCGCGCCTTGGGTTCGAACTCGAGACCGCTGCGAGGCAGTCCTACGGTTTCCCACAAGGCTATCGCATCTAAATAAAAATATCATATTAATTTGTTTATTTATTTGGGACAAGACAACAGTTAGGTGCATTTCGAGTTAACATTTGACCCAGTCTTTTGTCTACGCATTGATTAATAAACTATTATAAGGAAATGGGCTAATCGAGAAAGAAAACTAATAAAAGTTATTATTAAGTAAATAAAGTGCGCGACTGTGTATTGCAAATTGTGCTTCAGATTAAACATGTATTCACAATAAATTGATGTCAGATATTTTAAATATTTTGCTTGAAAGAAAACATTTATCTATATCTAAAAGTTCTTCGATGATCTTCTTGTTCATCCCTTTAACTTCTAGCTTTCCTCCTTTAAATTAGCTTTCCTTTTATTTTTTAAAATTTATTCATATCCTTGGTCATTCCTCCAGCTAAGCTGAATACTACCTGAAATTACTCTTAACACAAGGATGTTAGGAGTGGATTCACATCGGTAGTGCAATGAATGGGAATGATTCTCTAGTATTGCCTGATAAAAATCGTTTAATTTTTGACGGGCAACATTAATCTATTGAGTCGTAGCGTTACACCGGCGGCTAAATACGATAGGTTTTTAATTATATATGGTATACCAACAATTGACAGGTTAAATAGAAATTCATGAATATATTAGTATATTTCAAATAACGCATCCAGTGTCATATATGAAGTAGCATTTAAGCTGAGCTCAAGTAGTATTCTACGATTCCGAAAATACTCACGGTTGCTATGGGAGATACTTTTGTGTGGTAGCAAACATTTGTGGTTAACTAGATATCTTAATAATTATATTAAAAGAAAATACATTGTATACTGTTTATTAAAAGAACTTTTATATATCAGAGACAGTATTGCCGTTGACAATAGCCATCCAAACCAATCTGGTATCTCATTAAAAATCAATTTCTTCACCAAGCACACTTCGCGACGCTATTAATACAACAAGTAGCTTCTATAGAAAGTTGAGTGCGCGTCTTAACCCAAATCTAAAATAGGTTTAAAAAAATCCATACAAAAACATTCAACACAGTGCGCACTTGTTTACGGGACAAAATCTATGGTGTGTTCGGGTGAGACGGGGTGAAGTGAGGTCAGGGGGAGGGGTGTGTGGTATCGGGCACACCGCAGTCGCAACAGAAATAGAGTTTGACGTTTGTATCCGCGGTGGCGCCTGTTCACTGTCAACTTTACAGAGCACTGTGAGCTACAGAGTCATTGAAGTGATTTAGGAGGAATGTAGTGGAAGATTTTTTTTATAAATTTTTATGGATGTTCATATTTTTGTTATTGCGCTGGTATGTATTTGAAATGTAGCTTTATCAGGGAGAATTTACTTTTTATTATATTAAATAATTACAAAGTTATTTCTACTATAATGCGAACAAAAGTAATTTTAATGATGTACTCTGTTTATTATGTTTTAAGATATCCCGTCTGGTTCAAATTCGATTAGGCGTTATTAACAAATTAAAAGTTGAAAATCGTAAACTGCCTATAGCTTGGAGAAACAAGCTTAATATCATATATTACTAGCCGATCCGGCAAACGTTGTACTGCCATCGGGCACGCCACGATCGTAACGGTAAGTCCCGTGTTTGAAGAGTGACTGGAGAGGCGGCATGGCGCCTTCACCTTCACCGGCTGACACAGGTAATGACTAGTCATAGTTGTTTTGGCCAGTTCCTGTGTAGCATAGGCCGGCAAGAGACATCCAGTTGTCACCACTGCGGTGACTGCCGCGAAGTTGTTGAGGACACGGCGCTGCACGACGTTGTTGAGGACACGGCACTGCACACTTTGGCCCACCTAGGCATCGCAGCGCCTTTAGTTGGTCGTGGCAATCGGATTGGTTGCCCTCTCGCTCCCGGCCGTAGTTCAGTCTATGGTGAGAGGTCGTACAACGCCGTCGCCTCCTTCTTCAGCCTTCAGCCAACCTGAGGTTTGACCTTCTTCGTAGGCCTGCCCGCCATCCGATCAGCACCAGGTTCGAGAGGCGACGTGCGTGTTCACATTCGCGCCTCTATGTCGAGTCCGCCTCCCCTCTAGGGTGGGACAGTAGGGTTTTATGAGTGAAAAGTGCCAAAATGTAGGTCTCTACGAGTAGTGGCTGGCCGTTTCATACGGCGGGCCGGAACCTCGGCGGGGTCGTGACCGCATGTGCATGTGATTCGCGCGGCCTCGTCGATAGCTGTTTTGTCGAGGAACACTGTGGTAGGTCTAGTCGGTATTTCGGGAGCTCTATTATCATCATTTCAACATCTCTTTTTTACCCCGGTGAGTCCGACATAACCCCGCCGCCCTCGCGGAAGGGTAAAAAAAAGTTGTTCTGCCATATAACTTCATTCGATAGGGACACCCTAATCACCATGCGGTATGAAATATACTTTACGATCTATATTCATACCTACTAATGATACATTTAAAAAATCTTGAAAATCGGTCGAGCCATTCCGGCCACAAATACCGTGACACGAGATTTAATAAGATTATAGATATATAGATTTAGCAAGAAATATCTTGTATGATCACATACAATACTTTACAAAACAAAAACTATTTCACATATCCATGCATTTTTATTAGGAACATTATTATACAATATATGTATATTTTATTAACCGTAGTCTCTGTTCAACCGCCTTACTCTGCGCACATAAGGAGGGCGCGTTAAAATTGAAAATAAATTCAATATCAATTTGAGCACGAGCCAAGTGCTGTATCGCGTTTGTGTCGATACGTGACGTTTATATGCCCACTCGACGACGAGCCAGGGTTACCGAAAACATGCTTTAAAAACAAAATGGACGACCGGTACAGTGGGCCAAGAAAGTGGTTTATGTACCAGTTTTGACAAAAGTTTCTTTGAAATCTAATCATCGCTAAGGTTGACTTTTCTAACTTGACACATCATGGCATGACGTAAATATAATAAAGAGAGCTTTGGTCACTGTTATAATGAATGCAAGGGGAAATCGACCTTGTTGTATCATGACATTTGATTCAAATGAACCTCAACCGTAGGGTGGTAGATCACATTTTTGGTCGATAGTACGAGAAATACTTACGTACTTATAGATAGTATACCACTCGAATCTGGGATGTCTGGAAATAAATAGCTGCAAAATTGTTAAGACATAAGTCTCACGCTTATATCCCCGGGGTAGGCAGAGGTGTCTTGCACCCATATTTCAACAGTGTTGGTTTATGGTTCCACGTAATAGCAGGAGTCAGAGGAGGATCCAGATGTCATGCTGTTACTGAGAATCTTTTGACAGACAAAACTACATAATACGATATTAGACAACAGGTCTTAATCATCTGTGTACAAATTGGACAAATTTAAAAGCAGAAAAAATTGCATAAGAGATTATTCACCGGACTCGGAACAGAATCATTGAATCACACATTATTTATTCTGTAAATGCGAGAGATGAAGTTGATATTGATGATATTGGAACAATTATTACATAAATCACTACGCTATCGTGAAACTATTTTAATAGAAATTTTGTTTGCCGTACTTGGCAACCCTGATACAGTAGATTTAATTTTAATAGGAATTTATAGTTTATCTATCGTCGGACATTCTTTTACGATAACAGAGATTTAAATTTATCGCTATTCATTTGCTTTTAGATGCCAACTGTCAAAATAGTGTAATCGACTGGAGTGAGGAGTTTGTGGTCTGGCAACACCACGTTATTGTACAATAATCGGGTGTATTTTCCTTGTACCATTTTATCGCTTTTCGAGTTGAAAATTACTGAAAGCATACTTTTTTATGTTATTACATGTAAAATACAAGTCAAATTATCACTAGTTGCGATATAATTGTATGACTGATTCATGTTAGCGAGAAGCACTTTTACGCGCTTTATACTCATAAGTAGTATCTGTATTTAGGTCACATTTCATAGTTATTTGTTAGCCTGTGGGCAATAATGCATTATTGCTATATTCTATCAAAGTTTTTTTAAATATAATATGATAATTTATAGGCCAGTGAGCGACACAATGCACCGCAATGTTACCCTAAACACAAGCGCGATTCCTGTCCTATAAACTTTTATTAACACAGGAGCCATAGGCTCGCTACTATTAAAATAACGAAAAGTACGTATAATTATACCCTTGTCTATGCCCACAGAGATATACAAGCGTCAGACTACGCATATATACAACCACAGGGTTGTGTCGTACTATTTTATTGATATAGGTTAGCTACATATTTACTATTCACTTAGATCAATCATTATTTGGTTTAACTATCAACGCAATACTTTCTTTTCCTAGCTTTCCCGAATATTCAAATGAAAATTGTTTACACGTACTGTCAAAAAATATCTAACACCATAAAAAAAAACTAAACTGCAATCTATCGTCATTTCTAAACGCAAATACTTCAATTGTTATTTTTAAATTTTCAAATCTTTCTGTCGTTCTGTATATCATTTTACATAACGTGTGTGTGGGTTGACGGCCATCATTTCAGGCACTAGGATATGAATTCACGAGCTTTTGATCGACAGTCAACGCTAGCAATATTTTTAGACACGTATCACGGATGTAGGGGATTTTGACGTGGATTTAGACAATCGTTTTGATGTCTCCATTTTGAATCAGATCGGTGAATTCTTTATTCCAATATTAGAGATGCCTCAAGGTAAAATAATATGAGTATTACTACATCTATAATATTATAAATATAGGATAAAATAATTTGAGTCTTAAATGAATCTAATTGCCAAATGATAACGCTTGCTAGTAGGTATGCAAACATTTATATTACTAGATATTTTCCTGATTATAACTGTAGCTAAGATATAAAAGATGTTTAGATTGTCAAATGATTGCTTATTGATTACGTGAGAATAATAATTATTTTCGCCATCTTTGCTGGTTTTATTTAAGTCAGCATTATAGGAATTGTTTAAAATCTTTTGAGATATTGATGTATTTTACTTGATACAGTTTTCTTTTTCTATATAGCTTCAGTCCATGGCCTGTGTGATATTCATGGGATGGCATGCTGTGATAAAAGTATGTATTATCGAGTTTCATCAGAATAAATCCATTCAGCTATTTTGGCAAAATTATGTAACACACATCCAAACATTTTAACATCAAAACATCACAACAAATTAATTGTAGCTTGTATTATTTATGTTGAGAATAAAAATCTTTCACATATTTTATAATATAGGTAGTATAGGATAGCTTAATTTTTTTCGATCCAGCCTATCCATTCAAACTCCTTTTATAAAAAAGGAGTTAGAGTGCTATAATTACCATGACAAAATATGTAAAAGAAGACCAGAATACCAAAAAGAAAATTTGAAATCGATTTGAGATAGACTGTTCTAATGTTAGCAAGCGATTATGTCGTCCTAGGTTTGATACCCGGGTTTAGGCAAAGTGATACTGTAATTATCTATTAGATATTTTTTTAAGCAGCACCGTGTTTTTTAGCAGCACCGTGTAGCACCTATGTTAAAATTATAGATGAGCCTTTTGAACCACTATTAAGCTATTATATATTATTATATCAAACCTAAATAATTAAATGTGGATGCAATACCGACAGTTTCGGAGATATATAGGCATACGTTTATATGCATATCTAAAAAAGTATGCTCTGTTCTAGCCATACAATTTCCAAATATCTATGCCTGTAAATAAAACGGGTAATATAAATCAATAGATATTGAAATCCATACCTTCTCCTTATCGCTGTATAACAAGTCTACAAAGGTATGTGTTTATATCATACAATAGTTTACAGTACGCATATGCAGACTCAATCTGTACGTTGTAAAAACCGGATACGCATAGTTGTAGCGCACCGCAGATAATGTATTAAACCAATAAACAGTTCTAAGTCCAAGAGAAACAGATATGTTCCCGGAATAACGATCGGGGCGCGAAATATGTCCGTTGTCGCGATTTGTTGTTTTACAATATATGATTGACGGTAATTGCACGTTCAATGTTGGTATGTTTTGTATCAAGATGTCTTGTTTGTTGATGGTATTTGTATCGGTAATTGCATGTATGTCTAATGTGAACGTATATTTACATGCTCACACACATGTACTACACGCTTGTGTGCGTGAATGTATTTACGTACGAAGATATTTGAGTGTGTGTGGTAAGACACACATACGCATGATAGCAATTTCAATATGTACACATGTGCTTAACTATGTGTGTATGATAGTAAGGTTGAGATTTATGTGTGTGAGAATGCCTAAACACACACATGCTCACGCTAACATATTTTATATGCACACACATGTTCATGTATGTGTGTGTGCTGTCAACATTATTTTGTTAATTTAATGCTACATTTTAAGACGGTCAATTACTTATTATTTGTTTTGTTAATTCTATCATTGAGTTATCGTTTGCGAGTAGGTAATTTGTATACAGCGTTGCCTTGTGCATGTATGATCTGTTTCCTAACAATAATTATTTATATCTAAATAAATATAGTGTTAACCTAATATAAAACTAATGAAAGCCTGTGGTGCTGTCACGGTAGTTTCTGTGAATGAATGAATGAAATGAATGAATGAAACGAATGAATGTCTAGAACTGTGTCTGGTAGACGGTAATAGCTCAGCGCCTTATTACCATCTACGTGGGACCTAGAAGGTCACGGCATATAGGTGTAATAGGCTCATGCCTTTTCTTTTCGAGAATACAAGTGCAAGACAATGTATGTATGTGAAATTTAAACAGATTTAATTCTTCTTTTTTACATCCTGAATCAAATATGAAGCAAACAGATCCACAATCTTTTTTCTTTAATGTTTTCGCTCAATCTTGTAAAAGATTTATTTATCAGTACGTAATAAGGGAATTGGCACCGGAGACAATTTCCCTAAAACCTCTAGAGAAGGGTGTGTGAGATAAATAGTTGCAGGTCCAGTCGCCATACATAAATAATCAGTTTGTTCGGACGATGGTGATCGCACGTCCGACGATTCAACACTTTTTGTTGCCACTGTCCTGTTATACACAGTGTGTTTCAATATATATAAAGAAAATAATTATATTATTAAATGAAAAGTCAGAATAAGCTGGCAGCTAACTTTCACTGTATAGATGGCGTAGTTTAAGTGTTTCTACTGCCACTGCACCGAGTATTGTGGATGCAACACGAACACAAGTAGTTGTCCTGAATCTGGGTGTTGTTATTATCCGTTGTTTGAATGTTTCTAAAGTCCTCCGCTACATGGCGGGTTTTTTTAAATAAGGAAATAGAATTTCATTGCTTTAAATACTTTTTTTTTTTTTTATAGTTCACTTTTGTATATACTTTGCTGAATCCAACTTCCGTACATGACAGTACATGGCTTTTAAATTAGCATAAGTAAGTGTATTGTTTAACAGAAAAGTTCACCGAGTAAACAGCTTCGATCAAACACAAAATATTTATCATAAAATGTTGTGTATACTGATAATATGAGTTATATATTGAGATACGACAATTTAAAATAATGACGTATAATATGTTATTTAATTTTATAAATAACAGTTTCAAATAATATATATATCGACAATATAACAACTATTACCAATACGTTGTACTCTAAAATATTTTTACGTTTCCATCGAAATACGTCAAATATTTTTATCCGACACTTACTTACATTTAAATGTGTATCAAAAATAAAATTCTTTCCACATTCAAATATTCAAATGTCACAACTGTCAGTTGAGTTTGACAACCCGCTGTATATTGTAGGGTAGCCGCAATGTTTCGCGATAATATGGGTATATTTCAAAGACATATATTTTATTCAGTAGCTTGCTTGTTCGACATTGATTTATTTATTGCTATCTGCTCTACCCCTTAGTGATAGGGTTTCAAGACGAATACCGTAGAACTAGGGACTTTTTATTTTAGGGTAGGTGTTTTATCGCAGAATTGGGATATTTTGTGTTTATTTTGTCACGTCGTGTGAATGATAAGTGAATCTCTAGGGATAGACCATTTCTCAGGATCTTAATATTATTAATGCAAATAGAAATATACTATTTCATAATGTTGCTGGACATCTTTTTTTTATGCCTTGGATCCTCCCAAGGCATAAGTTATTAGCACTAGTTATTACTGTTACGTTTTGTTTTATTGTAGGTACAGACGTCACCCTAAACACTACCTACAACCCTATCAGCCCTAATACCCTAGGGCCCTACCATATACTATGTGATAAATAAATAAATAGGTATATAGATAAATTCGGAATGCCTGCACCATGCGTCCTAAGGTGACAGGCGCAGAGTAGACGACATGTTCAGGATGAGGATAGATAACTCATTGCCAGTCGAGCAGACTCATACGACTGATCAAAGATGGCTAAAGGTGTTTTGGTTACAGTGAGGGGTTGGTAATGTATTGACTCATTTATTTTTACCTATAACATTCAGCGTTATGTCTGTAACAGGCAGTCAATAACTGCTTTTTCTTTATCTGTATTTTATTTGACGGTTATAGTATTGATGCAAATGATTCAGATAGTTGTCACGTTCTACTTATATCTATAATATAGCCAGAATCAGAAGTTCTTTGCACCATCCTTTTGACCTAGATTACATGTAATTTAGATCAAAAAGATGGTGCCAAGAACTTCTGATTCACACTAGACTATTAAACTGTGGGCGACAGCATATAAAAAGCAATTCGAGATATCACAAGAATTTTTCAGTCAAGGCCGCCAGGCTCATTGTAGCAGAAACTTTACTACTCATTCCTGAACTATATGGTAGTATTCGTGCTCTTATTCTCGGACTTCATAAAGAGATTCTCGTGACAATGACTACTTAATTGTAACATGACCTATAAATTGCATATTAATTTCGCCTGCAACACTTTAATCTCCTTCCTTGTATTGCAGCCAATACAAATAAGCTCTCAAGCCGAAGAACATGAATTTTATTGATATAAAATAACCGAACTTCTAATTATTTTCACATAAACATTAATCGCCAAACTTCCTTAGTACTAAAACACAACTAACAAATCAATAAAAAACGTTTGATACATAGTGTTAAGGAAACCATTAAACGCGAAACGTACGGTAAGGCTGCGGTTTTAATGATAGCGAAAAGCGGTAGTGATATTGAGAGCGATGCAAAATAGTAACTAAGTATGGAACTATGGCCTAAGTCTTCTCACACTGAGACGACGCCTGTGCCCAGCAGTGGGGTCGTTTAATATAGGACTGATAATATATTATTATGAAATTTTTACCAGCGACATTTGATGCGGTGTGCGCAGCAAGACAAGAGACGAGCGGCTAAAGTAAAATCGTCGTAAGCTTTAATTGAGTGTTGTTCCTCCTTAAGACTGAGCCGAGCGTAAGACGCGGTTAGACTGAATGACAGAACTCGATATACAAATCGGCGCGCGGCCGCCATAGTTAAACTGTATAGAGTATTTGAAGTACTTTTTTGATAAATATGTATCTTTATAACTTAAATATTTGGGACGTACAAATTGTAATATAACTATTTATGTTTCGTTTAAGCTGTAAAATGGGATAGATTTCTACTGTTATAATCTAAAAATCACGTAACACGAGCTTACGTTTTTTTTATAATATTAGGATTAGACGCTGAAGTGAATAGGTAAACGGTAAAAAGGTTATTCTTTCGGTAAGATTCAAACATAATGAATTTGATATATGAGCTGTAACTATTGACGCATCAATGCTCCAACGAAGCTGCGGTCAAGTCAACGTCTATAAGATCCTATCTTATGAAGCAAATTTTGTATTTGTTTATCTGTCTACTGTTATTCTATTCATATAGTCACAGGCTTATATTGTAAAAGTCGTAGACCATTTGTAAGCGGCTAGACAGATACGATCGATCTGCCATATCGACTACCCAATATAAAAATAAAAATAATCGCCGAACGTCTAGTCTAGTAAAAAAGCAATATGATTTAATTCTGTGCCACAGGGGTCTTTACAAACATTCATTCAATGGACACAAAGAACATCCAGACTTGGAACAACCATTTGTAGATCACAGAATTTTTTGTCCCGTGTGGGATTCGAACCCACAACACTCGGCATAGTAGGACTGGCGGAGCGACCACCTAAACGATTACGCCATTCGTGCGAGTTGGTTGTTAGTAAGAAAAGCTAAGCTTGCACGTCGCTTATCGCTCCGCTCTCGCACAAACCAGCGACTAAATCAAGAACGCAGCCTAAATGCCAACAAAAATGTACAGAATTGTACAATTTAATATGAAACGTGCATATAATCACGAGATTGTACAATTATGATTGTATTAGGTATATGCTCATGAGGTAAGTGTGTAATCGGTTGTCCTTACAACTGCATTTTGTGTTAACAACATCGTGAGTTAGGTGTGGCTGATGTTTTTGTGGTCATGGATGCTAAAATGCAAGATGGCCAAATGCTACAGTGGTCGATCCATGGTTAGTCGTATGGGTATTCAGTATGATTTCAGTCATCTGCTTTCTGTATTCAAGTTTTCTATGCAGGGACCGCATATCGAAAAAATATCAGTTATAAAGGTTAATTGTATGACGTCATACCTTTTTATTTTAATATCTTGAAATTACGATACACATTTTTCGCTACCTTAAAATAACTATACCGATATTGTTCACGCTACCTAAACCACTAAAATTAATGTACTTATATAAATTGATCGACGTCCGACTACGACAAGCAATCGCAATGCACTTGTCGCTGAGAGCTGAAAACATCGCGTAGGTCGTAGGTTCTTAAGCGGGATTTTTTGCGGTACCGCAATTATTTCGGGTGAGTAAAGGTAAATAAAGGTATAGGTAGCGATACTTAAAAAAATAGCACTATCAATATTTTATACCGGTAGCATAGCTGCAAATCTTAACCGCTTTCGGTGAACCTTTAAAGTAAAGCGCTCCAGCTATTTTATACCGGTAGCGATACCGTATACCTCAATCGCTAACGGTCCTTACTCCTATGACACAAAGGTAACCCTATAGATATCAATAAATAGAATAATTTCAAATATACAGGTTGTCCGGTAATAAATGGATAACCTGGAAATGTCTTATAGTGGAGCAGACGGCCGTTCAGAAAAAAATATAAAAAGAAATCTATCCTAACTACTACCTGAGATATGTGTTTTTTTTTTAATTACCATGTATAACTTTCTTGTATACTACAACCATAAATGAATGAAATCCATCGGTTTTTTGTTGTTTCATTATTAAACACTAATTATGCAAATAGATAGACAGTCAAAAGTATGCTATGCTAATATAGCTTGCACTTTTTAATATACATCTTTCTTTTAATTTTTTTATATTTTTTTTTATTTTTCTAAACGGCCTTTAGTTCTACTATAAGACATTTCAAGGTTATCCATTAATTACCGGACAACCTGTATATGCGATATTAATTTGCCCCATGGAACAACTATGTTTTTAATCTATAACTACATGCGCCGAGCCTAATTTAATGTTTACAAATCACTTGTAACATGTAAGATGATAAAGCCTCTTAAAGTTCAGATGTTGATTTTGAATACTCAATAAAATATTTTATTTAAATCTAAAATGTACTTACATATCGAACCTGAGACTTAACAAAAACGATTAAAGAGGTAATTTTATTACACCTAATATCATAAGAATGTTGTTTCAACTTGTAGTTTCGCACCTTATCATAGATTATATCAACATTATTTATTACCTTTTAAGTATTTCAATTACCGTTCAGAATACCTAATCACTCCGTGATCTCACTTTATCAATATTATTTTTAACTGGAAGGTTTATTTATACCAGTGATTGTATGGGAATATAGTTAGTCAGTAGTTTAGTCATGAGTCAGTGACGTAGGTTTGATTCCCGATCGTGTAATTGCCGTGTCGTGAACTCTCTGATAGCGTTACTTTTGCGTAAATGCCTGATTGTGTTGTGACTAATCGAGTGCGCGTTTCCATTGCTTCACGTTAGTGCTTGAGTAGTAAGCAGTTAACCTATTTGTGTTCCTTACTCACTGACAGCAATTATTTCATTTTTAAATTCCGGTTGAGCTACAACCGATTACGAAATCACCCAAAAGCTCTAAGGTTTGGGTTGACGATCTGAACAAAAATACTGTTTTGGTAATCTATATCTATACTAATATTATAAAGAGGATAGATTTGATTTTTTGTTTGTTTGTTTGCAAGGGTTTAACTCAGAAACTACTTGACCGATTTTAACAATTCTTTCACCAATAGAAAGCTTTATATTTATTACCGAGTACCTAACAAAGGCTATATATTTTTTAAAGTTCTTTTACTAACATTACCTAGCCTACTTTTACGAAGTCAAAGATTGTTTTGCTATCTATACTTTTTCTCGGTTATATTTGCCACGTGTAGACTAAGGAACGCATTTCGAATTGAATAAAGAAACTATTGAAATAAAGTAATCAGACCAGTTAGGCATTCTAGTTTAGGATGAGTAAAGAAATAGGATGAGATGTCATCCGCCTTTTCTTAAAAAATAATAAATCCTAACAAAATGGAACAGAGATAGGAGGGAGAACGTAGACCATACACTTCTAATATCAGAAAATGCTTAATATTAAATAAACATATGTTACCAGTAGTATAAGTTTGTACTTCAGATTTTTGGCCGTAGTGGTAAGGTCGGGCAAAGATTAATTGAGTTTTTATCTAAGGAAATATTCGGTAATTAATAGGTACTTAGGTAAATATTGAAAAAATCGAGCTAAAATTAGTAAAATGGTTATACTTTGACACTTTCTGTCTACAAAACCTTAAAAATATTAAAACACATACAAAAATAAAATATAATAAAATTAATTTTTCCGTGTCGTGCAACATTGGAGTCGTGTCTCCACCGCTCGCACGTCCTTTACTCCAAACGAGGACATTCGCACGTCTTATAAACATTGCTATTAGCATAGCGAATGCATTATTACATGTCATGTGCAACACCGACCATGTTTATAAATATCTTCTACGAGATGGCAATAGAGATTTGCTGACTGCTAATTGGTAGATACGTAATTCGTGAATGTTTTATTGATTAGTTTTATTGGTGTGTATTCAACCTTGTTTTCTTTTAATGGTAGAACTTTAAGTAATAAAGGGGTTCATGTACGTAAATGTCATTTTTGTTAATTTTATTGCGATTTATTGCTGATTACCGTTTTACATATGTATGATTTATTTTAAAGAATTACTAGTGCAATTTGAAACAAATTTACAGTTTGAATGTTATATTAAATGTTTGGCTACAAAGTTGTACATCGTTAAAGGTAGAGATTGACTATTCGGATGGCGCAAGGGTTTAAGTAGTCACTTTCCAATACTCTCTCTGCACTCATTGTCCAAATTTAGAAGGTCCGATCAAGGTATAAAAAATATGGGTTGTGAACTAGATAGATTTTGCGAGCCGGGATGATCTTTGTTTCTTTGTTTAATATTTAGTTAAGTAGAATTCCTAACTGATTCTAATTACAGACATTTTAAAAAGTTTTGACAATTCAGGAATTTGAAATATGTCTACCTATAGACAAGTAAGAAGATTACTCTGATAATAATATCATCGGATGTAGTCCAGGTATGTTTCTGCACCTTGCACTTGCATAAGCTGTCTATTTTCCCGCTCAATTTTGACTTCCAGTTACATCTACCAACAAAGCTGGTCTGCGTTTCGACTAAATTTAAGAGACGTCCTATTGCCCCTGTTTCTTTGGTAGGCAATTTCAAAATCGCGAATTCGTCATTCCCTTTCCATCGCTGAAGTATACAAGTGTACCGTTTACGGTCACGTAGACCGTTACCTCATGGGCCATTAAAAATATAATAGTATCTTCTAGTCTTTTATTAATTATAATATTTATCCCACTCACAAATCACACTTTGATCCGATGCTTGACAAACGGCCTTAAAATTGTTCATACCATCAATATTTCGCTGTCAAATTAAAATAGACTGCTGAGAAAAAATTAAGAGCTCATGATGGTTGTTAATTTAAATGGCTTATCGGTTTCCGGGTTAAGATATTGATAAAGTATAGTTGTCAAAGTTGCTTAAATTAGTTGAACTCCAATATTATTAATCAGCTTTTGCCCTCAATATCGTTCGCGTTCCTATAAAAATTATTGATATGACGTATTGCTTTATATGTACTTTCCCATGGCACAAGCCATATCTGAGTAAAATTTCCTCAAAATCTTCAGCCATTTATATTAATAATAATAATGTTTATTTGCAAAAAGGTTTTACAATATTTACACTTTGATTACACTGTATCCTTAAAAAATTAAGACAATTAATATTAACTAATAAGTGTTTTGTAAATTTTTTTTTTTTATTCAATTTGTGTTATTTAGGAGTAATTGAGTCACAAACATTCGGACTTTAACGTCTATAATATTAGTTTAATTGCCTAGCTAAGTAATGCTGTGTGTTTGGAGTATAAGATTATATTTTCAAAAATATTTAACCTTTACCACCATTAGTTTTAAGTGGTAACTTAAAGTGGTTAGTTTTATAGCTTTGTATTAACTTCTGGGCAACTTTATGGTATATTGCATTTAAGATTTTAGAACAGAATACCATACTTTAACATCCTATGTAGTCCTATCTAGTCCTAGTATTTATTTATTTATTATTTAGCTAGGAAGCTGCATATTTGACCTTAACTATTCAGAAAGTAGAGTCAGATTTTTATAACTATTACAGTTCAGCAGTTAAATCTTAACAACAGACAGACAGTCCTACTTTCGGTTGTTATTATAAGGAGTATACACCTAGATGAAATTAATACTGTCATTCAATGTCGAAACATCAGATAGAGATTGAGCCCACAAAAACCACTGCACACTGTGACTTGTCATGAATGTAATTGTTTTTTGTATTTAGGATGTCGTAGGCGTTGCTTTTTATTTGTCGAAGATCACCATTCCAACTACACAACACTGTGTGTCAACATAAGAAAAGTTCAAAGACATTCTTCAATAGAAGTGACACCGTGTTCAATTTCTGACACGGTGTTTGGTGTGTGTGTCGGTGGGGAACAACGAATTTAATAGTAGAACCCCGCTGGCTTCACCATGTTAGATTGATGGATGATACCAAAAGTCACTTTATCGTGTTGGATGACGAGGTTTTTTATCATGGGACCTTTTAAGTGAGAATTGTCTATTTATATATATAAATTGGATTTTTATCTTGGTGCCTTGTTGCACTGTGATTGATACAAAGCAGCAAATTGTCGAGTTATTATATCTATTATTTTAATAGCTAGCGTTTTTAATTGTTTGTTAGCTACTATTTCAATGACGTGTTGCGAAATTTTCGTGTTTTACGTACATGTGAATTTAGTGTTATTTGAGTTTAATAAATGCTAAGGTATTATTTTGATGGTGTTTTCTTACTTTTAAATTAAGCTTTAAATCGAGATGAGTTTTTAACGAGGTAGTTCAAGGTACGTCGTGATACATTACCATTATTTAAATCACAACTTAAATGTCACAAACGAATAAAAATAACGGCAAATAGACCCGAAAAATTTTTAATTATGTAAGTAAGTGTAAGTCTTCTAATTATCTAGTAATTCAGGACTTACACACCAGAGTGAGAGTGAGAAAGAGAGAGAGAGGGAGAGTCACTGTGTCACAGGGTCTTTATAAATATTGAAACAACAGAGATGAGATAAGGAGTATCTAATGTCCGTTGTTCTAAAGACTTCATTTTTTTATAAAAAAAAAATAATGATCTCTCTTTGCTTTAATCTTATATTTCATATTCTTACAACCGTAAGCTCATAGGCAGTGGCATTCACCTAAATTACTAAACCATTCAGTCTCAAATTCTTTAAAGACGATGGTGATCTCCATACATGTCGGAAAGCCTTAGCCTAAAACGATCGATCCCAATTTTAAAGTACTGTTATATTTTATAAGTGTCCTTTCAATAGCCCATCTACGATATATAAGTGAACTTGAAGCGTAAAGAGTTAATTTATTTCACTGTATAAAAGACATACTTGCGTTATCCTGAATCTAAATCTAATTAAAAGCTTAGCTGTATGTTTTTTTTAATAACGCATTAAGAATAATTTATGTATCTTGGGGGATTTTACAAACATTCGGACACAAAGAACATCCAGACTCGGAGAAATCATTTGTGGATCACACAAGTTTTTGTCCCGTGTGGGATTCGAACCCACAACACTGGGCGCGATGGCAGTGGCGAGGCATTCACTCAAACCACTACGCCATGCATGGTAGGTATACGGGTCGCTATTTTGATGTCACACATGGACATGTAATTGATATACATATAAACTGTAACTATTAATGCATCAATGTTACAATGAAAGTGCGGTCAAGTTAACGTCTATCGTTCGTATATCTATCTACAGTTATTTTATACATATATACTCTGGTGCCTTTATTGTCATAGTCGTAGAACAATGTCAGATAAGATATTTACTAATTTTCTTTAGTTTTTGCCAAAATCGGGTATGAGATATGTTATTAATTCAAAATATATAACATTAATTATTTTTATGTTGAACTGTCTAAATACAGAGTTGGAATACTGCCATAAGACGTTGCTTAAAAACTTTTAAGTGCTCTGCTGGAAGTTAGTAAATATCAAATCCATCGTTGTTCTACGAACGCGACTTATTATCCTCGAAGCGGTGGATAGAAGTTTATTACACCTACATTTCGTCAACTAGGTAGGTTTTAGTTTCCACGGAAAAAAAGAGAGTCTATTGCAGTTACTGAAATTTTTTTGTCAGAAAAGTCTAATAACTCTTTGACCGACCTAGGCTTCGAACCCGAGATCTCAAGCTCAGCTATCGTATACACTACCACTGCGCCACCAAGGCAGTTCTATCGTCATTGATATTCCCAGTACATGCTGTAGTATTATGAATCGTGCCGCTACTGAGATTTTTTTGACAGAAAAAGCCAATAACATTTTGGCCGACCCGGGAATTGAACCAGAAATCTTATGCACAGCAGTTTTATACACTACCGCTGCGCCACCGAGGCAGTCCTATATAATATCAGTCCTGTATTAAACTGTCCCACTGCTGGGCACAGACCTCTTCTCAGTGTGAGAAGGGTAAGGCCATAGTCCACCACGCTGGCCCAGTGCGGGTTGGCAAACTTCACATATCTTCGAGAACATTAAGGAGAACTCTCAGACATGCAGGTTTCCTCACGATGTTTTCCTTCACCATTTAAGTAAGCGATAATTAACTATTTAATACGCAATTAACTTCGAAACGTCAGAGATGCGCACCTTGGGATCGAACTAGAGACCTCTGCGTGCAGTCCAACGGTTTCCCAGTAGGCTATCGCTATACACACGAGGCAGTTCTATCGTCGTGGATATCTCAAGTACATGCTATCGTATTATGAATCATTATAATTTAAATACTAGTTAACTTTGATTACGTATTGGATCTCAGTTGATTTGTCACGAGTTCACGATTAAACTGTTTACCTAGAAATATACTACGTCATTGCCCTATGACCATTGACGTATTATAAAATACATACATAATTAACGTGCAAGTAGTTGAATTGTATAAGAATTCAAACTTACACTGAATTACAAACTAGCTGGTGAAATGGAGATGTAATACATCTCTCTATTTAGGGATATAGGTGTGAGATTATTTTATTATTAATCATTAATTTTTAAAGCTGGTTTGGGCATGTAGAAAGAATGGACGAGAAAAGACTTACTAAGAAAGTTTATAAGGCTAGTGTGAATGGAACAGTCGCACGGGGAAGACTTATGCGAACGTTTCTTGATCAGATTACGTTCTAGATAAAGGCCAGGTTGAGAGCACCTTAAACCGGCGAGCTTGTATGAGGAATGTTATGAAAGTGAATGAAGCCAGAGAAGTATGTCAGGATCATAGCAAATGGAAATCCGTAGTCTCTGCCTACCCATCTGGGAAACAGGCGTGAATCTATGTATGTACGAATGTATTAATTTTTAAAAAGACTATAACTGCACTAGTTGTAACTATGCGCGGGAGTTTTACAAATATTACATCAACGAATACAAAGAATATCTAGAGTCGAAACAACCATTTGTGGATTACACAAATTGTCTCACATGGAGATCGATCATCGGACTCACAATACTGGCAGCAGCGAGGCGACTACTGAAATTACAATCACACACCTTGCAAAACTATGTTTGACATTTTCTCAACTTTTGAATGACGTAGACACAGCATCACGCTCGTCTAAAACTTGAAGTCCCTGGTGTTACAAGCGAAATCTTAGTTTGCATAATCGTTACCACGACATGAAAAGCTCTAAGCCTGACTTCTTTACCATTTAATCTTGTTATCTAAAGCATCTCCTAGTTGTGGGTATATTAACAGTATTACTCGGACATAATATACTCCCTATCAGTTAGTAACGACTTACCATTCCGTAAATCTGTTTATGAACTTTATTGTCTTCTTATTCTTTATTCAAATATCTGTCATTCACACACTATGAATAATATGTCTGTGTCGTGGGACTTTACACGCCTTAAAACAACAGATACAAAGAACATCGAGATTTGGCACAACTATTTGGGGTTAGTCACAATAATTGTCCCATTTGAAGATCGAACTACAACGTTCAGTGCACTGGCAGTATGTTGCACAAAGATTGGTATTTACCACATTAAAAAAAAAACACGGGTTGATTGCTATACCACTTAAGACTGCGCCGAGCGACATGTGCCAAAACAGGCGGTCACAGTTAAGTTGATAAAATCAACATTTTTTGTTTAATACAAATATAAAATATACATTTACCATAACAATAAATGTGTTTACAATTACGCTGTATAAAATTTAAAAAAAAATTAATAGTTCCGCCTACAAAATTACGTAAATTTGCACGAAAAATGCAAAAACGTCAGCTCGTGTTACGTGATTTTTAACCCCCGACGCAAAAACGACGAGGTGTTATAAGTTTGACGTGTCTGTGTGTGTGTGTGTGTGTGTCTGTCTATGGCATCGTAGCGCCGGAACGGATAAACCGACTTTAATTTTGTTTTTTTTTTATTTGAAAGGTGAATTAGTCGCCGCCACAAAATGGCGGATTACATATTTTTTCACAACTCCCTCAATATGGGTATCAAATGAAAGGGCTTGACTAGTAGAATACTATACACTATGATAAATTGCAAATCCAAGATAGCCGCCACCATAAAATGGCCAATCACATTTTTTTCACAACTCCCTCAATATGTGTCGGGGGTTTCTAAATTTTTAATTTATAGTTATTAGATTAGCAGTAGATATCTATCCTATTTTACAGCTTAAACGAAACATAAATAGTTATATTACAATTTGCCCGTCCCAATTATTTAAGTTATTGGTTGACAATAAAGATACATATTATACATATAAAAAAAAGCACTTCAAATCCTCCATACAATTTTACTATGGCGGCCGCGCGCCGATTTGAATATCGAGCTCTGTCATTCAGTCCAACCGCGTCTTACGCTCGGCGCAGTGTTAATCTCGTTATCAAAAACATCTACTACTTGTGAGTACATTAACAGAATTACGTGGACGTAACACTCTCCCTCGGCCCTCTAACAATTGGTATGCACTTACCATAAGGCCTTCAGTTTGTTTGCTCTTTTTTAACCTTTCAACCGCCACAGTCATGTACAAATGACAAAGCAAAATGTGTCCAGCACGCCACGGGTGCTACATGAAAAATTCAAGAATAAAATCGTAGCTTAGCGCCGAAAGCACGCTTTTGCTTCTTTGACGTGTCCGCTAGCAAGGCAAAGTTTGTAAAGTCCTCTGTCTCACTGTGTCACGGGAGCCTTTACAAACTTTGTATCAAGGATTACAAAGAACGCCCAGAGTCGGGACAACTATTTAAAGATAGTAAAATAAATTGTCTGATGTGCGTACCCTCAACACACATAACACTGGCAGTGCCGAGTACCATTTAAGCCAGTAAGGCATATAAAAATGCTATTTACCACGACAAGGAAAGCTCACAGCCTGACTTCTTTACCATTTAATCTCGTTATCAAAAGCATCTTCTACTTGTGAGTACATTAACAGTATTACGTGGACATAATACACTGCCTATCAATTGTCTCCATCTCACCGCAACATCGACGAGTCATTAAACAATTTCGAGTGAGATCGAGTCACGTATCGAATTCGGATTGGTGCTTCTTTCTAATGAACTATTTAATGTCAAACGTCGCTGTTGTAAATGCAAGGCATGAGAGATAGCGATTACTTAGATTAATTTATTTTTCTTCTTTTTGATATTTTATATTGATTGCTGGTTTGGTATTGTTATGTCTTTTAATGACATACATAAAGTAAGAGACAGAAAGACGTCGTTATGTTACAGTTTTGATAGCGCACTAGGAAGAATAAATAGAAAATGTATTATTATGACATATCTATATATTGTTGGCATACGTAGACAAGTAGGCAAGATATATTTTTACATTTGACCAATTATTTTCAATCCGTAAAATATTCTCGACTTCTCGAATTCATGATAATATATGATAGGCTTATTGTAGTCTACATTATATAAAAACATAGAAAAAAAATTACCGTGGGTATTATTGTGTATCACTCTATTATTTTATCCTCCGTGGGCAGTAACCACAAAACTTACCGCAGCAGCAATGGCGATGTGATCACTTAAGCCGCACCTCCTCACACTGTTCAATTCACGCAGTACACTTATAAGACAAAAATCTTCTATTCCCGCGGTTACTTGTACCACACGTATTTGTTGTGGCGCGGCGCCTGAGTCTTCGTGTCACAACAAAATAAAGCCTGTCCCGACCCAGTTCCCACAGTAGCCGGCAATAAGCGACGTGTCGTCTACACCATAAACTGGTTACTCACTTTTTTACACCACCGCCATCGCCACCGCTCTCAAAATAATTCATGTTTTAAATAACTTATCGACCGTTTGGAAATTAATACACATTTACGCTTGCTCTTGATAATTGATGTTAGGTATTCTAAATTCAAATTAACTTTTCAATGTTGTATTTGGCAGTGATGACAGTGATTTAAATTTAGAATAGAGTCAGTGGTTTTCGTTTTTTGTTACCTTTTAACCTTTAGTGCATAGTATGCACAAATATCGATCGACAGGTTTCGGATTCGATTTTTTAGTCGAATTAAATGTTGTGAAGGCGTTGCTTCTAGGTGATGTCCATACTCAGTGGTGAACTAGGGTTTAAAATGGTGCCCCGAGTGTGGCAATAAGTTTTTGTTATACTACAACTTTCTCTGCTAAGCCTCCAGAGAAACAGGAGTAAGATCTCTTAAATATTTATGTTTAAGGGTAAGCTAATGGTGCTATTTTTTATAAACAACGTTAAGTAGTGTAAAAGGTCTCGTGCGGCTTGGATAAGATGCACGAGGCTTAGGAAAGCTACTCATCAAATCTTATGGGACATAAACTTCTTAGTATAATACTAAGTTATATTACCTACGTATCTCTTTATATGTTTTTTTACCCTAATTCTAATTTTTTTCTATCACATACCCACAACACCATCTAGCCCAAACTATGGGTACTAGACAATGGATAAACATACATATGTACTTTTTTTTGTAAATACATACATATTATACAATTTATACATAGAAACACCCAGACCAAGACAAACATCCATATTCATGCACACAAATGTTTGACTTGTGCGGGAATCGAACCCGCGATCTCAGGCGTGGCAGTCGGTTATACTAACCACTATGCCATTGCTGCTTTTTTTGGGATTATGGGATAACAAATACATTAAATAAAGTTTATTAACAAAGGATATAAATAGTGTGTAAGGATGGCACAACATTGAAATCAATGACGTATTATAAAATAAATAAATATTATCTAGTAGTAATACATTTCTGCCTAACCCTTCGTGTATATACAAGCCTTCTTAACAAAATTTCCAGTTAGAAACTGTTATGTTTTTTAAAGAAGGATGAAAGCGAAGTTTCCTTTGCTAATTTCTAAAACTTGTTTGTTAAAAATATTCCATGAGACACGTAAGGTTGTGTGTTGGTACTTTCAAATTATTATTGTCTCCGTTACGGCTGTGCAATTGTTGTTAAACTTGTCTTACTGCTAAATAATTATTGACAGACGAACTCCCAAGGGGTTGACTTCTCAAGCTTGTGAAAAAATGCTTGTGTTTTCCTCCTTCCGAATTTCGCAAATATAAAACCTTATTGCACTAGTTTAGCTAGAATTATGCATAAACTCATTTGTGTATTTTAGAGGGTAGACAGAAAGATAGATTAAAGTTGTTATATTTCGTCAACTATTTTCAGTGTTCAGTTTCACGTGGACGGCAATTAGGGCGGAAGACGAAGAAGGCTAAAAGACGGTAATATTATCGTATTATAAGTATATGTCCTATCTATGCACTACCATTGATTATTTCCATTAGTAAATAGTCAATGGCCAAACAAAATAAAAGTAGAGAGTAAATCATTTTGCTTAACGTTAAAATTCTTCCTAGGACCTTACGATCGCGCAAAGACTGAACTCATTACACTTTGTCACAATCCATGCAGCTATGTCCTCCTTCTTGCAGCTGGAACTGTTTGTTTTATATAACAAGGGTGGCAAACAAGCGTTTGGCTCGTCTGTTGCTTGCTCCGTAGCCAATGATCAATAATACCAGAGGTCGCACTCGTGTGTTGCCGATCTTAGCAAAAACTAATTCACGATGAGAAAGGTATTGGAGACTATTCCTTATCTTTCATCTTAATTTGAACTCATTTTCTCTAGGTTTGGTATGCAAGCGGTGGTAGGTACCCACCATTGTAACTTACCCGAAAAAACTTTGGAATAGTGATATTATTTATCACCAGATTCTTTTAAGAGTGAGCTGGCTGATTCGTATTAAATAATAGACCAAGGCCTTCACTTCATAAACTATCTAAAAAAAATAAGTTATAAATAGCATATGACATGATGTTGTCGTCAATTTGTTTTTTTAAATAACTATATCTATCTATCGATTAAAATTACTAATACGACTAATCGGCTCGACTCATCTCTCAAATCGACTAATTAGTCTAAAGACTGATTTATATCTTCCTTTATTTTCAACAGTTATTCCTTTAATTAAAGATATAAAAGACGTATCATTACATTAATATGGTTTGATAACGGGATGTGGGCAAGTCACGAACGTAGTTTATAAACGTCAGACTTATATGTTTAGGTTCACACACTAAGGAAACTAGTAAGTCTGATAAAATGCACGGATGGAGCAGTGGTTTATATGATCATTGCCGGTGTGCTGTAGGTTCGATCCTCACACAGGGTTGATGAGACCAAAAATAATATCCATTTTCTCTTAACTACATACAAAAAAGAATTTTTATGTATGTAGTTAAGAGAAAATCTCTTATTAAAACCTCAGCCTCTTTAGGGATTCCCCTAAAGAGGGTAGGCTGAGGTTTTAAGGAGAGATTTTCTGGCCACAGGTCCAGACACTGCGATGCTACCAAAAAATTCTTAAAAGAAAATCTAAATCTTTTCATCCAATACAAGCACTGGGAATTGAACCTGAGACTATTGCACAGCAGTCGCGTTCACTGCCGCTGCACCATCGAGGTGCTAACTTCTGCATAAATAGAAAAATAAAAATTACGCAGGATTAGGATAAGCTTATTTTGTATCACATATGTAGTTGCTACTGACGCGCTTGGATTATATTATATAATTATGTAGACATAGATATATGACAAGCGGGACGTCTCTAGTAAAAAGCCACCGGTTTCTCTGATCTATTCTTATTACATTCTGTTCAGGTAATTTATATAGAACCTTTTTGTAAAATAGTCTATAAACTTTTTACTAAACAATGTCAAAGAAGATACTTTTGTCATAGATAAAAGAAACATGTTTATATCAATTCTTAGATTAGTTTTTCTGTTTTATAATATGTATTATTTCTGAGCAACAAAGAGAAAGCTTTAGACTAATATAACTCAGTGCTTAAAGTACTAAAACATCACGATATAGATCAGAATGTGCTGGGATATGTGCCTTCCACCTTTTCCACCGAGCTTAGCACGGCAGATATCACGTGGACTCCAATATTCATACTATGACAATGATCCTCCCTCGGGAAGGGAAAGCCCCATCACACAATGTCCCACAAGATACGACAGCATCGCAAAATTTGGATGGCCAGACGAAGACTTCGATATCTTCCCAATGTCCAAAGAACGATAGATGTCCCTATTTATAGTCACGGATAAATTGACAACAATATTCGTGTATTCATAGTCATGAATAAAGTGCGTGTGACAAAATAGTTGTATTTATTTCTCAATTACAGTTTCTAACCGTTGCTTGGTATAGAAATTAAAGATTTGCCAGCGAAACGAATACTAAATTATATTAATTGCAGTGACAGGTATGTGCGAACGTGTGAATCCCCAATTTGCGGGAAAAGGATGTGACGTAACGGTCCTCGAGACTGCCATGTCTGGCCGGACACGCACACATAACTTCATGAAGTTTCTATACTGGTTTGAGGATACAAGACAATTGTTTTACGCCTATTAAAGAACGACAAAATATTTTCTCTATCCAGCCTCATAGACTCACACCTGTATAGCCTAAACCGGGTAGGTAAATGTGTATTGAATTAAATCTATGCATTTAATGCAGATTCACTAGACGCACTTGAAACAACTTTACCCAATTTTTGTATTTTATTGCTTATTACTATAGAGAAAGCGGCCCTGTTGATGAAAAGCGGTAATCACTACTTATGGACTTTAAAACGTCAGCCTTGTATTAAGCCAAGCCGCTGCCTATCGTGATGAATAAATTTTTAAGTCCTAAGCCTAAGCAGACAGGAAGCAGACTTCACATATCTACGAAAACTTTATGATGAACTCTCAGGCATGCAGGTTTCCTCACGAAAATTACCTTCATCGCTAAAGCGAGTGATAATTAACTTCTTAAAACGCACATAACTTCGAAAAGGTGGTGGTGAAGGTTTTTGGATCGAACTTGAGACATTTACGTGGCTGTCCTATAGCTGCTATATACATTACATAACAGCAAGTCAATTTATAATCTTAGAAGTCATACAACAAAATAAAAAAATATATTTTTTTAATTTGTATATAGACGATCAACTTTTGTCATCAAATTAAATATATTACCACCAGAAACGTATAGAAATAACATGAGTACAAGCTTCTCAGTAAACATATACATAATTTGATCTAGTATTATTTTAATGATTAAATTCATGACGTCACTTGTACCATGAATCGGATTTCCCGTCTATTTTAAAACTTGTCACACAATTACTATTCCATCTTTGTTTATAATATAATCATTGTTTCTTACTGCATAATTATCAATTTACATATACAATGTTAATAAAGGTAATTATTATTAAATTTATGATCAAATAAAACAGTTTTATTACTACCTTGTACAAGCAAATAATTTAATAGAAAATAAAAACTTCATTTGTGTCATGTGTTTTCCATGTGTGATTATGGATTGATTGTAATTATATATAAAATATTTTTATACATAATCTTGAAGACGAAATCTGTTTGTAAAAAACATGTGTATGACTGGCTATTAGGTAAAAGTTACCATAAGAGAGAAAACTTTATTACTCAGAATTGAAACACTAACACGCCCTCTTTAATATAAACAGTCTATCACACACTCACATAAGCTCACGCTCTCACCCAAACCAACACACCTACACTCATACACACCCTTAGACACAAACATTTATCCACACACATACACTCACAAACACAAATACACTTGCAAACACGCACTAGCATACAGAACACATAATTATCATCATCTACATATATTATATAGTCTTAATATATAGGTATTTATTATTTATTATATATTTGTCGGCCTCGATGGCGTAGTGGTCAGTCTAACCGACTGCTACACCTGAGGTCGCGGGTTCGATTCCCGCACAAGTCAAACATTTGTGTGCATGAACATGGATGTTTGTCTTGGTCTGGGTGTTTCTATGTATAATATGTATGTACTTACAAAAAAAAGTATGTATATATGTATGTTTATCCATTGTCTAGTACCCATAGTACAAGCTTTGCTTAGTTTGGGCTAGATGATGTTGTGTGTATGTGGTAGAATATTTATTTATTATTAAGTAGCTTAATATATTTGTATAAGTAGCATTAATATAATAACTGTTTCTATCTGATGCAATTACTGTAAGAATATCAGTCGAAAGAGACTGGATCCTGCAACACAGGGTATCCTAGTGCGGGATTCAGTGTCACATCTACTTTTGTGTAAATTGTATCTTTTTTATGAACTAAATAAACTTATTATTATTATTCATCAACAGATTTAAATGAAACAATACTAAATATTCAACTAAATTTAATACTTCTGCCTATTTTATATGAATATCGCCTATTTTATATTATGTTTCTTCAAACACGTAATTGTCACAAAAAGGAAATTCGAATAGTCCGCAAATTGTATAACTCCTCTTTGGAAAAATGATTTATGCATTGTCACTGTTCAATATATAAATAACCATTGGACGAATCGCTTAAACCTATGACTAAATATTGTTCAACACTGAACTAGAAACTCGGTAGCTATCTATCTCATGATAAACCGGGGTATTATGTAAGCACGCTAAGGCCAAAGACCAAGATATCATAAGGATAAAAAATAATCTATTGACTGTTGTATACGGCAATTAGGACTGGGAAATACCCATTCTTGTGACCGTTCTTCTAGGATCCGTGTAGCTATTAAGCTTAATGTGCCTGAAAGCAGAATCTAATAACACCTTTGCTCCAAACAGGAATTGAAATAGATAACGCCCAATCGACCACTACGTTTACAAGTCTAGGCTGCCATGATGAGCTCGGTGAAGACATACGAGTAAAGAACTGGTTGTATCCTACATTAGTAATTAATGGACTAGTTTACCGAGCAGTGATTGGCAGAATTGGCGTGAGACCCACACTATCACATAATCTAATAACCCAATATCACAACTATTACAAAAGAATAGCAAAATTTAATACCAACAAGAGGTATTTCGCAAAAATAATAACCAAAAACGGCAGTGGTCTCTTATGTGATCCGTGATTTGATTGCCTAACAGACCTCCGTTCCGCGGATTATATATTATATAGCCTCTTCACACATAATATTTGTCCTCGATGCGAATTACTTGCCATTTTACGACATAATAAAAAAAAACTTGAAACAATATTGCGGTAACGTTGGTGTGCGTAAATACAAGCAAAGGCCATTCCAATTAAAGTAATCGACATTTGCATAGAAAATCTGCGTATCAATACGAATTTGCGTTCAACACTTGTACGGTTTGGTCCAAGTGGTGGTAATGACTGTCTTTTTATAAAATAGTACACTGTAATTAATAACATACTTAATAACAAGCAGCGATAGTTCAGTGGGGACACCAACAGACTGCAATGCAGCGGGTCTCGGGTTCGAACCCACGTCGCGCACCTCTGACTTTCGGAAGTTATATGACTTTTCGAAATGATGTGCGTATTGATTGACAATTATCACCTGCTCCGTGCCTCGGAGAGCACGTTAAACCGTCGGTCCCGGCTGCCATGAACATCTATGGCAGCCGTTATTGGGAAGTCAGTGCCCTATAATATCCTGACACTGGTCTAGCCTTAGGGTATCGTTAGCCTTTGGGTTGAGGAGATAAGGTGGTAGCCACTCCGTGTAAAAACTGATATCGAGTCAAATCCGGTTAGACCAGAAAAGCCGACCTCAAGTGACTTGGGAATAATAAAAGCTAGGCAGAAGAAGAGTAGGTACTTAATACTAGTGCCAATTTTCGGTTGTTATAGGTAAGAGATTGCGATTTTTGACGTGTTAGGATCACAAGCATAGCAAGTCAAGTGAAATCAAGTCAAGTGCGTCTATATATGCGGAGCCCAGCTATTGTCATTTCCCAAGTTTTCAAGGTACGAGTGATAACTCTTGCATTGCAAACTACTAAATACTAGAACAGCCATTTACTATCAGGCTGACTGTGTGTTCTTTCATCTCCTTACGTAATTCCAAAAGTCAAACAGTTATTCATATGGATCAGTAGCTGAATAAGAACATACATAATCTTAGGCTTTTATCCCTGAAGGAGTAGGCAGAGATATTACTCACCCACATTTTGCTAGTTATGGTTTTAAATCCTCCATTATGCTCACCGGGCACAGGTGCAAATGCCGTGTTACTACAGAGAATTTCTTGATAGGAAAGCCAATAGCACTCTGCCGTATCCGGTAATTGAATCCGTGACCTCGTGCATAGCAATTGCATTTACAACCGCTGCGCCACCGCAATAAGCAAACTTTAGGAGGTCAGACGCCCGCTTCATTTTATACCTTGCGCCATTAACATGTACTTCGGCTGATTAACGTGCCGCTCACGGCGACACGACGGTTTTCCACTAAAATTAAACAAAATCCACAAACTCGTTGTTTTGTCAACTCGTGACTGTTGCCAAGGCCGAGCCGATCATCAGCAGTTTAGGGTTGACGATCGACGACGACGGAAGACACGTTGGAATATATTATGTATTTGCCATATATCAGTTTAACCCATTGTATATTTGAGCTGTTATTGTTTATATTTCTACTAAACTTAAGACCCTGGAATTGGAAAAAGGCAGGCAA
This sequence comes from Catocala nupta, assembly GCA_963675205.1. Classification (NCBI taxonomy): domain Eukaryota; kingdom Metazoa; phylum Arthropoda; class Insecta; order Lepidoptera; family Erebidae; genus Catocala; species Catocala nupta. The sequence continues at coordinate 21,699,154 of OY776092.1, read as the reverse complement.
TGCTTTCGACTTCTTACCACAGTAAGAAGTCTTTTCGAAGAATTTTTTAACTTGGGTGAATGCATTTACTCATACCTCTCCGCAGGCAAAAGGGGAGCTAGAGGTTATGTCAGTTCATCCGCGGACGGGTACTACCAACTATACCTGCCACGGTGTGCCTACTCCTGTCTTGAATGGTGGGTGGGCCTCTAGAACTGATATTACTTCAGCGACCCACTCAGCAGTACCCAAAGAATTGCCTACCTAAGCTGACGTTCGACAGCCTACACATTGCTTTTTCATTATACAGGGTGATTTTGAAATCGTGTAATTCCTTTTAACCACGCATTCTACTGGTGATATAGAATAACCCTGACCATGTTTTTTCTTAATTAGAGTAATGGTTTCGGCAAAATTAGAGTACAGATTTTTTTCATGAAATGATTTCATATAGTCATATTTTAACCACCTGACACAATCTTAATATTTTTTTAATTTAAAAATAATAACATAACAATAACTGATGTCGTAAATAATAAGGGGCAATAAAAAGGACCGCCCGTTATTATTTACGACATTAATTATTAATATGATTTTTTATTTCAATTAGTAAAAAATTAAAATTGCCTCGGTAACCAACCGAGGCAATTTTAATTTTTTACATATGACTATCTGACACCATTTCACGAAAAAATCGGAATAATAACTTTTCAAAAAAAATAAATCTAATTAAATAAAAATATGGTCAGGGTTATTCTATATCACCAGTAGAATGCGTGGTTAAAAGGAATTACACGATTTCAAAATCACCCTGTATAGTATATCTTGTTACATAAGTATGTCAGCAGTTTGAAGTTTACACGAATGTTATAGGTACATTAAAATGTAACTACTATATAACGATATTACGGTTTAATAAAAAGCACTACCTTTGATATTTATTTCATTGATTTTAATTTAAAGTGACCCAAACGTTTCGGTTGCTTTGCAGCTGCCATTATCACGAGGAAACTATGATGTAGGTCGTGCAGTACTCTACAATGTCCGGCTACTTTTAAATAATAAGCACGTACTTACTTACGCGCCCTAAAAAGCGCTGGTCAGAGGTAATGACCAACAAGTTGATTTAGAGATCCAAGAGCCATTAACTTTTAACAAAAGCCATTTGATATATGCACCAATTTAAATATCATAATAAGCAAAAGTATATTTGATAATAAGAGGAGATATTTAATTATATTATTTTATCGAGATACAGCATAGGTCTGTATAAATTTGTGGTATATATCACTTAAGCTAACTATGATCAGACACCAGCTACTGCTTAAATTACACAAAAATAACAATTATAAACACATTTTTCTAAATTCAAGAACACATATAATTATTTCGGTTGATTATTTTATTAAAATTAATATACCAATTAGTTAAACTAATAAATCTCCACATGCGTAATCAATTATTCGTATGAAATGCAAATTTTATCTTGGCTGTATTTTTGGAGGTCCTTCTTTAGTGAAAGTACCTATGAAATACCGTGATATGTATTAATACTAGAGTCATTAGCTTAAACGGTCTATTAGCTCCTTCATCTGAAAAATATTTGAATAATTTTGATATAATAAAACTATTACGTGACCATGATGTCTACTTAGCAAAAATATTTTCTACTCTTGCAAGCTGCAATTAAAGTTCGATGCATATTAAAATATTATTATTAAATTGAAAATACGGTCGTTATGAAAAAATATTACTATACGATTTGTACGTTGTATAAACATTAATAATACGGACATACTAGTAGGTTCTACATTATAGAAAAATCTTTTAATAACCTTAGGTCACGCCTTTTAAGAGAAAATCTTTCTCATAAGAACATAATGCCAACTCGGGAAAAAACGTTGCGTTTACTAGGTATATCTATGCATGTCTCATTTTTGCGTAAAATGGCAAACTAACAAACACACGTCCGCATTTATCATATTAGTACTTAAGGAGTAAGGAAACAAGTAGTTAGAATCATCATATGGAAATAGATATTGATTTATGTGGGTAAATTTAATCAATTATGCACGTCGAGGTTTTGCGTCGGTTAGCCGGTTTTGTATGTAGTATCAACTACTCCCGGCTGATTCATAAGTCACGTCAGAAGGAAATACAAATTTCCTAATTATGACATAATTTACTAATTTTTTTTTAAAGTTTCCTTATGTTAGGTAATATCAGAACTTTTTGTGATAAACCGTGTTTGTTAGACACGGTCCTCTTCCTAGCAAAAAAGGATAGGCCATAGTTCACCACACTGGCCATATGCGGATTGGAAGACTTAAGGTAAATATTTAAGGAGATCTTTCACATATGTAAGTTTTTCTTTACCGTTAATCCGAGCGATCGATAAAACGCACATCTATCCAAAAATTCAAAATGACGATAGCTCGAATTTAAGATCTTCGCGTGGCAGGCCAACGGTTTCCCCATCAGGCAATCGCTTCTTATTTTAAATATCTTTATTTTGTTACAGTACATTATTCTAAGGACGTTATAAGATAAACAAAATTGTGACACGTATTCATACATTTTGTTGGACTTGTATATTTGTACGGCTATTTACTCTCGTCGAAATTTTAGTAGTGTGTAAATTAAACTATTTTAATTATATTATTATTGCTCATTTAATTTGTTATATAAAATATTTAGGTTTCATTACATTATTGCAGTCAATTGCTGCTATAAATTCAGTATAATTTATCTCCTTTAACATTATTTTGTATGTGTAAATAGGGCAATAATATTTAAATGCTTTTGTCAAATTATACATTTAGACTTAAGACAGACTTTTTGTCATTTTTATTACCATGGGTGGTAGACGAGCGAGCGATCTAAGACAGCAATTGCTCATGGTAGGCTTGACTGTTTAACAGACATATCCGAGTCACCTGTGTCAATGGACAGGTTACAACCGGGACAACTCACTGACTTGATAGTAACACTAATTGATTAGGCGTTCATCAGACTACGATCTTTTTTTTCAATGGACAGAAATGTCCGACTTTGGCTGTTGTTGCCCGCGGGCACAGGCCAGTCATTGTCTGTTTTGGCGGCTGACGCTTATCGTACTCGGCACCAATGTACTTTTTGCCTTTGTTGCATAGGTTTTCATATGTTGGTTAAATTGCCCGATCCACCGCTGATCTGCGAAAAGCCTTAAAGACAGAATTTATTCATCATTACTCCTTGAGAATTAGGATAGGCAGTGTAAAATTTCAATTTATTGCTTAAAATGACTGTAGATTTAGATCTTACCGCTGGTACTTTTACCGGTAACATAGTTTGAGTACCTGTTGGTTGCTTGTCCTAATAACTGCATATTCTGATATTTGAGCTTGAGTCTTCATCATTGTCGTCCACCCGCAGCCCTCTAGAAATAGACGTGGTCTGGTATCTGCTTCAAGAGTGTATAAGATACGTTTTACTAGGGATAAAATCACATTTAATATACACCTTGATTGTTGCGTCACCCTTAGCTTGACTGAGAGAAAATGCCAAAGACAGTTACGTCTATCTCGGAATAAAACTACGGAGTAAGCTTTTTAATGCATAATATATAATAATAATCTTTTGTTTACATTCCAGTAGTAGCGGTAGCCCTACACGCTGATGACAATTGCGGGTAATCACTGTGTGACGTCACGCGGCGTGCAGCGCTGCAGCCTTCATGCCTGTCAACTGATTGCGCGACGTTCGATCCGAATGAGGGACTGCGCACACTCGATAGAACGAAATTATTGTTTAAAACTCATGTGTGTAGGTGGTTCATAATATTATGCCAAAACGTCTTACATACCTGAAGAGGTAAGTAGTAGATAACACATCGGATTTTTTTTATATAATAGCTGGTGCATAAGTACCAGTCCTATATTTTGTTTAATTGTCATATTGATATATGTTTGATTTTAAGTAAGTGATCAAACTATTTGAGAATAAAGATTGTTTTATAACTAGCTTTCTAAAAGTTAGTACGCTAGATCCGAAATATTGTGCACTGTGTGCAAAGTTTAATTACAATTAGGTACTTTAGTCATACTGAATAATATTAGCGGTATGTAGCTATGAAGCTATTTGTCAACAGGTGTTTAGAAAATTGCTTGTCTGCTTCTGCTCTAAAAATCTGCAAAAGAACAAAAAAAATCGAAGGAAAATACACTCTGGATCGCTGCCATCGCAGAGACCTGATGCAGTCGTTTCCTAGATAACCAATATTTAACCAAAGCACACAATACGCACGTAAACTAGACACAATAAAACTAGATGTTTGATGCCGACAGATTATTATAGCATGCGAAAGAAATATTAACGTCCAGACCGCTTTAGTGTGTGACGAACCTCAGCCGCGTTGACATTGCTCGTGGTCACATTAGTAAATTTAATTATATTTTGGTACAAAAAGACATAATAAAAACGCGATTAGGCTACGTAATGTGGAATATAGCGTGTTCCTTCACTGTGTAGTCAATTAGTTCAGGTTTATAAGACCTTCGTGTTTGATTACATAGTTTGACAGCATGCTGGCATCTTTATATCTCTATAGCTCTCCGGATAGCCCAGCTGAAGTGACAGTGGGCAGGGTACATAAGACGCAGCACCGATGGCGGTCTCGTACTGGCAGACGCAGCTGGTGTAGGCCCTACAAGTTAGGCCGACGACCTGTTGACCTGGGAAGCGGTTCGATGCGGGTGGCCCAAGACCGGTGTGTGGAAAATCTTGGGGGAGGCCTATGTCCAGCAGTGTATGTTTTCTGGCTTTCGGCTAAGATGATGGCATCTTCCCAAAGGGTAGGCAGATATACCGACTGTCAACTTAGTTGAGTATATTTCATGTGTTATAGAGATGGATTTCTACCGATTACAGTTTCGGACCTAATAATAATACTGTGAATTTCTGAAGACGAAATTTTCACGCAAGATGCATGGAAATTTGAAACCGACAGGGGAGTTGAGCCTGTATTAAAACTGTTTTCATACACAAGTTTCACACAGCACACAGTTCATATATAGCAATTAGCTTAGTTATTAATTCACTAATATGAACGTTTAAATGAATAAAAAACGAAGCCCTTTTTTCTCATAACCAAAAAAAAGAAGAAATTTCAAAACTTTACGTAGTAACTTACAGTGTACTAATTAACTCGACAGCGCTTTCATCATTTTTCGCGTAACGAACTGAACTTCGTTACACAAAAGCAACACATTTACACTTAACACAGGTGAACTATTTACTACCAATCAACACTTGCACATTAAAACTTACTACAAACATTAGAATGTTAGTACCGTTACAAAAAATGTATATTTGAGGGTGTTCCGTATATCTGATAAACGAAAATGAAAAAATGAAAATGAAAATAAATTTATTTCTGGCTTCATTTTGATACAAAATTGTTACACTGTTTCCCACATTAGGTTTCCCTGTGTCGTGGAAAACAGGCTCAGTACAAACAAGTGTTCAGTATCAACCACAAATAGCAATAATACACTATATTAAAAGTGTGTGTGTGTGTGTGTGTGTACGTGTGTGTGTGTATGCGTGTGCGCGTGTGCGTGTGTGTGCGTGTGTGTGATCCGTGTGCATGTGAGTGTATGTGTGTGTATGCGTGTGCGTATATGCGTGTGTGTGTATGTGTGTGTGTGTGTGTGTGTGTGTGTATGTGTATGCATGTGTGTGAGTGTGCGTCTGCGTGGGGGTGTGGGCGTGTGTGTATGTGTTTCATATTAATTGGTATATTCTTACACGTACTAATTATTTAAAGCACTGAAGAATTAAAGCTCGCAACACTATATCCATAACAGGCTCTCAGTTTCCTCATAAGCAAGCCCTAGCAACCAATCAAACACTTCCTTTTTAAATTGTCGCAGAGTCATATTGATATGTGCTTATTCTTTTTTAACAATTTGTTATACAGGAGTGGAGAAATTTGTTTGAAATGCCTTCCAGCGAAAGTGGTTCTAACATAGAGAATTGGACATTTATGTATCCTTTTTGTTGATCGCGGTAATAATGGAATGTGTAGCTTATGATATCTCTTAAGACATTGAAACATAAATAGTTTTCGAACTGTGAGCACATTAGCCTTTTTATAAGTAAGTTTGGTGGAGTATCGATATGGAAGATGGAGTAGAACCTTAAGCACGGCTCTCTGTGCTCTTTATAAATTGATTGCTCTTTATACTTGATAAAGGAATTGCTTATTTTGTTTCGTACGAAATCAGTCCTTAGTTCGATTCCTAAGTTACTTAAATCTTCATTGGGTTTTCTGTTCACAAATTTAGAAACAGCACATCACATAAATGTTCTCGGTAGAGCTCAATAAGCTCGCCATCTCACCCAGTATTGCCTTGGCCACCGAGGCAATACTAAGTGAGAAGGCAGCGTCAGTAAATGTGACAGCTGTGCATGTGGTTGTAGGTTTCATTCGGGTTAGTGGGAGTTTCTGTTTAAAATATCTTAATGGTTGATACGGTTTAGCCCTTAATACATGAGATTTAAGATAAATCTGGTACAATGTTTCTGCTGCTTGCTGCTTACCTTTTCGACGATATATAGGCGTATATTAATATTAGTAATATGCTGTGGATTTGAAAGTGGCAACAGTTGATTGCAAGGGAGAGTAATATAAACTTACAGAACATTTTGGGAAAACATATATTCATAACTTTTGAGACTTAAAACGTGATCAATTATTACGTGAATATACGACAGTATATTAAATTAATGTAAGTTGATATAAACTGTCAGAATAAAAGTTGATATCTAAAAGTTACATCGGTTCTAAATGAACGTGGGTTGATATTAATGAACAATAAAATGTTTAAAATGTAACATCAAAGCTATTTTCAATAGTAATGACTGCGATAAATGTGTCCTCGTATTCAGAGTACTAGGTTTAATGTAAATGGGTTCTCGCGAATTGAATCCTGACTATCTTAACTAATATTATAAGTTCGAATGTGAGTTTGTTTGTTAAGCTTTCATTCCTTACCTACTCGACCGATCATCATTAAATTTCGCATATGCATTGCCAGGTTTAGAGAAAAGACATAGGATACCTTTTATCCCGGAAAATATGACTGTTCGCGAAAAGTTGACAAAATTTACATTTACACGAGCAAAACCGCGGGCAAAATCTAGTTTAATTATATAACATAGTAACTGATACCCACAACTTCGTTTGTGTTTTATAAGTGCGCTGTGTTACTTCTCATGTCTCAAGCTATCTGCATGACAAATTGCATCAAAATATGTCTAGCATTACAAGCGTGATTGGGTAATTTAAACTGTCACATCCGTGTATTACGTTATAAATATGTTTACCTAGAAATATGTTAAATGCTCCTGTCTAATTTGTTTATATTTAATACTTTAATTAAATTATTTCTTTCGGACTCGTTCCGGACAAATTCTATTAAAATATGTTGCACATCCCTTTTTCTATTGCAAATTTCGCAATTAGTCGAACCTACCTGTTTCAGAAAATTTTATGGTACGGAAATGCTTTTAATGGACCAGAATGGATCCTATATGCAGTTACTAATTTTTTGGATGACAGGAGCTCGATTTTGAATATTGTTTAAATATAAGTTTTCCATCTTTCACAAAAGGTAGGATAGCATAAATTTCGCATAATTCTGGTTCTTTAATCTGGACTAAAACTATAAAAGAAGTCTATCAAGAAGAACACAGTCAAATAATAGTATTATATTCTTGCGATGAAAATGACTATCAAAGCTTTTAAGTCTATTGAGTCGCAGCGGCACACCGGCGGCCACAATAGGTTTACAATAATGTCTAGCAACTATCAATTAACAGGTTAAAGGAGAATGCATTGTGATGTCAGTAAAGACTATTTACTGATAGTCTTACCGACGTCACTATGCATTCACCAAGTCGCTTTACTGCTTTCGTAGACAAGATCTTGTTCACGAACGCAGTTTTGCGACTTTTTTAAAGATCGATGACTCACGACTTATGCTTCTGTTGTTCCAAGCATCCTTAAGTCATGGTTATCACTTACCTACCAACAGGCTGTGTAGTTATCTGCCTTTGCCTAACATAGTTAAAAATATATAACCAAGTCCAGTATGTAAATTCGATCAAAGCGGCGGTAGCCCAATGGATAAGGCATTGGACTGGCAATCGAGAGTTCGCAGGTTTGAATCCCACCCTTTGCACTACAAACGTGAACTCACCCCTAACACAAGCATTCTAGCTTAGCTGGAGGACACAAGAGAAACAAGAATACTAGTAATTTTAAACCCAAATATATAAAAATCCTTTAAAAAGAAAAAAAGTAGTTATAGGTACACACTAGACCCTTGTTCTACGGGTCTCTAAAAACCTCCAAAGTAAACAACCTCAGCAGAGACAATGAGCGTGGCATCATGAATCATAGTGTTTGGCAACACACGCTAATGTACCATCGGTCCCGCTTATGAAATGTGTTCTTAGACCCGGGCCATAAGTCAATTAATGCAGTACTGTATGGCGAGGCCATTGCTGATTAGAATCTGCAGATTTTTCTAGAATATTCATCAGTTACTGCCTCGGTGGCGCAGCGGTGGTAAATCTGATTTCTATGCATGAAGTCCCTGGTTTACTAAATACTATAAGGACTTTTTGATCAAAAAATTTTAGAAGCAGAAGCTATGGCCGGCAAACGGTAACAGGCTTGTCCTCTATTATGGCTAAAATCATAGCTGGCGATGTGTGGGTTTGATACATCTCTGACTATACTTTAGGATACATATGCAAGAAACATTGTGATTTTCTGTTTTTTTAATAATATTATAAACTTAACATGTAAGTAACATATTTTCAAGGCCAAGGCTTAATATAATCATTTGTTATATTCATTAATTAGTTAACATTGATTGAGTGGCTTGACAACACTCTCCAAAGAGCAACATTGTATTCCAATCCCAAAAAAATACCTGAAAGCCGGCTTACATACTTGCTATTATTTGGGGAGTCTAACACCGCCAACTTCCTAACTCCGGGTTCGTATTGAGATTTCTTAACAGAAAATTCCAATAACTTTTTGTTGGCCCGACCCGGGATTCGAACCCGCGACCTCATGCACAGCAGTCGCAATCTCTACCGCTGCGCCACGGAGGCAGTTAAAAACATTATTAGTCGTACAAACATTAAGTGCCACTTAAGTACATATGATTGTAGTAAACCAATATTTTTTGCGTATCTAAAATTAGTATGTGGCCTTTAAAAAGCCTCAGACCTCAGATGTGTGGAGGTCACTATTGCGATCTTTAATGATATTGAACTTCTGTCACCTACCTGTAGTATATTGGGCCGGTATTATTTTATTAACCCCCGACGCAAAAACGACGGGGTGTTATAATTAACCCCCGACGCAAAAACGACGGGGTGTTATAAGTTTGACGTGTCTGTGTGTGTGTGTGTGTGTGTGTGTGTGTGTGTGTGTGTGTGTGTGTGTGTGTGTGTGTGTGTGTGTGTGTGTGTGTGTGTGTGTGTGTGTGTGTGTGTGTGTGTGTGTGTGTGTGTGTGTGTCTGTGGCATCGTAGCTCCCGAACGGATGAACCGATTTTAATTTTGTTTTTTTATTTGAAAGGTGAATTAGTCGGGAGTGTTCTTAGCTACGTTTGATAAAAATCGGTCCAAGATGGCCGCCACCACAAAATGGCGGATTATATATTTTTTCACAACTCCCTCAATATGGGTATCAAGTGAAAGGGCTTGACGAGTAGAATACTATACACTATGATAAATTTCAAATCCAAGATGGCCGCCACCAGAAAATTACAAATTTCCACAAATTAAAATTGTTCAATATGGGTATCAAATGAATATTGTGTCGGGGGTTTTTTAAATTTTAAATTTAGTTAATTTTGCTGAAGTACCATGTAAATATTTTTCTCTTAATAATGTTACAAGCAATTACAAATAATTAGTGTTTTTGTTAAGCCTTCAATATAAGCTAGAATGCTTGCGCAGTTCCTCGACCACCCGATTGCAAAGCCTTGTTGATTGGGTTAATAATTGTAATAATATAATATTCTATAACATACACACAACACCATCTAGCCCAAACTAAGCAGAGCTTGTAGTGTAACTAGACAATGGATAAACATACACATATACTTATATTTTTGTAAATACATACATATTATACATAGAAACACCCAGACCAAGACAAATATCCATGTTCATGCACAAAAATGTTTGATTTGAGCGGGAATCGAACCCGCGACCTCAGGCGTGGCAGTCGGTTACAATAACCACTACGCCATCGAGGCCGCCATATTATAATTAAATAATCTTTCCACTGATTGTAATTTTTATAAACGTGCAACCACACGAAAGGTGCAGTGCAGTGGTCATCATTCTAATGTCAGTTCGGTGTTTGATAAGGGTATGAAAGTTTCGAGGGAGCCACCGTGTTTGTTTGCCTCTTAATTTGTTTTCTTTTTGTCATTTGTTTGAATGTTTATCAAAACTTTGCCGTGATATTAGGATTACCCTGTGTGATGTGTGAGTTTTTACATACAATATTATTAAATAAAAATGTTATAGAAAACGTTATATATATCAACCATTTTTGTCTCATACCTACCTAGACAAATAAAATAGTGGTAATTGGTAAGTGTTTTGTCTTTGTAATGTATGCCAAGATAATACAATACAAAAAAATAAGGTCCATCTAGGTCCTAGAAACTCTTTACTTCGCAAAATACCTATGAACATACATACATACATATCTACATAATATTTTTATAGTGCCTCACTTTTTATCGTTTGATATATTTTACTGTTTTTCCAAGACTTCTTGGCCTCGTATGACATCATTCCTATGATCTGGATAATATGTAAAGTATATTTAAAGCAATGACGTATATGCTCTATATGCGTAATGATCATTATAAGAAATACCAACAGCAACTAAAGTGAAAATAAAAGCCCCAACACCAAGGTTAACTTCTTGCTAACGTCGTGTTTACTTGGGCAAAGATTTCATAGGGCCAAGAGCAAAGATTTCACTGAGCCAAAAGGCATAGATTTTATTGGGCCTAGAGACAAAGATTTAACTGAGCCAAGAGGCAAAAATTCAATCATGCCAAGAGGTAAATATTTTACTAGGTCAAGAGGCAAAGATTTTACTGAACCAAGACGAAATTATTCCTTTTCGTCAAAAGGTAAAGATTTTACTCGGCAGGAAGTAAAAAATTATTGAGCCAAAAAGCAAAGATTTTACGGACAGCACGCCATCTGCTAGGACGCGGGCAACAGAAGGACTGCCCCAGTATCAGCTAAATTCCAGGTTGCCACTGTACCCCACCTTTCAGAAAGGAATGCCATGTGATGTGTAAAGAAAACTACTTACTCAAATATAAATAGGTCATTTCTTAGTCAGCATCTTCCGTCACAACATAAGAGATTGTACATTTCAACCCGGAACTCGCAAAGCTATAACTCATTCAAATTACGAACACATTTGAAAGATATCATTGCAATTTTATATGAAATTTGCGGATACCAATCAACGGAACATCGACCGAAGAGCATTTACATAAAATGCAAGGTCCCAGTAGCTATATACGGCCCAAAACCTATAAATTAATTAATATTTATAAATTCTACGATAACTGTCTTGAAGACATCGATAAATACGTGTGTTTATGACATATTTTACATTATGGGCTATTAAATGAATGTCTAAGCGATATCGGCAAATCGTTTTGTCACATTATAATGATACATATTCATACTGATGCTTGCTAAAGAAATATATTACGCTATATCCTGCTTCATCAACTCGGTATGATCTAATGGGATTATTTTATGTGTATTATTTGCATCTTGGATTATCGTTTTTATTTTATGTATTATGTTTACTTAGTAGGTTCTGGTCTTTAAGGTTGCGATTAAACCTACAACTGGTCTTTATATTCTATTTGATATCCGGGTTGGTTAACATTTTAAAGTGAAAATTGTCTAGGTTTCTGGGTGGATACAAAGCCTTTAGGTGGAAAAATTGTCGCACGGCACCAGTAGTATAATAATAATAATAATGTTACATAGGTAAAATTAGAGGTACGTTTAAGCAAACATGGAGTCACCTGTAGGTGCGAGAGGAGTAGGCATATTCACAAGGAATAAGGGATACGCATTCCCATATTTAGCCAGCTTTCATATAAGTACCACGTAGGGGCGAGAGACTTGGCTTCAGAAAAATTACTGATTCAAAAATCGGATCTCAGATTTCTTGTTCGATCGTAAATGAAGGCGTAATTTATTACAGACGGCGTATTGTCAATCACAATTAAAACTAACACGAGAATCGACCATTGGACCTTGACTATCTAAAGCTTCAATTTACTTTAAGAAACGGATTACATAGCCCTCAGTATCTCATCTTCACAGTACACACATTAGCACTGCGTATCTTTAATGATTAAAGTTGTTATTTCCACAGTATTACGTCATATTACTTTATACGATACCTCTGAACTACCAGGTGTATTAAAACAGTTTTTTTGCCATATGACAACATTTATGTAAAACAGGTGTTAATAAAATACCAAGAAATGTCCTCAACATTTTATTAACAAGATTAATATTTTTAATACCGGTAGCAATATACGATGATTCAATTCTAACGGATTTCAATGAATACGTGATTTGGGGATTGAAGGCCATAGGTCAATGGTCGTTTTGAATGTACTTAATTTATGATTAATTTTTGTATGATTTGCGGACATTTTTTATGACTTTGTTTATCGAGACTAAAGCTAAGTCTTTGTAAGCTTATGACTGGTTTAAATTGACCTCTTAAGATAAAGCGATGCCTATTATAGCGATGTTAATATATTTAATAATTTATTTTATTTTATTAAGACACTATTCTCGCACTTAGAATGATTCCTCTATCACGAGGTGCTTGACAAACTTTCAGATGGGCACAAAGATCACCCAGATACGCAAAAACCACTTATGGATTATTCAAATGTCTGTTCTGTGGGGGATTCGAACCAACAACACACATACCGGAGTGGCAGTGACGGGGCGACCGCTTAAAACACTATGTGCTTCTTGTACTTTATAATATGTTACAGGATGTCATTTCTTAAAACCTTTTTTGAATATGTACTTAAAATATTTAAACAACGTTTTTGTTAAGTAAAATAGTTCTTATCTTCGTGGGATTGAACTACCTTACTATTATTATTACATTTTATTTGTTTTTGGGGACTTTACAAGAATCGGGGTAATTGCGCTTTTTTATCGACCAGCGCTTACTGTTCGTTCAGTCATATACCTGCTGCTCAGCTATGCCACAGGAACCATACACAATTATACATACATACATTACCTAATTTACGCCTTTAAATATTCAAAGACCTAGGCAGAGTTGTATTACAGCTACATTTCGCCACTTATGTTCATAGCTTCTATCTAAATAAACCTCCATCACACCTGATCCAAAAATCGAACCTGTAACTTCATCTTCACGCACAGTCTAATTAAGCCACGGAACCAACGCGAAGCACCCAAAGTATGCACGTGAAGCACAAACTTCGCGATGATACCCAAAGTGAATGTTACATCGCCTATGAAGGCGTACTACATTAAATAAAAACATTGAGTAACAAGCAATGTAATTTAAAACATAACTCTCTTTCGTAAGTTGTGACAAAATTAATGTGTATTCCTCTCAGCCTTGAAGCTACAAAAGGTCAGTTCCACTGTTACACTAACCGTTAGTTAACTATGGGTTAATAGGAGTAACGATTTTTCGTGACGCCGCATTTGGTAATCATTTTTTGTCTCTCTCAGTTGTGATGTAAGGATGTTTTGTTCAATGATTTGTGAAAGGTTTCCTAAAAAGTAAAAGTGTTTTGTTGTTGGCTTAAAAAATGATTTATATGGGATGTGTTTTGTGAATTAGCTTTTATTGAATACTAGATTTTGCGCGCGGCTTTATTCACGTTAATGTAGCTTAGATTAGATTAGTAATAGCACTTTTTTCCTGGATGAAAGGTACCCTATCTCCTTTCTGTAGCCCTGACAACGTCTATGCGATTTCAAGATGATCGGTCGAGTAGTTATGGCGTGAAAGCGTAACAAACAAACTCATATTTGCATTTATAATATAAGTTAGGAATGTTTAATGTGTAAGGTTGTACCCGACCTGCATCGGTAGTGACTGCGACTGTTTGGGCTTTGATACCCTGGTCTGGTATATGTGATAGGATATTTCTGCCATGAAATTATCAGCAGCAGATATATGTTCCTAATTCCGGTAGGTATTAGGTTCGCCCCATATTACGTAGTACCTATAACCGTAGTTGACGAAATATGGGTGTAACTTAATTATCTCTGTTTACCCTTTTGGAAATATAAACACGTTACTATATATATAATTGTGCCCACGGACACGGAAGCATGTATCTACATATACAAATGCACTTTAAGATTAACATAACATTTATAATTCAACAACGATTAAAACAAAGCTATGATGCGATTAAAATAATAAAATATAAATTACCGTAAATCACATCCAAAATAGTACAGCCATTATTGAAGTTGGCCTACACAAATGCACAGACAGACAAAAAACCTGTTTACGATTTTATTATAGGTTACTCTTTGTTTTTAATTTGGGTTTTAGCGTAAAATACTATGAATGGTTCGGCGATTAACAGATTTTTTGTGTTTCAAGTTTAGAATGTTAAGTTAAAAACTTTATTATTTATGTAAATAGTTGGGTGTATTTTTAACATCATACGAACACAATAGTATTACTTTGAATAGATAAGTTAATTGTATCTAGTTACAGTTGTCAAAACAAAATTCTTTTTGATTGGTTAAATACCATTTTTAACCACTTTTTTGCATTACTTTTTCTTAACTGATTATTACAAATAATATGGTATAATAAATTAGCATTATACAGGGTGATTTTGAAATCGTGTAATTCCTTTTAACCACGCATTCTACTGGTGATATATATTATTTAATTATAATTATTTTTTTTGAAAAATTTATGTTTCGTTTTTTTCGTGAAATGGTGTCAGATAGTCATATGTTAACCAACCGAGGCAATTTTAATTTTTTACTAATTAAAATAAAAAAACATATTAATAATTAATGTCGTAAATAATAACGGGCGGTCCTTTTTATTGCCCCCTATTATTTACGATATCAGTTATTGTTATGTTATTATTTTTAAATTAGCAAAATATTAAGATTGTGTCAGGTGGTTAAAATATGACTATTTGAAATCATTTCATGAAAAAAATCTGTACTCTAATTTTGCCGAAACCATTATTCTAATTAAGAAAAAATATGGTCAGGGTTATTCTATATCACCAGTAGAATGCGTGGTTAAAAGGAATTACACGATTTCAAAATCATCCTGTATATGTACATAATAAGAAACATATTCTCATACTATGTTTGTTGAAATAAATACATTTCCATCACAGCGCAAATCACTCAATAATTATCATGAGAGGAAATGAACTTAACAAGAGTTACCAATATTGGAGGCTCTTACCAAGTAAAGAGGTGGTAGCCTAAAGGATTAGGCATCGACTTTCGATTGATAGGCCGGTTCAGAATCCCACTTACCGAAGTGAACTCACTTATAACACAAGCATATTTGCTAAGCTAGAGAAGTTAACGAGAATAGTTTCTTTTATATTTTTTAATTTGCTCCTCAAAATGACCACAATCTATCTAAAATGGTAAGTGATTATGTGGTCCAAGAGCAGTGGCCTCCACACCATTCTCATAGCAGCTGAGGCGATGTTGAAGTCCCTACTTTGACGGCCTAAGAAGGTGGTTTTCCACGCCCCGCTTAAAGGACCTAGGATTGAAAGAAGAAGGACACGTGCCTTGGCAGAGAATTCTATGCCTTGCTCGTTCGGCAGACATAATAATGAGGGCCCAAACTTGTTAGTGAGTGCTCTAATCGACTCTACGACGTGTAAGGATGGCATCTGAGCCCAGAGCGTGTTGATCTAAATAGGAAAGGGGAGGGCGAATTGCAAATAATCTTTAAACCAAAATATCTCCCATAAAACTGCAGTAGGTAAACATGAAGCTCAATATCCCAATTACCAAAGCCATTATCAATAAAAAACTATAGGCAGTACAGAGACCTTCACGTAACACATTTTAATAGGATAACGCAGTCACGTACAATGGGCATTAGGTTGATATAAAAATTTATCACTTCGCCACCGAAGGTCCCCTAGTCACGACTAATGACTGCATACGTGGGTAATTGAACAATTATCTGTGATGCTTTCCGCATTTATTTCATAGATTTTTCCTTAATTCACAATTGGATTAGTCGATAGTAAAATCGATTGAGATTAAGCGGTCGAGGAAGCAACAATAATTCTAAATTTGAATTGACTTGAATTTTGCTGACTTATTGGCGGATTGGTAGTGAATGCGATTGTTGTGCATAAGTGCTATAGTTGAGTAAAGTATTGTTGTAATACTATATTCTGCCCTCGGCTTGGACACGGAACTGTTTTTGGGATGAAAGGTCTTCCTAGCCTCCTAGACTCACACATCTGTGTGAGTCCGAAATGTGTAGATGTGTATTGAATTAAATCTATGTATTAATGCAGTTTCACAGATGCACTTGAAATGATTGTTAGCACAGCGATTGCTGATATCCGATATGTTTTGTATTTATTGCTGACTAGATTTTGCTGGCGTGATCGCTCGCGTTGATAGAGAGTTGATATAGATTTTGTTAATAAATTTCTATCCCTCGGGAATAGTACTTGTTTCTGGATGAAAGGTACACTATGTCCTTTTCTGGACCCCTGACAACGTGTATGCGAAATTTCATGATGATCGGTCGAGTTGTTAGGGCATGAAAGCATAATAAACAAACAAATAAATTCACATTCATGTTTTTAATATATTAGTTCGGATTGTCTTGACTCTTATTATTATATTTAGTATCTCTAATAGGAATACGGCGTCTATAGTAACACTATAATTTTCTATTCTTATCTTACTTTACTTTACTCGAGAAAACATATCGTTGTTACATTTCATGACTAAACTGCTTAACATATTACGATGAAATTGGTAAAAACATGTCTTGACTGACCTTCCTGGCTTGAGCAAATATATTCAAATATGAAGTCACAGGTGAAGGGTTATTTCAATACATTATCTAAATATTATTGGCTATTAATAGGCCTTAAATTTGACGATTTCTATTACAATTTCCATAATCTAATATCAGCAGTGAGTCATAACACTCGTAACCTATAAACTTGGTTATTGATCGTAAACACAAAACTAGGTGGGCCCATAAACACTTAAATATTAAATTAACTGAATGTCTCAAATTGACAATCGTAATATTAGCTAATGCTTATCGTAAAATTGAGAGTGTTGGTTTATCTATGTTAACCTCAAAAAGATGCAAACAGCTGGATTTATTTATAAGACAATTATCGCACTAGAAATCTTACCTATTTTTATTAATACGAATATAAGTTTGTTTATTTGTTACGATTTTACGCCTTGACTATTCTGTCGATCACGATTAAATTTCTTTCGCATACACGTTGTTAGGGGAACAGACAAGGACATAGGTACCTTTCATCTGGATAAAAGGACTGTTAATAAAATAACTTAACTTACTTTTACGCGAGGAATAAACTAAGGTAGTCTTTATATATATAAATCTTCTGTGCGTGTGTTTGTAATTAAACTCCTCCTAAACGGCTGGACCAATTTTGATGAAATTTTTTGTGTGTGTCCAAGTGGATTCGAGAATGGTTTAGATTTTTTTTCCGTGTGTACAGTACAAAGTCTGTCAGGACAGCTAGTAATCTATAAATAGAAATCATCGCAGGAGATTTTCGTTCCTTTCGCTTTCTTTCATTATAATAAAGAGAATTTCCGTACTAGGAATAATTCCTTTACCACGGAGGTCTTGACAAACATTCAGACAACGGATACAAAGAATACCCAGACTCAGAACAACTTATCGTGGATCACACAGTGGCGCAGCGTAGTGGAGGCGGCAGGAGCGGCCCGCCCCGGGCGGCACTTTTGGGGGGTGGCAAAATTTCACAATAATAATAATATGATCTTATAAATATTTAAACCATTTCATGACAAACAAGAGGAATGGGCAAATGTACAATACACAATAATGATGACTGTTCTTTTCGAAAAAAACCTTAGAATTTCTGTATATTGCAGTCTTTTAAATTGAAATATCTAATTAAGAGGGTGGCAAAATTTTCTTCCATCCCGGGCGGCTGTCACCCACGCTATGGCACTGGGATCACACAATTTTATATCTCATCTGAGGATTGAACTCCCAACACTCGACGCAACAGCAATGAAGAGGTGACCAGTTTTTATTCTGATCTAATATTATCATGAGTTTCTAGTTTTATTCAGTGACTGGGTTTTTGCTACTTAAAGTACAGTCGAGACTTTTGTTAGGAATTTTCTGCAGCAGCTCGAATGGCTTGCCTCAATAATTGGTCTTTTGACGCATGTCCATTATACTGTAGGGCTTAAACATAACTGTCAATGAGTGGGTGTATACAATAAACTTTTGCCGAACTACTCTTTAAGAATATAAGAGCATGATACTCGAGTCAAAGGTTGACCTTGCGTCTGTTTAAAGGTAATATAGAAATACTTATAGTGGGCGATGCCGTAGGCGCCAACTAGTTAATAATAACATCTTAAAGACCTATATTCTTAGAAATATCCTAAGAATTGTCTCAGTCTAGTTTAGAATACAATATTGTATAATACGGAATTATGTTTTGATGTCACTCAACCACAAGGAGGAAATAAATATATGTAGATATAAACTTTACATACATGATTATTTTCAACGCTATAAACTCCAAGAGACCAGCATAGGTATTTTAAATCCCGGGTCTAGCTTTTTGTGGTTTTATTTCTCTCTTAATAGGAAAAGCCTATTACCGTTTACCAGGCACAGCTGTAAATTCCATGCTGCTAATTAGAAGGTCTTGACAGAAAAGTTCAAAACAATTTGCTTGGCACGTGAGTCGAACCTTAAACCTCAAGCACTGCTCTACTGTGGCAATCAACTTTAATACACTTAGAACCACTTAAAATTGACCTCAAATACGTACCATAGGGTATACCATACAAAATATGGACTGTTTAATCCGAAAGATAGAGGTGCACTGTACCTAAATTTCGCCAGCATACTTTATGGATGGGTTGGGTGGACCAAAACGATTACTTTCAACTGGACACATTTCTAGACTATAGCCAGCTACTGAAAATAAGGTGCCAAATAACTATCTACACAATAAAAAATCGAACGTTAAACCTTACGATGGGCTGTAAGCATTACCGCAAGATTACTTATAGGGCCATCTAAGTAGTCTTATTCTAATAATGTATAGTATTCTAATTAAAACTACGTTTAATCCGATAATAATAACTTAGAAAATTTGCATAGTCTTAATCGGTAAATTATTCATAGGTCAAACATGACACACAATATATGCAGCGACAATACGAGTACATACGAGTAGGTACTTTGATTTACTAGTATCTCGTTAAGAACTAGTCTTTGCCTGCGACTTCGGTCGCATAAACTTCTATTTCTAATATATATTTACTAGTTTTTGCCCGCAGCTTAATATTATAATTTTAATAAATAAATAACATTATATAAATATAATAAATAATAAATAAAAATTAATTTTCACCTAGCGCACAGAACTTTTTACTGAATGTAAGGTGTGCAGTGTCAGTCCTTTTTGTACCCCCAAAAACGTGTATGCGAAATTTCATGATTGACGGGTAAGTAGTTAAGGCGTGAAAGCTTAATAAAGCAACAAACTCACATTTGCATAATATTAGTTAGGAATGATATGTTTAGACATATGTAGCGTTGTTAAATGTTATAATGCTATAAACTGATAAATAGTTTGACAAGCTGATTAGCAATTTATGGCAGTGAAACAAATATGTGTAGGTAAGTGATTATGTATAAGTCCGATACCAGGAACAAATTGTCAGTAGTAGTACGCAGTTTTAAAATATTTTCTGATCTGGGATCAACTCTCATTGTCTGCCTTCTCTATTTATTTCTGTGTCGCAAAGCCTATTTTTTCTCTTGCAGGTTCTTTTGGACCGTCGTCAGCTAGGTGGCAGGTGATCTTTTATGGCGTCTCCGTGTCGTCGTGGAGGCTACTCGTACTATGTGATTTTTAGGTCGGCGGAGTACGTTATCATACAATTGCAGGCGTATTTCTTTGATTTTGTATGTGATTGGTGCAACTTTATAGCTTGCTCTCATCGGAGGATGTGTTTGTCTAGTATTGTGCCACCCGCTGCTCAGCGTAACGAAGCCGTGTATAGCTTCGACAAGTACTGTTTATTTGATGCTCAACATTCTGGACCAAAATGAATAGCCACCAATTACGTGGGATTTAAAACAAAGCTGGCGTAAGTTGTTGTAATACACCTCTGCTTACTTCATCAGAGATAAAGTTTTAAGTTAGTATAATATCAGCCCTGTATTTAACTTTTTTTCTGCTGGGCATGGGCCCATTGCGTGTTGGCAGTCATCACATAATATCTTCGAGAACATTATGGAGAACTCTCAGACACCTTATGATGTTTTGCTTCGCCGTTAAAGCGAGCGATAATTAAATTTTTAAAACGCACATATCTTCGAAAAGTCAGAGATGCTCGCCATGAAATCGAACTTGAGACTTCTGCATGGCAGTTCAACGGTCTCGCACTAGGCTAACATCTATAGTCCAGTATGTAGATATGTAATATGCCGTATAGGCACGGTACATAATTTTTCCGCATGATGACGAAGTGTTTTAATCATCATACGTGACAAGTAAGGCCTGTTCTAAGAAAATCACGCACGACACGAACTATAATATCGTGATTTCTTACAATTCTTGTCCTTTGATGACATCTTAGGTTTTACCTGTTAGGTACGCATGATAAGTTATATAAAAACTTATTAGGTTTTATATAACTGATACATTTAAAACTCTAGTGCCATCAAACGTAATTCTTGAAGGAACTACAGTTGCAAACTGGTTAGTGAATCTGATATATCTGTATTAGGCAAACTTTTACTTCACACATAGGTTTCCCAAGTCTGAGTGTATTTTATGTACGTTGTCTGAATCTATATATTAATACGTGAAGCAAAATCTTTGTACCCCTTTTTACGAAAATTGCGCGGACGGAGGAGTATGAAATTTGGCACAGTTAAAGTTTATATGGAGAAGGAGGGGCGAATCTTAATATTTTTATAAAATATGCATTAGAAATACTTTAAATTAATAAAAAAACACTACACAACCATCCATTTGACACACGCAGTCGAATCGTGTTCGTAGCATTTCGACATTTTTCGTCTGACGTCGTACAATTCTTTGTAACGATGGTTACCTATACCTTATTTATATGTAATAGAGAAAAACAGAAGACAAATTAGCAAGTTTTAATTTTGGTCAAAATTTGTCCACTAGGCGACCGCTAGTGTTAACAAAGTCCTCCGCGACGCAGAAATTATTCAAACACAAATATTTTTGAGTGCAATGGCCAGCCGTTATACTATTTATTTGGTGAATGTAGGCTTTTTCAGGGAAGAACACTTTCTTAGAGGAAATCAGCCTAAGAGTAATAATAACAACATCAGCATCTTCGTCAGCTAGTAGTTAGAGTTCTGGTGACTCGGATACCTCCTTTTTTAATTTCATTCTTTTTATTCAACATTTTATTCCTTTTGAGAGTTGTCAACGCTATAAAAGAAAGACTACAAGCAGAACGGTCAAATAATAAAAAAATTCAACCTTATTTATAAACTGATCTACTGCCTTTTAGAATGAGAATAGTTAGGTCATGGTCACTGTGCTTCAGCGCCCAATGCGAGATAGCAGACTTTCATTCTTCTTTAAAGCAAATCTGCTTCTTCAAGGAAATGCTTCTCCACGATGTCTACTTTCATATTATTATAAAGCTTAAAGATAGGAGTGCGTACTCTAGTATCGAATTTGGCACCTGATACTCTAACGATCTTCGCGCTGCACAGTATTTATCCACATTCATATTAATAAATCAACAACAATGATTACAAAATCAATACGAAGTAATTAATTCAGTATCGTCAGATAAACGTCTCATTCAATGAATGTCAAAAGCAATGAGTCACCAACGCTCACAGTTCTCTTTCACGGACGCTCACGAAGCCACAGTAATTGTAAATAAGCCTTACAATCATTGCACCGTACACGACGCCAAACGGTTTATCATTGTAATGAACTATCAGATAATTCAGAATTTAGTTAACTTATATAGTATAGCATCCATGATGATGGTTTGCTTGCATTTTATGGATGTATCTATGTAATTTATATCGGTTAAATAGCTAGCACGGTAGATGTTATTTTGCTCTTTTTGGTGTAGATCAGCCATAAAGTCTCCAATGCTTTCTGTTATTGATTTTTACGTTATTTAACGCAAACATATTTTTTCTAATTATGTAATGAAAAAAGATTATAATACCCTGACATACACATTAAATTATGCTAAATTATCATGTATCTTTGACCTAATACGCCAACATCGGCCGCTTAACTTAGATTTTATTATAGCATAGAAACGAGAAATGTCATATTGTATAAATTTTATTGTAATGTTTTGCTTGTCTCGTTGACTCTGTAGTATAAGTTTGCAAATATGCTTATAGATACTATATGATACCGTGGTTAGGTTAAGTATTATACCATATTTCTGTAGGGAAATACTTGGTAGCAGTACAGAATCTGGAACGTACGTGACATTAGGATAGTTACATATAAAATAAGTCTGAAAATGCAGTTGGTTAAATGTTGGTGCAATTATACCTCTGCCTACCCTCATTAGTGGTATACAGCGTGAGTTTATGTATGTATTGACCAAATAAGAGTCATTTGACCGTTATCACGATCGAGTATATACTTGACATTTAACTAAATAGTAGGTTTGTCGAATGCTGGCATTCATATTGCTTTAAAGATTATTTACATTTTCGAACATAAAATCTGTTTGATTGCCGTTAATGCTTTTAGAGGCCTTTTTTTTTGTAAACTCTTGTGATGCTTCTGGACCCGTGTTTCTGTGTGTCACAAAGAATACTCAGTCTCCAAACAACCACTCGTGGCTCACAAACCCTGTGTCTTATATAGAAATTAATCCCACAAAACTAAGCGTATTGGTAGCTCTAAGAACCCTGCGCCATATGAGCTGCCAGACAAGATTTACGTAATCGATTCAAGAGCATTACATATTTGTCTCATTCAAGTAAGTTACGAATAGCTGCCTATAAATGTGTTGAGTCTTTTATGAGTCCACACAGCCTATTGTTGAAGTTAATACATTAGAACCCTAATTTACTGTAAGTAGTGCCGAGAGCAAAATATGAGGTGTGGTAAATGGTATACTTAGCTGACTCAATACTCCTGTTGTATAGTTATACTATAACAATGAGATCTAATAGCTTATGACAGTTAGTATGAATGGGTATGCAAGAATCGTAGCAAGTTGAAATCTGTAGGTAGTCTCTGCTTATCCCTCCAGGGATACAAGCGTGTATGTAAAAGATGCGATGAAAGGCCTTCTTAACAATATTTTTTGTTGCTGTATGTGGTTGGTAGATCAGCGATTGCCCAGTGTGGGACCGTTGAACTGCCACAGACCTCTGGTTTTGAGGTCGATTTCTATTCCAAGGTATGCTCCTCTAACTTTTCAAAATTGTGTGCATATTAGGTAAATAGTTAATTATCACTCGCTTTAACGGTGAAAGAAAACATCGCGAGGAAACCTGCATATCTCAGAGAGCTTCATAATGTTTTTGAAGATGTGTGAGGTCGGCCAACGCGTTGGCCCAACTAGGACAGTTTATATACAGGGCTGATATACATATTTATTATTTACGTGGTTGAAATGTTTTGAACTATCGCCTAGCCAACTCAAAAGCACTTAATTGGATCGGCCCATCCATGCATAACTTTTTGGTTAGGTATCCATATTATGCTAAATAGTAAAGTATATGTCATCAATTTGGCTGTTATTGCCAGCCATTTTATTGCAGTATAGAGAAGTCCGTTTAGAATTGCATTTAAAGAAGAAGAAAATCGGCGGAGAAGAAAAATAAATCTTTTTAAAAAAGCAACTTATTAGGTACTATATATACATAACAAAATGACTATTCAATATCAATGGATGCGTGCATCATACGAGACAGATCGGATGTCAATCTACGTAGGCGTGTTGACACAGGCGAGTCAAGTGGCGCGTTTAGCTTGCGACACCGCCGGCGTCTAGTGCCCACATCGAACTGACTCACGTTGCCAAATATGGCATATCGGTGCACATTTAGGACAGTATACTTCCATTCATTAGTATTAATTAGATACTAGACAAAGCGACGCTCATTCATAGTTCAGTTGGCTAATATAAGCCTTGACTCATATTTGAAGGTATAACTCTATGCTTGTTATTATTTTGTATTTAACTGCTGGGTGCGGGCCACTTCTCAGTGTAAGAGAGGTTAGGCCATAGTTCACCACGCTGCCACGCAGGGTATTGGCAGACTTCACATACATATCTTAACATTATGGGGAACTCACAGACATGCAGGTTACCTTACCATGTTTTCCTTCACCGTTAAAGTAAACGATAATTTACAATGTCGTAATATAAATAGACGCGTCATGCATGAACATCACGGCACTCGAAAACAGCGTATATACTATCGGTAGCTAGACAGCTACTTAGACGCACGAATAAAGGGAAAGATAATTAAATGTCATCTACGAAATGCCTGTTGTTAGAGAGAGAAATATATTTCTTTAAATACGTTGATATTCTATGGTGCATGCTCATTGGCCGAGCGCGAACACGTGACTTACTTCAGGCGCCAGCCGCCATTAGAAGGCATCAATATAATAAAATCCATTTCTCTTGATTATCTTATCTTTTACAGTTGCAGTATAATTTTTACATTTCCTAAAAACACAGAATAGCAATTTTTTTTTGTTGCTTGAGGAAGTTATTCATTCAAGTTATTTCAATGTGATGTACATCCGCGGCACTGGTTGGTACGTGACTAAATGGTCTTCTGGTATTACCTTGCATTCGTGTTGCCATTACAGAGCGCAGGCAACGTATCTATAGTTTATATATCATTGATAATATAACAATTTAATATGCGTGTAACTTCGAAAATACAGAGATAAGCGCCTTGGGATCGAACTCGAGACTTCTGTGTGGCAGTCCAACGGTGTCCTACTAGGCTATCACTACGTAATAGATATAGCTGCTCAATTTTGTATTTGCAAGAGACAATTCTCTATGTTGTGTATAGTAATTCTATTGATCCATTTTATATCTTTAGTCAAGAAAATTATATTAATAATTAGAAAATCCTCCTTTTATATAGGTTACTAGTAATTTGTTAACCTACTAGCTAAGTAACTACTTGTACTAAAAGTGGGTTAACGTCAATAGTGAAGTCAATGGGTATCGAACTTACTACCCCTTGATTGCAAGTCGAAAGCTTTAACCATTGGGCTCCCACTTAAAGTATATAACGATTTGTTTCATCACTAATTCACGTAAAAACAATTAAGTTCATTATTTAGTAACGCCATTAATATAGTAATAATTAATAACTTTTATGGTCGCCATTTTAATTAGATATTTAAAAAGTGACATTTGTTTTTTTATGATAGCAATTATTAGTCTTACCCCTGTATTAAAGTAAAGGCAATAACATCATTATCATTATTATTCGTAGGTTCTGTGCCGGTCTTGTAATTAGGAGTCATTTAATTATAACGTGAGCCGATATAGGAAAGAAAGAGGGATGCATAAACTAGTCCTATTTTTTATTTACATAGAGGTCTACTTATTCCAGTCATTTCTTTTTTTAAATATTACACATACACGTTAATGAACACGCTTGTAAGTTGCGGTAGTCGCTTACTCGATGACCCGTTACTATGGAAACCAACGTATTCTAAAAGTATCTTGTGATACAAGATAATTTTATCAGCTCGCTTTAAGCTGTTAAAATTATTTTATTTCTTTCTTGAATGGATAATAAATTCAACGAATTTTACTGGCTCAAAAGCGAGTTCATACATAGCACACTCTTCCATTAAACTACAACTTCAGCATTCTTTTAACTTAGTGAAATTATAAGCTCACTCTCGCAACTTTAAAAAGACAAAGAGCATTGTAAAAAAACGAAACACAATCTTTAGTTGGCAGTCTTCTGATGAGTTTGAACCTCCGTTTTGAATAAGTAAGACATAGGATTTCTACCCGCTAAAGCCGTGTTATAAATGTTCTTACACGGTAAGACACATTGTTACCCTCATCGTGCTATATTTTTTTATTATTTCTGGAAGAGTTAACTCTAACAGCATGAAAATTAACAGCCAGAATCTCAATTCAGCCCGTCGGTAACACTAAAAAACTTCTAAGACACATCCACGACAGAGAACTGGAATTATTTTCTCTTATTGTTTACCTCCAAGCGTAATGTTGACACCTAAAACTACGACATTTAAAATTTTAATCATGCCTCAAAGCTCTATTTCGTAAACCCATATGTCATTATAACCTAACTTTCTTAGTACATTAACTCGCACGCGAATACAATTTATGGCATAAATCACGTAAATGTAACATCCAAAAAAAACCTTCGGTCACACAATCTGAGCGGTCACCGCAATCAGTTGTAATTGTCTCAATCAGCACTCCAAGCGCCTTAAGCCACTATTAACATTGCAGTAAAGACAAATAAACGAGCGACTACACTTACCTTACTGATCGCAACGTTTCAACATACGGTAATGAACACGCTGGTTTAAGTTGCGGTGGTCGCTTACTTGATGACCCATTGCCATGGAAACCAACAAATTCTTTGTGTTCTTTATTCAAAGCCGTGATAATAAAACATTACAAAATAATTGCTGCGGTATATTTAAGTTCGCTGTGACATTTGCTAAAGTCGAAAGCAAATTCTAGATTTAATTTCAAAGCTAAGTATTAAATGTCACTGGTATAATTGCTATTTATTAAAGCGGCTATGAAACTAATGCAGTTTTACTATCGATATCTGTATATTATTCTAATAAAGATAATTAATTTTAATGACTGTCGTGTTGTTTGTCGCAGCGATTTTCAATCAAGTGTATACGTCATCTAAACGCCTTGAACTATGACAGGGACCGCCAAATCGGTATGGTCACGCTATTAGACGTTAATGTGGGTAAAGCATGACACACTGCCTTCATTGTTGGCCAAAATATTATATGTTACATCCTAGGAAGAGTTTTTGTTGAACATAACATTTGGTATGGCAAGGACATTACGAATGTAAAAAAGAGCGATGAAATATTTTTGTTATGTTATAAAAAAATGACATCGATTGATTTCAATGTGACCGTTTTTATTTGTTTTATTATTATTGTCTGGAATTTATTTTTAGGTATGTAGTATATTACACCCAAACGTTAAAGAAGGTGAGCCTATTGTCGTCTACCGAGCACAGTGCCATATTGCGTGCTGCGCATGAGAACTTCTCACGGCAAAATGACCTGGACCTGGACTCATTCGTCAAACGTCACCCAGGCAGCTACATGAAGATGACAAATACAACAACACAACAGGTTACAACGTACCTGATGGTAAGCGATAAATGTAGTCTATTGAGACTTGTAACACCTGTTATGTTAGCGTCGTGTTGCCAACCCATAAAAATATAATTGTTGCCAAGTTGCACTAGCGCAAGTGGTTTCGCTAGCTGTGATTTTAATGAGCAGTATGTGCATGACGCACATACTTAGGCGAATATTACATATGAAACTAAACTATCCTATCGATTAAATCCGTATAAAGTCGTTTGATTTCAATGCTAAAGACTATATGATACAACTCTCCGAACAAAGCTCTGATAAATCTTCACAGGAATACAACACAATATTGCATTGCAATCTTTTGTAGAACAGAAGTACTTCTAAGCTGCCCAAGGCTTTAATATATTTGCTGTTCTACCTTACTTCTTAAGAAAGTTACCAGTTCACCCTGACTACAAGAGTTATATTCCATAAACAATGTCTCATGTTCCAATTTCTTCTAAAATCATCATGCATCACGCATCTACAGAAAAACATGGTACTAAGCTTTCGTTTTTTAATGAGAGGATAAAATTAATGGTTATTAAACACTGATATAGGAAGTATGCTTTCTATAGCCCCGCTATTAATCAAGCGCCAATTAATTTAATATTTTAACATATTCAAGCATTTATTGGTCTCTTTCCACCTTTAGATATCCGCTGCTAATATTTGTTACTAATTATGAGAAATAACTGAATGACTGTTAAGCCGGAACGAATTAAAACCATAACGGTTTATGTCACTTGTATTAATATTAGAATATTATATTAGTATTCGCTTTTTTGGTAGTAAGTATTAGTGTGGTGAAGAAAGTGTTATGTGGTTACCGCTACCAGCATTAGTGACTGTGAACAGGGGTCATAGGAGCTACTACAACACCAATACCCTTAAGTTATGTTAATACTAACTGATCAGCTATTTTACATCTAAGGCAGATGAGCTAGCGCCGCTCATGCCTTTCGACAATGTCAAGTGTATACACAGCCAAACCGCTGTGTACCGTGACAATAGTACTCTCTTTAAACTTCCTTTAAAAAAGGATAAGTCATAGCGCTTAGGAAACACCACCGTAGGCAGTTGATTCCAGAGTCTACGCGTACATACGTGTGAGAAAGAATGGCTGAAAACGGGCCATGCTAGACGGGAACGCTTTCAGGTAAAGTGGATAAACTTTTCTACGAGAGCTTGCTAGCTTGAATACCAAGTCATGAATAGAGCTTAACATAATTGGATAAATAACTCTGTGGACGTATTTCTCTAGTCATGTTGAATATTAAGATATCTGCGGCATTAGCTTAATGTATTGTTTTTTAAGAAGCTACGAAGATTGTAAGGTACACGAGTGGTTATATATTATATTCTGTATCGCGAAGTCTTTGCATCGTTTAAAAAAGGGATACCAAAAAATCACTTGGAATTGGAGCAACTATTTTTGTCCTTCCACAACACTCGGCGCAGTGGTTCTTTAAGTAGCACGGTAAGCTCTTCTGTAGGATTAGAGCTCCGTCGGGGTAATTTCTCCAGTCATATCGACATCTACGCCAATAGGTTGATGTCTTTCTTCGCTAGGATTTTCCAACATTTGAACGACGGATACAAATAATGTTTTATTGATCCGAGTCTAGAATCGGAATAACTTTTCGTTAATCACATATTTCGTTTTCAATTCCATGTTCGAAATTCATACTGAAGAACAAGTGGGGTGGTGAGTAATTACACCATTGGTATAGTTGTCATCGATTTTCGCTATCAACGTGATTTTTAATTGCATCTCTGAGAATATAAGCAATCATTCCATATAGCAAAATATGATTCACAATTCGTTTAGGAATACCGTTTTTTTTGTTTGGCAAACATGTCTTTGACATTTCCGTTTCATTCCAAATTTATGTTCGATCTAATATATCACATAAAATGTCAATTTCATTAATCTATTCATTATAAGTAATATTAATATCAACGCGACAGGGGTTCGTTTAGACCAACTAATTTGATAACTCGAAGGTCTTTTATAAGTTATAACAGCGCACAGACAGTTTGCACTTCCTCAATTTATACGTACTTGATGGCGTAGTGGTTAGTGTAACCGACTGCCACGCCTGAGGTCGCGGGTTCGATTCCCGCACAAGACAAATATTTGTGTGCATGAACATGGATGTTTGTCTTGGTCTGGGTGTTTCTATGTATAATAGGTAATAGGTATGAATTTTAAATGGTTGAGTGACTGCCTCAGAGCACTGCAGTAGTGCATGTGATTGCTGAGGTTTTGAGTTTTATTCTTGGATGGGCAATGTGCTGTTGGCATTTTCTGTCAAGTGTCTGGAACTGCCTGTACTGTAGGACTAATATACATACCGGGCAAAATGTTGGCGTGATATCTCTCTGCCCTCCCGTTCGAGGATATAGGTGTGAGACTATATAAGTATGTTAAAATGCTTGCAATGTACTGCATATTTTGAGAAATTCTGTTAAACCAATTCATCGAACTTAAATATTCGTTTTAAAGTAACTGACTCCAGCATACAGCGGTATCTTATTGTTTCTTAAACATTCCGCTGTACGCAGCGTCCTATCTTTACTTTTTCCTGTTTCTTTTTTACCACTCCTGCACAAGGGATAATGGCAGTGAATTTTACAAATATTAAAACAACGGATGCAAAGAGAACCTAGACACAGAAAAACCAAATTTTAGTACTGTGATAGTACACGGTACTAAAATGTATGGTCACCAATGCGTCAACCGTGCAATCGGGTTTGAATTGACCCTAAAACAGCACAACTAAACAAGCCATAATTCTTTCTCTAACCACATTAAATCAAAGTGAACTTCATGTTCTATTACTGCAATTTATATTACAAACACTGTTATTAAAGTAATTAATAATAATAATAGTTGTCGTAACACAAGTTTTGTGGAGATTATCGTGGGATTGATATCGCGACAATCTCCCATGAACGGTTACGTCAAGACTTTGGTTCATTTTGGTCATAAAATTTTAGCGTCGCTCTCGCCTACGCTCAACGTTGATGTATTGATGCAATTTAATTTATTTGTGGGTTTAAATTTTAAGCTCTTAGGAGTTTATGATGGAAAGAAGGATTTTATAGGTCAGGTTAGTTGCTTAATTTCTTTTGTAAGTTAATTAAGGTATATAGGTTTAAGGCCTCAAAC
Organism: Catocala nupta; assembly: GCA_963675205.1. Taxonomy (NCBI): domain Eukaryota; kingdom Metazoa; phylum Arthropoda; class Insecta; order Lepidoptera; family Erebidae; genus Catocala; species Catocala nupta. Next base: position 21,668,221 of record OY776092.1, on the reverse strand, counting down.
GGAAAGCAGTGGTGTATAACATCTAATGTTCGCCAGCTTTGGTTTTACGTTTGATGTATTAGGGAATGAGCCTTATTTCGTTTATCAGGCACAGTTCTACGTTCTGTTACAGAGAATTGGGCAGTTGACTATGTTTTACTTTATTTTACATACAAGTGAAAATAGCAATCAAAGGAAATATTTTTGTGCAAACAGTATCGACATTGGTTGCAAAAAAATGTAGTAAATTTGGACTTAAAAAAATGATGGGATGTAGTTTGGAAATCGCGTTAGCGCTTACGTCACAGTTTGTATCGTGCATGTTTTTTCTATAATTTGACACTAACCCCTACTACCAGATTCCTCTATCTTACATATTATTGAAGCCTTCAATACGATAATGCATATGTTCATCATCAGTTGTCAAATGACTGGTAAATACTGTTTTACATTGATAAAAAGAACACAAACTATTAACATACCTATGTAGATCCACGGCTTATTTAGCCAAAGGAGTAGACAGAAGTCTCGAGAACTATGCTGCTGTCTACCTACTAAAAAGACGTTAATATGTATGGAACGCATATGGCGATACGTCTTTTTAGTAACCACACATTAGCGGGCGAGACTATTGCATATTGATAGATAATGAACTACTACTCATAACGTCCTAACAATAAACTAACACGATCCAGGAACCAAACTTGGGCCTTCGCATGTAACCACAAGCTCAAGTTTAGCTACAGGATGGGCTAATTATAGAAAACTAGCTTTTGACCGTGGTTTTTTTCAAGAACAGTAGGATATTTGGATTTTCTGCACCTCTGACAACGTATACGCGAAATTTCATAACGATCGGTCGTGTAGTTGAGGCGTAAAAGCGTAACAAACTCACATTCACATTTATAATAATAGTGAAAATATACGGCATAGTTCAGTGGGGCGACTAACAGACTGCAATGCAGAGGGTCTCGTGTTCGAACCCACGTCGCACACCTCTGACTTTCGGCAGTTATATGACTTTTCGAAATTATATGCGTAGTGACAGACAATTATCGCCTGTTCCGTGCCTCGGAGGGCACGTTAAGCCGTCGGTCCCGTCGCTGCCATGAACATCTATGGCAGTCGTTATTGGAAAGTCAGTATCCTATAATATCCTGACACTGGTCTAGCTTTAGGGTATCGTTAGCCTTCGGGTTGCGGAGGTCAGGTGGCAGCCACTTCGTGTAAAAACTGATATCCAGTCAAATCCGGTTAGACTAGAAAAGCCGACCCCAAGTGACTTGGAAATAATAAAGGCTAGGGAGAAGAAGTGAAAATATAAGGCAAAAGAGAATGTTGTCATCTTAAAACACAAACAATTTTTTTAATACAATAGTATAAAAAAAGCTATAAAGCAAATCCTATTTTGCTATTCGTTATGAATATTATACAAAGCATGGACGTCCAAGTTTTAAATGTCAGATGAAGAAATTATGTTATTATTTTATTACATAACAACTTGGGTATCGAACCGCTACTTATGCCGAATGTGCCTTAAGAGGTGAGCAGAAGGGGTCAAGGTGAAGACAATTTAGTTTAAAAATAAAAAATATTTATAAATAACTACAAAATACTGTTGCTGGTTTCTGTGGCAGTTTATGCTCTGTTTACGACTGATTGTGTAGTCTCAATTTCGATTTCTGGTTCGACTAGCATTTTTTAAGTTCACTTGATAACATATCCTTAGTACTAGAACGGAGTATGAAAATGTGTATGGTAGTCAACGAGTTGCCAACATAATATTGTCTTCTGTTTACGCGAATGTTATTCATTGAAATTAAACTACCATACACTTTCCCCAACGTTTCGGTTGCTTTTCAGCATTCCGAAACGTTGGGGAAAGTGTAAACCAAAAATAAATAGATTTAATAGTTTAAATAATTTTATTAGCTTATAAATTAGTAAAATAAAATCAATAGTAGTAGTAGTGTAATATTTTCAAAATTTTGTAATACAGTGATAAATAAACAACGCGATAAACTCCGTATATAGTAGTTTAATTTCAATGAGTTTCCAACAAAAAAATCTCTCTCTCTTTATCATATCATAACAGCAGCCAATGATCTCTTGTTTTATTTGTGTTATTACTTCTGCGTTGCTCATCCCAAAGGAAAGACATTTTCTTTTTAAATACCATACCGTAGTATTTTCGATTTAAATACAACACTATTGGTAATAATACCTATGTCGCGAAGTACTTTACTATCTCTCAAAGGGCCACAAAGGTCACTCAGTCTCGGTAAAATCAAGTAGATATCACAATTTTTGTCCCATGTGGGATTAGAACCCACTACACTCGACGCCGTGGTAACGGCGAGGCGACCGATTAAACCACTCCGCCATCCGTATAGACAAAGTCAGTTTTCTTTTTAACTTCTTCTAGGAATAATACCTGTGAAGTATTTTTACAATCATTCAAAAAAAGAAAACTCCGACGCTGTACAATGATGAGAGGATCTTACAAATTTATATCCCATGTTAGAATCCAAGAAAGCATGGAACGGGTCAGGATGAGTAGGTGTGTGGTCTTCTGGAACTTACCAGACGAAAGTCAGTAACAGTGTTTGTTTGAAGTAAAACAATTATTGTTGCAGAGTAACACTTATTTCGTTTATATAATAATATTTATCAGGACAATACATGTGAATGTATAATGTAGTTGAAATGTATCCGAAAAGGCACGTTTGGCTGTTCATAGAGGACTATTAATGCCTACACTTATGCATGGAAGTGAAAGTTGGGTATGGCAAAAGAAGCATGAGAGCAGAATAAATGCTGTAGAAATGAGAGCGCTGAGAAATATATGCGGTGTGACTCTGAAAGATAGAATAAGGAATAGTGTGATTAGAGAGAGATGCGGTATAAAAGTGGATATAGTGACGAGAATAAAAAAGGGTATGTTAAGTTGGTTTGGGCATGTAGAAAGAATGGACGAGAACAGACTGATTAAGAAAGTTTATAAGGCTAGTGTGAATGGAACAGTCGCAAGGGGAAGACCTAGACGAACGTTTCCTGATCAGATCGGAGACGTTCTGGATAAAGGCCAGGTTAAGAGCACCTTAAACCGGCGAGCGTGTATGAGGAATGTTATGAAAGTGAATGAAGCCAGAGAAGTGTGTCAGGATCGTAGCAAATGGAAATCCGTAGTCTTTGCCTACCCCTCTGGGAAACAGGCGTGAATTTATGTATGTATGTATGTAGAACAATACATGTGAATGTAAATGAAGTTTTTGTAAAAGAGACGGAAATAGGGACCCCAACTATGATCATAGAGTTAAACTTATGTTGCAAACAGTGTTACTTACTTTAATGCCGTTTTCATGATGAAAATATTTGGCAAAGATGGGCCTTTTCCACTCATAATATATCTTACAACAACAAACCATTAACTACGTGTACAAACGCATCACAAAACCGAGTTATATTTCTTATTTTCTTAACCCTTCCGCACATCAGAGGTAACACAATTACCGCTCTCACGACAACTAATAAAATAGCAAAAGAAACGGCCTTCGCCACTCGAGGGTTAAAGACTCCTCAATATTCCTCACGCGACCCTCTGGACTCCTCACAAAGGGAAGCAAACACTTTAACGGAGGACCCAAGGACCCTAAATAGAGTACGTATTGAGTCGCGAAATAAAATAAGGGGCGATGTGTGGAAATTCTTGTAGTTAGGATTGTATAGAGCTGTTAGTAGTAGTTTAGGTAGTATTATAATGTGACAACTGCAATTATTATTGTAACTATATGATAAATTAGTAATATTTATATTACTATCGACTATCATAAACCATCGATTTAAGGACGACTCTTATAATCTCAATAATGAATTCAACTATTTAATCGCTATTTTTTAATTTCTTAGCAATGAATATTTTTAATTGTTATGAATAGCATATTTCAGATATTATGTAATATCACTTAAAATTTTATTCTCAGATGTTCAATTCGAGTTTAAAGGATTTCTGCGGAGTTGAAACCTGTTAATGTTACCTCTGGTGTTGCCTAAATCAATAGGCTACGATAATAGCTTATCATTTTGGTCACCTAGATGGCATAAATAAAGTAGATTTGAAAAGTAATGTCTTAGGAAAGTCTTAGGAAAGAAATGCGCTAGAAAAATTATGTTTATTTTTTTATCACTTACAAATTAAGTGATAAGAATCAATTTCAATTGTAATAAATATACGACTACTACTACTATTCTAATTCTACTATACTATACTATATTAAATCATCTTGCTATTTTATGATTACTTATATATATTATTTTAAATACTAACAACTCTACAGAAGTGCTCGCACAAGTGGACAATAGGGCTGACCGCAGGTGGCGCGTGCTCTCGCGAACTTTTCAAATATTTGCCATGACTTTCCCATGGATTTGTTCCTTTTGCCCTCTCCGAACTAACGTTAACATTTATCCTACTGAACGGATCAAGTATGCTTTGACACAAAGGCACGGATATCTTTTGTTGAAATATTTGCCAGACATTGTTTGAACTTGCCTTTTAAAGGTTTTATTTTGTGTTTCTATTTAATTAAATTGGAGCGTTGTTATTTTTAATGTTTGTCGTTTTGGTAAAGGTATTTTGACTTCAAAGGTAGTTTTGGATAAGGTAAGTGTACGAATGGCGGAATTAAATGTTTGTGGTCGCACCGGTAAATATGCTCTGTACTTGTAATTATATTGAATATATGAATATAGCTTTCGATACCTCATTAGCGACAATTTCAAACATAGCATTGCGTTTGCATTAGGTCAGAGAGCGGAACAGGGACATCACATCCATATTGAACATTTATGTTACTTATAATTGCGACTGTATCTCGCGAAAAATCAGGTATCACATCTGGTAGACAGAGTAGTACCTCTATATTTTTGTATGCTGATTGTAAGCACTAATAATGCCAAGAGAACATTGGCTAGCCGCTAAGACGCCTTAAAGAAAAGAAGGGATCCATTTCAGCTATTCTGCAGTGATGCTACTATAACAGGTAGTGACGATGTTTTGTATATGTAAATAGTTTGTTAACCGAATAGTGACATTTGACTCGGCTAAACGGATCAAATCAAATCATCAATAATTTACTAAGTAACACACATGAACATTATAATTACTGTGATGATTTCACCGTGAGTTGCAAAGTATTGCAACAAAAAATCGGGTAACGTTGCAGTGGATACGCGGCCACAGCAACTCTTCTGGCAATGATGCTGCAGATCAACTGGCAAAGAGAGGATCGTACACCAAAATGGTAGGACCCAAACCAATTGTCCAATACCCTTCTGCCAACTCAAAACATGGTTATGCGATAGAACCACAAGGCTACACGAAAAACAGTGGACAGAAACAAAGGAATGTAGACAGACAAAGGAAGTCCTACCATCCTTAGACAAACATCTGTCACGCAAAATGCTACATTCCACAAGAAAAACCCTACGCCACCTAGTGGGTATAATAACAGGCCACTGCTCACTCAACAACCACCTATTTAACATCGGCATCACTGACAGTCCCTTAGCTATGGCTGCATGGAGACCGAAGAGACACCGGCTCACGTGCTCCTACATTGTAAAAGCGTGAGCAACCAACGGGCGAAACTTCTAAACAGTCCAGAAACGATGAAGGATGAACTGCGCAACATCGGTCACCTATTATCTTTCTATTATCTTTACGGAGCCGAGGTGGTATGAGTAACCGAACAATATTTCGCTTCGGTTACTTAGCACAATGGCCCAATTTTGGGGCTAAGTGCGGATAACACACGTCCAACTAACTAACTAACTACTGTGATGATTGAGATATTGAAGTCACATTAAATAATAAATTACCGACTAGGATTGGGCAAAGAGAGGCTCCCTTTACGCCTACATATAAGAATATATCTGCAAGTGGTTTACTTATAATTTCGATGTTTATTACTTGCTAGATTTTGCCGCGGCTTCGCTCGAATAATTGTTAGGTAAGGTTAGTTTGATAACAGTACTTTTTCTGACAACGTGTATCCGAATTTCATAATGCTCGGTCAAGTAGTTAAGGCGTAAAACCGTAGCAAACAAACGAACAAACTAACATTCGCAAGTATAATATTAGTTAGAATATCTTTAAGATCTATATATTGCCTTTTAGGCTAATATAGTACGTATATTCATATTTTATCCTAAGATAATAGAAGGCGAGACGGCTACCTACCAAACACGTTTGAAAACTTCGTAGCCACTCATAATTTCCTGACAGGAAAAGTCATAAACGTTCACGCTCACGCTATTGGGCCAATAAGGCAGTCACGTACACACAATCAAACTAAAATCCTCCACTCACCGTTAACCGTCACTAATCATACAAAATGTTTGACATTTCGCAATTCAGACAGTTACTAAAACATGATGCACCTGACCTTACTTGGTTATTTCAGTTCCTACAATCGAATATATCGATTTTTTCAAGCGTACCATTCGATTCCATTAAGAACAAATCGATTTCCTAGTGCTGTACGTTGGCTGTAAAAAAGTTAACCTGCACAATTAGCACTAGATAAAGCACTTGATGTAATAACCGTGGGAGAACGCTTTTTATTATGTGGTACAAGTTAGGAATAATAGCGACTTAACGTAAGATAAGTCTGAAACTATGTTATTTTGTATTGAATACAAGTAATTAGCAATAAATGCATTGGTCGCGCTAAATGTTATAAGTATTCTTACGTCTACCACACTAGGCTCGTCTTATCATGTAAGTTTTAAATAAAAGATTAAGAGTTAAGCAGAGATATATTAGGATCTGTGGTTGGACACTATAGAACTGAAGGCGTTACTAGGTTAATGTGACAGGTCTCATTAAACCTGCCATGCTACGCATGATCAAGTGCGGTAGAGTTATCATAGATATCTCCAATCAGAGTCACTAATCTAAACAACAAAATTTATACTTAACTATATTTATTGATATCATCTTTGAAAATACATAGCTCGTGTTCTAAAAACATCTAAATAACGGACCAACCATATTCAATCGAAAAATTCAATAAAAAAAATAAAATGAGTCCACACCGAGTGGACTGACAGTAGTGATGAGAGCTCTAAAATCGCTACGCGATCAGTACTGTCAATATAATAATTATAAATGCGCATCAAAAATTAACTTCTATAACTTAGACTCACCGACAGTTGCAACAATCTATAATAACAGGCGATAATCGTTCGACAGCACTCGACGTTGTGTCAAATGCTGTGAATTAATGTAGGCAATCAGCATTTGAGGCCGAACGACGAATTCTCACGACCGCACCTAAACTCAGGTGCATTACAAATTTGTCGCGTTAACTCGAGCTATATGGAGGACACGACGAGTAGGGATGGTCTAGCGGATAACGGTTATCGAGAATTGAATATTATGAATGATAATTTGAATTTTTATACGTCTTATTATTAATAAATCATTTTCGTAAATATTGTGATGTGACAAATCTTGTTTGTATCGTTCTAAAATTCTGGGTGTGTTAGCTATTGATAAATACTATTTAATACGTTTAGATTATATATAGAAGTGGTGGAGCCTGTAGCTACCGCGAACGTTTCTAAGCTTCTTATAACTAATAAATTTGCTGCTTTGAAGCTTAGTATTTGATCAGTAAAATAGTTACATTTGAGGTCAAATAGATACAGTTTTGTTCGCAGATTAACCGTTTGTACATATATATTTCCATAGAAAATATTAACAACAAAGGTAACTTGTAATCTTGATAAAATTTCTTATGAACGATTACGATAAATAAAAATAAATTACAACCATTAATTAATTCTGTACTCGAACGTGTTATCGTTGCAGCAGGTCTATCATGTAAAAACTTGCGAGCAATTTATCGACAACATCAAAAGGTATTTAATTAAACTATGACATACTCTTGTCTAACATCCATCATCATCATTAAGCCCACGAGGTGAACGCACCTGTTATATCTGTATTAACACTGCAATAAAATCCCATAAACTATCCAACATCAATCATTTACGACATAAACAATTACTACAAAACAATTATAGATAATAAATATTCGGCGGCAATACTGGCATAATTTATCGATAAGTTTTTTGGGAACATCACTATTTTCTACAACCGGTATTCGCGACAAAGACAAATGTTCGCACTACTTAACTAAAATCATAGAGTATTGAAAGCTTTATGCATAAATTTTTTAACTGGTGTTTATCATAGAATATTATAAATATTTTTTTACGCTATGATCTTTAACACGCCTGTGTTGAGTCATCAAAATAACTTTAATTTTGTATTCTGTAGAGATAATCGGTTGCGAAATATGATAGTTTATTAAAATATGTAAACGATAATTGAGACACATATTAATATATGTAAACATTTTTTGATGTTGTGTCTCCTCTTCGTATGATAATTTTGAACTTACAACAGGCATATTTATGTTACTTTTGTATATTTCAATGTTTACAGAAGGCTAGACAAAATCTTTTCTATGTCAACGCGTCACCGGAAAGATTATGATGTATCAAAATAACGTTCCTGTCAAGCAAATGTGGTTTTCATACTTTTTGATCTTTTCGTTGACATTAACGTTTAGGCCCGGAAATATTATTTGTGGCGGATAGAAATAATTATTTGCGAATATAAAAGATGTATTCATAGTAAACTTAAACTAATATAACACGGGTACCTAGCTTTCGCTTTTTCTTGAATGTCTAGATTTAAATAAGAAATATTTAATAAATATGTAAGTATTTCTTTTTTTATATTATATAACTGTTATCACAGAAATGCAATTTTTTTAATTAAATGAACTTGAATTTTTCCCGTAAATCAGTTAAGCTGCTCCACACCAAGATTACAGGATCTGTAGATCAGATATATCCCAGTATCACAAAATACATAGATATAGATGGACATTTCATTGGAATGCAGTAGAAACAGGCATATTTACACATGTACATCATAATATCGGTCGAATCCAGCAATTTAATTGATTAGACATTATTTTGTAAGCGCATTTGTTCTTGGTCTTTTTATTGAGACGTGCTTCTGTACCTATCTGCTCTACACCACAATCGTTCATCACCTATTTATCTTAATCACCGAACTGTCATAAAGTATATTAATCAATTAACATATAATAGGCCTTTTACATAGATAGGTATGTTTAATGGTCACTCAAGAGCATAAATACATTATTTATTGCACAAGTCTAGACTGCAGATTGGAGTTTTTAATTAATGACACATTTCACTATGTTTTCCCGTTAGTTTTAATTAAAATAAGTCATTAGATTAAATTTAAATTTGTCAATTATAGTTGTCGCTGTTGGTGACGTGATAATTTTTTTATTATTGCTTCTGTGTCGTCAGATATACTTTCGAAAAGTATGTCTGAGAGAGGATTTCTGTGAAACGATATATGTATATAAATAAAAAATCATAATATTAAATTGAAATCAAACTACTTTATACAGAGTTCAATTCTAAAAATCCAAAATTTTGAAACTATTATACTACCTATTACTTTTAACTTTACAACTATTTAAGCTATTTAAATTATTAAACTAATTAGGTATTGGTTTACACTTTCTAGTAATAGCTTAATGAAAATCGAAATAATGGAATAATAGTTATTTTCAAAATTAATAACTCGATTAAATCCGTGTAAAGTAGTTTTATTTGAATTGAATAACATTCTCGTAATCGTAAGAGAATATTATTATATTATTAAATTCAAATTGGAGCGTTCCTTGAGTCTTATTGTTGGATAATAAGCAGACAAAATAAATATTAGTGATCTGAAATAATAAATAACATGTTTCTCATGCATGTAATGGTATTAATACTCTTGATTTTGGATGTGAAAAAATATTGTCAGTTTTTAAAAGAATTTGACATTTTTTACATCGATTGATACTTTTTATTAGATATAAGAGAGCGTAATATATCATGAGAAGAATTTTATAAAGACTTAGTGACCACCGACATTTTTTTAAATTAAAATATTATTTGCTTCACATCCTTCCTTTTTAGGAAATCGACTGTACATTATCAATCTGCTACATAATAAATCAACGAAAATGTGATTCGAAAGTTTCGGATCATACTTTCGAATGTTTATTCATTCGAATTTATAAATTCTGTCAACCCTAAATGACTGTGACTAAATTATTACAAAATTAGATGTTCCATAACAAGCATGCAATTCACATGTAAGTTTATTGCATGTGAAGTTATAGTTAATTAAGCCCGTACTATCTCCCGTGTGATCTTTCTTGGAGACTATTCTGACCCGCCGCGGGCGTTTCCTTACCCTATGACTAAGGTACGATCAATGATTATGCCTCAGACTGGGGTATCCTTTGATAATTGGTGAAGATGACACAAACATGTTTCACAAAGGTTAATAAGAGTTCGTGAGGAACGGTAAATGATCGTTAACGTATAGTAAGAAGACTTATTATTTTTTTACAAATATTCGTACGGCATTCGTTAAGCCATCTTAGTACATAGATACCATTAATTTAAAAAAAATGTTTATTGCGTTAGGCGTGGATAACAAGCATATATTGGTATGAATTTAATTTAACATTTGTGGATTAGGTGTATACATAACCATATTTCGATAACAATTTAATTATATTTATTAAAAAAATAATCTACGTCTTTTGTTTATATTTAAATGATTGCATAAGCTAGAGCAGTCGAACTGGTAAAGTACCTTGATCCTTCAGAAGGTTGCAACCAAATATCAATGTATAGGTTTCCAAGCTCCTTTGGGATGCTTTTGGCATTGGACGAGTTACCTGAAGCCTTGCGCTAGCAGTATAGTAACCCCTTGTTGAAGGGTTAGTATTGCATGAGAGATACTCTTGATGTAGCTAGCGTTCATAGACTACGTCAACTGTTTACCATTACACGCTTCTCATGTTTGAATATCTCTTGTATAAGAAAAAAGTCCATCCTTTTTTTTAGACAAGCAAACATGATTTCCTTTTTTCTGATAGTCATATCGTTATAAATATAGTTTCAATTTAAACTCTGCGAAGTAACCGTATTATTTTTCTGTATTTCAACGAGTTTTCCAATTAAGGTACTAAGAGATAGATGAAGTTTTAGAAAATATCTAATGCAGTTATTTAAATATTTTCCAAAACTTGCTAAGCAATCCTAAATGCCTAAACAACTGATATATAATATAATATTCATAAAATTAATTTACTTTTTCATTCACATCAAATGTTCAAGATAAACTATAAGACTGTTGTTTAGAATTGCATAAGTTGACATTCGCCTTAGGCATAAACTGTCCGAAAATGATTAATCTATGTCACACCTACGCACTTCGCTTTGCTAAGGGCTCATGCTTCACAACCCATGTCTAATTCTGAAGACAATGCCAGCATTTAGATATTGTTAAATATCATAATGAACTGTACTTTGGCTAAATAATGTTCTACGCTTGAATGTATCAGCCGAGATATATATACGTAGGCGTGATGTACTTTGCAAACTTTATATTATTAAGGTGCGATCGAACTAGAACGGTGTCTGGAATATTTTACAAGGTCACGTTAAAAGGGTTTGATGTAGAATTTACTTACTATGGTCTACGTGCAACTGTCCGTTACAAGTTCACGCTATACAATTTTACTGGTTTAACTAAACCCAATATGAAAGGTAAGGTAAGCTCAGGAATCAAATATGACATGTCACTGGTTTTCACACTTCTAAATATGTTTTGATGTTAGTATGCACATTTATGTGTGTGAAAAACACTGCGCATTGATAATTTTAATATCAAGGTGGAATAAACATTCAATGTCTTGGTTTTTCAACAAACAGAGAACGAACATTCGGAGATCTTGAGACTTTATTAAGATGAACGCCTTAGTTTGTACATACCTTTAATATTGTGAGGTTATCCGTGGAAATGTTTTAAACTGTTGTTGAACTAGTACCCTTTGACCCAGGTCAACCTCAAAGTCAAATTCTAAAGTCGACCGTAGTATGTATATTAGAGATATTGAAGTTCACCTGGATGTATTCACCTTCAAACGTTTCTAAGGTTGTGATAATAAGTTGCATTTGTAAAATAGATTTTCATTAAAAATATAAGAGAGTTGTCGGCAGAGAATCAATGGGGTCTTTGACCCCGCTAAAATCAAAAAATCAAAACAAGTTCTTTTCAAATAAACAGCGTCGCATCTGGGGTGACAGTATAGCACTCCTTCTGCTATATGGTTTATTAGGAGGCAGAGTTTGCATATAGCATTCTCATAACCATTCTTACTATTCTACAATTAAACTCAATTAATTAACAGCACCCTATCAAGATAGAGAGAAGATTAGATTCTAAGCAAACGTATAGAAGAAAATATTTAGTTTTTACACCAAAGCGATGCCTCACAATTTCATCTGTGTTAATTCAAATTACAGCGCCTATAATATCAGCCATGAAATAACTTTCTTTTAAAGTCAATAAAACATTAAACCAGACTAAAGATTAGGGCGATAAAACGTACAACCTCTTCATAAAGGTGAAGAGTTTAATATGAATATGATTATATGAATGATATTTAACAAATCTCCATGTAGCACATCGGTGCTACATTCCTCACACGAATTCACACCTGAATAAGTGACACAAGTTTCATTCAAATCTATTCACAGAATCCATGGACCGGAAAAATATTATCTAACGATAGTAAAAAAATCTTAATTGCTATGTTTCGTGCGAGATGGACGTGCGAAATCGAATCGTGAACATATTGCATGCGCGCGCGCACGCGATTGTCACGCAGATGCGACAATATGGCATATTTGGAACATACGTTGACATGTAATTGCGATTTCCGGTTTATATTTCCGTGAAACTACCTTGGCGTTAACTGAAATAATAATAAATTACACAGACTCACGCCTATAAAGTGCCACGTTGCTGACGCAGCGATAGTGTATGTGACTGCATGAAGTCTTATGGTCGATTTCTGGGTCGAACGAAGATTTATTGGGATTTTCTGTCAAAAAAGTCTCAGTTACAACACACAGTCAATTTTTTTTTTGTTTACCGTCGTCTTTATTACTTGGAGTCTAAAATGATAGCTAGAGAAATCTGGTACAGCCACATTTCTCTAGCTATCATTTTAAACACCTTTGCCTACCCCGTCGGCGATACAGGCATGAGGCTTTGTATGCACAGTAAACAGAAGTATGTTACACACATTTTACCAGACATATTTAATCTTCACGCAATAGTAAACGAGCCTATTATCATTTACCAGGTTGGATATGTTGCTACTGTAAGTTTCTGCCCAAAAATTAATTGTGACCAGTCCGGATATTTAACTTAGGACTTTACGTTTCCCTTCAAACAAAGCAAACTTAAAATGGTATATACTTTTAATTAATAACAGTACTAAAAAACTAGTAACAAAACAAAATGGCGTCGCAAATAATCTTGTAAAGTAAGCGAACGTCGCAGCAAACAAAATTACAATAATGTACGTGACAATCTTTAGTTGCTCTATCACGTAGTGAAGCGAAATGTGTTCCCTTCAAAATTATAACAAGACCAATTTGCCACCGGTTGAACCACATAAATAATTAAACGTCGTGATCTAGATGCTTGACATTTTAACCCTTTGAAAGCCAACGTCTTTTATATCAGACGGCAACTTACCGTTTATAAATTTATGAGCAAATTTTGTAAAGTTGGAACAAAGGTAAAATAGTATTTTGCGTGTAGACCCTTGAAAGATAAGTACTTAGATTTTGCCAGGTCTGTTTAGGATCTTTGCGGTTTCGCGTGATTAGCTTGTTGAGCTTGCGGGATAAGTTTGTTATTATCTTCGCATGGTATACTCCTGGACTATCCAAATTGTTCCTTGAATTCATCTGTTCGAACATTCTCAATAGCAGATTGGAATTTAGCAATATACATGAGGTTGTACTATATGTTTGCTTACAGCTTCGTGAGAAAAAGTATGTATATGTGTTTAATACACGTACCTATCGACATTTTAGATTTGCTTCTCCATAATTTACTGACAGAAAAATGCATTTACACTTTTCCTCTTTGTCTAGTTGTTGATCATAAAAGCCCGGTTTTGATTACGGTATAGGATAAACTGCTTATGGTTTTCAAATTCAAAACAAAGTATGTACGCCCGTAAATACGGCGTCTGGATCTACATCTGGTTGCTGGCAATCGTATCGCCTGCAGTATATTAGACCTTAACTTAGCTGGCGAAATGTGAATGTATGATTATATATGCCAACCCAATTCCCCGTCCAATTGTATGGTAAGTTACAGCGATACGTCAGTGGGAATGGCCGCTTTTAATCTATACTTAAGAATCTAAGTACGCCATTATTCTAATACAAAACAATAATTCCCTTCAGAGCGCATGACATTAAGAAATTATTAGGTTGCGCTGCATCCGCGTAAGGGTCCAAGCTCGCGGCTCTTAGGCTGACTGCAACATGGCGGTTCTGTTTATTCAGGTGTCTTTGTATTTTAAAAACATTACAACATAATATCTTGGGTGTGCAGCGTAGAAGCGGTGGTAGCTTAATGAATAAGATGTTGGACTTGCGATTTATAGGGCATGGGTTCGCGTTTGAGCCCAATCATTAAACTCGAACGTCCGACGTAAACCACTCCTAGCTAAAATGCTTGTAGCATTTAGTTGGAAGGGTTAACATAACAACTATTCAATGATAGTTATGATGTTAGATAGATGTGCATACGTAGAGAACAAAGGTGAATCACATTTTGTTTTGTTTTAAGATAGGTATTATCGTATACTGGTGCAAAGACCGCGCCGCAAATATATATTTCCTAAAAATAAACATAAGCCCTTCACCCGATTCGTGATTGCACCATACATAGGTTATATTTTTGTATTTAATAGTTCTAAATAAAATAAATTATTAATATGCTCATTACCTTAAGTAGAATTGATTATTTTTATCAAATGGCTTATTATATTTTTTATTGATGTCAAAAATAGAAATATTTGAGAATTGGAAAGTTGTTCCATTAAACTACAGGCTTTAACTGCTCCTAATAAATTATTTTTCTCAATCACTGAAGAATAGATTTTCCATATTTTGTATCTGACACTTATTAATTTTATTCCCCAGATAGGCTAACTTACGATTAAAAATTGAGTCATAAATCAGCAAAATAAAACTGACCATCTTCACCCAGAAGCTCCGTATACAACCAGCCTAATCTTACCATTCTTGCATAGACAGGAGACGTATAAGCCCATCTACACGTGGGCGCGAGCCTAAGGCGAGCTGTTCTAGCATTTCACTCGCCTTCGTGAACATACGAACCTTTTTAGTGCATCGCCGTAGGTAATTAAAATGTAAGAGAACTTTGGAAATATTGTTTTCTACTTACAGTTAGGTGAAAATGACAATGGGTATAGGAACGATAATATAAAACTCTTTTTATATAATATCTGCCCTAATTAAGCTGTAACACTGCTAGGCACCTGCCTCTTCGTACTTTAAAAAAGGTTAGGTTATAGAGTATCACGCTGGCCCAGTGCGTGTTGATAGACTTCCCACATCTTCAAGTTTTATGTGTCATAGCTTCAAAAAGTTAGATGCCTCATGGCAGAGGTGCCCAGCCCTTTTTGTAATAGGCCACTTTTAAAAATTAGCTGATTCCGGTGGACCCCCTGCAGCTAGCAATTAAATCCGCCAAGTCAAATTGGTATAAAACTGGGATAAATTAAAAAAAAAATAATCAAATATCTTTTTTTTTTAGGAATTTCGTGTCTTCTACGTGTGGTATTCAAAATATCCGTAGACCGACCGTTCAAACAGGTAACAGTCGCTGAGCTTCTTAAAATATAATTACTAGGTGAAGTGAAGTGAACTTTTTAGTTCTTCACTGTCGAAAGCAAATAAATTTTCCCGGACCTCCACTTACGAATTGTGAACCCCCATTCGAGAATCTGGTGGTCCCCTGAAGGTCCACTTGGACCACTTTGGGAACTACTGCCTTATGGGATCAAACTCGAGCCTGGCAGACCAATGGTTTCCTACTTACCTAACGCTGCTATATACGTGTTCGTTATTTATTTATTTCTATAGATGTAATAATACACCCCAGTCCACCCCTTTGAGAATATTAAGTCATACGACTACGCGGTTAGACAAAAAAAAAACGAGTAATTTATATCTATAAGCGCCGTGCTGGCTTAAAATATCGAACAATACCAGAGTATTGACAATGGCCAAGTAAACTTTGAAATTGACACTAGCAGCATGACAACTATTACCGTGATACCCTTCCGGTTGCAAACTTCTGTAGGCTACGGTAGCCGCTTGCTATTAAGAGGGCTGTATAGGTACTTTATACCTTCGGCCTAAAAGCTGCAGCAAATAAAAATGTATGAGATACACACACGGCTTTTTATCTGTTCGTTGTTACTATGTGTCAGGTCTTGGCAAACATTTAAACAACGGACACAAAGAATGCCCGGAGTCATAACAACAATTTCCAGATCACACAAATTTCTGTCTCGTGTAGGGATTAAAAATATGTGTGTTTTTATTACTATTTATCGATTAATATGGGGATTGAAACCACAACACTCGGTAGAGTGGCAGTGGCGTGACGACAACTTAAGACTGCGCCGAGCGAAATGTCCCAAAACAGGTGGTCACAGTTAAGTTGATAAAATCAATACTTTTTGTTTAATACAAATATAAAATATATATTTACCATAACAATGAAAGTGTTTACAATTAATCCGTGTAAAATACTTAAAATAATTAATATTTTTGTCTACAAAATTACGTAAATTTGCACGAAAAATGCAAAAAACGTAAGCTCGTGTTACGTGATATTTAGATTATAACAGTAGAAATCTATTCTATTTTGCAGCTTAAACGAAACAAAAATAGTTATATTACAATTTGTCAGTCCCAAATATTTAAGTTATTGGTTGACAATAAAGATACAAATTTATCAAAAAGCACTTCAAATCGTCCATACAATTATACTTAGGCGGCCCCGCGCCGATATGAATAACGAACTCTGTCATTCAGTCCAACCGCGTCTTACGCTCGGCGCAGTCTTAAGCTTCTACGCGATTAGTGCATACTATTTTTGAAGCAATACCAACAGGCTGTATATATCAAGAACACATCTTACAAAACCTTTACAACAACGAGACTACTGAGACAAAATATCAAGCATTCCTTGAATCTAGTAAAGAATTTGATAGTACCCATCAGCGTTTTGTTAAAAGGCCTTGAAAGGAACAGAACTACAAGATCCCTGAGAAAGATCGTTCGATTACAAGCACATTAATGGTGGTAGGCGTGTTTATATTGTTATTTAAAAGCTGGTGAGCTATTAACTGGTTGTATCGGCAGTAATCGTCACGACGCCGTTGTGTTGCTTTTATCTTTAGGTTACGTTACGTTGTGACGTCATGTGATCTGTTGTATAATTTGAATGTTATATGAGGGTTTTTTGGACTGGTTGTGTGTATTAAACGCGGACACAATCGTTATGTACCCTAAAACACTTTAACAGGTACGTCAAAGTATTTGTTCTTATTTGTTGACGATATAAATGAAACAAAATGTTAGCTTCTAGGTTATCTCATTAGATTACTGAATACAGTAATAACATATGATATGTGGGCTACTATTGGCTACTATAAGGACAACACAGCGTCACCTTAAGAAGTTTATGATAAAGAAGTTTCTTTGGCCCTATATTCTTTGCCATAGTAGTTCGATTGCATAAGTTTACGTATATTTTTGAGATCGATCATGAAGCGCGTGTAGGGCAGTGTTAAAATTTTGGCTTTCTATTAGGACGTTCTCCCTGACCACCCAAGGTTTGACATTGTGCCTGGTAAACAGCAAAGATCTATGCCTCCTACGTGGGTCCTTAAACGATGCCGTAATATACGTACCTCTACCCATCATGCGGACCGAGACTGCACAAAAGATCTATACTTCCCGGTTTGAACATTGGTTTTTAAATTTTATTTTGTTAGTAAATTACTACATGAATGCTGATTTTAATCTAACATCAAATACCGCAACATAACATAAGCTAATTATGTCGATTTAAAATATCAACGCGTTACGAGTATTGTTTCTGTCTGTCTGTAAGGGAGCTTTTAATATTTTATTCATAGTTATTAGCTAATTGTCGGAGGTTATACGGTGCTGATAGATTATTCTTGTATTTGAATTATTGCATAATAATGAATATTTTGAAATCTGCACGTACAATAAAGTAATAATCCGTAGAGTTGTAATGTGCATTAAGATTGATATCTATGTTACTTTTGTTGGGAACAGATTAAATCTATGACTGGTGACGAAAGTTATGACTTTAGATAAAATGTAAAGGTGAAATATTATTATGTCATTTGCGAAAGCCATTAATTTTAGAAAAGAAGAAAAGAAAGAAAGATAATATTATTTATTACAATTAATTTTCCACATTGAAAGCAGTAGCTACATATTGATAGTACATATTTTAAAGTCACAAAGTGAACATGTTGGATAAATAACGTCAGGCATTACTTGTTACATTATAAAAATCAAATAAGTAAATAACTTGGTGTTAGGTAGGCACGTTTTAAGGTTCATTATTAAAACTCGCTAAGCATACCTGATGCTTGAACCTTTTGTTTTCAGTATCGTAGTAATTTTGTATACTGTTTACTCATAACTTTTGTACTGAAAACAATAAACCTCTATTCTATTATAACATTTTACTAGGTAAACGCGGCAACACATCGCTATGGCTGTGTCTGATATATAAGTTGCCGTTCCTATGTGTAATTTGGGATGATAAGTATATAAAAACACTTTTATATAGGAATGAAACATCATGTAAAAAGATCAAGTTCGACTACTTTTTGAGATATGCCAACACAAACATTCGAAGGCTGATTTTTTAAATTATATAAAGATTTAAATCTAGCTATTCATAAACAGTTAGGAATATAAATTGTCTTATAGGTAGTTAATGCAATACTAAAATAAACGTATACTCATTAATGAAATAATTACCAAAAATGTAAAACATTACAAGGAACGAGACCGAATTCAAAGCCACTTTCTGTAATTATTCACTGTTGACATAATTTTATACCATTTGCTTGTCACGATTGTCTTTCTAAATGACTTGATACGCACCAATTCATTCGAATAGTGAAAAACATGATAGAGTAAAAGTAACACGATTTGATTCTAATAACATAAGGCTCAATTTTACTTTATTTTCTTTGACAAATACTCATTACAAGTTTTCAGTATTTATTTTAAATAATTATAATCTATGTCTTACATACTATAATTCATTAATACCCGTGCAACCTTTATATATTATTGACTAAGAAACATCCTTAGTACCTACATACAAACTTGATTGATAATATTATTTAAATAACTAGTTCAACTCCAGCGGTCATAATGCGTCTGTAATTTGTTAATATATATAAAAATTTATTGAATGAATCTGCACTTTTTCTTCATAGAAGCTTTAACCATGGCAAATTATCACACGATTTTTTGCCCCGTGTGGGATTCGAGCCCACAAGACTCGGCGCAATGGCAGTGGCGAGGCGACCACTTGAACCACTACGTCATTCGTGCAGATTGTCTGTCTTGCGTTTTCATCCTCATTTCTTAGATTACAAATTAATATAGTATGAAAACAATTACTTAATTATTTCATAATGTATTTGTTTGTTTTTAGATGGGTATAAAAACCCAGGATTTAACCTTTACGTCTCCACGTGACTTTTTTTCCATCAGCTTTTTGTAATTTCCCACTGCTGGGCAAAAACCTCTCTCTTGGACTTGGATCACTCTGTTGGTGGATATCCCATGACCTTATGACCTTGTGACACCTTTATTTCGGGTGTCTTTTGATCCACAGGGCCCATATTCAAACTCGACCGAGGGATGACCCCAAGGTGTCTGCATTCCAAGTTACAAGTCAATCGGTGCAGTGGTTCTGGAGCTATGCCTGTCACTAACAAACTGTCACTAACAGATAGACACACAGACCCACATAGTGTTCTCATTAACCTTTTCGAATAAGACTCAGAGATTAACAAGATGATAAAAGAAATAGTTTACTGATAACATGTATATAACACACCTTTAGGTGACGTAAACGATACTATCGTAAACAAATCTACGTCTTCTATAAACGAAGAAATTCGATGCTTAAGTTAATGTCTTGAATGTAGGATAGTTGTGTATAAAGGAAAGGGTCTGACTGTCTATCAAGCCGGTGTAATTACCTTTCTGGGGCGTACGGCGAATTCTCGATGTCATGCCATATGTCCTGCTGGTGGGACGGACTTGGGATGCTTTTGGAATAACGCACGATTTTTCGTTACGGAATACAATTCGTTTTTATTTGTAGCTGTGTATTTTGGTGAGTTGTGTTTTGTATGGTCGTTCTTCGATCGAGGTAAAGGGCTGTGTAGTCAGTTGTAATATATTTAAATGGTTATTTATTTTAATATCTGTAATAAAGAATATGACAATAAGCTCGACTCTTATTAAGTGACATTTTAATAAAACAGCTGATGTTAAAATGTGTCTGTGAATTCACCTTTGTATTTATATGGACATACAAATATAAGTCTACGTTAAAAATATGACTGTACTAGATGTGCCCGCGGTTTCACCTGCGTTTATCGTTACTGCGCCTCCTCCGTGGGTCGTAGCGTGATGTTATATAGCCTATAGCCTTTCTCGATAAATAGGCTATCCAACAATAAAATAATTTTTCAATTCGAAACGGTAGTTAGAGATTAGCGCGTTCAATCAAACAAACAAACTCTTCAGCTTTATAATATTAGTATAGGTTAAATAATTGTGAGTGTTTAATGCTTTACCCACCTTTTTGCGCTTTTTAAACTTGATATTTGTTTCATTATGTTGTCACAATCACATTATCAGTACAATCAATTATTCAATGCACATTCCATGAGATCGAAATACACATATGATCGAAATACATCTTAGTAGTTTTAACTATGTTATTACAACCGTGATTCACTAATCATAAACGCATTGAAAATTTTCCATCTTACTTCAATCAATACGACCAAGCAAACAAACATACATAAATATTTTGACAGGCCAACACAATTGGAACGGACGTTTTAATTCGCCGTCTCCCTAGACGAAATGATCCAATTTTCTGAGAATACCGCAACGAAAATAACACAATAACTGTTACAAATGATTCCATATAACACCTGAGGAAAATAGGAAGTGATTTGAGTTGCTGTTGTGGTCACGTAGGGATGAGGAATGACGTCATTTATTTAGTGATTCGTCATCGTAATCCGGCCCTGGCTTGTCGCCCCATCACTTAGTGAGAAGGACATGCTTGCTTTTCTTTATAGTGTGGGCCTCGAGTAAGGTTTGGTAGATACTAGTCTCGGACAGTTAATCGATTCGTAAACGTTTATTCGGACATTAATGCTTGTTAAAATCGAGTGTAATACATACTTTGTATAGCTAATTGATGCTTGTAATATAGGGTTTAATAATGCCTTGTCGATAATGTAAAAAGGAGTGGTACTGCTAACATAATGAATAGTAATTTACTATTAATACAGCGCCTATTGCCTGCGATTTGGTAACTAGATCTCTTTTACAGTGAAAAACTGCTGTTAGATTTTACCTTATATAAGCTACGACAGTATAATAACTAGAATGTGGTATAATGTCCAGTAAACGAAAAACTATATGTTAAAGATATTGTAGACATTTTTATAGCTTGTTTGTATTACGTAATTTAAGTAATTCATATTTGTATCCCAAAAGAAATTTATAAAAGTATTCTGATTTTTTTGTGTAACTTTGTTAAGCTTTACTTTGGTATTACCTTTTTCATTGCTTAAGTCTCGATAATAATATTTCCTACATAATGCAAAAACAAATAGTGTATTTAGGGTTTATATTAAAATAATTTGGGTTAAAACATTGTGTGATCATATAGTTGTTTCGATTCTGGGTGCTTTTTGGGTCCGTTGTTTGAATGTTTGTCCCCCACGATACAAGCATCATTCCTAGTATGAAACTTGTTCGATTTTTAATTAAACTAAGTATGAATACACTGAACACGTAGATAAAACACAGTAAACCAAACTAAAAAGTGACATCATTACAAAATAAACAGACGCGCGTCGTTCCCCGCTTACGATATCACCCTACCTGTTCTCACGACATCGAATGGCGATGTTTTCCTCCTTGGACATATCGTGTTGTACCAAATTGTGTGGAAACACCCGACAGACTAATTTGTCGAGATCCTCCGGGGCTTTTGTTAAGTGTTCGTCGTTTATGCTTTCCGTGCGCACTTTTTTACGTGAAATGTAAGACAATTGTGTGTGTAATTTGGTTCACCAATAGCCGTAACAGTGACGACATCGCAATTGCGCTTGAGGATAAATTGATATTTTTGATTGAATAATTGTATGGATTGTCACAGTTAAAATGTGCCTATTTATCAAATTTTCGTGTTAACCTTTCGAACCACAGCGTCATAGAATAGATTTTTAATTGCCTGGTATTTTCTTTTTATTCGTATTTTTTTTAAATTTAGGGACTTTTATTGATATGGCAATATGCCAGTCCCATTGTAACCAGTCTGGTATTTTAAGACTTGATAAATTCGCAATCATTGTAGTAATATAGTAAACTGGAGAGTATTTTTGACAAAAGATGTCCTGAAACAGGTTTATCCTTTTTTTTTTTTTTTGACCCAGGAAAATCCTTTATGGATACCCCCTCCCCCGGGGAGGGGGAGGGAAGTTGTGTGAGACTCTCCGCCCCTGAAGGGGGTCGGTATACACACTAAAAACCTGGGGTGAGCAGTCCCACCGCCGACGGGGTGGGACGAGATGGGGTCGCGTTAGCAATCACCATCCCGTCCCGGCGGTTGGCCCGGCTGATTGTAACCGGGCCTCAGCACCTGTGGAGGGGAGGCCTTGCTCACCAAGGCCACCCCCCAGACGTGTGGGGCCGTGCAAGCCGGTAGAGAGTCCCCCGACTCTGTACCAGTGACCCCACTATACAGGAGCGAGAAGGCGGGCAAATCGCCTCCTCCTCGCTCCCGTCCGTCTGCGCCGGAGAGGGTCAGCGAGGGGATTGTTCTCCCTGACTCTCTCCGCGGCCTCCTTCTGCGCCATGACAGCCTCACAGAAGGAGACCACTGCCTGCCACGACCTCTCGCCGCCGAGCATGGCGTTGATCACGCTCGGCAGGGAGAGATCCCCGCCTATTATGGCCGAAAGCGTGTGCCGCTGCGGCCCCCACGCGGCACACACCTCCAGCGTATGGAGCGCCGTATCTTCTGGCGCCCCACACTCGTGGCAGAGCGGGGTCGCCTCCCGTCTCGCGATCTGGTGCAAATACTTTCCGAAGCATCCGTGCCCGGAAAGCACCTGCACCAGTCGGAAGGTCAGCGACCCGAATCGCCGCCCTATCCACCCCCGAAGGACCGGGCGAATGGCCTCCACCGTCCACTGGCCCGGGACCGGTGGAGCCAGGTCCTCCGTCCACCGCCTCAGCAGGGCGGCCCGCGCCTGTCGCCGCATGCGTGCGATCTCCTCCCACCCCGGGGGCTCCCCGCGGGACCTCCTCGCCGCCACGAAGTGGTAAACTTCGGCGAGGATCTCCGCTTGCAGCTCCCAGGGGGGGTCACTGGCCAGCACGCACGCAGCCGTCCAGGACACCGTCCGGTAACCGCGTATGGCCCTCGTCGCGACGACCCGCTGCGGACGTCGCAGCAGGGTCTTATTGTCGCGACTGAGGGCGTCCGCCCAGACCGGTGCCCCGTACAGGGCCATACTCCGGATCACTCCGGAGTACAGTCGGCGACAAGTGGCGCTCGGGCCACCCACGTTGGGCAGCAGCCTCCCCAGGGCGGCCGCCGCTCCTAGGACTTTTGGGGCCAGCTGGGTGAAGTGTGCCCCAAAAGTCCACCTCCCGTCCAGGATGAGACCCAAGTACCTCATTTGGGTCCCAAGCCGGACCAGGACCCCGTCCAGGGCTACTCGCGTACCTGGAGGAGGTCCCCCCCGAGGCCCATGAAACAATAGGGCCTTAGTCTTGGAGAGGGCAACCTCCAATCCCAGGGCGCGGATACGGTCAACTACTAGGGCAGCTCCCACCTCAGCCAACCGCACCGTCTCCCCGAGGTTCCTCCCCTTGACTACGACCAGGGTGTCATCGGCGTAACACGCCACCCGCATACTCGCGGTAAGCGTGCCCCGAAGCACCCAGTCGTAGCCAACGTTCCACAGGAGCGGTCCCAGTACCGACCCCTGTGGAACCCCGCAGGATACGCGACGGCGCCTCAGACCGTCGCGTCCCTCCACCAGGACCTCACGGTCCTGGAGGTAGTCGGCCAACAGCCTCCGCAAATACAGGGGCACTCCGTGATACCGGAGCGCCTCCTGTACTGTTCCATGCGGGAGGCTGTTGAAGGCGTTGGCAATGTCCAGCGAGACAGCCAACGCCTTGTTCCCCCCACCGACCGCTTCCTGCGTCCAATCTTTTAGCCAGAGCAGGGCGTCTATTGTGGACCGTCCCGCTCTGAACCCATACTGGGCCTGCGATAAAGCCGGCCCAGTCCCCTCCAAGTGCTGGATGACACGGGAAGCCACCACTCTCTCTAGCAGCTTTCCCGTATCATCCAGCAACACGATTGGTCTGTATGCGGAAGGCGAGGTTGTGTCTCGCCCCTCCTTCCGCAACAGGCATAACCGGCCGTCCTTCCACAGCTTCGGGAACCGTCCAGACGTGAGGCATGCGTCGAACAGCTCCCGAAGCGGATCACCCATCTCTCTGAGGGCGATCCGGAGGACCCGCCCCGGGATTCCGTCAGGACCCGGTGCCGTCCTCTTGCCACATACGCGGCTGACGGCTGCATCCATCTCCGCCTCTGATACAAGCGGGATGGAGGCCGGATCCAATTCCTCCGGGAAGGACGGCGCCATCATCGGAGGGGTGTGGTAGGGGTCCCGTTCGGGAAAGAGCCCCACCAGCACCCTGCCCAGGAGCTCCGGCTCCAGAGACTCCGCAACGGGGGGTCAGGCCCCGGAACTTGTTCCGGGCAGCCCTATACGGGCGCCCCCATGGGTCCCTATCCAGGCCCTCCAAGGCCTCGCCCCAGGCCCGGGACTTGGCCTGGCCGACAGCCAGCTGCAGCTCCTTTTTGGCTGCACGGTACCCATCGTACAGCCGGAGCTCGGCCTGTAATTCATCGGCCGACAGCTGGTCATTCGTTCGGCCATGCCGTCGCCGCCTACACCGCGGCCTACGGCTACTACTCGGCGGCCGGGGCGGTGGCGGGCCCTCGGCATGGCCGCGTCGCAGACGGCTGCGACCGCTTCGCGAAAACGGCCGGCCGCGACGTCTACCACCGCCGTCCCCCTCTCCACCGAGTGCGTGGGGGCGGCAAGCCACGCCTGGACGATGGCCGCCTCTTCCGCCAGCTCGGCGTCGAGGCAACTCACCGACCAGCGCGGAAAATCCACCCGCACCACGCAACGGGACCCTCCCTGATTGTCGGAGGCGGAGATCTCGAACCTTATATATTTGTGATCCGAGAGCGTCTCTACCTCCGACATCATCCTCCAGGCCCGAGCACGTGCCGCTACAGCGGGGCTGGTGAACGTTAGGTCCACCACGGACCCCCCACACCATCGCACGCACGTGTGGACCGACCCTCTATTGAGGAGGGTCAGTCCTGTGGCAACCGCCCACTCCCTGACAATCTCCCCTTGAGTGTCAGTGGAGCGGTTGCCCCATTCCCGGGCCTTGGCATTCAGGTCCCCCATTAGGAGGACCTGATGTGGCGCCTGCCTTCTCACCACCGCGGCCAGGAGGTCCATGAAGACCTCCAGCTCCGCGGCGGTTCTGTTAGGGGAGAAGTATGCGCCGACGATCGCATACCTCTCCCACCTGGCCACCACGTACCCCGCTCCTCTCTCTTTGACTGAGAGGAGGGGGCCGCCAACCCTCCCAATGATGGCCACGGAGCCATTCAAGTCCCCAGCCCAATAGGGACTGAGGGGGACAAAATACGGCTCCGCGGCGACGGCCACACCGATTTCCCACTGCGCCAGGCTCTGCATGAGCAGGTCTTGGGCCCTGGCGCAGTGGTTCAGGTTCGCCTGGAGGAAGTTGTGATGTCTGACTTGATCCATACTAATCAGACATCACAACCCCCCCGCACAGTGCTCCGCGGCGCGCTACCTCAGGGGCGGCCTGACTGGTAGCCGCAGGGGTGGCCCGAGTCTCAGGGGCCTTTCCCTTCGTCTTCGGAGGGATGCAGCTACGCCCCCCCATAACGTGCCCCTAAGGGCTTTCCCGACTCTGCGCAAATAGCGCAGCGCAGCCCGGCCTTGCCACAGTTGGCCGCCCGGTGACCTGCGTCTCCACAATGGAAGCACAGGTCACCCCTGTCGGCCGCGGCGGGACACTGAGGGCGCGTGTGCCCCAGCTCCATACACCTGAAGCAGCGCATGGGGCGCTCCCCTAACGCCACCACCTTCACCGAGCTCCACCCGATGAGAAGCCTGCCCCTGCTCAGCAGCACTTTGGCTGCCGAGACAGGGCAGGACACAAGGGCGGAGCCGGCGCCATCAAAGCCGGGGCGGATCTCCCCGACCTTGACGAGCCGCACCTCGCACTCGCCCGCCGCTGCGACCGCCGCCGCCACCTTCTCCTTTGTGGCAGCATCGTCCAAGCCCGCAATCCGCAAGTCTGTGGACTTTACGGGCCTGGTGACGCTGGCCACTGTGGATAGGGCATCACGGAGTTTCTCCGCGAGCCTATCCGCCTTTTCTCCGCTTTATGAGCCAGGAATCTCTAAGATCCTGGCTCCCGTAGCCGTCTGGCGGAAGCGGAGCTGGTCGATACCCAGCTCCTTCAGGTCGACCTTTTCCTGTGCCGCCCTGATGGCGGTAGCGTAAGTGATCCCCTTTGCCGCTGCGTCGGGTTGCAACGATAGCACGACTGCCGCGGATTTCGGGGACCTCAGTGCTGTCACCACATTCTTGGAGGCAACAGGGGCAGCAGGCCGGGCTTTGGCGGCGGGGGCACGGGCCACCTGGACAGGCTCAGATGCAGTAGATGGGAAGGAGGACTTTTCCTTCCCATGGCCTTTCCCCTTGCCCTTCCCCTTTCCCTTCCCTACCACCGTCACCCAGGTTTCTTGAGGGACGGTGGTGGTGGCAGGGGCAATCCCGCTGACGTTTTGGGTCCCTTTAGAGCCAGAGGGACCCGCGGTCGGTGCCACTGCAGGAGCGGTGGCAGCTCTGGGGGCCTGCTTGGCCCCCTTGCCCACCTTGAGGGCAACCGGCTGAGACGTCAGTATGGGTGACGTGGCGTCTGCCCTCGTCCTCCTGGCATCCGCTTTCAGCGGCGGGCGGACCGTCGGGGCCGGCAGAAGCCGGTCCTCAAGCCCCGCAAGCCGGGCGCTCAACATCGTCCCGAGCGTGACGGTAAGGGAGCGCTTAAGCTCCTCCACCAGCTTGGGACCCAACTGGGGGGTGGCAAGGGCCGCCCGCGTCTCCGCAGTGGCGGTAACGATGGCGGCAGGGGCTGCCCGCGTCTCCGCAGTGGCGGTAGCGGCGGCGGCAGCGGCGGCAGCAGCGGCGGCAGTCGTCGCCGCGGCGGCCTCCGTCTTCGCCTCAGCGAAGCCCCGACGGAGCGCCTTTACCTCCGCCTTAAGCGCCTCCC
The DNA here is from genome assembly GCA_963675205.1 of Catocala nupta. Lineage (NCBI taxonomy): Eukaryota > Metazoa > Arthropoda > Insecta > Lepidoptera > Erebidae > Catocala > Catocala nupta. Next base: position 21,640,411 of record OY776092.1, on the reverse strand, counting down.
CGTCTAAACGCAGGCGGGAGTTTTCGGCCCTCAGTCGCCGCGTCTCCTCCGCCTCGCTGCGGCCTGCCAGGGTGTCCACTACCTCCCTTAGCAGTGACGCCGACCGCTTCAGGCGACCAACAAACTCGCCCTTTAAGTTGCCCGACTTTCGGGCCACCTCCAGGATGCAGGCGAGCTTCTCGCCCGCCCGCGCCCTCAGTTCTTGGGCATTTAGGTCGCTCAAGTCACCGACCAATGGGGTGGAATCCGACTCATTGCCGATCTCCATCCCCAGGTCGGCAGCGACAGCAGCCGGACCCTTCCTAAGGCGCCTCTTGTGCAGCGCCGCCTCAAACTCCGCATTCTGCTGCACCGAAGCGGGCCTGAGGAACTCCTCCCTGGAGGGTGCCCCCTTCACCACTCTCCCCCGCCCTCTTCTAGTAGTGGGCACCTTGGCGGCCGCCGTCCACTCAGTCTCCGTGTCCGAGCCTGAATACCCAGGCACGGAGAACGGAGCGGACGACCGCTTTCGGCTGCCTACCTCCCCAGAGGTGGCCACCGCCACCATGTCGGCACGCGAGTTAAAAGACTCCACGTCCAAAACATCCTCAGGAGCACTCTCCTGCTCGGAGGGGCCCTGAGAAGGGCCTTTTTGGTGGCCCTGAGAAGGGCCTTTTTCAAACTGTTGCTTGGACATGGCCGCAAGCGAACAGACAGGGACAAACAAACAAGCACACAGACTCGAGTAACAGTAATACCCTCAAAACAATATGAACCGGCACACAAGTGCTCTTTAGCCGAACACCGGTCTGACACTCCGTTACGGTGACAGAACCGGGTCGTTACCAGGGGACGCGACGAGGACGCAAGCACTGTGGGGGGTCCCCCTAAACAGGTTTATCCTAGTTCAAGCAGGCTTAAATGTAACCATGAACTTGATTTTTTTGTATTTAGGTGCTATTAACATAGATTTTAGAATAAATTTTAATTTAAGCTTAAATTATTTAAGGCAGGAATGATCATTGATGTACGATGTAGTGTAAGGATGCTTTTTTTTTCTGTCAAGAAATAAACATTATTATTTTATTTATTATTGACTCTCACAAGCAGTACTACTTACTGTTACAATATATTTTCTTCACGTTATTGTCAAGCTTAAATTAAGTCAATTTTAGTTTATAGCTGCCTTAGTGGCGAACCGATAATTAATGCGACAGGTGGATGTATGAGGTCTCGGATCCGGTTAGATAAGGTATTGTAGGGATTTCTGTAGCTACTATTTAACTATTCTCAGTAATATACCATAAGTTAGAATGTATAAGGTTTCCGACAAACATGTAAACATCTTAATTTGTAAACCTGCATTCTATGCAAATAAATATTTCTATTCTATTCTATTCTATTCTATGAGTCTAAGACTGTGCCTGGTAGGTTGCCTAGTAGTAGGTCAGCTTCTACTACGTAGGAGCAACAATTATTATTGGTAAATTAATGTGGGTGTTATACATCTCTGCCTACCCCTTCAGGGATAAGAGATACAGGCTTGAGACTATATATGTATGTAGTTTATAATAAGAAAACTATTACAATAAACTAAAACCGAAATTTGCCCGTGCTTTAATGCGCGCTTTAGTTAATAAATTTCACCTGATGACATAAACTGTATGCGTTTCATTTTTATGTTGTAAACATTAAATTATTACAATTTGATTTGTTATGTGATGCTAGTTTGCATTAAAGTTATTATGCTTTAAAACAATTTGATTTATATTTAAGTAAACATACCGGTCGCCTTTTATATGTAAAGTTTTCCAAAATTGTGGTCACGGCAAAAATATTAGGTATAGTGTACAAGTGTTTGCGCAAACACATGTGCACTGTCTAGACTTGCCGGCCTTCTCATAGTCCGATGGCAATCCGACATGACCGGAGAGAGATCAGTTGCACGAGAAGTAACTACACGTAGTTTACTAAGCACGGGGGTGTGCATCACTGCCAACTTATTAACTCTAGGCTTCTTGACAATTTCTTGACAGAAAATACATATCAATTTATGCTGGGCCAAGCAGAGATTCAGAGACAGAGTACAGCAATCGCAATATCAACTGCTGCGCCAACGAGGCAGTCAATTGCTTAATAAGCACAATGTGACAATCAATAAAGCAAACCATCGAACAAACCGTGTTATAGTAAAGTTACCGAAAACCATGAAGACTTAAAATGCCAGACCACTCGACTCATTACACAACTTAAATAATAATAATAGTAATATTCTATCACATACACACAACACCATCTAGCCCAAACTAAGCAGAGCTTGTACTATGGGTACTAGACAATGGATAAACATACATATATACTTTTCTTTCTGTAAATACATACATATTATACATAGAAACACCCAGACCAAGACAAACATCGATGTTCATGCACACAAATATTTGTCTTGTGCGGGAATCGAATCCGCGACCTCAGGCGTGGCAGTCGGTTACACTAACCACTACGCCATCGAGGCATCAATGTGCTCTAGGATAACTTAAAGATTTTCTGAGGTTTGATTAAATAAATACTTAAGTATATATCTGTCAAAGCATTTAACATGACGGCTTTAAGAGTAGCTAGTACCTTAGTACAATTAAAGTTAATTCATACAATCTGTCAACCGTCGTGACAGGTAACATAGGTACCAACTAATCAAGCAATTAGTTTGTAATGTCCTTGCTCGGCTAGCTAGGCCCCCCGTTACTTTAGTTAAATAGTAGTAGTAAATATACCACTAGATAAATTTTTCTAGTGGTCAGGTGGCAAAGACGAATATTGCACGAATGTGAATTCACATTCGTGTAATGTTCATCTTTGTCACCTTTCTTATAAAAAAGATACATTTGATTTAAAAGCTTTGGGGAGAATAAAGTGCTTTGTGAAAATTACCGACGCAAACCATCCGCGCAAGTAAACCGTATGACCAACTCGTAGTACTTTGTATTTTTATCTTGCGTTGTGTTTAAGCATCATAAGTTTCAGGCAATTACAAACATAATGTCAAAAAGGGCTGATCCTTATTAAGGGCTAATTCAGAATAGAATAAAATACAAAAAAATGTATCCCGTGTCTTCTACATCATACTTTTGTTGTAACACGTTTCCCAAAACTTATAACCTATAAATTTGCCATTGAAATCAATAAATTTGCCAAAACACATGATTAATAAAAGTTAAAAATTACATGCTCCTTCTCACAACGCTTCTCATCCCGCAGTGTATTGTTTGGTAACGCCGCTGTTCTCTTTTGAGACCACGGTAATCTTAAGTTTTAGTCGTACATTTAAAGCTACTAATTTCAGTAGTTGTATGAAAAAAACAAAAATAAAGGGTTAGGAAAATTGGTATAAAAAGCTGTTATGTAAAGTATAAATACGGTTTGTTCCGCATTTGTCCCTACATTACGTCCCACATTCCAAAATGTACCGCATTCGCCCCTCTTTTTAAATTATTTTCTTTTCGTCCTTAATTTTTGTGCATAGCAAAAGAAAGCATGGATAAACATATATTTTAAATCTTTTCGTTGTCGGGCTCGTGATGTCATGCATTCATAAGCCCAAAGTTGTGCCAAGAGATCTATAAGGCGGAATAAACAATAAATACATCACGGGTAAAAGGTTATTAGTATTTTTAATTAACCTTGTATAGGAACAAGTAGTCAAACATATCATGGCGAAAACAAGAACAAAACTTCACAAACACAGCTAAGCTCTTTACTAAGACACACAACAATATGTCTACGGCTACACAACGTCGGTCCTCCAGCTAGGGGTGGCGATGTGACAGGAATGCATTCCGTGAATGTCGGGAACGGTCGAGATTTCTCGGGACACTTGCCCGAGGTATATTGCTTCGGGTCAATCTTAGTTTGAAGTTTGAGTGGATTAGGAGTGAGGTAATGAATTCTTAGGACAGTTGTTTGTTTGAAAATAGGAAGGAAATTACAACACAATGTAATTAAACATTTTCATATATAACCCTAGATTGTGCCCGCGACTTCACTCGCGTAAATGAAGGTCATATCAATTTTCAATCCCTCGGAAACAGTATTTTTTCTAGATGAAAGGTACCACATATTCTTTTTTGCATCCCTGAAAACGTGTATGCGATATTTCATAATTATCGATTAAGTAGTTAAGGCGTGAAAGCGTAATAAACAATCTAACTCACATTCGCATTTATTGTATTAAGTGAGGATTTAAGAGCAAGAGCGCAACATGATTCTCTTTTAAACCTGTAATATTGTTTAAACTAAGACAATCCGACTGGAGACTACCTCGCTTTGCAGAGGAGCGTAGCCGTAAAGCTTCGTACTTATGCTTTGCAGTGGTCAGTATGGTTACCAAGATCCTTAAGAAGTTCCTTGTGTCAGTGTGATTTTCTTCACAACGCTGGCAGCACAGCTTCTTATTTTTAAGGCCGAGCGATTACTACTCCTGGTATAGTTCAGAGATGCTTGTTTGTCAATTAAAATAATTCAGAACCCAACAACACCATGAGCATGACATTCTAGCACATTTAATTAGAGTCCGGTACAGATTGTACCAGTGTTATTGAACTGCATAATCTTAAGTATAATAATTAATTAAAAGTGAACGAAAATTTGTTTGCTTGTTTTTTCATTTTCACTCCTTACTGCTCGACCGATCATCATGTTGCACAAACATTAGTACCAGTATAAAGTACTGTTCCCGAGAGATATAAATATATTGACAAGATCAAAATAAAGCGAGTGAATCTGCAGGCAAAACCAAGTTAAGTTATAATTGAAATCTATATTAGGGTGATTGTTGGACTGCCATGAAAGCATCTGGATATGAATCTCACGGTACGCGCCTCTCTCTTTCGATGTTATATGCGTATTAAATTGTCAATTATCGGTTTATCAGCGGTGAAAATATTGAGGAAACTTTTCCATGAATTTGGTGAATCCAAGATATGTGAAGACCAGCAGCGATAGACTAGTGGGAGATCGTTGGACTGCCACGCAGAGGTCTCAACTTCGATCCCAAGGCGCACATCTCTGACTTTTCAAAGTTATGTGCGTATTAAATAGTTAATTATCGCTAGCTTTAACGGTGAAGGAAAACATCGTCAGGAAACCTGCATGTCTGAGAGTTCTCCATAATGTTCTCAAAGATATGTGTAGTCTGCCAACCCGCACTGGGCCAGCGTGGTGGCCAGCCTAACCCTTCTCACACTGAGAAGAGACCCGTGCCCAGCAGTGGGACAGTTTAATACAGGGCTGATATTTTTATTATATATGTGAAGACCGTTTATCTGTACTAGACTAGTGCCTGAGACTTAATTTATCTAACCGGTGACTTAAATTGAGGTCAATGTAATACAGTTTGTAATCAGAACTGTTATAAACTATCTGAATGAAACTGGTGATGCGAGGGACTGTATACACATTTAAATAGCAAACAGAGTACCTAGACTCGAAATATCTATTTATGGATGACTCAATTTATTTATCTCGTGTGGGGATCAAACTAACAACACTCGACGCAGTGGCTGTGGCGCACAACGACTTTTACCAGTAGACCATCCGTGTAATCATACAGGGGAAAATTACAGACAGAAACATCCACAGTAGGAACAACCATAAAAAAATTGTATTAACAAAGTTGAATTAAGCTGCTCAATATTTGAGTACATGTAGAAAATTTGTGATATAATTCATGTTTTATATACTCGATATTGATTCTTATAATTTATTTGTCTCGTCCTCTTTTCGAATCTTACCATGGGAAAAGGCATATGCTAAGGATCGAAATGATGTATAGTTCCTTGTTAGTTAAGATATTTATACTTAGAAATCTTAGTAATATACAACCTTAATTTTAAACAAATCTCAAAAGTGTATGACCGAGCTGAGTATTAACCATCAATTTATCAGAAAATCTGATATATAAATATTAATAAGCGTAGAATATTAGTTGAAAATAGTAAAGGCAAGCAGGCACTTTATTTATATACCCAAAACTGAACTAAAATAGTTTAAATTGAAATTATTTAATGTGTTTAATGTTATATTATTTCCAAGCATACGTGTCTGGCAAGCAATACCTAACATATTTATATTGCAAAACAAACAAAAAAGAAAAACATTCAATCAAAACAAGTCAACATTTGACCTATAGTGGTCAATCGATTCTCGTTATCAGAGAGACCGAATTCCGTCCAGCCCTCGAGGGGGTTCTAGGGAGGCAGCCAGAGGGAGAAGGGAGGGAATTAGCGGCGCTTCATTGGATCGCAATTAAAAGAGGGAACTAAGGAAGTGATATGGAGTTACGAAGTGCACGCGTGAAAGAACTTCGACTAATTCTTAAGTTGCCGAGGGTAAAAACATGTTTAGGGGCGACATGTTTTGATCGTTGACCTTTGGTGCAGAATTAATTGATTATTAAAATACTGGTCGATACAACATGCAAGTCAATCAAGAATGAACATTCCTCAATTCAATTAAAATGCTGCAATTTAAAGGTAATGTAAAAGTAGCCTGGGTGACCGTTGAACTGCCACGGTCTCGAATTCGATCTCAAGGTATTATATAGTTAATTATCACTTCGCTTTAACGATGAAAAAAAACATCATGAAAAATCCTGCATGTTTGAGAGTTCTCCATAATGTTCTCGAAAATGAGTTAAGTCTGCAAGCCCGTACTAAGCCAGCGTGGTGGAATGGAAGCTTTGGCCGCACTTTTTTGACACTGAGAAGTGACCTATTTCCAGCAGAGTGGCAGTTTATATATAAAGTTGATATTATTGGTATTTCATTTGACACATTCTTGAGTAGGCTATAAAACACGCTGTGTTCTTTTAGCCATCTTCCGTAGTGTATCACTTAAAGTAATTGAGTCGAAACATTCAAACTCTTAATTACTGTGCCTTGTTCAATAAATCACTACGACCGTCTGCTAGAACACCGAAGGCAGCCTCCATTCTGCGAAAATCATAAAGCACATCTCTAGACTTAGCCCAACAATTACAATCTAGCTCTAGAAGAAATAACACTTAAAAAGCCAGCCACCAACGTGTAAGGTCCTAATAACGTATTCAAACATCATAATCCAGCCGGCGAAGGTAATGATAGCAATCTGTTGGCAATAAATCCTTAATGGCCTATCGGTTGTCCACCGCACTTGTGGGTGATGCTGTATGGAGTGGCTGATTTGGAGCATCGAAATGAATACTATGTGGAAGCGATATTGAATCGAGAATATAATGATATTGAAAAGGAATTGGTTGGCATTTTTGTATATTGCACCATGTTGGTTAAGAGCTTTGTGTTTAAATATTTTGCTATTGTTATAAGTCGAATGATACAGAAAAATGTTACAAAATATTGTGTGCTTGCTTGCTTACTTGAATGCTTTAAATGTTAGTATATATAAACTTTATTTTGCCAAGCTATCAAATTATTTTTACATACTTAAATAATATCGAAATATGAGTTTTAAAATAATATCGATTGACATATTTAAGGAGATTGTTTTACTTTAAAAATAATCTCTATTTTCTAAGTTAACCTTTACTTTTAAATAAAAATCATTTCGCTGGTTTATAGTAATCTATATGTATGTCCTTCAGTAACATGATAAAATCAATATTTTGTACATAGTGTCGTAGTAATCTCGTTCCTCTGAATCAGAGCCAGCGTAGGCCGTAGCCCGCGGGCTGCGGCGCCGATACGCGAGTGAACTTTCACCACGTGTCCGCGCCTCCAGATATCCTCAGATTTATTCCTCGCCGGCTTCTAAGTTCTAAGGTTAGCTAGATAATACTGTCTCTTGACTTATACAGTTTCGCATTGATATGTCTCGGAATTTACGTATCTGTCTAAATTTGGGATTCGAGATTTTCTTAAGTTGTTTGTTCCCCTTGCGATTCTTTTTGTGATTGTAGCTTGTTTTCTTCAGAGTTTACTATGATTGTGAATGTGTATTTTATTTGAAAGCTTAAGGAAGGTATATAGATAGTAACCTTAGATATGTAGTTTTATTAATCGTTACTTAATCTAAAATTACGCATATAGATCAAACTTTTCACTTTAATTCACGGTAACGTAAACGTTATGGTCTTAGTAAGTGGTGATCGATTATTTATATTTTATTATTTGCGTATAAGGCAATTACTAGTAATTATATATAATTAGTGAATTTCTCAGTGTCAATTGACTTTAAAGATAATTAGGAAATATTATCTGGGTTTTCCAAACATGTTCTTTTGCGTTTTAGTTATGTAACAAGATGACCTTTAAAATATTTTCAATTAGTCCTCTAACATAAAAATATCAATACCACATTTAAAATCGATATATCTTTTTCCATATTTGAAATCAATGTGTCATATGCATCAAAAATATATTTCCGCTACATTGACCTGTGGAACCACCTCCATTAAAGCCAACATAAACATTCCAGTACAAAATAATAATGTCGTATTCACATAATCGTGCATTACATCATACCCAGTGCCGGTGCACCCACCCAGCCGACCAGTGACAGGCAAGCCGCCGGCAGCACACCACAATGGGGATTGTTCTCCGTATTGATCATTAGATAGTGTTCCTCCTGCAAATCGTACCTTATTATTTATTGAGCTTGAAGCCTAACGACCTGGCTTTGTGCGGTGCGTGAGTGGGGATGGGAACCGCTTGTTAAGTATATAATTTTGTTGTTCAATGCTGCGTATATAGTGGGCTTATGGAGATGTTCGTAAGATATGTGGGTAACGGTTTATGTATTTATACGACATGCCGTCTACATTGTTTAAGGTAATGGAAATATTCGAATACTTGTAATTTTTGATCATTTATAAAAATGTGACACTATTTCAAGTATGTGTAACCAATAACCATAATAAACGTTTTCAACGAAATTTAGGCTATTTATCTCCTTTTATGGATTATTTGATTTGTATTTTCAACATTATTTTATTAGTATTAAAGGTAGTTCGGACACAATTTGTCTTATATTCGACAGTGTACCGGGTTTAAGTTAATGTAGAATATTTTCTAATACCTATGAATCATGTTACTAGATGACCTATGGTATTCAAACCTTGTATTGTAAAAAGAGTTAGTCAACTTCTCTATAAGATGTTATAATAAGCGCCTCTTTAGGCCTTAATATCTGGCATTAACAATAAAACTATAATCACTAGATATTGTCTTCTGTTTACGCGAATGTTATTCATTGAAATTAAACTACTATATACGGATTTTATCGCGTTGTTTATTTAGTAAATCTCCCCGTGACCATGGCTGCTGAAAAGCAACCGAAACGTCGGGGAAAGTGTAAACCAAAAATAAATAGATTTAATAATTTAAATAATTTTATTAGCAATAGTAGTAGTAGTGTAATATTCAAAATTTTGTAATACAGTGTTAAATAAACAACGCGATAAAATCCGTATATAGTAGTTTAATTTCAATGTAATCACTAGAGTGATAAATAATGATTTGTGGCAAGAAGATTGGATCATCTAACTTACTACCTGTAAAATCATCACTAGGAACCAGGGGTGGCAAAGCGTAGCTTGTAACAGTGGTTACAAATTAGACATATGAGTTTGGCATGAAGGGTCCACTTCGAATTTATCAATAAAAAGCTTAACGTATACACTTAAAATAAACATCAGCACAAAAATGCGGCTTATATATTAAAGCTCAGCTCAGAAACTATCCTATTTTACATTATTAAATACATATATATATATTACATAAGACCCACGTTTAATTTGTCCAGAATATTTGTACTATATTAAGTTTTAACCGATGTCTTCCGAATCGTGACAACTCACATACATTTTACATATTTTATTATATTCAAATAAAAAATATTGTCGCCTCGTTCTATTCCATCTATGTAATTATAGAGACGAGTTGAACAGGATATGGACTCAGACTTACCTACAATGTATTTATACTGACCAGACATAATCACATATAATTTGATGTCAATCGAACGTACGACGATCTTTGACATTGAATCAAAAATCCATCGGGTAAAAAGAATAAAAAACACAAAATAATTTGACAAAAAAACACGTCACGACGAAAAACCATTCGTTGTTCTGTGATTACGCCTGATTACTAGTCTCCGATAATGGTATCGAGAAACCATATTATCTAGGTCTGTCTCGTCCCTCGTGATCAGCGCGCTGCAAGAGTGTAGCAGGGGATTGGTAGATATTATCGGAGGTCTTCGTAAGCTGGTTTGTGGAAAGGTTACTGAGCAAAACACATGTCTGACAAGCATTGACGGTGGTACAAAAGACTACCTTGTAAGTCAGAGGCGTCACGAGAAATCACGTTCAATGATGATTGTCTGTAATTAGAGGCACAAATTAAATAAATTAAATGATAGATTTTTGGTAGCGTGTCTGTTGGAATGTCAATGTCGCAACTGTTGTGATGTTCAAATCCTATCTATGTGTAACCTCTGTTTGTTTTTAATTTAAAATAATATGCTCCAAAGTTTGACACATCCTGACTAGCCTTAGAAAATATTGAGAGATTATACTTTATTATATAATACATTTTAAAGATTGTGGAGACTTTTTAATGTTGGTTATTTAATCTCGTGTCACACGTATTTGGATGTAATTTAGCATATTCAGCCCCTTTTGTAAGATAATATGGTTAGGTTTCACGTAAAAAGAGTAGCATTTTTAGTGTCTGCTGGTTTTAGTTCGGTGGTATAATTAATGTATTTAGTTATAGTGTTATATTTTGTCATAACAGGGATTGTTTTAAAATTTTAATAGGCTTGCCTTTGACCGCGATCTCACCTGTTGCTAAGTGACGATGCAGTCGACGATAGAGCACGCTTACCAAGAAGATACCTATTCACTCGCAGACACCCAGATTGTGCTTATCGGGAGACACTGACTTTGGTAATAAGTTCCACTTCTTTTTTTTCTTTCTCCACTTTTATAATGCATACCTACATTAAAAAAGTGGAAGCGAAGCGTTTAGAATTTGCTTTTTTCTAAGCCTTTTGCTTCCATTATTATATTAACTATTTATACTATATATAAAAGATACTTAAAAACAGCCAATAGAAATTTGCTAGTTCATTATATTCTGTTCTTATGTGACGTCACGATGGATGGAACCTCACGGTCACTGCGGTAGGAAAACATTGAAATGATTTTTTATGTTACATAAAACATAATCACGCATATTCCCGAAGGGCTAAGAGATGTTCACAATCAACTCTTTGCCAACTAGTCCTAGGTATCATGTATTGCTGTCTATCGTGCACAAATACTTACTACTATCTTATTTCTGATTGCTCGCTTGATTGTTTCAGACATCGAGACTCAGGTCATCGTTACATTAACGCTGTGGTAATAGAAAAGTTTGCTTGTTCCCGATCCTTAAGCACAGCTTCAGACTTCATTACTAAGGACTTGGCTAACAGAAAACGTTTTGTGATCTCATAATAGGCGGCCACACTAGCGTTCCAAACAATTTATAATTACAAATTTAAGTAAAACAAGTCCCAAATGTGCTCACAGACGATCAACAAATTTAGTAGTATTTTTTTCTAATCGACACAGGCGTCACAATTATTAGTTGCCTTAATAACGTCCGAAGTACATCAAAGACGAGGTGTACAATTAAAAATATCTAGTGAATCGCCGCTAATGACCAAAAAACAATAAAGTTCGGAAGACATTAGAGTCGATATAGAGAAATTGACATAACCGATCAAAGGCGGCATTCGTTTTCAATAAAACATATTGACTAATAATGAACACGGCCCGTAATCGGATCGATCTGTCGTGAGAACTTCAAACCGTTAACTAAGACTTTTACAACTATTGATTGGAGCCACGAGGTAGGCGGTTCAGAGGGTAAAACACTGATGACATGCGTTGCCCATTGGGATGAAAGTCTTGACCTCTTCATAAGCATAAACAAAGCCATATTATGTAGTGAGTTTGTGATGTTTAAATTAGCGGTTTATACAGATGAGAGAATCACATACAAATATACATTACAGACAGACAGTAGATACTCAACTTTGTTTCTGCTGATGGCAGAAGAGTCTACCGTAAACCATAGAAGTAAGATGCGCAGTTGCCTCTGTGAAAGTGACAAGGGAAAGGGGTAGGTACTTAAAGAAAGAATAGAAATGACAGAGGGGATGATTAGGTCCTCGGTGCTCTTATTCGTCGACCGAAACGTTACAGAACGTAAACTTAAACTTTATGTCTATTTTCTGTAAGAAGGTTCCTGATTCAGCGGATCCATTCATGCTGAAACCAGCAAGGCTAGAGCATTGATGGATTTTGTGTACTTTGCCTTAGCCTTAGGTCCAACGAGGCAATGGCGAAAACAAGTAAGATATGTATAGGTATTTGCTTAGAACCTAGAGCAGCTAAGCATGGATAAGCTAGTTCAATAAATAAGGAGAATCGTTTCTATATTGCTACGCAATAAACGATAAGCCTTGCATTAGTTCATAAACAGAAGCATCTGCCTGTCAACATCATATTGCGATTGCCCTGGACTAGATTTCTATCAATTGCATATTGAAGTATGACATCACCAATCAATAAATGTACAATGTCTTTAATCTATTGAATTTATATTTAAATGTAAATGTAATTGCAGTGCAATTGAATTTAAATTCAATGTTACAACTGCTGGTAAACTTGTAAGCCTTAAATCTCTGATGGATATTGCCTTCGAAAATAAATTTAGATACCACTCAACGATTTTTCTATTAGTTATTTTAGTGTCCAAAAGCTTTCTAGTATTGATAATTGATTGACTGTAGTCAATGTCAAAGCTTTTAAATAAATGTTAGATTATTGATAAACCAATAAGTGTATAATTAAATGCGTAACCAAAATCTTTCGGTTTTAATTTTACGTTGTACCGTAGTGTTTTTGAGGGTCTTCTTACATACTCTGAGCACTTTACTGACCTATGTAGGCCCTAAAATTATGTGTAATACGACTCCATCTAGTCTTTCATAGAGTCTAAACACAAAGAATCTAGATTATATTTAATTGTAACATCGCCTTCAATGAAAAACACAGAGGCAAGTTTCAATCCGTGAAGCAGGAGCATGGGTGTTATAACACCGATTGGCGAAGTCACAGGTTCAAGTTCTGCTTCATGTATTGCCTTATAATCTACATTCTACCTAAGCATAGGAATTGCTTATAAAATAAATCTTACGAAGAATCTAAACAGTGTGCTGTCTCATGTTATTGTGACTTAACGCTCTTGCGCCCGCGATCATCCCGCTTACAGGCCCAACACATACCTGCGACTTTTACAACTGCCGCACTCAAAAGAAATCCACCTATTTTGGATTCGTCACGCAATTTGTCAATCAATTTGCCGTCACCGGTCCATAGATCGTCCAGACTCCATTATATGTCAATTTATATACATAAAAACATCTCTTTGGTTCGCCGCTCGCATATTAATTCCTATAAAATTAATTGCGATGACAAATCCATTAATTTAAATTGCTCTCAACTGGTTCCGTCGTATGATAAACTTGGTATACAAATTTTGTGTAGCTTCGAGGTTTAACATTTGTAAAGATGTTTAAAGCTTTGTAGGTATGTACATATATAGAGCTAGCTAGACCAAAACTAATACATACAAATATGTATTAGTTTTGGTATAGGTACTCTAAGTATGTTTTAGAGGTGTGTATTTAGAAATGGACTGATAAGGTCTGATGATGAAGATGGATAGTGTGATTGTGTTCGTTTTAAGGTATAATATTAGATAATTTTATTGCCAGTTTAGTTGTCTACCCGTAAAGAAAGAGATTCCTAGATTGGACAGGTAATCAGTAATCATTTACAAGTCACCAACTTTTCTTTTTTATGTATAATGGATGTATTAGGAAGGCATTAGAAATAAATCCGGACACGCGAGGAACATTGGAACAACGGACAAAAGAACAACCAGACTTGGAACAACTATTTTAAATACACAAATTTTCGCTCGCGAACCCACCGCACCCGGTGCATTAACAGTGGCGTAGCGACAATTTATACAGATTTAAATCGTATTATTTTTATAAAAGTGGTCTTATAACTAAAATTGATTATTATCGACCTTGTCAGGCAAGGCCAATTAAGAGAGAGAGAGACAGAGAGAGAATTTTTTTTAGAGCAGCGGTATCTCAGTTGGTATATCAACAGACTGCAATGCAGAGGGTCTCGGATTCGAACCCACGTTGCTCACCTCTGACTTTCGGAACTTATATGACTTTTGGAAATTATGTGCGTATTGATTGACAATTATCGTCTGTTCCGTGGCTCGGAGATCATGTTAAGCCGACGGTCCCGGCTGCCATGAACATCTGTGGCAGTCGTTATTGAGAAGTCAGTGTCCTACAATATCCTGACACTAGTCTAGCCTTAGGGTATCGGAATCGGGTTGCGGAGGTCAGGTCGCAGCCGCTCCGTGTAAAAACTAATATCCAGTCAAATCCGGTTTGCCTTGAAAAACCGACCCCAAGTGACTTGGGAATAATAAAGGTTAGGGGGAAGAAGAGAGAGAGAGCTTTTCTCTCTTCTAATTTGCCTTACCCGAGAAGCTGTTAGAATATATTACTTTAAAGTATAAAAAGTATATTTAGATTTATTTACAGTTATATGTTTATATTAATATTTTGTATAATTTTGCTGATGGTTACTATATATAGCTATATGTATAATAATGTAATATGAAAACGTAACATAATAAATATTGATTAATCTCCGCATAACTCAAAAGTTGTCTGCTAGATAATTATTTGGAATTAATGGATGTGCAATTAGTGGGGAAATCCGTATGTCTAAGAGTGCCCCATAATGTTCTCGAAAATGTCAATGTGTTTTAGCTGAACAGTGCTGCCCAATAGTGGGATAGTATAATCGGATAATCACTTTTAAACTTTTGCGTTGCATGATTTATATAACAAAATACGGGTACTAACGTGATCATTCGGTCTTTACGTAATAATAATATAATATCAGCCCTGAATATAAACTGTCCCACTGCTGGGCACGGGCCTCTTCGCATTGTGGGCAGAGTTAGTCCATAGTCCACTTGCACTTCCGTTGGCCCACTTGGTAGAATCTTCGAGAACATTATACTCTTACACCTGTAGGTTTCCTCACGATGTTCTTTTGATGATGATGATGATCTTTTACCATGAAAGCGAGCGATAATTATCTATTTAATATGTCAATAACTTCAAAAAGTCTCTGCACTCAGTCAACTGCACAGATGGCGTGGCACAGATTCCGTGTGGGATTCGAACCCACAACACATAGACCACTAGGTCTAAATATTGTGGGTTCGGATACCACACGGAACAAAACTTTGTGTGTTCCATAACTAGTTTTTCCGAGTCTGGGTACTCATTGAGTCCATTGTTTTAATGTTTGTGAAATCCTCCGCACCACAGGCATACATCAAAGTGGATATAAAAAAAAAGTCTGAGGTACGTGCCTTGGGATCGAACTCGAGACCTCTGCAGTCCAACGGTCTACCACTACGCCATCGCTACTACACCTACCTTTTTAAAAAGCTTGACATTTCGGCCAGGTTACACTGGCCTTGGTCATAAACAGAGTCCTTAGTTGCCTGTTAGCTGAAAATATTCATGTACTTACATATGTAGAAGGTTTCAAATTATGTTCACTTGGAAGATATTTTTACTGACACGTAGATTATAATATATATCACCATACCAATTTAAATTAATAGCTTCATCATTCCGATGTAATTGACTGTTGCAAATAGACGGACACCTAAACGAATCACAGGTACCAATCGAATCACTACAGGTACTATAAATTATTATTTAATAGTTCTAAGAAATAATAATCATTACTAAGAACAAAAATGTTTGGTCTATAAATTTATTCACATATATAGATTCACGCCTTTTTCTTGGAGTAAAGTATATCTTTTTAGCGTTAATAGTTTATGCTCCAACTTTAAGTGTAATATTTACATATTTTTCATAGACGCTGTTAGGACGGCATCGGACGCTCAGCATTAAAAAAGAAATATCTGGCTTTTCGCCAGAATATCTCTAATGTGTACAAAGAATATCGTAGGAAGGGCAAGACCTAACATGACTTACTTTTCCAATTGTCAATTAAATGAATCAAATATAATATAATATAATTCGTAAAGGAATTAAAGGATATTGTCTTATGTTTACGCGAATGTTATACATTGAAATTAAACACTTTATACGGATTTTATCGCGTTGTTTATTTTACTTTAAACACTATTATTACATAATTTTGAAAACTCTAATACTACTATTATTGAATTTTACTACTATTTAAGCTATATATTTTTTCTAATTAAAACTATTTGTATTTAAGTTTACACTTTGCCCCGACGTTTCGGTTGCTTTACAGCAGCCATGTTCACGGGGAGACTAAGATGGTAGTTGTCCCAACGTTCTGAAGTGTAGCTAGTTATTTTAAAGTACCCGAACATAGTTTAATCTTTGGTGTTCCTATTTACGCAGAATGAGCTCAAAGTATCATGAAGTCTAGCTGTGTTTTGCTTCTTCTTGGGTTTGACTATTGGAATGACTGGATCCCAAGCTGGTGGTACATTCCAACCATCCTCTCTATTGAAATTAGGATGTTTTTTAATTTCAATAGCCTCACGAAGCATCCTTGGTAGGAATCGGTGTTCTTTTGCGAGTATATGTGGTTTGTCAAATCGTAGGTAGTGGTTGGTCCCCTGTTGCACATGTTCACACACAGCAGACTTCAACGAGCGTTGGTGTTTAACATCAGCTATATGTTCTTTTAAGCGGGTGCCTATGCTTCTCTTGGTTTGCCCAATATATGAGAGTCCGCAGTCACAATCCATTTTATAGACCCCTGCATCTTGTAAAGGTAATTGGCACTTGACGGATGGTAAAAATTGACTTATCTTCGTTGGCGGCTTGAAGTATGTGTTGATTGAAGCTCGCTTCAAGATGTAGCCAATCTTGTCAGTGACACCCCTTACATATGGTAGTATGGCAGGCTGGCGCTCGACTGTGGTTTTCAAAATAATGTAATAACAGTGTTTAAAGTAAAATAAACAACGCGATAAAATCCGTATAAAGTGTTTAATTTCAAGGAATTAAAGGGATAATACTGACTGTAGTAAAACTTGTGGCCGGTATTAGTTGCTGCAACTATTAAAAAAGCGACACATTGAAAATTACTGGTCAATATAGAATAGAATCAACAGTTTACCCGACTGCCGCGGCAGACACGATATTCAAACTTGGCATCATACATCTGCATCGCCATCTGCAAAAACAAATAACAATACTTGGTACAACGGGATCCTCGATTAATTTTAGAAGTTTGATGATAGTGGAGCAGATTGGCTGAGGATTGAGTACCACCCTACAAACAACCTCAACTAAGCAACCTTGTATCATGTTACCGGGGAGTATGACTTCAGTCTCCTTAAGGCGAAGCTTTGGTGTTAACACAAGCAGCCAGTAATCCATGTGCAGGCAGCAATTCCAGCAACGTGGGAGTCTTACCTGTACTGTTGCATAACTCCATTTTTTATGCGTCCCATATGTTTATCTACTACCTCGATTACATACAGAAGGTGTTAAGCAAGTATACTACTCGTCTGATGGGAAGCGGTTAAAGTTAAGGTTTTGTAAGCGATTAAATGGTACGGTAAAAATAAGAATTAATGACTAAAAGGAATGGAAAAGAAAGGTGTATCAATCCAAAGTCTTATACAATTTATTTGTAACGAGGTGATGGTATAGGTGATGGTACAGGTATTGCCAAAAATTTTGGCAATAGCGGCTTCAAAAGAAAGCAAGGCGATTTTACGAGAGTCGAGCATTAACCGAATTATCTTTTTTATTACTTGTAGGAAAAAGTAACTGTTATGTATATAACAAAACAGAAATATCATTTAACGGCTTTATTCCAAAAATCTTTTCTCCATATATCTGCAAACATTAAAAAACAAAATGATAGCTTTACTATTTTCAAAATATGGCTTTACGATCGCAACGTGACAAGGTATTTATCTGTTACGACTATTGTGATAGACATCAAGTGTTTTACTGTTATTCCAGCCATCGACCTCGATAGTCACCTTTACAATAATGTATTTCTAATAAAATATCTATATACACAGCGGAATATCCCCTAACAATCTCGATATGTCCCTATAATCGATACTACACACGATCCGAATCGAAATGCGTGCAATTAAGTAGCATTGACTCGATACCTATCGATTTAAAGTATCGAGAAAATTGTGCGTGAATAAAGGTTTTATTGGTAGGCATCATTACTAGATGCCATTACCATTTTAGTTTTAAACGTTCGAGTTATTCGTTTGAATAATATGTTTAGAAAGTGCTTCGGATTTTTTTAAGTCTTATTATGTTGTTTTTCTCTACTGCCTGACAGTTATTAATATTTTTATTAATTTTATTATCAACAGCTTTGCTAAAAAGAAAATATATATTCATATTTTTGAATATTCATCGTTCGGTTTTTGCACAGACTAACGAAAAGAGTTTCTTGAATAACTTTCGTTCGAATTTTGAACCATTGAGTTAATTTTTATTACTATGTCTTTGACACTGTTAAACTAACGTGTGCTATCCACATGTTATTTTTTTATATTTTTTAAATTTAGAAATCGTGTTATGCAATCTACATACATGTCACGTCAATTATACGTTGGTGTTCATAAGACCAATTTGTAGAAAGTTATACTTGACAAACAACTAAATTGAAGTTATCCATTTAATTTATAATTCGTGATGGACGTTAATGTTCACATACATGCGCTATATTGATTAAATGTTAAAGTAAACGATTGGGCAAAGGTTAGGTACTTACATATCTATTTAATATTGAGCGATGGATATCAAAAGTTCACTTACTTTTAATTAAGATGGTTCGTCAGGTATAAATTCTAAGAAAGATTTTTGCGGCGACTAAAAGCAATAAATAAAAATATATTTTTAATGGTGGTTCATGCGTCACAGTTCACCGGACTGTCATCATAGATCCGGTATCAACTGGAAAAACACTTCAAACTGTACTAAATAGTCACTTGAACTCGCAATCGAGTACGGAAAGTAATACAACACTACAAAATGAATAAATAAATCACCCTGTCATACACAGACATGCATTCATTAAACGTAGTAAGTACTGTCCACTATACAAACCTCTATTTTCTCTTAACACCGAATTTAGGACGATATCTCCTTTGTCTTATAAATTATTTAAATAGAGAACAATGCGTGGTCAGATGCGCCTTTGTTTACTTGTAGAAGCTATTGTCGAGGGCACTTACCGTAAAATTACACATCTACGGTGCTATGTACTACATAATGTGGTAGGTAGGTACGTCTATTGTCTCTTGCAATCCGTTGCGTTATTTCATTGGACGACTCGTTCTGTCAATTACTTGAAGCGACAAATTCATATGCCGTGACATCCGCAACGTGTACCACAGAATACATTATATTCAAAGTCATATATGTAGTGCGTCAATGTTTTAGAACGTCTTTTATTGTTTTGTAATTACACTATGGTAGTGCGGACTTCTTTAACAATTTTATTTTTGCGGGTGTTTAAATTGGTAATTAAATATTTTGGACTTTATGTTTATGGTTTTTAGGTTAAGTTTGGCTATTGCGTTTGGTTTTCGGAGCGTAGATGTAAGTTTGTTGGTAAGTAAGTGTCAGTAGTCACGGTTAGGTGGTTGCATGTTGCTTCACTGTCCGAGGTTGCAAAAGCTGTCGTAGATAATGTGCTGTGTTGATGATTACACTGATATGTGTAACGGACTATCTTCACATGCCGTGAGTTTGTATTGAACGATATTTTTCTTTTTTGTGCGAGCCATCCATTTTGTTACGAGTGCATTTTTTGTGCGGAAGAGATGGTTTTAATGGTACCTATATTTTGTTGAGTCGTGACACGTGACATTTGTTATATGTCGCAATAGGTAGATAAAATCATTAAAATAAAAATTGATTTATATTCTTTAGTAATTTTATAGTAAAATTATACTACTTATTTTAGAACGCATGCTATCTATGAGAATTAACGTCTATTTAGCTATAAATCATTATTTAATTATTTGTCTCGTTTTGTGATCAAAATTAAATACAAAATTAAAACCATGATACGACAAGTCATATTATATTAATACGTATACCAGCATAATAAATCTAAAAGTGAGTATGTGCCAAAGACTGTTTTGTTGCCTGTTCAATATAAAAAATATGTTTAACCTTCATAACCTGTTAATTGTGTCAAGTTATACAATATGAAATTTATACTACCAGCCAAATTTCGTCTAGACGTTAGGTATCAGTAATAGAACCCATTTTTCAAAAAGAAAGTATAATATTAATAAAATATAATTAAAACATTTTTTAAAACAAACATTAATTTAGCGTGGTCACCGAGTCAACGTAAACACATGATTCTTTAACAATGCATTGAATGAAAGCGGGGTGGCGCGCGGGGTGCGAGAAGGGCACAGCTGCAACACAAATGTCACAAATCGTAAATTTCGTTTAGTCGCGTGCGCACTTGTGACGCAATCGCTTACTTCCGTGTTTAGTTTTCCCGCGCGCGCCGCCGCCGCCGCCCTATCTTTTGACAATGTATTCAAACCGCGAGTACTACGAAATGGTGCGTTGTTACATTTTGAGTGGAGAAAGTTTAAATGGTGCTCAAAGACTTTACGAAGAACAAAGTGTTCCTCGCCTCCGTAATCAAGGACACGTAAATCCAACAGTGCCAAATCGTGAAACGATTTTAGCTGCTAATCAACGGCTGTTAGACTACGGCCAATTTACTACACCTTCGCATGCCCAAGGACGCGGCAGGCAGAGACTGCCTATAGAAGTCGAAGACGAAATCTTCGATTTCTTTGAACGCAAACCTCGTGCAAGTACACGAGACGCAGCCCGGCGCTTCGGCGTGAGTCAGTATGCGGTTTGGAAACTACTGAACACTACCGGCATGCACCCTTATCACTTTCGGAAGGTCCAAGCATTAAATGATGAGGATGCTATGCCTCGTCGAAGATTTTGTGAGTGGCTAATTGCACATCCAAATGCTGACATTTTATGGACGGATGAGGCACTCTTTACTAGAGCCGGGCTATACAATCAGCATAACGAACATTGGTGGTCGTTTCGTAATCCGCACATGATAAGGGAGACCTATCACCAAGTACGATTCAGTGCAAACGTATGGGCTGGCATTATAGGCAATAAAATATTGGGTCCATATTTTATTGAGGGACGTCTCACCGGAGGCACATACTTGGACATGTTGCGACATGTCATAGAAGATTTTATGGACGATGTGCCTATAGTTAATTATCGTGAGTTTTACTACCAACACGACGGTGCACCACCACATTATGCCACCTCTGTTCGTGAATACCTTAACACGGAATACGGCAGTCGCTGGATCGGTCGTGGGGGTCCTGTTCCATGGCCGCCGCGTTCCCCGGACCTTACGCCGTGTGACTTTTTTTTATGGGGTGAAATAAAAAGATGTGTGTATGTGGAGGAGGCTGAAAGTCTCGAGGCTTTAAAAGAACAGATAAACCGTGCATTTGACGAAGTGAAAAATAACACTACAGTGCTAAATAAGCTAAAAAACAATGTGCAAAAGCGAGCAAGACTGTGCCTAGAGAGAAACGGATTGCATTTTGAAAATTTATTGAAGTACAGCTGAAGATGTGGTAAGTGGATTTTAGTTGTACGCCTCAACCAAAAACCTAAACTGATTTCATTTATTTTAAAACGCATAAATCCAACTATTCTACTTTATACTTTTGTTTTACGTATTTACGATTTTTATGTTGTGCCTAATGAATAATTCAATAAATACTTATTAGCCCTTACGTCGAATAGTATCTTGTGCAATCTCCAGCTAATGAAATAATAAAGAGTAGGTTTGAAATTGATTGTGTTATCAACTTATCACTGATATACCGCCGGCCGCGCCGGCGACGGCGGGGCGCGGGGCGCGCGGGGTGTCTTGCCGCCTAACGCGTAGTGCATGTACCGCGCGTGGTGTCCATAATCATAGAAGTTTTTAAGACAACTTTGTAGTGGCTGAATTCATTAATTTTGTACTACTTAGCATAAAAATAAAAAATACGTGTCTCATTATTTTACTCAAAGATTATTATATTAAAGTTTAGACGGTGACTAAAAAATCAGGTTGTATATCATTAAGCTAGGGCTTAAAGGACCGGAATTAGGATGTGTAATCGGATTAAATGCGGGTAAAACCTCAGGGCACAGTAAATAATATATGTATCAACAACTTACCATTGTATGAAGAACCCGTAAAATTCTTCCTTGCCTTTCTTTTAGAAATTTAACTACAGGAACAAACAATATGTTTTTCTTATGCACTATTGAACTATCCAAAAAGGTATTAATACATATCTTTACAGGGAATAATAAAAAAACATTATGGTTTACTCAATGAATTACTTTATACTAAACGAGACAACAACTATGTAGAATATTTGCATCATGCGTTAGAGTGCATGCACTCTAAGTAAAATTGCCTGAGCTATGCGCTACTGTAACGACACGGTTCAGTGTAAAATTTTATATTTAAAATATGTCTCCATGTTTTTTGCGGTACTGCTTAATTCATGTTGTACTCAAACGTATCGAGCCTTTAGGCCACATTTCGTTATCTATAGAATAAAGCCTTATCGTATAGGGTGAGCCTAACCCCGGGCATTTAAAACTTTTAAATTATCTGCCTACTAGTCATATTTCGCAATGTGAAAGTTTGAATAATCCAAGTGTGTCTAAGATGTATGTGCGTGTGTCTCACGCGATACAAATTTGACACTTATATTGTAGGACTGATGATGCCTGCCTGCGTTTAGTGCCGTCCAACTCTCGACACGAATGATTATTATATTGTGTCTAGTAGAAAAGGCAAGCAGTATTTTTTGTGGAAACACTTCTTATTACGCTTTTAAAAGCATATAGCTTAGGTATATATCATTTTTCTTACTTGTATTATTTAGTAAATAAGCAACTCGTTACAATAAACATTCAGTTGTAGCTTTCAGGTTATATTCGTTTTCTAATAAATAGATATGACATAAAAGACAACCAATACATAGAATAATAATGTTTATAAATACCAGTGCGCTATATATCATATTTTTAAGTACATCCTTATTATTCATGACGTTCATGTTTGTATATGTATTGTGTATACTTTGTAATTTAGGTTCACTTATAATAATTTTCAAATAGATTACTTGAATAAATGTACCCTTTCCAAATCGAGTCAAGTGATCGCCTAAAACACAGGATTAACCTGGTTCAGGTTACAATTTACGAGTAAAAATTTTGTTCAAATTTGCCTTTGTTGCCATAACTATGAATAAAGAAGAAAAAATATTTTGGCTATAAACTAGTTTATATAAGTATATATAAGTTTACACTTGATCTAAATTCACTACTGTAACCAATAAAATTAACCTATTTATTTATTTAAGAAGAATGAGACATGTAATATGTATTTATAAAACATCTCTAAATTTTACGGTATGGCCAAATTGGCGCATATGTATACTAAGACACACTTAATAAGAAATATTTTCAATATATCAACGTTTAGGGCAAGTTACATCTTATTAGTAATATAACGTTTATAATATATTTATATTATTAATTTTAAAACTAATTAATCTAATATATATTTACAAACGTATTAAAAAAGATAACATAATTACAAATGTATTTATTTGTTTACTGAATAAAACGACTGAGAAAAACTGAGCTAAACGTAAACTCAGATTTGTTATAGGATATATTTCATACAGAAAGTATAGAATGTCATTCTTTTATAAAGCGTGCTTTAGTATTTTGTCAAAAAAGAGTGGTTTTGCTCCAGGGCGTAAGAATACGGGCGTTATTATGCAAATCCGTCGCCACGGCCAAGGGGACCCTGGACTTGTGGTTAAAGGAGGCTTACATGATGCTCAAGGACACACCTAGACAAATACTTGAACTTATTACTTACTTGAAAAATAAGTTTACTATTTATAGATAGTAAATCGATTTTTATATAGTCTGTTTTAAATTGAGTTAAATTGATGAAGTCGTACCATAGCTTTTTACAGAAATTAATGCTATTCTACATATAACTTAATAATTTAGCTATACTGATTTATATATAGGTAATTATTTTTTTAAATTATCTGTTACTTTTGTCAATTTTCATGTAAATAATTAGACGACTCTGTATGCAAACGGAGACATGCTATGTATCAATTTGGATACAGAGCTCTTCTTTCTCATCGTCACATTTCATAATTTTAATTATAAATTTAACAGCAAATAATCTAATTCCATTAAATACTTAACGCAATAAAATAATTATAATAATTAAATAGCAATTATAGTGTGCAATAAGTGCTGTTATAAATAATAATAAGTATTGTAATTTATTAAATATTGAATAAATAATCAGATATATTGTATTATGAACATATCATAATTTAACATAATAAACTAATAATCTAAATTATTAAATTTAATTAACATAAATAAATAGTCAGTAGTTCTAAGAAATTACAAAGTAAGCCCTCTTCTTCCTCTCTCCTACACTGTGCAGTGCCCTACAGGGTCCATAAATGCTACCATAGATTAAGAATACCACCTGTAATTATACATTATGGAAGCAATAAAGTATTGAGTATTGAGTATTGAGTATTAATTTTGGTAATGAACGTTAAACTCATTATGATCGTATGATGATCTTTACCAAGAATATACTCATCAAATTAAAAAAAATAGCTTGCTCCTTGGCTTTTGTTCAGAATTTTATTATTGTATTCTAGACTATTTTCAAGAGTACTAACATAGACTTAACATTTTAATAAGCCCTGAGAACTTCGCTAGAGACGGCACTTGTCAGAAATAAATGACTGGCACGATTTGTACTACATCATTGTATATGAGTAATAATATTAATCAAGATCCTTGTTTAAATCACATATACATGCTAATGTAAACACTTACTTAGTTCATCACTGTTTCTATTGTAAACTAGTGAGTCTAAGTATATTATAATAATATGAGTCTTGTTTTAAGCCCTTCTACTACTGGGCATGGGCCCCTTCTCAGTATGAAATGTGATAGGCTGGCCCAGTGCGGTTTGATTGACTTTATATATCTTTCTTTAAGAACAGTATGGAGAACTCAACAAAATAATATGATAATTATTAAGAATTACACTTTTAGGTATAGGCTAGTGAGAGACCGTTAGACTGTTAAGAAGTTTCGATGTTGATACCACGACACGCATCCCTAACTTTTCGAAGCTAAGCGTGTATTCAACACGTTAATATCACTTGTTTTAAGCACCAAAAATTTAAGCTCGATCTCCAGCAACAAAACTATGAAAACTGCATTAAATTTCAGGGAGTAGATTTTACGTTATGCGCGTACAAACATACAGATAGATGGACAAAAAGATATTACTTTGGCTTCTACAGGTCCTAAAAAGATTCAACATTTTATTTTAAATGACTCCTATATTAATCGACCAGGTAAAATGTTATTGTATGTACTATTATTTCATTATACATCTTATTAATAATAAGTGTTATGTAAACCGCACACAAGAACATTCGAGGGCGGTGACGGAATGTCAAAAATTTCGCTCGCCAATGTGACTAGAGCGCTTTTTATTTGGAATGATACTTGCCTGAGGACATCGCCATAGCATGTAAGTTCCAAGAATTGTTGAGTTTTTTTACATACAAGTAATCTGAAGCGTGATTCATTGTGAA
Organism: Catocala nupta; assembly: GCA_963675205.1. Classification (NCBI taxonomy): domain Eukaryota; kingdom Metazoa; phylum Arthropoda; class Insecta; order Lepidoptera; family Erebidae; genus Catocala; species Catocala nupta. The sequence goes on along the minus strand of OY776092.1, from coordinate 21,614,522 downwards.
CTGGTGTGATTGAGGCATAGTTTCGGATCATTATTTTCTTGATTGATACTTAGACTGTCTTTGCGGCGGCATGATTGAACATAAATATCATCTGATTCACCGATAGGTATTATAAGAAGTAGTGTTTGGGCTAGCTCCTGGTATCATTTGTGATTAAGCAAAGCATCTAGATGACTATTATTATCATATATGGGTGTTAGAAATGCGACCACTTACGCATTTCATTCTACGCTGTTGTATTTATTTATTTATTAAACGAGATTTTTATTATTTTATTACATAAATAGCAGTAGTTTAAGTGATCGCTTCGTCTATGCCAGTATGCAGTGTTGGTGTTCGATCCTTATACGGGGTAAACATTTGTGTGATCCAAAAACATATTCTAGTGTCTAAGTATTATTGCATTATTTGTGAAGTAGTAAAAATAATCCATTACCCAGAATTATTTTGAAAACAACTCGGGATCAATATCTGTGTCGGGAGGATTTTACAAACATATAATTAACGGTCACAAAGTGCACCTAGGACATTCATTTGCCTATCACACTAACGACTGTATTTTTTTTAAACATACCTTTATTATTTTTATCTCTCAGAGTGATTTTTTACGAGTTACCTTGTTGAACCTCATACATATGTCTTAGAGATTTTCATGATGTTCTCAAAGATATTGTATGTTATCTTAAGTTTACGTACGTACTGTCCAGCAGTGGTATAGTTTATTAATAGAGCATATATTATTAGTATATAATCTTAAAATAAACACAAGATGTATAAAGATAGTAAATATATTTTATATTATTAAAGTTATTTGTTAGTTAAGGTATGAACATCTATGGCAGTCGTTATTGGTGAAGTCGATACAAAAGATCCCACTGGGTCGAAGTGTCGCCGGTCTGTACTGACTGGCTCCCACACAAGATAAGATAAGATAAGATAGTTAAGGTAACGAAGTAACTCTATGAACATTAAAATTATGGTTACGTTGACTGTTTTTAATTATGATCGAGCTTGATAACAACATACTTATCTAGCTTTCTCTTACGGTTCTGTTGGTGTGCATTGGCCGTGATTAAAGTACCCTACGTACTAGGTATCCTTAAAGAACACATGCTTAGTATTAATACTAATAATATTCTACCACATACACATAACACCTTCTAGCCCAAACTAAGCAGAACTTGTACTATGGGTACTTGTACTACTAGACAATGGATAAACATACATATATACTTTTTTTTTGCGAATACATACATATTATACATACTCGTAGAAACACCCAGACCAAGACAAACATCCATGTTCGTGCACACAAATGTTTGACTTGTGCGGGAATTGAACCCGCGACCTCAGACGGGCAGTCGGTTACATTAACCACTACGCATCGAGGCCGAGTATTATTTTAAAGTACTGTCAACGGGTTTCATGTAACTTATTAAAACCGCGTATACTAACATAATATTACTATATTACAAAATTTAATTTCATTATATGGGTTTGATTATATTATTCATTTTTAAAGTATTCTCGCTGTATAGTACTATAGTAGTCATGAATGCAACTGCTGTGCTGTAGGTCTCGTGTTTGATTTCGGGCTAAGTGTTATGTGTTTTTTTTTATATAGGCGTGTGATGTATACCTCTGTCTTCCTTTTTAGGAGTATAGACATGAGATTATATATGTATTTCTACGAAGTATCGACTTAATAAAACCAATTTTCATTATTTCTTTGCCTAAGCCCCTTAAGGGAATAATTAAGGAAATTCTGTCTTCACGTTTCCTTTATGCATTCCTTTTTATAATTACATATTAGACATATACGTAATAATAACAAGAACACTGTGTGCAAAGTTACAAATTCTAGAATTGGATGTCTGAGCCGTAAATATCATCAATAATGTTCACTAACAATTCTTTTAGCAGGTGCTATGGCATTGTTACTCATATAAGAACTATTGTTTTTTTGATCATGACAGGGTAATGTACCATTTATGTCGCCGTTGACATTAATGGCCTGTGACATGCTCAAATGATGACAGTAAAAAATATGCAATAATATGTCCCTAGTAAAAAGGTATTTGAATTGAAAATAGCGTTAACGTTGACATGGGAACGTTTTTGTCTTCAATAGAAGTATGACTAAAGGGTGAATAGCTAAAAAACGATATCTGTAGCTAGGTTGGAATAAGTTATGGTTTTAATAGTAAGCTGATTGCTTCGTTGGTGATATATGTTTGCAGTTGATCACGAAACCTTTGGTTCGATTATTAATAATAATATACTCTACTACATACACACAACACCATCTAGCCCAAACTAAGCAGAGCTTGTACTATGGGTACTAGACAATGGATAAACATACATATATACTTTTTTTTTTGTAAATACATACATATTATACATAGAACTATAAACGCGCAATTTCGTCTGCTTAACATAAGAGAATTTCTCCGATTTTGCAACATGCTTCATTGCTGCTCCACTCCTATTGGTCGTAGCGTGATGTTATATAGCCTATAGCCTTCTTCGATAAATGGGCTATCCGACACTAAAATAACTTTTCAATTCGTACCAGTAGTTTTTGAACTTAGCGCGTTCAACCAAACAAACAAACTATTCAGCTTTATAATATTAGTATAGATAGTCTGAAAATGTATCAAGTTAGTGTCCAATAATTTTGCACATTATAGCGTTGGAGCAAAAATATACTTGGCAATTTGTGTGTGCTATTACACACACACTTCGCTAGTTATATTTTAGGTAATATACATAGTTCATAGTTTTACACCTATATCTCACTAGCTACGTTTTAGGTGCCACGTTTTAGGGACAAGCCTATTGTATAAGGGATACAATTCCAGAACATGTGCTGCTAAAATAATATAGTTTTGCCCGATTCGAGACGAGACGAGCACAGCAGTCTTATTCACTTCTATCTAGACGCAAATACCTCGACGTACCATAAGATAGATAAGTATATGTAAGTAGGCAACATATTAGATTCTTTAGAACTAACCAATGAATGCATATGACCACTAGGCATCCTTACGCAACTTAAGTGGAAAATGTTATACCACCCGACTGTACCTCTATACGTCGGAAAACTTTTAATTTTAATCTCTGTCTATCAATCTAAGTTGTTAAGCAACGTATAATATAAGTAGTCATCGTAATTTGAAATGTACCAGCGGACAGAGTGACCGTTGCCACTGTCTGTGACCGTTCAGCTTGGTGAACAGTTGAATAATTCATATGCTACCTAGTAATTAAATGTCTTGCCAAGTAAAAACCGCTGACACCTTCCTGAGGGATTTGTATAAAGTGTGGTCACGTTTTGAAGTCGTATAGTGTACCTTAGGACTGATGTTATTGAAATTGTGGTCTTATATTGTGGTATATCGTGAATTAATAATAATATGTAATTTACAACAGAATATTGTGTAGTTTATAATTATTATTAATGTTATTATTGTTTGATTGTAACAAATATTTTCAACACAATCTATATCGTTAAGAAATAAATAACCTCTGACTTATGATGATACTAAAACTTTTGTAAGGTCATATTTTTGATACAGAAATGTGTTTTGAAAGTCAGAAAATGGTTTGAATAATGTTAGTGCAGTCCTTTTTTCGTCAGATAAATAAGTTGATTGAATTCCAATCAACTTATCAATTTGTAAATGACTCTTGAAGGTGTTGATGTCATGTCCAAATTTGTCTGGAATGTTGGAGTTAAAAAAGAAGAATCTTAATTATTTATGTTAATTACAAGCATCATAAACTTTGTTTTGAACTGTGTGGCTCTATGAAATTAGCAAAATAAATTCGAATATTTTTTTGATGATAAATTTTTTATGTTGATGTCATGATTTTATTCATTACCAATATTTGACGTTGCTAAAAATCTAATTTCTACTTTGTATATATTCAGCGTCCAATCTAAAGAGATTGATTGATGATGAATATAGCCATAAACACTTTTATATTACACGCTGTATATATGATTTACTAGATGACCTATCGGGAAAGATGAAAAAATGTGAAAGAAAACGTTGTTGCTTACTAACTTGCTTACTATAAGTGGTACGATGTTGGATGGTAGTTTGACGTAATAAGCCAATATATTATCTATTCACTTAGTCAAGCGGCCTGTTGTGTGTATGTGTGACCTTTTTATGTGTGTGATCTTATTTGTGTGAGTGACAATGATGGTAAGACACTTGGTAGAAGCTTTTTTATAAAATAACTCCTAGTAAAAAGTTCTCTTGTTGATATTTTATCCATTGCAGTATGGTATTAAATAATGCATATATAGCTCTTTTGATTGAGTAGAATTCGAGTTTATAAGTGACCAACATACTAACATTGATTTTTTATGTAGCTAGTTTCTGCCCATAGATTTGCTCGTGTGAACCCAAAATATACCAGGTTGATGCGAAGGTACCTATACTATGTTATGTGTAGTCCATATAGTCTATCTGTGTGCCAGGTGTCATCTAATTCCTATCACCGATTAAGGTTCGCGTCATGAAGTAACCAGTTTCCATTTTTGTTCTTTCACAAATGTATGATATAGGTAAGTAATACTTTTTAAATGCGTATAAATTATTTTCTCTCTGTGGTTATCTTAAAACGCGCGATGAATTAAACGAAGTCTTACATGCCAATTATTGCATAATAATAAAAATGTCGGCCTTGATGGCGTAGTGGTTAGTGTAACCGACTGCCACGCCTGAGGTCGCGGGTTCGATTCCCGCACAAGTCAAACATTTGTGTGCATGAACATGGATGTTTCTGGGTGTTTCTATGTATAATATGTACGTATTTACAAAAAAATAAAAAAAGTATATAAGTATGTATGTTTATCCATTGATTGTCTAGTACCCATAGTACAAGCTGTGCTTAGTTTTGGCTAGATGGTATTGTGTGTATGTGGTAGAATATTATTATTTATTATTATTATAATCTTGACATTAGCTAGGTATATGCAAAAATCATCTTTCTAAACTTACAATATTGGGCTGGACCTACCATTTTTTTCTTTTGGATTAAAATGGGTGGCGAAAGTATTATTCATTACTCAAGGTACACGTTTATACTTATGTTTGCGCTAGGACCCTGGATTTAATACCTAAGTCGAGCACAGTATTTTCCGTAAGGAATTCCCAGTAACACAGAATCTGGAAATGTGCCTGGTAAATGGCAACAAACTCGCCCCTATTGTGTAAGATTTTACATACATTGTTGATGTAGTAATAACAATGTAGTTACATTTTTGCCTACTCTTTTGGAGTTATTGAGGCGTACGATGGATGGATACCTTTGGCATAGATAGCTTAGTAGGAGACAGTTAGTTTGCTATGTAGAAGTATAGAGCTTGAACCCACGGCACGCACCTCTGATTTTTCGAAGCTTTGTACGTATTAAATAGTAAATTATGACTTGCTTTAAAGCTGAAATAAAAACATCGTGAGGCAACCTGCATGGATAAAAATTCTTCATAATATTTTAAAGATATGTGATGTCTGTTAACTCACACTGGTCCAGCTATGCGGAGGAAGGCAAATAGGCCCGTGTTTAGTAATGAAAAATTATGTACAATTATAAATTTACTAAATAACGAATTTGTAGATTACCTTCAAAAATAGATCTACTGTAATACCCTTTCTTATTGTTACACCCTTTTAAAGATCTCGTTATGCACGTTAAATGATGGCGTAGCGGCTTAAGTGATCAGTTCACCGCTCCCTCTACACCGAATATTGTTTGGTTCAATCCCTACATAGCACACAACATAGGTATGTGCGATCCACAAATATTTATTTCAAGTCTGGGTTTTCCTTATGTCCGTTGTTTGAATGTATGTAAGGTCTCCCGCGTTACAGGAGTTATTCTTAGTAGTCTTACTTAAAAAAGAAGTGCTGCGCCCAACTTTATCGCACTTAAATATTCCAATTACCTACATAAAAAGGTATACATAGCAATCAATAAAATTTATGTTCTATGCATTTCCGTAGCTTGCAACACCTTGTTAATAATGTAATTTGTATGTAACAGTACATGCAAACGATCTGTTTGCAATAAAACAGTTTTTTTCCGTCCTTGCAATGTAGAAAAGTATTATTGTAAATAATCTTACTTCTTACTGTTAATATTATAAATTCGAAAGTAACTCTGTCTGCCTGTTACCTATTCATGGCTAAACTACTAAACCGATTTGGATGAAATTTGATACAGAGGTAGTGTAAAGCCTGGGAAAGGACATACGTTTTATTGATGTAGGTACCACGCGAGCGGAGCCGCGCGCAGAAGCTAGTCATACATATATCTATCCATCAATATTTGTATCTGGAATGGTAGGTTTGGATACTCTTGAGCTCAGACGGAAGTATATGCTTATAATGCATTACTATTTGCTATTAAATAATAAAGTGGACAATCCATCGGTGCGTGAGTCTATTCATCTGTACGTGCCAGACAAGTACGTGCGAGGTTGTGGTCGTAGACAACATCAACTTCTTGCGTATCCATCGTCCTGGCATATTACAAAAACGAGTAATAGTCCCACCGTTACAGCTATCGACTTAATTAATGATTTTTTTAAAACTAATCCAAATGTTGACATATTTTTTGATAAGACTAGTCTATTTAGTAATTATGTAATGACATACTTTAAATTGTTTTGAATAATTATATTTTTTATGGTGACATTTATCGATGTATCATGACATTTTATTGATAGTATTTAATTATTTTGTAATTTATTATCTTATTCTGTTGACATATTCATTTTCAAATTATTCATTTATTCATTTTTTACTTATTGAATTTTATTTTATTTATTATTTTTTGTACAAGGATATTTAAAATCATTTTCTTTTTTGACATAACATGTAAGCGTCTTGGTGCATAAACTGTAAGCTTATATTGTTTAAATAAAGAAAATCTTAAATACATAAGTCATTGACTGCCCCGGTGGCGCAGGGATAGTGATTGCGACTGCTGTGCAAGATAGTCTCGAGTGCGATTCCTGGATCGGCCGAATTGTTTTTGCGTTTTTTGTAAGATATTCATAGTAGAAGCATAGAGTCAGGAGTTGTGTCCAGTAGATAGTATTAGGCTCACCCTTATTGCGTTGGACTTAAAATCATAACTGTCAAAATATAAATAAAATATAATAATATATATATATAATAATATCAGCCCTGTATTAATCTGTCCCACTGCTGGGCATGGGCATCCCTTTGTGAGAAGGGTTAGACCATAGTCCACCACGCTGGCTCAGTGCGGGTTGGCAGACTTTACATATTTTCAAGAACATTATGGAGAACTATCCGACATGCAGGTTTCCTCACGATTTCTTCCTTCACCGTTCAAGCAAGCGAAAATGAACTATTTAATACGCACATAACTTCGTAAAGTCAGAGATGCGCGCTTTGGGCTCGAACAATGTTGTGTGTTGCTTAAACATCTGCCTACCTTTTAAGAAATAAGCGTGAATCTATGTACGTATTATTATTTTTATATAAATTACTTATTCATTTTGGTTAATAATAAATCACGGTACTGTATAATTACATTAATGCATTTGAAAAGGCAATACATTTAATGTCAAGTACATTTTTATTTCCTATTGTTTTAAATGTACTTTGGTTCATATTCTTTTTAATACTAACACTGAGTAAAAACTTCGTCAGGGTTAGTTTAAATATATATATTAGTGTATAATTATATACAGCCATAGCTCAGTAGGGAGACCAACAGACTGCAATGCAGAGGGTCTCGGGTTCGAACCCACGTCGCGCACCTCTGACTTTCGGAAGTTATATGACTTTTCGAAATTATGTGCGTATTGATTGACAATTATCGCCTGCTCCGTGCCTCGGAGAGCACGTTAAGCCGTCGGTCCCGGCTGCCATGAACATCTATGGCAGTCGTTATTGGGAAGTTAGTGCCCTATAATATCCTGTCACTGGTCTAGACTTTCGGTATCGTTAGCCTTCGGGTTGCGGAGGTCAGGTGGCAGCCGCTCTGTATAAAAATTGATATCCAGTCAAATCCGGTTAGACCAGAAAAGCCGAACCCAAGTGACTTGGGAATAATAAGGGGTAGAAAGAAGAAGAATATATACTTATATTATTTTACGTCTGTGTCTTCAAAGGTGAAAGTGTATTGCACCACGTTTTGCAAGCTATGTTTAGGTGCTATATAATTGGGTGCAATTTGTTGTCATATACCGGCCTCTTTTGCAGGCTTATATTGAGAATTTTGCAACAGAATAATCCATAACACATTGCCCGATCATCGGTAATGGAACTCGATACCAATCATTGTTATTAAAGTAAACTGTTTTTTACAACGTATTCTATGAATACGGTTTTATTTCAAATGTATATTTTACAAATGCTCATCTGTATCTCGCTCGAAAGGGTAGAAATAGGTGTATCACCTCTTGTTTCGTCAAATATATTTGGATCACATGTACCTAATAGATAGCGAGCCCTTTATCGGTCACATTTCTAGGTTGACATTGATAATTGCCTAACGAAGAATGAAATAACATATTGATCGATCCGGGAATGAAACCAGCGACCAACCGTTGTCATTCAAGTAAACTGATTTTAATTTAAAGTGTATGAAGTGATTGCGGTTGGTAGGGTAGCTGTCTGCTGGACCGTAACGTCGTAGATTACAGCAAAAACGTGACGTCACACTTGAGTGTGCTCCAGAAAAAATTATACGCTTCTTTACCTTTCGCGGATACGTATAAAATGAGCTGTGACGATACGTAACAGTGTGTGTTTAACATATAACTGGCTATTGCTTTTTATTCACGAAGAGCTTTTGCAAGTGAATTTGTTCACGTGATATTAATAATATACAATTATGGTGGTATACAGTGGTTTAATCTAAGAACTTAAAATAGGTTTAGTAGTTTCGGAGATTTCCCTCACATATAAACGAACTTATTTTATCTCTTTTAATTATACCTACTGTCCCAGGGTAACACTGGTGGTGAATGCGACTGTGTGTGGTCTCGAGTTCGATTCCCAATATATGTATAAAATATTAGTTTACACTGCTAAAAGTATCTATTGCCTAGTATTAGCTGTATATACGAGCCCCTATTAATTTTATTGCGTCTTCTCTCTATTATGAAGGATCTCAAACATACCTGGCAATATATGGGTGTAATATACCTCCTTCTATGTCTTTGTCTATGTTAAATATAAAACTATTGCAGAAAGATCTACATGTATTTAAAAATAATTAAACTCAAGTAAACTTGATAATAATAATTTTAAGAGCCTCCTACTACAGGCATATCATGCTTAAAAGGGGTACCCCCTTTTAAGTTTTATATAGGTATGTAGCTACCAAATATGTTTTGAGACAATAAAAGTTATTTACATACATACATACATAAATTCACGCCTGTTTCCCAGAGGGGTAGGCAGAGACTACGGATTTCCTATGGATTTGACAAAAAGTTATTTATTATTATTAATTATTAACAATATAATAATAATAATACCAGCCCTGTATTAAACTGTCCCACTGCTAGTCACGGGTTTCTTTTTAATCTGAGCAGGGTCAGGCCATAGTACCTACACCACGCTAGCCCAAAGCGGGTTGGCAGACTACACATATCTTCTAGAGCATTGTGTGGAACTCTCAGATATACAGATTTTCTCACGATGTTTTCCTTCATCATTTAAACGATCAATAAGTAACATAACGCCTTGGAATTGTACTCGAGACCTCTGCTTGGCAGTCTAACGATATTTCGCTAGGCTATCGTTACTAATATGAACAATAATTTGTTATAGGTATATACTCTAATAATAAATAATTGATATGTGTGCGGTTAGAATTCATAACAACGTGGCAACAGCAGCGTGGCAACTGTAACCCGCTGCGCCAGCCATCGTGCATTTAAAAATACTAGCGGTCGCCAAGTGGTCGAAATTCGACCATAATTGTTTAAAATTTTAAGTTTGTTCGTTATAAGTTTTTATTGTCTATAACTATACTAAACTAAACTACATTTCATTTAGATTTCGCCACGGCTATACAGGTCAATTTACCTATATTTTTAAAACAAATTATTATTTACTTAACCATACTCTTTCATTGACGATATTTCTAAGCATGCTATTTTTTTTTCTTTTTTCATTATTACTTATAAATAAGGTATGTAACCATGATTACGAAGAATACGACACTTACGACATTAGCCGAACAATGCCGAAATACTACGAACGCGATTCGACTGCGTGTGACACGTGCATGGTTATGTGCGTATAGTGTTTTTTTCATTAATTTAATCTATTTGTAATGCATATTTTATAAAAATATTAGGATTCGCCACTCCTTCTCCATATAAACTTTAACTGCGTCAAATTTCATACTCTTCCGTCCGCGCAATTTTTGTGAAAAGAGGCACAAAGATTTTGCTTCACGTATTAATATATATGCAGATGTTTTGATAGATTATATAAAACTACCATAATATTAGATATTGTACGAAATAACCGTCTTAAATCACAGATGGTCAAATTAATGCCCGAATTTTAAAGGAAAACTTATAATTACAGGAGATTCTTGGATTATAGCCAAGTCTGTAATCTTTTGCAATTTTCTCTTAATCGCCAGAGTTTAAAATGACCAGTTTATCAAGACCCACGTCACTTAAAACTACCTTCGTATTTTATTCTCAGTCTTCGAAGTGGTGTGGTTTATGGGGTCCATTTTATAATGGATGTTTTAAATGGTACCTCGAGACATTTGGACTTATGTGATAATGCTAGGGATGGTAGAAATTTGATAATTCGCGGTTAGGGAAACGATCGTTTTAATAATAAGTTGAGACCAATTGTTACTGAATTATCCTTTAGGACAGAGAATGTGTGGAGTTGCTATAAAATATATTAAATTTTGTTTTTTTTTTTATAGTCATATCATATTACAGAGACGCAGTGGCACACCGGCGGCCTGGCACAATAGCATCTTAATTTTGTCTGGCATGCCAAGACGTGATAAATTAAAAATATGACTGCCTCGGTGGCGGAGTGGTTGTAAATGCGACTGCATTATAAGGTTTCAGGTTTTAATTTTCAGGTAAGAAACAGTAACGCTGGAGTTTTCTATAAGAAAAATTCAGTAGCAACACCCAGTCTGGACCTGCGTGCGGTAGGTGATAATAGGCTCGTTTCCTATTAAGCAGGACTTACACTCATAGCGAGTAAGATATGGCGCGTGGATATGAAAGGGTAGGCAGAGATATGTAGAAATAATATGAATTCAAAATTGTACAACAATATCAGACAAGAAATATTTTGGACATATAGGTACAGACACCATGCTGCTTTTACTTAACAGAAAATACTAAGGACTTGTTGCCTAGCCCGGGAATCAAATCTAGAACTTAATAGTCTGAAAACGGCAACATAAGTATATATGCGCCACAAAAATGACCTGCCTTTCGAAACATGACTATTACAAAGTGTACTGCAGTTAAGTATTAGTCCAAGGTGACTTTATGGAAATATTGCTCTAATTACTTTGAGTTTCAGTACTTAGCAAGAAATAACTGCAATTAACGAGGACATTTGTAATTTATTAACAACCGAAGTATGTCTTAATTACATACACACACCGGATACTCCGGTACTCTGATAATATTATTTTTCCAAAGTCGCTTGAATTGCAAAAATATTTGTAAGCAGTATGTTTGTTTAAACTCATTATATATACACGTACATACATAGTCTCACGCTGTGGGATATATCGTGGGCAAATTTCTAGTACACTCACATTTAGCGTTATTTTTAGGTCACACGTAATACATGGCGCGTCTATTGCCATCTGCCCAGCATTATTCCAGATTTTCATTTTACAAAAAAGACCAGGAATAATTCCTGTGTTACGGGGGACCTCACAAACGTTCAAACAACGGATTCAAAAAGCTCTCCGACTTGGAACAAACATTTGTGGATCACACAAAGTTTTGTCCCGTATGGGATTCGAACCCACAACATTCGGCGAAAGGCAGAAGCGAGGCGACCACATAAACCACTACGCCATCCGTAAAACTAAGAATTTCTCGAAAGGAAAACCGTATAACACTTTATCTGAACCGAGCATTGAATCAAGACCTCATGCACAGCAATGCACTATGCATTTACTATCGCCGCGCTACCAAGGCAGTCTATCTAAGTACATATTTATTACAGTATATTATGGCGTCGTCTTCGAGTGTCAATATTGAATTCATAGTATAGAAAATGCGCGACGCGCTTTAGTATGTGACCGACTTTCAGTACAACAATAGATATAAACCTCATACTTTACATTACAGAACATTTTATAGCACGGACAGGCAATGGCGTTAGAGGTATAAGTAATTTTTTTGATCCACATATGATGTGATCCGTAATAATTACAAGAGTAATAAATGTAAACAGTTCTCGATCTGACTTATTAGTCAAATCTATTTCTTTTAAGCTTTAGGAACATACTAAATATACTGAAAGTAACAAATGACGCATGAATTCTCTCTACAAAAACCATCCCGCGTATGACTTTTATCACTTGAATATAGAATACAACATTTCACCGAAAACTAATATTCAAAGTGACCTCGGAGCGTCTCTCAGGGTTTTTATGGGTTAACAGCACCCAAGACAAGCATTTATCACGGACCCGTCAAAATCTAATTGTGCCGCCTCGCTAACCATGGCATTGTGACCATAATTACGCCCTTTATTTTTTACACAAAGAACTAAATCGACTTCAAACATTTTTTGTTCCGAAGACGCAATTTGTTGGATATTTCGAATATTTCACTGATGTGTGATTTAATGCTGATCGTCATTTTTATGATGATCTGCTAAATTTTTAATGAGATATGTTTTGTTTTTTTTCTGATTGTGTACCTGAGTTATCGACCTGTTTCTTCAATAACCGAAATAAAAATTATTATCAATTTGATCTGACATTACTGTAGCGTGTGTACTACGATTAAGTTGCGTGCCACTGTGAATGATACATATAATATTGTGTCACATCCAACAACATAAAAATACCCACTTAATTTTTCAGAGCCTGGACGTATTTGTGACTTAAATCTTATAAGTACGTACTATTTTCCTTCTCGCTGGATTTGTATAAAAAATCTAACTCACTATTTGTATTTTTTTATGTCACTAAGGTAGCCAACAAACACCCATATTACGTGATAGTAAGCGGTTACCGTATAACGGTTACCGTGTAACCGCTTACCATAGTTTGAAAATAAGGGATATTTAAATTCATATATATTTTCTTCCTATACCTATATAAAGACCTAGATACCATTTCACTTAAAAAAATATAAAGAATTCTTTGCTTGTCTCCTCATCGGACCAAACCGCAATTTTAAATATATCCAATAAAAGCATATCATTATACTATTAAGTAAAAGACTGATTAAAAAAAATGCCACGCGAGCGAAAATTCGAAATACAAAAAATACTGTTAACTATTAAGATGATGTTTCTACCCGCTTTTATAAAAACACAATCAGTTAAGGGATGATCTGTAAAAAATCGACTCCTGCGCACGTCCCACAGAACAACACATCCATGATGCACGATTTCGTAGATAAATTGGTAGCCATTTTATAAAATTACATGGTTTTAATAAAACTAAGCAACGATAGGCGTTTCTAATATACTATTTTTATTAAGGGGTGTGCTGGCAACTGGTCAGGAGGCGTCGGGGGTAGCCATTAGTGTACTCTACCATTTCTACTGGAATTTAATTATGAAAGTTCAACATAAACGCCTCAAGTTAATGTTTAGTGTAGGTGACGGATGTCATGAAAAAGGAATACCCAGGCAGCGATATTCGCACTTTATTCTAAAGGTGTATATTATTTCAAGTCTATTTAACAATAATTAAAATCAATGAAATTATTACCATTTTTTTTAATACTAGGTTTTAAATCATTAAAATGCCAGGCTTTGCTGGCATTACAACATTGTATATAATATTTGACTTTTATTTCAATATAAATTTTTATTTACTTGATATATACTTGTTCAAAAGGTTGTCCGCTGTTTGGGTCGCAAGTTACCAGTAATTCTTATTAACCCGTCGAGTTAAAACTCTATGTTAGTGTTATAAGTGGGTTCACGCCGTAGTGCAATGGCTGGGAATGGAACCTATGACTTTGGGCTTAAATATATAAACAAGAGTAATAAAGAAGGTCATATTACTTTATCTAGTAACTTTTATTTTAGAACATTCAACCTTAAACATAGCTAAGCAAACATAAAATAATATTAACGTTTTACCATTTCTCAGGAGAATCGTGTAATTCCTTGAAAATGGCAAATAATTCATAATTATAAAATTAACTATACAGCATAAGCTTTGATTAATTAAATTAATTTATGACAATTAAAAATCATGTTTCCTGTTTTTTTTTTCAAGTTATGTCTCAGAGAAAAGCGACAATCTTTTTCTACATCGAAAGTTCACACAGCTTGTATAGACTGTCTAAACCTTACCCCATAAAAAGTGATTAGAATCCCATTCTTGTTCCCGATCCAACTATCAATCACTCGGTGTGGGATGGCTCTAATTATAGGGATTAAAGACATGGCTCAAACCCCAATAATGGGACGATCGGCCCGTACGACCAGGCGGCTCGTAATAGACCTGAAACGAGACAAAATTGAACTTTAATCAAAGTTGTTGTTCCAGCTGTTATTAATAGAGAGAAATAAAAATTGAGAAATTAAAACAGTGTTCTGAGTCAACATACATAGTTGTTTTGATTCGTTGTCTTGTGTATATTGATTTCGGGTTCATATTGGTACGAGGAAACAAGATGAATACCCTAAAGGGGATCTATCGGCTATCATCGGACTAACACGTAAAGGTCTCGAGTTCGATCCTAAGGCATGCACCTATAACATTTTGAAATGATGTGCATATTAAATGTCTAATTATAACTTGCTTTAACAGTAGAACATCGTGAGGACAATTATTGGAATGTCCGGAATTGGAATGTCCGTAATGTTTTTAAAGCTGTGTTTTATCACTCCATCACTATCACTACATATTATAAAACAAAGTCCCCCGCCGCGTCTGTCTGTCTGTTCGCGATAAACTCAGAAATATCTAAATGGATTTTCATGCGGTTTTCACCAATAGACAGAGTTACTCATGAGGAAGGTTTAACTGAATAATTTGTTTAGGTTTTGTACTACTCGTGCGAAGCCGGGGCGGGTCTCTAGTAACAGTAGTAGTAGTTTACCTTAAATCGTAAATAAGTATATAATTGTATGGCATTCATTAAATCGCATAAAATTATATCTATTAGTCAATTATAATAATCTAGGTATGTTATGTGTATTCCGTATTAAAAACAATATAATCAAATATTTGGCTACTCTAATTACCAAAAATTATGCTTTTGCATGTAAGTCAGTCTTATTTTAGTGAATTAATTTCATTTTATAACGATATTAATTTCAAGATATAAGCTAACATTAATCCATATTTTCGACAGTGTTATCAATTTATTTCAAACTTCTCATACTTAATAATGAAAAATGAAAGCTCATGTGGATTAAAACAAAAAGCACATTACATGCATTTAAGAGAAAAAAGAACAAATCCGGAGGCACACGGTCTGTTATTTTTCGGTCACTATATTTACGGGAACGCACCTTGAAGGGGGTTAGTTAATTAAACATGATGCGCCGGCGCATCGGGTCTAAATCTTAGCCAGCCATTACACCAGTAGCTCCCAAAGTTTGAGAATGTGTACTAGTAGCAACTCCCGGATCGACTGCGTGGGAAATTTCGGTATACAAAAATCCTAACTGCCTAACTAATATTATAAATTCGAGAGATGTGTGTGTTTGTTTGTTAATCTTTCATACTCGATCGATCATCATGAAATTTTATACACACGTTGTCACGGCCCTACTTTTTTCTGAATGAAAGGGGTAGGATTCATCCGGTAAAAGTAAGAGTAAAGAAAAAAGTAATATTTCTAATCTAACCTAACCTTCATTTACGCGAGCGAAGCCGTGGGCAAAATCTAGTATAATATAAAAAAAACGTTTGTTTACAAAAAATGTTTGTATTGGTTTATTTTTATGTACTCCATTTCGCCTAGGATAAAAATGTTTTTTTCTAAAAAACGCAGTTCACTGTTCCTTATCGATGCGAGCAAATAATATATGTTAATTATTATGAATGTTGCTTAACTGGTTAAAATTTCCAAGATATAAATATGTGACTCATAGGCACAAAATGACAATTTTAGAAATATCAAATTTGTTATAGCTCCCATTAACAATTAGCACAGAGGCACAGATCCTCTGTAACGTAAACTATTCATGCCAAAGCTTTTATTGATTCTTTAGGAGAAGGGGAAGCTAAAAACTTTGAAAATCTCAGAAGCACGATTATTAATTGGGCGTAAACCCCGCGAGATTGGGGCTCGCCTCCTGATACAGATTCGGCTTTAATTCCGTTGATTACTCGTTTTCAATGCGAACCTTTTTGTTTTGGCCAACAACCGTCAAGGAGAAAGGTAATAGGCAACTATAATTCTTTTTTTCTATTCGTTGCTTAAAGTGCAAAGCAATAAAAATGGGATTAAATATGATGACCACCAAAAATACTAATTGCGCAGCAAAATATGATTACTAAAATATATCATAACGAGCACCTATACGCCTCGAATCACTGCATTCCGTCTCGGAAGGGTTAGGTTATGTTAGGTTCCTTCTTAAACCCACCCAAAAATAGGAACCCCGTGAAGCGCGGTTCCGTCGACTTATTTTGATCTCCATAATATTGTCTTCTGTTTACTCGAATGTTACTCATTGTAATTAAACTACTATATACGGATTTTATCGCGTTGTTTATTTAACACTGTACCTATCACATAATTTTGAAAACTGTTACACTACTACTACTATTGAATTTTACTAATTTATAAGCTAATAAAATTATTAAAACTATTTATTTAGGTTTACACTTCCCCGACCGACGTTTCGGTTGCTTTTCAGCAGCCATTATGTAATAGGTACAGTGTTAAATAAACAACGCGATAAAAACCGTGTATAGTAGTTTAATTTCAATTAATTATGTTGATCTAATCTAATTTTGGTAATCATTTACTATTTTTGACTGTTATATTTTATTAAATCTGGGTGATAAGTTAAACATAAGCCATAAAGAATGTGTAACAGAATTCTATGTAATAGATAAGACTTAAAGTTAAAGTATAAAATCAACTACATATTTAAAACATAAAAGTGATTTATAATTATAACTAAGGGCTGAAATGACTACACTAAAAAACAAGCAATCTATCGTGTCCACAATCCTGTCAATAATCATTATGAGGAGGCCAAAAATAATGATGACAAAACACTGCCGACGACACGCGCAGTTAAACGAAAGCTTTCATATTCCCCAACAAAAATAGAAGGCAAATTGACAGATGACAAATAAGACCGTTAACACCGCGGTCATGGCAGCTACAACCAATTACAATAGACCCATAGAACACCCTACCAACACCCCCTTTGAAGATAAGAAAAAAAGAAAAAGCGGGATGAGGTAGCTCATTGTAGACCGGTCAACGATAGTAAATATTTCTACCGGGGCTAAATGTGATAAAATACATCAAGACATTGTCGTTATAACAAGATAGATGGCCACCCGATGTCGGTAACACATTCCTTTGAATAACAAGATTAGAACAGTGTACGACTGTCAGAATTAAGGTCTGTTGTTCAATTGAATAGGACAGTTAATGAATGAAATCAATGTTATATAAAACAGTGTCCATACAATGTTTATGAAGCCCGAGCCTGCAGAAGCAACTGTCATAGTCTAGACGCTTTGAATAATATTTCGCAATTTGGGACACTCGCAAATGAGTCGAGATTAATGATTCTCCAAATTGACTTTTGAAACGCAAGAATTGTTTATATTTTTTTGTTTACATTTATAATATTTAATAGACGATAAAAAATTGTTGTAACCTTTCCTGATTCATTCAAAACATTTTATTTAAGTAGTTATTTTAAGAGTTGTAATAATATGTGAGTAATTAGCATGTATTGAAATCTACGTTGCACATTTTATCTTAAGTCAGAACAAAAGCAAAAAATATAACTGAATATAGCTACACTAAAATTTCAACTCAACTACCGAACACTTTTATTTAATCCTTCGCAAAGTATGGGCCTTGTAGAGCTACGGAATGTAAAAGCAACAGCGATTGAGACAAAGGGCATAAAGGTCGACCCTTCCAGAGTGCATGGGTGTGGCGAACTTAAATTTTCGCATTGACAGCCGAAACGGCCCTTAGGGACGGCCGAGACGTGCTTTTAGTGCCTTTTTTCGTTATGGTTAATGCGCCAACTAGTTTACGAGCTGTACTGTTATTTGTGACCTCTGAGGGTCTGGTAGCTTACTAACGGCTATTGTACCTTTATGAAGAAAGTACCTTTTATTATGAATTTGATTTCTGATGTAATTTAACATCTCAAGCCTAATATTAACTTTACAATAAATGTCGTTTTGACATCTCCCATTTGAAGTCTATATTTTGGGTCTTATTTATTGCTTTAATATTTGTTTTCTTTTGATTCATTACACCTCATCACCTTTGTATATCATGTTTATAAAATATTTAAACGACCTATTTTCTAAATTAATCTTTGTAACAACTTCACAAGAGGGCCAATCTATCTCAACACTGATTTACTCGTATTAATATCATCTATTGTCGTGTCCCGAAAAATAAATTTTAAAGCCTTTACGTTTGTCATGTCAACGATGGAATGGGATTGGCCATCAATCAATGTTGTACGAAAATTAAGTGTATTGTTCCATTGGCGCTCCCTTACAAAATGAGATCCCTTTGAGTCGTCAACTTTTCGATGGATGGTGTTTTGACAGTCGAATTTTTAGTTCACGGGTCATCTGGTATTGTTCGTTGCGCGTTTAGCCTTTGATGTTGTAAGTTGTGATATGTTATCTGATGTTAATGTTCGCGGTGTCGTGAGAATGAATGGTATGGGAGACTTGTATGCAGCATTGAATGCGAGTGTATTGAATGGTGAAGCTTATAATGTGATTACTTGAGTGCGTGTAAGAATACGTCATAAATAATAAGATACTTAGTAAACTAGTATTGATAACGCGTAAATGAGTCATACTCGTGGTATTAGGAACGATTGTAAAATATTACAATGCAGTATCATACTCGTTTATGTAAAGGTTAAGTATCTGACTCAACATTAGTAATATTCGAGATGTAAATGTAATATTCTTTTTGAATCTAGTATGCTAAAATTATATTAAGCACAAACCATAAACCTAACAGCTGAATTAAAAGTGACTATTTTCAATATTGGATGGCATTTAAATAGCTTTTAATTTCACAATGTTAATTTATATTAATTAAATTAGACTGTATTCTCTATATATTATTTAAGTAAAATTTTAAGCCAATTTGTAAGAGGCCAGATCAATCCGATACTTACCTATCTACCGATAACTATAAATACCAAAGCTCAAAAAATTTGGCCCCACTAAACCAGCGAACATGCATACTTTGTTCACCTATTAAAAATCAAAAAATCAGGCAACTAAAACGTCATCAGTCTGGCGATTCTGATATCTTAGTCTATAAGGCTAACATTGCACGGATACTTATAATAACAGTACTTATAATAATCTATAACTAAACATACGTCACCAGGTATTATACGTGTCGTGTGCTAAGCAATATTGACGGGTTCATTACGACTATTGTCTTACGAGGGGTGGCAGACGGCCGTCCTTTAGGGGAAATTATCGGCGGCCGATATAGTAGTCGTGTTTAGGAGCTGTTTGGTTTTTTTCGATTCGATATTACAATGTTCTTACAGGATTTTGAGTGTGATATGTTTACTGTGTGAAGAAAATGGGCAGTGGCCACATCAATCTGATTTAATGTTGCTTTTACTCTTTAAAATAATTACTAGATTTCGCCGGCGACTTTGCTCGCCTAAATGTGGGTTAGTTTAGTAATAGTATTTTTTCTGGATGAAATGTATCTTATGTCATTTTCTATTCTCCTGACAATGCGAAATTTTAAGATGATCGGTTGAGTAGTTAAGGCTTGAATGCTTAACAAACGAATAAAGAAACAAACTCACATTCGCATTTTTAGGATGAGGATTTATAATATTAGTTAGGATAGGATGTTCGATTAAATAGTAATAGCTTAGTAGTGGTGGATAAGGCATTGGATTTGCGATGAAAAGGTCTTGGAATTTAATTCCGCCCATTTTGCTATTGCGTGAACCCACTCTTAACACCAGCCTTCTAGCTGAGCGAAGCAAGAATATTATTAATTTGTAACCCGTAAGGAGTGTAACCTTAAAAAAAATACCTGCTTAAAGCTTTATGCTTATATTATAGCTGCGTTAGTGTTTGCATATTATATTGAAAATAAGATTCAAAATGATCGCAATTTTATTTATAAACCTTCATATATTTTCAATTATGACTTAAAATAAAAGATATGTCCAATATAATCTTACCTTGATGCCTTTTCATACGAACCGTTCTCCATCATAAACTGTTTATCTGCTATTGAATAACAGATCAAACTATCTACAACATAGGTTTTATCACAGGGGTGGCCGACTAACAAAGATGAACAAAAACGCACATACATCAACAAGTTCATATCTTACTTTTTCCCTATGATTTACGGGACCAATTTGGGCCCTACAGCAAGTAGTGGACACCGAGTTATCTGATCAAATATGCCGTAAATAATACTCGGACTGTGTTTATCATGGCACCGCCAAAATATAAGTAATAGGACGATTTATTACCAAGAAAATGATGGCCTCTAGGTATGTTATTGGTTTAGTTTGGGTCAAGTTTTGGATGCAAGAAGACAAGTGTAAGTATGACTCGCCTGGAGGCTTCTATTATATCGGTAATGCTAGAGTGCTTTGAGACTTAACTTCGTTGCGCTAGCAAGGCTTCGGCTCATTGCTAAACGAGCCGAAGGTACCGAATTCAAAATGTGTTCTACAGTGTCCTGTTACGAGTGGTTTTATTAAGACGGGTATTTGGCTGCTAAGAAAGCCTTATGAGACTGAGTAATAATAGTTAATTACGTGTTTTGTGAGGAAATAAATAAAGACTACTCATAGCTTACGCAAGCTGTTGATATTCGTCAACATCTCCCGTAGACCCTACGGGAAGAGTATGATTAGCTTCAAGGCATCTGTACGTTGCTAACATACTTAGTTGAGGGTTACCCTGGATGTGTAAAGGACATATTCTGGTGTTAAATATCTTATCTTATCTTGTGTGCGGGGGCCAGTCAGTACAGACCGGCGACACTTCGACCCCTTGGGATCTTTTGTGTCGGCCCCAAGATTTATCCCTTAGCTATCTCCCTATGAATGTACTGCATCAGCCTCAGCGTACACTTTAGAGGGAGAAGCCTAAGTCCTCAAGGTTTGGATATGCCAATCTCATCAGACCCATCCTCAATCCAGCCAACGCGTCGCATTCACATAGAAGTGTGCGATATGGACTCGTCCTATTCACCACAGGCTCTGCAGATCAAATTGTGTGCCAATCTCAATCTGCACAATCTGTTGGTGCCAAAATGGCCAGTGAACGCTCCTGTGAGCAGGCGTATTTGGCTCTTATTATACCCGCAGAACTTCCGGGTGAAGCCTGTGGCTCTGTTTGCAATGAATTTCTTGGAGTGTTCCAGACCCCTAAGGGCCATCCACTCTAATCTGTGTTTATCATTGCCATGTGCATTCAAAGCTGCCTTGACGGTGTTCTCAGAGAGTCCCACGAATGGGTCGGGGCCCACAAACAGTTGCTCTGGTGTTAAATAAGAGTAGCTAGCTAATGTCCCGCTGTGGACTGCTAGCATATAGGCTGTTTGAAACATATTGACGATGGCTCCAAGCCTATGATTCAGATATTCTTTTTCTTTTTGAACTGTAGAACTCTTTCAGTATTCTAAAACAAATATTTCTATTCTAAGTTATGTGTTATTTATTTGGTTAGACTTACGTTAATCTGCAATAGGTAAAGATCGACGCTAAGAACTATCGATACACAGCCTTTACAATTCAAATAGACTGCACGAATGACGTAGGTCTTCAAGTGATCGCTTTAAAACTGCTTTTTCGTTAAGTCGTGGTAAGTGGTGGATTCGAATTACACACGAGACAAAAAATTCAGTGATCCACAAATGGTTGTCCGAGTCTAGTTGTATTCGTTTCCCAACGACAAAGGAATTGTTCCTAGAAGTAGACATACGAAATATAAAAAAAGGAATTTAGCTAATATTGTCTTTTGTTTACGCGAATGTTATTCATTGAAACAAACCACAGCTAGACTTCATGATACTTTGAGCTCATTCTGCGTAAATAGAAACCCCCATGATTAAATTATGTTCGGGTACTTTGAAATAACTACACTGGAACATTGAGACAACTACCATCTTAGTCTCCCCGTGACCATGGCTGCTGAAAAGCAACCGAAACGTCGGGGAAAGTGTAAACCAAAAATAATAGATTAAATAATTTTATTAGCTTATAAATTAGTAAAATAAAATCAATAGTAGTAGTAGTGTAATATTTTCAAAATTTTGTAATACAGTGATAAATAAACAACGCGATAAAATCCGTATATAGTAGTTTAATTTCAAGGAATTTAGCTGTTGCCGCTTACATTTTATATTGTCATGCCGGTGACATACAAGCAACTTGAGTACTTAGATTAGCTACTAACTATCAACTAATCTATTTCTCAAACAAAAACTAGCCGATTTCCTTGCATCATTAGAAGTTATCATCATGCCTCAGGCGAATTGGTTAATCGTGCATCAGTCGTCCAGGCCAAAGGTCAGACCCGTATGAAAGGTCGCGAACATGTCGTACTAATAGCTAAACGATTATCATTAATTTTGTCGGGTGCCATTTGTTTCCTTAACGGTTAATTATTCATTATAGTAAACCTCCTTTATAATGACTTTATTTTTAACAAGCTTATGCTCGCGGCTTCGCTCGCGTAAAATATGGTCTATGTTACTCGGTGCTAATATAGCCTTCTAAGAGTGAAAGAATTTTTAAAATCGGTTAAATAGTTTTTGGATTAACCTCTTACAAAAAAACAAACAAAAAAATTTTAAAATAAGTAACAAGTATTGTGTAACGTAAATAAATAAAATTAGGCAGTTGTACGTGGTAAAGATATTTATTGATTGCTTTTTATCGTTAAAATATGTACTGCACTTTTACAAATACAAATATTATCACACATACTTACGCTACCGCTATATATGGACGTCTAAACTTCGTTAGAGAGGCAGGGTCCATAAATACTTAATTTAAGAATATAATAATTTAGAAATTTATGAGAAATGCGCTCATGTGCAATTCTATTAAATCTCACTACCGAACTCACATTTGAGTCGGCTGTTATAATTTGAGTTTTCTTCCGTCTCCTTGGCAATAATACATATTTGGTTAATGGCAAGGAGACAATCAAAATCGTAATTTTTATACAAAGTTGCCGTCGTAATTCGTTTCTATAGGTTCATGATGTGTCTATATGAGTGTGTATATGTGTCTGTATGTTTTTGGGCTAAAGGGCCCAAAGACATACAAACACACACAAAGAATTCGCAAAATAAATGTTTTAAAATGGTTTTAAATACACAGGACGATGCATCTCGAAAAACTGTACCTATAAGGTAACATCAATAATTAAATTTCGCCAACATAGCTTTAACAATATTTCATCCCTGAAGAGTCATGTCAAGTAGCAATTTATATAGAAAATCTTAATGTACAGTATTTATATATGTATGCTTACCCCTTAACCTGTGTCCCCAAGAGGTCGTTCCCCTAAGTGACAAAGAAATATTAAATAACGTCGGCAAGCGACGGAGACGATACGGTGGACGATTACATTAGCATTAAAACCGTCATGTAATTACTCTAATAAATTACACGTATAACTTTTTTATACACTTCTTAGGTGGTAAAGCTACGAAGCTTACTATCAGACGGGCCGTCTGAAGGTGAGTACAATACCTATGATCGCTTGCCATTTCAAGGATATCCTTTGTGCATTGCCGCACCTAAGTTAAAGGGTATAATGGGATGGAAGGAATAGTAATAACCTAGACGAGTATATATTATAAAGAGCAGCGATAGCTCAGTGGGGAGATCAACAGACTGCAATACAGAGGGTCTCGGGTTCGAACCCACGTCGCGCACCTCTGAATTTCGGCATTTATATGACTTTTCAAAATTATGTGCGTATTGATTGACAATTATCGCCTGCTCCGTGCCTCGGAGAGCACGTTAAGCCATTGGTACCGGCTGCCATGAACGTCTATGGCAGTCGTTATTGGGGAAGTCGACACAAAAGATCCCACCGGGTCGAAGTATCGCCGGTCTGTACTGACTGGCCCCCACACAAGATAAAATAAGATATATTATAAAACGCCACCGTTTTACCCTCAAGTATCACAGATAATTCTCCCTTGTGGGATTCGAACCCACCACCTCACCCGCTTGAGAACGGGCGTTTCCTAACTGAACACAAAAAACATCCAAACTCGGCACTTCTATATATGGATCATACATATTTTTGTTTCACATGGGATTCAAACCCACAACAATCGGGCCAGTGGCAGTAACGAGGTGGCCACTTAAGCCACTGCGCTATGCGTGCATTTACTATTTTCAGTACTAGTAGAAGCGCAGTCTTCAGTACTTCGTGCCCTGTGGTCCTTTTACTTTATTGCGTATATTAAGCACTGAATTTGCAGTCGTATTATCCTCCCACATTTGAAACAACTTGACCGTGACAAACTTTATAAAGATATAGGTATAGTAGTAGTACTTGTTATGACTGGAAGATGCATTTAGAATGCTAAGTAATATTAAAAATGCGAATTGTAGTATGTTTGTTTGTTACGCTTTCACGCCTTAACTACTCAACCGATCATGATGAAATTTTACATACACGTTGTCAAAGATATAGAAAAGGACATAGGGGAACCTTTCATCTAGAAAAATTACTGCACCCGATAGATAATTCATTTCAAAATCTACACTAACGCGAGCGTTGCCGCGGGCATAATCTAGTTGTCTATGTTGCTAAATCTCAAATTTTTGGAAATGAATTAATTTGATAAAGTTAAGGCGATGTTATGTGTCATCTATCGTATAGTTTTAGAGCTATGTGATATTTTAGTCCTTGACGTAAGGCCATAAATAGCTTCGGGCACGCCACGATCGTGGCGGTAAGTCCCGTGTTTGAGGAGTGGCTGGAGAGGCGGCATGGCGCCCTCACCTTCCGGCTGACACAGGTTCTGACTGGCCACGGATGTTTTGGCCGGTTCCTGTGTCGTATACGCCGGCAAGAGACGCCCGGTTGTCACCACTGCGGCGACTGCCGCGACGTTATTGAGGACACGGCGCTGCACACTTTGGCGGTTTGCCCCGCCTGGTCATCGCAGCGCCGTGATTTGATCGCGGCAGTCGGATCGGTTGCCCTCTCGCTCCCGGCCGTAGTTCAGTCTATGGTCCGGAGTGAGAGGTCGTGGAACGCCGTCGCCTCCTTTTGCGAGGAAGTGATTTCCATCAAGGAGGCGGCGGAGCGGGAGAGGGATCGTTTAAACCCTCTCCCCAACCGCAGAACCGGGCGCCGGAGGGCGCGAGATGACCTCCAGCCACCCTGAGGTTTGACCTGGGGGTGGCGGGCTTTGTGGGCCTGCCCGCCATCCGTTCAGCACCAGGTCCGAGAGGCGGCGTGCGTGTTCCCACGCGCGCCTCTGTCTCGTGTCCGTCTCCCCCTTTAGGGGGAGACAGTAGGGCTTTTATTTTTAAGTAAGTACCTATCTTATTGGGTAGGTCTTATTGCGTAGGGGCCTGCCGTTTCATACGCCGGGCCGGAACCTCGGCGGGGTCGCGACCGTATGCGAAAGTGATTCGCGCGGCCCCGTCGATAGTGGTTTTGTCGAGGAACACCGTGGTAGGTTTAGTCGGTATTCCGGGAGGTACATTATCTTTTTAACATCTTATTTTACCCCGGCGAGTCCGACATAATCCCTCCGCCCGCCCCCGCGGAGGGATATGCGTCATTGCATTCCCCCACGTAAAAAAAATAAAAAAAAAATAAAAAAAAATAAAAAAAAAATTCCATAAATAGCTTAGTTAGCAAATCAACGACACGGTTCATGGAGGTCAGTAGTGGAAGGTCTGCTTCATGGATTTTCTTTTTTCTCTTTTATAATTTACATTCTACTTTTGTCTGTTAAATGCTTCTAAATTAATATACTGCTAATAATATATGCTACTAATATATGCCACGCAGAGGTCTCGGTTTCGATTCTAAGGCACGCAGCTCTGATTTTTCAAAGTAATGTGCGTATTAAATAAAAATAATTAAAATATCTTGAGCAAACCTGCATGCCTGAGGGTTTTTCATAATGTTCTCGAAGATATTATGTGAAGTCTGCCAACCCACACTAGGCCGGCGTGGTGAACTATGGCCTAACCCTTCTGACCCTGAAAAGAGGCCCGTGCTCGGCAATGGGACAGTTTTTGTACAGTGCTAATATTATTATATTATTATATACTAATTAAGCTAGACAAAGTAAATGTAAATGGTATAGTTGGCTTAACTGTCGTGTATGCATGAATACTATAATGAGAGTGAATGTGGTACGAGAGATATGCCAGAATTGAAGCAGGTGGCAATACCTACATATTTATTATACATATTATTTACTGCTTAGGCCTTTGGAAAACAGTTTTGCAACTAAACTTATTTACTCATCAACTAGCCGGTTACTAGGTACAATGAAGAAACATTATGTCAGGGCAATCGGGTGCTCGCCAAGAGAGAAAAATGAGGAATTATAAATTAGTTCGAAACTTTTGTATCTATTTATTTTTAAATATATTTGTACGCCGCAGAGGCTAAACATGACAGTCTATTACATTTCATTGAACACCTTGCATGCATTTACTATATGTAAGTATACTTATGCTATGACAAATGAAATGATCTTTATCTTATCTTTATGTCCTTAAGTATACATAAATAAAGTATAACAAAAATAAAGTAACATCATGAGATCTTATTAACTCAAAGAAGAAGTATGAACGATAAAATGTTTTATAAAAGTATGACCACACGAAAGGTCGTTCCCACAGCGTGACAAAGAAAAACTGAAGCGACAGGAAAGACGTCGCGGCGAGCGATCACATTAGCATTAAAACGGTCGCACAATTACTGTGATTAGTGTGTCGCCGACAACTGAATTCATTAGTTCGGCTCACCTGATTTTGTTTAATTAAAATGTAAAAACTGTGGGTGAAGTAACCGCCAGTTAACTTTGGGTTTATGGAAATAAAAGACAAAAATGATTGTTGGTTTCACGATGATTTCAGACATTTTTGTTTATGAGTCATGGGTTGTCAAGTATTTTAGTTGATGTTATTATTTAGTTTGTGTTTTTATTGGCTTGCTAGGCTAGGAGGTTCAATGATCAGATTTTGAGTTAGGTTAGAACTTTCTTGAGCGGTTTTTTTGTTAATTCTCAGTAGTATTTGGAGTTCGTCAGGAGTCAACGACACAAATTAAACAGAAAACTAAATACCAAATTTACTATATAGGTACCTTCAAAATATTCAAAAAAAAATAAAAAAAATATTGATATGGCAACTCAAAATGTCTCAGAATTACCTTGGCACCTTAAAAAACTAAAAATATTCATAGCAGCGTTAACCAAGTCGTTCAAGTAGAGATCCTCAGTTCAATCTTACGGCATGCCTATTCAGAAATATGCATATCTACTAAATAGCTAGTTAATTATCATTCGCAGAAGTGTTGCGTGTTAGAGAGCACTTACACAAATCACACTAATAACCAACAAAACTACTACATAAATAATTGTCATAAAGACAACCAACAAAATACCAAAAAAGAAAATGAATAACCACACAAGTGATATCGAGTAATAAAATCTTCCGATATCAAAAGCCACCTACAATCCTTCCTGCATAAATCGCGACAATGTTTCTCACCTATTAATTAAAAAAAACAGCCACAGTACATCCCACCATTAACGATAAGAAGTAAAAACGCACGAGTGAAATGTCTCGACGCGAGCGCAACGGACCGGCGCGTTGAGAACCTTGTCGCCGGACACTCTATGTTAATACTTATAATTGGACTACAGGAGAGCACTGACCACAGAAAAGACGTTCATATAAAAGAGTTATTAATATGCTAATGTACGCCTTCTTGGTACAGTGGTGTAATCTCGCACTTTTGCCGGTGGTTGTGAGACTTCTAGATTGCTTTCTGGATCTTATATTTAGGAAATACATTTAAGTACATGTAGTGTGTGTAATAGGTAGCAGAAATTTGTGTGAATGCAGCTCAAACGTTGAATTATCTCTTGGACGTCAAAACTATTTTATTCGGTCAATTGCTGTCATGTCTGTCAAAATTTAAAAACAATTATGTCTTTACGCATGTATCGTGGCGTTGTATAGGAAGAGTGGTATTATTTTCATACCCATAAACTTAATTGTCTAGTCAAAAAGTCCAATAACTATCTGTCCAATCCGGACCAGAAACCAAGGACCTAACTATTTACTCTTTGATGCAGAAACACTCGTACTAATCAACTAATATAAAATTCCTAAAATAACTTTATAAACCTTAGCATCTATCCTAAGCTTTCATAAAATAAATCTGGATAACATATTATTAAATAGCAACACAGTAATTAGTTGGCGGGTTCATTATTGATCTAGTATTAAAGCGGTATAGAACTACAATGTACTAGCCACATTACAGATTTACGACGGACGGTTTGAGTGAGGAACACACGGCTGTAAAGATAACAGGTATTCTTTAAAAGTAAATTACTGGCTGGAAGAAAAGATTACTTTAACATATTGCTTTTTTTTTGTTATTGGACGTAATACTTTTTTCCAGAAATAGATAATGTTTTAAAACCTATTTAGTTTTTCAAATATTCTATGGAACGCGGCTAATATTTTATGTGGCACTTTTAAACATGTAAGCTTGCTGTCTATATGTAGCTACAATGCAATTCTGCCTAAGGTGTAATATTTTTTATTCATAGGTGCATGTAAAATAATGTCAAGATTACTAAGTAAATCTAATAGTATAAAAACTTTAAGGTAGATCTTTAAGGTATACTATACTCTATCTATCTCATGAGATATAAATAGTTTCAGCAATATTCACTCATTTGAAGTCCTGCTTTTCGTAGAACTGACAGTGGCACTGCTTACAACCATTTGACTATATTATCTTAAGGACAAAATCAATTAAGCACCATTTGAGTGATTGGACTTACTAGATATGGAATTGGATAGAAGCACTGTGGTAATTATATCAAAGCACCATTTGAGTGATTGGACTTACTAGATATGGAATTGGATAGAAGCACTGTGGTAATTATATCAAATATCAGCTATATTTGCAATTCTAAAAATGTATAAAGAGTTTATTTATATTGGCATTGATTGAAGAGGCCTACGTCTACCCTAAGCTTAAAGGAGCTTGCTCTTTTTATATCTAATCTCATTATTAGTTTTGACATTTATTTGAGCGTAAGTCACAATTATCAATTATATTGCAGGCTTACTTTGTGCGATGGCTATTACTTTTATAGGCTAAAATATGCGCAATAACTTGCATTACCACACAGAGGTCTCGAATTCGATCCCATGGCCCATCACTAAGTTTTTTTAAGTTATGTGCTAATTAAATAAGTTATTTTCGTTGCTTTCATAATGAACGAAAATATAATGACGATGCCTGTATTACAAAAGTTTCCTGTAATGTTATCGAAGGTATCTGATGTTACCCCGTAGACCCGTCAGCCCGTCTCATAAAAAGGAAAGCAGTGTCCGGCAGTAGAACAGCTTATAAACGGGGATTGTATGTTTTTTTGTTAAGCTTACACGCTCTAACTACTCGATCGATTATCATGAAATTTTGAATACGCATTGTCAGGGATACAGAAAAGGACATTTACTGGGACCTTCCATACAAAAACAGATACTGTTTTCGAGGTATAAAAATCTATTGACAAGATTTACATTAAGGTGGGCAAAGCAGTAGGTAAAATCTAGTTATAAATATATAATAGATACATATGTGTTATTTTCTTAGTTATTGGCAATTACTAACTAAAAGGTGAAGTACTCTTGTTGGTCTCGTAGCATAACTTTATGCTTACGTTTGCATGCACTCCTGGAGTCTCGAATTCGATCATCGTCCGTTAATTTTCTAGAATTTTCTAATGTTAAATTCTCAGAAGCAGCACGGTGTTTTGAAATAACACTGGCTGTTAATACCGACAGTTCGCCACCTACTTCATGCGGCTTAAAAACATATTATAATATCTGACGTAATACGTGTGTAATAGGTAACCTACCCCTTCGAATAAGCAAGCCTGAAATATTTAATAAACTTTTTTTATTTAAAAGAAGTACATTTCTGCACCAGGAATAATTCCTGTATTGCGGGGGACCCCACAAACACTCAAATAACGGACACAGAGAACATCCAGAATCGAAAACCATTTGTGGATCACACAAACTTTTGTCCCATGTGGGATTCGAACCCACAACACTCAGCACAATGCATTAGCGAGGCGACCGATCAAACATCTACGCCATCCGTGCAATCAAATATTTCAGTCATTTAGTCAGTTTATACATGTATATATAAGGTAATGTGTATGGTCTGTACCATGCCTAACAACAGGTCTTATACTTTTTATCACTATCCAGGTCTTATCGTTAATGAGTGTCGACCGCAAGTCGTGTCTCTAATTAAGACTGTCGGCTTATTTTATGAGATGTGTGACTTTTGCTTTAAAAGTTATAATAATTGCAGAAGGTAATTATTTAATAAGACTGCCAGCGGTTACAATAATTCTTTGCAATAAACAATTCTCTCTTAATTCTATTTTCATTGCATAACCTTTTGAGCCAGACACATCATGCACTAATTAATGAGCTTGTAAGTGTATATTGGTAATATTAATAGAATATTTTATACAATAATATCACTATATATTATACACAGTCCTCCGCCGCATCTGTCTGTTTGTTTGTACTACTGAACGAATTTTCAAGCAGTTCTCACCAATAGACAGAGTGATTCATGAGGAAGGCTTAGGTGTATAATTCGTTAAGGTTTTGTACTAACTTAGTTTAAAATAATTATTAAGTTACATTTTTATTAATCTGTTACTACATATTAAAATAATTTAAATATTAGTTAAATAAAAAACAGTAGGCATATTAAAATGAAATATATATTAAAAAGATACAGTTTACTTCCCAATCCCATGTTTTTTTTTTCATACACACTTATATACAGTAGTAGAGCCTCGCTGATTTCAGCATGAATGGGCCAGCTCGACCGGTGAAGGACTACCCTCTTACAGAATATCGATGTGAAATAGCAGTATTCCTACTGTTGTATTTCGTTCTTTCCCACATCCCGCTCCTTCTCCTTCCCACTTCCTTTTTCTCTACTTCCTTTCTTAAAGGGTCGGCAACGCGTAAATGATGACTCTGGTGTTGCAGGCGTCCATAGGCTACGGTGACCACTTACCATCAGGTGGGCCATATACTTGTTTGCCACCTTGGTTGTATATAAAAAAGATATAGTTTATGCCTAATCCTCAACGAAGTAACCAAAGGTGTATTACACCTACATTTCACCAGCTATGGTCGTCTCACGTACAGGCGAGCTCATAGTCTTCCATCGGGAACAGTTCCAGACTCCATGTTGCTACTGCGAATTGCTTAATAGAAAAACCTAATAACACATCGATTCAAAGTCAGACTAGTCCGCTATTGAGCCAGTACTGCTATTTTTGTAAGTTATTTAGCAATTTGTTTTAAAAATTACCAGTATTTCTGTTAATACCTCTTCAACCACTGCGCCATCCGCGCAGCCATACTATAACAACTTACTATTATACATTAACGATTTATTTATTTACTAACGACTGGTACGAGTAGTACAATACCTTAACAAATTATGCACTTAAGACTGCGCCGAGCGAAATGTGAAAAAAACAGGCGGTCACAGTTAAGTTGATAAAATCAACACTTTTTGTTTAATACAAATATAATATATAAATTTACCGTAACAATTAATGTGTTTACAATTACTCCGTGTAAAAAACTTAAAACAATTAATATTTTTGCCTACAAAATTACGCAAATTTGCAAGAAAAATGCAAAATCGTAAGCTCGTGTTACGTGATTTTCAGATTATAACAGTAGAAATCTATCCTTTTTTACAGCTTAAACGAAACATAAATAGTTATATTACAATTTGTCCGTCGCAAATATTTAAGTTATTGGTTGACAATAAAGATACACATTTATCAAAAAAGCACTTCAAATCCTCCGTACAATTTTATAATGGCGGCCGCGCGCCGATTTCAATATCGAGCTCTGTCATTCAGTCCAACCGCGTCTTACGCACGGCGCAGTCTTAAAGTTAAATAAAACATCTTCCCCATGAATCACTTTGTCAATTGGCAATAACAACATTGAAATCCATTCAGTAGTTATTGAGTTTATCGCAAGCAGACAGAAATGGCGGGGAGCTTTATTTTATCATATTTGGTAGGTATTTGGTACTTTACTCGCAGAACAATATTATATATTTAAATTAGATTAATTATATATAATCCAGTTAAGATTTTACTGATAAGCAATACATTTAGAAAGGAATCAAGAGAAAAAGCGAATGTATATATAAAAATAGGAGTCAAAAGAAAAAGTATATGATTATAAAATTAGTAATGTCTATAACTTTTTTATAATAAACTTCTTCGATAAGCATTAATTTCAGGTAACAAGCTTTAGTTACAATAGTTACTAACTCTAACAAATATAATCCCTGTACCATCACACATAACTAACGCACACGAGTAAATCACTTAAAATCTGCTGTCAAAAATATTTACTACTGACATTAGAAAATGTTCCACACCACTAATAAATCACCGACCAATGAGTATAAGCATACTAGTTATATAAGTACTAAACCCATTCAGTTAGGTACTGTTAAAACATATTTAGCTTACGTCACATGTTTCAATAATGCCGTGGCTTAGGTCTGCGGGCGATCGTGCATCTTGGATTCAATTTCCAGGCCTATACTGTGAGTAAATTAAATTTAATAATATTTCCGAAAATCTTTTCTGGTCATGTCAATTTATCGATATTTCTCCGGACCTTCATAAAAAATAAATGCAATGTCTTATTTACGATGTAGTACGATCAGATCCCAAGTTATGTATTTGACTAACGTAAATATTAAACAAAGTTGTCGTAAATGGTGACAATAATATCTTTTAAACTTTCGCATTGCATGATGTATACATTTAATACGTGACGGGTATTAACGCGAACGCGCAGAATATTTATCTTTTAACGTGTGACGTTTCGATCAGGTT
Organism: Catocala nupta; assembly: GCA_963675205.1. NCBI lineage: Eukaryota > Metazoa > Arthropoda > Insecta > Lepidoptera > Erebidae > Catocala > Catocala nupta. The sequence continues at coordinate 21,580,900 of OY776092.1, read as the reverse complement.
ACACTAGCCGCGATCACAAGCTGACTCAGCTTTTATTGAAGGAAAATAAAACTTTAGGTTCTGTAAACTGCGCTGTAAAAGATGAACTTGTGATAAATCGTAAGACAAAAACAGTCATCAACTATCTTACTGAATATTCACGCGTAATTACAAAATACTTTTCGCACTGGCCACTATATTTCTTGTGTGGCACATAATTAAATACGTCACGAACCTTCACGTAACGTAAGCTACACATATCATCAATCATAATCAAAGATGTTAATTTTATGGATAATTATTAAATGTTGTCGGTATTTATATCCGGTTACATGAAAATAAATTAATAATGTAACCGATTAAGTTATTATGAAAACTGGTTGCTTTTGAAGCAAGTTCTGATCTTTCGTTATATTAGGGTCATAAAATATATTACCGATAATCTATGATTTGTAAAACACCTGGCTGGTAGTATATTAGTCGTTATTAATGTTAACTTGTGATCAGAGTAGTTTATAAAACAGAAGGGACTAGTTCAGAAATGTTCTAAGTTCTATTCAAAGCTAGGTAAAGAGTATGAATGCACGTACTATGAATTGAGAGTTAATATAGAATAAGAATTATCAGGATTATGGCAAGTTGAAATCATAATCTTTGTTTAGCAACCGATGCTGTGTGATAAAGGGACTAATCTACAAATACACTTTTGTATAAATATACTACCTATTATTCAATAAGGCTTAAAATTATTAAAATTAGTTCTAAAACTACTAAAATCTATGTATTATATACAAATTTATACAGTAATTGCACAAGTGTCAGTTTTATGACAAATAGAATTTATCTATTCTACAATGCATTATCGCTGAGTAATAATAATTACAAGGAACAAACTGATATTAGATTATATTATGGCTGGCAATATACCATTGTGGTGGTAGATCGAGCACAGCACTGCGCAATGATTCTTCATGTCACCATCCCTACTGAAGAGACTCTTGTAAAATCGGAATGCCGATGTCAATTATTGTATAAATATTTTTTGCTGGTAATGTAGATTTTGGCAATAAATGTGTATTCCTCGGGAATAGTACTTTTTCTGGGTAACAAGTACCCCTTGTCCTTTTCTGTGCCCCTGACAAGGTGTATTCAAAATTTCATGATGATGGGTTGTGTCACTAAGGCGTAAAAGTAGACAAACTTATATTCCCATTTTTAATATTAGTTAGGATTAAGATAGTTAGGATAAAGATGTGTACAAAATGTTTAAATTAAGTAGATAGACTCATGAGTTAGAAACATTAGGTATTTGAGAATTATGAAACGGTCAACAGATTAACAGCCAAGAGCCTGGACCACCATCCTCAATCAAAAGATTGATGCAGAAGGCAATACTTACAGAACTACTTTACGATGCATGCGGTTACTTCCTATACTTTTTTATAAAATATATTAAATATTGTAAACATTGAAATAAACAGAAAAGTATTACTCACCAGCAGCAAATTTGTGGAATCATCAGTTTTTTACTACTGGCAGAATTAACACATGTTTGCCACTATGTAATCAACTATTTCTTTACCGTTAAATAATACAACAAAATATGAATTCTTTGGGAATACAATTTTATAGTAATTTTCATACAATTTTTCGCTCAATTTAGGTAAATAATACATTTAACCAAAAAAAATTTTTGTGGTGTACTTTTTGTTATATGCCTTAGACTGGGACGTAGGTCATGGTATGGTATTAATTTACAACTCGTATAGTGCCCAAAACGAAATTTCTCATAAAGTCGATACTCTTTATAATAATATCACATCTTCATACAACGATAAAAATACAAGTCAAACATGCATGCATTTAACCCTACAGCGGCTAGCGTGACCGGGTTAGGTAACTTCCAGTTTCCTTCCTTGATACACTACCGTAACACACGATCCTTCCTTGTTGTGAAAATGCACGACCTTATTTACGTACTCGTTGATGCTTATCGTGGCCCGTTCATATTTTGTCGTGGATTTATGACCGGAGTGCAGTGTTGAGATTTGGAAGATTACAGCGTGTGTACATGAGCTAGATTCTAGTCAATATAGTGCATTAGCTAGGCACGGTCGTCTTATTGGTACTAGCGAAGGACATACATAACAGGATAAGCAAAGGTATATTCCAGCGGCTACCCAGTAAAATAGGTAGATGAGTATCACACATTGTTTTGTGTAATTTTAGGTAACACATAATAGTGGGAAGCGGTTATCGGTTTCAATTAACGACTTCAAACTTCAATACCGGATTTAATAACAAGAAAACTTAATAAATCTTAATTATCTTAAAACAAATATAAGTGCATACTTATGCCAGACTAATGAAGTAAAAATAAGTTAATATATCGTTTTCCTCTCTCCCAAATTGTGGATAATCATAGGAAAATACAAATCTCCATCATACATAAGGGATATGGTCCAACTGCCAGCAAAGTGCTTCTTGCAATAAAGGCTTATTTTTACATAACACAGGGTTGTTTGGCTAAGTCGTCATCTTCTGTAAGGTGATGGTACTAACTCAGTTGATTCAGTAAACTTAATTCACGAGACGATATCTGAAAGTCAGATCAATACAAATATCAGTTAACAAACAGTTAAATCAGCAACAGCCAATCAAATCACTTGACATGAAAATGATTATCACACGATAATAAATAAAATTATTAGAATTCTAAAACACTGGAAAGATCGCAACGAGAAATTTTAAAATGCAAGGTTTGTGCATTTTGCTTGTGGTCACTGCAAATATTATCGAGTTCGGTAGTCATATTAAAACTAAAATAATGTACTACTAGGTTTAGTAAGTATTACTTGAAGGCTGCTTCTTGGAACATTTTTATTCTTATAACATCATTTTAATGTATTTTTATATCATTACATTAGCAATGTATCATTAGTTTTACAAACAAAGCAATTTGTATATAGTTAATTTATCAACTACAATATTATTTTAAATTAATTAAAAAAAGAATTCGAACCAAAACAATAGATAATTATAACCAAAACAATATACAATGTGTTTAATTTTGAAAACATTAATATTGTATATAATTAGGAATTTTGTTAATTTAATTACATTCACAAAAATGTTACGTATCTCTGTAGCCTGTCTTATAGACGTCAGAGATGACAACATTTGAATTAAACACTATAATTATTTTCTTAAAATAATTAAAAAATATTATAAAAAATGTTCATCAAACTATAGTATATTGTCACAGCGTGTGAATGAATAACTAATAATAATATTAAGTGTTGGTTTGTTGGTCAGTCACCTTTATGATTGGTGTGCACTTGCACGCATTAAAGGCAAACTTTGTATAATTATTTGTTTAAATTCTCGTGCAACATAGGAGTTGCAAATGCCAATTATTATTTGTGTGTTACGATGAGGACACCATCGCCATTGTATGATGTTTCTTAACATGTTTTGATTACCACGTTGACTTCGTAAATGGGGTATTCACCCTGTATTTATCGCCCTGTAAGTTTTTTAAGCTGTGTATGTGTGTGTGCATTTTAATCATGAAAGATATTAAAAAATAAACTTACAGCCTCAGCCTTTCAGAGAATACTCTGTCATTAAAGCAATTGACTCGCTTGGCACCATCATCATAGATACTATTGTGATGGATAATCAGAATTCTACATGTCGTATATATAATAAATCTAAACCATATATTTAAAGAAGTCGTCAGTACTGTAAGTTAGACAAATCAATAAAAAAGAAACATGATATTAGGAAAGTAATGCTAAGCTGCATAAAAATTCGTTGGGCAAAATGCGGTAGAAGTGCGCGTTCACTTTAAGTTCAAACCATTTCCTTAAGTTGACAGTAATTAAACTAGTCGACTGACTCGCGTGTGAAGATTTTATACGATAAACATAATATGATAAGATTAGTGGTCACTCCCAAACTAACACAAAATTCTTGTTATTCTTACAAGTAAATAAATATTATACTTTGATTATTTTGCTCAAGTATTAAAGCAAAATACATGTAGACATTGATACAGGAGATTAAATTTTTTCAATTTGTGTTTCAAATTACTTGTATTCATAACCCCTCTAGCTAAGATTGTATTAGAAGTGGGTTTACGTCAGTAATAAGTTCAAGATAACAAGTCTTTAACGCCTTATACATTGGGCTGCCGCCGCGCGCCGCTTTAAAAAGATAGATAACTGTTGTTTACTTATACACTATCGCGGCACTATCTAAACTAATATTATAACGCTGAAGAGTTTTAGTCTTTTGTTGAACGCGCTAATCTCAGGAACAACTGTTTGGCCCATTTATGTAGGAAGGCTATATATGCTATATAACATCACGCTAAGACCAATAGGAGCGGAGCATCAATGAAAAATGTTGCAGAAACGGGGAAAATTCTCTTATGTGAAGCAGACGAAGCTGCGCGGGTCAGCTAGCTAGTAATAATAATAATAATGCAAGAACTTTTGTGTAGTTCAGAGAATTAGGGTTAACCTTAATACTACCGATTTGACCTGAAGTCATCATTATTTGATAATATTTTCTGCAAAAATCTTAAATGGTTTTGTAATAAACCGATGGTAAGCATATCGTGCATGACTGCCTTTTTGTCGTCTTTGTTGTTGTATCTAATCCTGAAATCGATTTATGGGTTGAACAAGTTGTTATTATGTTTATATATTTAGCAATTTTCGATAGCTTAAAGCATAGGGTCTAGGATATGATATGCCTGATGAACGGTAAAAAGCTATCTAATTCTATCACGTGGCACCCAAAACAGCTAGCGAAATGTAGGTGACTAGTGCAGCACTGCCTATCCTTTCAAATATATACATCTCTATATGTAATTCTAAATAATAGAATTCTTCAATTATTTAACATGATGCATCATGCAACCCATTTGAACTTTGTTTCACGTAGCATCTCCCGATCTTAGTCGATTCGTGATTGCTATCAGTGCAATTTGACCAAAACATCGTGTCTAGAATAAATCCCGACTTTTAATTTTAACGCATTTTTAACCAAAATCCGTTATTATTGCATATACACATATGTATACAAATAAAATTGTGTTTGGACTAAGAAAAAAATACTAATTGATATGGCTGATACTACAAAAACGCCGTCTATAAATACAGTACTATGGCATTTAATTTTTCTAAAAATAGTCGTGAAAAAGCAATGTGCAGTCGGCATTGCTTTATGGTAGCCAGCAGAAACAAACGGTGATAAGAATGTAGCTGTGCGGTGAGCCACCTATCACTTTTTCTATTACACGTCGCGCGTCAAAGAGACCACCGACAGGGAAATGAGTGGAGTGGATTAGGTTAAAAAAATCTTCGATGACAGTATATTTATTTTTGGTGGTTTTTAGGGTTTTGGAGTTTTCCGATGATGCTGTAAGGCAAATCTCTGTAGTACCCAGGAGTTTAAAAAATGTTGGTGGCGATAATAGGTTGATCTTCAATTACATGCACATTCACAAACAAAGTGTCAAAGTTCTAGATAGACTTACATTTAAATGAACGAAAGTAATTTTTATTACGCTTATTATTTCTTTTTTAACTGATTTCCAAATTTAATGTAGTAGCTGACAATGGTCTATTCTGTCTTTAATAGATAAAATATGTGAAAATATATTTCTCGCATATTTTTATAATTTTAATAAAGGCTTTTTTATTGCGACTCTTTTGTAATGAAACCGAACACGAAAAGTAGTGGCAGTGCGATTCTATCGAAGTCCCTGTGCGTGCGCAGTACAGTTGCGCAAGCGTCTCAGTAACCACAGACCGAAACATATACATATTTATGAGCTGTAATATACAATTTCTATGTATTATCTCTTACTAATGCAGGAAGTGTATATGATGATTGTTAACGGTAGCCTGATTTGGTGATATCGTTTAATTGGACAGTTTCGGAATTCGAACAAGATTTTGAAACAAAAGAATTGCTTTTCGACACTCTGGTGAGTACTGCGGTTTTAAAAGAAGCCGTCATACGAAAACCAAATTTTGAAACTGGAACTTCATTTTTAAATTAACTGCATTGAAATGAGTTGTAAAACAACCGTTATATTAGTTGATATTGATCAGAATGATGATACTATTCATTAAAAGTTCACAAAATAGTCGACGCGTCTATCTTTTCGTTCTGTATATTTGTAGTTCATTTTGGCAGACAATACTAAGCCTAAGTTCTTATACGCCTCAAAGGCAAATTATTGAAATTACCAATTTAGTTGATTACGTCATGACGTTAAATTATTGAATACTGTCATTTAATTATTCACTTATTCGTATATTAATTTTATTTAATTAATAAAATATAATTACAGCTCATGCTAACGCTTAAATAATGTCTGCTTTAATATCATTATAATTTATGATCCAAAACAGGCTTCTGAATGTCAAAGAAAACAAGTCTGTCTTTATAATATAGATGACTTAACCAATAATTAATAGATTTTCCATTTCGAATGCTCAGTCAAAATTTTGACATAACATTAAGGTGTGCGTCAGTATTTCAAAGAATCATCGTCTATTAGCTAAGAGAGATCGTACATTGCCGACAAAGTGTTTGATTTGACAGCTCGAGATGTACCCTCCAAAGCTAATTAATAAGCAGATACAACCACTTAAGATAAGTAAAAATATTTTCATCCCGAAACTGCACCGGATATAGATCGTATCGGCATGACAAAGCGTGGCGCCAACAAACTTTTATCTTTCTTTATGCAAAATTGAACTCTATTTATATTTATTTTAGGTTTATTTTTGCTTGCATTTATTTACAAATTACCAATATCATCATCTGTCGAACCGAAGTCAACCTAAATATCAGTATCATTAAGTGCATTTTTGTTAACCTTGCCTTCATTTTCATTAACATTGAGAGATTTGTCAGCAACATTTCGACCTCTGCAATATTGAACTTTGTTTGATCTACTTAAGGTTTAATTTCTTTTGAATTATGATCTGAAGTGGCACAATCAGAATCTATTGATACTTCTCTAAAAGCTTCAGCCATCTCAAGTGCAGGTGGTATGACTCCTGTGTCTCCGAAAATAAATGAAATGGTCATTGTGAGATAAGATTTCTCAGTACTCTAATGACTGATATAGTAATGCTTTGAGCCAAGGAAATTCCACTGAAGAGTGCGTGTTATTAGTCATTAATTTTGTTGTCTATTTATATGCAACACTGACGTAATTGAGGAATTAAAAATAGAATTTTAGACAAATTGGCTTCACTTTTACTCGTATTGAGGTTTCGTAACGTACACGTACATATGTTGAATTTATGGAGAAGTATGTTAGTTACATTTATTGAAATACATAGTATTAGCCTTGATTATAACTTTTAAATCCTAATTTTTCAGCTTATATATTAGCTTATTTTATATATATTTGGGCCGGCATCAATGCTACCTACAACGCTATAGCAGTTTCTTACGAATAAACTGTTATCTTAATATAAATCTTAAGTTCTTGTCAGAATGTTATAAAATTATGATTCTCAATGTTGACTGATACCCCATATCCATTTTATAAATTGTATGACAGCTGAGACATATAATTTATATCTTTACTTTGGAAGAGGATGCGGAATCTTTTGTAATTGGTTACTGAAAAGGCAATGCTTATTTAAAAAAATATAGATTTAGTTACTAATTCATCATAAGTGACTTATTAATATGATGGACATTACAGCTGAAATTCAAAATAGTTTTATATACTAGTCCACTCACTTTTACTAATAAGCAATTGCTATAAATACATATTTAGTAGAGTCCGTTTTCAAAGGTCCAATGATGGCTTCCACAGTACTATGGGTGGTCTTAAAAAGTAAATAATGACGTTGTTAATTTTATAATCATTATTCCTAACATGTTCTTCCATGGACAACAAAGTACATACTCGGCAAGCGTTAACCGGAACGCTATTATTGTTTTTTTTAATGGCATCAATAAATGTGTTTGAATAAGTCGTATTTATTGATTCTAACAACCATACTGGCCTTAGATTTTTTATTACTACAAGTACAGATACAGAACTCACTATAAGTTGTAATTAATGCACTCCCCTGCCTGTGTACTATGCATACCATAATATAAGGCCCTTGTCAGCTTAGGGCACGTTTCATTATGCCTATAAATTAAGTCTTTATAAATGCAAATTATATTTGTTTGTTAACTATACACCATGACACATGGTTTAACCAAGGACGTATCGAAGTAATTGATTCTCATTCCGAATATATCGTTATAATATTATTAGTAGGACTTTAATATATTACTTATTTACCAAATGAATTAAATAAAATATTTGAAATATAAAGGACACGGAACTTTCGTCTCGCTGCCTTATCAAAAGTCATTTGTTTAGGTGTTCAAGCGTCACGCTGTGGAGTCAGGCGGGTGTTCGACAGGGAGTTTACTCTTTGAACCACTATTGCAATATTTACTTCCAGAATTCCCTAACAGAAAATCACAATAAAACTTTGTTTAACCCGGGAATCGAATGCCATGCAAAGATAAGTGTAAACTGTCACTACGGGACCAACGAGGCAATCAGAACGAGAGTACTAAATACACTTCATACTTTTGCAGTCCACATTCACACACGCTCGGTTTTTCTACAACCGTTCGTCCGGTCAATAGCTGATAATCCGGGATTATGCGGGCAGTTACGTGTTGTTACCGATAATGGTCGTGCCAATCATTGGACCTTTTGTTTTTCTTAAGGGCACGTCAATTGAACGAGTAATTAGCGGTCGCGTGATAGGGGCTGATTCGTCTTTTGATGTCGCGATAATTAATCGTCAATCTAAATTAGCGTTTACACGAAGAATTTGCCATTGCAAAGTTGGAGATGCTGCTGGAATTCTGCACTTTTTCTTCCATTAAACTGTGTTATTATTATGATCTTATGGTATGGTATTTATTGGTATTAGCCTCTCTTCTGATTGGTATCTTAGACACAATGTTAAAGGTATTCCGCCTCATGTATAAAATAATTACATTTTACAAAAGTATAGTATATTCTTTGCATTGTCTTCTGCTTGAGCTTACATATGCTGCCTTATTAATTGGAACTGAATACCATAGCTAACGAAATGTGGCATATATACACCGCAGTGACGAATTACACTCACATTTCGATGGTCATGATTTAAGGTCCCACGTACCTAACGTTTGCGAGCCTATTGTAGTACACTTTTAGACTCTGACCTGCTACTAAGAATTATATCTTCGGGGATATTGCCTGTAATGCATACGTGTATATTTATATATGTATACACGTTTTCGTCTGAAACTCAATGACGTCTGCATGCAGAGTTCATTCAAATGGTCTCTCTGTCGTACCTCGGCCGTCTCCCTGATGCGCCACCGATGCCTGCTACATAGCATTACAAGATTAATTCTCCTTGAATTAATATAATTTTGAACTATACTGCCAAATTGTCGAGTTTATACATCGGACTTAAAATGAATTCAAGTTAAATATAACTAAAGTCTGTTCATTATTAGTACTAAAAGTAGTAATTGGGGGCACCAGAGATATTTTATCAGAAGTTTATCGTGGAGGAATGCTTGTAGAATTCATTCGAAAGGGCAAGGGCCGACGAAAGTTTAGTATTGTAATTGCGTCACTGTAGGGCAGTGCGGTAAGTCTCAGGCAATGTTATTATAGTTGATTATAAATTAATATCTTAAGGTTGAAAATAGGTAGTTATTGTTGCAATTTGCTGACTTCAAACTATTTTGGTGAGTGAGTTAAAGAGTTTTATCTTTAGGTTTAACGTATTAACGAGCCTACTGCCGTTTACCGGAATACAGACTCCGTACTGCTACCGAACATTTTTTGCCAGAAGATCAATTAACTCTTTGCCCGAAATAGAGACCTCATTCACAGCAGACGCGTATACTCCTGCTGCGCCACCGACGCGGTAGTTAATAATTAAAGGTTCCAAGTCAGTGCAATCATCCCCAATGAAATGACCAGTTAAATTATTACGCCATTTATAAACCATTACATTATAAACCAGTCGGTACTTACTTACTTATTTAGTAGAAACGAGTAATCCTAACTTATATAATAAATGCGACATTGACCAAGTATGTTTGTTTGTTTGTTACACTTTCACGCCTCAACTACTCGCCCGCTCACCAAGAAATTTCGCAGAGACGTTATCAGGGGAACAGAAAAAGACATAGGGTACGGTTCATCTAGAAAAAAAACTGTTTCTAATTTAGCCTAAGCTACATTTACGCGAGTGAAGCCGCGGGCAAATCTTATACCAAATATTCCCGGTATTTAACGTAACAATACAATAATATTTTCTTTATTCGCGTAATTAATTTCACATAAGACTTATACCACTTTACTTGTGACGTATCTTTTGGACCGCAATCAATGTCCACATTGAGTGGCACGTGACGCGGCCCTTATAAGGGCTGTGCCACAATAATTAGATATACACTTAGGGTGACAGACAGACATGCAAGTTTACTCGTAAACTGTGTATACTGGGCGGGAATGACAGCATTTCAATTGGCCTTACCTTCTGATAAATATAAGTAAGTAATGTTAATACCAGTGCAATTAAAGAAGAATTACTTTGCAATGATAATAATAAGATCGTTGTTTTCCTGCGGTGAAGAGGGGTCCGGGAACCGTCTCCTTGAGGAGTCAGGTCCTCAAGGAGACGGTTCACCATGACGGCTAGTGTGTGTTTGCACTGGGAACTCAGTGATTAAAGATGCAATCATAGTTAGCGGGAGGTGAATTCAACACCGCAAAGAGTCGCAGTGTGTTGAATTCAACATTACGTCTTCCGTGCAGTCAGATAGTCTCGACTTTTGTCATACGCTGAGTGTTTAGATTTTCACACTGCACAAAAATGTGTGCTATCTTCAAATAATTGACGACTCGATGGCGTAGTGGTTAGTGTAACCGACTGCCACGCCTGAGGTCGCGGGTTCGATTCCCGCACAAGTCAAACATTTGTGTGCATGAACATGGATATTTGTCTTGGTCTGGGTGTTTCTATGTATAATATGTATTTATTTACAAAAGAAATGTGTATGTTTATCCATCTACGAGTAGTACCCATAGTACAAGCTCTGCTTAGTTTGGGCTAGATGGTGTTGTGTGTATGTGATTGAATATTATTATTATTCTGAGTCTGGTGAGTTCTGAGTGTTCTCTGTTTCCGTAATTTGAATGTTTGTAAAGTCTCTCGCGACACAGGAATTATGTATTCCTAATGCGGGCGTTATCTTTTTATCGATATACATACATATGTGTAACAAATTAAAGATCATGACACTGTTTATTTCTTTTCGCGAGCAACACTTTTAAAGAACCTCATTAACCATTAGGCGGCACGCTTCGTATAAAGAATTCGCAATATATGTTTTATATGTTAACACTGTCACTTATAGTCTTATCAGCCGTCATTACACCTTATCAGCTATGGAGTGTCCATCGATTTATTGTCATTTAATATTGTGACCATTATCAATGTATCACCGCAATCACGATATAGTGAACTTGAGGACACTTGGTGATTCCCACGGGTGAGATTACGTGGGGTTTATGTTGTTATGGGATTGTTATTCATTAGGTGTTTGATTGTGTTTTTGTGATACGTGATTTTTGTTTTAGAAGTTACTGTGCAATTGTAAATCGCGGATAATTTTGTATGACGTGATGAGAAAGCAAAATCCTGTGCCTAAGGTCAATTTACAAAAATCAAACAGCGGACATAAGGAATACCCAGATACGATACAATTATTTGCTGATCACCGTTTTGGGATCGAACCATTAACACTTGGCGCAATAGCAGTGGCGAAGCGAATACTTAAGCCACTATATATCCATGAGCTTCTTCTTCTCCCTAGCCTTTATTATTCCCAAATCACTTGGGGTCGGCTTTTTGTATAAATTTTTACACGGAGCGGCTGCCACCTGACCTCCGCAACCCGAAGGCTAACGATACCCTTAGGCTAGACCAGTGTCAGGATATTATAGAGCACTGACTTCCCAATAACGACTGCCATAGATGTTCATGGCAGCCGGGACTGATGGCTTAACGTGCTCCCCGAGGCAGGCGAGCAGGCGATAATTATCAATCAATACGCACATAATTTCGAAAAGTCATTTGTCTTTCGAAAGTCAGAGGTGCGCGACGTGGGTTCGAACTCGAGACCCTCTGCATTGCAGTCTGTTGGTCTCCCCACTGAGTTATCGCTGCTCTCAACAACTACTCTACTATGTTTCCATGAGCACTGAAAACTATTTGTTCATTTCTAAATGAACAATAGCCGAGACAAATATTTTCGCCGGCAATACTTCGCCACGTTATTTTGTTAATATCTTAAGAACGTATGATTGATCAGCCGCTCGCAGTGCTAGACGACAGTTAATAAACGCACCCTCTACTGTAATCTCTACAAAACGGTTCAAGTTATAAGATATAGCTTGTAGAAAAGCTATATTACTTATACAAAATTGGAAATTCGTTGTCTTAGGGTTAAGAACAAACGTTACGAGCAAATATGCTTAGCTCATTGCGTTGTGTCACACATTAGAGCTACCGTCAGCTCCAAATATAAGGAGCTGATGGTATGTCTTACCAGGCTGAAGAGGGTTAATGAAGCAGTTACGTAAATAGGGTAATATAGCAATGTTTTTAAGCTACTTTTGTAGATAAGATAATATGCGAAGTTTCTTGAATCTTTTGTACAACTATCTGGTGTTTAGCTAGCTATACAGCCTTGCTTGACTTTTTATTTAAACCAACCTCATAGGTGAAGGCGATCATCGCAAGGAAACCTGCGTGACTAAGCTTTCAATATAAAGTAGTCGAAAATTTGCAAAGTTTGTCTACCTGCACTAAGCTAACGTGGCAGATACTGCTTTACCCTCTCGTATAGTGAGACGAGTTAGCCATATGTATGTTGCCATTAGTAAGACAGTTAATAAATAAGTCTGATAATATGATAAACTAACAAAGAACATATAATTAATTTTTAATTCGCTTTTTCTTTCCATTTGCGACATACGCCATATCTTGAAAATGTTTAGCGTTGACATCTAAGATTAATATTGTACGGATGAAATAGGAGAGGGGAATGGCAATAGGTGACTTGAACTTTGCTCGCAATTTTTCTTGATTTTCGCAGATTGTGATAGTTGCTTTAGTCCTGCAAATAAACATAACATCGTTTTATATTCTTCCTTAAATCTATTGAATTTATATACATACAGTATTACTCAATTGTTGGGACATCCAGACGGAAATTACTAAGAAAGCTATATATACATACCTACATAAATTAGCGCTAATTTATTCCTGACGGGGTAGACAGAACTCTATTACACATTTCGTTAGCTATTTATTTAAGTCCCACGCATTAGAAGGCCTCTATTCCTTTTTTAAGAGGACAGCTCCCTTGCTAGGAATATATCCAGTGTCTTGAGGGATTTTTCAAATATTCAAACAACAAACACGAAGAACACCCAGATTTGGGACAATATGGCTTACACAATGTTTGGTCCCGTATGGAAATCAAACCTACAACACTCGGCACAGTGGTGGTGACAAAGTGACCACTTAATCTACTACATCATCCATGCAATCCATGAGTTTTATACGAAATTTAATTTGAAGGCATCGATAATTATCATCAAATTATTCATCACAGTTATTAGTCTAATAATCCTATTGGTAGGTAAGTTATTTAAGCTGCATAAATATCCGTACATATATGGCCTCAAATCAAGGACCAAAATTGACTCCCAGACTGAATCCAGTAATGGAATTATGAAGGCCATAATCGTCCTAATCTAACCTCAACGATCCAGCAATGTTACTTAATCATCTATGGACATGAAAAACGTATACTCGAAATCGATGCTGCTAAATTAGAGAGTCACGATTTGCTCAAGAATCTCGGATGTGCGGTGTATGTTTCAATTTTGTCGGGTTTTGTGACCATTGGGAATATGAAAGATATAAAGTAGCGGAAGAGGACAGATTTCTTAGTTATCTTACTAATATGAGAAATATGCAAGTTTAGAGAGATATTTGGATGATTGTTACTGAAATAACCGTTAACTATATAATGGATTTAACCTGTCAATTGTCGGAAGGCCATACAAAATTGAAAACATGTTGTGTCTGGCCGCCGGGTTGCCGCTACCACTCAATGGATAAATGGAACCTTTGCACACAGATAGATTGGCCAATTCGTAGATGAGCTCATAAGGTAATAAATACTATTTACCCCGGTATAGGATGCCGTAGATACACGAACCCCAGAATTTTATATCTGATAGGAGTTTGAAATATTCTATGGTATTACTAACCCTGTTTTTTTGTTATTAAATAACAATCGTTGATCATTCAATTCAGAACTTTGTTCCTTGAGCTGTAAGTTTAATCAAGCTTTCTTAAAAAAAGATGCAATAGATGTAATACTCTCAATTGACCGATGGCGATATATCTTCCAGCCAGACCCTATAGCAGTCAGGTTGGAAGAGTATTTCCATCCAACAAAAGATCAGATCTAAATAGCTTTATCTTATGTTCTGCCACTATTTAAGGTTTTCAGGATCCTAAAAAAGATGCTGTGCTGTCAACTTGAGACTAGCAATCATTATCGCTTACGCTGAAAGCTTTATCAATCCTTTTTGAAGAGTTCGTAATGCACGTGTGATATTCTGGTGTACGGTGTATGATAATCATTTACATTCAGGTGGATCATATGCTTGTTACGACCTCCATGTATAGAAAAACAGACTAGCTGTATGATTGCCTCTTCACGCTCCATTTTACGTTTAATATGTAGATAATAACAAACCATGCAACCACTTCTAGACGCTCTGACTCCAAGTCGAAATCCTTTAGAAAATAGTCGTCGGTCTTAGAAAATTACTTACACGCCAGAGTCAATTTCCATAAACCGCAAGTAAGGTATGGGCGGCAAATAAACAGTGAAGGCTTTGTCCCACCGCCACCGCAACCAACACAATGTCTTATCTCGAACATTGAAACATTGGGCCTTTAAGTTACTTAGAAGGTGCAGAGTAATGTACCTCTCTAGAAATATTAGAACAGGTGCTTGATTAAAATTTACCCATATAATTTATTTATCTACACAAAATTATACGGAATTAAATATAATGACCACCAAAAATACCACCTATACGCCTAAAATCACTGCATTCCGTCTCGGAAGGGTTAGGTTATGTTAGGTTCCTTCTTAAACCCACCCAAAATAGGAGCCCAGCGAAGCGGGACTCCGTCGACTTATTTTCATCTCTTTAAATATATTGCGGTTTTAATTTTGGTGACCATTTACTATTTTTGACTGTTATATTTTACTATATCTGGTGATAAGTTAAACATAAGCCAAATTATACGATGGGATCAAAGTGACAACTATTATTCGAGGAATTTAAACAAATTTTGTTTTAACACATAAATCTTTTATAATAACTTCTATGTATATTTGTGTAAAAGATCAAATAATAATAATAATAAACATGGACACCACCACCTGCAGAAGCTCGCGTTAGATGGCTGGATTAAGTCTCTGATTCAGAAGGCCATATTGCTTTACATGGCACGCATCGTGAGGAACTTCCTCTCGCTGGAGCCCTAACCACCGGTAGCTTGGACCTAGTTCCCGATGCCGGTGGGTCTTCATAGCTTTTATATTTTTAAATGAGATTTTTATAATTATGTATTTAAAATATAATTATTATTGTAAAATTAGGAAATAAAGAGAATAATAATAATATTCAATCACATACACATATTACCATCTAGCCCAAACTAAGCTATACGTTATATAAGTGGCAAATATGTCTTTGAAAGTAGCAAATAGTTATGTGTCTGTTACCAACAGTATCAATAGATGCATTGCCAAAACGGCATTCCATAGTAGAATAACAAGTCGTCAGTGTTTATGTTAGTGTTTACTCGTATTGATTTATGATAGCCGTGCGGTTCGAATGTGAAATTCGTCCGCATTTCATTATAAATACAGTTTTTGTTTTCCTTATGACGTTATTAAGGTTCAATGAACCGCTATCTTTGAAACTATAAAAATGTTAATTTTCTATAAAATAAAAAAAAATATTATAAATGTGAGGTTATTTGTTTCTTTCTTACGATTTCACGCTTTTACTATTCGACCAATCATGATGCAATTTCGCATACACGTTGTCAGGGGAACAGAAAAGGACATATGGTACCTTTCATCTAGGAAAATTACTGTTACTAACCCAACCTACTTTTACGCCGACGAAGCCGCAAGCAAAATCTACATAGTTATACTATATTATCAACTAGAAAACCTACTGCGATAGGGATCATATAGCTATTATTCCTAATGTTGGAGTATCCTATGTAAAGACAGAGTGTAAAACAACAAATGAATAGCCAGACGCACGAAAATGTTTGTACTGCGATAGGTCCTAACTTGTAACTCTAGTAGTATTAGTAGCTAATCGGTACATGCATCTGATTCCGAAAGGGTAGGCAGACAGGATACATATACATTTCATCAACTATAATTTTAAAGGCCACTTAATTGGAAGCAAGCCTATTGTCGTGTAAGAATTTTTTGGCAGAATTACCCCAAAAATAGTTTGCTGGGTATCGAACCTGAGACCGTGTACACAGCAGTCGCATTGACTACCGCTGCGCCACCGACCAGTCATTGAACTCAATATAATCGATAAGCATTTTAAAAAGAAAATCTCGTTACTTCCTTTATTGAACTACAATCATAGATACGATTCGATTCGATTTTTAAGATTCTTGATCCTAATCTCGATGTCAATGAACAAAAAAATAACATTGGAAAAATGTTCACCTGCCATTTGAATTTGGAATGCGATCCGATTCGTGTTCCACATGTCACGTGTGGACTAATTAAATGAAAATGTTATTTAAAACTGAACTTTAAGTCAAAGCAATAAGATTGCGATAAATTTGGTAAGATGTACTGAACATTAGAAAGGTCGCGTGATCACAGTGCATAGAGTAAACTAGTGATGTGCCTTATGCAATGGTTTCATAACTGTCCAATTATTGCCTAAAGCTAGATAATTTAAAAAATGACCAATCCGTCACATAATGCCGGCAAAGTGAATTATTGACTCGTATTTTTTTTATTAGGCAATGGTACGATTCACACGGCATTGTCTTGCGACATTTTAAGATGTGATGTCGACTAAGATAAGAAAGGGATTTGTATTTTTAAATGCTGTATTGTTTTGTTGAGAATATTTTTATGCTAGAATTGAGCAAGTGGGCTATTTGTCATAGTGTCTTGTACCATTTTTTATAACGAACTAACGAACGAACGTCTAAGTGGTGAAAGTTAAGTTTTTAATTATGGTTAAGTACGCGTAATTAATTCTCTTTTGGTGGAATTTGTAACAAAGAAATATTAGTTTGCTTTTGTTCTACTTTGACAGCATTGTATACCGTTTTATAGTTGATGATATACTGTATAGTTTAGCTAATGTTCGTGAACACGTCACGTCCGTCAATAAAATAATCGCATGGTAAGTAAAAAATACATAATTATTTGGAGTGATACATGTATAAACTCGAAAGGGTAGGTACTATACTCACATTGAGATCATTTTGATTTTTTTGAGATTGAGACTATCACAGATTTCCAGCTTTTGTGTTGTTACTGACATTACCATTCTTATCCGAGTCGGGAATCGAATTTGGGACCTTTGCAACATAACTCAAAAGCTGTCAATAAATAAAAATATGGATGTAAAAGTATTATTATAGTTTCGTCCGGGTATTGAAACTAAGACTTTACGATTGTCCATAACCGTAGGCGCATACTTGTACCACTGGTACCAAATAGCAGGAATTAATATATGATTTCTGCTTTAGAATGAATGCCTGTGTCACAGGTACTTTACAAACATTCAAACAAGGGGCAAATAATACCCAGAACTATAATGACTGAATCACACAAATTTATACACAATGAAAATACGGATGTACAATTTCAGGTATAATTATAGCTTTGAACTTAATCACCACTATCCCCATACAAATCAATATCCCCAAGCCACAATATTTTCCTTTCTAAGATTTCAATTAGATCACCATGAAACAATCTTTCCTCTCATGATAAGGAAAACTGACCAAATTCTCAGTAGACACGTTGTCCTTACGTGTGCAAACAAAAAGCGTTGTCATGATAAACGGCGATTAATAAGAATTCGATTTTTAGTTCTCACGACTTGCGCGTGCGCCGGCCTACTAGGTAGATACGAGAACGATTGGACGTGGCCAAGCACTAGGTGTACTTTGTAGTGGATACAAGGAAATTGGTACGAGTCATTGTATGTAGTTTTTCTGTATGATGTAAATATTAAGTACTAAGCCTATTTTGTCCCTAAGAAGAAAGGAATACCCACATGTAATAAGATCTCTAACTTCCTATGCAGTAAGGCCTATTTCTAAATTCAGTTCAGCTACTATGAATTTTTAACAGAAACTCTTTTACGTTTTCCAACCCAAAGAATCAAACCAGAAACTTTTTCTTCGGCCGTTTATATAAGTGTAATCTTATGCCATGGAAACAACAATGCAGTATCTATATAAAAATCTTACAAGTGTTTTTAGTGCAATTGACTTAATTCATTCAGTTAATTATCTTATTGTAGTAGAATAAAACATTTGTGATTAAATAAAACAGAATTAAATGATTGACTCGTTGCTGTACGTTTTAACTTTTATCTTATGTTTGCAGTCGACGATGAGATCCCGATTTGCTTACCGACACGGGCAAAGTGTTATTGAGCTTTTGTTAGATAAATCTTAGATACAGTACAAAGTCTACAAGCCTGTCCCGTAGATAGCATTAGGTTTATCCCCCTATTTCGAGAGATAAGAGCTAATACAATGTGCTTGCCATATACCAATCCTCTGCCCATCTTTTCGGCGATATATTCAGTTATATAATGTAGTTTGATAGTATATTAGTAACATACTATTCAATATAATATTCCACTTTATTTCTATTTTATATTTATCTCTAATCATACCGAAGCTGAAAACATGCCACGCATATGCCACTTTCTCCCTCTACACTACAACTGTCTTCTCTATATCTTTTCAAGTCTACAATCCGCACACTCTAAGGTCACATTTTCTGACTGATGAATTGTAACCGTGATGTCACAATTAGACGGGTCCCGTCTGATGCTATCGTGGACCTCAGATGACCCCAGGGTCATGCATACCTGTCATGTATGCACAGGATGGGAATTAGATTGATGATGATAAGATATTATGTATGTATATTGTGTGGTTTGATATGAGAAGTGTAGGTAGTAATTGATTTTAGTTTTAGTATTGTAATTATAAATAACATCACGACTTGTTAGGAATTACATAGGGAGTACAGGTGTTTTATGCATATATTAGGTAAGCGTTAACGATTTTTTAAACTTTACTGAAAAATATAGTCTAGTTCAAGATTACCATTCTTTTAATATTGGAGTAACACGTTCACACCTATAGAAGTTGATCACATCTATTTATCAATTAGAAATCAGCTGATTTACATAATATTGTCTTCTGTTTACGCGAATGTTATTCATTGAAAATAAATAATTAAATTTAATTAATTAATTTCAATAGAAATCAGCTGATGATTTTTAAAACGGCTGACTAGATTTTCTTGAATCAAAGTCAAGGGAAATCTCGATCTGGTCACTTTCCTTATAAAAACGAAATCAAAATCGGTAAGCCTTTTAGGCGCTACAATACCACAGACAGACACAAAGATACACGTGTTAAACTTGTAACACCTCTCTGCGTCTCTGCTCTCTCGCGTCGGTGGAAAAATACAGCTACGGCATAAAAATTGTTACGGTGTAGCAGGTAACTTTAAAATGGTCACAAACAACACTTGGTTTCAAGAAAATTAATTACGCAGAACAATTTTTGTTTTATGTGTATATCGAACTTACAACACTCGGAGCTTAATAGCGAGGCAATCCTTTCAACTACAGCGCCATACATACGGTCAACGCTCTGCAAAATAAATATAAGATCATAAATCAACATTTATTATCTCCCATACCGGACATCGTTCCTCTTAAAACACAAAGACTGGTACACAATAAGTAAGCGAAGTTCAAAGTTAACTTCATACAAAATGTCATCGGTCTCGCCCACATATCGCCTCCGGCGATACTTGAACACCAAACGCAAATCTATGTCAAGTACAATAACTTTATCTTTTCATACACCTAAATTAACGCTAGCCAAATGATTCTCGACTTTACAGTTTAAATAATAAGAACGCTCATGATTTTACTTGACGGTAAATTAAAATTGTACGTAGTAGATTAGCAATGAGTTTTGGGCACATCACTTAATATGGAATTGTCACGATATTAGTTACACCGCATACAATGTCATAAGATAATTGTTATTCTCAATAACAATACTTAGCATATTAAAGTCAGAGGATTCATAGAATTATTTATTACCTATTTTGTGATAGAGGCAGTGGCTGTACCTTCATGTACCTGCAAAGACCGGCTTGCCCTAAAGTGATTGATCCAGAATATTAATGTCCTCCAGACTGGCCATCTGCGCAAGAGATATTACACAAGTGCACTCTCTGTTCCCTAACTCTCATGATCCGATAGGACGGCAATCCGTCACGACCGGAGAGAGATCAGGTGCAGGACCAACGGCTTTACGTGCTTTCTTCGGAAAGCACGTAAAGCCGTTGGTCCTGTTTCGACACAGGGGTGTTTAACACCGCCTACTTCCTGACTCTGGGCTGTTGATTGAGATTTCTTAACAGAAAAACCCACAAATTTTTTGTTGGCGCGATCCGGGTTTCGAACCGGAGACCTCATTCACGGCAGTCGCATTCACTACCGTCGCGCCATGGAGGTATATATACGTGGTGCAGTGGTAATGAACACAAATGCCGTGTACAAGTTCTCGGGTTCAATTTCCGGGTCAGATAACGTGTTCTTGGGTTTATTAGTCGACAAATTCTCAGCAGCAGCTTATGGTTTGGAAATTTAATCGGTGTACAGCAATTATAGGGTCGTAACCTAATATTATAGTTGTCGAATGTGAATATAATATAATATTCTTCTACATACTCCTCTAAGGATAAAGGTGACTATGTATGTTTGAGAAAATTACAGCAAAACTTAATATGGCATGCTCTGACCTAAGATTCTCAAGTGAGGTATACAATTTATTACAATAAATTGTAAACGTTCAACAAACAGTCCATTATTTTCCTTTTCCTATCAGAAATTGTGTGTTTATCTTGAAGAGTTCCTTCACGACATAAATTTCGTCTTCATTGATATATTGTTAAAATAATAATTATATATCAAATAATTAATAAACTAAAATTAAAATTATGGAATCATTTAACTATTCCGGTAACTAATGTTATAATTCCAATATCTCCTGTTAAAGGTCATAGACTATAGTCTTTTATTTTATTCTACTAAATGAAGTGGGTGATTATGTGTTTCCTATCACAAATTGCAAGAAATTTAGGTATTGAAATTAGTGATTTTATATGGAAACCAATAAATCTTAACATAGTGCCATAATTTATCATGTCTATTTCAATTAGTTATTGTCTTTATTATAATACCTAGACATTCTCTAACAAATATAGACATGCTAGTTACATCATAAGAAGTCATTGCGGATTATTCATGTCATATGTACATTTTCAAAAGGTCGTGTTGGCAAAATATCACTCGTATAAAATGTGTTATTCAATTGGACGTGCTAAATATCAATAGTGCACAGTAATATTTCCAGTAGACGTAATGGATTCACCTCTAACCCCGTGGATGTTACACGCCTTAATCTGACCCTTACAAGTTATACAGGCATCTATATGTTAATAAATGTTTCAATTTGGAGAAGGAAGACCCATAAATATATCTATGTAGGTAATAAAAGATTTTAGAGTAGGCAGTAGAGCTTATTAGTGTCAGCATAGAGAAGTACTCTCTAAAATATTGACGTCAAGTTCATCTCGTTCTTCGAGTGAGAATACCCGAAGTCTCTTTCTTCACAAACCTTTAACTTGGACTATAGTGACTGCTTAACACCAGGTAGAGACCGTGTGCTTGTTTGCCACTTATGTGGTATATGGCAGCGGCTTGATTTTCTTGAAATTGATTCCGTGATATCAGAAGACCACAGCCATATCTTTGAGATTACCGCCTGTCATAAGGAGGACTCCTAGCTCAACTGCCGTCAAAAAAATCTGCAATAAAAAAATAACAATAAGAGAAACATTAATTAGGCATTTACAACTTCATATGATTTTAGGACCCTGTGTACTTAAACGGAATCTACCTCTACTTCGCAGAAACATCATTTATCATCCAATCATTATCTCATAAAATCTTGAAACTTTAACACATGTAGGTATTTGAAGGCTGGATACACAATTTCAATCTGCCTATTTCAGTTCGTACATATATTATATTTATATTTGCGCAATCTACTCTGTCTGTTTCAACCTGTCACAATTCGCCATGTCAAACATTTCAAACTATTGAGCCAATCAGATGGATGATCTAAATACAAACGAACGTACATACTATACTAAACTATGTCAAATGTAATTGAAGAACATGGTCTTACCGCATTTGACCCCGTCAAACAGAAATTTTCGTCAAGATTTTATCGTAAAACATGACATCTCGAATCAAACGACAAGTATTGTCTAAAAGGCCTTTACCGCTTGTTTGTAACCTACCACACGTGGTCATCTCTCAATCGATTCTCAACTTTATTATCCAAAAATAGAGTTTGATATTTGATTATTGTGTGACAAAGGTCTTTGAGATTTCGCCGTCAGAATAGTAGCCATTATCCGAGAGAACACACGTTCGGAAATCGTAAAAAAAGGTCGAAATATGATTAATAGGGCGGCGGTGCGGGACTCGACTGGTTCGTGTGTGATTCTTTCCATTTGACAGATTGTCTCGACTCTCTGACCCGAGCGCCCCGTTGAGACAATAATGATGCTGGACCAACACTTCGGTTGTATGTATCGATAAGGCTGCGATAAGCTCGACACGTCTTTAAAGTTCTTAAAATTTATTAGTAGATACTGATGTGACTGTAGACTGACTGATTGTAGGATAAAATAAACGATAGATTCTAAATGATCGTGAACCAAATAATAAAATTGGCGCACACTTCAAATATATATCGTTTATTTGAATGTAGGCGTGTTCATATAGATGCAACCAAACTAAAAGTACGCTTCAAATATGATTATGCAATTATATTAATGACACAAAAAGTTGTTCAAAGACAACCAGGGCAAACTTAACCAACAACATTAACCGATTACACAACAATCAAGCGACCATCTTTACAAGTTCACATCGACATCGATACTTTCACCGTCCTCGCCCATCCCTATCGCGAGGTCGACTGAGATTACTCTCAGCACGAGACTGTCCTGCGTCGGCGCTCGTTCGCGACGCTTTGACATCCCGACATACACCACCATTATACCTAATGCGCTCAACCAACTTATCATTAGACCTTAAACATATAATATTAAGAATTAAAATAAAGTGATTTCTCATTCACCAACGGTATAACGAAGTTCTCAGTACGTCATACGTTGATAGACGGCCCAAACAGGTCGATGTGAGAGAATGCTTTTTTTACTCTAATCTTGAATATGCAATATGAAGATATTGAAGGATTATTAGTCATGTTTTCGAAGATATTTATTTATACGTATTCGTTATACGAGTCACACGAAAGTGTTATAACGAACTGTCATGAGATAAATGAAGTCAGATGTACATAGATGCGCAGGAATTGATTTAGAACGGCTTAGAACATTTGAATATTAATTGAAGTACAAGTGATGTAACTAAAATCTAACTAATCTAATCTTGGCTTAGGCTTAAGAAATCAAGGTCGGGCCTGTTCGAGCATATGAAAAGAAAGTAGTAATTATTTCAATATTTGTTTATTGTGAAGTGTGAATGAAGTATGTGCTACTGTAATTTATTTTGCTTGTCATAATATAATTACATGATGCAAAGATTTATTGAAAATTAAATTAAAATATTTATCCTTTTCATAATCGTATAGCTGATGTCTGATTACTTGTTAAAAGAAGTCATAATATTTGATGTCTTACTGTATTCTATTAACTGCTTTCTTGCTAATCTAAAGTATTAATAGAAATGTTTTTGGATGCACGATATCGTTAAAACTATAAAAAACATTTCGCAATCCATCAAAAATATCACAAGCGAAAGCCATGTGATATGATAAAAGACAGATTTCGGAACGACGACGATAAAATATTAAAAATCGTGAAAATAACAGTCATAATAAAATACTATTCACTATTTTTATTGAGAACGATTTAAAAACAGATAAAACTGATCTGAAATTAATCTCCAAAGAGATAGAAACATATTCGTCTGTGACATCAAAACTAGAAATGATTCGAAAATGGTTTTATAGAGCCATGAAAAAAATCGTAAAAGCTGTAAATGTCTATGCGTAAACTTCCTACATTTGGATCTGACGCGTGAAGATGACAAACAGACACTTTTATATTTCTGTAACGCAACATTGAAATCGTTTTGTCATTCGTAAAAATAACATGATTTATTAATCCTGCCTTGAGTTTACAAGATAGAATTCAGTCTTTAACATTTTAATTATATCTTTCTGGTATTCCACAAGGACGTGGTAAGGATCCTTGTTAAATAAAAAGATAGTGAAATGAATGAATTTGTAAAATATTACAGTAAAATCACAAATCAGCAATAAATATCACCTCAATCATAAAAAGGACAAAGGTGAGCAGATTAATAGGATTATATGAAAACAAAGGTAATTTGATACCAGAATAAAGGTAAATAGAAACCAGATTTCTGTTTAGATACTGTTTGACTTTTTGGATGTTAGTAAAAAATTGCGACCAAGTTTTTCTTAATTTTTGAAAATTTGATATCGTCTATTTAAAGGGCTCTGACCCCATCTATGGTTTTTAGAATTTTCATGGATCTTATTGTTGTTTCCGACACCATGTAAAAACAATTGAACGAATTTTATCGTAGCTTTTACAATTTGAAGAGTGGTTAACAACTTAAAATCTTTTAAATGAACGTAATTAACATCACGGATAGCATGTCATCTGATAACTAACATAGGTTAGTTTGCATATAAATATATGGATATACTATGATCAATTTTATATCAGTCTATTTTTGTGTACCAAATTCTCATTAAAGCTCTATCTTTCAATAATAAAACCACTAAGGTTTAATTCCCACTATTATACATCAATCTCCTATCCAGTTAAGCTCGCAGCTCATCTGGAATGTGTCTCACGTAGGTTGAAGAGTGGCTAATGAAGTGCTCGGTTGATGTGTGACCCACCATCGAGGGTTCCTTAATGATACGATTGACAGTACAGTGGAGCGGTCGCCGTCTGACCGTCGATTGTTTCTTGAGTGAAGAGTTGGGGCTGGGAGGTGAGCGACTATATCAACAATGAATATTGAAAATAAGTAAGTCAATCTAAAGAAAGAACAATTCAAGATTAAATGTCAATAACCTTTTATGGCAACATAGTTGATTTCATCTTTGATCGTATTTAATGAATAGTCAATATAAAGGATGTTCATTAGAATGAAAAAAACTCTTCTAAATGTTTATAAATCCGAGGGTAAATTTAAAATTGATTTGTGCGTGTGTTTTGAATATTTGTCACCACAGATCTAGGGGCCCCAAAAACGTGTGCTACCTAAGAGAGACGTATTTAAATCCCATTGACGTCTTGTTCGTGGAACTTTGAATATAATGGCGCTTATCTGAAGGGTGTCTTTGGCATATTAAGTTTTATATTTCGCTCAGTGCCTCCATTTTCCATGCACGGTGATCCGACCACAACTTGTGATCGACAAGTCGCCGGCTATGTTCATTCATTGACAGTATTATTACCATTCGTGAGATCAATCCGGGTCTAACTCTTTTAGATTTCTTGCATAGATATGTATTATTTTCATGATTTATATGTAATATCGGATCTAAATGAATGTTAGCTATTTTTAGCGCAGTTCAAACTTTAATTCTTGACGTCTGTTTGTACTATGCTATTATAGGTACATACTTCTCATCCTTTTGAAAGTCTATTTATAATTTTATGAGTCATCGTTGTTACGTATGAAATCTATTCGATATCCCTTGTGAGTTTCACTTGCTTCGTTAAAATATATTATATAAAATTAATCTTTGATTTATTGTCAAATAATTCGTCAATTTGTTCTAACAGTACCAAAAATACAAATTCTCAGTAGACACTTAACTTCACAAATGTCAAATGTTGGCTTCGCAACCGTTATTTAGCAAGAGAAGGTGACTAAAACAATAAATCATTCGCTTTGCATAATGTTAATGGATTGTTATCTTATCTCGCGGATCCGGGAGACATAATTTGTCACCGGTAGCTTGTATTTCTTAAGTGACAAAACAAATTATACGTAATACGGTGTCGAAGGACGATTAGACAAGTATTATGTGGTTTAAATTGTGATCGATATAGCTGATTTAACTTGAATATAAGCTTAAGTTATTGGCAATAAAGATGAAAGATAAAATGGAGTAAGTTAATATTGGCAAATATTCCAAATTATTATTGAAATAGGTTTAAAAAAAGGTTTTAACATGTTTATAATATTGATCCGGCCGCGACGGCATGATAGATGAGATAGTAATGATACTTATTTATGTGTCAAATGTAAAAGTTTAGACTATCGCATGGCTTTAATTTAGGGTATAATAATCACACCAATGTCTTCCATGACATAGGTAGCTGTAACATGAACAGAATAATCCAGTACCAAAACTATAGGTATACAGTACCTACTATAACATTCACTGTTTTTTTTGTATTTGCGTTACATGATAAAAGCTATGGTTTCGTCAACTGCAACACCTTAAATTATGTATCGCTTTTTCGGAAAAAATTTTAAAATGATTTATGTTTTTTTTCAAACAACGCTCTAAGAATAAATAGTTTCTGTGTCACGGGGGATTCTAAAAACATTTAAACAATGGACTAAATAAACACCTAAACTCGGAACAACCATTAGTGGTTTACACAATTTTTGTGCCATGTGGGGATCGAACCCACAACACTTGGTGCAGGCAGCGGCAGTGGTGAGGCGACCACTTGAACCATTTCACCATTTATGCAATCAGTTTAATTTATTCAAGAGATTATAATATAGAGCAATGTTTATTGTCAACTGACTTGTAAGGTAAAGTTAGATCTTATGCCTACTGCATACTTTTTTGTATTGCTGATTTTAATTTTATCTTTACGTAATTCCTCACTGGTAGATATCTACGTAGTTTATCGAAGCTCGTGACGACATATTTGTCTGCAACGTTGTCGCCTTTATAATGTGACATCCGCGTTGAAGAAGATCCGCGTATTTTAATTAATAGTTGTCGTAAATCTGATTCATGATTAGAAAGTGAAACGACGTTTTTATAATCGAAACCCAAATTGACAAATTTATTAATTATAAGATTTATATAAATATAAATAGAGTTTGTTTCTAATACGACGACTGAAAATTAGAGATTGTTAATACCAAAGTTTAGCAACTATCTTGTTACGTTGATTCGTATTAGAGATGTCATCTATGGTTAGACAACGTTTCTCAATAGACAATTATAGAATATTTAAGTTGGCCAAATTATATAAATTCAATAGAAACTCCGTTCAAATAAATAACTATTAAAAATATTCAAGCAAAAGCTAAGCTAAGTAAGAATCTTTTTTTGGAGGTTATAGTCATATTCTTTTGAATCGAATGATACGGATAAACTGGTTCGTCAACCTCATATAAGCGATTATTCGTCGTATGAAATTCAGTTTACAATAAAATGTTGATAGCAAGAAAAACAGTAATGACTAACGAGCAAATAAATCGATCTACGGTCCGCAGTAATTTGTCAAATCCAATCACGAAAAATTCCAAATAAAAATTTCGTTAGAACATAATAACGGGGACTTCACTCGTTTTTTGCTCCGCATCCAATTTAAAAACTAATTATGGGTCGCGATGACTAGGCTCCCATGATCAAGGAACACCCTACAAAGCCGTCACAAAGAACATAATTTGGTCATGTTAGCGAACAGGTGACAAAAAAGTATGATTAATGGTCATGCGTTGTGGTCATCACAAAAGATCTGTCAGTCAAATTATACTCGTCTTTATTCATCTGAACGACCCACAGCATAAAATACATCGACTACACCTTCAATCACATGGCAAAAGTAACAATATTTCGACTGATAACTAATTACACTGTGTGCATCAAAAATTTTAGTACGTTGGGTATTGTCAAGAGTATTCAACACTATAATGTATTAACCATGACCTTTATCGATCGTGATTTGAATCGAGAATCGGTCGTGACATCTAAATAACTGATGTTGAGGTCGCTTGCAATCAATGACGGAAGTGTGTATGTTGTATGACGGAAGGCAACCGATTAAACGTTTTCAACGATACGTTTATAGGCACGACTTTTGACTATTTGGGTGTCGAAGGCTGGTCGAGCTTTTCAGAAATTAGTCGGAAGGTTGTTAAGCATAATAGTAGTGTTGGTGATTGCTGGGTTGTGAAAGACAAGGTCTTGGATGAATTGGCAGTTTTAGACTTACTTGGTGTGAAGTTATTACGTACAATGATATAACTTTAATGTACTGTAATTAATCATGCGTCTAATGCAGTGTCAGACACCGAGGCTCTTGGTGTTAAGTATTTTTAAAACAAATAGCCATTCTATAAGATCAACATTTGAACACAGATAGGTATATTTAATGCAGTAAGGTTAAGGGTTATTGCCAATACTAAAGTATTGAGATTGAAGTTCGGTCAAGCAAAGTAGTATTAAATTCATCGGGCTATTAATCTTCAACAACAATATGAAGTAATAGTAAATAAGTTTTACCTACTACGGTGGACTACGGCCTAACCCTTCTCACACTGAGAAGAGGCCCGTGCCCAGCAGTGGGACAGTTTAATACAGGGCTGATATTATTATTATTATTACTACGACGGAGCTCAACATGGACACATTTGGCTGCAGTGCTTTAATTTAAACCTAGATCTGCTGATTTTATAGTATGTATTAATTAATTTAGACAGAGAGCCGGATAGAAAGAACATCATTAAATGAACTGTTTAATCTCTAGAAAATCGTACATATTGCTTCCATCGATCTTAACTAAACTAGATAATATAATTAGAATTTAATCCCAAACTCAATTTTCCTTATTCTACACTTCAACGTTCCTCTTTTCCTTATAAACAACCATAATTTTAAGGAGCAGCTCAAAATATATTAATAAAGAGACTTGGAAATTGATTTTTACTTTACAATGCACAACGTACAAAGCTATATTTAGTCGATGGCATTATCAAAGTAGTGAGTATAATTATGTTTAGAATTATTATATGTTATTGCAGACTTATCACGTGTCGTGATCGTGATTAAATTGTCTTATAATGTCTGATCCATCGTTAATATGTTAGTACGCAGTATATCACCCGTCTGAGTGGTATACGACTCAATTTAAAATTAATAATATAATTTCCAACTGAATAAGTGTCCTTATTTCTTGATTACGTAAGGACTATCTATATACATTGAATCTTTGAATGTAGTCAAAGGACTACGTGCATATATTCCATATATCTTTGAAAGGATGGGCTGGAACGTGTATATTTTGACAACTATGTTTTAAAGACCCAAATAATAGGGCGCGAGGCATGTATGCTGGTTTACTAAGCTTATGGCCAGCCCATACATAGTCTAGCGAGATGGCAAACGCTAACTGTATCCTACGAATAAATCCAGGGTTATATAATTGCCACAATGCTTAATTCCATATGCAAGGAATCACTGCTTTACCAGTGCGACAGATACAAATGGTTTTACCGTCTCGGTCCCTTTCTGCCCGTCCTTCTCCAGCCTCCTTCTACGTGCTCCTTCTACTTAGACTGTAATTGCTTACCAGGCAGTTTAACACCTAAGTGGTCTACTGTAGGTAGTGGCTTGACTGAGATTCTTTGGAGTTGCTTCTGTGATGTGAATAAAACACAGTTATGTCCATGAACGGTTACCGCTTATTATCAAGCAGGCCGCGAGCTTTACTGTCACAGACAGAAATAAAGAATCCTTTTGCATCCGCTGCTATTACGTCAAAGTGTAGCAGCAGTATCACTCAATTATATACTGCTGCCATCATCTGTAGGGCAGAAGTGCTTGCTTAGTCAGGCTGGTTTTTTCAAGGATCCCTTCTTAGTCTTAACTACGTCACAGTTTCGTCTCGAAGTTTTTATATATTATCTAACGGCGCCTTCAACAAAAATATCGATGTGCATCTAATTAAAGTGAATTGAACACGCTTACATACGATGACTGCATTATTGGCACAGCGATTATGTATGCAACTGCTGTGCATGAGGTCTCGGGTTCGTTTCTCGCGTCGAACTAAATGCTATTGAGATTTTCAGTCAAAAATCTTTCAGCAGTACGGAGACAGGAGCTTTGCCTTGTAGACGGCAATAGACTGACGAAATCTTAATGGTTTTACATTATGTAATATAAGCCTATGCCAACGTCAGGGATATACAGGTGTGAGTCTATGTTTGTATGGTTCTTAAGCAATCATGCTGAGGTTTTCAGGAAAAGACGACCGAGTACTGATTAACCGTTTAGTAAGCCGGTACCGAAAGAGCAGCGATAGCTCAGTGGGGAGATCAACAGACTGTAATGCAGAGGGTGTCGGATTCGAACCCACGTCGCGCACCTCTGACTTTCGGAAGTTATATGACTTTTCGAAATTATGTGCGTATTGATTGATAATTATCGCCTGCTCCGTGCTTCAGAGAGCACGTTAAGCCGTTTGTCCCGGCTGCCATGAACATCTATGGTAGTCGTTATTGGGGAAGTCGATACAAAGGATCCCACTGCGTCGAAGTGTCGCCGGTCTGTACTGACTGGCCCCCACACAAGATAAGATAAGATAAGCCGGTATCGATATCTTCTGTCAATAATGGCTAGCAGATCATTTGTGTTATTTAAACTGTGTTACTACTAGCAAAATTAGTTCAATCACTTATTATCGAATCGAATCCGAGACCTCGTGTACAGCAGTCGCATTCACTGTCATTGCACCAATATGTATTATAATATTAAGTTATTTTCACACATACATTATTTCAGTTTTCGTTTACTCTTACATCAAGAATTGATTCATTAATATTAACTATCAACACCTATCTGGTCCATAATAAAAACTGTTGTCAATTATTCACAAAATATTTATGTTGAATAGCTTTTTACCGAGACGAAAATAACATTCTAATGACCAAAAAATTTGATAACCGTTGCATATGGTATTCATGTTTTTTTACTTTTTACAGTACTACAACTGAATGAGTTTTAAAGTGGCCTACTCGAATTAATTAGTATTTATTGTAAGTTTAGTACATGTAATATTTAGTTATAACTAACTGACAGACGTTGTTCAGTCTTAGACGAACTGTCAAACTCACGGGGTTAAAATAATCGTTAAGTTTTTTTTTTAATTATCCAATTTTCTGCGTAATTTTCTTTCCTTTTTTTTCGTAAGGATCTTCTACAAAGTATCAGAAAACTTAAAAAAAATGATGATCTTGGTAAAGTTGTTCTCATGTTATGGCGTGTCCAAGGAAAATAGGGATTCATTTTTATATAGATGGCTTAAGGCAACATAACAGCAATATGACATCGCAGCATATACATATAACAGTAATGTACACCGCAGCGGTAGTGAATACGTTTGCTGTTTATGAGGTCCCAGGTTCGATGCTCGGAATGGAAAGTGTGATAGAGTTATTTTGCTAATAAAATCTCAGCAGCTCGGAGTCCGGAACTGTGTCTTTTAGATAATAGACTGGCTCTCTATTGATTGAGACCTAAAATTCTACTTGACGAAATGTGGTTGTAACTAACTCACTCCTCTGCTTATCCCTTTGAAGACAGAGGCGTGAGATTATGTGTGGATACAGTATAAAAATGACCTTGCTCAAAGTTATATTATAAGGATTTCTGCCTCTACCTTAACTTTTTTATTGTAACCAACAAGAACAGTCTAATGTTAAACGATCATCGTAGAATATGCGCGCTTGCAAAAAGTATACCACTCATATCAGTAGGAATTCATTCAAGGCTTTATTTATCCATATTTATGAAAAAGAACTAAACGATCTTAGTTCGTTTCCAGTATTTATGTCATTTACCTCAAAGAACTTAATAGTCGTAGAACAATACAAGAACATCCTAATCCACAAATCCCAAAAGAATTTAATCAAATCTCAACTAAGTATGGACAAGTGGCGCGCGGGCCTTGACTTTATCGAGTCATGGTTTGTCAATTACCTGGCTATTGTGAGCCGATCTGTGCCGGCGATCTTATCGGCGCTGTGACAAAAAATATGCCGCGATGCCGCCACCATGCCGCGCGCCGCCGTCCAGTATATGTGCGGCTTTAGATAAATTTACAAGATGTTACGATGGACAAAAGTAAAAAGAGTGTGTTTCCTAACTAATATTACAAATGTGAATGTGAGTTTGTTTGTTTGTTACGCTTTTACGCCTTAATTACTCGACCGGTTACCATGAAATTTCGCATACACTTTGTCAGGTGTACAGAAAACGAGGTACCTTTCATCTAGGAAAATAGTACTGTTCTCGAGGGATATAAATTTATTGACAAAATTTAGATTAACGAACAAGATTTAGTAATATTATAAATGCGAATGTGTGTTTGTTTATTGTGCTTTCACATCTTAACACCTTAAACGATCGTCATAACATTTCATACATGCGAAATGTTATGACGATCGTTACGATCGTATAAACCTATGCGTTGTCAGGGGTACGGAAAAGAACATAGGGTATCCAGAAAACAAGTGCTATTCCTAAGCAAGCGAAGCGGCGGGTAAATAATAAAGTGTTAAGTAATTATCGCTTTATAATAAAAATTCACCTACACGGCCAAAATTTGGCAGTATTATTTGAGATGTTTGTAGTTTATGCCTGAATGTGTCAAATGAGTTTCGGTACGTAACCTCTTGACTGTTCCAAAAACTTGCATGAAGTAGTACGAGCAACGGAGTGATGTCATTTAAAAAAAAAAAATCTGAAGAAAATTTATTGCAAGTTATTTTCGTTCGACCCGAAGTTTCGCATAGACTGTAACTGATCTCTTTACTCTTAATTTCCTTTATTCTGCACGCAATACGGCTTATAGAGTCAGAATTATTTTATAATTTTTGCAATATTATTCATATTGTTAAATTATTCATTCAGTTTTAATCTTAAATTTTGTTCTTTAATAGTTTTAATAGCATCATTATAAACTAAAATGCATTAATTTGTGTTAATATATGAATTTCACGCTACGTACGAAACCTAACTGTTAATTTTTATAAGTGTATTTATTTATATTTTGGAAAATTTACGTTTATAATAATTATCATACTTTTATCTTATATCTGGCTCTCTGTTTATGCACGTGTGCGTACTTGCATGAGTGCGTGCTTGCAACTTCATTTATGCAAACTTGCTTATATTTGATTTTTTTAGAAGAAATGTCACTCTGTCCTGAATTTACCGCACACAAAGGTGGGCCGAATGGGAACGTACACTACTGACAAATCCTTGCCCAAAAAAGCCCAAAAAAGCCCAACAACACTGTCCGACTTGTCAATCGAACCCAAGACCTCAAACATAGCAGTTCATACTCATGTGTACTCACTTCCGCTGCACCACTGAGGTAGTTAGACTCGACACGACGGAATCAAACCTAGAACACTCGAGACTAAGGCTATGGCAAAACCGTAATTTTTTGGAGTGTATTACATTTTAATTTGACCTAATTTATCTGATGTTACCATTTACTACGGCCACTAGATGTCAAATAGACGAAAGCGTACGCAATGATAAAGCGAAGATGATCGCTACAGATTAGCAATAATTATTATAAGGCGTTTGTTCGACCGTCTGTTTGTCCGACCAGTGACATGTAGCCGTTTAATCCATAATTAAACTAAGCATAAAAAGCTTTTATATAAAGTAACTAGTGACCTGCCCCAGCTTCACACGGGTAGTACAAAACCTTAACAAATTATATACCTAAACCTTCCTCATGAACCATTCTGTCTATTGGTGAAAACCACATGAAAATCCGTTCAGTAGCTTTTGAGTTTATCGTGAACATACGTGGCGGGACCTTATGTTTTATATTATGTAGTGATTTGGTAGAGACTACCTTGCTGGTCGGGACCAGTAGTGGCATAAGTGTGCTTATGTTTGTATGGGATCGTGGGGTCCTGTACTAGAGTCCCGGATCAAGCAATGCGAAATAATAGTAAACAATGATGGTAATATGCCCGTAAGACGAGAATATAAGCTCTTGCCTATTATGTGTGACTCAATAATGTGGAGAGAGCAGCGATAGCTCAATGGGGAGACCAACAGACTGCAATGCAGAGGGTCTCGGGTTCAAACCCACGTCGCGCACCTCTGACTTTCGGAAATATATGACTTTTCGAAATTATGTGCGTATTGATTGACAATTATCGCCTGCTCCCTGCTTCGGAGAGCACGTTAAGCCATCGGTCCCGACTGCCATGAACATCTATGACAGTCGCTATTGGGGAATTCGACACAAAAGATCCCACTGGGTCGAAGTGTCGCCAGTCTGTACTGACTGGTCCCCACACAAGATAAGATAATAACGTGGAAGTAGCGATAGCCTAGTGGGAGACCGCTGGACTGGACGCTGATCATGTATAATGTTTACCTTATTGACGTTTGACGTTCGACCAGTTTACACCGGCTGTGGTCACAAGCTGACTAGTTCGCCGATGTTATATCTCCGTTTGTGAGACAGAAGAATCTTCATTCATCCTCACACTTCGTATATTATTATTTAAGACAAAGACATGTAAACCTATACGCTTTCCGTGCAGTCTCAAAACCCATAAAATAAAACTATCAAGGAAAACCTGACATAAAATAAAATTTCTGATCATTGCATAAAAAACTTGATCGATGTTTGCAACAAAAACAAACAACAGTAAGTATCGATAATTTGTTTGTGCATATGTATGGAGACCTTGACTCTTAGCCGAGATGATGTCATCGGGAAATTGTCATCGAAGATCGATGTCTTATTATGTACAATGAAGATATAAATAATAAATAATTGACAACACGGATAGTATATCGTATTATGGGGTTAACTCACTAATGAGCCGAGTCTTCTGGGATACAAATGTGTATGATCTGCATATAGTTATTTCGTATCTGGCTGTTCTTTGCGTCCGTTGTTTTTATGTTTGTAAATGCATCTGTGAGTGTGGATGTCTTTAAACGGTAACACTTGCATTAATAGAAAAATAAATGTGTTGTGAGCCTTTACAAATATTCAAAAGACGGACACAATGAATACCGAGACTCAGAGGAACTACTTTCAGATCAGAAAAATGTTTGTTTTGTGTGGGGATCGATCCCATAGTACGTGGCGCACTAAATATTCAACAAATTTTATTGCTAAATGATGTTAAACCTCTCTTATTATTAGGATAGCCATTATAATTACAGATAAGGTGAGAGTTTCAGCAGGTTGGCTATGACGGTATATAAACTAAATTCATTGCTGGCTGAAATTCTCAGCCCTAAAAGTAGGACAGATTGCGACATACGACAGATAGACGGGGCTTAATAATAGGGTCTACTGCCTGGTCTTTTGATAAATAAGAAACAAACCTCAAGAACGGAGATACAGGCGACATCACGGGTAAACAGTGAGATTAATTATTTCATTATTAAAAGAAGTGACTCATTTGACTCACTGTGAATGAAGCTACTTTTTCTGCGCTAAGTTCATGTCGTTCAAAAGTCTCCCAGTTTCCTTATTCGATTACTCATTAAAGGTAGTAGCAAAAAATGAAATCAGATAGAATTAACACTTTGCTTGTTAGACATTTAAACTACCTATTATTTTAATATAAATATCGTGAAGGTACCGCCAGTTTTAGTTATTAAATCATTTTCATTGAAATGCTGTTGATTTTTGAAGATACGTGTTAAATAAATACTAATGTTATAATGTAGCTTTTGCCCGCGACTTTTTTGGGAGAATCCTACAGAAAAGCCTACTGGTTTTAAACCAGGAGATGGTCTATCGGTGAGCAAAGTTTCATCCAAATCGGTTTAACGGTTTACGTGTGATTGAGTTACAAAACAAAAATACCGATTTACATCATCACTATCATCATCTCAGCCAAAAGACGTCCACTGCTGGACATACGCCTCATACATACTGAACAAAAATCTATGCTTTCCACAAATTGTTGTTCCAAACATGAAAGTAGTTTATAACCTGTGGCTTTTTATATTGTAATCTCCGGTGACAAAGTGGTAGTCAATTCGACTGCTGTTCGGTCTCGAAATCATCTACCGGATAATAAAGTCTTATTAAATTTTTCTGTTAAGTAATTTTCTGTAGCTGCACGGAATTAGTAACTGTGCCTAGGCCTACAAGGCATAGTTACTAATTCCGTACAAATATAAATTCCGGCAAAAGGCTCACCATCTATGACGTGGGACCTGATATTTTTCTTTCCCATTGAAGAAAGACAACTCCCGCACTAGAAATAATTGCTGTGTCGCGGGAGACTTTACAATCATTCAAACAACGGACACAAAAAACATCCAGACTCGGAACAACCATTTGTGGATCACATAAATTTTTGTCCCGCGTGGGATTCGAACCCCTCTTAAACCAGTACGCCATCCGTGCAGTCGTGTATTCGTGTACTACTGTCTATCCTCTCGAGGGTATAGAAGCGAGTCTATATAGACATGAAGACATCAGCACGTGCTGTTATATGTTTTGAGTAGAAGCCTTGCTGATTTCAGCATGAATGGGCCGACTCGACCGGGGAAGGACTAGCCGTCCACAGAATATCTACGTGAAATAGCAGTATTCCTACTGTGAGAATGCCGGAGGCCCAATCACTCTGGTTCCCCCTTCCCGCTCCTTCTCCTTCCCATTTCCTTTTCTAAAGGGTCGACAACACGTAAGTAATGCCTTTGTTGTTGCAGGCGTCCATAGGCTACGGTGACCACTTACCATCAGGTGGGCCAAATGCTTGTTTGCCATCTTAGTAGTATTTAAAAATATATATATTTTTATTCGTATATACAGTACAGCTCAGAGTTACAAGCAAAATTCCCACGGCTAATCGACAATGAGTCATTATAAACAAACGGTTATAAACCAGATGACAACACAACTATTTGCATACAATTTGTAAAGGTTCCTAGTACGGGAACAGGTGAGTAAACCCTATATGTAGTAAAGGTTCGTTTATATCGAATGTTTTGACATCAACATTCAACAAAATATGAAAACTTCTTGTACACGTTGTTATAGCACTTCTTTGTAACGCAGTTTATTGAAAAAAATAAGGTTTTTTGGTCTATTTATATTTTCTTTATAAATAGCTTTCCGCCCGGCTTCGCACGGACCGAAAAAAGCCTTAATATTAATAATGAATTACTGTCTATTAATAAAGACCCCATGAAAATCCGTTCAGTAGTTTTTAAGTTTATCGCAAACAAACATACAGACGCAGCGGGGGACTGTGTTTATTAATATGCAGTGATTAGATTGAATAGTTTTAAAATATTACTGTATTGTATACACTTTCGATTTTGGTTGTTTTCCAGCAGCTATGGTCACGGGAAGACTACGATGATGATCGTCTCATTGTCTTGAAGTATATTTATTTAATCTGTCAAGTCTTATTTCAATTATACCAGGTATAATTAAAATGTATTATGTCTGGTCACCGGTGTGCCACTACGACCTAATGTGTTAAAATACTTTTTATTTTCAAATTTAACCGTTTCAAGAACTGTGTACCTACATTAATTAAAATATTTTAAGACGTTATCGTCGACAACATTATGTAAACTATTACGTCATATTTTATTTACATTGCGTAGATGTTGGTGGTTTATATAAGTAAAGACGATAACGTCTCGCTGAAGCTAATGGCACCCATATTATATTACCTATATTAAGTACTTTATGGACTGTATTCATGTTTTACCACTGTAATCAATAAATAAATAATAATAATAATAATTATTATAAGGGGTAAAAAGTTGTGATTTTAAAAATTAACTGTCTCCTTGCACGTCTGATAGTTCCTATATCCATTCTTGCTTTATCATAAATAAACCCCGCGATAAAAAGATTATCCTTACGCTACAGTCATTAGTGGTCTCACACACGCTTTACTCTTTTTTATATTATTTAATGAAGTACGTATACAAATAGAGCCTTATTACCCTCAAACCACAAAATTTCTCTAGAACAAATATTAGATCGACATCAAATTCATCATCATCGACATGTACCAAATTAAATTATCGCGATCAATCTATTATAATCAAAACTTTAGAATTTCTACAATTAATACGAATAATTTCATGATGCAGCTTTTATCGTAAACATTCAACATTAAACAAAAACAAATAAACAAAACGTTTAACATTAACTAGCAGGAAATGCGCCTCTAAGTAAGCTGGTGTACGAGATCACGTCAGAGGCACACGATAAGCTATAATTCAGTGCAACTGTCACTGCGCAGGAGTCTGATTAAATTGCTTCGCGGTAACGTCGTGACCTGACGTCATAGCTACTTCGATCATCGAGATGTGAGTATGGCTGATAAAATATTTGCTTTGTACAAACAATAAAAAAAAAAATACAATAGTTATGACTTATAACACTTGCAATGAATATGAATAGGTACGAAAAAATCAATCATTGGAATATAATTCAAATTAATATAGAATTCAATCGCGGAATAGTATTCGTATTTGAATCACTACGGTTAAAAAAATCTCGGTTTGAATTTTGTCTTGCGCGCTTTATATATTTTAAACCTAGTCAACTTTAACAATAACAGGCAAAAATACAGGCTACTTATTTTTACGTTTGTTATCACATGCATACAAATTAAAATAGCTTTTTGTGAACTAAATCTAATCTTAAGGTTTGTCTTCATAAACAGAAAATTATACTATTGACACAAAATAACGATATATTCGATGATAGTTGTTGTCAATCGTTACTATTAACGACGCATTATAGATGTGTTAGATTTTGAAAAGCATAAATTACTTATACAAATTGTTAAATTTGGAAAGATTGAAATGCTTAATCGATAAATGCTTAGTAGTATATGGCCGCCTATTACATAGGACTTAGTAGACGAGCCTCTTGCAGCCTATCGGGCACAGTTCCATAGACTGTACTGCTACTCAGGCTTTCAACGGAAAACCTAATAACATTGCCTGTCCTAGGAATCGATCCTGAGACTTCATGTACAGCAATCGTATACCATACCACTACGCCACCATGGAAGACCATTTTATAGTAAAATAATCCAAAAATTTTTAGTATCTGAAAAGTTCATAATAAGAGCCAAGTTTTGATAAAAGACCTTATAAAAAAAATGATAACTCTTATTATTCTGTTTCTGCCGTGATTAGACTTTCCTTACTCAGAAGGTATATTAGAAAGATACTGTGCTGTCATCATGGGAGAAGCCTTATAAACCCTGTCATAGTAAGGTACTATTAGGTTACTTTCAGCACCAAGAGTTATTACATCCAAGGGGATGTAATAACTCTTGGTGCTGTAAGTAAGCACTATATGCGACGACGGTCTTCTAGCTTTTGATGTTCCAATTCAAATGGTTACACTGCAGTGCGCGGCCAAAGCATGTAAGGAGGATCCTTGGGTGACGCCGACTTTAATAAAAAGAACTAGTTACCAACGTCCAGCAAACCCTGGATACCTAGCACTCGTTAATAGCAGGCAAGCGTAATCTTATGTCACGAAACAAGCTAGGCAGCCATAGGGGTCTAGTCTCAGGCATAGACCTAATAATATACAACTGCCTACCTCTCCATAGATCTATATCCCCGAAGTATTATGATCCCTCGGAGATATAGTTCCAAATACAGTTGTTGAGGACTATAGATAAAAGAAGAGGAGATATGACTTAAAAAAGTAGCATAAATTGATGGAAGGAGTGAAGTGAAGACTTAGACGGTATGAAGGTAGAAGGATGGTAGAAGATGGAAGGTATTCTAGAAGATTTGATTTCTTCATTTGGTTTTTAAAAAGACAACACCCGCATTAGGTACGATTCCTGTGACTTTGCAAACATTTAAACAACGGATATAAAGAACACTCAGATTCGGAACAACTATTTGTGGCTTTCACAAATTTTTGTCCTGAGTATATGACGACCCTAAAGGGGTTAGTAGTAGTGTATTACATTTTGCCAACTATGTTTTAAATAACAGGTAACTGATGACAAGCCTATCACGGTGTTCCGGGCACAGTTCCAGTGTGTCCATGCTGCTACTGTTCTATAGGAAATCACTAATTACGCCAATCGGAGATTTTCTGTAGAAGAATTCAAATTTCCGATCTAGGATTGAACCCTAAACCTTTTAATTGCTATCTGCCAACGCGGCAGCCTAGTATCTTGCTAAGTATATTCCAAAATAACCACGCAAGAGATAGTGAACCATTTTTCGACAATCACCTTCAACAACAACAGCTATCTTCTAGAATAACTGTTGTAGTACATGTGCATGAGTATATAGTATTAGAAAATATATCGACAAAGGTCACTGCAGCGCTTAGTAGAAGCAAGTAGTTGTACCGCGGACGTCGATCGCCTTCCCGGGCGTATTGACTCAGCCGAAACGGGGCTCTCATCATTTACATAATAACACCTTGTACGGTATACGCGCTGGTGTCGATAATGAGAGCTAGCGGTTTTATATAACGACGAAAATGTTCTTCTTTATTAGGTTTTTTAGTCTAGAAATTCTTGGGAGCAGCATAGAGTCTTATATATTGTTGTTGGCGACAATATGCTCACTATATGTGGTACTAATACCATATCTGGCGAAATGCGGGTGGAACACTACTCTGTTTATCCTTTTGGAGATATAGGCGGGAAACTATGCATGAAATTTGTTTGTTTTTTTTTTGTTTTTGTTTGTTATTTGTTTTCCTTGTTACGAGAGGTAACTAGAGAGCAGAGGTTCACATACCCACCTTCACATTTCTTTACTTTCAACCTATCTTTAAGTTCTTTTCTTTAGAGTCAGCGATGCAGGAGTATAATCCTGGTATGGTATGTGATCATTATTTACAATGACCGCTTACCACTAGGTGGACCGTCTGCTAGCCACTTGCTTTTGTTTCTTTTCGACGATATCTTCGATAAAACATTCACCACATCTCTCTACTTTCTGCTTCTAACCTCGTGAGATGACTTCACCCCACATTTCTTTTACTTATATAATAAAGGCTCCATCAACTTTTCCTATTACGTGTTTTAAAGAAGTCGCCTTTTTAATTTTCTAGTCCAATTTAATATTCTCCTGTTATCTATAGTATTCAACAACTGTATTTCCTAAATCACCATAAGAATCTTCTCTTTATTTGTTTTCCCTTCCAGCTTATCTTTTCCATCGTTCTCCAATACCATACTTACGACTTTAGTAGTAGAAAGACAGAATAAATGTACCTACACATGCGTTACACTGAGTTTTTCATGCCTCACTAGGTTTGAAATGGAATCGCGTCTGCATGTTTAAATTTCCGTGTTACCACACATCATCGTCTTGTAGCTTATTATCTATGCTTTGGGATATGCCGAGATTCTGAGACTGTTATTACATAACTGTCACCTTTGGAACAAGTTTCAAATGCCAGTGAGTTTCTGAGCGAGCAATTTGTCATTGTTTCTATCGTTGTAATGCTCAGGATAATGTTTCATTGCTTACCTACTTAGGTATATCAGTGACTGATCAGTTGAACAAACACCAATTTAGTTTAAGTGACAGTAAATAAAAAGTGGTTATATATAATTGTTACGTGCTGGGTTCGACGGATAAGAATATAAAACAATATTACCGACTAAAACACGTTTTATTCTCTCACACAATTAAATTTAAAACACAACAAACACTATACTGCACTTTTTCACTGTAACTGCTTCAAACTCCGTAGTATTTATCGCTTCCGTTCGCTTCGATGAACACCTGATCGCTTACGATTGTAAACTGACTCGGCGGTGCACGTGCGCTCTATTTATACGCGGGTAAAGCGCTTCTGGAGTTTTCCAGAAAAGTCACACACGGCACGCAACAGCGCGATGATTCAAGAATGTGCCAGCGCTCTCGCCACTCAACTCGTACCGACAAATACGTAGTTCCGTAAGATGTCAATAGATGGTGCTGTAATAAATTATTATTAGAAGGGACTGCCGACTCTTTCCCACAGTGCCGTCATATGGCACTAGCCGTAACAATATTTTGTTCCCGAAACCATCCTTACTTAGTCGCCATATTTTTATTTTGTCCATATAATTCTAACTAATCCTAACTAATATTATAAATGCGAATGTGGGTTTGTTTATTTGCTTCCACGCCTTAACTACTCAACCGATCATAGTAAAATTTTGCATACACATTATCAGGGGAACAGAAAAGGACATAGAGTACCTTTCATCCAGAAAAATATACAAAACCTACATACATAACCTAAATTTACGCGAGCAAACTTCAGTATTTTATATCTAACACATTTACATGTTACTTGTTGAGGACTAAATGTCATATTTATAAAATATATACTCATATATACCCAACGGAACTAAACTAGACTACTCATGAATACTTGAGCTGCGTTGGGCACATCTGTACTGCCCTCATAAGGTAAAAAGACGCATTTAAAAATATTTTAATATTAAGATTATTACCTCTATGGAATCAGTAAAAAAACACGCATCTGCCAGTATATTTTTTTTGCTGATACCTCTTTTTAATTATGACGGCAGTGTATTCGAATATGGTTCGAATGCAATTACACGCATTCCTTATATATAATGTTATATTGATTTGTATTCGAGATTTAAATTATTATATTGTACGAATAAAAACGCATCGGTCCTATCGCTCTTACAATGATATCATCAATAAAGGTCCGGTTCATAACAGATTTCGTGACCATTTGACCACGACCAGACAAGACTACTATTCCAGTGGAAAAGCCTCTAATTCTCATTACTTGTACTACAACCTTGGAATTCTAATTTCGACCAGAGTTTCCCTTTAAAACGTCCGTCCAAAATATTCGACGCCAGAGACATAGATTCGAGTTGCGATATGAGGTCACCCGAGCATTGTTCTGTTTTCCTGTGTTATTACGGACACAGATGTGGCGATACGTCTACACTGTATAAAGTAACAATAAGTACGATATTAAAGGACAATATTCAGTACATGGGCCATTCTTAGCAGTTCCGGCAACTGACAACTGTTGATCAAGAAGGTGTATGGAGACAAGGGCAATACGTTAAGCGTAGTACAGCTCACGATAGACAGGCGACCAAGAAATTTACTGAATTATACTGTTGAACGTTGTTAGTAAGTTTCCAATTTTTTATATACCTCCAATTTTTCAAACTTTTGTCTATTTTAGTAATAATGTCCTCCAGACAACATTTCGATCAGGACGGCCATGAAGACTGGCTATCTGTGCATACTCTGTTCAATCCAACACGACCGGAGACAGACCGAGCGCAGTACTAACGGTTTTACCTCGAGGTACGTGAGTGTGAGATTTTTGGCAGAAAATACTAATTACATTTTGTTGGCTCGACCCGGGATTTGACTGTACCACGGAGACTGTACTACTGTACCACGAAGGCATGCGTAGTAAGAAGCCTTTACACATGAGTTAGTGGACCTTAACATGGCCACCTACAGAGTACCAGTAAATTTTCACGATCTACATTGATAGTAAAAAGCTTAATGAATATTTTAGCCATTTATACCTCAGAACCTTATCTAATGGTTTGGTTAAAAAAGTTTTAACTTAGTCACATTTAAGAATTAGACTATCTACTGCAGCAGTAAATGCTTTAAAGCAACTTGTGAGTTAGAGTTTATTTTTTACAAAATAGCACTGTATAAACATGAACTTAAAAGTTTCATTGATAGAGATTTAAAAAAAAATGGCAATACCGA
Source organism: Catocala nupta (assembly GCA_963675205.1). NCBI lineage: Eukaryota > Metazoa > Arthropoda > Insecta > Lepidoptera > Erebidae > Catocala > Catocala nupta. The sequence goes on along the minus strand of OY776092.1, from coordinate 21,536,555 downwards.
TTTAAGATTTTGATGTGTTAACCAGATTTATAATCACAATGCACGCATCGTGCAACAAACTTGGAGCTCATAGTATCCTTAAAGTCACTCAGTTAAAATAAATACTAGCAATGCTGCTTCGAGTTCTGTGTGTTAGAATCAGGGCCTTAATTTGAAACTTGGTATTGAAATATTAAAGTACAACTAAATAAGCATGTCTGCAAAATTTCGTGTCGGTTCTGCGAGTCCTTTAAGGTCATACTATCCTTAAAAATATCTTTGCAATTTAACAAAAACTACGTTACATAAAGCAAGTCTTTCGTCAACAGCATCACCGAAACGCAACTGCAGCACATAATGTAATGACGAAACGAACATATACACATACCTCTGTGTAACTGGACAGTCGCGGTCATTAAATGTTGCCGCTCTGTTACTCTGTGACCACCGATCTACGTATTGTAGCGGCACCTATAACTGGACTGTGAATGGATGTACATTCGTTTCTGTCTCTAAGAGAAGGTGTTTAGATTGTGCGATTAAAAGTCGGGGTGGTCGTGATGCGACCGCGATGGACAGTCGGATCGTTTCTCTAGTTCGTTTTGCATGCATGGTTTTATTCACATTTATCAATTCCAAACTCTACCTGACTTTAATAAAATTTTAGTACCAAAGAAATTATATAAGAAAGTAAACTATTCTTCTCCCTAGCCTTTATTATTCCCAAGTCACTTGGGGTCGGTTTTTTCTAGTCTAACCGGATTTGACTGGATATCAGTTTTTACACGGAGCGGCTGCCACCTGACCTCCGCAACCCGAAGGCTAACGATACCCTAAGGCTAGACCAGTGTCAGGATATTAGGGGGTACTGACTTACCCAATAACGACTGCCATAGATGTTCATGGCAGCCGGGACCGACGGCTTAACGTGCTTTCCGAGGCACTGAGCAGGCGATAATTGTCAATCAATACGCACATAATTTCGAAAAGTCATATAACTGCCGAAAGTCAGAGGTGCGCGACGCGGGTTCGAACCTGAAACCCTCTGCATTGCAGTCTGTTGGTCTTCGGTATTATATAAAATAAATAACTAATCAATCGAATATGAATCATGAAGTATACGTAGACTCACATCAACATGCCCATGATTAGAATGCAGAGTTATATTGCACATAAATTTCGCCAGTATTTTTTTAGATTCTGGGATGTATAGACAAGGCTTTGGCATAATAATAATAAGTGTAATATAAAGTAGGTACTTAAGTGTTATATCGCAATTTACCAAAGATATTTGTAGACGCCGCGCTGCTAGTTTTTTTTTATACAATTATGTTGGCAAACAAGCATACGCCCCACCTGATGGTAAGTGGTCACCGTAGCTTATAGACGCCTGTAACACCAGAGGCATCACTTGCGCGTTGCCGACCCTTTAGGAAAGGAAGTGAGAAGGAGAAGGAGCGGGAATGGGAAAAGAGGGTTATTAGGCCTCCGGCACTCCCACTCACCGGACGAAACACAACAGCAGGAATACTGCTATTTCACGTTGATATTCTGTGAGAGAGTAGTCCTTCCCCGGTGGAGAATGGGCCATTCATGCTGAAATCAGCGAGACTCTACTACTCATATAGTAAGAATTTTGTATCAGAATTTTTATATTTATTAAGAAATTATTTAATCGTCCGTATCATATCGAATAAATTTAACAGATCAAATTAATAGGCATTTAAGTTTACAATTTAAAATGCTTTGGATAAATATGAAACGATTGGTACGATATATATTTTAAATCTCTGTTACCGTATTTTATTCATTGCAAATATTGTTGTTAATATCGGAAAAGAAATAGTCAAAACTTATAGATTTATCTCTCTTTTCCTGTTTTAATTAATCACAAGCTGATCAGGTCAATCATATTCATCTTGCTTTTAGTCTCATATTTATTTACTTCCTTTGGCGCTTTATCCCGTTGTGAGTTTTCTAGTCTAAAATTGATATAAAAAAAAATCCTTAGAAGATTAAGACCAGATTTATATCACATCTTGATTTGAGATTCGCACCTATGAGTTAGAAGTTACAGGCTGCATGCAACAACTGACAAAAATGTTACAAAAAAAACCAGATAACTTTTGATCTAACCTGGAAATGGAACACAGTCGTAACAGCCGCATAATTTGCACGCCATTTAACAACGAGACAAAAAACAATAATAAAATGAACGCAATAACTGCATCCAAAATCGTACAATCTAAAAACACGTTTATAATTAAAGGTGGTACGGATAAGTTCGTCCCCTCATGACTGCCGCAATCTCAGACACCATCAATAACGAATTAGTTTTGTTACTGTCGTACACAATAGTACACATCACATTACACACACATAATACACAGTACACAACAATACACATACCATACAAACAACTTTTATTTCTTTTCATATTGTCATTAAGAGAAATTGGGAGCTCGATTCAGAAGTGTATTTCATTTATTTTTCTATAGATGTTATGTTACAATATTTCGATGTGCTTTCTAAGGCTCTGATTTTGTTTTGATATGGCAAGAGTACTACAATATTTCTGATTTGACATTTGGTTCTTTTCTTAACGAAATCTTTTGTTTCGTAAAATCCAGATCTAGACTCCTTGACTGGGTATTGTTTAGTAGTCTATAGGATTATCTGTATTTAAATATTAGCTAATGAATTGATGAACAAGTTTTGTATTAAAAAGCAGCACTTGACTTATAACGAAAATTGACAGCAGAATAAAATCTCACAACTTATCAGGCATAATGATTCATGTTTTGTATAACGCCTATGTACCAATATATAAATACATAGTCCCCGACTCCTACCTCTCAAGGGGTAGGCAGAGGTGCTACATACCCAAATTTTTACAACTTTGATTTTAGATCCTACTTTGGCGTATTTTTATATTTCATGAGAATTCCTAACACGAAACCCAAAAATTTTGTCCGCCCCGGGATTCAAACCCGCGATCTTATGCACAGCAGTCGCATTCCCTACCGCTGTATCACCATGACAATCCAGAGAGAAGACGTATATTACTTTTTACAATATAAACTTTTGGTTTATACCACAGATTTGATGATAGGTTGTCACATATTAAAACTATTTTTGAACTTGGAATATAATTCAACCTCCTTAATTCGATATTTAATGCGTATAATTTGCAACAAATTTATAATTAACTAATTCTACCGTTTTATGTTTATGTAATAATTTAGCGATTGATAATTATAAACTATACAACCCGTTGATATCTTAGTTGCTTATTAAATTTAAATGCACGATATTTGGTTAATAGAGATAAAGATGCAAGATTAGATTTACAAATGTATACTTTACTATACAAGAAAAATCAAAATCAAAGGTATAGTTACTATAAAGGTATCTATGCAAATATATAACGTTCTCACAAATGACAGTTTTATATAAAAACTATCTCTAAAATGAAACCTCAAAACGTAAATGTGTGCGGCATCGCGTGTGTAGTTACGTTTACCGACACGCACGCACACACAGCAAACTGAGCTATTTATAGCTTAAGCTCTGTAAAAAAACGCTAAGTTACGTAGGTACTAATATGCTCGATCATGTTGTTTATATTAATATGATGATATACATAATTATGTACATAGTCTCTCAATATCCCTGAAGGGATAGGCAAAGGAGTATCACACCTACATTTCGCCAACTGTATCTTTAGGTCAAACGTAATAGGAGACGTATTGTCGTTTACCAGGCACTGGATTAGACGCCGTGCAGCCACTGAGAATTGTTTGACAGAAAAGTTTATTAACACTTGTCTGATCTGAGCATCGAACCCAGATCTCATGTATAGCAGTCGCAAACAAATATACAGAATGGCAGTTAAACTTTTTCGTAAAGTCGACAAACTTAATTACTGGACTTTACGAAAAAGTTACTTTACAACCTTGCGGGCAAAGCATAAAATTCGGCAAACGGCTATAATAGTCTTGGGATGCTAGCAATGAATTTCATCACTCGCGTTACCATTACCTTCAACAAGGGACAGATGCAGTTTAATTGCTTTGTTCTATGGTCTGGTTACTTTAAGGATAAAGAGTAAGACTTTTGTAAGAAGATAAAACCTAACTTGTAAGAACCCAACGTAATGTTATTTGCTACGATCTTCTGTAGCTTACAAGCAAGATCTTCTGTACCTAGTCTTAGTGCTGCCACAATGATTGAGTCCCGAATTCCTTTAGTATATTTCTAAACATGAAGCAGAGCTATTATTGTCAAACACAAAACAAAACATTCAAAATATAAACCACCAAGAAATCGACAAATTGCATCAGATATCAACCATATCTATTTAGAACGTCTTGTACCGTTTCTTAATCAGAATCTTCATACACGACGTCCGACTGCGTTCGTTTCAAAACAACTAATAAAATTAATAGTTGTGTTAGTCTGTACACAAGGCAGCCATGTGTACGTCTGTAACAATTTGTTATGCCCATTAGTTTGTCCATCGCGGCCCGATTAAACCTAGTTTCCACAACGCACGGCTAAATAATTCCTGTGGTGTAAGTTGAAGATGATAGCGTTTATAAAAAAGAACGCTGTCATCTTCAAGTGATAGTAAGGCGCCAAAAAGGTGTCGACTGGTATAGCAGGCAAGCAGTCTTCTTGTTATTGTCACTGCGCAGAGTGTTGTGGATTCGTAACCCTCACAAGTTGAATTTTTGTGTAATCCAAGCCTGTCTGATGTCTGAACCACACAATCAATGGACACACAGTATGTGTGTCCGTTAATTGTATGTTTGTAAAATCCTTTGCAACAGAGCTCGATACCTAATAGGCTTGCTCACTATAGCGGGCAAGTTCCGAAGGCTCACACATTCTATCTCCTCGAATCGAACTTGGAAGCTCTCGATCACACGCATTCATAAGAATCAGGTGATTATTAGATCACAAGTAATTTATAAAGAAGGATATTCAATAAATATATTATCTTCACCGTAAAAGCAAGTGAACTTGCATTTTAATGCTTCTGTCATTGCACATGTCAGATTTTAAATTTAAGGGTAATCCCTTAAAATAGCAACAGCCACAATTTCCAGACCTGGATTCTCACACTTCTTCAATTTCGTTTCAGCTTTCCGTTGGTTCCTTCCTTTTACCATTTCAAAAATAAACTCCCTTTGTAACCTATGCAGACCTGAACGGGTCTTTTGATGTTCTTCTCTACAAGAGATATTATAATACGATTTATATATATTACACACTTATCTCATAACTTAAACCACACAAAAAATCGAATAAGCTACGGCAATACCGAACTTCGCTAGTTCGATATCAATAACACATTAACATGGGATAACCGTTAATTGATCGACCGTGGTGACATTTCACTGCGGGTGCCTCACACGCGCGGCGCCTTTGATCTACAGCGGCCATCTTGCGTCTACGCGGTCACAAAGCGTGCCGCCACGATTAAATTCGTACGTACAGCAATGCGACACGGTTCTACTAGGTGACCGTTGCTAGTTTTTAGCGGCACTTTGAACGTCCTTATAGGGACTAATTAGGGAATTCAATAATTGTTGAAATTCGTTGAAATGTGTGAGACAGTGGAAACAAATAGCGGACGTATGACAGGGAATTTAAAAATGTCGGATGTCTTTGTGATACCGTTCCGGTTTCGCCTTCTGTTTAGTGACTTAATACGCTCTGTTGTTTTTATTGAAACTATATCCGAACTTGACATCTGTGCGGCAAAAAAACCTATTTGTTATGTTTAAATATACCTTTTGTTACTGTCTTGATGGTTAATTGAGCCGGTGTTCGACTGATAACATTCATTGCGACCAACTAAAGCGAATACCTCATAATTAAATAAAGTTTTTATAAATGCTGTAATAAGATGGACATGTCGAAATTGGGCAGAGTAATTGTGTGTCTCTGTTAAGAATATTTAAGTAGCGGCACTGGATTTAAATTTTAGTGTTGAAGTCATCAGGTTTTCTTTATAAATAAAAATGTGTTAGTTACATAGTTGCTTATAATGCAAGTGTTGGTGTTGTTGGTGGGTAACATAAATGCAAATGGAATATACTGTTCTATATGCTGGCTAGTACGTAGATTATGTACGTGGACTCAATAGTCTATCCCCGAAGGAAACAGGTGTATTATTATGATTTGATGTCCTATGTAATAAGGGCGAGCCAATTGGCGTGTACCGGACGCAGTTCCAGACTCAGTGCTGCTACTGAAATACTAGAATCTAATGAGAGCAAACCTCTTTAAGACTTTGCCTAATCCGGGCACCGAACCCGAGGTCTTGAGCACATATGTCGCTTTCACTACCATTTTGGCAAATACATTTGTGATTTACACAATGTACTTACAAATTAAATATTAGGTACGTGTGTACTATATTTATAATAGTAAACTTTATTATGTGTCCTATTATAATATACATTATAAATATAATGTATAATACAACGTACAACTGTAATTTCAAAATATTACAACTATATTCTACGAAATATGGTTCAAGGTGAACTTACCGTATATCGGTTACATTGCCAGCCCTGTACTAACACTGAAAATTTCCTAGAACTGAAAATCGAAATAATAATTTGAGGTCTATTGTACATTCAAATATATAACCATTATATTTTACGTAATTAAAGCAGAACCCCACAGGCATTGAGTCGTAGTAATATACTTTCCATTCATCCTTCAGAGATGTTCAGATCTAAATCTTTCTATATTCTATTCTATAGTACACCAATTCACTTATAAGTACATCAAGTTATGAGACTTCCAAAAACGTACCTAATAAAGCCGTTTGGGGAAACGTTAGACATGTGTTCCACTCAAGTATTTTATAGAGAGCTCACAAAACACTGAACACTGATTCGTGTGGTCAGATGGCTGGTCTTTTATTCGCCCAAAGAATAAGCATTGCCAGTCAACGTGGTAATGTTGTCATCCCTCTGGGCACGTTAGCGTTCGACAGCTGACAGATTTTATGACGCCGAAATCTGTTATGTAAAGATCATCTTTTTTATGATTATTATTTAACTCTTTTTAAGTTCATAATCAATTATAGGAAATATTTTGATCAAATAAAAATTCATCCCAAAAATGTTAAAAATATGCTGATGAATTTTTTTATTGCAGAAAGTCTCTCTATATCTTTCAAAATCACGAAGTAGTAACGACAAATCAATATAACTTTTAAAGATCAAGACACGACATCAATAAAATACTTTTTCATGTTCACCAATAGGTAAAACGACCAATTTAATTGGAACTATCGGTTGTGAGATCAATTTGTTTTATGAATGTTTCTGAGTTGATCGTTAGGTGTGGTCTTAGTTATGTATAGACCACCATGAACATGGTAACTCGTTGCGGCATCATTTTGTTTTCTATCACTTTTGCATGCCTTTAGCGATATTCTAGCAGGTTAGGTTTATCCATTTCTTTCTTTTTTGATATAGCAATTCTGATAGTATGTTAAAAGAAGAGGTAGACAAAAGTGTATAACAGTACAGTATGAAGTTTGATACAATGGCCGTGTATGGCAAGAGACTTGCTTTCTTTGATGTGTAAATAAAATGTTGAGTGGTGTGTGATCCTAGGGAATAGTAGGTAGATATAGATAAGGAAAATGAAAAGGAATAGGAAAGTGTCGGTTGTTTCAAATCATTGTTCGTTTTTACTTTGTGTCTGATGCCTGAAGAAAGATTCTTAAATTGAATCCTATTTTCTTCACAATCGTATTTTTTTTATGTAAGACGTTATGTTTTTATTACTTATATTTAGATTGCTGAAATTCTCTTAACTTAATATTTTTGAGAAAGTCTTACACTAAGAATTATAAGGAATAATTTCTAGTGCCAAATGACACATTTGCGTCACATGGTGTTCTATGGGTTATAACTAATACCCAGACCAAATATCCCGGATCACACAATTTTTATCCTAATACATAAAATGGGCATTACATGAAGCATTAACGAGAGATGTCAAACATTGCATACTAACTAAGTTTAACTTTAATAAGTCTTTAGAACTCACATATCCTTATAAAGTTGACAAATAAGGCAACTTAAAAAATACTGACTGACGGATTTCGTGACGTGAGTGTCGCAAATACGTCGGATGATTATAATTACGTTAGTTACGTACGTAGTTGTTGCATTAAGTATTTATGATACAAGATTACGTAGCCAATTATAAACGGACACGTATTTTTTGTTTATTTTATCCTCTCTCGTGAACACTCTAAAAATGATGTACCTATTTATTTAAAAGGATATATTTAAGAACGCACTAGGCAGATAGCTGTTTCAATTTTATTATTTGCTGGTTTTTGTCTCTGGTTTCGCTCATGTATAGTGTTAAACAACCTGTGTTAGTAAATGAATTAATATTGTAAAAACACTTCGAATTAATTAAGTAGTTTCGGCGATCACATCTTACAGACAATAAAGCCATTTTTACAGTACCTAAAAATATATGAAAACTCTCTTATATAGGTCGTAGCAATGTTCAGTAAAAACTTCAGGTCAATTAGTTGACTTATTTTTGACTTTTGCAGACCGACATCAAAAATAATTTTTTTATATAGGTACATATTAAAGAATACGTAAATGGAAGAAATGTTACGTCAGTTAACAAACGTATTACCATGTACTATTTACATCTTTAACGTAACCATAGTTATAATTACACTTAATTACATATTGGAGTACCTAAAGAGGAAATAACCTTAGCTTTTCCAACGATCACCATCGGCATCATTTATATGGCACTACACAGTTATAATCACCAGCCAATTAACATTTATAAAAGCCCTTACAAGAATATACCTAGAAGTTCAATAAAAAATCTTAGTAGATATAATGAAGAATAGTGTTTGGATGTCAAATTTAATATCCAACGATACCGTTATATAAGTTTGGCATTTAAATTATAATAAATTTTCCATTAATTTTGACATTGAGAAGCGACAAATTTATTAATTAATTTTATTATTATTTATTTATTTAATTTTATTATTATGTAATGATTTATACGAATGAGTTAAGTGTGAGAAATATTGCATGCTAAATAGCAAATTATATTTGCACAAAATGTTACACCTGTTTAAGCTTATGTTAGAAAATCGACTATATTTGAATTCTTGTTCATATCTACATAGGCAGCGAAATACTTTAATTGCACAGATGTCAAATAATCTTGTGATATCATTATTCTTCTTCTTCATTTCTTCTTTTCGTGTGGTTAGTGGCCAACCTGTTGTCAAGAGTTGGTCACGAGCCACCCGTAGGCCTCTGACATGGCTTAACGACTGCTGTCAATTTGGCAACAACCGGGACTGACTTTTTACGTGCCCTCCGAAGCATGGAGACGCTCAGATGAAATACCACTAAACGTTCAACCATCTATAGACTGACAGCCCTCAACGTTGCTTAACCTTGCTAATCGTTTACCAATCAGTGAGGGCAACTGGCTATGAACGTATATATGTATATGGCGTTCGGCATTTTTGTCCATAAATTCTTAGTAGCACTCGGATTCTGGAACTTTGCCCGGTGGAAAGTAAACTCGCAACTTTATGTCGACTGCTCAGATGGCGTAGTGTTTTTGTTCGCCTCGCCGCTGCCACTATGCCGAGTGTTGTGGGTTCGAATCCCACACGGGACAAAAATTTGTTTGATCCACAAATGGTTGTTCCGAGTCTGGGTGTTCTTCATGTCCGTTGTTTGAATGTTTGTAAAGACCCCTGTGACATAGGATTTATTTCTAGTGCGGGAGTTGTCTTTTTAATAGTAATGTGGGACCCAAAAACTGTCGAAATGTGGTTGTCACACTCCTCTGCTTTCTCCTTCGGTGAAACAGGCTTAAGACATTTAAATGTTCATAAAGCCTCTGATTACTTCCAGAACAAGAACTACACTAGGTATTAAACAAATAAAACACTATAAAAGATTTAAACCTACTAACTTACCCAAAACTATACATCTACTTAATCCAAACACCGTTATTCACTCTCATTTTAATTATTTTAATATACAAGACGTTACATCGGTGCAAAGCCACTTAGTTATGCATTTTGGATTTCACGATATACGAACACGGACGTCACTATAGCGTCCATAGCTTCAAGCGCCTCCAACCGTAAACTAGGGTAGATAAACAAGTGACATCGTTGCAACTAATTTCGTCAGGATATTAAAACGTGACGGTTATTATAAAGGTAATAACTTATTAACTTATACAGCTGACTTTATAAGGTCAAGTTCAAGGACAGGTGCTTTAAGTAAACGCATGTCGTCTGAAATCCATTAATTGCATAATCGATACCTTCCGGACGAATATCGATTCTTAAGAACTTAGACAATAAATCCATTTATTAGTCTGAGCATCAGTTGCGTTGGATCCATTCATAATGTCACGAAGAAGCGGTTGGATTGGAAAAAGTAAGAATCAATATCAAATCTTAGTGCTTTAAGCTCAGCTATCACATTTTCTTGCTTTTCTTACGATATTTTTTCAAACAATTCGATGTTTGATGCGAAAAACATCTTCACCTGGTTGCGTCTTAAATACGTTATATTTAATTTTTTTATTTTATTTTCAAATTACGTGTTACATATTAATGGTCTGCCAAACTGCATCAGAACTTAACAGTAAAACCTTCACTCCTTAAATTCTCCAACAAAAGCTCAACGCAAACACCAAATTACGACCAAAGATAAAAATACAGCAATAATAACAGAAAAAAGATACAAATTACCGATAAACAACGACATTACAACACAAAAAAGCATCTTCTATAACCAATAATTTCTATCAGAACAACAGTCCTTAGCACGTACAGTAACTTCGCTTGCTGCCAACCCAGCCAATTACAAAGATACATATCAAATATTATGAGCTTCAACGACGGAGACATCCCCACCGTGACTGGGTTTTAATTGAAAAAAAAAACTCAATTAAGGTAATTACGGCAGGTGGACGTGTGACCAGACACTTTGGAATGGTTTTTGGGGTTCGCTGTGTTATTGAACCTTTGTAATATCTGTATTTAGATGGTGTATAACTGTTTTTATCTTTTTATCAAAGGCACGATAGGTGGGCATGATATTCGGTAAGCGTTATAAGAATCAGATCGTTTTAATTAATGAGCTTGTAAGGTACTAATATTGTAGAATATTGTAATGTCTTTTTATTATCAACTAGATTTTGCCTGCGCTACACCTTTGCCCATCGAATCTTACGATAAAGCTTTAACATTAATGTTACTTCAAGACATGGTCTATTCGTGTGCCAAGTTTCATCAAATCCAGTCAATGGTTTACAAGTGATTATAATATATAATAATATCAGCCCTGTATTAAACTGTCCCACTGCTGGGCACGGGCCTCTTCTCATTGTGAGAAGGATTAGGCCGTAGTCCACCACGCTAGCCTAGTGCGGGTTGGCAGACTTCACATATCATCGAGAACATTATGGAGAACACTCAGACATGCAGGTTTCCTCACGATGTTTTCCTTCACCGTTAAAGCAAGCGATAATTAATTATTTAATACGCATATAACTTCGAAAAGTCAGAGATGCGCGCCTTGGATTCGAACTCGAGACCTCTGCGTGGCAGTCCAACGGTTTCCCACTAGGCTATCGCTGCTATTTTATTATTACAAGTGATTGAGTAACAGTATCTTTACAAATTATCACATCTAGGTTTAAAAACAGTAGAATTAGTAGTAACACCACTTGCTTTAATGAAAATATTTTTGGTTTCGGTTATTTTCGAAGATATATGAAATTTGCCAGCCTGCCCTGGAATCTGATGGACAAAACATTTCTTATACTGGGCAGTGACCCAAGATCGGTTATTAAACATTTTATAAACAGAGCAGATATTTATAATTTTTGTAAATTTTTAATGATATTTAATGTTTAAATGTCTTATTATTATGCTATATTTACATTTTATGTATATGATATAAAAAGATGTAATAAAATATTCAGTTTCAGCGATGTCGGGCGCAGGCGCCATAATTATTATTACTGAGTGCAGAATTTTGCAACAATTTACTTGCATTTATACTCGACTCGCACTTGACAGTTTTTTGTTGATACCTCGGCAATCTTGGCTTTTTCTGACATGATTATTGTTTTTGACGATTGCGATGTTATCGCCTTATAGGTTTGTAGCTGCGGCTGCGACCTTGGGTATTCCTAGAAAATATTATTACGACACCAAAATAAATGCGTCACAGCTAAATTTAAGAGCAATCTCTCAAATTTAGCTGTGACGCATTTATTTTGGCTTTAAGTGTATTATTTTTAATTTACGATTCTTTGATTACTTGATTTCACAGAATTTAATCCTCCTCTTCTTCCTAGCGATTATTAATCCCAGCTTATACCAGGGTCCGCTTATTTCAGGTCTAACAAGATTTAGCTGAATCTTAGTTTTTACACGGAGCGAATGCCATCGGACCTCCGTAACCCAGAAGGATAACATCATTCTATGGTTCAAATTCAAATTCAAATTCAAATTCAAATTTATTGCATTCCATAATGTACATTTACAGGTGGTAGGCTTAAATATAAGTAACAAATTATGGACCCTGTCGGGCACAGCACTATTAGGAGAGAGGAGGAGCTGTTTAGATATGCCATTTTTAAAGTTTCGTTTTGACATAACATAACACAATTTTATCAACTTTTTAATCTAGTTAAGATATATTAGTATTTAACAGAATTATGAGAAATTAAAAAGATGAATAAATAAATAAACTTAATATTTATATTAAAATTGCAGGATATATTATTTGGTGATACATACCTATTAATAATAATATTTATTGATAATTTATGTCTATTGCATTTATTATTGCATAATGTTATTACAAATTTTTTTTTTTTTTTTTTTTTTTTTAAGTAAAATAATATGTAATTTATTTATTACATAGGTAGTTGTTAAATTACTTATATGGTAATATGAATAAGTGGAGGTAGACAAGTAGTTGCTACCTATGTCCTATAAGTACATTAATTTTAAATACAATTATTATTTTTAAATCATATTAATTAATTTTATGTATACCTATATATGTTTGTAATATTTAGTTAATTATTATTATGTAGGTGCTTTTAGCTGTTTGGAGTTTATAATTTATAATTTGTCCTCTAGGTATTTTTTGATACTGTAATAACTTTTATTTATTAGAAGTTTTTTTAACTTTCTAACAAAGGTATTGAATTTATTTTCATTTTTTATGTCATTTGGTAGCTTATTATATAATTTAATTGACATGACCAATGGGCCGGAGGAATGCATTGCTAATCGTGAATTTGGAAGGTTTAATCTATTTTTGTGTCTTAGGCTCATTTTGGTTTGGATGTCTTCGCGTTTGGTGTAGTGTTCTGGATATTTACGGACAAATTTACATACTTCTAAGATATAGATGCATGGTAATGTTAGAATTTTGAGTTCTTGAAAGTGTGGTTTACATGTGTCGGTATTTTGTATATTAACTAAAATTCTTATTAATTTCTTTTGCTGAGTAAAGATAGTGGGTGCATCGGTACTATTTCCCCACAAAATTACGCCATAGCTGAGCCAAGAATAAGCGTAGGCGTAATAAGTGACAAGCGCAGTAGATAGATCCGTGGTCTTTTTCACTTCGCGTAGGGCATATGTAAAGCTTGATATTTTTGCTCTCACCTTTTTTACGTGCGCTTTCCAATTGATGTGAGTGTCTATGGTTAGCCCGAGTAAGTTGAACTCATTTACAACTTCTATGTCTAATCCATTGTATGTAAAATGTATGTCTATTGGTGATTTTTGGTGGGGGTAAAAAGTAATTAATTTAGTTTTTGAGAAATTTATTTCCAGATTGTGTTTGTTCATCCAGTCTACTGTTTTTGTGAGTGTTTGGTGAAGATTTTCATTTATGTTTACGTTGGTTTTACACGAAGTGAGCAAAGAGATGTCGTCCGCAAATAAGACACAATGTCCGTTTATTGTTTTGGGTAGCTCGTTTATATAAATTATAAACAACAGGCACCCTATCACACTACCTTGAGGAATAGAGGCTTTTATATCTTTCGTATGAGATCGGATTTTTTGTATCTCATGTGTGTTCTTGTTAAAGAATTCTAGTTCTACTGTTTGTTCTCTACCTGTTAGATATGACTTAAGCCATTCGTAAGCTTTTCCGCGGATTCCTATCGCATACAACTTATTTAATAGAATATTAAATTGAACTTTATCATAAGCTTTGCTCATGTCTAATAAAATACCTATTGCGTATTGTTTATTATTTAAGATATTTAAGGCTTCTTGGATGTATTTGTATACTGCTAAGGTCGTCGACCTTTTTTTGCGGAATCCGTTCTGGCATTCATCTAATATTTTATATTTTTCACAGAAATTATATAGTCTATTTGTCATTGCTTTTTCAAAGATCTTTGAGGCAGTTGGCAGAAGGGCAATGGGTCGATAATTATTTGGGTCGGTTTTTGAGTTTTTCTTATGTATTGGTTTTACTAAGCTATGTTTTAATTGGTCGGGAACGACGCCTTCTTTAAATGACTGATTGATTAATAAATAAAATGGCAAGGTTAGTTCGTCTGCGCAGTGTCTCAGTAAGGTAGGTGGGAGCTCATCTATACCATGGCTAATTTTATTTTTTAGCGTTTTCAAAATTAAAAAAGTTAAAGTTAGACCAGCCGTCAGGATATTTGAGGGCGCTGACTTCCCAATAACTATAACGACTAAGCTTTTGATAGAAAATTTGAAATGAAGTTCTATAAGAGTTAAGTTAAGTTCTATAAGTACATTGGCCTATTGGTCTAACTAATTTGGATGTGTCTTGCTAGTAGCTTGTGCATGTAACCCGCACACGCTACTTGCGTTGTATACAAGTACCATTAGTATCTAAGAATACTTGTGACGACATTCATATTTTTTATTTTTTTATTATGCTCCTCAAAATGACCACACTCCGCCTGATGGTAAGCAGTCGTGTGGTCTAAGAGCAGTGGCCTCCTCATCGTCCTCATACGGTATCATCGTAGATAAATAAATACTGTTTAATACTATGTTCCCGACCAATATATGCGTGGTGTTGGAAGACGGCAACATAGACTCTGTGCTATCCGCCTATGTGGCGTTCTCCCCAAGTTGACAACAGCCCCACTGCTAGAGCAATTAGACTTATCAATGATTCCTTCAATGTAGTACAGATGCAGATATATTTTTTATTCTCAAACCATAATTTTAACACATATTTATATATATCTTAATGTTAAAAAGTAATTTTATAGTTCCTAAGTTGATAAAAAGTTGTTTTTATTATTTGTTGTTACAAATATTATTTTATCTTATTTCTTTTGTTATTCTTCGTTTTTGTTAACATTGTATGTAATTTGTTGTAATATTATTAGCAAAGATATAAGCGATTTGGTGTATACTGCAAGCTTATATTTTTTATGACTAAATAAGTATGAAATTTCATGATGATCGGTCGAGTAATTATGGCGTGAAATCATATCAAACAAACAAACTCACATTTGAATTTATAACATTAGTTAGGATTTGGAGGAAGCAAAAGAATAGCTTGCTACTTAGTAGGTAAGGCAACCTCTATATTAAGATACAGGTTTCCTTGTGATATATCTACAAGAACATTATAGAGGAATTTCTTGAAATTCTTCTAACATGTTCTTGACGAAATGATATATCAGGCAACCGACACTTTGCCGTCGTAATGGGCTAAGTCTCTTTAATACCCGTTTTTGACATTTATAATATCCTGGAGCTCTCTGAGTATTTCTGGATTTTACGAATGAATTACAATTAATAATAATAATTAAGTTGTTACAGTGTGTGCTCGCCAAGTCGCAGCGGGACGAAAGCAGCCGGTGGTGGAGCTGGATGCCGAGGACCTGCCGGTATCGCACCTCAAGACTCGGCTCAGTGACGCATTAGAGGCCATTCGGCTGGTCTCGAGGAAGTCCAAGGGTCTAAAGGGCACGTGCTAGAAGACCCTTAAAGACTCCATCGAGGCCATTCGGGACATCGCGGAAGCCTTCTTCAGCCGCACAGCCAGCGAGGAAGTGCAAAAGCTGCAGGCGGAAAATTCTCGCATGGCGCAAGAGCTATCCGAGCTTAAGAGAAGGCAGGAGGACTTCAAGAGGAGGCAAGACCAGGGCGCGAACAAGACCGAGTCGGAGCTTGTGGCTCTGGTCCGGCAAGAGCTTGGTGAATTCCGCGCCAAGCTCTCCGTTATGGAGGGTCGACTGTTGCGCCCTCCTCTGGCCGCAGACAGGGTCAGAGTGCCTCCCCCTCCTTCTCCCCCGAAGCCTGCGCCGCCAACGTATGCGGCGAAAGCAAGGTCCTCGAGGCCTCCTGCGGTCGCTCCAGCAGCCGAATCAACGGCTCCTAGCAAGCCAAAGGGTAGGAAAAGGCAGGCTAATCGCGCACCTGTAGCTGCCCAACGTCCTGCCGTTCCCGGGATACAACCCGCTGCTGCCGCGCGCAAGCCCGACGACTGGGAGGTCGTAGGCCAAAAGAAAGAGGCAGCCAAACAAAGAAAGAAGGCGGCCAGGAAGGCAAGGCAGGCGGCCAAAAAGGCCTCGAGGAAGCTCCAGGCCCCTCGCTCCACTGCAGTTGTTATTACGTTGCAGCCGGCTGCCATCGAGCGAGGTGCCACATACGCCGAGCTCCTCAAGAAGGCGCGGACGGCGATCGACCCCGGCAAGCTGGGAATAACATCGGGTTTACGGTGCCGGACTACTCAGACCGGTGCCCGCCTGATAGAAGTGCCGGGAGTCGCAAGCGGCGACCAGGCGGACCGCCTGGCGGAAAGTCTCCGCCAGGTTCTGGAATCGGAGGAAGTCCGCGTCTCCAGGCCCCAAAAGTGCGTCGATTTGCGCATTACGGGCCTGGATGACTCTATAACAAAGGAAGAGGTCGTCGCGGCCGTCGCCAAGACCGGAGGGTGCCCTGCGGAACAGATCAAGTGCGGTGAAATTAAGCAGGGCCGCTCCGGAATGGGGACGGCCATTATTAGCTGTCCTGTCGCCGCCGCCAAGAAATTGGCCGATGGCCGGCGTCTTTTGGTGGGGTGGGTGTCGGCGCAAATTAAAGCGCTGGAGCCCAGGCTCGCCCGGTGCTACCGCTGCCTATCCAGCGGCCACGTGGGTGTCACGTGCCCCTCACGGGTTGACTGCAGCGGCCGCTGTTTCCGTTGCGGTCAGCCCGGTCACGTGGCCGCAACGTGTGGGTCCACGCCGCACTGTGTTCTGTGTGCGGCGGTGGGCAAACCAGCGGAGCACCGGGCGGGTGCCAAGGGGTGCGCCGCCACCCAGAAAAGACTACCGCCAAGGCCGCCTGCCTCTTCGTCGACGACGTCGAAGGTCGACGTTCCCGCGGCTGGAGGGACGGAGGTTAGCATGGAGACGTAATGCCTCCACGCCTCCGTCTCCTCCAGGCTAATATAAACCACTGCGCCAGGGCTCAGGACCTTCTCCTCCAGAGCATGGCGCAGTGGTCAATTCATGTCGCCATCGTAGCCGAGCCCTATTTCGTCCCTCCCAGGGCTGACTGGGTAGGGGACCTCGATGGCTTGGTTGCGTTAATTTCGCCGGCCGCCGCCGGCGCCCCGTCCTTCGAGAACATCGTCCGAGGACGGGGCTGCGTCGCAGCACTCGTAGGAGAAGCGGTTGTGGTGGGCTGTTACTTCTCTCCCAACCGACCTCTCGCCGACTTCGAGGAGTATCTCCTCGAACTGAACGTCGTCGTCGCTCGAAGCCACCCTCGGCCCGTGCTCGTCGTCGGAGACCTCAATGCCAAATCCTCGGCTTGGGGTTCCGCGACCACGGACGCGAGGGGTGAATTGCTCGAGGAGTGGGCCGTAGAAAACGGCCTGCTAGTCCTCAATCGTGGGTCAGTGCACACGTGCGTGCGTCAGCGGGGCGGGTCAGTTATTGACGTCTCTTTTGCCAGCCCCGCACTAGCACGCCGTGTCCAAGGCTGGCGCGTCGTCGAGGAGGTGGAGACGCTGTCGGACCACCGCTATATTCGGTTCGACGTCTCCGCCCAGACCTCCGACCCCCCAGCCACAAGGGCCCCGATTGGGGGCGGTCCGCGTTGGGCTTTAAAGAAGCTGAATTGGGAGGTCCTCCTGGAAGCCTCCATTGTTCGGGCCTGGGTGCCAGCACCGGCCAGGCCTGACAATGTTGAGATGGAGGCCGAGTGGTTCCGGGAGGCCGTAACTCAAATTTGTGATGCGGCGATGCCTAGAGTGCCTTTAAATCCTCCAGCTAGGCGCCGGGTGTACTGGTGGTCTGACCACATCGGCGAACTACGCCATTCCTGCGTGGTGGCCCGACGCCAGTACATCCGGCTTCGTAGGCGGCGTCGCCGCTCTCCCGATTTTGACGCCAGGGAGGCGGAATTGTACGAGGCCTACAGAGCGGCCAAAAGTACGTTGAAGATCTCCATCAAGCGGGCCAAGGATGAGGCCCGCCAAGAGCTGCTGGGGACTCTGGACCGTGATCCCTGGGGGCGTCCATACCTTATGGTGAGGGGCAAGCTTCGCCCCTGGGCGCCCCCATTGTCCCAGAGTCTCCGGCCACAGTTGGTGGAGGAGGTGGTGGCCGCTCTGTTCCCCTCACGGGCGGAGCACACTCCTCCGTCGATGATTCCGCCTTCCATGGCGTCCAGCGCGGACTTTGACGACGACGTGGTTCCCGAAGTGACCCAGGTAGAGCTGCGAGCGGCGGTGTCGAGACTTCGCTCGAAAAACACCGCCCCAGGGCCCGACGGCATTCCAGGTCGTGCTTTGGCCCTGGTCCTCGAGGAGCTCGCGCCCCGACTGACGGGGCTCCTCAGTGAGTGTCTAGTTCAGGGCCAGTTTCCGCGCCAGTGGAAGGTGGGGAAACTGGTCCTGATCAGGAAGGAGGGGCGCCCGGCGGACTCTCCGTCCGCCTACCGGCCCATTGTGTTGCTGGGCGAGGTGGCTAAACTCTTCGAGTTTATTATCGCGGAGCGCCTCGTCCAGCATCTTACTTCTGTGGGCCCGGATCTGGCGGAGAACCAATTTGGTTTCCGCCGCGGGCGCTCCACTATTGACGCTGTCCAGCGGGTGAGGAGCCTGGCGGAGGATGCGGTCTCCCAGGGCGAGGTCGTCTTCGCGGTGTCTTTGGACATCGCGAATGCCTTTAATACCTTGCCCTGGAGTTGCATTAGGGAGGCACTCGTTTTCCATCGAGTGCCGACCTACCTCCGCCGCATAGTCGGGGCATACTTATCAGAGAGGGTAGTCGTCTACCCGGGTCACGACGGTTGGAGTCGGCGAGAGATGTCGTGCGGTGTTCCACAGGGATCGGTTCTGGGTCCGCTCCTGTGGAACATCGGTTACGACTGGGTGCTGCGAGGTGCGCTCCTCCGTGGCGTCGGCGTCATTTGTTACGCCGACGACACGCTTGTCACGGCGAGGGGTAAGTCGCACCGGGCGGCGGCCATACTGGCGACCGCTGGGGTCGCACAAGTCGTTGGTCGTATCCGGCGGTTGGGCCTCGAGGTGGCCCTGTCGAAATCCGAGGCTGTATGTTTTCACGGCCCTCGGAAGCGGCCACCTCCAGGGGCCCATATCATGGTAGGAGGGGTCCGCATCGGCGTCGAGCCAACCCTTAAGTATCTGGGTCTCCTGCTCGACAGCCGATGGGACTTTACAGCCCATTTCCGTCGTTTGGCCCCCATTCTTCGGGGCGCTGCAGGCGCGCTCTCGCGCCTGCTGCCCAACCTTGGGGGGCCAAACACCTCCTGCCGGAGGCTCTACGAAGGGGTCGTGCGGTCCATGGCCCTATATGGGGCCCCAGTTTGGGGCTACAACCTGGCGGCCCGTAACATCTCGGCGCTTCGTGCTCCACAGCGCGCCATGGCCGTCAGGTTGATTAGAGGGTACCGCACGATCTCGTTCGAGGCTGCGAGCCTCCTCGCCGGATCGATGCCATGGGACCTGGAAGCGGCGCTCCTGGCGTCGCTCTATCGTTGGCGCCAGGAGGCGCTAGCTCGAGGCGAAGGACCGGGTCTTGCCGCAATCAAGGCGGCGAGGTCCAAGCTCCGCCAGGTCCTAGTGGCCAATTGGAAGGAACGACTTGTGCACCCCAGTGCCGGGCACGCCACGATCGTGGCGGTAAGTCCCGTTTTTGAGGAGTGGCTGGAGAGGCGGCATGGCGCTCTCACCTTCCGGCTGACACAGGTTCTAACTGGCCACGGTTGTTTTGGCCAGTTCCTGTGTCGTATACGCCGGCAAGAGACGCCCGGTTGTCACCACTGCGGCGACTGCCGCGACGTTGTTGAGGACACGGCGCTGCACACTTTGGCGGTTTGCCCCGCATGGGCATCGCAGCGCCGTGATTTGATCGCGGCAGTCGGATCGGTTGCCCTCTCGCTCCCGGCCGTAGTTCAGTCTATGGTCCGGAGTGAGAGGTCGTGGAACGCCGTCGCCTCCTTCTGCGAGGAAGTAATCTCCACCAAGGAGGCGGCGGAGCGGGAGAGGGAGCGTTTGAACCCTCTCCCCAACCGCAGAGCCGGGCGCCGGAGGGCGCGCGATGACCTCCAGCCACCCTGAGGTTTGACCTGGGGGTGGCGGGCTTTGTGGGCCTGCCCGCCATCCGTTCAGCACCAGGTCCGAGAGGCGGCGTGCGTGTTCCCACGCGCGCCTCTGTGTCGTGTCCGTCTCCCCTTTGGGGGAGACAGTAGGGCTTTTATATTGTGTAGTGCCTATCTTGGGTAGGTCTTGTTGCGTAGTGGCCTGCCGTTTCATACGGCGGGCCGTAACCTCGGCGGGGTCGCGACCGCATGCGAAAGCGATTCGCGCGGCCCCGTCGATAGTGGTTTTGTCGAGGAACACCGTGGTAGGTTTAGTCGGTATTCCGGGAGGTACATTGTCTTTTAACATCTTTCTTTTACCCCGGCGAGTCCGACATAATCCCTCCGCCCGCCCCCGCGGAGGGATATGCGTCATAGCATTCCCCCACGTAAAAAAAAAAAAAAAAAAAAAAAAAGTGTGTGCTCGCCAAAGCGCCACCATACATCATTTTTCTTAGTCTAAGCTGACATAGCGTTGTTAGCGTGATATGTCGATGATAAAGTACGCACATTTTTTATTTTTTTACGTTTCTTGACCTAAGTCTTTATAAATCATAAAATCTACTTAGATTGAGTAGTTTCTGGACCTCGAAAAAATCCTAAGACAACGACGTAAGTGATTATAGTCGAGCTAGTTGATTGATTGTTCAGTTTACAGACATAATAATAATTCATAATTCATTTATTAATTTGCAAATATGGGTATACATTTGAAAATCTTATAAGCTATACAATTATAGCTTAATTATATACATATATATATATATATATATATATATATATATATATATATATATATATATATAATTGTCTTGTCGGCCTCGATGGCGTAGTGGTTAGTGTAACCGAGTACCACGCCTGAGGTCGCGGGTTCGATTCCCGCACAACTCAAACATTTGTGTGCATGAACATGGATGTTTGTGTTGATCTGGGTGTTTCTATGTATAATATGTATGTATGTTATAAAAAAAAAGGTATATATGTATGTTTATCCATTGTCTAGTACCCATAGGACAAGCTCTGCTTAGTTTGGGCTAGATGGTGTTGTATGTATGTGATAGAATATTATATTATATGATATTATATAATTTTAGGTTCTTTTACCATACTTTAAAATTTGATATCATAAATAAACAGCTTAATCTTTAAAATAAAAACATAATATACAATATCAAAATAACAATACTTTAAATGATAAAATGTAAAAGATATATAACAATATGTCAAAATAATATTTAAACAATAAAAAAGTAAAGAATATTGGGTAATCATATAAAAATTAAAAAATATTTAATAATAATTACATATCGAATAATAATAATAAAATGTCAAAAAAGATAATTAAGGTTGTAAATTAAGTGCAAATTTAATGACTTTTGGTTTGACTTTTTTGTTTAGATTATTATCAATATTTTTATCTTCGAAGAACTCTCGAAGCGAGTAATAGCATTTGGCTGCAAACAGACTTGAAGACGCCTTTTTAACACGTGTGCATATTCAATATCAATAATATGCTTGGGTAGCTTATTATATATGTGGGTTGCGATGCAGAAAAAAGCTTTTGTACAGCATCTTTGATATGTACAGGGATTAGTAAACCTTGGCTCAAAAATCCAACACGAACCCTGTGCATACCTGCTAGAGTTAAGGCAGTATCAAACCTATGTTTTTGTTCCTATCCATTATTGGCGAACCATTTGTTCTATCTGGTACATTTCTAGACACCGTGATGCTACTGAGAACAAACTGCCAAGTCAAAAATATCTTAAAAAGACCGAGGACTTTATTAGCAGCCGCAAATTTTTCTCACTCACA
Organism: Catocala nupta; assembly: GCA_963675205.1. Taxonomy (NCBI): domain Eukaryota; kingdom Metazoa; phylum Arthropoda; class Insecta; order Lepidoptera; family Erebidae; genus Catocala; species Catocala nupta. Next base: position 21,514,072 of record OY776092.1, on the reverse strand, counting down.
CGAAAAAGCAAAACCACCTAAAACACAAAATAATGTATCTCCTATTGATACTTTAACAAGAAGTATAGTGTGTTTCATGTAACCTTTTAATACTAACATTTGACTTATTTAAAATTATATCAGACTATACAGATCTAGAGTAGTCGTGTATTTGCAATAGCAGAAATGAACGCGACGCGACGTCATACAAAGTCGCTCCAGTTTCCAGTCAACTTAGTCCAAATGGTGCCGAAAATATCTTTCAAACGTTTTATTGATAATTTCAGTTTTGCCTCAATACATATAATGTTCCATTCATATTAACAATGTCCCGTTCATGCGCATCCGGTGACCACACGCGGGGTTTTACTGACTTGTCCCGTCTTTATTAGGAATTCGCGTAATTCATATGAGGAACGCCTTTACCGGTACATTTGTCCTGGAATGCGTTTACTTGGAATATTGTCACTGTCGTCTACAGAGTGGTTTTAAATTGTATTACGTTTGACATTTTGTTGCAAGTTGAAGCAGTCCTAAGACTTCTTATTTAATTGCCTTAGTATTCCAGTAGTGCAAGCACCTATAGCAATCAAGACTGTCTTGGCACGTTTATCTCCCTAAAACTCTTTCATCTGCAGTATCAAGTGTGGAGTCTATGATCGCTTCTTTATTTTTCGAAAAGATGGTAATGCCGTTGATCCTACATAGAATGATTTGGTTGGATATGTCAGTCACCTATGAGAACATCTTAAAGGATGGTTACAGAATTGTTTGTTACACACATCATTAGATATACTTCCACTGCACAAAAATAAAGTTCCACAAACAGACGTAGATAATGTTGATTTCACTGGCAAGAAGGGAATTAAATTAAAGGAATCGTAGAAATATATATATATATATTTTTTATATGATATAGTTGGCAACGACAACAAAAAAACGCCGCCTATGGACACCCGCAACACCAGAGGAGTTACAAATGCGTTGCCCACCTTTTAAAAAGAAGTACGCTCTTTTCTTGAAGGTTTTTAGTTCGTATTGGTCCGGAAATACCGCAGGTGGCAGTTCATTCCATAGTTTAGTTGTGCGAGGCAGAAAATTTCTGGAAAAGCGCACAGTTGTGGACTGCCAACCATCTAAATGATGGAAATGGAAATTCTGTCGCGTAGGACGATGGCGAACAACTCCTCGGAGCACTCCCCATAGTAAAAGCGATAGAAGATGCATAGCAAGGCCACATCTCTACGCAGCGCCAAGGAATCTAGCCGATTTGAAACAACCGGGCAGTCGACAATTCGAGTCGCTCTCCGTTGAATACGGTCTAGAGGGAGAAGCTGGTACTGGGGTGCCCCTGCCCAAAGATGAGAATAGTATTCCATGTGAGGCCGAACCTGCGCCTTGTAAAGTAGTAGGCGGTGGCCCACTACTTTTACTTACCATTTAATACAGTATTAGAGATGTTACTCATTCGCTGCTTTTCTGTAAGAGCATATTACTTTTCCTGGTAAACCAGCTCATTCATACCGTCACCATATAATTAAAATTGCGGCGGCAGCTTCTTTTACTGTTAAAATGCAATATGTGTATGGAATATATTAAATCACATATAATGTGTACTGCTACTCAGTATTCGTTTTCCATTAACCCATTAATTTGACAAATATTCATTGAAACACAAAGTTGTATTGAATGTACTGGAAACTAAATATATTATGTTTGTGTAACCACCGTTGTTTGAACTCAAGTGTAAACTAAAACCGTACAGTAAGAAAAACAATGGTTACGCCTGAGTACAATTTACCAAGTATCACGGCTGTCCAGCTCATTAAAAAAAATAGTCTATTCACTGCCGCTCTTCTAGGCACCCGTATAATTTACAATAAAAAGTTGAAAGTTAATTGTTTTGTAATTAAAAGTAAGTACATGATTGTATAGCTGGTTCAAAAACGGCTCAATTAAGTCCAGCCTGCTGTGGAAAATGGATGAGTTCAAATAAAAAGGGCTTTTTACACATGTTCTTAAGAAACTGACTTCGCTTCCTGACTACTTTTTGTAAATTGTTTATTTAAAGTAACAATTTATAAAATGTTATCAGTTTTTTTGTTCTTAATATCTAAGAACACCCAGACCAGATAACACCCAGTTCAGATAACAACTATTAGTAGAATAGACAATTGATTGTTTCATTTGGAGGTCAAACCCATAACATTTGACGCATTAGCATTGACATGCACGTTACGCATGTTATGCATGTAGTGCACACTATGCATGCTACACATGCTATGCGCGTTATGCATACAATGCACGCTATATATAAGCAACCGTTAGATGCTCACATTGCAATTATTATTGCACCGAGTAAACCAAATTTTCTAGAAAATAGTTAGAGCTTCGTCTCTCTCAACAGCTACTAACCTCTGTAGTATTGCTTTTGAAAGATACAGCATAACTAATATGTATAATATGTATATATTTACAAAAAACAAAGTATATGTGTATGTTTATCCATTGTAATTGTACCCATAGTACAAGCTCTGCTTAGTTTGGGCTAGATGTTGTTGTGTGTATGTGGTAGAATATTAAATTTAAATTAAAAAATATATATATATACGTTTTAGCCCCGTGGAACAGGATATAATTTACCACACACTATAATTGAGTAGACGATCATTTTATCAAAGTACCTATGTATTTTTTTATAATCACTGTATAGTATTAAAGATTCTTTAGCTGTATAGCTAGAGAATCTTTGTACAAGGATTGAAGATAATTATAAAAATGGAAATATCAACGAGGAAGCAGACATCTCATATCCTCCTGTGGTTAAATGAGACCCTTGTCCAACAGCAGACTGCGACAGACAGCTAATGAATAATGAATGAACTAGCACGTTACGAGGAAACCTCAGTACTAGGGCTACTTTGTATATTTATTATGAAATAAATCAATGCAGACGGTTCCACTTGACACTTTTATGTGACAAACGTGAATTGAGGAGTAGCGATGCGCGCAATTGCATTCGAATACTATTGTGGACAAGGGCACACGGCGTATACCTATGTATAATTTCGTCGCTATATTCGAATGAAATTGTGAACAAGGGCACACCGCGCACCCACATATGTATGAACAATTGTACAATGCTATCGATAATATAATGGAATAAAATTGTGGCCAAGACAGCTTATGTATACGAACCGAATAATAGCAATAACTAGCAGAAGCGAAAAGCTAAACTGCCAATTTCTGAGCTACACTGGTTCTGGTAATTATTTTTAGCATCATATACCTACATGGTTAATGTAGGTAAATGGTGCTCATACAAATATAGAATGCCTCGTTATCGCAACTATAGTAAACGTGTTGTTGAATAAACCATTGCATTGCACGACGATGATTTGACAAAATGTCTATCTAAATTACCTGTCAAATACTTTAGGAATATAGGCGTAAAATATATATGTATAAAACTAAACACTTGCACAATATATTTTCATGTTCACCCACTTCCAAATTACACAGTACAAAAACAAAGTATGTACCTATAGCTCAAGAATTTAGTTTACAATTTGGCTCGAAACATTTCAAATACTAAAACTTCGGTGAAACATTCCAGATAATATAATTAAATGTTTAAAGTCTAGAGTTGCCGACTCAATCTAGCCAGAAAATGTTTGTAGAGTTCAGATCGTTACTTAGCGTAAAAATTCGGATCAGACATTTTTCTTTTACTGCATTTCAGTTTTTTTTTCACACATAGTCTCAAACTTTACAGACTGTGAAAAGACACGGATGGCATAGTGTTTTGATTACGTGGTGGTTGCCGGGCCACAGCCATTGCGTCTAGTGTTATGGTTCCCCACCTACGATAAAAATGTTCACAAATAATTGTTCAGAGCCTGGATGTTCTTTGTGACCGTTGTTTAAAAAGTTTTAAAGTCCCATGTGTCACGGGAATTACATATACCTGTGTCTGATGGTAAATGGAATATCGTAAATTATAGGCACTTGCAAACACAGGAATATCACTCTACCAATGGATTGACAACGCGCAAGTGACACTACGCACAGGACGTCTTTATTCATACTAGCGGTCACCTAGTGCTCGAAATTCGACCAAAGTTTGCCTGTAAGATATTGCTGATATATGTCATTGTATATTTATATATGTAACCATAGTTACGCACTTCGACTGCGTGTGTCAAATGCATGTAGTGTTTTTCATTAAATTAATCTATTTTAAATGCATATTTTATATAAATATTAGTATTCGCCCTTTCTTATCCATATAAACTTTAACTGTGCCAAATTTCATACTCCTCCGTCCACGCAATTTTCGTAAAAAGGGGTACAAAGTTTTTGCTTCACATATTAATATATGTATAGATAAAGACTTGGTGTACAGCAAGCGGCAAGAGGTAAAGATTATACTAGCTCCCTTGTTATCAGTATACCGTCTAATCAAAAAGTCAAACGTGAGTAAAGTCAACGCAATACAAGCTGGTTTTGGCTGCGGATTTCTGTAGTGTGGTAATACTTCCCTAGTCAGAGACTACGTACATTACAAAACAGTCTAATTTAATGCAATGATGAATAGGTATTACGTGTATATTTGTTTCAAATTCTATTACTAGATATATAGTGTTTTATATTTATGACATCTTATACAAGTGTTTTAATAAATTATTGTAATTTTGTAAAATAACATTGATTTCAATATTTTTTCATACATTACACATTATGGACGTGACTTACTTTTTGCGTTTAGGATCGCGCGCCAATTTTGAACAGAAGTAGAATAAAGTAATCGTTTTAGTTTTAAAAATGTAAAGTCGAATGTGCATTAAGTAATGAAGAAAAGGAATGATCTGGTAGCTGTACAATTTTCCATTCCGTTTTCTTTATGCCTTGTCATGACCAGTAACAATAAAACGTATGACACATTTATCATTTTCACATTTTTGTGTTGATTATTTTTAGTTAACATTCTAATCCTATACTTGACTGTACCTACTGTACTAACTATCCGCGTAAATACGTCAAAAACATGGCAACATTTATTAAATAAAAAATGTATTCGAATATAATTGAAAGTTCCTTTTATTCGAATTCTGAATTGATTATCGAACATTGCTAGTACTAATCGTCTGTACCGAGCGGTCATTACTAAAACTCCTCAATTTCTATTATGTGTAGGATGGCGCAACGACCCCACGTGGTAAGGTTAAACCATCTATAATTAGCTGTGCGCTCTGGTTTGTGTCGCGGCCGCTGTAAAAATTCATGTAAACAAATACAATCTCTCACGCCCGGGTGGGCTGACAACACTACCAATTTAAAAGGTCATTACATCAGTTGAGAACTGAGGGGTTTCAACTGTATACGATTTGGTACAGCTATGTGAGTCATTGGTTATTTTTTCTGGTGTACCGTTTGTCATTTGCTTTTGTTTGGTTAAACGGAGTCAATGTACATGTTGGATTTTGTTATTTTGAGTATTTTGTATTCCCTATATTATGTAGTAGTTGATTCTCATACTAGAATGTATAAATTGTAGCAACCGTTAGCACTTTCAAACCATTTAATTGAGAGTGAGTGTGTTTGTTGTCTTATTCAGTTCTGCATATGCCAGCCGTGCCAATATTTACTCGTCCTTACCTTGCATGTAAAATCAAACAAAGCGTTAATTTAAAACGACGATAGCTCAGTAGAAAAGTAACGGATTTGCCATCAGATATCATAGGTTCGAATTACTACCATAACAAGATTTAGGTATGTCACTAGCATATATAACTTAGCTTGCGGGATTACCAAGAATACAAGTCAAATATCCAGTACTAGATGTGCCCGCGGTTTCACTCGCGTTTATGATTACTGCGCCGCTCCCGTATATTATAGCGTGATATTATATAGCCTATAACCTTCCTCAATAAATAGGCTAGCCAACACTAAAATAATTTTTCAATTCGGACCGGTAGTTCCTGAGTTTAGCGCGTTCAAGCAAACAAACAAACTCTTCAGCTTTATAACATTAGTATAGATTTTAACACAAACCTATCTATGTATATACTAGTATTAAAAAGGAAGGATTTGTATTTTTGCTTGTAATCAATGATATTTTAAGCAATGATAGCCTAGTGGGAAACCGTTGGACTGCCACGCAAAGGTCTCGAGTTCGATCCCAAGATGCGCATCTCTGTCTTCTCGAAGCCATGTGCGTATTAAATAGTTAATTATCGCTCGCTTTAACGGTGAAGGAAAACATCGTGAGAAAACCTACAGGTCTGATAGTTCTCTATAATATTCTCGAAAACATGTGCAGTCTACCAATCCGCACGAGGCTAGCGTGGTGGACTATGCCCTTACCATTCTCACATTGAGAAGAGGCCCGTGCCCAGCAGTGGGACAGTTTAATACAGGGCTGATATTATTATATAACCATATTAACTATTAGTAAATCGCATTTTCAGAATGCTTTCATTATTAGCGCTTGGTAATGATGAAAGAATTCTGAAAATGCGATGAAGAAAGGCGCTTTACTTTATTTAAAAGTAACATAGGCTATATATCATGCTATGATATATATGACATGGGCGCGCAGTTGTAATCATAAACGTGGATGGAACCGCGAGGTACAGTCAGTGTAAGATATATTGAATACAGAACACATTACCTTATTGACCTCTGAGTCTTCTTTAAAGAGGTAATGAAAACACTATGTGGGTATGTGTGTCTGTCTGTTAGTGACAGTTTGTTAGTGACAGTTATAGCTCCGGAGCCACTGGACAGGTTGACTTGTAGCTTGGTGTACCTTGGGGTCATCCCTCGGTTGACTTTGAATATGGGACCTGTGGATCAAAAGACCCCCGAGATATAGGGGTCAGAAGGTCATAAGGTCAGGGAATATCCACCAACAGAGTGATTTGGAAGTCCAAGGGCTTTTGCCCAGCAGTGGGACATTACAAAATGCTGATAGAAAAAAAGTCACATGAAGACGAAAAGGTTGAATCCTGGGTTTTTACACCCATCTCGTTAAGTATGTACTAGATTCTGCCCGCGTTTTCGCTTCCATAAATGTAAGTTAAGTTAGGTTAGAAACAGTACTTTATTTAAGATGAAAGGTACCCTGTGTTCTTTTCTATGCCCTTGACAACGTGTAGGTATACGAGATGATTGGTCGAGTAGTAAAAGTGTAAAAAATAAACTCACAAGCGCATTTATGATATTAGTTAGGATATATTGTCGGCCTCGGTGGCGTAATGGTTAGCGTAACCGATTGCCTCGCCTGAGGTCGTGGGTTCGATTCCCGCACAAGTGAAACGTTTGTGTGCATGAACATGAATGTTTGTCTTGGCCCAGACCAATGTTTCTATGTATAATATATATGTATTTACAAAAAAAAGTATATGTATATGTTTATCCATTGTCTAGTACCCATAGTACAAGCTCTGCTTAGTTTGGGCTAGATGGTGTTGTGTGTATGTGGTAGAATATTATTATATTATTAATATTGTAATATATACATTAAGAACTAAAGCTACAGGCTTAATCTCCGGTGATGGATTTCTATAGCACACGAAAATATAACACGGCCATCTTGAACCGTCCGGACCCAATACATTATCATTTTCTTTCATCTCATATACTTTGAATTACTCTTAAAGCAAGTAAATCGCTGACATTATTCAAATCATCATGTTTTTGATCTGTTCTTAACTAATCGAAGCTTGTGTAATTTTAAACAATCCTGAATTAAATGTCTGATCATGTCTTTATACACTGCGTTTATTTATTACTAGTTGGTATAGTTCTTTGATCTCTGAGAGTGTTGCTGATGGATGACGGACGGTTTCCAAAGATACCTTATTTTTCTCGAATAACAGTTTTTGTTTAGCGTGTATAGAAATACGCCAATAGTATGAGTCAATCGGCAGATATTTTTTATATATTGCTGGAGTTTGTAATAGGCTCTTGATCTACTTGGTAGTAAGCATGTGCCAGTCTACAACACCAGATGTATCCCTCGTACATTGCTTACCCTAAAACTGACCTTAAAGACCACTTATGTTATGATGCACAGTGCATTTAGTTGGCAACTCAGCGGTGAAATCACTGGTACTACATTTTAAATAAAACCAAAAGCTGGCATCTGGTGAATGCTTGAACCGGAATACACAACAGCCTATGTTCGATTTAGAACAAGCTTGCCTTTGGGTTGATAAGTTTAGCCAAGACATTTGCAGGCATACAACACAACACCTATGTCAGTAATTTTCTGTAGGGTGCATCATACCTAAAATAAGAAGATAGTTACGTATGCAAATAAAACTCTATTAACATACAGGGCTTGATAGCCTATGCAGGCGTGGTCTGTATAAATTCAAAACTCGAAATAAATATTCATGTTAAACAACACCATGATTTACATGATTTTGTATTTGAAATGAATAGTTAATTATTGCGTTTGCACAATGAAGGAAAACGGTGTGACTTTAAGCTTCATATCTGTGTATTTTCTATAATGATGTCGAAGATATGTGAAGCCTGCCATCTCTTACAGGGCTGACGGGCTAAACTGTTTATGTAAAAATACATTTTTACACTGAGAAAAGACCTTTGTCCAGCAGTGCGAAAGTTAAATACTAACATTATTATTATATATTATATCTCCTAGCTTTTGCGCGGGGCTCCGCCCAAGTGATACCTAGGTCAATAAGTAGCCTGTGTCCTTCCCCAGGTTTGAAACGATATCTGTACCAAATTTCATCTATATTGGTTGAGTGTTCAGCCGTGAAAAGGTAACAGACAGACAAAGTTACTTTCGAATTTATAATATTAAGTAAGGATCTTGAATGAAAACAGTATTACATATAAAGGTCGAAAGGGGTCTACTAACACGATATTGATCAATATACTCGTCACACGTTACTGCCTGCTGTCACCTCAGTCTTAACTCAACCTGTCACAAATCACAACCAGTGCATTTCATTGGCCAATCAGCTGTCGACAAACAAACACATACATATGTTCCAGTAATTACTTCACTGGTTATATATCACTTCTATTGACAAACGACGTAACAACACGGACAACTCACAACTATTCATTGCAGTTTTTGTCTTAGCCTCTTGATAAAGGTGTCAGCAAAATGAGTAATGTATAACGAACGCATCGATAAGGAGTTCTCTTTTTAATGTTTCGTATTAGATCCGCACACGACATAATCGGAAGTTTTTGCGCAATACACTTGCGGGAACAATTAATGCAGCCAAGTGCACGCGTTCACGCGTCGTGCCCACAGAAGAAAGTGAGTCGTTACGACACTTGTGTTATTTATTTTGCACTTATGTTTACCTACCTCTATTGTCGTAAGTAATGGTGACTGTAGCATTATTGCTAATGAAAAATGTGTCATTAATTATGACACAGTATGAGATCGTAAAGCAGTAGCGATTGCACAGATTGATCGATACGTAAGGTCAACCAACGTCTTATCACCAATATCCTCATATATGGGTGACGAATAAGAATATAATAAACGCCACCGCGCCTGAAAAAGACCGGCTAGCTCTCGGTATGGAGTATTATGACTGTCGATAGATGAAGTCTGCACTATTGAATTAATATAGGTATACAATGTATATCTCAACTAGATTGGAGTAGTAAATAAGTATTAACTCAATGGTCAGTACATTAAAATATTTAAAAATATGGTCTAGTACCTATAATTATAATATATAGTTAATAATAATAATATTCTACTACATACACACAACACCATCTAGCCCAAACTAAGCAGAATTTGTACTATGGGTACTAGACAATGAAAAAATATACATATATACCTATAATTTTTTTTGTAAATACATACGTTTTTTATATAGAAACATCCAGACAAGCCAAACATCTATATTCATGCACACAAATTTTTGACTTGTGCGGGTATCGAACCCGCGACCTCATGCGTGGCACTCAGTTACACTAACCACTACGCCATCGAGGAGTCCATTAGATTGCCTTAGTAAAAGCGAAGTTCCTTATTCTCGGCATTTTTTGCAATTGAGCAAATGAGTATAGTTTAAAAACCCGCCAAAACAGTATCAGAACAAAAATAATGTGCCGATTGAATATGAAGATCCTTCGTTCCTTCTATCGCATTGCACTGATAGTTTTCAACAAAACCCACGATAATTCTATTAAATCAGCTCACAAAAGTAGCAGTGTTGCAAACACCGCTAAAAGAGTCCATTTATAGGTATTATGTCTTTAAATGTTATTTTGATATTTACCATAATTTGGTAAAAAGTATTTTAAAGGATTTTGAAACTAAACTACTCAAATGTGGTTGACAATTCAGCTATTAAAGCTACCTCCAGTTTATAAATCCAAATATCCCAGAGCGGATTTATATGACTGGCCTGTTCTCTGTATAAGAAATGGATCATGCTTCATTTACAATTCATTTTAGCCAAACGCTATTTTACTTGCCTATTCATATTGGAAGGCTTCACAAGTATAAATTACTAGATTTTGCCTACGGCTTCGCTCGCATAAATTTAGATTAGGTTAGGTTAGTAACAGTAGTTATTTCTGAATAAAATATATCTTATGTCCTTTTCTGTTCCCTTGACAACGTGTATGCGAAATTTCATGATGATCGGTAGGAGTAGTTAAGACGTGAAATACGCTTTCACGTCTTACAAACAAACACAAATTTGCATTAATAATATTAGTAGGAATTATCATATAAATAGATTTCTATTACTATATATATGGAAAACAAAAATAATTATCACTCCATACGTTCAATAAAGTAACAAAGATTATTTCACACTTCAATCATGACTTCATAAAATTGACACTCAACTACTAAACGTTCATAAATCATCACAGCAATGTAAACATACATCTAATTAAACTAAATAGTATAATTTATGACTTGCTTTAGATACATTTATTACGTGAAATTAGCGTGAACATCTAAAAAAGACTAATTGACTCAAATCATGTGACAAATAGATGAGAAAGTGTAAATATGGGACATTTCCTTTGAGACAAAGTTATTCAAAATTCAACCTTAAATAAATGTAATATGGATGTAAATTAAACGACAGTGTTTGGCAGTTGAGTGAGCTTTCGTGATATAAAGCTTGATATCGTGTTTCATCGTAAAAGTCTTAGTAAGAAATTTGATGAATTTATTCCAATAGATCGGGGTTAACTGTGTTTTGAAATGATTTTATATTTCCTTGAAGTTATTAATGATCAGTGAGAAATCGTTGATCATTCTTATATTAAGTTCTAACTAAATCTATTTATTTCGTGCCTCTATTATATTTTAATAGCAACATTTTTTCCTACAAATATATTAAATAGATTATACTAGTACTTTTTAAATAAGATCTCCCGCTGATTCTCAAAGTTCTCTATTACATAACTTGTATGTTTAGTTAGTTACATGTCAACTCGACATCATTGACTTGACGGGTTAGCTACCTGCAGTCTAACTAAAGCTATGAAGTTTACTAACAATTGAACAAAAATAGAGCGACACTAAGAAAGTTATGGCTAACCGCTATTATTCAGCCGCTGCTGCAATCGTAATTAACCGCTGTCTAGACCACGTGCTTGTTATTACAAACGTTGACACTAGCATACTATATAGCATTGACTAGACAGTACTACAATAAAATCCTAATCCTAACGTGAGTTTGTTTGTCAATATTACATTTGGTTATTATTACGCTTTCACGCCTTAACTACTCGACCGATTATCATGCAGTTTAGCATGTACCCTGATAGGAGAACAGAAAAGGACAGAGGATACCTTTCATTTAGAAAAAAGGTACTGTTATTAACATAAACTAACCTATATTTACACGAGCAAAACTGCAGGCAAAACCTAGTGCTCCATAATCATACGAATTCTCCACAACCACTATATTTTTTATGAGCTATTACTTACTTATTTTAAGTCACCTATAAACTGCTGACGCCAATCTTCATCCACCTTCGCAACAGCAGACTATACAAACCCTGAGCCATCAAACTCAGTGAAAGAAAATAAATCAACTTTTAATTCGGTGTAGTCTTGTCTGTCTGTTTGTCATTAATCAGAAATAGCTGAACGTTTTATCGCGTGTTTTTATAACGGGACACGTGTTCAAGCTGTCACCACACAACGAGTTAAGGGGTGTAGAGGGATTTATTTAAATGACAAGGCATTATTAAGTACTGAATACCCAGTTTAAATTTGTATTTATTGTTTTCAGTGACTGTTGCCATAAATGCCACTATATTTTAGGTTTAGCTAAACGACTTATGCAATTATTTAAATGCTATAGATGCCTACATATTTGTATAATCTTTTACAATGTTTTTATTTAATTTCTTGTCTTAAGGATTAGTTTCATCTCGTGGTCTCATGTATCCGTTAATTGAATTTTCAATATGAAACAACTACTGCAAAATTTTGTTCAATGTATTGATCGAATGTACTACACTTGGCGGCATGATATTGATCGAATGACACTTAAACCATTGCTATTCAGTATACTGCGATCGGTCAGTCTATAAATAAAAACAATTTAATATTAGTCAGATGTGGGGCGTTCGTTTTCTGCACTATATATAAATCCAATTTAAAGTTAACATAGTTCTCTACACTAAAATGAAAATTAATTTAAAACGATAACATCAATTTTCTTTTAATTAATGCTGGCCCTTTACCAAATTGCATAAGTATAATTTCATCTGAATCTTGTTTAGAAATTCAAAAGTCCTCTCTTGTAAAAACATTTCATTTCCTCACTTTAAAATATGTGGCGCCAATATAATTTGTCGTATTGCCAACTTCCCTCGAATTCTGATCATTTCGGTCAATCCAGTGTTGACTAATTGGACCAGTTTAATCATCGACAACAATAGATCCATTAATAAGTTTATCTTTGCCTAAAATTTATAATGCACAGTGCTCACGATAGTCTTGTTTCTAGTCATAAAATCTTAGTATTCAAGAAAAATAAATTTTACTAGCGCGTAAGTAATATTATCTTAATCGTTATGATCTGGATTACATAGATTGATTATTAATTTCAACTGCTCTTGCTTAGAAGAAAATTGAATGTTAACTGGATTCTGTCCACAAAGATCTCCAGCCACCAAGTGGGTACCATTTCCACTCAAATCATTGAGGTAGTCACAAAAAAGCCCGTCGTTAAAAATAATCCAAAGAACCAAATTCAATACACAAGAAGAAAAGGATATATTGTTATACCGTCTAATTCAATTTAAAGGCTCTTCTTCTAAGCTTCAAAAATCGACAAAGTAGAATATATTGATTCTAAATCAATTAATCAAAGAGATATTACAGCAATACTTTAAAATGTATGTCGATGTTACCCGAAATGGTAGGCAGGCATACTTTACACAGTCACATTTCAGTTACATTTAGTCTTCTATTTAGATACCTCATTAGAGAGAAGAAGAGACCGAAATTTCTTAACAGAAGAACCCAATAACATTTTGCCTTATCCAGGAACCAAACCTGGCACCTCATGATCACTACATTAGTTTGGTCATGGTACGTTGGTACGTCACTTAAATCTTGTACCACTCAAATTACTGTAGTACCTACATAGTAAAATGATACATACCAAACAAGACAATAACATTAATTAAAAGAAGTCATACAAATCCCATAAAATTTAAAATATGAATCTAAACATACGCATAATGTTTTAAATATATTTAGTATAAGTCAGCATTGTTCAATATCTATCATTTAAAACACGTACCACCCATTCAACATTCACCTTAACCAGCTTGTCACCGTGCCAACACCGTGAACAATCTCGATCTGTCACTCGGCTCATTTGTTTACTAATTGCCGCGATACCCGGCCGACATTAATGGATTTTGTCAATGGCTGTGACTCGTGTCGCGTAAATTGAACCTTTCATGTGGTCTGTTTGAACTTTTGTTTTAATTCGTCTGCGGTTGTCTATATAACCACCGCCTCTACAGGCAATGACGTATGTTTTATGAATGTGGTGATGATGAATTATTGGGCGATGATGAAAAGAAATGCTATAAATTATGTAAATAAAGAATGACTTTCTGAAATAATACCAAATAACATAATAACTCTACGAATAAAAATAGCTTTTATATAACTGTTTATTTTTTATTTGTAGAATGTATAAGTTTAGTATAGGTGACTTAGCTTCTAACATAATTTGACTGCGTTTGAGTATATGCTACTGGTATTCAACACTCACAAAATACATCGACATTACGTAAATCGAATAAATTTCCTATTAATATTCTCAGGTGATGGTATCTGTGAGTTTTTCTGTTGGATTTCATTTCAAATTCATGACTTAACATATCTAGCCATGGACTAATAAATGCGACACTTAAAATACTTGGGCTTGAAGTTTGAGTTTCAAATTGCACTATTAAATTCTAAAGCACTCAAAGGAACTTTTTTATAATTCCCTTACTGTTAGTTCATAAACTGCATTCGACTATAAAACAATATACTCACCTGTGCCAAATACCAATTTTATTACGATCACATCTATTTCTAAGGCTATCATTCGAAGGAAGTTCGTCATCTCATCCAAATGACATACGTCTGTTTCGTCCAACGTAAACAGTACTGTCCCCAATAGCTTTCCAAGAAACTTTTACACCGTTTTAAAAACATTTTTCCAGGAGACACTCCTGCTTTTTGATCGTCGTGGTTACTTTTTATTGTATCTAAATTAAGAATGCTTGTATCGAGAATAATTTGTTTAACTGTTAGGGCTTTTATATCTTGTAGGGTTTTAGAAATTTATAGCTTGGAAATTGTGTTTAGTACCACAACTTTCCTTTATACGAACCAGTGAATTTAATACATCGTAAACACGATCATATGTTTCAGCAAACTAAAATTCTAAAGCATTCCGATTTTCAGACTAGAAAGACGTGTTTGTTTCTACAACGCGTGCCATGGATATAATTAGAGGTGCAAGTGTTAAGCATCCTTCCTCGATACGCTTCGACGGTTGTTTGTATGAGCAGTGGCGTCCCGACGACGTCGCCGGCGCCGCCTGCCCGATTTACATCACACACCTTCGACAGGGTTCCATTTATCATATCGGAAACAGGCGACTTTAGATTTAGTAGTACAAACAATAAGACCGAGTTTGCGGACCATGAATGTACCTTGTAGGACGCCGTAATACAAATAGTGTTCAAAGACATGTTCAGGAAATTAGACTTTGTTTACGTTACGTCAGAAAACAAACTCCTTTGTTCGGCGCGACGTCTCGTCACAGATGGAAGACTGCAAATGGCTCAGAGGTGCCTCTGTCGCCTACGCTGCACGCTTCAAATGTTGTTTATAGTACACGTTGACACGAGCAAATTCGTCAGCGGAAGAAACCACATTTAGGACGGACGGGGCATAAATCCCGTGTGAGTGACAAGTAAAACTTTATAGCACTATAAATTAGTAGATATATAACCGGACAAAAATAGGACAGACGTTATTGGCGTTGATACCTAGTTGTAAAGTGTGAGCTGTCGCACGCGGTACCATTTTACGATTATCTTCTTTTGCTATTGTTAGGAAACAATGATCTCCCATTACTACCTATTAAGAGATATCAATACCTCATGATTCACAAAAGAGAATTATGTAATCACAATTATATAAATCGTTTTATTATGTCACTAGGTTATTTAGTCTATAGGTTGGTAAACTTTTATATACTTATCTATTTTCCATCCGTTGAATAAAATAATATTCAAAAACAGAGTTCTTTAAAAAGTTACAAGATTTTATTTAACGTAAGATAAATATTTATTTAATTTTTAAGTTTCTAGGTAGACAACCAGACAGTTATATGTTAAATGGCATAGTTTGACAGACTCGTTTATGCAAATATTTGATTTAGTCACTAAAATATTGTATGGTAGTGCTCATCATATTAAAGAATATTCAAAGGTTTCTAAAGAGCTGATTTAAGTTTCTTTGATTGCATGCCCCCAAGCATAACTGTTCATACTTTTGCTGAAGATTTACTCTCAAATGGGTTAATGGAAGGCCCGTAGCGTTTTGTAACTGTCACCTCATTTCATTACCTTGATGCTAATGCATTGGTTTGGTGGATTGCCAGTTAATTTATATGCTGTTTATGCCGCGGGATGATAAATGATTCCAGTTATGTCGGCTTGTCATTGGCCTGTGTTGGTGCTTTTTATTTGGTTTGTGGAGGTGGTTTTGTCTAATTGGTAGCTTTATGTAAGCTTATAATTGTTAAAATTGTTTTAGATTTATGATTACTTGGTATATTTAGTATGGGTATTGTGATTTCTGCTATGGCATAGTTATGTATACTTTTCTTATTTTATTTTATAATAGCTATGTCTAACAGGGCAGTTTACTTTACGATCTTTTGAGATCGTATTTTGAGTTTGATTATATAAAGTTCAAGAAGACAAAAAATATTTTATATTTTAAACAATACTGTTTCTTTTACAATAACAAAATGTGGGCGATTGTCTTATACAAAATAAATTTATTTTTAATTTTTCACTTGACGTCAGTGCGAATAAAAAAGAAGAGAATAATGCACAAAACGGTGAATGTTACGACTATAACACCGGGAACTTTTATATTGTTTAGTTTCACTGTGACACGTTGCTCGTATACATTTTATTGCCTAATTAACTTTTTGTCAAAGCATAACTTTTTGTTTGACGTTTACACAAGCTTCTGAAATACGTCCAAGTTTAAAAATTCGTTTTTTATTAAAAATGATACTACTCGTCTCATATAATGTCATAACAAGTTTAATATGCAGTAACACATGCTGGCTGTGTCGAAACGTGTGAAAAACATATAAAATGCTCGTTAAAAAATTTGTCTGTCCACTAAAAGTCACATTTAATGAAAACAGTTGCTGGCTTCAGATGTGTAGCTTGATTTAAATTTATTATGCTGATTGAAATTCTGTAATGTCTGGTTGGTATTTATTAGAAGATTAATGAGCTGTCGTCAGATGTCTCTGAGGCCGTAATGTATACGGACGTCGGACAGACGGACGGACTGAAATATCTCAGTGAAACGTCGTTGTTTGTTGACACAGTCACTGCGTGGAGCGGGACATTACACGAGTGACAAATTTAGACTTTTTGTTATCTTACACGTGTTCCCATTGTATACATTTGTTTACAAAGATAAGTTTATAGTTCCGTAAACTTTTAACATGTAACATGACATTTTTTTGTTCTATTTGTTTTTGAGTATTTTGTATCAATATTCATTCGGTTTCTACATTGAGTTTCACTACAAATATATTTCAGCAATGTTTGCTTTATCACTAGATCAACATTTAATATTAGTTCCAACAAAAGCTTTGAAACGTATATTACGTGGTTTACAGCGTGCATACACCAATTATACTGATGTCTTTGTCTCTTTTTCTCTATATAACTGTATTTTCTTATTTCAGGCAAGTAACTAGTAATTTAAATATGTTAAAGTATATTTTCTTGCGAAGTCTATTAATATTATTTTAGTTACAAACTAGTTTATTTAGTTATTGTTAGATGTTAAGATTTAATTTAAAGTTTATTGTAGTCCACTACCTTTTATAGTCAAAGAAATTTTATTTTATTTAATTTTTGTTCTCCTGCTGTCGCAAGTGCTTACCGTCCTTTTATTGAAGTGGTATAAATTGACAACACGTCTTATAAACAGGATCTTGTGGCAAATGGACGCAATTCGTAGCCATGTTTTAATTAAAATGATCGATAGAAACGATTTAATGCTCATTCATAGCTATAACATTTGTATTCACTTTCATACAAAAGAAAAGGAAATTGCCGAAAAAAGCTTCAGCATAATAATGTAAAAAAGAGGACAACAATTGCAATCGTAAATGACAGAATACACCTCGTACAAAATCTATACCAAAATTACACATATGAAAGTAACTACGTTTGGTATAGTTTTCATGGCGAAACCATTGAACCGTTCATAATTAAATTTTGCCAAGAAGTTTATTGTTTGAAGAGTCAGCTTTACAAGTGAACGAAGATTAATTTACTTGGTTTGGTAAACTGTTAGTCAAATACAATAAAACTAAATAACGATGGAGTAATGTTTCCAAAGTAGTAAAAGTAACCACTTACCAAACAATAATGAACCACAACATATGCACAGGCCTCATCAAAGGATCGAACTCACTATGTGTGTGGTCCATTCTGATCCTGTACATTGTTTAGCTTTTAAATCTCAAGTCTTACACTTTAAATTAGTCATGATCATAGCTTTATGTAACTAGGTTAAAAGTTTGCAGGTAAAGGACGAGTAAGAATGATTAATTATTATTTCTAGTATGCTTGTCTACTATGCTACATTTATTTACGTAAATATAACCTTTGTTAGAAAACCTCTGTCATTCCTAAAATTGCATACTAGAAAATCATAAGAGTATATCAAGGTATATGCGAGAGTTCTATTACCAAAAGGATTTAAGCACTTTTAATAGAGTTAAGTTTCCTTGATGGATAAATATTAGAGTATAAATAAAACTGCCAGTTAAAAAATTCAGTTTTCTTTGCTATGATATAAGGAAAATATATATTTTAAATATATATATACTAATCTATACTTATATTATAAAGCTGAAGAATTTGTTTGTTTGGTTTAACGCGCTAATCTCAGGCTCTACATGTTTGAATTAAAATAATATTTTAGTGTTAGATAACCCATTTATCGAGGAAGGCTGTGGGTTTTACAAAATTACGCTACGACCAATAGGAGTGGCACATCAATGAAAAATGTTGCAAAAACAGGGAATATTCTCTTATGTGACGCAGACGAAGGTGCGCTGCCTGCGCGGGTCAACTAGTAAATATTATAAAGTTGTTTTATATACAAAATCATGGAGTAATATAATTAAATTGAATTAGTAGCTTTGCTATTGCAAGTGTATGTTTCATACAGAAATATTCTGAATTATGTTACTAAATTAGTACTTATTAACTTAATTAATTAGTTTAATTATGAAGCATGCAAAGAGCAGTGCATCAGGTATACATTTATATCATAATAATTAGTTATTGCACTACAAAAGCATATATAAATAAGCCAGTCAGGAAAGCATTTTTTTAAAAGGAAATTTAGCAATACATTTTATATTCCTAGATGTGATCACAAGCACACTGGAAGCATGCTTAATTAAATATAATGAACTGTTATGTATTTATAATACAAGTAGACTGTTAAACGTATTCTGGGTCAAACATTTTAAAGAGGCAAGCCGGGATAATTTTTGAATATACTGATACTGCTACTTTTTGCATTTTACTATAAAAATATTTAAGCTTATAGCTTGGCTTCGCCTGCGTGAATCTACGGCAAGGCATACCAGGATAATAATAATAATAATATTCTATCACATGTACACACAACACTATCTAGCCCAAACTAAGCAGAGCTTGTACTATGGTTACTAGACAATGGATAAACATGCATATATACTTTTTTTTGTAAATACATACATATTATAAATAGAAACACCCAGACCAAGACAAACATCCATATTCATGCACACGAATATTTGACTTGTGCGGTAATCGAACCCACGACCTCAGGCGTGGCAGTCGGTTACACTAACCACTACGCCATCGACAGCCTATGTATTATTCCAGAACATGGCTATATGTGCGCCAAATTTCATCAAAATCTGTTCAACGGTTGCCGCGGGATTGAGTAACTAATATCCAAACACCTTCGTAAAACTCCCAAACTTATAATATTAGAAGGATACTAGTATTTATGCACTGCATTATTCAATGAGACATAAATGTATATTTACACTATCCTCGTTGGTCTTGACCTATTACATCTTTTTACGACAGACCACCCAAACTTCAATTGTCGATCGTTAAAATAACTATAACAGTGGGTTTTGGGTAATATTTTACAAACACGAACTAACAGGGCGCGTTGGAACGATAAAAAGTAGATTTGTTTATTCTTTGGTTATTAAAAAACGATCGATATTAGAGTGTGAAAGTGTAAACATGAGAATTAAACTGTTGTTTTAATTTTACTAACGTTTTATATAAATTTAGTTTGGGAGATTAGTTTTCACTTCTTTTTATTTATTTAACACATCGAGTACTTAACACTAAATTTTACAAATATACCTACTACCTACTACATTTTCCACAGATTGCTTGTAAAACTGAAATTTACGTCTGTAAGCAGACAATCTATCATTTCAAGTTAACGGTTGGCAACATTACCACCAATTTATATTTTTTTTTAGAGGTTGACAACACTCTTCTTTCTCTAGGAACGCCATTAGACCACTGTAAAACAACGTGTATTCGTGTTGTACAAAATAAATAAAGCGATTGTGCTACTCCAAAGGAGAATTTTATTTCTATATTCATATATTGCAACTTAAAGTAACACACGGTTAACTAAGAGTAGCAAAGTATTGATAAAGTTTTATACTTTACATCTGTAAAGCCTTAGATGTCTAAGGCTTCGGGCACGCCACGATCGTGGCGGTAAGTCCCGTGTTTGAGGAGTGGCTGGAGAGGCGGCATGGCGCCCTCACCTTCCGGCTGACACAGGTTCTGACTGGCCACGGATGTTTTGGCCGGTTCCTGTGTCGTATACGCCGGCAAGAGACGCCCGGTTGTCACCACTGCGGCGATTGCCGCGACGTTACTGAGGACACGGCGCTGCACACTTTGGCGGTTTGCCCCGCCTGGGCATCGCAGCGCCGCGATTTGATCGCGGCAGTCGGATCGGTTGCCCTCTCGCTCCCGGCCGTAGTTCAGTCTATGGTCCGGAGTGAGAGGTCGTGGAACGCCGTCGCCTCCTTCTGCGAGGAAGTGATTTCCATCAAGGAGGCGGCGGGGCGGGAGAGGGAGCGTATAAACCCTCTCCCCAACCGCAGAGCCGGGCGCCGGAGGGCGCGAGACGACCTCCAGCCACCCTGAGGTTTGACCTGGGGGTGGCGGGCTTTGTGGGCCTGCCCGCCATCCGTTCAGCACCAGGTCCGAGAGGCGGCGTGCGTGTTCCCACGCGCGCCTCTGTGTCGAGTCCGTCTCCCCTCTAGGGGGGAGACAGTAGGGAATTTTTGAGGGAGTCCTTTGGGTAGGTCTCTTTGGGTAGTGGCCTGCCGTTTCATACGGCGGGCCGAAACCTCGGCGGGGTCGCGACCGCATGCGAAAGCGATTCGCGCGGCCCCGCCGATAGTGGTTTTGTTGAGGAACACCGTGGTAGGTTTAGTCGGTATTCCGGGAGGTACATTATTTCTTTTCCATCTTCTTTTACCCCGGCGAGTCCGACATAATCCCTCCGCCCGCCCCCGCGGAGGGATATGCGTCATTGCATTCCCCCACGTAAAAAAAAAAAAAAAAAAGGCTTAGAGTAAATTTCGTTTAAACCACGGATTGCCTGATTAGGGCTTTGTCCCATTGCCCAATAGAAGATTGTTGCCAAGTAAGCTTGTGTTATTCTAATCTACGGCAAGTAGAATTTTAGAGCTTCTAGGCATTTTATTGTCTAGGAAGTAAAATTACAATGATCTAAAACACACCGAGTGCTGCCAAATTTCGATGGCATATTAATTCTTTCTAAGCAAAATATCATTGTGTGTTAACTTCGTTGGTAGTGCAATGAGTTAGATTCGATTAACCAATGGGCTACTGTTACTTCTTTTGCCTTTTACTGCTCTTTACAAAAAACCATTTTAATGTGAAATACAGGCAAATATTCCTAACAGAAAACACATTAAACCCGTTGGAACTTGGAATCAAACCTAGTATCACATACATAAACGTACACATATCGGGATCAATGTACATTATCTTTTTAATACGTATTATAAAACTTGCCTTTATTAGTATTAATTATTATAAATGATACAACACACGCTATCAATAGCATTACGTAGTTAGATTCAAATCTCTCGGATTATCCGTAACCCAGCACATCGTTAAACAAAACTGCCTACCCATAAAAAATGACTTAACATAATAACCAAGATGGCATCCTATTATTAAGTCAAGTACCGTCACATACGACAAAAACCCGAATGGTTTACACGTGTAAAAAGATCATAGGGTCAATGGCCGAGCTAATTTAGTAGTTCCTTAAAGTAATGTAAAATGTATCGGTGAGTTATAATTACGGAGATTGAGAGTGTTCTGAGTGAATGTGTTGATCGAAACTTGAGGAATTATATGACAGTCTTTTAGTTTCTAATAAATTTTGTGTTTGGATAGAGCAGTTGTGAGGGCCACGCGCTACTGCCGATCGTGTTGAAGTTCGAACCTTATATAGATGCTCGTAGGATTTGTAGATAGGTTTAAGGAAATAACGAGGATGGCAGAGGTATCTTCATAGTTATATTCAGATCATGCGTACCAGGGGACATGTTTGACGACTATTAACGCTTTACTCAAGTTGTTATGCATATCAGCTTATATTGTTCTAATTATAATAGGTACTAAAATAATTGCAGTCATTAGCATTTTTATTTTTTTTTATTTTTTTATTTATTGCAATCTGTCTTGAGGACATTCAGCAATATTTATGTTGGTTGAGAGTGGTAGCGTGCGAGATATATGCCCAGTGGCATATTCTCATAATTTAAAAAATCAGAGTAAATCCTGTGGTACTCTTTTCTTTAGTCTGCGTATTCCCGGGAATATATCGTCCATGAGGTGTTGTGCAAGTACTATAAACTATTAGCATTATAAAGTTAAAATAATTATTTAACAACCACATTAATATATAATTAATTTATATTAAGGTGTAATACATAATAGTTAGTTTACTACATATGCTTTCAATTTCAATTTCAATTTCAATGCTTTATTGCTCTCCATATGTATAAATGTTGTTACAAGAAAATACAAAAGATCAAATATGGACCCTGTCGGGCACGGCAAGCAGATAGAAGAAAGGAGGAAGCCACTGAGTTAATATTGTATCATTACTAGTTAAAATAAACAATTAATCAAGAAGTCTGAAATAAATAAATTTGCTTTTGCTATATCATTATATAAAAGCTAATTATAAATCTTTTGCTCTTTAATGTCACTTTTAAGTAAGTACTTATTAACTTCAGAAAATATAATCTGCAACACGACAAACAAAAATTGTAACATTCCAGTGTCACCCAGCAACCATTTTTCATCTAAAAACCATAAATTGTTCTATAAATTAAATTATTTGACCCCACATCGCAAATTGCTAAAACAGTCATCCTTCCGTTAATGAAAAACCAAAACTTCTCCGACCCACACATGTAAATGCACACACAAACAAACTCGTATCATCACGTGCATACGCATATACATACGTCTACAATACCAATCTCAAAACTTAAAAGGGATCAAATTAAAAATTCCCCTTGTTTACGTTTCACAAAGAGAGAGTAATCAATTAAAATTCTTAACTTTGTCCCTATCATGTCATAGTCATAAACAACTTTGATGTAAGCGATGTACAAGCGCAATGTAGCGATAAAAGTTCTAAAAATGTTTGCTTTACTTGCCACGGTGCTGAAGTATTTTTGTGATGAATTTTGTGCTCGTTTCGTAGGTACGTCATTTAACTTAAAATATATCTCTTTGGTACGTCTAGTTGTGGTTATATTGAATCTTGGTCATAGTATGACTTGCCTGCTTATTGAACCAGTAAAAAAATGCATCGAGGACATTTCTAGAAGTACGGATATCTTGCCAATATTTCGTAGTCTAGGTATGGATATTTGTGTTTTTCACATCTCACATTATGCAGTCATTCAGTTATTTTATTGAGTGGTATTTATAGTAAGATTTGACACAATAACAATATGATATACGCATAGGAGTCACTTGTATATGCTCAAATAGAGGGGAGTATTACACCCATATTTAAGCAGTTCTTTTTAGGAACCCACGCTATAGAGAGCTATCCATTATTTATTAACAGAATAATCAATTACACTTTGCCCAATCCAGGTACAGTATAATTGGTCCCAATCCAATAACATATGTCATTGGACCAACAAGGTTATCTAAAATAAGAATATTATGTATTAATTATATTAATTTAATTTTACATCGTGTTTTATTAAGGATCTTGTCCTTGAAGACCATCGGACGATAAACAGACTAATACCGTCAACAAAAAAGGTAAAAAAATCCAAACGGAGGCGACCACAGAAGTTGACATTTGACAAAAACGATTTATAATATCTCGCCGTCATCGAAATCGTTCGATCTACCGTTTTGCCGACCTTACCGCGAACTGTCCAAGACGTTTAACGAAAAACAACATTATGTATATAACTCCGAAACTATTTGCTATATAATTATAGACTTTATCCCCTTATAATAAGTCTTAGTTTGTTTGTATGTTAGTGCAAATGTATTTGTGTAAAATTATATATCACCAAGTTCAAATTTACTGAGTTATAAAATATTTTTTGGCATATTTTTTGTGAATAGTCCTTTAACGTTGAGTGAACTTGGATGAGTATTATTATTTTTCAAAGTTAGTTGGCCCTGGTGATAGTATTAAGTTTAAGTTAGACTAGTGAGGCGCCCCTTCTATACTCAAATATCATCGTAAACGTAGCTAATATATAATAACTTTGTATCGACGCAATGTCTGTACGTTAGTGAATACAAGTACTGGCTATGAGGTCTCGAGAACGATTCCATGTGTTTTGTCCTGACATCATCTACATTAAAGGATGGATTGGTAACTTTAAGCTTAAATTAAAATCAAAGTTATGTTTATGATCTACGTAAATTACATAACGGACTCAAGTTCTTACAAAGAAAGTCACAGACAAAGACTACTTTTACAAATATTATAATAATATTAGGGCATAATCACTAACGCTGTTGCGTAGCGAAGTTGGCACTATCGTTAAACGACCATGAGTCTTGGTCATCTCAGGTCTTATAGGAGGTACATAAAAATCAAATTTACACCTACTGTTCTATCTATAAATTTAAATTGGCATACCTACATAGTGTCACACCTAAAGGCGCGAAGAAAATAGCATGGGAGCGTTAGACCTCCATTTCGACAGTTAAAGTTTTAGGTTCTATTGAGCAGGGGATAAGCTTATTGTTGTTTATCAGGCCTACTTTAAGACTCCGTCCTGGTACTGAGAATTTCTTACCAGAAGAACCAAATAGTACTGCCCGATCCGAGATTCAAATCCGCGATCTCATGCACAGAACTCACATACTCTACAGCTGCCTCACCAAAGCACGCGAGCAATGAATTTGCGTTTATAATAATATCAGGCCTGTATTACACTGTCCCACTACTAGGCACGAACCGCTTCTCAGTGTGAGAAGGTTTAGGCCATAGTCCACCACGCTTGTCTAGTGTGCGATGGCAGAATTTACGATTACTTAAGTTTAAATTGTTACTACGTTCATTCTACGTGAGAGCGAAAAACCCATTATATAATTATGTAGATATTTAAAAAAGACAAACTTTTGCAATCGAAGTAATTCCTGTGTTGCGGGGAAGTTTACATACATTTAAACAACGGACACAAAGACGCGACTCAGACCAACTAAGGGCCAGCGCTGATTAACGTCGCGGCACGGCACGGCACTTTATTACTGATCAAGTTATTTTTATTCTTATTTCAATAAGTTTAGAAATCATATTACTTTACGGCATACTCAAACATGCCGTGGCACGCCGCGGCTCGTCATACCAAAGCGTCCTTTGGACTACTGAAACATGCCCAGCCGTGCCGTGCCGTGCCACGACGTCAGTCAGCGCTGACCCTTAAGGTGGATCACACAGCCGGCGCAATAGCAAAGGCGAGGCGACCATATACTTTTTTTTTTCCTACATTCTCTGTAGAGCAAATATACTTCCCCATTCGACTGCTCGCTACTTGCTGATAAATCGGGCACTGTCTTTAGTAACACAGAATTACTTTCCCAGCCAGACTTGAACAAGAAGTGCACTTTATCTGTTCCTACGTGCAAAGAAAACGTTTTCTTATAAACATAGTAAAGTCATTATTTAATAATAAGTAGTTCAGAACGATCACCTAACAAAGTCAACAGTTGCATGGTAAGCCCCAATCGTAGAAAGAAGTCTGTGTGTTTTTTTAACGCACAGTTCCGTTCTTGCGGGTGTGTGACCGTCGCGGCGGCCGACCGCATGAATAATGCAACGTGCACTTGTGACGATCGCGGTTGCGGTGTTGCTGCGCCGAATAAAATATTAAACTCTAGAAGCATTAATTGTATACTACTGATGTTATAACAATACTAGTTTTCGCCTGCAGCTTCATTCGCGCTAATATAGATTTTGTCAATGAATTTCGATAACTCTAAAACATTACTATTTCTGAATGAAAGGTATCCTTTGTTCTTTTCTGTACTTCTAATAACGTGTATGAAACATTGTATTACGAACTGTAATTATTTATTTTTGCTTTCATAATAAAACTAGATATAACCCGTGTTTGTCTAGAATTTGACAATAAATATCGATGTCTCGGGACAGTATTTTTTTTTGATGAAATGTACTTTTATGTTCCTTTCTCTACTCGTACACGTGTATGCGAAATTGCATGATGATCGATCCAGTAGTTAGCCGTGAAATCGTAACAAACAAACAAACTCACGTTAACATTTATAATATTAGTTATATATATATAGCATAATACTTAGAGTTATATAGCAAACGAAATATAAGTGAGATAAGCAATACGTTTTCAATCATGTTCTTTTTGAGATGTAGTACGTTGATAAAAAACGAAATGTAATTTTTTTCAAGTTACCGTGTAAACATGTCTTGTATAGCAGTTGAATCTAATGTTTAAAATGAAGTACTATAAGTAATAATTATATTCCAGACTGTATTTAATATATTGTTGTATTATAAAAGATACGTAGATCTTAATTTGCAAAATCACTGTATTAAATTATCTGATGAACTAATTAATATAATCAATAATTTTATTTTTATTTTATTTATAATGGCCAGTAATATAATAGGTTTTCTAGCTTATTTCTAATTTTATAATTTGATTAACACATATAAAAATGTATAACGTAAAATGTTTTGATACAAACAATTTTAAACACAACACATACATATCTGTAGTTTTGTATAATAAATGGTTTAGATACTAAGTTTCTAAGACCCATTAATAAAGTCAGTAAAAACATAACATAAATTACAAGGTTTACATCGTACTTATATCAGTTTCACAGGTCTTCAACTCTATAAACTATATAAACTTGTACTTTCAATGGAAATATTGTCAAAAACAAGTCAGTAAATGTCGTGTTTATACTTTTTTGTTTTTGTTTTCCTTTTTTCCGATACATTGTATACCTTTATACATCGATTGATAAATAAAAAATCCAAGTAAATAATTAAATTTAATAAAATGTTCGTCTAATATTCACCATAAGGAAGCCGCACCGTTGCACTGAGCGAAGAATGGTATTTATTAACAGATCGCAGTTACTTATACGGCGAGTGAATCCGTCCACTGCACGCCACGTAACAGGTCCATGCCCAGGGTTGACAACACTTTCCTGGAATAAAAAGCAGTTAATTGAATTATTTTATATACAAGCATTATTTGTCAGAATAAGGACAATCTCTGTCTTACAAAACTTTACAAACATTAAAATAACAGAAAGAATACCTAGATTCGGTCGAATTGAAAACAAAAAGATATCTAGCAAGGAGGCTGCTAGACATTCAAGGACTAATAAACAGTGGACTTAATAAAGATGTGTCGGATGTGGATAAATTAAATGTCTTTTTAGTTAGAATTTAAGAAACACTAAGAATTTATAAAGTTAGGTAATCCATATTAAGAAATGACTGGCTTACTTTTTATGAAAAGGGAAGTTACTTCCGATTAGCACAATCGGACAAAACATTTGTCATTACACCTAAACAACAATCTTAGTATGTATTAAATAGATTATCAGAACGTTTATTTTAGTGACATTATTAAATAAATAACATAATATATACACAAATTATTCACAAAAAATATAAGCTAAAGAGAAAAATACAACGTCAAAATTAAAAAGCGTCATAATATTTCTCCGCAACGTCGTCAATTGGTATGTATTAAATAAATATTACTTCCAAAAATAAATAAAAATTAAAAACTGCTTCAGTACATCCCTAGTTAGTGTGCTCAGTGGATTTTTTCCGTCAATTGTCGTGGAGCGTGACAAATCCGGTCGTGCGCACGCGCCGCCGCGCACCCTCACCTTGCGAACGTCCCATAATATTAAACAATTATCAACAATAATAATTATGACAAGTTGGTGACAAAAGTACTGAAAAGGTCATTAGTTCCTATTAAAAACGTATTGCAATAAAATTATTAAATGTGCAACAAAATAAATATTAAGTTTATACGTAGACTTAAGTTATTATTGTAGTTAATAAATAAATATGTATGTATGTTTATTTATTTACGTTAGAATAATTTAAAAACCACCCCTTTGGCGCTGTGGTAGTGCATTCGACCTCACGGAGAACAGAATTTGAGTCCCAGTAGATAGATCTGTTAAGAAATATGTATATTAGTAGAGGAGGCTACTCTACCCAGTAAACGGCAATAGATAAGATATTTTATTGTCATGTATTGCAGGCTCTTTTTTGTTAGTAAATACAACTCACGCAGTACGAATCAAATCAGTCGTAAGAGACTTTAAAACATTAAATTAATAGACCGAAGTACACCAGATCCATAACCATCATTTGTAGATCACAAATAATTCTCCTGAATAAGATTTGAACCCACAACACTGGCGGTAGTGGAGGCGAGGCAACCGCTCGCTCGTTTCGTCATCCGTGCATTCCATATTATAAGGATACCCTTCACTGAAGACACACTTTTCTAATCATTTGTATGTTATTGTCATTTGTATTAATAATATTATTTAAACAAAATACTAGATTTGCATATTTAATACGGTGATGGAAGCCTTTCCTGTTGGTAACAGCATGTTTATGCACTACTAACTTTATTACACTTTTCGAATAAAGACAGTTAATTTATAGGCAAATTGATCTTAATGAAAACATCGTTAAACTACCAGACTAAAAAAATTTTACATTGAAATTAACAATGGTGAGGTAATCCCTAAATTGCGATAATAGTTTTGTTTGGTAGGCTTTATGAACTAAAATGATATATATGTATATTATGTCTAGTACTGCCTAATCTACCTATTATGCAAAAATATAATGTAAGGCAAATCTATATCTATTCTAATATTATAAAGCGGAAAGATTTGATTTCTTGTTTGTTTTTTTTTAAGGATTTAATTTAAAAGCTACAAAATCGACGACAATCGACGCCTGGCCGCTGCTGCTGCGCCGAGTGTTGTGGGTTCGATCCCAACCCGGGACAAAAAATTGTGTGATTCACAAATAGTTGTTCCGGGTCTGAATGTTCTATATGTCTGTTGTTTGAATGTTTGTAAAGTTTCCCGCGATACAGAATTTATACGTGCGGGAGTTGTCTTTTTAAATAATAAAAAGACTGTATGAACAGCTAATATTGAATAAACACTATTTGATGAATAAAGTATTCATAGAAAGTAATAATATTATAGAAACATACATTACATAAATAGATTCACGTCTGTTTCCCAGAGGGGTAGGCAGAGACTACGGATTTCCATTTCCTACGATCCTGACACACTTCTCTGGCTTCATTATAGAAACACAGCACCTCGTAATATATACACGGTCACTCGAGTAGTAAAATACTCACGCATTTGAAAAACAAGATCTTGCCTAGTGTTTAATAGTATATATCCATAAAAGCTGAGTAATTGAAACATAAACGAACGGTCGTAAAACTTATTAAAGAACGGATTAATTTTACTGCTTCTTTTTCTATGAATTCTCACTCATAGTTATTTTGTTTCATTGCCAGCTCAATCAGCAGACAACGAATCCTGACCAATATTATAAATGTGAATGTGAGTTTGTTTCTAACGCTTTCACGCCTTAACTACTCGACCGATCATCATGAAATTTTGCAAACATGTTGTCAAGGATACAGAAAATGACATATACTTTTTATATAGAAAAAGTACGGTTCCAGAGGGACGAAGCTGTGTGCAAAAGCTAGTAAACAATAATTCGAATTATCAAAACATATTCCATTTAATATTTCAAAATGCTTACTAAAAAGCTTTGCTTTCGAAAAAACATAAAATTTTTAAATTATGTGCCTCAAATTCTAAAAATGTTTTCCAGTATTTGAAGTCCGATGTACATATAAATAAAAAGTAAAAACGTCGTTTTATACATGCTATTTAATGTATTCATCTATGAATGATATTCATTCGTACATAATGAGTTGTTATGATAATGCTCATGAATTAAAACAATAGAGTTTCCCATCATGAAACATACACATGACTATGCACAAGTTTGTCTCTACGACATATTTGATATATCTCTCACAAAAAATATGTTACTACAATAGTTAAAATATCTTATTTTCTTACTTTATCGTCTAGAGCTGCGGTTCTCAACATTGAAATGTGATTCTAAACGATGACTGACGACAACTTTAACGCGCAAGTAAATCAAGGGCCTCAGCAAATTATATTAAAGTATAAATAATATATTATCTATTATATTATATTTTACCTTTGTATCTTAAAGAAGCATGGCTTACTAGATTTACATAATATATCCTAACTTATATTATAAATACGAATGTGAGTTTGCATTTTTTTATTTAACCATAATTTGGTTATGCACGGAGTGAAATTTGTACCATCAACGAAGTCTAGGGTAAAATCAATCAATTAACGTTACTGTTGTTAAATTTTGGTTAATAAGAAATGAGACCAAGACTAGAAAAATAAGTTATGTAACATAAAATGTGACTATATATATATTTTTGATTTATTGTAATTTATTTATGATACCTATCGATTAAATGGTGACTCTAGATTTTATAGAGATGTTTAGAAATTCTAGTAAAGAAATAATTAATTAATATAGTTATAATTCTGATTAATTTTGAGTGATTTACAAAATACGTCTTCTTTTCGGGGTCATACCTTAATATATTAAAAAGTTTGAGAATCATCACTCTTGAGTAACATCTAATTACTCTGACATTAATTATTATATTGTTGTTAGATAAGGACATTGAATTTGATTGTTTACACCGCTTCGACCTTCACATCTTGGTTTGGTTCCATAATTATTTTAATGGTTTGTGGTTAGATGATTTGAATGAGTTGACTTCTACGTGCCTTGAGTGGAATCATTGTCACGTCGCCGAACATAAGGCCACGTGACATGATTCTTGTTTAGTTTTGTAATTATTTTTGTATAAAGGAAACTTGCAGAGGAATGACCTTGCGGTTGACCACGAAATAAGTGAGTCTAGCTGGAGACATCTTAAAAACTTTGTATAGGTAGTATTTGGGATGTATCATTAAGTTACTTTAACGATCTTGCTGATCTTAAAAATTCGTGAAAGATGTCGTAGTAACTGCTACTATAACATAATGTTCAAAAAATCATATAAAGCGTATTCTCTCAAACACACATTATACGAGACAACTTATCAGGTCCCACGTAATAGGGGTCGAATTTCCATATAGTAAATCTCTGTTACACTTGTTTGATCTAGCAATCTACCCTGGGTGTTTACAATAGACCGCAAACTTAAACCCAAAACTATTTCAAACAAATGCTAGTACAATATTCACCCCTTGGACAGCAGCAGTGCTGCCCGGTGGTGTTATGTAAGTGCATGGATCATATTAAGAACTACATCTGCAGAAGGGGTAAGTTACAAGTTAAAAGAAATGCCACAAAATATAATTATGATAGTAAATAAGTAAAATGACAGGCTTAGGCAGCGTCGTTAAATTTCTCGGCATCGCTGCAGAAGACTTGCAATATTGCCACGTTGAATGGGAATGCTGATTTTTTGAATCAAGAAATATCCAGCCGTCCTACCACGCAGAGCGTCGATTAGCCGCTTAGA
The DNA here is from genome assembly GCA_963675205.1 of Catocala nupta. Lineage (NCBI taxonomy): Eukaryota > Metazoa > Arthropoda > Insecta > Lepidoptera > Erebidae > Catocala > Catocala nupta. The sequence goes on along the minus strand of OY776092.1, from coordinate 21,482,018 downwards.
CAGATCTCAGAAGGCGTTAAATCAAAAATATAACAAATATACTAATATAAGGTTTGTTATTCTTATGTTTGACTATTAATTACACTGATCTAGAGTCCACAAGCTAATTTACCAACTCAAAATCACTTCAAATTAAGTTAAGTGGATTTTACGTGTTTTCAACAGACACTTCTAAATTGTCAATAGTAATTATTTTCAAAAAATGTATAATAATTGTAAACCATGTACGTGTCCAATAAGCTGAAACATACTTGAAATTCGCAGCGAGCCTATTAACACATGATTGACGTTTCGCATGCGTGACAACATATCGTGCGGTTGCGTTGCCAAGTTCTAAGTTTAATTAGTGATTTACTCCTTCCTAATATCGGTAAATGTGTTACTGTTACGAATGTGCGGAAGGTAGTGGAAGTTTTTTGCTGTGCAAACGGACCGTGACTGTATTGGGTGTGTCGTGTGTTACGATATCAATGAAAAAGGGGGAAAACGTTTATGTGCTGAAATCTGATATGTTTTTTCAATTGTATATGATGAAGCAACAACGATTGAATGCTTGGAAATTATATATAATTCGGAATATTTCGAGAATTATACGGTTGCGTATTCGAATTTCGATTTATTTGTCGTCAAATTGCAATCAATTATAGAATATAAATGCTCTACATCTTTACTCTACTACTTTTGTGACTCAGGACTCAACACGCGCTTTAAGTTGAGTATGTAACTGAGTAATAATCGTAAAGTACTAAGTGTTATGCATAGTTGTTTTAAGTCTGTGTGTTCGTGTGTCTGCTGTTGTTATGTTTTAAGGTCCAAAAGACAATCCAATCCTATCAGAAATTGCATAATGCTTAGTTTAAAATTATAGATACGAAATATCTTCTGTTTACGCGAATGTTATTCATTGAAATTAAACTACTATATACGGATTTTATCGCGTTGTTTATTTATCACTGTATTACAAAATTTTGAAAATATTACTCTACTACTACTATTGATTTTATTTGACTAATTTATAAGCTAATAAAATTATTTAAACTATTAAATCTATTTATTTTTGGTTTACACTTTCCCCGACGTTTCGGGTGCTTTTCAGCAGCCATGGTCACGGGGAGACTAAGATGGTAGTTGTCTCAATGTTCCAGTGTAGTTATTTCAAAGTACCTGAACATAATTTAATTATTGGTGTTTCTATTTACGCAGAATGAGCTCAAAGTATCATGAAGTCTAGCTGTGGTTTGTTTCTTCTTGGGTTTGACTATTTGAAGTACTGGATCCCAAGCTGGTGGTACATTCCAACCATCTTCTCTATTGAAATTGGGATGTTTTTTAATTTCAATAGCCTCGCGAAGCATCCTTGGCAGGAATCGGTGTTCTTTAGCGAGAATCTGTGGTTTGTCAAATCTCAGGTAGTGGTTGGTCCCCTGTTGTACGTGTTCACACACAGCAGACTTCAACGAGCGTTTGTGTTTTACGTCAGCTATGTGTTCTTTTATTCTTTTATTGACAAACTACAGATTCTCGCTAAAGAACACCGATTCCTGCCAAGGATGCTTCGCGAGGCTATTGAAATTAAAAAACATCCCAATTTCAATAGAGAAGATGGTTGGAATGTACCACCAGCTTGGGATCCAGTACTTCAAATAGTCAAACCCAAGAAGAAACAAACCACAGCTAGACTTCATGATACTTTGAGCTCATTCTGCGTAAATAGAAACACCAATAATTAAATTATGTTCAGGTACTTTGAAATAACTACACTGGAACATTGAGACAACTACCATCTTAGTCTCCCCGTGACCATGGCTGCTGAAAAGCACCCGAAACGTCGGGGAAAGTGTAAACCAAAAATAAATAGATTTAATAGTTTAAATAATTTTATTAGCTTATAAATTAGTCAAATAAAATCAATAGTAGTAGTAGAGTAATATTTTCAAAATTTTGTAATACAGTGATAAATAAACAACGCGATAAAATCCGTATATAGTAGTTTAATTTCAACGAAATATCTTATAAAAAATCAGTATATGATAATTATTATGTTTACAAATTTTTATTTATTTTTGCCAATTATAATGTGTTTATACTTGTTAATATGTACTTACTTAATATTAAATGATCTAGACAGCATTGTAAGTTCGCAGTCATAAAATTGTAGACATAATAATAACTAATGTCAAAAACCAACAAAAATATCAACAGCTTTGATCTTTATGCTCCTTTCTTCAAATTAACCACGCCCCCTTTCAGTTGATGATACGCATAACGATCCACTTTATTGAGAACCATGCCTTACCCCTTAAGTACCCCTGAAAGTATGAAAGTCTTTATTGATAGGGAGGAGAGGGAGTTCAACTAAAGTTGGTAATAAGGGTCATAATCGCCAAGTCTCGTTAACATTTTTTTAATAAGCCCACAAAGTTTTATGAGTGTTTTATGAAAAGTTTCTTTGTTAATGCAAAACCAATCAAGTTTTAATTGTTGAAACATTTTTTGCATATTTTAATGAGGAATGTTAAGTCTTTTCATACAAAGTTGTCTATTTATATTTAAAATGTAATAAAAGTCTCTTAGATATTTCTTAATAACATGGTCCTTACGTCGACTTCTTTTGCAAGCCGGTCATACAAGATCGAACAAATATTTTACTTGCTCTTTGGAAAATAAAGACGTTAAAATTGTTGACCATTATGTTAAAAGATTTCCTTTTACTGAAACTGACCGCATTGTATATGGTATATTATGGATGACACACGTTCTGATGAACCTAGCCTCACGCCTGGATATCTCCAAAAGGGGTAAGCAGATTTACATTACACCCATTTTTTGTCTGCTATGTTTCTTTTTCGTCAAAATTTATCGTGTGCCGTCAGATCTGTCTGTGTCTGTGGTCGCTCGTTTGAGCCGTAATTCCATCAAAATGTTAAGTTCTAATATTCATACTACAAAACATCAGAAAAACATCAAGGAAGGCAATTTTATATTAAAACACCTTTTCACATAAAGATATCTTTGCAAAAATCCCGAAAACTGCCCTGTAATTTTGAAATACCAAGATCAAAGATGATAAATTGATTGGAAAACGCAGAAGGGTCGGTCGATTGACCCTTTGATCCTATGGCCGGCTACTTAGTGGATTGGTCCTTTCATGTCATTCGCTTTTTATTACTAAATGGATGGGCAAGCTTGTATTATGTAAATGGCTCTTTTTAAAATATCGCAATTAATGATATGGACAGGCAATATGCTGGCCCTTTATTATATGGCAACATATCTGGTGAAATGTAGGTAAGGGTATACATACCTCTACTTAGCTCTACATGGTTTTATATGCATGGTAATTTATAGATAGAAGAAAGCCGGACAAAATGGCAGGTTTCTTTAATTGGGTAAAATGAAGAGTAGGATGTAACATTGTTTTTAGTTTTGGAAATCTTGCTATTTTGACTATCTATAATGATATTGTCTCGACGCATGAAGTCTTGGTTTGGATTTCAGATCTGTAAAAATGTTATAAAGACTCTTATGTCAAAAAGAAAATCTGTGGCAACAAGGAATCTGTACCTTGAAATTTGCCAAGAACGCTGACATTAAATACATAAGAACTAAATCTATAGCTGGCGAAATATTAATGTGATACATAACTGCCTATCCTATAACGGTAAGACTATGTATGTGTATATATTTAATAATAATAATATTGTATTCTGTCACATACACAAAACACTATCTAGCCCAAACTAAACAGAGCTTGTACTATGGGTACTAGACAATGGATAAACATAAATATATATATATATATATTTTTTGTAAATATATACATAATATTATACATTTACAGTTATTACAGTTATCTTATGTCTTTAAATTGTTTACCGTAGCTTCGTCGGCATTTCATATGGCCCACATAGCTAATCATTAGAAAACTCAAATTCGTGCTTTGGTGTTTTCTAAACCATATTAACTTTACATACAACATAATGCTGATATAGTTTTAAAATATTTAAACATTCAAGATTCTTCAGGCTAAATAAAGTCAGTTAAGACAAACCAAATCTGATATCTCAAGCCTGTACATATCTTTTATAACAAAACGAAACTCGATGAAATTCGTAAATGTAACATTTACCGCATTATAATTAAAAATATATGCACTTTGAAAGTATATTTAGATTAGTTTTGCTATTAAGGTTGTGGTGTCGCGTGTTCCCCGACACAATATCGCAACTGCAAGCAATTTCCGCCAGTGTCACGACGCTGACACTTGGACATCAAGTATAATGCCTCATTTGTATATCACGAACTTTCTGTATATACAGAATGTGGAACGGTACTGACATTATGTACATTTATGTAGACTAACACACACTGCATGAGCTCAGGAGGTAGATAGATATGTAAATTATATCCATTATCTTATAGAATAGAATAGAATAGCATTTATTTCGAAGTATATGGTACATTAGGGTCATATATATTCAACATTGATTCTCACATACTACCATTGCTGGTGTAGAAATATTAAAATTATGATTTCATTCCTTGTGTAAACAATTAATTTTATAGTATAATGAATTAAATTAATATAATATTTCAGTTAACAATAAAAATGTCAGAATATTATCAATTAAATTACAATGTCAAGGAATGTTATAGTAATGTCAAAATATTAGTTAGAACGTGAGGAAAAATTTATAAATTAAAATTGTAGTCAGTAAAAAATTGTTAATACAATTCAAAATTTGTGATTATTAATTCATTTAAAAAGTCTGTCTAAAAGGAACGAAAACATTTTACTTTTGACCTTGCTCGTAGGTAATATTTTAAATTCTGTTGGTAATTTATTATAAATTTTAATTGCCATACAATATATATTTCTACTAAATAAGTTCAATCTTTGGCTAGGTATACCTATACGCAATTTACCATAATTATTTTTATTTAGTCTGTTGGAGACCTGTTGAATCATTTCGAAAAAATAATTGTATCTTTTGACAAACAAGCATATTTCTAATATATAAAGGCCAGGGAGCGGAAGAATGTTTAATGCTTTAAATAATGGTCTGCAATGATCTAAGTAGTCTGCTCCACACATAGCACTAATAAATATTGTTTTGTACCAGAAATGCTCTTTGTATGTCCACTGAATTTACCTTATATCATCATGTTATGGTTCATATTCATGAGTATTATATATGTACATACATACATCGCCTGTTATGGTTTTTGGTCCTATTTAATAGGGAGCTAGGCTATTAACCTCTACTAGGAATAGTACTATACACCTTACTTAATTTCTTAACCAAAGTACGAAATCACACTTGGCCGAGTACCTATTGAAGCCGAAATCTTATACACTTTAGTCGAATTTACTATAGCTGCACCACCAAGGTAGTATTCATATAAATAAAATTGAAGTAGTATTAATAAGTAATAAAGAGGCGACAGATGAAGCGAAAATTAAAATTAAAAAAAATATTTTATTTTTATATGTCAGGATATTTATCTCTCCTGGTCCTGAAACGAGTGTAATTAGACTTCACACTCCGGCAAAAAAGTCATATCAAGAGTACTTTGATGCCTTTTTTACAATTTTTGTAGTGTTTAAGATAAAATGCTTTTAGGTCATGTGCCAAATAAACATCGAGTACACGTACGCGATCGAGTAACGACTAATTAGCAAGACTACTAGAAACCTAAAATAAAAATATGGTGTCATAAATTAAAGTAGAATTCTACTGGTAGCTTGAATTATTCTGACGCAACCTTAGACAGTAGCCGCCCAAAAGGAGAATGATATAAATTATGAAGAACCATCATATAAACCCTTATTACCCGTACCAAATTTACATCCCTTCAGAAAAACACGCAATGCCCTTACCAACGATTTATAAAGGAGTGAACATAAAATATAAGGAATAGCTGCCCCAAGGTAGCATACAACTTGGTATTCATAAAAGAAGGATATTTATGCGTTATCGTCAAAATATTTATTATTGTCCGGTAGCCCTTCACTCTTTTGTGACGACACCGGGGAAAAAATCGGGGGTGTGAACGAACCGTAGAGATGTGATGATGGCGATATCGATAAAACCAATATGAGTAACGTAATTTCTTATTTTATTTTTGAATTTTTGAAATATTACTTAATTATTCTATATTTGTTTTTTGAATTATAATTGCCGTACTTTAAGCAACATCTCTGATAAGAGATTCTGCAATGTCTTATCTCTTCAGAGCAAAATCACGAATCGGTTACTAAGGACTTGAAATATTTGTGCTGTAAGCTGGGTGTGGTACAATCTAGGTAAACTTACTACCATAAGGTAATTGTTGGGATTGAGTCATTGATCTTCGTATTGAAGTATTTCGAATCTAGGCAATAAGAATCCAGCAAGAAATTATTTATGGAAAGTGACATATAAATATTTAATATTTAGGTCTCTACTCTCGCTTTACGGATCAAGCCGTATATTTAAATAGACTTATTTTAAACAGGTTTTAACAATATCAGAGTGGTAAACAACTACATACGACTTGTTTTGTAGCTTATCATAGTAACATATAGGTATTGATTAAGCAGTGGTGATTCTAAAGATAATATTCATATTAGCCTATTGAGCTGCAGCGGCACTCCGGCCGCCAGACACAAGAAGTTTTCAATTATGCCTTGCATGCCAAGAATTGACAGGTTCAATCAGTTTACATAGTACATATATGTCTTTAGTACATAGTTCTTTGCGGCGATACAATCGTGACATTGCTCGTTCTTCAAGAAGATAAAAATATTTATCTTAACCCCAAATGAAAGATTGACAAACCCTGTCGACATAATAACTTGAAAGATAATAATTATTGTCGTTATTATTAGCGTTTTGGATATATATCTTAATTGTAAATTATAATTATAAATAGATAGTAAAAACGTATATCATTATTTTAATTTTATGTTATGACTTGCGTTGCGTATTATTTATGTTGGAATCTACGTCATTAAGTTTCTGAATAATATTGTTATGTAACAGATAATTTTCAATATACACAGATGTTCAGTGTGATATAACTACTGGAAATTATAAAATAAAAAATTGGTGGTCACATTTTAGTGTTGTACCGGGTTGTGTCGTGGACTCTTTGAATAAGTTAACCTTGAATTTGACCTCATGCAATTGATTGCAATAATATTTATTGATTCATTATCTTGACTAGGCAATATATCTATGTAATAGAAGTGATATCATAAAATATTTATTAACAACAACCAGCTTTAAAATGTAGCAGGAAACTAAATTATTAGATATTGTTTGAGACTTGCATTATTTTTATTATGTCTGATAGAAAATTGCCTGACCCGGTAATCAAACCTGAGACCTCACGATTGCTTGTAAACTAAGACATATAAACGAGTCAGTCAAATATCTATATTACATTTCGGTGAAAATACTATCTCATATTTCTTGGTGCATATCGATAAATACGTATCCCGTCCCTAAAAAGCGTTATGAAATATGTGATTCCTTATACAAGAGAAGTCCTTTATGTATCCTTTGGGATTCCTGGTCAAGTAGGTTATCACAAGTGGCCGGCGGCTGCATGAAAAATTTATGTCTCAATATAGAACGTTGTACTGGGTTGGATCGTGTGTTGCATTATACGGTGCCCATCTCGAGGGACGCCGGGCGATTGCCTAGTTCAGCTATTGTTCTTTGAAATTGGTTTTGAAAGTCACATGCCAGTGTTAACTAAAATTTAATTCTTTGAGTACCAAGCGACGTTTTTTTATAACTACCACAATGTTTTTAAGTAAGCATATGCTTCGCCAAATGGTAAGCGCCAAGTGTTGCAAGCTCCATGAGGCTACAGTAACTGTAGCCTCAGGGAGCTTGCAACACTTGGCACTTGCACAGCTTGGATTATTATTATTAGCTACCATTTAGATGGCCCAATAAAAATGTCTTTGTGCTTCCAGCCCGTGGAGCAAGATTACAACAGCCTCTATGCTGACAGCGCATCCAATTTTATAGATTTAGTGACTGACAGCGCATCCTATTAACACCTTTCATAACTAGGATATCTAGCCCAAAACAAATACAGTCCAAGGTTGTCTGCGATCTTCTGTAAGAGGATTCCTTGCCCAGCTAAATTGCCCTACTTTAAGCAGAATCCCTGATAAGAGATTCTACAGTGCCGCATTCCTTGGCTGTAAGCTGGGTGTGTCGCAATCCTGCCATGATTGCACCACACCTAGCTTCCAGCACTTACTACCATAAGTTAATTTTTAGAGTACTATCGTCGTATTGAAGCGAATCCAGGCACGGAGGAAATCCAGTAATAAATAGATTATAGAAACTGACATATATATTAATTTTTTCTAAACTCTAACTCCGCTTCAGGTATCAAATCCTGTGTCACGGGAGACTTTACAAACATACAACTAATGGGCACAAAGCACATTTAAAGTATTAAAAATAATTTTTGGATCACACAGATAGATTTTTCCAGTGTACGATTTAAACCCACACCACAACAAGCGACCGCTTGTCCGCTGCGCCTTCCGTGCCGTCATATCTGATACGTAACTTTATATTTCTTTTATTAATGCACGTTTTCAATATTAAATTTACTTTCCTTAAGACCATAGCCACGGCGAGTAAAAGTTCGTATTATATAAAATACAATTTAATATCAAAGCATTAACTAGGCTAAATCGTAGGTGTGCATTAAACTAAACAAGTTTCATAAATTAATGCCTTCAACTTTAGCAATATGATTGATATAATATACCAGTCACATTAGACTTAAAATTATTTTGCAAATGAAAAATCAAAGTAAGACAGTCTTTCATTAAATCGTCCACGAGATTGCTTTCAAAGATAACATTAATATTATCATTAGCAGTAAGTGGGAAGGCGACAGAAGAATTGCAAGTCATCATCAACCAGTTTATTAGACCCATCGTCTGTCACAGCTTCTAGAAAAATTATACGGCGAAAGATCAAAGTCATTGCTTCTTAGAGGTCATGTTGTAATGGTTCTTGGACAATACGAGATGCCGAGGGACAGAGTTGACATCTGACGTTGATTTACTATTGTCCCTTGAGATCGTGCCGACGTCATCAAGGTTCACGATGCCGATATCGCTGCTTAATTATAGGTTGGTTGGTACCAGGTTAATTATGTGGTTGGTTATGTTATACTGTAGAGCGGAAGCGTCAAGTTCATGATATGATAGGTAGTAGGCGCTCAAAAAGTAACGAATGAGAATTATTTCTTTATAATAATCTGTGGTATATTGTGTTATTTATCACTACATATTATAAAACAAATTCCCCCACCGCATCTGTTTGTCTGTCTGTTCGCGGTTTTCACCAATAGATAGAATAATTTATGCGAAAGGTTTAGATATATAATTTGTTAAGGTTTTGTACTACTCGTGCGAAGCCGGTGCGGTGCGGTTCGCTAGTTTCTTATATGTTTAAGTAGACACACATTACGCTTCCCCGGTTATGTTATTTGAATATTGATATACTTTGAAATAAAACTTAAATTATTTCGAGTTTGTACAAATGAATCTATATTAAAAAATACTTTAATGTCCATAATTAAGATAAAACAAAATAACAAAATTTAATATAAGGTAAATAATTATTTAACGCCTTCTTCCATTGAGTGAAAGAGTACTCATTATACTACTAATATTATAAATCTGAAAGTTTGTGGAGATGGATGGATGGATGGTTAGATGGATGTTTGTTAGTCTTTCACGCAAAACTACTGAACCGGTTGTGATGAAACTTGGTAATTAACACTTTACATCCCGATATTCTCACGACATCGGAAGTTAAGCCAGTGAAACCGCGGGGCGCAGCTACTTTAAAATACATATTTACATATTGAGACAAGAATACCACACAAACCTACATCATACAACAATAATTATCACACAATCCGTAAGTATCAGACTAAAATTAATTAGCAACTGCATGTTTGGAAGTTGACTCTCCAAAATGGTGACATGGCGACATAGACTAATTCGATGACATCTTCGCTTCAACGGTCAATTGCTTCAGTAGGTGTGAAAACAAGCTTACTAAGGTGTCTCTTCCATTATAAGGTTCGAACTGCAAACAGATGGTTGAGATGACATCCGTAGGTGGCGTATATGAATGTCAACCGCTATTTTTGACTCGTGCCAACTTAAATACACTGCTTGGATTGTGTAGAGTTTTAACTGGTCGCCTCATCACTGCCGCAGGGCCGAGTGTAACCTTTTATGTAGTTATTTACTGTAGATCAGATTGATCTAGAAATAGGACAAGCCAGGCTGTAAGGATGTGGTGTCTTGAGGTTAAGCTATGCAGAGATTATTAAAAGATAGTACAACAATTAACACTTTTAATTAACCATTAAACGAGTTAAATATTTATCTAACAAAATTTTCTATGTAGGTTTACATAATTCTACGCGATCAGAAGTCAGGGCGTGTTTTAAGTAAACAGGACTTGCTGCGTGGTTCTTGTGAGGCAAGAACACTTAGCTTGTGATGTTGAAGCCAGCTGGAAGAGAGTTTGAACCTTTTTTTTTTTTTTTTTTTAGTATATGTTAGTTGTTGGCCTCAGATGGCCTTAACAACTTTACGCGGACTGTGGGTGAGCGCAGAAGGCTCCCAACCCGTTATAAAGTAAACTAGACAACGTTGGCCCCCAAGTGCGGACTACCACGGACCTCGGCTTAGGGCGTTGTCAGCAACGTGGATCCAGGGTGATCCACGGGATTAGCATTGACGCGATGCGTATTCCGACCTCTGCGGCGAGGGCGAAATCGCGGACGACTTTGAATGGCTTCGCGAGCCGTGTATGCTTTGTCTTGAGCGAGTGTAATTCTATCATCTGGTTCGTCTAATATGTGCCTAGGTCTCCTAACTTTAGATATCCTAGATGGAGTGTAGTTAATCGCCGCAACCACTAACGGGTTGGGGTGAGTCGGAGCAGAAGAGTTTGAACCAGGATGCGATCGGCTTATATATCAGCTACCGCCAGGCAGGAGGGGAAGAGGGGCGCCACCCACCACTCCGACTCGCGCGCAGTCGTTATGGCGCGAGCGGTCCGCGTGACACAGTGGACAAAACTTTGTGTGACTGATAGATCGGAGTGTTTTTATGTCAGTTGCTTGAATGTTTTTAAAGATTCCTGCGAAACCGGATTTGCTTCAAATGCGGAAGTTGCTTTTATAAAGATAAATAATGAAACATCTGGTATATCTGGTGGATTCTTCGGCAGTTTTGTGAAGCTGTAATTTTCACTTGACTGATAAACTCCGCTACTCTAGTTACGCTACTATCCAGGAAACATCATATATTTTAAAAACAATATGAAAACTAAAATATTTAACTAGTAAGTAATAACATTATTTAAATGTGTGTCATTGAAAGCCCAGTGCCAGAGCATTGTGACCAGTAGACGGATAGCATCGCTACCTATTACGGAAAATCTAAGATTAACTGGCAAAATGAGGGTTTGTAACAGAACTCAGCCTACCTTTGGACATGCTATACAGGCGTAATAGTATGTAGGTATAATATTGTCTTATGTTTACGCGAATGTTATAGCTATATATTTTCTAATTAAACTATTTATATTTAAGTTTACACCTGACGTTTCGGTTGCTTTACAGCAGCCATGTTCACGGGGAGATTAAGATGGTATTTGTCCCAACGTTCTGAAGATTTATTAATTAGAAAATATATAAGTAGCTTAAATAGTAGTAAAGTTCAATAATAGTAGTATAGTTAGAGTTTTAAAATATAATTAGAGTTTTCAAAATTATGTAATAACAATGTTTAAAGCAAAATAAACAACGCGACAAAATCCGTATAAAGTGTTTAATTTCAAAGTATGTAGGTACATAAACTCTTGCCTGTATACTAACGAAACATAGGTATGTATTCGGAAAGATATACAGCTATGTATCTAAGTAGTAATCTTTTAACTGAGAGATAACATACGTAACATGCAGCTGACACTATTTTCTTTAATTTCATGGTATATTTTTCCAAAGTCACCTGTCACCATCTGCGTCCCCTTTGATAACAGCTTAATACCTTTGATGAGACTATTCAGACCGACATTGGGTGGTCCCAGTCCAATATTAAAGAATATTCGAATATCAATTACCAAACTTAGCTATGCTGTTGAAAATTACTCAGTGACCTTCAAAACAACGTGATTAGGTTGATTTTCGAATAACAGATGTAGATATTGGGGGAAAATAAGATTGTGTTAAAAGAGGTTGACAAAAGAATCGGTGTGTCATCTTATGATATCATTCAATACCCATTTAATTTTGTCGTTATGAATATTCATATTTACTGTGAATTTAAATTGATGTGTACGATGCGGGTCGGTAGCTTTATTCTCTGCATTTCAATTTGTGTTTTAAATGTTGTTCACTGGTTTGAGGATATAACAATTTTGATGTTTTTATTCGTAGGTATATTCATTATTATATCTACGTTAGTTCAAACATGAACAGTATAAGTAAATATGGTCGTATTAAAATCATCACTGAATAATTGCACCACCTATGCTTTGATTCGGAAAAGGTAAAATCAATGATACTTTTTAAAATGGCAACTAGCAGCAGCAATGTTTCTAAAAGTGGTATTCATCTAAATGCTGATGAAATACCTATGTATGTTTAACTCTCATCTTGATTCTTTAGATCCTTCATTTTGCGAGCATGCTTGACACATGCTTGCAATCACAGAAGACCGAAACCTTTTGTTATTAAATGTAACTATTTCCTGCAAAATTTACCAGATGGTGGTAGATCTTAAAAAAGCTCTTTCTTCATATTCACAGATCTTAATAAATCACATTCGCCAAGTTTGCAAGCGATGAAGTCGGCAAGGGTTGTTGATTTGCTTGTAGCAGGTGCATCCATCGATCAACGTCTAGCGCCCGTGACAATTTGACGTATGAGACAATCCGGCCCATGCAAAATGGCGGGGGACGTAACGTAAACTGTTGTGTTGTGGAGGAGGCTTACATGTTACCATTAATTTATAAAGTTAGTGGTGTATCATTGAAGGCTTTATTTTCTACAGATTAATTTATAGTTGATTTAAGTCCACTAATTGTACTCCTTTTTTAGCCGAATAAATTTTAATATTACATATGTGTTTCTCTTTCACGGGTATTTTCCTAATTCGTTAGGAAAACCCGGCCTTTTGGGAGTCTTACATGGGGTCATGGGTCCAACATGCAGAGGCCCTTCGAAAGTTATAATTTTGAAGTGAAAACTTCTTTAACAAAAATCTTGGAACTCGCGTCATCGTCACCGAACGCTTTCCGTGAGCTATATGTATATGTTTACTTTTTGGGTGAACAAAAAGCGTGAACATTCGCATTTATAATATTAGTTGGGATTATACTCATACATACATAATAAATCCCTTTGCAGTCCACTGCCGGACCTGGGCCAAATATTCGATAATCCTTAAATAGTTAGGCAAAAGTGTACCCCGGCTACGCTAGCTACGATTTATCAACTACCTAATAGGAAGCTACTGTGTATTTCCTAGTGAATACTTTTATCTGTCTTGGAAATCAAATTGATGGACCTCAGATCGGCAGTAAGGGCAAAAATATGTCTTGGAGCCGAAACGGCAGATTTTAATACTGGTCCGTCTCGAATATGACTAGGATGAACATGATATGGAGCCTTTGTCCATCCGTTATAAAGTACCTTTTCTCTACTAATTTTAATTTAAACTAATTGCCGGAGATCAACCTTCACAAACACACAAACTCACAAAACTCACACTCTCTTTTTATAGTATAGCTTATCTATTTATAATAACCGCGTGTAAAAACCAAATCGGAATCGTTTTTATAATACCTACTTAAGTAATCTGTGATAAAAAAGGGAATTATTTTTAAACCGCAAGATATAATCTGTCCATATTTGGCAAGTTGACAATATACATCATTGACTAAGGTGTGTCAATCATTTACGCGTTTAAAAGTTTTTGTAAATATGACATTGAATATAAATTCATACAAAATAAACTATAAATATCATTGTATATCGGGAAATGCTAACAAAAAATAAATGATGCCAAAAATATTTTGTTGAAAACCATACTTGTAAATCATTGTTAATAAAAACATGTTATTCATTTGAGAAACTTAAAAAAGGTACGTAGTCTATAGTCAATTAATCATCAGCAAATATTATGATCATCATAATTGTCACACATCATCCATTGCTTTTTAGGCTCAAAAGTTTAAAACAAAGGCTCTATTATTTACAAACATATGTGCATTCTCTTTTCCTTGGTAAGATGCGACCAAAGAGAGATTAGGTGCAAGGCCCATGACACCCTGAACCACTGGCAACTTCCGTACTCTGGGCAGCTACTGTTTTTGACAGATAGCTCCAATATTTAATTTGGCTCTACCAGAGGTTTGACCTGTGACCTCATTAGCTGCAATTGTATTAACTAGCTATTAAAACAATGAGGTAGTATAGTCTATTCAGTATTTGAAGCAGTATTCAAACATCAGAAGTCATGCATAAATTGAGGTATTTCGGCATAACCTCCAGAATTTCATAGCTAATTAAGCAGAACCCCAGGTTCTTTTAGCTATCTTTGGGTCATGCGTTGGTAACACATGGATTCCTTTTTAAAGCCACCCGTGTAGCATTTACCTACTATTGCAAGCATATGAACTCAAGGCTATGGAGTCGACTGTGACCGCTTACCATCAGCCGATCCATATGCTTGTTTGGCATTTATGCCAAGAGACCTTTCTTTTGCCAAGATAGCTAACAAGCATATAATTTTTTTAATCAAAACTTTATTTTTTGCAAACTATTTAGATATTCACAGCATGTAAACCAACACGAATGCAACTTTGACAATTTACATTGTAAATAGATGCGAGGTGTCATGTCGGGGGTCGATCAAAATTTCAAATAGACTCACTTTAAGTGGATTTTTAGGGGCTGTAGTGTAACTGTCGAGAAAATTGATACTGTCAAAGGAGCTTATTCAATTTGCGGCTTATTAATCAACCGAGAGGGCCGCAATTACTCGCAAAGGACGCAGCTTTATTTGTATAATGAATTATTAAGTGGTTTTGTTAGTGCTGTCTGTTGATATTGTAGGATTATTCTATGTTAATTTACTTGTGCTGGTATTTTTTGGAATTAGGAACAATTTATTAAGTTTAATATAGTTTATAAAATAGTATAAATACGTATGTTTATAATTAAATAAAATGTATTTCTTTATGTACAAACTGAACACAAAATTACTGCTTACATTGCAACAATAATAGAACCATTAAATAATGAGTTTAAAATCACTTATAGCTTTCTATAGGCTCTTATCACCCTAAGCAGTTTTTGATATTGTAAAACCCTGGGTTTGTGAGTGTGACTTTTTTATTGATTTTGTGGCATTAGTATGTACTTGTAATAATGTCCTCCAGACCGAATTTCGGTCACGGCGGCCCGTCTTAATGGAGACTGGCCATCTGCACAGGAGATATTATACTGCACAGGAGGTGCCTTACACCGCCAACTGCCAACTACAGGCTGCTATTTAGATTTCTTATCAGAAAACCCCAATAACTTTTTCTTAGCCTATACCCTCATGCACACTAGTCGCATGCACTACCGCTGCGTCACGGAACATTGCGGACCGTCGTTTTGCAGGTCGGGCAGTGTGTATCAGGGTTATTTGATGGGAAGTTTATATTGGTGCCCAATAGATAGCAAAAGTTTCCAACTTTTACTTAGCATTTAAAATAGAGTTGGTTAAATGTAGGTGCAATACGCCACTTCTAAATCTTTAATTTACAGCTGTAAGACAATAATATGTTAACAACATAGACTAACAAGTGAATATGGTATTACTAATTGTCGTACCAACTTATTCAATTCTATTGGGCGATCCTACTCATAGTACCGAGCCCACTTACATTTATGCAAACACTTTCATAAAGTTACATCAAACACGCATCTTAAAAAAGCGGCTGTTACGTTTTTTGTCGTTACAAAAAGACAATGACCAAAAACTACTTATCACTAAGGATAGCATCGTCAATTGAAAAAAACCTATTGATCTCTATAATCGAAATGTCATCGGGGCTCTGCCGAAAGCAATTTGGCCGATTGGGGGCCATTATTATGTATAATCATGTTGCCGAGTCGCCGATTCGTATTGTCATCGTAAAGAATTATGCAACCGACCCGATGTCGATCGAATCCAACGAGCATCGATTCGATTACAGGCGACAGATGTCTGGGAACGTGACGAATTTCGACTAAACGATTATTTGGTCACAACGTTCTAACACCCATCACTATTGTTAATCTAGTTTTAATTCTGTGTCTTTGAGATAAAGTTGTATTTGCTTTGTATAATATTTGTTAGTGTTTTCGACGGGGTTTCGTATTGGTAATCAGTCGGTGACCGCAAATTGTTGTCCCTCGATCAGACGTCGCCAGGAAATTACAATTTCGATTTTTATTTCACGTACTTATGTAGTCTATGGACGATTGTTGGATAAAATATTTTGGTGACAAAAGAAAAATGTAGTGGAACTAGTATTTTTGGTATTCTTATCTATCAAATTGTAACGTAGTATTTTATTTTTGTTAGAAGCGAGGCATAGTTTTGATTTTTTTTCTACCTTTATGTTAACCGTGATTTTCATAATGTTTAATTATACCTTAAAAGACAGTACACTTTACCTAATTTTTGCTATCAGAAATATATTTATCACTCCTCTAATTAAATTATGTACTATATAATAGTAAAAAAACGGACACTTAAACGAACAGTAAAATTTATTAGTTGATTACTTTTATGTTTATTTAATACGATAATACCTTATACGCAAATGTTATTTTGTGCATATTAAATTTATACATACTACTGCAGATAAAATTTACAATACTTTTTCGCGTACATTCAAACATATTTCATATAACTACAATAATAATTAAATAATTATGAATGACTAATAGTTTTCCGATTATAATAACTTTCCCAAAAAACGGAACGAAAATTATTAAATTTCTTTAAGCCAAGAAATATTATTCTGTAGGTACTCCGAAATATAATGTCTATAGGCAGAAAAATATATTTATATTTACCTGATAGTAACTTCTACTGCAGAAATATGTACCAATTTTACATAAAATCTTCTAAGAAGTGTAAATAAACATTTTATCTGTATTTTACGTATACTAATAGATGTATTGTTTTTGTGAATGTCATCGCGCTCAATGAAGGCCGGGCCGCAAACGATCGCGGTTCCCTTTGTATTTAGCCGTTAAAGCTTCCGCACAACTCATAAGCGCCAGCGAGTTTCAGCTGCTTCTAATATATCAGATAGCTGGATGATTACAACCACTATATAACTTTAGGAAAATATTTTAAAGAACTGTCTTTAAAATGTTTTCTACAACTACTACAACAGCAGCTAAAGAGTACCTTTAGCTGCTGTTGTCGTAGAAAACATTTTAATCATCCAGCAATCTGCTACAATAGAAGCAGCTAAAAGCAGTAGCTTTTAGTTGCTTATGTTGTAGCAGATTGCTGGATGATTACATCACTAACTTTAGAAAAACATTGTAACCCTGCCTACAGTAAAATTAGTTGAAGAGTGAAAAGTTTTAAAATGTCGATATCTGGTTCAACCTTCGCTATCTCTTGATGTTGCGGAGTTCAGACAACAGATGGATCGAAATAGTGAAATCCAGACGAATTAGGAGACCTGCAAGCTCACCCTAATATATTCGGGAATAGTACGAATTACTCATTTGTAGACTTTTACGTTGCATGATTTATATCATGAAAAACGGGTATTAAAGCGTGTTCAAGTAACTATAAGTTCATCGTGTTAATGTAATACCGATTCGTGTCACTAGATGGCGCTGTGTGTGTGACGTCAATAATTAAGTCGGTGTTAAGATTCGCCGGGGTTGAACCACCTCGACATGTATTATTTGTTTTATGGAGACCAATTTTGAGTAGCGATAATTAGTTCTGTGGTTTACTTGAATAAGTAGTTCAGATATCTCCTAACAGGTTTTTTTTATTGAGTACCCTGTAGGAATAATATCCCGCCCAATTTCGCACGATCTCGGCCATATACAAAGCGTTTATGCTCTGTATTTAAATACCTTTTTAAAGAGCTTGACATTTCAGTCAGGCTACAATTGCCGTGGTCATAAGCAAACAGTCGTTTGCTGTTGTCAGTTATATGAATATCTACTAATGAAATAAGAAGCTATATTTAGAAATGTCACCAACCTATTTTTTCTATTAGAGCGCTTTTATGTATTGATAGAGTAATTGTAAGCTTTTTTAGCTTAAAAGAATTGCGGATCAGCCCATTGAGCTGCAACGGCACACAATAGGTATTTAATGATGTCTGATATTCAAGGCTTTGACGGGTGAACAACATAAATTGCTGTAATAAATAAAGACGCTGTAAGTTTATCACTTGAACTTTTAATATTATTAGTTCGTCAATTCGTGTGATATTGGTTACGATAATGTGTACCCGATGTACTGTTCAAATTGTACACCTGTAGTTTCTTCTGATATTAAAGTAGTAATAATATAATTGCTAAATATTATGTAACAATTATTGGTAAAAAGAACATAAGAGCATCAACTCGTAAAAATATACGACACAACATATCTATGTACAAACATAAAGTCAAGCATGTTTATCTCTGAAGTGATAAGCAAAGATGTAATAGGGTGCTAGCCTGTCGTCGTCTACAAGGCATATTTCGGAACTCCGTTCTACTGTTAGCAGTAGGACGGAGTTTCGAAATATGCCTTGTACCTTTCCTTGCAGAATTGCTCAGTAACACTTTGTCCGTTAGTTGAATCAAAGTCTTCATGAAACTTATGCCAAGGCCAGTGCATTAGTGCTTTGCTTCAAGGTAGTCGTTTTACTCGTAGAAATCTTTACCAATATTATAAATGCGAATGTGTGTTTGTTTGTTTGTTACGCTTTCACGCCTTAACTACTCGATCGATCATCATGAAATTTCGCTTACACGTTGACAGCGGTACAGAAAAGGACATAGGGTATATTTATCCAGAACAGGGGTTTGTTCTCGAAGGATAGTAATTTATAATTAAAATCTACATTAATGCAAGTGAAGCCACAAGCAAAAGCTAGTTATCAATAAAGCAAATGTATGACGGCTCATTATATTCTTTGACATTACACAAGATACCTTAAATTCAAAACCAATTTAAATAAAAATTAAACCTATTTTTCAAAGACATGATGACACGCAGTAGCCAATATTTCTTAAAAAACGAACAATACAGTCAAATCGTCGCCGACAACAATTGAACGGATGTCCCACTACTTACTGAACTATTGTGCCATCCCTAGACGAAAATATTTAAAAATATATTTGAGATTTGAAATATCATGGTGAGATATACATCATCATGTCATAACACCGCGGGTCAAAGGAGGTCCGTTTGATAAATTGCAGTTCAAACTTGGTATAATGTCTTTTTCACTGAATGACTGAATGGTCGTCAGTTCCCGAGCATGACGCAAGGATTCGGTTAGTAATGTGACTGGGTAACGGTGAGAGATCTGTATTTGAAGAGGGTGATATCTGAAGTAATTCATCTTTTATTGTCCTATCGTCCCCTTTTAGGCGATGTGATCTTGTTGAAATGTGGAGTGACTGGTTGAAATTTTTGCTATAAGATTGATTTTCGTGTTTTATGCAGACAGTCTTGTTAGTATAATATCATATTTATTGTGAGAGTTTAAATCTTGGGTTTTTAGTGTTACTATCCAAAAAATTTTAACCCACTGGTATCTTGAATTTGCCTGGTATACGACAATGATAAGGGACTTTAAGATAACTGACAAAATATAGGATATATTATGTTTATGTAACACCAACACAAAAACAATATAATATGGAAGAAACCTATCTATTCTTTAAGTATACATACTTCGCGTGTATTTCCGCGAAGGAAGATCGAAGAGGTGTACTACATTTAGGTACATTTAATTATTGTTAACTACCACGTTATATGTGGCGAGATTATAGCCGTCTACCCGACACATTTGTCAACTTTTCACTCTGTAGCTGATAACTTCTTAAAAACATAAACCAATTACACGATTCACGATCCCAACCATATTGAACTGCAATTAAATAAAGTCAAAGGATTACCTACAAACTTATTACTTGTAATAGAAACAATAATAGAAAACTTATAGACTCTTTGACATTGTGTCAGGATTAATAAGCACTTAACCTATATGCAGATATGCGAAGATAAACGCTAGAAGCCAACGCGTTCAAAGGTTAAAATTTGCATTTAGGTTATCATAAAGGGTTAATAATTATTAGCTTATTTTCCAGCCGTACCTTACCCGAAGCCAAAAATCCTTTACCTTTTTCATTTCTGACGTATTCCTTAGAGTCGATACCCTTTCCTACTAAAAAATAAACTCGTCCCGGGCGGCCTTAATCCCGGTCATACCCGCCTAGGAGCTGGTCCATACAATTTGTCATCAATCTATTTCAATACGTAATGGTATCCTTGACAAATGATTCGCCTAATGACGTGAAACGAAACACATATTAAACTTGGATTACTCCTCTAATGAATTACTGAATTTTGGGTGGTCGGACGTTTTATGTGTTTAATTTGAATATAATAATAATATATAAGTTTATAATTACATATTAAATGCGGCTTATTGAAGTAAATTTATATATCTTCCTTAAAGGATAGTTCAGCCACGGTGACGTCTTCAACTTTTTGAAAGTTAACGTTTTTGTGCTTGCCTAAGCTTAGGTAGCAAAACTCCTTTTTTAAAATCCGGGCACGTTAACATACCATCGATTTATACATTATTGTTAGATGGACGTGCCTTCAGCTCTGGCGTCGCGTCTGGCATTTAGCTCTCTCCAGCGAATAATTTCATTATTTTTAAGTCAGTCTAGCTCATGTATGCTTAGTAAGCTGTATGCTTATATTGCAAATGCGAAAGTTTGTTTGGCTTATCGCTCCGTTTTGCAATAAAGAAACGAACAGTTCTTTCCTCGGCTATAGTTTTTAGGTTAAAAGAATACACATTGCAATTGGGATATATTCCCAGAATTGCGAAGATTACTGGTTATTATGGTTATGGTGGTTGCATTTGTGTGCATGAACATGGATGTTTGTCTTGGTCTGGGTGTATCTATGTATAATAAGTATGTATTTACCAAAAAAGAAGAATTTATGTATGTTTATCCATTGTCTAGTATCCATAGTACAAGCTTTGCTTAGTTTGGGCTAGATGGTGTTGTGTGTATGTGATAGAATATTATTATTATTATTTATTAGGTACTATATCAAGCGTAAACCTTTGGATGAAACTTAGCGCATAGATTCATCATGTCCTGGATAGACACACGGTCTAAACTGCGAACAAAACTAGTTGCGCAATAAAGTCCTTGATGGATCGTCTTAGCCATAACTAACTGTTAATGCATTTCTGAGAACATTTGATATTCTATCAATTTGGAGTAACGTAATAAGAATGGTAACAAAACACATAGATAACATTTATAGTACTTTGTCTTACTGGTCTTATTAGGTAAACAAACAAACCATTATAAAAATCAATCAGTAATTACTGTCTTTAGGCAATATTAGAATCTCATAAATAGAGATGGTACAAAAAAGATAATACACAGATGCGTGTCAATTTATTGCCTTTAGCAAGTAAACAACTGGGTCTTTTAAGCGGGGCGTTAAAAAGCACCTTCTCAGGCCGTCAAAGTAGAGACCTCAACATCGCCTCGGCTGCTATGAGGACGATGTGGAGGCCACTGCTCTTAGACCACACGACTGCTTACCATCAGGCGGAGTGTGGTCATTTGGACGAGCATAATAAAAAAATAAAAATAAAAACAAATATTGTGTACCGGTACGTAAGTAAGAAAATTGTTTTGTAACACAAGTAAGAAAAATCGATTTTCTACTGCCGTCTATTATGCAGTCTTATCTCTACTATAAGACACATTTGTAGGTCTATTTAAAACCCAGTCCATCGCTAAGACCACACGTCCCGTCAAACCGCGTGCGCCCTCATTACGATCCTAACATACATCATCGTCAGAACTCTTAATGCAAGTCATGCTCCTCCAGCGCCTTTGTGATGGCAGATAGAAGGGAACTTTTTGCTGATGGGTTCACGGTTTCAAAGTTTGTGTAGTGAATGGTTGAAGGTTTAGGTAATAGATAGTTCTTAGTTAATGGTTTTTGGTGGCTTATTTTTGCTACCGATCGCATGTTCTGTTTATACCATGCAATTACAAGATGGCATTGCTAGAAATTTATACAATTGAGATGTAGCAACCGTGTGATTACAGTTCATCGAGTTATTTCTTCTGTGTTTTGCTCTTGACAGGACGATCGACACATATTGACTTGTTACTCAATGTAAATTACCTCAGGTTATTTCACCATAAATCTCCGTTAGTCGAAATTCGATTGCATTTACTTGTGCGATAAAGTCACTTATTCATTTATATCATAAATAATCACTTATGACTGTTTAATGACTTAACTAAAGCTAAATTAACGGAGTCACTCAGTGCGGTTTACTAAAAACTACAGCATCAATAGTCGCCCAACGATCTAGTTTTCTATAATCTTGACTTCACGATTCATAGTCGTGGTATCTTCTGAAAGCATATTACAACTGCTTAGTAGTGCAGTAAGTACCTACTCTGCTTAAAGCCGAAATCTTAAAGTACGATTTTTCTTTCTATTTTACCCTAACAGTTTTCTTTACCAAACTTAAGTAAATATATGACGGCATTTAAAACGCTTATATATAAAACATAATAATAAATTATGCTAGACTGTTAATTACCGTCCGTACAATACAACTTCACAAGCTTTTCAAAATAATCAAATTGTAAATGATATTTATAACTAAGTGTCTAAGATCCGAAGAAATACTGTCACTTATGATTCGTTGCGGGTTTCACCGAGTAAATTAAGTTGCATGTACTTTTAATGTACGCAAATTATAGTCAGATAGACAGACAGGTGGGTTTGCGAAACGATTTCGGAATTAGGCACGACTTTCATGTGTTTATGATTTGACAAACTTATATGTATGTATGTTATATAATAAAACCTCGACGGCATTTTAGGGTTTTGTTTAGAGAGCGGAAAATGTTATGGAAGAACTGTGAAAAAAGTAGTAAATAAGCACATAGACAATCACATGATAAAAAGAGTTAGAGGGTTGTTATGAATTTTAGCTGTCCAGTAGAAAAACAAATAAGATATAAAATTATCAAATCATCGCCACTATCATATGATAGTGGCAATTCAAATAAAAATCTAAAAAATCAAAAATCAAAAATCTAATACCGTGAATATTCACGGTATTAAATTTTTGTCACTTCATACATTTATACTTAGTTTGTAGAAGTATTTTGTGGCATTTAGAATTATAATCTATGTAATTCTATCTCCAAATAAGTGGTTACAATCATTCCGTGTATAGTAAGGCAGAGCCACGTTACGGCTGTAAATTCAACATTGCCGTTGCTTCAGAATACCCCCTTTACTTTGTTCTTTTCTGCGATATCCAAAAACCCAGCTATGCTATGGATTGGATGGGATGCATAAAAGTTATGGACGTGTCCATAAGCAGCGTTTCGTAAAGGTTTACAATCAAAGCTACCATTGGCTTTTCTTCGAAACTGACAAAAAGTTGAACACCGACGATTTTTTTAAGGTTACTAGTAATTGAATATACACATTACTGGAAGTCTCATTGGCCTCTCTAGCTTAAGGTAATAGCCATAAGTCTGAGGCCTTCATCATTAGGCTACTGCGGTATTATTATATTTGCAAATTATATAAGGTCACGTAGGTCATAGTACCTACCATCCTACTTTACCTCGGCATATAAAGCTGTCAGTTCCGGTATTCATTAAATTATAGTAATATGACAGTCGATAGCAAAGCCAGTATTCAAATGACCTGATAAAATTATCGTTATAACCTTAAGGTTCAAAAGATCAGGCGCTTCGTGTGAACATTGATGTAAACGTGACATTAATGTCCTTATCATACTTGGGCATTATTTATTTATTTATTCCTAATGTAAGAAAAATAAAAAGAAATATAAGTATACAATCAACAAGCACAGTGTCTTTTTGTGTATTTGCAACTTAGCGGAGCTGACTATGAGTTGAGCATGTCTGGCGAAGAACTGTTTTCTAACAGAGCAAAGGAGTCTTAATGCGGTGGTTTTAGAAAAAGGTGCAGGTGATCGAATGTGGTAGTGTAGGTAAATTGGATGAGACCTATGTATGTCCAGTTGTGAACTGCAATACGCTGATTAATTGATAATATATGCTTAGTATCCATTTTTGAGTTAGGTTTCTGTATTGATATCCATCCTACTATAAGGACAGGCCAGCAAATTTTTACGTTTTAGGTTATAAGAGCAAATAGTTTATCATCCTTTGGATATATAAGTGCTGTGCACACTTATAAAAGACAGGTTTTCAATATTTTTTTACCATTATGATTACATGCTTTGCAAAATATTGTGAGTAAGTCTATTTAATAAATGAATATTAACATCATCTTGCTACCATTGAAAACCCCTTTGAAAAATCTTACGTTAGAGCTAAAGTACAAAAGCATGATTATGCCACATTTGTTGGTGGAATGTGTTCGGTACAGCGAAGAAAGAGAAACATTAATCACTGAATTAAAAATCCACTTTTTAGAATTCGGTATTTTTCAAACATTCCTATCGACACCTTACAGCAAAGAAGCTATCAAAATTTATAAATTTATTAGAAATTTGAACAAAACTCAACTCTGAATTAATATTCCTCTTTCTTTGTTTAGATTTTAAGCCTCTAAATTACAATAAAGAGAAAAAAAAGATTATGTCACGGCACTAATGAAGCTGTACTAAACAATACAAATAATTTATTTCACTAAAGCAGAAATCTACTATTCGACAACAGTGAAATCCAAGTTATATCATCCATTACCATAAGTCATGAGTATTATCAATATATAAATTAAAGCGACAATCTAATGCTTATTCTCAAAAACTACACTCTCATCGTCTGATGTGCAAGACTCATGAAATATGTATTTGTGACGAGTTAAGAAAATGAAACTCATGGTAGTGGTTTGTGATTGTCGTCCAATACCGAATCATATTGATTTTGGTTAGGGAAAAGGCTAACTTTTGTTTATGCTTTGTATAGATAATATTTTGGAGGGTTGACAGAGAGCTTCTATGACGTGTTACTTACTATAAAAAAAATTATATTACGTGATCATTTCCTTGTTTGCTAGTGGCCATAACATTACGTTTAACGATTACTGTTATACACATATAGGTCTGCAAAGCGTTTGCTTTTGAAACGGAATAGTCAGCCTAAAACCAGATCGTGTAGAGCTCAATAGACTAGTTTCTTATTAGGTAAGTCCCTACGCCTAAATGAAGGCTAAAGGCGCGATGTTCCGTTTTTTATATATTATGTAGCATAGTTTTAGTAACAGAGCTTACCAGCTATAAACAAGTTAGTGTTATTACGAAAGGAAACTGGATCCGCATAAGAAATTTTTGTTGCGTTCGTCAGAGATTCGAATCCTCGCGTACCGATAACTCGTGTACCTTTTCGACCAAAAATTGTTTCTAATAAAAATGCAAACTCCCGTATAAACTAATATCCCATTGATAACCCATTATCTTTTATGGAAACCGTCACACATAAGCCGACCTTCTACACCTTTTAACATTATGAAAGGCCGTCAAACGTGGTTGTGGTCAACATCTAGCTACCACCATTAAGACCTTTTGATGCTCTCGATAAATATGAATCTGATTGGCATTGATACGAGCAGCTTCCATTTAGAAGTTCATTAGAGACGATGGCTGATAGGCGAGAGGAGAGCATGGAGTAGTTTTCAGATGATTTCTTTTGAAAATGTCTACTTACTGTTTTAATAAGAAGTTAATGTTAGTATTTTAAACATTTATACGGTACCGGTTTCTGTTCGTAGCTTTATCCGCTTGGAGTCCACGGAAACATATACTGGGATAAAGTAAGTATACAGAGTCGTACCGTTCAATATATTGCATGATTAGATTGAGTAATAAACATCATCATCTTCAGATATCTTAACATCTTTGCAAACCTTAAGTTTTATAATATTTGTCGGATCATTGATCCCTTCATATAAGTTGACACTATACTTACGGCCGATCGTAAGTTCTTCGATAAGGCATCTAAGGTGATTTCAATTTACCCTTTCAAAGACTTGATTAATTATTGTTAATAATAATTTTTTATCTTGTTAACATAAATATAAATTTTAATGTACATCTCTGTATATCGCAATTTTTTTCATAAGCAGTCATGTCCATTTCTTTCCCTAACCGTCACAAGTCCCCATTAGTAGCCAGCACCTTCGCGATTGACGATTCAGTCTTTTGTGGTCAATTTTTTTCCACGCCTGTCGTTAATGGAGATTTCTTCGATATACGCGCGGCGAGTGTCAAACATGCGCGCGCGCATATTGTCAAATCACTGCGATCAAACGATGCGCCGGAGTTGAAAAAGGCGCGTTAAAAACTTGAGAGTGTCCTGTCAATACACCGCACGATTATTGAAAATGTGAAGTGCTATGAAAAGTTTGTGTTGCGGTTTTGTTTGATTTAGGTTCATGATTGGAAGGTTGAGGTGGATAAACTGCTTGTAATATAATTGGAATTCATGGAATTGAAGAAATGACAATATTTCCTCCCTACAATTCCATGAACCAATGTTTGGATTTCGCTGAAAAGCAAAGGTGTATTATTGAGGCACTTAATTTTAATGTGATGTTTTATACATGTAATTAATATGTACTTACAGTTGTACGCAACTAATTATTATTTCCATGGTTTCGTAATAACTGTCAAGCATTTTGTAGACGCTTGAATTTTTCAACGAAAACTTTATCGTATCCAAAAGGTATTTAAACCAAATAATAACCTGGTGGACTGCAATAGGCTCGTCAGCTTCTACGTAGAAAGATAGCTAGGCAAATCTGGATATAAATTTCGCCTGTTATGCATATGCTACCTTTGAGTATATACAATTCATATGTTAAAAATAATTAAATTTATGTTACAAATTGTATTTAATTCAATCAAAGTATGCATAAATGTTTATTTATTTATGTATCGGTCCGTATTTGGTGAAACTTGAAGTTATGTGATATAGGTACGCACGACAGTCAATATAGAGAGCCAGTGCCTAGTTACTCTTAAAATATTCAGATTTTCTAAGCCTTGGATTGTTAATTCAAGTGACTATCCACTGCTGGAATGGTATAGGCCTTTATAATTAGGTTGTATGTTGTGAGTTCAATGCCTGCACCAAAAAAAATAAGCGCTAGTATGTAGAAAAGATAGTGGTGACTGCACGGTTCTCGCAGCGGGCATGGCACGGTTCTCGCAGCGGGCATGGCACGGTTCTCGCAGCGGGCATGCGGTCACCGTTGGGCTGAGTGTTGTGGGTTCGAATCCCACACGAGGCATAGCACAAATGATTATTCAAAGTCAGAGAAGTATATTCTGTGATCACTAATTGTATGTTTGTGAAGTCCTTCGCAACATAGGTGATCGTTAGTGCAGTTGCATTATTAAAATGAACAAAGCAAAGAAAATAATCAATCCTTTGTGATGTTGTTTAAATATTTGTAAACATCACTTAGATTATTCATCGTTCGTTTTAATAAAATGTTAGATAGTTCAGCTCTAATATCCCTTCTTTTCTTATAATAAGACACTAGATATAATTCTTGTGTCGAGAGGGACGACTTTAGAAACATTTCAGTACAATTAGAAAACACGCGGACTCGGAACACTTATTTGTGAATCACACAAATTTTTATCTTGTGCTGGGATCGAACGCACAAATACTTTAAAACACTTAAACCACGACGCCATCCGAGCAGTCAGTGTAGGTGTTATACTATCAAGGTAAGAAACAAACATATGGCTTACCTGGTAAGCGTAAGGTACTACAGTGCGTGCTATAGGAAAACTGTCTTGTAGTTGACCCCAGGACAATGGTATTAAAGATGAGATAAAAGGGAATAATTCGGTGAGCCGTATCTCTTAACTGCGCAAAAATATTGTTATTTCGCAAACCATCAACATAAGCGTAAATGGTTATTTCATACATTTATACGGAACGGTGCTACGTCCCAATGACATTAGTGTTGTAATTCCGTGTACTGTGTCCTAATCGAAGTGGATTCGTCACGCAGCTCAATTTTTCAAGCCGACTGTCGTCATGTCGTCACTAATTCTCTATTGCTATTAGAAATTAGTATGAATGTCATATGGTGATCATACCGATGTCCGAATTTAAATTAAAATTTTCCTTCTGCTTTTTAACGACCTGGTTGGGAATACAATAATTCTGTTCCATCACAAATATCACTTAGGTCATTCGAAAACCTGCTATGCTAAAATAGATCTGCGCTGGATAAATCTGTCACATGACAAATATTAATGGACCACTCTTAAAATGTAATGGGAACCTCAGGATGGCAAGCGACATCGCGACAGGATGAGACGAAGATTGCGAGATGAGCGAGACTCATTAAATAAAGATTCCTCCTTATAGATTTTATATAGAAAGAAAGTGGGGACTTTGCCCTGCAGTAGAGCATTACGTCTTATAAAATAATATTACATAATTATAATTAAATTGCGCCTAGAAATTAAACTACTTCACATGGATTATATCGTGTTATTTATATCAAAAATCTTCGTCTTTAGTAAAATTATTAAACTGCTACGGTTAAACTTTGCTACAATGATAAGCTATTTAAATCATTAAACTATTTAGATTTTTACCTTTCTCGACGTTCCGATTTCTTCTCAGCAGCCATAGTCGCGGAAAGACTACGGTGCTGGTTGTCTTAAAGTCTTGAAATGTAGAAAGTAGGGAGACTATTAAAATTACCTCATCCCGAAAGAGACCTCCACTGAGCATCTTTGAATTTTTTTAATTATGTATACAGTGTGAGTTTTCATAAAGTGCACATATGAAAATGAGTGAAATTAGACATCATTTTATTTCTGGGAAAACTAATAAAAAAAATTAAAAAATATTGTGGCGGCAAGGTCTTTGTTTAGCCCTTAAAAAATACTTTTTTGTTTGGGATACAGGTGTGATTTTCATGTTGTTTTAAAGCTTATTAGATACAGATTAACGTCAATTAATAAAAACTAGGGGTACTGCGGACGTTTTCTTGAGTTTTTTAACAATGTTTAAAAAAACATTGTACGAATCTCAGTTTTGATCTAAAATGTTCCTTATTTTTATGCCACCGGTATTTTTTGGATACGAATAGTAGGTATACCATCATTATTGTCTACGCATTGCGTATTATTACTGTTTTTGTTTCAACACGATTAACCACCTGGTTCAAAAGTTACAAGGTTTTCTTGGTACAAGGTCCATAACAACTAAAAAAAATATAAATAGGTATAAATCGAAGAATATTATTTTTTATTTGTTTTTATTATTTTGCCTAGCGATAAAATGATGTATAGTTTCACTCATTTTCATAAGCGCACTTTATGAAAACTCACACTGTATATTAAATAACTAATAATAACTCACTTTATCGTAAATCTGTAAACCCGCATTAGGCTAGCGTGGCGAGCGTAGCCCAAGTCTGAGAGGAAGACTCTTGCTCAGGAGTGGTTTATTGAAAAATATACAATGACTGGTGGTATTATTATTCGATCAACTAAATAAGTCAACTATGCAGTTGATGTATATATGTATATATGCAATCTTATCAATACGCACTGATAAGATTGCAGTTGAGTATCTTTTTGATGATTAAAAATATATTGCAAAGTAAAGTTTTACGAAATGCCAATAACTTTATCTGAGCTTTAATTTATTTTCGTTTCGCAACATGCCATCCAAATCCTTTGTATTGCAAATGATAATGTTAACACTAAGGATATAATCTGGTATAATCATTTGTGCTCATAACTGCCTCCGTGGCGCAGCGGTACTGAATGTGTCTGCTGTGCATGAGATCTCGGGTTCGAATTCCGGGTTGGGCCAAGAAAAAGTGATTGGGTTTTTCTGTTTAGAAATCTCAATAGCAGCCCGGAGTAAGTTGGCGGTGTTAGATACCCCCGTGCTTCGTAAAGCACGTGCAGCTGTTGGTCCTGCGCCTGATCTCTCTCCGGTCGTGTTGGATTACCGTCCCATTAGATCATGAGAGTTAGGGAACAGAGAGTGCACTTGTGTTTGCGCACACACTTGTGCACTACAATATCTCCTGCGCAGATGGCCAGTCTCCGTTAAGACTGGCTGCCGTGACCGAAATTCGGCCAGGAGGACATTATTGCAAATGATCAAAGGCGTAGGTGTTAAAGTGTACATTTGCTGGCCACCATCTTTGTATAATAAACCTTTAATTGACCAAGCAAGAACTACATAACTTCAGCTATAAATAAGAACTGACATTAATAACAAACCGTACAATAAACTGAATGTTTTCACACCATACAATATAAAAAAATCAATATACAAAACTCATTGGCCGCTAAAATAGATAGGCCTGGTTCACACGTTCGCGTCGACACCTCAGCTTTATGAATAATCGAAGCGCGCGAACTTGCCCCCGGTCATGTACACACAGCCTATGAATAGTAGATACGCAGGTGCGAACAGCACTGTTTATTTTTTGATAGTTCGCTTTAGCTTGTAGGTAAAGGCTACTGTGAAAAATAGACTATAGCAGCGGTAGATGTCAAATATATAGTCTAGTGGGAGACCGTTGCCACGCAAAGGTCTCGAGTTCGATCTCAAGGCTTCGATCTTCAATCGGTGATCTTTGACTTGCCGAAGCTATGTGCGTAATAAATTGTTAATTATTGATTGCTTTAATAATAAATAATAATATCAGCCCTGTTTGTAAACTACATACTGCTGGGCATATGCCTCTTTTCAGTATAATAAGGCTTAGGCCATAGTCTACAACGCTGGCCCAGTGCGGGTTGGTAGAGTAAACAAGAATATTATGTAGAACTCTCGTACATGTATATTTTCTTACGATGTTTTCCATCACCGATAAAGCATTGAAATAGTTTATATACAAAGCTGACATGTAACTATCAAATGTACAAATTAGTTGTTGACAAGTTGAGTACCTCATTAGACACGGGCATAATGCAGCGTTTTGTTTTTGCAGTTCTAGGTGCCTGGGTCGAACAAAATGTTGGAAGGAAATACTCAGCTGTAACACGGAGTCTGAATATATGCCGGATAAAGTGCAATATGCTCTCTTATTCATCGCAGTTGAAATTAGGGTGAAATAAATAAAACACTTTTGCTTAATCCTTCAGGTATGCAGGCTTTATGTAACTATAACTTTGCTAAAACGGTATTAACATGTACCGTAGTATAATAAATATAAATAGCAGAGACACGTCTTAAGTAATGTAGACCTAGATTATATTAAGTCAAGAGAAACCATGACATATAGTACTGCATTTATCACTATTATCATTAGAACTAAATTAGTGCGTAGGACTTGTTTGTGATGTATTACATACGTAGACTGGATGATTGGTAATGGGGTGTCTTTTTACTGTACCGGCTCAATTTTTATTACTGTATTTTTTTTATAACGTACTAGTTTTAATTTCTGTGTCGCGTGGTTTTACAAACATATAATACCCAGACTAGCAACAATTATTTGTTGAACACTACATTTTTAACCCCCTGTGGGTATCGAATCCACAACACTCGTCACAGGGAGCGAGGCGTCTATTAAACCATTAACTATCCAAGCAGTCGAAATTCACCGGTTTAATTCGATAGTGTAGATTTTTGTATCTACATTAATTCCATAAATATCCCCGATTTGCTAAAACGCAGAACAACACAAGAACCGCATGTATTTGCTCACCAATGTGATTGGCTGACTGAATTAGAATCAGCCGATCAAATCAATTGATATGTGTTTGATTTTGACACGCCATTAATTAGCCTTTCAGAACCTAGGTTAATCGGTTAATTCCATAAGGTACCTACAGCTGAAGGCTGTCTCATTGTTTAATTCTAATACCTGAATAGAATAATCAAAAACCTATCAAGCAAATTTTTGATGAGGTTTTTGTTCACATAACAAAATCCTAACTATCTTAACTAATATTATAGAGGGTGTCCGGTAATTAATGGATAACCTTGAAATGTCTTATAGTAGAACTGAAGGCCGTTCAGAAAAATGAAAACAAACAAAATAATAAATTATATATTAAAAAGTGCAAGCTATATTTATATTATTTCTTAACCCAGACTTCGTCGGTTCTGTTCTAAACCCAGCAGCCACTTCAAGAATACGTGCTGCTACTTAGAATGTCCTGACAAAAAAACCTAATAATGCTTTGCCCGACCCAGGCATAATACGCAATAATGAAGCTCTCGGATGACACAGCAAGTCATCTTCACAGCCGCTGTGGCATCGAGGCACTTATACCATTTTTAATCATTGTTTAATCAAAGAAAATACTTAATAAACATCGTGGCAAAACTTAGTTGTGATAGATGAGCAAGATTTCAGTTGGGAATAAATCCTTCTGCTATATAGAGTAGTACGACAGCGCTTGATTTCTAAAAGGTTTTTAACAGGATTGGATTGGATTACAAATTACTAATAATCTTGTTAACCCCTACAGCTAAGCTAGAATACTTGTGTTGATAGTGTGTTCAAATCAACTCGACCTCTCGAACGCGAATGTATTCTTGTACGAGAAATTATTTTATTAAATCCTATGCTAAATATTTTGCACGGCCAACATTACCATTACTCGAGCTACAATTTAACACATCATACCTTCATAAAATTTGTCTCAACTAAACACTTGTACCTCGAAGCGTCTTCATCTTCCCGACATTAAGCTCAAATGATATTTTCCCGCGCAACGAGCGCAAAACCGCGCCATAATTATAAACGCATCAATCATTGCGCGCGCGCCTCGCCCCGGGCGCATGCGTAAACGGTTATTACTCGAGTTACATGGCGACGATGTAGCGGGCATGTTTTAAATGACCGGAGGGATTGTAGTAAGCGTGGGATGTGACGGTTTGGACTTGGATGGGCCTTATCTTGTAAGAGATGAGAGATTTTATTACCTGATGACAAATAAGGGACGACGACTTTAACGCACTTGCATTTGCAATCCTTTGCAAAACGGTTACCTTATAGTAGAAAGAAGTGTAAGATTAAAATTCCAAGACACCATTATAAATAAAAGGTATATTACATAATGGCGATGATCAAGAGAAGTTGAATTAAGAAATCAGGCTTAATAAAATCAGGAAATATGTTATTTAAATCTACAATATCTATCTATCTATTTATAAGTATGTACTTGTATACACCATTTTAATACCCGGGTAATTAAAATATAGCTACGATATCTACTTATTTTATATTCAAAATTCAAATTGCGTGTAGAAGGAGTTGGATTTAAATCGATAACTAAAAGTTATCTAAGGAATCAAAGATGAATTAATGAAGTGATAGGAAGGTATGTGAGTCTACAGATTAACTCTTGCATGTTAGGTGATACGCAAGCTCCGTAATATAAAGTACAAAAACATAGTTACTACTATTACGCTGGTTTTCAGTAAGAGAGTGGAACTTCTTAAGGTGTGGTGGCACATTAATACCGTCACCAAATTACCAGCAACGGCATTATCCACCAATCAATAATATTTATATAATATTATTTTAATATTTCCTAACAATTTATAATGTACTATAACCGTATTTTCTGGAAGCACCATTCGCCCTTTCCCTGATAACATGTATGCGAAATGTCGTGATGTTTAGTCGAGTAGTCAAGGCTGAATGGGTAACTAACAAATAAACTCACATTCGCATTATAATATTAGTTAGGATATGGATAAAAAAATCTTAAGATTTGAAGTACGTGAAACCATTTTGAAACTTTGAAGCAAATTATATATTTATTTTAGTTTCTTCTTTAAATGGGGCTCACTACAGACTGTTTTGAAACGGGAGCCAACATAATTTAATCTCAGAAATACCAAAAAACTACAAGATACAGTTCCATAGATAAAAGATTTAAATATATTTAAATGTTGCATTGAATAAGAAATTGACATATAGGCAAACTGAAGTCACGAATTGTATTTCTTGGATCTAAAAGCAATCTTCAGGAAAAATAGTTTCCAACACATCCGCCTCGGCTTGTCAACTCCAGATTAAATTGCATCAAAATAGATTTAAGAAATTGGTAGCTATAGACACTATTTTATTCAGTAGCATTACAATGGAGGCAGCCATTCTAATTCAATTTCAAACACAATGCTACCTAAAGAATAGTCAATCAACTTTTGACACTAACACATTTTATGCAAAGTGATTTCGTGAACTTTCGTGGGCGCCGACACTTGGCAACGGGAATAGATTACATGTTTAGAATATATTTGTGTTTTAGCAGACTAGAAATTCACAAAATGTACTATTTTATTTTATGTATGTAAAAAGTACTTCATAGAATAGAATAGTTCAAGTTTAATATAAATTATACGTAAAAATAATAATTACATTTACACGGAACAACGACTTAGTTAAAGTAGAAAGTGTAAAACAAGCTTAATTTTTCCGACATGAAAATACATGACATACGGTCAAGATTATATTACAAAGTACGTAATGGCAGGTAAACTTCTGAACGTCGCAGATTTTACGGTTATTGAACTAAAGATAATCCAGTTATTATAAGCATAAGAATTTTGAATATAAAAAGTGATGCATTATAAAATATTTTTTGATGCACTAGTAAAATACAGTTACAATGTTATTGGTTAGGGCTGCTGACATTTTTAGCCGGTACTCATTACTTAATATTATGACTTATAGTTATTACTATAATTTACAACCACCTTTACAACTCTCTTGTAACTTTTTCTTGTAAATTCAATTTTAAACTGACATGCATGTATCGTATCACGCCTTTATACTCGAAGGTGCTTCGCACCCAGATTCCACCAGTTATGTTTAAAGGCCTCACGTTGTAGGAAGCGAATCTATTACCGTTTGCTGGGCTCAATACCAGACTTCGTATTGCTACCGAGAGTTTTTTGACAGAAACGTCCGTTAACACTTTGTCCAAATCGGGTAACGTACCCAAGACCTCATGCATAGCTCGCACATACTACCGCTGCGCCTCCAAACAAATGAAATTTTGTTTACTAATGGAAAGCAGCGATAAACTAATGGAAGACCCTTGGACTGCCACGCAGAAGTCTCGAGTTCGATCCCAAGGTGCACATCTCTGACTTTTCGAAATTATGTACCTATTAAATTGTTAATTATTGCTCGCTTTAACGGTGAAGGAAAACATCTTGAGGAAACCTGCATGTCTGAGAGTTTTCCATAATATTCTCGAAGATATGTGAAGTCTGCTAACCAAAACTGAGCCAGTGTGATGGACTATGCCCAGCAGTGGGACAGTTTCATACAGGGCTGATATTATTATAGCATGGGCAGTGCTTATACAATAAATCTAATATACTACATAATATTGTTTTACTAATAGAAAGCTGCATTTACCTGAAGCAGTACAGACTGTTTCTATAACACGCGAGCGAAAATTCAAACGGCAGCTAATATCAAGTCGGTTGGCAGCCCTACTTACAATAATAATCGTAATTCGGTGCCATAATAAAGATGTCTAGGCTAATTTTGATGAATGTATTATAAAAGTGACAGTCGATTCGATGCGGCCTTACACGATATTTTGTTTTATAACAGTAATTGTATTATTAAGCAAAAAAGTGATGGACGAATCAAAATTACAGATGTCGTGTTTAATTTTGTTTAGGTTTTGAATGACGACCTTCGTTTTCGTCATCACAGATGGCTACCGTTTATTACCGAAATGGGCTGGTGGTGCAAGTGGCGGGCCTTTGTCTGTTGGGATCGTGAAGCAATTCGAAAGGAATCCTGCGGCCCCGGAACTCAAAGGACAAGAAAAGGAACACGGGTGTGAATTCAGTCAGTAGAATTCTGTTATACCGGTTCGCTCCACCCAGATTGAAGGCGATAATATGATTTATTCCCAACTAGAAAAAATAACTGGTGGTCCATTAGAAACAATAAAATTATAAAAATATTATGTGTGTTCCACTTATTGGAAATATATTTTAGAATACATATTTTCACTATAAACTCCCTATTTAAACTATGTATATACCTACCTTAAATATAACTATAATACTATTCCATCCAGAATTTGGTCCCGGAACCTCTTGATCAGCAAATTTGAGATCAAGGAGTTGATATTTCTAAGTTATGTTTCTAAGCTGTGACAGACTCCATACTGCTACTGAAAATTACTAAACAGGAAATCCAAAATCCCATACCCGAGAATCAAAACCAATGTTCTGTCGTAAACATAAACGTAAACTTATGCCACGGCACCAATTTGGGCGACATCATATTTTATTTATATGCAGTTATTGATCGTTAGTTCTTTTAATTAGTACCATGTTTGAAAAATTCCATCTATCAAACCTATCAATCATGTATGGCTGAAGGAAAACATAGTGTTAGATAACTTACATACCAATAAGTAGGTACATGGTGAAACGTCTGCATTATGGAGGGGCCTTCGATACTTCCACTTATAGTGATCCTGGCTGGAAGGATTTCTTTAAAGGACATCAACTTCTATGTATAATTCCTTTATCGCGGGGGGAGTTCACAAGCTATCAAACAATTAAAAAAAGAAGAGTCAGACTCTGACTAATATTTGGGGATTACATTATAATTGTTGTGGCGGTAGATATGCGACCATTTCAATCACTACGCCATCCAACTGATCAGTGACAACACAAATGCTAATATGCATAACGACTCTTAAACGTGGCTATACTTACCTGCGTGTATTATTCAATAAATAGCATAGAGTCAAATTACTACAAAGTATTTGTAAAGTGTTAGAAACGATTCGAAGAATGGCCGTGTCACGCCGTCACTCCGTCGCCTCCAGTCGTGACATTTTGTGTGCTACTGCGAAATGTCAAAGCAATTTCGTATCGATTTGTTGTGCCACTGAAGGCTAAGCCTTGAAAATAATCTTTATGGGTTTTAAAACTGTTGCTAGCTTGTTATATCTATCTATATATTATGTATGATTTGTTAGTAAGGTGATAAACAGTAGTGAATGCGACTGCTGTATATGAGGTTTGCAATTCGATACTCGCGACAGGTAAAATTTTCGGGTAGGAAATTCTCGGTTGCAGAACGGTGTATAACACTCACTCAACACGAGTGACGCTAATGGGCGATCATATAAACTCTTCCGCAAAATATAAGTTGGACCTTAAAACCATAGCGACATATGAGTGTAATATATGATTATGTATGTTATGTTATCTTATCTTATCTTGTGTGCCAGTCAGTACAGACCGGCGACACTTCGACCCAGTGGGATCTTTTGTGTCGACTTCCCCAATAGCCGTTATGGCCATGGATGTTAATGGCAGCTGGGACTGACGGCTTAACGTGCTCGCCGAGGCACGGAGCAGGCAATAATTGTCAATCAATACGCACACAATTTCGAAAAGTCATATTTCTTCCGAAAGTGAAAGTGAAGGGGTGCGCGACGTGCGTGGGTTCGAACCCGAGACCCTCTGCATTGCAGTCTGTTGGTCTCCCCACTGAGCTATAGCTGCTCTAAAAAAAAACTCTCTCTCTCTCTTAATTGGCCTTGCTTGTCTATAATAATCTATTTAGTTATAAGACCACTTTTTATAAAAATAATATGATTTAAATCTGTTATATCTTATGTTA
Source organism: Catocala nupta (assembly GCA_963675205.1). Taxonomy (NCBI): domain Eukaryota; kingdom Metazoa; phylum Arthropoda; class Insecta; order Lepidoptera; family Erebidae; genus Catocala; species Catocala nupta. The sequence goes on along the minus strand of OY776092.1, from coordinate 21,444,028 downwards.
TATAAGTCTAGATAGACTTAACAGAACGAGAAGAATTTTCTCTTGAATCTTTAAAGAGATAAATACCTCTTTAGAAATATAGGCGTATGTATGATTTTAGATGCATCTTCGGTCGGTCAACATTTTAATGTTCGGCTATAATCGGGCAATGACTAGACTCCATAATGCAATTAAATCTCGCATAAAATGAGGTGATCCTAAGCATTGCTGATGAATAGTATTTATGATAATTTTCAAACTACCTTACGTTACAAAGATACATATGTAATTAGATTGTTTCAATAGGCTTAAGATTGCTCTTACGTTTTTGTACAACCATGGAGTCTTGTATACACTTTTCGTGTTGGTTTAATGCCGTTTTCAGTTATCTAATTCTTAATACCCGCATAATGCCGAAATAGAACACAGTAGTCACCGCTAAGTTTGTCGCATACCTACATATAACACGAGATCTTAAAACATTTCTCACGAAATGTTAATATAATAAACCCCAATTAATTTTATTTCCTTTTTATAATATTTTAGGTATAGGTTAGTTTTAAATAATTGTGTAAATTGACAATATTCATATATAATAATGTTTTACAGATATACCTATAGGTGGGCGAATGTGTACGTAACTCTACACGAGGATATCATTTGGCAGCGAATAAATCCATGGGTTGGAAATGAAATGTAGAGTGGAATACCTTTTTTTAACCTTTATTTTATAATAATATTTTATTCCTGGACTGCCTCGGTGGCTCAACGGTAGTAAATGCTGTGTTTAAGATCTCGGGTTCGATGTTCAGGTCGGGAAAAGTCTTAGGTATTCAACGTTCTGTCAAGAAATGCTTAGTAGCTTCACGGAGACTAGAACTGTGTCCGGTAAATGGCAATAGGCTGGTCTCGGATTACAAGGAACTTAAAATCGTATATGGCGTTATGTGGGTTTAAGTATGAATGTGTGGCATTTCATTCAAATAAGGCTCAGTTCACTTAACCTCTCATATCCGCAGTATTAAAATATGTAATAATGTCTCGTTTCATTATGTCTAAGCACATAATTCTCTTAGAGTAAATACATCTTAGAGTAGGTACCATCATGTAACACAGGAAATTGCCGAAAATAACAAAACAAGATTATCTAATCCCTTTGTTCGTAAAAAACAATTTATATACATCTACAATAATATCTTATTTTGTAACAAAACAACAATACACTCAATGACAAAACACTCTTCATTCTTTAACATCACCAGATGAAGCCAAAAAGCGACCTTACTACCACGTACCAAGATCTAAATTGAAACGACATATGAAGAAAGTGAAGAAAACTGTCCCCATTTGTCGCAACAGTAGGCGTGGTGATCTACTAAAAACCAAATTTCTGTAATCATACTTTTACATTATCGTATACCTTATTCTCGAGATACTAAAGTTTAAATTTCTTTATACAGACTGCAGTAAGAATTTTGTAAGTTAGAGAGGCAACGGTCATAGCAATTTGGGTGCTGGCTATTAGAGATCTTGTATGTCATTAAATAGCTCACAGTGCGTGAATATAGAATGGTTGCGCAATGTAATGGCGTCTCGCTTTGTTCTTTTGTCAGGTTGGTGTCATTGACGAGATGGGTCATGGTGAAATCTTTAATTAAGTTGTCTAAAGAATATTATAGAGCTTATTTTTTGTTTTATACGTTAGACGGTGGCTGGGTTTTATATTACGATTAAATTGGATTTCCTATTGTATTTTACTTACGAGAGCTAACTTCAATGTTTAACATAGAGTTCCCAGATTGAAACTCTATGTTGATAAGTGTCGCAATGACAAAAAATTATAATGCAAATGGTATTCTTCTAAATTAAAACAACATCAAATGTGAACTTAAATTACATCTTAGTTCACATTTAAAGTTATTAGAATAGATCGGCACTCTATTTTAAACATATTTAAATACGAGAATTTGACCTCAGTTGCTCCGAGCAGGACTTAAAACATAATCTGACTAACTTACTAATCCTAACTTGAGTATTATACTTTATATGAATGATTTCTGGATTACATTTTTAAATATTTTTACTACCTTTAGATACCTACTGTTATTTACATTTTGTTACTTAATTCTTTTGCATACTATTAGTAATAAAATGTTTGTAATAACATTTTGAAATAAGCAGTAAGTATACTGCTAATTTCACACGATAATAATTATTAATTGTTGGAATAAAAATATTGTTCCTTTATTTCTTGTCAAATGGTTAATCAGGTCTAAATTACTATGATATTGAAATAGCTAGTCTAATGGGATAAGTTTTTGGTTATGTTTGCAAACGATCGTGCAGTTTACAACATTCCTACATTAAATACATTAGTTTCGATTCCCTCATCGGGCAAAATGAGTTTTGTTGCAAATTCTCATCTTATCTTATCTTGTGTGCGGGCCAGTCAGTACAGACCGGCGACACTTCGACCCAGTGGGATCTTTTGTGTCGACTTCCCCAATAACGGCTGCCATGGATGTTCATGGCAGCTGGGACTGACGGCTTAACGTGCTCGCCGAGGCACGGAGTAGGCGATAATTGTCAATCAATACGCACATAATTTCGAAAAGTCATATTTCTTCCGAAAGTGAAAGTGAAGAGATGCGCGACGTGCGTGGGTTCGAACCCAAGATCCTCTGCATTTCTGTTGGCCTATCCACTGAGCTATCACTGCTCTTAAAAATTGGAAATTCTTAGTCGCAGTACGGATTCTAGAACTGTGCCCGATAGACCAAACCGCAAAACAATAGCTGGCGAAATATAGATGTAATACACTTGTGCCTTCTTCTTAGGTAATATAGGCGTGGTATTATTTACGTTTGGGTATAAAGTTACTAAGTAATGACATTCTTTTCTAGAAGAATATCATGGTTATTTTTCAATGAAACGAAAGAACAATAGATTTCCTGAAATAATTACTGCTTAGAGCAAATGCGGTTTTTGGCTTTCTGTTTTTAACTATAGCCTTACAGCCTTCATATAGAAATGAAGCCCGTGCCAACAGTGGGATAGTTTATTTACAAAGCTGATAATATTATTATTATTAGACTCGAAGTTAGGTTTATTATTACCATATTTGAAAAACAATTTCTATGGGAGAATGTAAAATATTTTTTACAAAAAATATTTACCTACCTAAAATTCTTACATAACCGAACAAAAAGACTCAACACAGGGTTACTTCCCAAGTCACACACAAGTGGTAATCATAGGAATTATAATAATTGTGTAAGCGGGCGCGGGGGGCGTGGCCAAATGACAATCACGCGCGGCGACCTAATGAACGGGTGCGCGCGCGCCGCACAGGTGTGATCTAGTGATGGGACATGTCGATAAAACTTTTGAATGTTAGGATTAGATATTTTAGTTTTTGAATAGACATGATACACCATTTTTAGTCCTAAACCCGTTGATTGAGATAATAATAAATTTTAAGTGGCAAATCTTCTACTAAGTTGATCTATACTATAAAACCACTTTAATACACCTTTTATAAGATCATTCCTTTTAAATACAACATATGAAAGTTATTTACAACCTTGTTACTTTAAGTATGTAATCATTAATATGTATGGTTGTGTAATGAGTTTTATCTTACTATTTTTATTCATGTAGTTAAACAAGAATTACCATGATAATTATGCACGTTTATTTCACTTACAAATACAGTAACCGAAAATTATATGATATACCATTTAACTTTGAATTCATTCAATCAAGAAATCTATATACCTACTTAGAAAGAGCGACAGTGTGATACAAATTATTGTCGCAGTAGGAAGAACGGAGATTTGCCGGGTAAAGCTGCCAATTGACCAATGTTTAATAATAGAAGTAGAAAGTAAATTATCGATATAATCTATCGACTTTACTATATCACTACAGTTCTCTATCTATACTCGGGTAGTGTCGCTACGTGTCGAGTCATGCATTCATTATCATACGTGAGCGTTGTTATCCCGGAACATCACTAGCGACACACACATCTAGCACATCGTACACAATATTACGATAGACAATACATAATACTGTTAGATACCAAACAGTCTCTTGTAATAGTAAATCTTATATATTGTAGATATTAATAACATAACGTAACATTAACGCCTAAGTAGAGTGTAACATAGAGATTTGCTATATTTTAGGGTTGTAAAGTATTGATAACAAATAGTGTCGTGAAATAAAAACGAATATTTTTTAGATTGTTATCTAATAAAAATATTTTCTCCCTTAGAGCCACACAATTCTAAATTTATTCAGATAAGAATCCAGTAACATTTAGTCCTGGATGGAAACTAAGCACTTGGAAGTTGATAATAAGCAGTAAGCATTAAATATAAGTTCGTACGTTTATCGAGACAGTTATAACTGCAAATGGAATTGCTGATTTTATAGATATTTTTTAAAATAATACGTAATTTGAAATCTATATTACACAGAAATGATTGTGGATACAAATAAACTATTGTTATTTTGTAATCCGTGTAACTTTATGTACTGTATTTTAGTAAAATGATGTATCTTGAAAAATATATACAGGTAAAGAGTATTGCTTACAAAAGCTTATACAAAGTCAAACAAGTAACTGTAAATCACTGGTTCTGTTCAAATCTGATAATCACCTTCAAAATTATCTACTTTTAAAATTGACAAAAATACAACCACACCAAACTGGCTCATCTAAAACAATTCCACTCCGAGATGATTTCAAGATTACATTGTTCCCGTTGTTACAAAGTCGCAATTTCCTTTACGAAGGTGATATTAGACCTCGTACAATGATGGGAAACGCAATAAGAATGTGCTGACAATTATTAGGTGCAATTGCCCGAACAGTTCACCTTAGATAAATTATACACTGGGTATGTATATGAGGTGATGAGGAAATGCAAAAGATAGAAAAAATAAATTATATAGTCACTAGTGTGCCCATGTTTCCTTGATCATTGTTTGATAAGGAGAGACATATCAGCGTGTCATTTTAAATTATAGAGATTACGTTGATCAGTGTAATTTTATTGTCTTTTCATGAATATATTACTAGTATTTTTCATGCTAAGAATAGTCATCTATTGTATGTAGGTATGTATGCATACATAAATAACTTGAGAATAAATAATGTGACTTTTAATAGACATGTCTTCATTAGTATGATTCTGTATAGGCAATATTTTTACTACAATACGTGGCTAAAATGTAGTCTATATACTGCATTTAAATAATATTAAAATGATCGAGCTGTTTAGCCAGCTCAATAATATTTTACTGCTGAACAATATATTATGTCTTGGCTATTGTCTGCAACATTTTTTCACGACACACACATTATTTTATAGGTACTAAACATCATGTCTTAATTATAATAACTTGCGATTTAGTAGCACAGATAACATTTATTAAGATATTAATTAACTAGACGATTTTATAAAGTCATAATATTTTTATGTTACTAGATAAAACTGCTGCACCAGTCATGAGAATTAAAATACGTAAATTTATTAAGTTTTTTGCGACACAGTAACTTTCTCAAGTGCAAAATCGTTTAATATTATTAAATTTAAAAACGGAAAAGCAGTTTGCTTCAAAGTATTTTTAGAATCAAAGTTCTACTATCAAGCGAACCGATAGATTATGATTTCGAAAAAGTGTGTTTGCTATGGCTGCAATAATCTACAATAAGATTCTTAATGACATAAAAGAATGCAGCAATATTCATGTCTTCAAAAATAAATTGTTCCAATTTCTTATAGAAAATTGTTATTACTATTTAAATGAATTTCTATCAAAAATATATTTTTAATGTTTTATGTGCGCTTGAGTAATTTATTGTTGTTGATTAATTTGCGTATGTCCTGACTAATAGTAATAATATAATTTATGTTTAATCTTCAATGCAATTTATAATATTAAATCGTTTCATCATCAATCAGAATTTATATATATGATCATATTTATTTTTGTAATTATAATACCCCAGAAAGACTGGATTAATAAAAATATAATTAGCCATATAAACGTAAGAAACCACCTCTGGTACAGTTACTACAAGCTAGAACTTGAAACAGCGAAACAAAATGTTAAAAGAGCCATCAGAAGAGACAAAAGGATATATTATTATGATGTGTTTAATAAGTGTCATAAAAACCCAAACAAGACGTGGAAGTTGATTAACACACTCGCTAAAAATAAACACACTACTAACTGCGTTCCCTCAAAACTTATTATTGATGGTAAAATAATAACAGACGGTACAGACATTTGTAAAACATTTAACAACTACTTTGCAACTATTGGTTCTATAGCTCATAAAATACAGTCAAGAAATACACCCACCCCACTTACACAGCCAACCACACCAAGTAATTTAAACCGAAAACGAAATTTAGAAAATCATTGAATTTCAATATTTAACTCAAATCGATTTTCTTCACAAATATCAGTACGGATTTCGTCCGCAATCAAATACATTATTAGCCACAATAGATTTAGTCACTAAAATTAAAAATAGTATTGATAATAAACAACTAACTTTAGAAGTTTTTATAGACATTCAGAAAGCTTTCGATAGTATCAGTCATTCGATCTTATTACACAAGCTAAAAGACATCGGTGTAACTTCTAAGGCTTACAAAGTATTAGAATCTTTTCTTACTAATAGATATCAAGTAGTAAAATTAGAAAATTATGAAAGTACATCTGCCAGAGTAGTTTATGGCATTCCTCAGGGTTCTGTGGGGACCATTATTTTTCTTAATATACATTAATAATATATATTCTATAGGTTTAACAGGTAACATCTCACTATTCGCGGATGATACATGTCTTTTTACTACAATCATTCAATACACAGCGTAATCGATGAAGCCCAACATAATTTGTCTAAATTAGATAAGTGGTTAAAGCGACATTTATTAACTATTAATATTAAAAAAACTTCATACGTTATTTTTAGCGAAAAAGATACCTTCTTTTCCACCACTAACTATAGACAACCAACAGCTACTACGCCCAAACCAAGAAATGTCTAGGTCTGATTTTAGACAACAGACTGACATTCAAATCGCACATTGATTACATAAGATCTAAGCTAATACCATTAACTGGAGCTTTGCGCAATATGGCTAAATGCATACCACCTCGAATGAAGTACACGCTTTATAATAGCCTAGTTAAGCCACATCTTGAATACCTTATACAAGCTTGGGGGCAAGCAGCTAAAACAAACTTACATGATTTGCAAATAACACAAAATAAATTTATTAAAATCCTTTTCAATTACGACTACTTAATGCCTACTTATCATATTTACAATAAAACTGAACTACAAAACTTACAAAACTTATATACATACCATATATGCTTATTAATTAGAAAAATATTAACGAAATCAACTCATACTAATATTATATTCAAACACAAATTACACAGATATCACACAAGAAATAGTAGTAATATAGAACTACATCGCATAAGAATATTGTATGGTAAAAAAAATTTACAGTATGAGGGCGCTCAATTATATACTAAGTTACCTAAAGACGTAAAAAAATCTTTATCTATTAATAGTTTTAAAAGTCGATTAAAGATGTACTTTTTAAACTAACTTAACTTGAACAAAACTCGACTAATCGAATAAAATGTTAATATGTACTTGTAATGTTATAATATTATTGTTTAAATTTTCTCATATTTTAAGTGAACTATGTAATGTTCTTTTGAGAATAAACTCTTTAAACCGAATTATTTTTAATAATTTGTATGCCTAAGTAGCTATTCATGGAAAAGACATTATTAAGTACTTATATAATTATGTAATGAACACCTGTTTGTCATATACCTGTATGCCATGTATCACAAATAAACTATTTGATTTGATTTTCAACTATTTCATCTTCATTTTTCCATCATCATTGGAGTTCAGAGACAAGCAAAAACTATTATATTTTTTACTTGTCTCTGAACTCCTATCAACGTCACTGCTATCAGGACTCTTTTATTCTTTTAAGGTAACAATACTTAATTATTTGCAACAATAACACATATGTCTTAATTAGTTACGCTGTGCCATCTACGCAAGGGGGAAAGATAATACTGTCATCTTGCTGACCGCAAATCGTTTTTTAACCTTAACAATACCATGGTTATAGGGAAACTAAGATGGATTCGCCTCTATGTTTTGAACTATTAAGATATGTCGTGGTACTCTTCTAACGTTAAATATCTTAATATTATGCAGCAACATCAAATTAATGATAATATTCTGTCAGTTTTAATTCACGTGCTTGTCAAGAATTTGGACCGTCCTGGAACAAAATTATATAATTTAAAATGATTGTCAAGATATAAAATATTGTTTTCTATCATATTATTTGTAACATGCAGTAAGCATGATACAAAAAACATCTAACACCAGTCATAACGTAAAAAATGTCATCTCAAAACCAATACTCCTACCTAATGAGTACAGTCGGAGCAATAATTCATGTTCCACATACTGGCAATTATAGACGAACATCGGACCAGCAGTTACGACCAATAATTGGTAACGGACAGTATATAAATATAGTGTGTTGGCCATAACGCCGGTTTATGAGTCTCTTACAATAATCATTGTCATTCCTGAGAGGACATCGACGCAAGAGGTGTTGGGTATTGGCTCATGTTGGCCAAATGTAGCAGGAAATTAGAAAACAGAACGTGTTTGTATTGGGAATATTATAATATACTGGGTGGATTTTATGGCTAACTGTATTTTGGGGACTTACATGTCAAAGTATATAATTTATAAGTTTTTGTAAGGTACATACGACTTATGTATTGTTGTGCATCATTTTGAGAAATTTAATCAGGTATAGCTAATTTTTGAATATATGATTTTGAAATAATAAGTTTATTAAATAAAATTTCCGTTTGTAATTTCTAACTAGAATTTGATCTTTATAAGTGACACTAGTTTATCAGATGATACGAAATACAGAGCTTGTGTGCTTTTGTCTAAATTGAAAAAAGGAACAGTATAAAGGGTTTTTAAAATTCAATTATATCACTTTATTCCTCATCCGGCATAGGTCTTGTGACTGCAATGAATATTTTTCGATTATTCCATCAACGCACACTTGGATAAATCCTTAAATCACTCTCTATATTTTAATATACTTATTAAATTCGCTCGTCGCCAAAAGAAATACGGCGACCCATCAGACAGTAAATAGTAACCTCCGTTGATAAACATGATTAAGGTCAATTGCTACTGCAGGACCAATTCCAAGGAAATACTATCATGCTGCTATCTTAAAGGAAAAAGGCGCAAGAATATTCTGACCATTAGTTGGCAGGTATTTGCTTGGCTAGTTGGCCAATTAATGACAAAATCGATCAGCATAATGCCAGCACTAAGCGCCAAATTCTTACTTTTGCCAAACCACCAATGATAGGAGAAAGGAAGAAAAATAAGACATCAGTGGTACAGGCGAAACAGGGCGTACGACATTGTAGGCTCAAAGCCTAAAGCAGAAGCACCTATTACTTACCGAAAAAGTTGCAATCAGGATAACACAGGTGGGTTACTGATGAAACCTTTTTAAAAATGTACAGAATCGTATACCTAAACATAACCAGTACCAATTGACAATTTGAATCTTAATTCAAGCTATCATTTGCTCCGAAGTATTCATCCAATCATCATTCTACCAATTCTGACCAATTTTAATGTTCTCAGCTTCACAAATAAATTATCCTTCTAAAGAAAAAGAACCAGTATAAATAAAATATCGATGGACTAACAAATAATTGTATCGTAATAACCCCGCACAAATTACTTGTAATTCGCTGGTAATCTTCACGTAGCTTTAATAAAAGCAGTAATGAGTTTGACATTTTAGAGTCGCATACGTGAGTCCATGGAGTCACCTGCGTCAGTCATGATGTTCCAGTGTGTTTTAGGTAGACATGAAGGATTTTCTGGCAGAAGTTTTTGATAACGTAAAAGGCGTAATGGTGACACGCCTAATTTTGTAATGTATACCTTTGAAACTGTAAAGGAGCGGTATCTGAAAGTTAAAGAGACTCGGTGTGGCGGTAGAGTATATGTACGACTGTCGACTGCTGTGCATATGATCTCGGGGTTAGTTACCGGGTCGAAATAATTTATATTCAGTTTTTCTAGAAGTTTTTAGGATCAGCACGAAATCTGGAACTGTGCCTACGTCTTTGGGGATAAATGCGTGCGACAATGTATGTATGCCAATTAACACGTGGAATTTGCGGGGTAAAACGGATAAGAAAAGTGATGATCGGTTATTTTAGGCACCTGTCAACAATTGCTTAGAGGTGATAGAACGTTTGTACCGATATTAAGCTAGACTGTTACAACATTGTGCGTGTTAATAGTAAACTATGTGTTGTCTTATTATTGTGTAGCTGGTGAAGATTTTCGTATCGTTATGAAACACGTATATTATATCACGTATGACTTCGATACTGGTGGTTATTTTGTGTTGTTACTTAACCGCATTAAATGCCTATAATTATTTTTATTTATGTATTGTCGGCAAATGAAATGTCATTTGCGTTATACAGTTTGTTCATTCAGGTTATATCTTGACAAAGTTCGTTCCTAACTAGATTATAGATCAGAAGAACAGAATTTCTTATCAGAACAATTGAATAAATCATAGCTTTTATTCCTATTCAGTGGCATAGCATTAATCTAAGAATTTAGCAGCATATGAGCAACTTCAACAAAGTCAGTCAGATTGTTAAATAAATTGCCATACAAATAGTTTCACTGCAGTAGTATGATGATTGCAGAACGTTTGTTGCAAATACTGTTAAGTTCATTTATTATAATAAGTAACTTGACGGAATTCATCCATGTCTATTCCTCGTAGGATAGCCGAAAGGCCTCGACGGATTTTATCCACATTTTACCAGCTATTTTAGGTCCCACGCTACAACGGGTCTGCCAGCCTAAACCTATTGTGTGTGCAAACTTTGTGCTTGCACTGAGAAACACACACAGACAAAAAACAAATATATTGTGCTACCAAGATTCAACCACGATCAGCTGTAAACAAAAGGTCGAACATCTGTCTTGGTACCAACAAGACAGTCTGATATAAGCAACGAAAAAAAAGTCGAACTTATAGCAGACGTCGCCCGTCTTGTCGACGCCACTCTACGACGCTATAGACCCACCAAACACCACAATATTATAGTGCCCTCTATAAAACAACAGATATCGAAGTTCATTGGTTTATTACTATGATTATCTTGATGACTACACACTGCACGGACGAACACCTGACGAACTCGTCAAACTTTTGTAATTGAATCCAGCGAACTTGCAGGGACAGAACTCTGAGTATTGTCACAGACGATAGTAGCAACAGAAAAGGCAAAACTTAATTGTCTATTAATAACTTCAATTCCAAGCAATGGAAATTGCCTGGTTAGTTTAATGGTAGTAGCTGTAAAGTTTAAAGATCCGAGATTGATATTTATTTCCCAAAAAAGATGAATTGGATCGATTAACATGTCTTATTTCCTTTAGAATGATATTGGTTTGTTGATGTATGCCCTTGATATCTTATAGTCTATTGGTTTTTCCTAATTGGCGTGTCGTGCTGGTGCGACGCTATGTCCTTGGTTTTAATAATTGGTAACGACGGATTCTTCCACTCGAATCGGAACCAACGACCATCGAAATTCCGAATTAATATAATCCAATGCCCCATTATGACATATAGGCAATTTTTTACGTTACTTATCTACCCATGACTAGCTCTGCGGCTCACACTATTGGACAAAGTTGTTTAATCGCCAGCCTACAGGCAGTGTCGTGCGGTGCCTGGCGCGATACTCCACTTGCCTTAATTATGTCTGTTCATTACCTCCAGTGACTAAATTATTCGATATCGGTGACGGTGATCTAAATGAGGGTAATGATGCCCTTATTGATAACTTAAAGTCATAAATTTGATGATAAATTAATTCTCGTTGACATAAAAATTAATTTTGTTTCATAATTAATTCCGCAAAAAGTATGAAGTAAAAATTACATATTGCGTAGAGCGTTCAACTACATAGTTAGTTAGGTCTTTAACTCAGAATTGTAACTTGGATAACTTACGAAATTAATTAAAGTTAATTATCTGTCGATATGAATAAAAACTATTGTGAGGCAACCTATACATATGTAAATGTTTGCCAGTCTAAGAAGACCAGGGCATTTTAATGCATTTTAATGCCAATGGTTTAATTTAAATCCTTGCAATAAAAAGTGAGTTACCAGTTCCAACCTCTCTACTGTGCATACATTGAAACTGGCTACTTATTATGTTGTTCAAACAAAGTAGTACTTATGTTATTTGGAGACGGAATATTACTTATGTCATACGACGCAAAATGCATCTCAAAATGATAGTAATCTCACGTCACAATCATTCAACCGTATAAAGCTTTTTTAGTCATTGTCCTAAAGTGTGGCCAAGGTGGTAGTACTCCAACTCTTCTCGCACTAAGAATAACTCGTGAATAATTAATTCATTATTAATCCCTTATAATACTAATTTAAATTTATGACAAAACAAATTCTTTAATTAACTTTCTTAAAGAAAATAAGGAATAGAACTAGGTTTCTTAGTTGGTCTACGTTTCTGCGGCCATTCTGACTGTGCCATCTCTTACTAAATTGTTTATTATTATCGTACCCAATAACAACTCCTTAACTCTCTTACACAAATCCTTCTACCAAGCAAACAACATAAATACTGAAAGTATTTAATTGGCCCACCCTCTTGTTTAAAAACATTGTGTTATTTCCCGTGGGGGGTAAAAGTCGCAGATTTCATAACTCAGTGTTTACCGTCGCCTGGCGGTAATTATATCCAAGCGTGATTTCGTACGGGAAGCCCGAATTAATATCAATGTTCTTTGTTCTAGGCGATAGTGAGGGGAAAAGGAGTTATCGATATTTTGATAAACGGTATATGTTTGTTGCGAGCCATGAGAAGTAATCCACACGTCATCGAAACAGAACGGCCGGTTTAGTCTTTTTTTCTCTGACTAAATTGGTTATGGAATAGTTTTACCTAAATGACGTATTTACGTAGCAAGTTACGAGTTTTTAAAATTTACGTTCTACTTATATTTTATACAGACAAAATCAATTATTGTCGATCCAAATATTAATTTCGAATTAAAAATCGAATGGTAGGTAAGCTTATTAGGATACTGATAATTAATATTGTTGGTCAATTTATCTACACATATCTTTATATATGAATTTTATACAGTCCGTAGATTAAAAACATAACAAAGAAACGTCTAAAACGTACGGTCGGCACCACATACTACATCTTATACGTAGTATACAAAAGTAATACATGAGTTAAATGAAACGGCAGAGTATTTAAAAGAATACCCAAGAAAACAAATGCTAATAATTTTACTCAATACATAATAAAACAGCTTCACTACAACATGCGTTTTCAAATATCGATAAATGAATCCCATCACTTGCTAAGAAAATGAAGACAAATGCTAGCTTACCCGAGGGGGGGTTCGATCTGAGACGGGGCATGACAAACTGTCTATGACATACATAATTTTGTAACGGGTTCATTATTAAGTCATGAGCTAGGGGAACGCAACGATATTTTGTACTAATCAATGTCACTTAGCGCGACGGAGGTTTATAATGTTTCTGTATTATATTATATTGATAGAAAAGTAATGAAAATGTTTTATACACAATATTTATAGGTTATATGATTCCTAGACAGGGCAAATATTTGCGTAATCCATAGAATGTTTGTCTGGGGCTGGGTAAAACGAGTGTATAAGTATGTGTCTATAAAGAGCAGCGATAGCTCAGTGGGGAGACCAACAGACTGCAATACAGAAGGTCTCGGGTTCAAACCCACGTCGCGCACCTCTGACTTTCGGAAGTTATATGACTTTTCGAAATTATGTGCGTATTGGTTGACAATTATCGCCTGCTCCATGCCTTGGAGAGCACGTCAAGCCGTCGGTCCCGGCTGCCATGAACATCTATGGCAGTCGTTATTGGGGAAGTCGACACAAAAGACCCCACTGGGTCGAAGTGTCGCTGGTCTGTACTGACTTATCTTATCTTGTGTGGGGGCCCCCACACAAGATAAGATAAGACGTGTCTATAAATTCGACGGCAATACCATTAGTTACTTGTTACAATGAAAAGTAAACAGCATAAGAAATTAAAAGAGTATTACATCTTTAAAAATTGTATTCGTGTCTCGACCCAAAGTAAAACAAAGTCTCCATTAAGAAAATCTCTATGCCGCTATCACACCCAACATGCCTCCGCTAATCATGAATCACATTTTTTATTATGTATGTTCCTGAAAACGTTTTCTGAAATTGCACAAACCGCAATTTTGACCAACAATACATATTAAATAACTGATTCAAATTAGATTAAAAAGTTTTAAAAAGCATTCTTCCTTTTACCCCTTCATCATTTAACCCAAAACTAAAACATTTGTAACCGAAAATTTCAAATGTAAATTTAATCCCTGTCGCTTAAAATAATAGCCGTAAACGGTTTAGAAAATTTTTTTCAAATAGCTTAAACACTTAAAGACAGTAATTTGTAACAAACCATGGAAACATTTCATAACAAACAGTTTACAATACCTCGGAACACGTTCACATTGCTTTAAAACGGGGGTCAAGTTAAATTGGCACGTATGTCGCGGTAGCCATAAAATTATAAATTCTACTAAATATGTCATAGCCGCAGGAAAGCCATTTCTTAGATTTAAATATTTAACAGGTCATTAGATGTTTGAAATTCAAGGTCTCAAATCGCAGTTTCTTGGATAATGGAGAAATAAAACCATCGAAAGTAATAATGAGTTTTTATACTGACTTTATATTTATATTTAACAAGAAGAAGAAACGAGATTATTGTCAGGTTCTCCTCAATAAGCCCTGTAGTGAGGATTCTGACTTTTATAAATTTATCAGTTGTTTGGTTTCTAAAGTAAACCTGCTAAATTAAAAGATTCTATCAATGTTGGTGGTCTTAATTGACTGATTTTATAAAAAATACACTAATTGTTGCAACAGGGAATCAAAGATATTTCAAACTACTGTAGTGGCTTCGTCGTTCAATACAGTGTCAGTACGTTGCAGTATCAATAAAATAAGTGACCGTTGGGTTATCAAAACAACAGATTTTCTGCATTGGAATTCTCATAATTCTATGGGAAATTAGGTTATAAAATAAGCAACAGCGAAGAAAAGTACACAGTGAAAACATATTTTCCTATGAAAATTTGGCATAATATTTTTGAAGGTGTTTAAACGATACCAAATGATCAGGGAAGAATATAGTCTTTTTTCATATATTTTACAAAGACTTCGGTCAGTATTCCATTATTCTTAGATTTTGCTCTTTTTCGACAAAAACTCCAAGTAGTCTAGTCCTAGTTGTGACAATTTGATAACTGGATGCAAACTTCGTCAGCTGTTACCCATATTCACTATTGTAAAGATTGTCTAACTACTAATATTTCAAATGCTACATAAATTTTCACGTTTATAGAAATACCACACAGAACACACAAGTCACAGCCAAGAAATAATTTGCATGGGCTTAGAATCGCTACTGAATTCTATTTATTCTAAGCAGTACGAGAAAAGAGGTTATGGAAATAATCTGGTGCCAAATGACGTCTTCACAATCCTTGCTTTAATATATTGGTACTGACTGAAGCCGGGTCAATCCTCAATCATTTGATTTATTTAAATAACTGTGTCTAGTTGTCTAATAACTCACGGTGAAATAACTTTTGTTTGAGAGATATTCTGACGAGTATAGGCTCGTTGTTTAAGACCAACTAATGTTGACTAGACTGCCGTTTTGAAATGAATCTAATTTATATAGTTTTATTGCGGGTTATTTTAGCAATTCATTATTTATTTAAACATGTCATTAAGTTTAACCGTACATCGGTTGTCATTCGAAAATTTGTGTCTATTATAATCTTGAAAACTTGCTATATTTTAGTTCAATATTTAGAGAGCGATGTCTACACTAATCCAAAAGATATCCTTAACACAGACAATGTTTAGATAGATTTGGGAATACCCTCAATCTGAAAAATTTACTGAGTAAGAATCCTGCTGGTAACCAGGTTATTGACGTTCACTGTAAAGCAGGATATGAACAATGAAAAAAATATATACCTATATATTATATTTGTTGAACATTTTTCAATTGCTGTTGTGAACACATCGTTGTGCTTTATGGTGGATTTAATATCCTAGTTCCTAACTGCAAGGTACGAGAGATGAAATGTATTTACTTAATCATTAGTAGATATAGCGTGTGACTTATCATAAACTAGCTTATGCGCGCGACTCCGTTCATGTGGTACCTATATCAATAAAAAGTAGCCAATGTCCTTTCCTTGGTTTTAAATTATATCTGTACCGAATTTCATTTAAATCGGCTGAGTGGTTTAGCCTTGAAAAGGTAACAGACATACTTTCGAATTTATAATAAAGAAACAGTAAAGATATATTTCCATGTGTACCAGTTTCTTATAAATATAGTAATGGTTAGAGATAGCATAACCAAAATAATTTAGATACTGATGATGGAAATAAGTTTAAGTTAGATATTGGTTTTTGATACAAGTATGGAACATATTCTGATATAAAGATTTATTACTATTATTAAGGGGTTATTATAACGCAATGTTAGTCAGACAAGAGTTAAATCCCATGATTTGACTTTTATCAGACTACCGTTACATTTAATACGTAATAAATTTAATAAAATCAGATGCATCTTTATCAAGAAGAGCATATTTACATTACATTTCACAAGGCTTATAGAAACCCTTATTCGGCTATCATACATATATAAATACTCGGCCGTTTTACCCGTTAAAACTTGTGAACTGGTATCTCCAACATTTTCACAGCATTTTCCAAAAATATCCAGAAGCCGCTACAACCGTGACCTAACACAACGCTGCCCAGCATACCCGGTTCCCAGTTATCGTAATAAAACGTTTGGGGACCAATCAAGCAACATCAAAGAGGTGCAATAACCATTGGGGCCAATCGACACAGGACCAATTACAATGTTAAAAGCGATTCGCCGCGGGGCACACATGGGAACATAGCCAACATTGGGAACCAAATTTGAATTTGAAATTTCGGGACCAATTTACCTCGAGGTGCAAGGCGACAGATACCAAAACGTAGTACTGGAAAGGAGTGATCAAAACTTCATAGTATATGGTAGATTAGAAGATGTCCATAACTTTTTGTAGGGAACAGATTTTTTGTAATAGGTATGCTTTTTGCATACTTTTAACACCTGTGTAACTTATTAAATGACCAGCTCTTTTCAACTAAGTACACCCTAAGGCAACGTGTTATAATATTAAATATATAGCAGAAATACAAAATTATACTACTGACCCAGGAATCAGTTTGAGGAACCTCACAATCGACCGTAATAGAAGCGTCAAATTTTAAATAGGTATTTAAAATTATGTCATGAGACCAATCAGGTAAAATGATTCTGCCTCATTCATTTCATTCACAGCTATTCATTCTCCCACGAAATGTATTGTGAATAAGATAATTATGAATGAGTTAAAATCACGTAAACAAGAATCGTTAGTGTTTTAAAAATACTTCACGTTTATACTATAAAGTTGGATTTCAGACAAAAATTTAATTTTAGTTGCAATTGCTGTCACAGCATAATTGCCGGTTATAAGTCATTGGTTAGAAGACTTTTTAAAAAAGAAATTCGTCAGTATGTTCTTCTGGGATAATTTCCCAGTCCCAACGTAACGTCTAAAGCTGGCCCAGTCGATCGTAATGACTCGATAATCACATTACCAAATAAACATAACAATGCACTATTGTTGATACACAATAAATATGGCTGCATCACCACTGTACACCACGTACAGGTTTAAGAGGTCGTCTTGCCACTGTCAACGCGCCGAGTGTTGTGGGTTTGCTCCCCACACGGGACAAGAATTTGTGTGATCCACAAATGGTCGTTCGAGTCTGGTTGTTCTTCTTGTTTGTTGTTTGAGTGTTTGTAAAGTCTCCCGTGACATAGGAACAATACCCAGTGCGAGAGTTGTCTTTTTTTTAAATAAAGAAATTAGTGGCACCTTGTAAACCGTAATCTCTACCTACCCATTCGGAAGCCCGTTTTCCGAATCGGTAGGCAGAGATTACGATTTTTATTTTTATTAGACAATGCACTTCTTCGAGCGAATACAACCATATTTAATGTTTATTACAAATTGCAAGTCATTTTATTGAGCTGTGTGAAGTCCATACAATCCTCGCGTAACAATACGCATCACGTCATAGTATGTTAGCACGTTATTTTGTAATAAGAATACATCCAGCTATTGTTCTGTTATTGTTAGATGTACTGTTTGAGAGTCACAATATTAATACCGAGTCGCGTCGCGCATCTCCCGAGGGGTTTCTAAATCATCCGTCCCTGTCGCTCCCTTGCGCCCGGCGCTAACACCATATACTTAATGAGGATAAGACAGAAATAAAAATAATCTTTAATAATTTATTTTCTGTTTTATTGTTTGTGATAATATTTTACGTGTTTACTTACATATGTGTGTTTGTTTGGTTGATTAATTAATTTTATTTGTTAGTGCTAATTTAATGCTATGAAAGTATTTGAAATTTGTTGAGGTAGTAATTGCCACTTTATAGCTGCTACTGTTAAATGTTTTTTATTATGAGAGGCTGAGAGAGATGTCATAAATGATATCATAAAATTAAACTTCTTAGAAAATAATAATAAAAAAACAAATAATAATGTTATTGAACTGTTGTTCTATTTAAATTGTTATTAATTAATAATATTAATTAATAATTAATGCCTAAACCTATGGTGATAGAAATATATTTTTTAATTTTCTTCTTTATTTATTAGAATTTAAGTGGTTGTGCTTACTACAATCCTTACATATTATATTTCTCGTTTACAGGATGTCAGATACGTTAAACAATGATGGTTAATGTTTCAACAAAGGTGAGTATTGAGAAATGTCATCGCAAGATTATAAGGTGACGAATCTGTTTAATATATCGTTCTACATAATTTATACCGCTACTGTTTGTATCAACATACAGCTTTGGCAATTAGCTGTAAGGACTAAATAATTTAATCTATGTACTGTATCTATTTCAGAAAAGATTTAGGACATAATATGTAGTATACGTATTTTTGTAGGTCTACCAATGATAACTGATATAATGGTAAACGATTGGCACTCTAAAATATCAATTTATTAGGGATACTATATCATTATTTTTTTTAAATACTTCTTCTGGCCTAGAGATAATCCTTCAGTTGCGGTGACTTTACAAACATTAAACTGACACCAAGAAGAGACTAGACTCGGGTAGGTAGTATTTAGATCACACGTAGCTGTATAAATAATAATTGACTAATAATAATATGATCAGTGTTTCATTTGTTTGTTGCTAGCGAGTTAACATAACTTATTCTACATGATAAAATAATATGCTCAGGGATCTTGTTTTAGTATTCATTTTACTGATAAGACTCGGTACATACAAACAATAATATAAATTGCCGAACATATTATTAAATTGCAGAAAAATAACTATGTCATGTCTTAACATTACAATTGAACGTAGCAATGCTGTCAGTACTCAGGGCACTCACTATCCACTGAGATGGAAGAAGTTCTACGATGCCTATTATAGATTTACTATCACTTTTTTACTACAATTATTAAAATAAATTAATTACCTCACATCTTAAACCAACAATATCCCTAACAAGGCACATCCTCACTACACTAGCGAAGCCATAGCGCCTCCGGTAACATTCGCTTTACGGTGTAATTTTTCTTATGTTATTTATTTATTTATTAGGCTGTGAGTGATCTATATCACGTCATATCTTACACTCTTGTAAATGGGCCAGCATTTATTCAGCCGCAGTGTTCGTGTGGCGAGTCTTCCTCCCCGCTGATAGTCACGTAATTGTTTTGTGGTTGATACTTTTTACATACTGTCTGTACTCACTGCCTTGTTAGTGGGTATATGTGGATATAGATCTCTAATCAAATTCTCGTATCTAGCATGTTTTATTTTTTGGAGTTGGCGTTAGTAAATCAGTACTTGTGCAGAGTACGGTATTGTGCCCAGGGAACAACAATATATTTACATGCAATATGTTTGCCCCTTTCGCTAGCACCACGGAGATTCTTTTTTTAGTTGGCAGTTGGCAATGCGTCTTGGTGAAGCAAGGGTCCATAATTCACGATAACTGCTTAAAATCACACGTTAGTGTGTCTTAAAACTATAAAAGGTGAATGTACTACAGCAAAATACTTTGGGGTGTACTAGCTTAAAACTATAAAGAGTGCTGCATAAAATAATATAAAATAATAATATCAGCGTTGAATATAAATAGTCTCACTGCTGGGCACGGGCGGCTTATCATTGTGAGAAGAATTAGGACATAATCCACCACGCTGGCTCAGTGCAGTGGTTGACAGACTTCTTACATATTCGATAAAATAATAGAGAAACTCTTAGACAGGCAGGTTTCCAAACAATATTTTCCTTCACCGTTAAAGCAAGCGGCAATTAATTTACTATAATTATAATACAAACACAACTCAAAATGTCCTTCGGTCGGAGTGCCGTGTCGAAATTTGACCATAATTGATTTAAATTTTATGTTTGATAGTTTTTAAGGTTTTATTGCCTGTAACTATAGCCTTATAATCACATTTTATTTACTCCGCATACATATGTAACCATAGTTACGAAGAATTCTACGACATCAGCCGAACAAATGCCGAAATACTACGAACGCGATTCGACTGCTTGTGTCAAATGCACCGTTGTGTGCGTGTAGTGTTTTTTCATTAATTTAATGTATTTCTAATGCATATTTGATAAAAATATTAGAATTTGCCACTCCTTCTCCATATAAACTTTAACTGTGCCAAATTTCATACTCCTCCGTCCGCGCAATTTTCGTAAAAAGGGGTACAAAGTTTTTGCTTCACGTATTAATATATAGATAATGCACGTTGTGCTTGTAAGAAGCTAAAAGGGTACCTAACTTACGTTCCCTTAACTTAAATAATTACTCAGCCTTAAAAAGAGACAATAATACAAAAGTATAAAGTTTACGATTCACGCACAAGGAAATTCTTAATAGAAATAATGACGAACTTTGCTGACAGTCATTTAGTCTAACTTAAGTTGTAACTTCACTAAGCTAACAGTTTGTGGCTGAGGTAAGCCGACTCTTAGCGATATTACATTCATTGCAAGACATAGCCCATTTAAGGTACATGTGCCAGCGCTAGTTATGCGAGCTAAACGATAAGTGATTGTACCGATATTGACTACACGGAGGTCGCACATTTTATTTTATGAGCTAATGATCGATGACCTCGAGAATCTAGGGATAATCAATGTGACAGGCGATTTTACAAACATTTAGGTAATAGACAAAAATAAACTCAGTGTCAGAATAAAATATACTTGTAAATCATAGTCTATTTACCTCGTATAGGGATCAAATCTACAATACAAGACGCATAACACTGGGAAACAGTCATTTTCCGGCATGGTAAGTTAAACACAATTTTGTGTAAGTTCAGTATACTGAATACGAGACAAATATCAGATTTATTAAATTTACTATAGCTTATGACATAAGACTTTATAACTATATGACTGAAAGTAGGTCGAAATAAAAATACAATTGTATATTAAATATATATTTTAGAAGTGGCTATATAATAACGAAAAGAAAACTAAATACATATGCAAATAACAAAAATCATGAAGAAATATTAGAAAAACTTTATCTGTAATCTTTTCTATTGTGTTTATGTTCAGGATAATCCTTATTAAAAAACTCAAGCAATAGTCTGCCATCATAATATGGCTGTCCCATCGGCCTTGTATCTTTCTTTCGTTGTTCTAATGTCCTGATGAAACCGTTATTTATGTTGAATATCTCAAGAACGGGTATGACTGATGATAGTGTTTATTAAAACCAGTAACAAAATTAATGCCGCAGAATATATATACTTTTTTGTTGCCCAGTGTAATCAATAGCAAGATGACTATTCAAACCATTACACCATCATTAGATTCTAGAAGCACGAAGTAGCTCAGTTGCCAGACAGAAACTGTCAAAAGTTGCCATATGCGTAGGTAGCATTAACTACTTTCGCATATGGCAACTTGCTATTCTTCGCTGATCAAATGTCTTATGCCTTTACGCATGCAGCAAATTTTTCAGCGGCTAACTGTTTGCCCTATGAAGTCTCCGGCCTTATCCTTAAAAATGACTTTAACTCATTTAGCTAGAGTGCCGTGCACATAAAGTTTATTAAAGTTGGTAGCAAAATAATAACTTAGGCTTTTAAACATAGTTTTTAATACTCAAGGGGCTTTTATGTTGTGTATTTATGTATGTTGAAGTTTGTAACAATTAATTGCTTAAAGTAAAGTGAACGTGTGTAAGGCAATTAAAGAGATGGGACGCATTTTATAAGCTTTTATCTTGAGTGTATTTTGCTTTAGGTAATAAACGAAGATAGGATTACAATTACTTAAAGATTGTAAATGCCTACAGTATAGCAAACAGTAATCAATTATATATATTAATAGAATACATACACATATATTTTTAAGGATCCATTCAAAACACACAATCAGACTGCACGGCGCAGTGCTTTAAGAGGTCGCCTTGCCCCAGCTGCTGCGCCGAGTGTTGCGAGTTCAAATCCCACACGAGACAAAATTTTGTGTGAATCACAAATGGTTGTGCCGAATCTAGGTAATCTTTGTGTCTGGTGTTTGCATGTTTGTAACGTCTCTCACGAAATAGTTTTTATATTTTGTTTTTTTTTTAACTTAACTGGCTAACCTGCATACGGCCCACCTGATGGTAAGTGGTCACCGTAGCCTATAGACGCCTGCAACACCAGAGGCATCACTTGCGCGTTGCAAATGCGGAACAAACCAAAAAGACTCACCGATCCAAGAGTCAAAAAATACAGTTTATATTTCGGTATCTCACCTGGTAAAGGTGGTCACGTAAGTAAGAATAACCAGATGTTTCAACCCTACACATCTGCAAGCTTCCTATAAAACAATAGTTCATTTTGGTTGTTTTTTATCTATACCGTGACATACTGTAACAACGGTTCTGTGGTGCCGTGAAACTGAAATTATCAGAGTACACTCTAAATCGTAGTACATCTGCGCTAGTGATGGGATATTATCGATATTATATATTGCTTGGTTCATGTCACGGCGAAGACCAGATTATAAAGCTGGGCGGTAATCAATTATTAAATTCTACGATACAAAACAGCAATGCAATTGCAATTAATACATATCATGTTTAATTTAATCTTATCTAATCTTAGCGGTAAGTAGGGTTTCTAGATACAGACTTCACGACGAAACACAGTGCTGTTTGGTAAAAGACTAGGTGTAAATATTGGTCCTTCCTGCTGGCAGCGCAGCAACCCTTTTTTTAATAGGTTGCCAAACGCCGAACTACCGCCAAACTGTATGCTCCTTTCTTAGTTTGGAAATATAAGTAAGGAAATACTTAATTTCATAAGCAGTCATTCCATTACATTGATAGTCAAACAGCCATTACTATAACGACTGATCCTGAGGCCAGCGATTATTGTCGAGATCTGAACTAATTAAAAGATGATTCCAAAAGCAATCGAAATTTAAATGGCGGCATTTTTTTTTAACTTCCTAAAAATATTTTAGTGCCTTCTAATATGTATCTAAACAAAATAACAAAAAAGATATTTCCAAATAATGTTTAAAAAATATCGATATATCAATGATCCAAAACGAAGCAACTCTTGCGCATCACTAATCAAAGCACAACCCCAAATTTTTTATCCGCAGTTTGTTAGTAGTTTAATTTTTTATCCTTGCCCCTTTCAGATTCATTTTGGACAATAAAGTGACCGCAGGAGGATCAGGCAGGTGTTACTCCTCGATGCCAATAATGATGAAATCGCACTCAATGGCCAGTATTATATTTTTATGCATATAAAACTTTACGCTTCGTCATTATACAGACGTTAAAAAATTCGAAGTTTGTTATACTAATTGCTTTTGACAGATGGAATCAGAATGTGTTTGAAAGTAAGTCATTTGCAGTTTCGTTGCAGTTATTTATTTAATAACTTATTTATGTACGTGAAAATCATATCATAAATGCAAAATACATTAAAGTATGGCTTGTTAGTAGTAATCCCCAACGCTAACACAAAGGTCTTTAAAGTTTATTGGTATCTATGTATCTGCCTGTAACATCGTAACTCCTAAATAAATATACTGATTTTATTACAGTTTTTGTTTTTGGGCTTAGCTTTACATCATCAGTCTTTTAAATATTATCAGCTCTTTTATTGTTGATGAACGGACTTAAACAAGTTCCATAGGACTGTTACTTTAATAATATAGCAAGAAGCTTTTTTAGTGTCGAGGATATTTCTTTTTATTTATTATTATTGCTTGTTGTTGCAGCTAGCGGCTCACTTGATAGCAGGCAGATTTTCAAGGTCAATACCGAGTCACAACAACCAAACTACTGTATACCATAACAGAAAGAGAAACAGTGACGTATGTTTTTTTTTCGGAAGTTAGTTCGTGCCTTTGGCTCGAATTCGCGACGTCTACTTGGCGATTTAACTATATGACCTGAATTCCTTCAATTCGTTCAGTTTTCGATCCTTATAAATAAATAATTATAAATAAACATATTTTTTTATTTTTTTTTATTTGTACTTCTAACAATGTTATAGGCCTAAAAAAAAGAGCCTGAAATAAAGAGATTTTATTTTATTTTATTTTATTTTATTTTATTTTATTTTATTTATTTTATTTTATTTTATTTTATTTTATTTTATTTTATTTTATTTTATTTTATTATTATTTTATATAAGGCACATTCCTATAACAAACTGCATGCCTACATAGTCTCACGCCTAAATTACCGAAGCAACATAGATGTATTACACCCACATTTCGCCAGCAACAGTTTACGCGTAATAGTAGCGAGCCTATTACCTTTTCCCGAATACAATTTGAGACAACGTGCTGCTAAGAATTTATCAACAGTAAACCCTAAAATCACTTTGCGTGGCCCGGGTATCGAACTCAATACCTCGTGCACAGCAGTAGCATGCTGCGAAACGAGGCAGTCCTAAATTGTAAAGCAAATTAACTAAAATTCTAAAGTCTATGACCTATAATTGTCTCACGTAGTCAAGAACTTTTAGAACACAGATCAATAGTAAGAGCGTAATAAACGCATTCACATAATAATGTAAATTCCATTAAAACTTTTATCTAAATAAAAACACGTAATTAAATGCAAATAAGGACGCGCTGACAGCATGTCGATATAATTCAGTCGACTTTATCGACTATCGACATTGCGTGCAGCGTTATCAAATTTATGTTTGTTCGTGTGAACGCGTCTATCGAGCGGAGTAACTCAGTGTCGAACTAATTGATCTGATGACGCGTAAGGATGACGAGACATCGATATCGATACTCGGTGACGTTGCGTGACTGATCTTGGTATTTGGAAATTGATAGCAAATGTTCTTGAAGGTTATTTGTTTATCGATATTACCTTAAATGGACTTACTAATTAGGTCTGTATTACAGAAATAAGTTTTGCTTTTTAAGATATATTAAAAATTAAATAACTCTTGCCGTTGCTCTTAAAATGCCGTTCCAAATGTTATTTCATTCAATTAAAAAAAATATTTTACTTTTATTATTGACTTCAAATATTGACATATATTCTAATTACCCATACTTGTAACAACAATATCAGAGTATATTTTATGCTCTTTTTCTCGCATTAGGAACAATTCTTGTGTCTTTACAAATATTCAAACAACGGGGACAAAGAATACCCAGATTCAAAACGATTATTTTCGGATCACAAATCCCGTGTGGGGAATCGAATCCACAATACTCAGCTCATGGCAGTGACGCGGTGACGACTTTTACACTGCGCCGTAAGGTCAAATTATCTTTACATTATTATTCAAAGTTTCTAGCATAAATTGAAACTATTGCTTGTTTATTGATAAAAAAATTAAGGTCAGTATCAATGCTAAATATATCCTTAGTTTTATGTCTCCAATGTGGCGTACCATAGCTTATAGATAAACACCAAGAGTAGATAACTATCACTTGCAAAAAAACGATTTATGCGTCACTCGCACAAGAGGCAATTTATCTGATGCCAGCACAACACACACTTAAGAATTTTTGAAATATTTCTCCCTTTAAAAAGTTATATTTTAAGATAGAGAAGGACTTTACAAACATTCAAACAGTGGACACAGAACACATAGACTCTTTATAACTATTTGTAGATCACACAAATTTTTGTCCCATGTAGGATGCGAACCCACGACACCAGACGCGGCGGCAGTGGCGAGGCGACCACTTTAACCACTTCGCCACTTAAAGCACAAAACAACTGTTTCGTGTAGGATTCGAAACCTCAACTCTCAACGCTACAGCAGCGCCGAGGAGACAGTTCGCCGGCTTGATACCATCCATGCAAGAAACCTTAGCAATTAAATTTTGATCTTATTCCGAATTGATTCGATTTCGAATAATAACGTTATTTTAATACAAAAGTGACCACCAAAATTAGAGTAATGGGTAAATCCGGCGCCCTACCCTAGTCAAAATGCCACTTTACTCTCTCTGTAACAACTTATTGCAAAACTGAAATGCAATCTCATAAACACGCAGTATTTATATATGTAGGTTAGTGTTGTCTTTCAGTTAATTATATCCCTCTTAATACTAACAATAGTCCACTTTCATAAACTTACGAACAAAATATATAATTTAAGGAATAATTTGCAATACCGATAATGATATCAAACGGTGAAGGCGCGAGAATGTCGCACGCTACTGAAAAGCTACACAACTGCCTGCAATCAAAACAACATCCCATTTTTAACTCTATGCACATAATAATAAAGTTAAATTTAAAAATAAAACTGCAAATCATAAGTTTGCAGAGCATTATCAGTGACCACAGCACCAAACTTAACTTCCCTTCCAATAAACTTAGAACCGTTCAAGTTTAAACTCTACACCCTGGCAATAAGAGCTACGTGTCTTGCTTCGAAGGGCCGATTGCATTAGGTTTACATTATCGAGTCACGTGACAAGATTGATGTATGTCAGTTCGTCACGTCGGCATTTATCTTAAGCTAAGTGCTTTAGATGCCGTCCAGAATGCAAATAAAGTCGTTTCGATATAAATATAAGACCACTTTACACGTGTTTATGATATTGGTGCTATCAGAAACATGAAAGTGTATCTGTCAAACCAATTTATGTGTGCCCGGGTGTCGTGACAAAATTGGCCCAGTTAGGTTTACTTAATAAAGTCCGCTAAAGTTATCGTACCTACACTATTGTAGGTACGATAACTTTAGCGGACTTACAAGCAAACAAGATAACCTAATCAACTAACTAAATAGTTGTGTGATGACTTTATAAGTATAAGGCCTGGCTGGTGGTAAAAACGCCTTTGGAGTAAGCGAGGAAGAGTTGTGTGCATCATTAGGAGTAGTATTCAAGAGTAGGTGATCCTGCGTTAAAGTTTTACTGCCAACCCTAGGAGCCAGAAAATCTCCTCATCGTAGAAACACAATACGCCTGCGTTCTTCTGTAAAGTGGACGTACACCTCAGTCACGTAATTTTAGTATTTTAATCAGTTCTCTATGTGAATGAAACCGTTTTAATAAGAAATTACCACTGGGTGGGATACAAGATGCTCTCCTAGTTTGGAAAACAGATACAGTAAAATCTAAAATCTAAATTATAAAAATCGAATTGTAGAAATGTATCATATGATAAATTGTAAATGTAGATACAAGTATATTATATTCAGGTTGTATTTATCATTTTATTATTTCATAAAAGTAAATGCGAAGGGACTAAAGGAATCATATTTATAGAAATCAGTGTATCTGCCTATCTTATATTACAAAATGTGTCAATTAACGTTGTCAGAGTGATAAAGACTTGTAGTGTGGGACGACGCAAATTAAACTACAAAGAATATTTCTACGCAGCCGACGCCTCCTAAGATATGACTAAAAGAGTTTGTGTACGGGACGGATTATTAGCATTCTCATTTGTGCTTCGATGACTAAATTTGGGCAAACAACAATCTTTTAGTTAAAGACTTTTAGCTAAGCTTTTCTTCATTATCACACAGGACATTTCCGCATAAAAGATATTTCATTCAAATTGGAGAAGCTCGACTGAGAGATCGTATTAGTTTACGATTCTATATGTCCCACAATATACAGAAATTGCAGGAAAAGAATCCTATAGTTAACTCCTCTCTAAGTTCTCGCTAAATGCACGCATGGCACATTGATTTCAGTGGTCACATCGTCACATATAGTGCGCCGAGTATTGTGGTTTTAACAAAAGTACTGCTAGATTTGATATTTTGGTGTCCGTTGTTTCAAAATTGAAATAGTCCGCTGCGATGCAGAGAGTAAATAATTTGTTATTCATTATATTCATAAATATTTTTTTGATTTGAAACAGTGGCGCAGCGGTAGTGAATGCGACTGCTGTGCATGAGGTCTCGGGTTCGAATCCCGGGTCGGGCCAACAAAAAGTTATTAAGTTTTTTGTTAAGAAATCTCAATACGAGCCCGGAGTTAGGAAGTTGGCGGTGTTAGACACCCCCGTGCCTCGGAAAGCACGTAAAGCCGTTGGTCCTGCATCTGGTCTCTCTCCGGTTGTGTCGGATTATCCGTCCCATCGGATCATGAGGATTAGGGGACAGAGAGCGCACTTGTGTTTGCGCACATACTTGTGCACTATAATATCTCCTACGCTTCTGCGCAGGAGATATCTGCCATCTTGCCAGTCTCCGTTAAGTTTGGCCGTCGTGACCGAAATTCGGTGTGGAAGACATTATTATTATTAAATAACTTTGCGATTTTATAAATTAACCATATTTCATTTCATGAACGAAATCAATTATCTATAATAACTGTAACTTTAGCGGTGATAATTTTATAGTTATCAAATAAACTAATCCAATCATCGGTAAAATCACATTGTCTCAACAAGTTTTGTCTCGACTACCCGACGTCCAGAAGTAGAACTTAAATTATGCGAGTTTATTTTAAAACAGGCAACATAACCAATAAGACTAACAAATATATACGTGTCGTATACAGTCAGACCGCTTATAAAACTTTATAGCAAAATTTTATGTTGTTGGAGAGGGACACAAACCCTACTCGTTGATTAGTTTTCTGGAATGCACTCAAGAGAAACTCAGAACGGTCAGAAGCCTATAATTATCTAAAGCGAAACGGTTTTCGGAGAGAAACGATGATTTAGTTAAACGTTTTTTAAGATCTTGTTTTGATTTGTTACCCAAACATTAGCCGGACGCACGGCTTGATCGATTGGCCAACAATCGCCACGTTGGCAATGAAATATTGGCGATAATTAGTTGTGCCCAAGTTGTTCTTTTATTAAACTGCTCTGGAAATTGCTGAGACAATTCGTTTGGATAAATAAATGGGTTCTTTTGGATGTTTCTTTGGAAGGGTTTTAGTTGAATTGGTTGAGTTTTAATAATTACTCATATAGCGTAATAAAGCTGCAAAACATTTTGTTAGAACATTATATGATACATCGTATGTACAGATAAGCATGATACTTGTAAGTAAGTAGTTGTTTGAAACTCGTTTTATGCGGCACATCTATATATCACAGGATACCGTACAGGCATACATGCAACATTAATGGTTAACATACATGGCAACATTTAGAGGCACAACGCCTCATGAAATGCATTTATTTATTTAGGCTCTTCACGTCTGCATACTATTAAACTATAAGTGTATACTTCAGACGTACCCCATAATTTAAAGAAAATAACCATTTAGCGGGCACAACTTCAGATTATTACTACTTTTATGTGTTGCCTATGAGTTTACATGCAAATTGCTGTAAATTACTATCATTTAAACGAAATAAATTTCATGTAAAAGTTATATTATATATATATATATATATATGCAATGGATATTACGCGATCATGCATAATATTTACCTTTTTAATGCTTGACGTTTCGACCAGGTTACACCAGCCGTGGCCACAAGCTGACTAAAGGTAAACATTATGCATGATCGCGTTA
Organism: Catocala nupta; assembly: GCA_963675205.1. Lineage (NCBI taxonomy): Eukaryota > Metazoa > Arthropoda > Insecta > Lepidoptera > Erebidae > Catocala > Catocala nupta. The sequence continues at coordinate 21,413,674 of OY776092.1, read as the reverse complement.
ATACCCGTTACATATTATATATATATATATCATGCAACGCGAAAGTTTAAAAGTTATCAAAACAAACTTCACTGTAAAAGTGACATTAGATAATGAAATCAAATTTTTTGCAGAATAGCACCCCTGTGTGATGTATTATTCGTCCGTGTGTATAAAATGTGAGGTTGTACCGAAATTGTCGGTTCTCTTGTCATGTTACAATGGGGACTAATTAAGAGCCCTCAAAGTTAATTAGCTTCGGGTTTTTGGTAATGCCATGGAAGTAAAATTTTTGCTTTGTCTTTACTTGTGAATAGGGCGAGGCAATTTGTTTAACGCATTCAGTGAGCCTCTGAGTTTAAGAAATGTGGAGTTTTCGTTTTGTATAAAATGGGAGGGAAAACTCAATGGATGTGTTGCGGTTTTATTTTGAAAGTAATTTTGTAATTGTAGTAGTTTCAGGACTGATATTGTTATTTAATATTCAAGCTGCAGTCATCTATAATACATTTCGATACACAGTTTTAATTAATAGTTTTGAATAGTTTCGTTTTATATTATTTTAATGTTTGGAGTAAACTAAAGTGTTCTCTTGTGGATATCAAATGAAATAATTTCTTGATAAATACGAACATATATGGGACTGGTACCAGTTACATAATTATACATATGAAATAGAACGACCTAAGTAGGTGCGAGGAGAGAGCTGCTGCTCGGCGCTATCGTTAACTTGAGCCTGACTATATAAAACTATAGCACCAGCAGTGTTCCTACATTTTTATTTTATTAAACAGAGTGATTACTCTGTACGACACCAGAACATTGACAGACTCTTTAACATATGTATATCCAACAACTACGACACATACGCTCGCGAATTCGCTCAACGCAGCAAAAGTAACCTTCAAAGATCAGCGTCATATTCAATCAGTTTGATCTTGATTGAGATATGCTTGTATGTAATTTGTGTCAATACACTAAGTGTTTTGATACTCGAACGATACATAAATTCTGTACATAATATGTAATATAAAATTTGTCTTACTAACATTCGCGCTGAAGATAACATAGTGCACAAAATCATAGTCCACTGATACGGCAATCCAACAGGATCTATGTGAAATTTCCTAATTACAGACTGCTATCGAGAATACCTTGACCGTAAAGACCAATAACTTTTTGCGAACCCAACTTGGTATGATGACTATGGTTGCTGAAAAGCAACCGAAACGTCGGGGAAAGTGTAAACTTAAATACAAATAGCTTTAATAGTTTTAATAATTTAATTAGCTTAAAATTAGTAAAGTTTAATAGTAAAGTATAGAAATGTAACAGTTTCTAAATTATGTAATAGAGTGTTAAATAAACAACGCGATAAAATCCGTATATAGTAGTTTAATTTCAATGAATAACATTCGCGTAAACAGAAGACAATATTGGTATTCGAACCCGGGACCTTATACTTAGCAGAACCATTCACTGACTCATAAAGGCATATAAAACAAATTAAGTACATACTAGAATTTGTCCGTGCTACGTAGAGCCTCTGAGAGATTATTTGTCCCGCGCATTTAATGTTTCTGGAATAACCGAAAAACCTCTGTGTTTTAAGCTGCTAAGATTCTTCATTTCTAAACAAGGTTTACCCGTTTTCAATATTTTCATATATTATTACTATCACGATAGGCAGCACTTTAGCTGTAGGCATATACGTCTGCTTCTGCCAAAGTATATACCTAAGTGACGATTACTTACCACATAACGTTAGTAGGTCAATTATCATAATAAAATGAGTTCAAAACGGAGTTCTAATCTAGTCTCAGTGTCATAAATATCATAAACTGTATGTCAAATATGAACATACATATTTAATTTTAGTTCCCATTTGGCTTTCGCTCAGAACTTTATTTTGAACATATTCAATTACGAGAATTGGCCTTCTTGCAGGCCGCTGGCTAATCCCCCACTATAGAGAGAACAAAAATATCTCTAATTTATTCATAAATAAATTTAAATGTCTCATTATAGTAAAAGCTGTAATTACAGTTCTTAAACGTCTATTTATCATCGCCAACATGGTTTGTGATGTCACACGACCAGTATATAAATATGATACGAATTAGTTATAATACGGAACTCAAAGCTACCGACATCAGATCTCACTAGATAAGTGAACAATGCACTATCGCATATAACAATTTGTATGCTAAGCACGGGAATGAAATCTCTTAATTTGTTGCTTGTCTCTGTGATTTGACGTTTCGTGCGATTTATATTTTCGTCTTTTGACTTGGATATGGCATTTTTGACTTCTATTTAATAAGAAAAGATACATGAATATCTCGATATCTTAAAATAAATTTATTTTTCTTTTGAGGTTCTGTTAAGACAGGCATGTCTTAATACACACTACGCTGCACTGATATGCTTTGAATATATAAATATAACAATTATCGAAAAGTTATTTGCCCGAAGCAACTGTCCTTGGAGCATAGTTGCACAATGAAAATCCCCATGCTCTTTTTATCCTCTAAAAAACTCAATAAAATAGGATAAATCCATATCACACTTTTGGCCTAAGAATATATTTTTATTCTATAACTATCTCTACATTCATGCATTGGAGTGCCGTAAAAATAGAAATTTATTTCCTTTCATCATATTATGTACTTAATTAACTTAAATTTCTTATCGTAAGGGTCAGCACGTGTACTCACATGTTACCTTTGAAATTGCAAGCGATCTAAGGCCTGTAACCGCTTACCATCAAACAAGCCTTCCATAGTATACCATCGTAGTTGCATAAAAAGTAAGTAGCCAAAAGTAAAGTAGGGAAGAAATATAATTGCCGTCTCCGAACACGTTTGGTAGTTGAATGTTGGACGAACAATGGTGGGAGACGTGCGTGTGACGCGGAGACATTCGATTACCATCAGCCATGTGAACATTGTCAGTGGACTCAATGCAATGGACCTATTGCCTAATCAGATACTGCTTTGATGACTATTATTGTTTTATTGCAGGTAGACTGACTTCTATTTCTACATAAGGGGTATGAAAAAACGTATATTATTATCAATTCTTTTCCAGGCATTGTGCAGCTATTCAGAACTTCCTAACAGAAAAACCCGTCTGATTTATGGTTTAAAACCAGGACTTCGTGATGGGCTTCAATTGTATACAAAAGCCGCAAGTCCAAAGAAGCAATTAGTGGTGCATATTAGCTCAGTTAATATGAACTGCCCCACTCCTAGGTGTGAGGCCTCTTCTCGGTGTGAGAAGATTAGGACATGACCCACTTTGCTGCCCCAGTGCGGGTTGGCAGACTACTCATACCTTCGAGAATATTATGGAAGGATCCGTCAGACATGCAGTATGCCCGACGATGTTATTTTCCACCGTGGAAGTAAGCGATATTTAACTAATTCATATGCACATAACATCAAAAAGTCAGAATGCGTGCTTTAGGAATATTATATATCGAACTTGACACCTCTGCGAGACAGTCCAACGGTATTCACTGCTTATTTTCAATCAATCAATCAATCATTTATTTATTGCGAACATGGGTTTACAGTTATGGTGTTACATTTTATAGAAGTTCTGCCATATTCTACCATTAGGCATGCGATTAAATTATTTTTTTTTACAAAAAGTATTATTTCGGTCTTATTTGATACATATTAAGTCAGAATTCTATTTTCAATTATATAATACAACATTTTAAATTAATAATAAATTTATACATTTAATGATTGAATGTCAGAAATAAATAAAGTATCACAAAGCAATCATAATTATGTCAATAATAGTATATATTAAACTACATATTCAATTATATTTTGTCATTTAAAAAATCTACTACAGAGTAGTATGCTTTATTTTCCAAAAAAGCTTTTAATTTGCTTTTAGAACTATTCATGCTCAAGTTTTATTTGCTACTACACCACCTTATAGACGTAGGGAAATGTACCTGTAGTTACTTTACCTTCAGTTATATCCATTAAATTATTATTTTATTACTGCAATATTTTCATGCAGATATGTATATTTCTTTTAGTTTCAGTACCACAATTAGCGCTGCGTACACATAAAACTTTACTATAAGCCAAGATTAGGTACTAATACTTCATATCCCCTGCTATGAAACATAAGGCAAAGCAAAGCAACAAGCTACAAGAAATGTTGTAACGCAGAATGATAGATATACCAGTCCCCAATTAATTTCATGGCTATTATCAAGTACACAACGACATTTACACACTGACAAGCATACCTTACTGCAATGTCAACCCTATTAACGTCGAATAAAGTTGTGTTTGACTTATTTTTATTTTTTGCAGATTGTATGCAAATTGCAAATCAATGTTTGCCAATAAGCCTTAATTATTGTAATGAGCGAACGTTTTCATGGCCTTTAATGTGTTAATTGATCACTTAATAATTAATAGCAGCGTTTTATAACGATGCGGGAAAACACTAGATAAAAACGGCGTATCGGATTTTGGGAGAGGATAATCTGTCGAAATTAGAATGGATGTTGGTTTATTGATGATATTTAATCTCCTTGTTATTTTCGATTCGGGCCAGACGCAGCCGTATGTAAGTTTTCCATGGAGAAACTTCCACCTATATCGCGAAACCCAAAGATATTCATTTTGATTATCATAATAAAAAGATTAGGTCAAACTCAGGTAAAATTTTGTCAATGTTAGGCCTTAACTATAGCCAAGGAAGTTACCCATAATAATATTTTTGTCAAAAAGCATCCCTAGATTTAGCGAACAATAATAAAAAAATATATACGACTAGTAATGCGTTTAATTCATTCGAATAGTTTTCGAATACATTTGTGTATAGCGAATATATGCAAAATAGGTATACTTGACTTGGTCAAAGATATAATACACACACATACTTGTGCATCTTGCTAACTTACGTCACTTTTGAAAGTCACAGTATTAGTAAATTTTAAAATTGATGTTAGAGATTAACTATTTTACATAAATTAAATTATTTACATCTGGAGGAGGAGAAGATTGAGTTAGAAATAAAAGTAAAATATATTTTTAAACGGTTCACGCTAATTAAGCGTATCATCATAGTTATAACATTTAAAAAAATATATGTTGAACTCTTGCGCAAGCAAGCCTTGTACTTATGCTTAAGATTAAATCATTCGAATTTCAAACATAAGTACAGTTACGGTTTTCAGACCTATTCCTAATTCAAATAAATGTAACTTAGACGACATAATATTATAATGAGTAGTGTAGTAGAGTATCTTATAATTAGGAACAGAATTATAGAGACCGTACGATGACAACCAGATTGATTAATAACTGCGGAAACGAGCCCCACCATCCAAGATATTTCATATGGCAACACCGTACCATATCTTAGTGATTAAGTAATCACCGTGACCGTTAATTACCGCTGCAAGATTGCCACAAGAGGACGGGAGTGGCACCATTTGCATATAATGAAGACTAATGTCACTTCTTGTAATTACTCACAATTATTATCACGGGACTCTGTAACTGCATATATAGCCTCACGCTTATTCCCCCGAAGGGGTAGCCAGAAGTGTATTAACTTCACATTTAACTAGTTAAGTTTGTATTGGTCCCACGTGAAGGTTCTGCTACTATGGAGAATTTTTTTTTAGGAACCTCCAATATAATTTTCCAACTTGGAAATTGAAGGAGAGACGTCATGTACAGCAGTCACGTTCACTAAAACTGCGCCACCAAGACAGTATGTTTTTTGACATCTTGTTATACAACTTGTTTCTTAAAAAGGTTTTGATACTTTTGGAATAACACTGCACAACAGCATGTCTGATGACTGGGTTATGTTACATGATATTAGTTCAACTTTTAATGACAATCTCAAATCTGTGACTGAAATTTCTCTATCAGGTCTAGTTAACAAAATATGACACATGAGTCTGTTTATAATAAAACACGGTACATATAAAGATTATCTTTTTTTATTTAGTGAAAAAATCTTTCTTTTTGTGCCTTCCTCGCTGAAGCTGAAGAAAGAGAGCTGAGCTTATTATTATTATTTATATACTCTCCTCAAATAAAATAAAAATGATTCGGCTTACTCACGCAAACACGTCTTGACGATGCCATATCAAATTATATTTAGAAAACTTAATATTGTTCTAGTTATCAGCAAATTTAGTGGAAGCTACAACTCTTAAACAAGAGCTGTTACAAAAAAAATGAGGGTATACGTAGAATCAGCGACGTCGAATTAGTAAACATCATGTGATAAAAGTCATTCATCAGACAAAAGTTGCAATTTTGTTGTAGAGTGTGAAGAGGACTTTACAAAATAAGGGACACAAAGTTCCTCCGAAATTAGCACAACTATTTGTAAAACACTTATGCTTGTCGCGTCATGGTAGCGAACCAAGAGCACTCGGTAGACGGACAGTGAGTTCACTACTTAAACCACATTTCCCTGCAATAGTATCTGCCAAGCCTTCGACAAAATAAAAAGCGTGATGCAATAATATTTGACGTTACGTTCAACTCATTCTCCACCTGTGGTACTGCCCATCATTCTTCATCTAAACGGGTTGAACAAGCCATTGTTTCATGACCTTATAGATCGACCCCAGATACGAAGAGTTTTATGAATTATTTCGTGTTTCTAACAAAATTTAGATGTTTATCAATGTCTTGACAATCATAATAAATGTGATTGAGTGTCTCTATATTCTCACAATTTGAATACATTGTCTTGTCGAAATTTATAAATGTTTTTGCTATCTATTGTGGTTGTTTTTGATAAAATCTAATTATAGAGGATAATAAAATACTTAGTGCTATGACGAGTCAGTGGCGCAAGAGCTCACGTGTAAATACGCGTGTGCTGATTCTCGGCTTGGATTCAACGTTGATTCCCGGGAAGGCAAAGTTTGATATAACTGTAAAGAAGGTGGAGTGGTGAAAGTACCACCACACTACTACCAGCGCATTTCACACGGGACAAAAAATTGATTGTTCCACATATTATGGTTTTGCGTTTTAGTTTAGTTTGCATTCACAGTTTTTCTTTAGAAATTTTACAAATACTATATTAACGGATACAAAAGTACACATGAATAAAACAAATACGTGCACATCAAAAGTGTCTAGGGATCAAGTAAATTAAAGTAATAGTAAAGTATAAAATACTATCAAATGAATATTTGCCAAATCTAGTCTTCCAGACTAGGTTTTTACTTTAATTCCTACGTTTAAGATGTTAAATTATCCCTATATTTAATTTATTTAAATTTATTTAATTTAAAAATAAGACATTTTATCATTTTTGCAAATTGTTGAAAATTAACCCAAATTAATGTCGTCAAGTAAATGGGTAAAATACGACAAAATGAGGATCTTTTACAACTTTTATTTTAAAGATTATCAAATTAATAGTCTGTGTTTTCACCATTGACACGAATAACACAATCACAGCGATTTGGCATGCTTAAAATCAGTTCATCAAAATCACTTTGAGGAATGGCCACCCATGTTCTACCAAGTCAAAAAGTTGTTGTGTGGTATGTACGGCATCCATACTCAGTAGAACCCTTCTTTGGAACATATCCGTGTTGAGGTCTGGAGATTGAGTAGGCCACGACAGGACGTTGATACGATCATCGGCAAGAGTACGTGTTATGACTTTAGCCGTGTGTGAACGTGCATTGTCATGCATTAGTCGAAATTAATCATCCAATTACTTTCGCAAAGGGATGATCATGATTGAAACAATCCTCTCCGCATAAATCTGAGCATTGAGGTTGCCCCTAATCTAAGTGAGATTGGTTCTTCCACCGACCCAAATACTGACCCAAACCATTATTGGTCCACCTCCATATGAATGAACTTCCTGACGAAATTTCAAACGTTCTTGACATCCAGAAGTCCTCCAAACCCGAGTACGTCTTGTATCTGGTCTCACAACGAAACGAGATTCACCGGAAAAGCAAACACAACGCCAGTCTTCTTCCTCCCAATTTCTGTGTTCGCGAGTCCATTGCAAACGGGACCTACGATTGCAGGGTGCTATAGGTGGGACCCTCAGGCCTTTGGGAACGCAGATACACTTCACGTAAATGATTTCGAATGATTTGGTCGCTTAACAGCAAGCCTGAAGAGCTGTGGAATCTCGTAGCTAACATCATGGCGGTCATGTTACCATTCCGTCGAGCAGTATTTCTATGTACCGGTCCTGTCTGCGAGTGGTGATGCGAGATCGTCCTCCATGTCGCTCGGCCACGCTGCCCGTTATACGAAAGCGTGTCCATAGACAACTTATAACGCTCTATGTAGTGCCAAGAGCGACAGCCACAGTACCTACGTTGCCTGGAATCAGCTTGCAACATTCCAACGGCTCTCATCATCTCTTCAGTTAAATGATGTTTTCGCGCCATATTGATGCAGTTTTTTTCAGTTCCGATGCAGAAATTGTAATGGTTTTATAAAAACGCTATTACATACTTTTATAAAAATCCTAATTGACAGTTGATTTTCTATTTCTTATAGAAATTTTAAGAAAATTTATTTGAAAAACAGTGTAGATCACCAAAAAGAACCAATTACAATCAAAAAAGTTAAAATAATAATCCTCAATTGCGTTGAGCCACTTATACGTACTTGATCCCTAGACACTTTTGATGTGTGTATCTGTGGATCACAGAAATAACTAATTGTTAAAACGAACGCTAGGACGACCATTATAATCGAGTTCCTGTACTTCCACTACAAAATTTGACTTTTAATCAAACAGAGTATTTTTGGAACTACTTTCAGCCGTAGGCAGCGAACTTATAGAATAGAGCCAGTAGCCAATCTAATCTAATTACTCCAGGTACTGAGCCTTTGTTACGCTCAGCTATTCTCTATATCACTGAAAATTATCTGGCAATATAAGTAACAGGCCTGCTGAAAATTGCTATACAGGAATACCATTTAGTCTAACGTAGACATATGATGTCGGCAGTTTTGCAATTAAACCTAAATAATGAAACATTATTTTTCTTGCCACAGAAACAGGTATTCCAAGAACTGTACTGATAAACAATAACAATTGTGTTAAATGTTTACCTATATTGAAAATTTCTACCAACCGCATCCGTTGAAGTACAAACAGTAGGATATCTATTTTGAGTGGTGGCAACATTGTCCCACCCGCGCGACAGCGCGCGCGTGCCCGCACTATAAACAATAGGACGTTCGAATTTCAAAAACATTGTGCACCGACGTGACGTTATATCCGGTGACGTTCGGTTTTAGTTGCAAAATATGAGAAAATAAGGGTAGGTTCTGACAGTCAATATTGTTTTGACGGCTGTCTGTTGACTGCAATATTTGACTGGCTTAGAGTAAAAGTTTCTGTGCAGATTTTTATGTTATCGTCACGTAGACGCGTCGCAGTGTTGTTTGAGTTTGAGTGAGTGAAGGCTTTGATTTTCCCTGTTTGTAAACTTGTTGAACAATAGTGTAGACATTATAACAGTATGTATTTATATAATACCAACTTAAATTCTATGTTGTCATATATATGTGAGAGCTTGTTTTTAGTAATATAAGTTAATTATTGTGTTTATACATATATAAGGATATTAGTCTGAAAGCTTTTTGTAAACATAAATAAATAAAATAAATAACACTTTGTTTTGCTAAACTGCTTTTCAACTTAGTATTCTGAACAATTCTAAGCAAATACGTCATTTTAAGTCAGCATATAACATTGAATGCAATGTAATTGTGGTAACCGAACATTATTGTTCAGTGAAGGATTAGTTTTCGTTGTCTCAGTATAGTGAAAATATATAATCATATTTTGTTAAGACCGAACGTCGGAAGAACAGTCAAACATTTCTTTAGCATGAAATGTTCACACGATCATTATCCATAATATAAATTCTGATAGAATAATATTCTGAATTTATTCTGGTATAAAAGTTTAAGTAGATATATAGCGATTCATTAGAGAGAAAATAACATAATTTAAATTAAAAGGCAGGATACTTCAAGCTCCTTAATTATAAAAGCTATTAGCCTTGTGCTATTTTCTATGTGGATTTTTTTTATTTACAATTCCCGCTCTAGGAATAATTTCTGCGTCGCGAGAGACTACAAATTTTCAATCAACGGATACAGAGAACATCATTATTTTGTGCAGTATTACCACAGCTACTTAAAGAGAGAGGAAATGTGCTGTAAATAATTAGAGATTTGAGTATGCACAATTGTATCTCCTAACATTTGCAAAAAATCATAGGTTATGATAATCTATACCTATTATGATTCTGTGGGCCCACCTTGTAGTATAAAGATAATTAAATAAGGCTGTTTCATCTAGGGTACGTGGGAAATATATTCTGCAAAACAAGCATACAAAATCCAACCGTTTTTAATAAACTATAAACTGAACCGACCAAAAAGGTCCTATAACAAAAACCATGTCGCGACGAAACATAGCCAATGGCAAACTTTATAATAGGACGCACAAAGGTCCCGAAAGTTAATAATTCACTGACCTCATAGGACCCACAGGGCGGGGACACGTTATGAGGCTTGGTCCCAAATCTTCTTTTTTCGTCTGCAAAGCTAAATTAAATTGACTTTAGGCTGAATTATGAAGGGTTAGCCTTGGGTGACAGTGTCCTCGGTTTTAGATAAGCAGCGTGGTAAATTTATTCAAGACCCAAGGCGTCGAACGATTAAAGAGTCCAACGAGACCAATTTCTTAATAAATTAAACCATTGGGATTATATGCACCTATAATTTGGAAGACGCAAACTAGTTTATAACGATTTTTAAAAACAGTCGACATGCACTCACAACTTAAGAAACTCAGAAATCCTTTATAAATAAATCACTTTTATAAAAGTCACAGTTAAATTGATAAAATCAACACTTTTTGTTTAATACAAATATAAAATATACATTTACCATAACAATGAATGTGTTTGTAATTACTCCGTGTAAAAACCTTAAAATAATTAATATTTTCGCCTTCAAAATTACGTAAATTTGGACGAAAAATGCAAAATGTAAGCTCGTGTTACGTGATTTTTATAGCTTAAACGAAACATAAATAGTTGTATGACAATTTGTCCGTCCCAAATATTTAAGTTATTGGTTGACAATAAAGATACATATTTATCAAAAAAGTATTTCAAATCCTCCATACAATTTTACTATGGCAGCCGCGCGCCGATTTGAATATCGAGCTCTGTCATTCAGGCCAATCGCGTCTTACGCTCGGCGCAGTCTTAACGTTTACACCAGCAGCGTAATTATAATGATACAAGAATATTAAAAATTATTGTTAACAGAATTTGAAAAATATCATTACCAGACATTTTATCTAAGAATTGATATTTGATTGTCTTCGTAGCGCGACACCAAGGGCGGGTGTAAGCGCTGAGCTATCACACCGTTGCAAACAAGGCTAAACTACTTTTTATCTGAAAGAAGGAAGAAAAGAACATCAAAAGAAATATATATTTTATACTTATTTAGTACTGTTATCAATAAATAATTCAGTTTCACTGTTTATTGAATTTTGAATAATATAATATCATGTTCTCGTCTGCTATATTCAAACTTACAGAAAACATATCGCTTGAAACTCGCGAATCTTATCATAAAATAACATATTTTTAAACATACAAAATCTTCGACCATAAAAAATCAAATTAGTGATATGAATAGAATGTCTCAGAAATAAAATTAATAACAACTTTCTAGTGTGACAGTTAACCGAAAGCCTTAATTTTGTTCCGTCCACCGTCAAACGGGCGTGTTTTATAAAAAACTGTTCGTCTGGGTACAACTTTATTAAAATCATCTAACAAAATATTGCTGAGCAAAATAGAACCTTATGGTCATCACTTTAAAGTGCATTGGTTGGTTTGGTTAGTAGTAATGTGACGTTGGTGAAAAAATATTCTTCGCGTCAGTCATACCTATGTCTCGATGGGCGGACATTAGGGCATTGAAATATTAATAATAATTCATTTTTAATGTTTTAAGGTAAAATGTTTGAATTTTAATGAAGTTCTGACAAATGGCAATCTGGCAAAGTGTCTATGTAATTAATATATTAATATTAATGTCTGTTTGTATAATTTTTATGTAAATATGTGTGGTATTGATTATATGGTGTCTTTAGCCTTAATGGCTATAACTGTATTTGTAATAGGTTGAAATGGTTAAACGATTATTATATTATTAATATTAATAAAAATAAATACTCTTTCACGGCAGAGGCAATACACGTGTCAAAAGCTTATTTATTTTTCCAAGTGATCCCGTACTGTTGTAGTCCCTACAACACCAATGATCAAACACTCCGATAAAACATGGACTTGGAACAACTATGTATAGATTACATAATGTTTTGTATCGTATGGGGATCGAAGCTATATCTCTTGGCAAGGCGATCACATAAGCCACCGAACCTTCCTTACATTAAGCCAGGAGTCATCGTCGAAATCCTATTATTTTTTATACAACGAAGGAGGTAAACAAGTCTACCAGTCACATTGTCAAAATCCATGCTTTTATTGAGTATTAGCTAATAGCTAACTTAATAACACTGGCCCACTAGAGGATTGAATCTGGGAACTCACGATCTGCCGTAAACATAAGCGCCATTTTGCGATTGCGCACTGGATTAACGAGGCAGTACTAACATAGAAAAAATGTATTCTAGTAAAATTACTCGTACATAGATAGTCTCACGCCTATGGTGATATGAAATAAGCTATATTACCTAAGTTTTGACAGCTATTGCGTTAAATTTCATGAATTATCTGACGAGATTTCCGTAAATATGCAAACTTAAGTAAACTGTCATTATGCTATGACCATCATTTTTTCCCTATTTATGTAATTGCAGCAGTTTCCTCTCTTTGACACGATTTCCATTTAATACAATAATTGATTTGAGACCTTATTAAATAATAAACACAATGACAACAAATCGTGGCTATTAACATAGCGATGAACTATTATAATACTGAATAACCTTTACAACACATACATAGAAATGTAGACTCAATAAGCTTCCAACATAGAAGCTAAGATTGATTGAAGGAAAATTGTCAAACGTTTGTCAAGCCACCAAAACCAAATTACTGTTGCGTTAGTATCTATTGATTTTCAACTTTATGCTGTTTGCAGTAAGAGCCAAGATCAACACGTTGAGTTGTATATGGTATTGGTTAATGGAAAACAAAGAACTGTGTAATTTGATCAATTACGTGACATGCAAATGTATAGACAATGGCGCTGTGACAGTAACAGGTCGCTCAATGTCAATTACATTATTTTTCACAATATAACTGGTTGCACATTACTGGTACTTACTCATCCGTCTCGTTACATAAGTTTGTGACAATTTGCTTCTTTCCGGATCAATAAAAAATGTTCAATACCAGCAAATTTTCATTGTCATAAGATGCTGTGCTAGTACCTACAATAAAGAATAAAAATCATGGAGCTAAAAGTGAAAACACTTTAAATGAAGACAAAGGGTAAGAAGAATACAGAAAAGCAAGGTGAATTTACGCACGTCTTCTGCCGAAAATATTGCAAGTGGAACTAAGAAATTAATATATTTTGTGATATCTATTTATGCATAGAATGATGACCAGCGTAATCATGTTACTTATTTTAACTATCATCTTAAGACTTGTTATGGTTGGAACACAACTCTAAGGCTTTCGATCTTTTGTTGGTTGAGGTACTTTCTAGATAGATTTGATTCTGATTTTTCTGTTTCCTTGCGTATCTTTCTAGTTATAAAGATAATACATACAACAGTACTTCGATTGATGTAGAAGAATATAAGATGTTTTGCAGGATGCCTTTGCTGAGCAGTAGAGAGAGAGAGATGTCTGGTTGAGATAATAAGTAATAAACAATAATTGAAATTACAATTTTGTAAAGTGGATTAGCAATTGGTGGCATACCAACAATAATAAAATAAATAATATGTATAATGAAAACACAAGAATTTGATCAACTCGACATTATTAAATGGTTTTGTTTAAACTTAGTGTCTTTACTGAATTATAGTAGTGTATGTTTACAGCAGTTTACATAAAATAATTTTACTAAGCAAAATCTTACTTTTTTAGCAATACTTTTCCTTCATATTACTTTAATTTCATTTTCATTTAGTTTAATATTTATATTTATCAATTTTCGATGCATAATATTGTCTTCTGTTTACGCGAATGTTATTCAATGAAATTAAACTACTATATACGGACCCCCGTGACCATGGCTGCTGAAAAGCAACGTCGGGGAAAGTGTAAACCAAAAATAAATAGATTTAATAGTTTAAATAATTTTATTAGCTTATAAATTAGTAAAATAAAATCAAGAGTAGTAGTAGTGTAATATTTTCAAAATTTTGTAATACAGTGATAAATAAACAACGCGATAAAATCCGTATATAGTAGTTTAATTTCAATGAATTTTCGATGCCTTTGTTACGGTCGTTATTAAACAGAGATGTAGCAAGATTAGTTTAGTTACAAAATTGGCGCAAGTGTTATCTGTATTTGACAGGTGATTTCAAACAGAAGACCAGTCCAAACATCCGAGTCTCAATATAACACATGGTTGAAATGTACCACCGGCCTAGAATCAAGTAATTGATCTACACACACTACAGACAATATAGTAGCAGGTAAAGCACAACAGTGCGTTCTGTTATATTAGGAATTTGTTAAAAAAATTGTTTAAATGTCGCTTCTCCACTAACTACACACTACTACTACGCCTATCTGTTGTAGATTTGAATCTCACACGAGACATACATTTGTGTTACCTACAAATGTATGTTTCAAATCTACTTTGTGTCCGCAGTTCGAATGTTCGTAAAACTCCCCGTGACACAGGACGCGGGAGATGCCGTTTTGCCAAAAATAAGAATTCTATATGCCGATAAATCGTTAGAGAGAGATGCGGCATAAAAGTGGATATAGTGACGAGAATAGAAAAGGGTATGTTAAGTTGGTTTGGGCATGTAGAAAGAATGGACGAGAACGGACTGACTAAGAAAGTTTATAAGGCTAGTGTGAATGGAACAGTCGCAAGGGGAAGACCTAGGCGAACGTTTCTTGATCAGATCGGAGACGTTCTGGATAAAGGCCAGGTTAAGAGCACTTTAAACCGGCGAGCGTGTATGAGGAATGTTATGAAAGTGAATAAAGCCACAGAAGTGTGTCAGGATCGTAGCAAATGGAAATCCGTAGTCTCTGCCTACCCCTCTGGGAAACAGGCGTGAGTTTATGTATGTATGTATGTAAGAATTCTATTCACAGCTTATTGTATCTGGTGCAGAAATTTAACCGAAATCAATCAACGGGTTGGTAGTCGCGAATTTATCAAGTTAACCACTGCCCGTTGGGCTAGCTAAGTATTAATTAAGAAATTATACAGTCTTCACTATTTCGTGCGAATATTTTAAGACACTGAGACGGTACAACAACTTGTACAACGGTATAACAACAAGTATTTATAGTCTTCAGGTTTGGTACATACCACATGTTCAATAAAACAATATAACGGCATTTAGCTGTTGGACTTCACACGCCTTACATGACAAACACTACCCAAACAACTCTGGCTGTCAACCCTATAATTCAACAATGCCTTATAGATGACGCATATAGACCTAGCTAGTAAGTTAATACAACAAATGGTACCACGGAATATTGAACACATTAGAAACGGGTTACAGTTTCTGCAGGCGTGCTATAAAGCTGGTCAAGTAGGCAATAATGGACAGCACTATGCCGTTCGGACTAAATTCAAATAGTATTTATCAATAACAAAATAGAGTTTAATTTTGCATAACAACATGAATAGTGACATCTAGCGGAGGAAAGTCGAAGCCACTGGTAAATCAATAGTATTACTATGAAGTTGTGACGTGAATGATCTTTTGCTGTGCTCTTTATGCTACAGTTAACCACTTTGCCCCTTGCGTCAAAAAACACGTTAAACAGTGGGTCCCGGCTGTCATGAACATCTATGGCAGTCGTTATTGGAAAGTCAGGCGCCCTCAAGTATCCTGACAACTGGTCTAACCATAGAATGATGTTATCCTTCTGGGTTACGGAGGTCAGATGGCAGTAGCTCCATGTAAAAACTGATATTCAGCTAAATCTCGTTAGACCAGAAATAAGCGGACCCTGGCATAAGCTGGGATTAATAATCGCTAGGATGAAGAAGAAGTTAGCCACTTTGCCTATATTGTCACTCTACTTAGGCAAAATTTTGGTGGCCCTAATGTCTGGATTAACGAATGTGAACTCCATTTCCAGCGACTTGATTTCTCACTACTCGATGACTGGGAACATAAACCTCTCGGTGAGTCTACATCTAGCCGAATTAACCGATCGTAAATCTATCGAAAGATCGCTTTTAGAATGAATTTATTTTATACGCGGAAGTTCGACCCACATGGGCGTACGGGACGAGCAAATGGTAAGTTTATGTACTTAAGGATAGTGTTACCGTAATATACGGGTTTTCATTTCGTTTTAGATGAGTAAATTAGACGGTGATTAGGTTTTTTAATGTGTTTTTATTTGGGGAAATTCGTGTGTGTTTTGGACACAATGTTTTGGTGATTTCGGAGATATTGTTCTGCGGTAATATGACTTAGCCTTTGTATTAAACTGGTTATTTGACACATTACTTTTATCAAAACTATTATTATATTAGTCCGTATATAAATAACATCAGCCCTGTATTAAACTGTCCCACTGCTGGGCACGGGCCTCTTCTCAGTGTGAGAAGTAAATCCATATGGAGTAGTTTAATTTTAATGTGTAACATTTTTGTAAACGTAATGCAATATTAATATAGACCTAAAGATAATAAGAAAGTGTGAGATAAGCGTTTCGTCTTGTTTTTGACACCGAAGATGGGTTACAAGCCCAAAATGCATCTGTATGATTGAGGTGAGATTTGAAAAACTGAAGGTAAGTATCGTAAAAATATCTCTGATGTTTCTTATTTGATTAAAAGTCGTATTCAATTTAACCCTACCTTGGGCATCGATAATTTTATAAACAGAAGTTTTTCTTTTAAGGTCACCAGCCACTTGGGTTGCAAATGACTGATATTCTTGCTAAGGTAAGCTAGTGCAATGGGATGGATCCGAATCTATCACATATTTAGATAAGCTAGAACTGGTGTTTTGACTGACTATTAATGATTTAATTTACTTAGTTTTTCTGTAATTGTATTACCAAAATCGTATCTACAATGTGCCCTAATACATTAACCAAAACCTTTTTGATACTACGGCTGTTCTGATGTTGCTGTGAAATATGTATCATAATAATATTATAAAATGTAAACGTTTGGGATGTTTGTTTCTCAATCACGCGTAAGCTGTGCAATAGATCTGATTGAAAATTGGCATCAGCTGAACATGTCCTGGATTACTCGACAGAGCCGTGATTGCATGTAAAAGTAATTCGCGCAGCCCCACAGTCTCTGGTTATATCGAAGAACACCATGGTAGGTTTAGTCAGTATTACCGGGATCACCTTTCCCCCGGTGAATCCGACATAACCTCTCCGTCACCCCGCGGAGAGGTATGTATGTGCCAAAACATTCCCTCAAGAGAAAAATATATTCTGGATTAAGATTATTTTTATCCTGGTATGCGCTTCCGTGAATTTAAGCAGGTAAAACTAGACAAAAGCTTATGCCTCTATATTTTGCCAATTACGTAGATTTATAAAGAGTTTATTGCCATCTTGCGGACGTAATGCCAAACTTGTGGCTAGGTTATTTGTCGAATAATTTAATATTTTGCATAATTGTTATTTGTAGTGCATATTTGACCTTATTAATAAAATCTATACAGTATAATATAGGTACATATTTGTTCTTGTCTCATCATTACCATATACGATAATTTCGCAGTCTGCATATACATACATAATTATAATCTTTCGACTTTTGAGTGCGAATTTCTTTCAACATTCTTTAAATACTTTACAAAGATTGAAACAACAAATATGTTGGGTAGACATTTATTTATTTATTTATTTATTTATTTTATTTTATTAAGGAAAACAAACAGTAGTATATTATGTATTAACAATCGATGCTTAAAAATACATTTAAAACTAAAAAATACACTACCCATAACGTTATCCACAGATTACATTATTTAACTAAAGCCTTCCGCTGTCTTAAATTATCACTTCCATATCGCCTAGCCTATTCGACTATTTTGATATATTATTGATATTAATAAAATTGATATTTTTACGCATTGCTAGTCTAAAAATCCACAATTGACATAGACATCTACTTTACCGGAAAAACAAACCTGTAACAATACTCTCAATGAATCTACATTTTTCCACGAACAGTTTTTAATTGTTAGTCTCGACTTAACCCCTCCGCTGCGAACGTATTTTTCCGACTAAAAACAAGTGAACGTAACAATTTCAGCGACTACATTAAGACATAAACCACGCTTCGGATTCCAGTGAAATTGCTCACGGTATAACATCGGACGCTCTCGACGACCGTTCAGTCTATTTCGGTAAAAATAAATAAATATGTGCGCGAGCGGCCGCACTCGTGTCGGCACTGAGATGTTCAATTGCTGGAAATGTTAACAATCTGTACTGTGAGCTCTGCAATTTGTAATTTACTTAGAAAAGCTGTATAATGACATTACGAGTATACTGGAGTGCATAACGATGTTATTTCGTCGTTGCAATAGTTGAACCTTATTCTAGGTTCCAACCTGTCGTGATTTCTTTATGTACCGTGACGTTTGTGACTGATACTTTAATTAAGCTTTATCTTCCTACATCATAGTATGTCATTGAGCTGCATTGACGCACAGGATGATGAAGTCTTTCAACATGCAGTTGATATAGTTTTGGTAAGGCTGGCAACGCGTTGCAGATCTTGTAATAACCTGAGTGATACCTGCTTTTACAAGCGTCTACAGATGTCGATAACTGTTTGTTACAATTATTTGGAAGGTACTCTAAGCTTTGAAATATAACAGGATTTTGTAGTTGTCAACATTGCGTATCTCTATTGTTATCGATGAAATAGGAGTACTTAGGTGTGTCTAATTACAAATCAGTCATATATAGATACATACGTACTTATTTTTTATTTGCCAGGGCTAGACAAAGTCTACTAAATTGTAATCTTGGTTCGTTTATCAGATTCCTCTGTAATCGTCAGTTTACTACATTATTCGGAATAACACCAAAAAATTGCATAGGTTCATTAAAAAAGAACACCTCGCAGCAGCCAACCACTATCTAAAGATACAACCTATACGGTAAACGATTACCAGCAATCAACGCAACATTCTGTTTAAATTTATTTAAAAAAGCAAAACGTGTCACTCCTTTTCTCGATAACTCTCAAAATCCAATTTTGATATGTTCATAAGTGGAAATGAAGTAGTTATCTTCACTAGAATAACGGATTTCTTAAGGTTGATCAGTCATAACTGTTTTCTTTAGTCTTGACACCAGTCACTTCCATTACCCCTGCATCGTTGTAGACCGCACGACAAGTCTTCCAAATATAGCGGCACTTGATAACGACGTATTAGACGAATAAATGTTTTACGTACGCCCGTAAGTGTTCCATATTTATAATTTTGTAACGCACGTCGAACATTGATCGATACGTGGATCGCCTCTTCCTGTGTCAGTGATGCGGCATGGGAGGGTTAAGTACTTGTGTACAAATAGATAAATAGCAGCCCTGTTTTATAAACTGTATCAGCTGCGCACAGCTCGCCTCGGTAAGAGAGGGGTTATGACTTGCTAAACGTAATAGCAAGTCTTAACCCTTCTCACTCTGAGAGGTGAGCCAAGTCTTGATTGACAGATTTTTAACATCGTTAAGAATTTTAAAACGTATGCATGTATGTATGATTTTATATTCTTCAAGAGTTTGCCTTGAAAACCATAATTTCTTAAAATACATATATTTTGTTTGCTTAAAACTAGGATGTCATTTAATATTGAGCCGATTGGAGAAGTATCTCAACTTTACAGAATATTTCAGCTTAAGCGGCTAATGATGCATTTCTGCGATGAGTAGGGTTATGTACATAGTTGGCGATATGTGGGTTTTAGGTAACATTACTTTCTATGCTATTAGCTGGGGACTAGAACAAAATGCCGCGGGCACCACACCAGTTTCTTATTTCAAATGTTGTCCGCGTGCAAGTGGTCCTATTATTGCAAGCCTCCATAGGCCACGGTAACCGCTTATCGTCAGGCGGACCGTAAATGCGTTTGCAACTTTGGTTATATATTTAAAAGGCCATAAATAGTACCACAAGAACAAATCCATGCAATATTAATCAAAATTCACCATCAGTGAGACCACATAATTGTTTGTGAGCGGACAGTCCTGTTAATGTCAAAGGGGCCGTTAAATTACAATGAGCGGCGCAAGAGCCTCGGTAATCGACGGAGCAGCTTGTGCGACGCCCATCGCGTTATACTGGCTCCCTGCTACGGTAACCATGGCTATAGGATTTTATGAGATATTTCCTAAAATTAACATATGACCTGTAAAGTTGAATAGAATCTTGCTTGGTTATTTATGGTTTTTTATAGCACTTAGATGGTGAACATGCGTTTACCGTAGCTTATGGTAAATAAACGCTTGTAATACAGTCGATGTGCCTCATGCAAAGCCGACTTTATAAAAGGAAGTCATCTCTAAAACAACTCTTTGTTGGCAGCTGTGCTGGCAGCTAGACCTGTCTATTTCTGTCTCTGGTATGGCAAAGCATAATGTCTACCACAATATGAAGTGACAGATACTCAAATTTTATCACACCAGGGCCTACCAGGTTAAACCTGAGATTTCACTCTAACTGTACGATGATAGGGTTATCGTCCGCATCGTCTGAAATGTTAGACACGACACTCGTTTGCTGCTTATTCTACAAATAAGGATTTATCGCGTGACTCTCTCTACTTCTACTTTTTAATAGCTTAGCGATGGTAACCATTCATACAATAGTTTATAGACGTACCAAGTATACACCAAGGATTTAACTTGCTGACTCTGAAGATACTTTTTTATTTCCCCCTTGAATGGCCCCATGCTACAATATCTAGAGAAATGGGATATTCTATATTTCTGGTGAACGCACAGTACCTTCTTAATGAGTCACTATACTGTTTTAACTTTAGATGAAGTGGTTGATCTACGTTTGTCCCAGCATCTCATCAAAGGTAGTCGCAGTAGTTAAACGTGGGAACATTATGCGTGCGCGCACTCGTAGCGGCGCGGCAGGCGTGGCCCACTGAGCGCTTTGTTTTTCAAACAATTTCCGGACGCCGTATTTTGAAAATTACAATTTTTCGTCCGTCCCTTATGATTTATTAAAGATTGGACTAACTAATTATATTACTGGGATTTAAGGAGTTATTCACTGAAGTAGCAAAGGTAGTCTACGAATCGCTTCCCACCAATTCTTTTTTTAAATAGACCACTCCCGCTCCATTTGTAAGTCCTGAAAATCAAAATTAAATATAAATTTATTCAAGTTAGGTTACAAGGTAACACTTATGAATGTCGAAGTTACACAAAAATTTTCTGTGAATTTTCATAAACTGCTACGTTCAGCAAAGCAAGGGTGTAGGGCTCATGAGAAGAACGGGCAAGAAACTCATGGCCACTCTTTTTAATCGCCTGTGTCGCTATGGACTTTACAAACATTCAAACAGCGGACACGAAGGACATCCAGACTCGGAAGGACAATTTGTGAACCTTGCAATTTTTTCTCCCGTGTCAGTTTGAAGCAATACTTGTGTGGTGGCAGCGGCGAGGTAACCAATTAAATCACTAAATCATCAGTACAGTTACGCTACACCGTTGCAATCAGACATATGTACCATTTCTAAGAGCCGTAATACATGGTGAGATGTTTCAGCACTTTTGCGTCACAGTCGCGATGCAGTTGCGATGCCGTTGTTAATCATTAACCTTTATACACACGAGCGACTATAAATAGCGTTACTTTTGCGCAACAACTGTTTATTTTCATTTATATTTGAGCGCGATTCAAAATGGTGCCATCTAAAATGGAACTGAGCTGGACATGTTTGTCGCATGTCACAAGGCAAGCAGGATAAATTTTCAACATATTGGACCCCTTAATAGACTCAGAAGAAATTGGCGAGACTACTATATAAAAAATGGCCCTGAAGTATAACAGAAAACAAGTAAACAGGCTCAGAAAAATGTATGTACAGTCAGCCAAAAATGTGGTCTACCACCCTACGTTTGAGGTTCATTTGAACGTCATGAAACAACAAGGTCGATTTCTCCTTGCAATAATATTATGATAGTGACCATTGCTCTCTATATTACTATATTTACGCCATGCCATATGTCAAGTTAGAAAATTCAACCTTAGCGATAATTAGATCTCACAGAAACTTTTGTCAAAATTGGTAGACCACTTTCTTGGTTGACCGTACTAGAACACTTGACTACTTTGCTCACGTCTTTTAAAATATGAACTTAGCTAAAAGAGATATGTACGATTTTATATATTTTGTATTGGGGCTATCCAATGAACATATGCCAGTTTTTTTGCCAAGCATACATAATTTCAACACAAAATAGCTAAATCACAAACGAAATGAAATCACTTAAAATATCTCACAGAAGGACATTCCATTTTTAAACTTACATAATTGCTTTTAAAAAAAGGAAACGCAAAGGCACCGGCCGTCCACAAAAAGCCTAATCGATTACGATCGGAACGATTATAACATGAATCGATTATCCAATGCGTTTGGGTCCCGTGTCACCCATAACAAATCGCTATAGACCGCAAACAATAGGATTTCTTCATCACGAACAAAAACAGTGTGAGGCGAATATGGGATTATGAAGTATTATACCTATGTACCTATATACAGAGTGACGTCATATTATTGCTTCGAAATGTTCTGGAGAAAGGCCAAAGAATGGTGTTCCTAAATGAAGAGCGTGTATAAAGAATGCTATGAAAATGATTGAAGGAAAATAACTATCTAATACTGCATCTATATATTTGCAAAGAAGTCACATTCTACAAGCTATTTACACACGTAATACCTTAAATATAATAACACTTTAATCGAAAGGCTACCCTACCTGCAAACAGAGCCTCATATCAAATATTTTAGACAAAAATGTACTGCCTCGGTGCAGGGGTAGTGCCTGCGACTGTTGTTTATGTGGCCTCTGTTTTGATTCGGATCGCGCAGTTTTATTGTACTTTTTGGACTTTTTTTTTAATTGCTTCATTTTTAGGCTATAGGCTTGTCCTCTATTACATGGTACCTGAAAACATAGTTGGTGAAAAGTGAGTGTAGTACCCTTTTGCTCTTTCTACTCCTTCAGGGACATGGGCGTGAGATTTCATGTTTAAAAATGCACTAGCACTTTGTATGATCCGAAATTCAAACATGAAGTTTCAATACCACGCAGTCAACACACAATACAGTACTTCTACTCGATAAAAAATAAACCCCATTACTATACATTAAATACTCTATCTCCAATCTAATAGCTTTAGCACCTCGTTCACTATCGCAATAAAAATAATACAGCCTTAAAAATAATAAAACAAAACGTAAACACGCCGTATATAGCGCGTTGTCAGCGGGAGAGGGCGCTTACCGCGCTGCCAGCAGGAAAGCGCCGGCGCATCCTTTGTGCGTCCGCTTTGATGGACCACTACGATTGACCGAACGTTACATTTGACTGTATGTTGCAATGATTCATGTAGTCACTAGATTTTGCCAGCGGCTACGCTTGCGTTTTCTAGATATTTTTTGTAAATTTTATTCTTCGGTAACAGTATTTTTTTTTCTGGTTAAAAGGTAGGTTACCCTTGACAACGTGTATGCGAAATTTCATGACGATCGGTCGAGTAGTTAAGGCGTGATAGTGTCATAAGCAAACAAACAAACGTTAGACATTGAGGGTACTTTGCAACAAAACTATGTGATTCAAAGATAGTTGGTGAGAATCTAGGTGTGTGAGTCCGTTAGTTTATTTATTTATTTTGGTTGGTTTTAAAAGTATGCAGCGTGATCTTTTATGAACATATAGGTACACATATTATGAATATTAATGAATATTGTATAGCTGCTCGATACGCAGGATACTTCCTATGTGACGGGAAGCTACTTAGCAAACTCTTCTAGCAATAATGCCCTTGAGCAGGATGACTTACAACTGTAGTCTTTACCGATATTTATATACATAAATCTTCTGTGCGTGTGGTTCTAATTAAACTTCTTCTAAACGGCTGGACCGATTTTGATGAAATTTTTGGGTGTGTTCAAGTAGATTCGAGAATGGTTTAAATTTGTATATTTTTTTTTCGTTTTTACAGTACAACGTCTTTCGGGACAGCTAGTTATTCTATAAAATCCCCTTTGAATGGTTATCTTGTTGCTAATGTTAGTAAACTAAAGACTGTCGAATTTTATGCAATCGCTTTTTTGACAGTAATGTTGACTAAATGCTTTGTGGGTCCTATCGATCACAATACAGAACATGCTGAGTGCGTATCAATTTGTCACAGATTGCATGTGTAAGTTCGTTTTTGTATTTACTTTCTATTAAATTTTTATAATAAGCTATTTTCTTTGCACGCTGTGTGTGTTTTATTTGTATCTGTGGCAAATAAACGTATTTTCTTTCTTTCTTTTTCTTTCTTTCTTATTCCCCAAATTATAGGCGTGAGCTTACATAATTACATGCATTATTACATGTACAAAGAAATAAAACTGGCCAGTAAACAAAACACACACATCAAAGTCGTCGCCAAATATATAAAAGAAAAACAAAACACAGGCCGGTCACCCAACACCGAGTGAAAGTCCCAGTTAAAGCTTTTAAACGTCTCGTGACAGAGTGACAAGCTGACATCGACGTCCGCGCGTCTGAAACGGTTAATTTAGAACGCCCGTGGGTGGCATTTAAACGGCGATTTGTGATTTGGTGTTATCCGACACCGTGTTCATAAGATTCGAAATTCAAATTGGCGTGAGTTTAATGTGTCACTCTTGTAATATCAAAATGGTTGACAAAAGCGTTAAATAAGGTAGGCAAAACGATTGTCGGCGTACCAGTGACAGATTTATATTATCATTCGTTCCGTAATCGCAATGATGGTAAAATTTTTGTAAATCCCTTCGCAAATACACAAATGAAGACAATAAAATTAAACCCTTCACTGCTCTTCTATCAAGAATTTCATATCTATATTCCTATTAAAAAAATCTGTAGCTTAAACAAGTGATTGAGAGATTCATTGTTTCATTGATTTAGTTGCTACAAATATTTTTATAATTAAAGTGCTTAGGTATGCACTTTCAAAATAAGTGCAATAAATGAATATATTATAAATTAATCATAATAATAATGACCCTAAATATCAAAAGAAAACAGGTTAAATAGTGTAAGCGTGACATTAAAATGTTTTAAGCGGTCATTTCACCATTGTCAATGTAACAATTCAATTTTCGCACGAGTTAACTATTTTTATGAGCTAAAAATTCAAGAATCTAGTTTTAAGTAAGAATGATCCTGGACACCAAGAACATTCAAAATCTAAAACTGTCACATTAGACATAACTATCAAGCAAGGCAATTGTTTGGATTTCTAAAATAAAGTGGACATAACTTTAGAAGGCCAATCTCTCTCTCTGTTCAAAATAGAGTGCCGATATATTTGAAAAAACTTCAAATTTTAATTGAGGAATATTTTTGTGTTATTTATGACCATTTTTTACTATCAAAATTGACCTTCAGAAATGATACTGAAATCATTTTAATAATAATGACAAATGCACTTTTATCTAACCGCCCAGCTAAAATTCTCACAAAATCACACCAACTAAAAAATAAAAGTAACAGTCATCGCCATCGTTCCCGCATCATTACCAGTTGTATAATTGCTATGAATGTCCATCTAGTGTCGTATTGTCACAAAAAGATTCTCATTTTTCTGTCTCATCATCCTGGTTGATGAGACGTCGTATTGTTTGCGGCGCCTTTGAGTGATATACGGAGGTGATGCCGCTACGGTAATGACAAGTTTAGAGGTGTTGGTATGTTTTGTTTGGATTCATTTAATGTTGATTTTTGGTACTGTGAAGTTTAAGTTAGTCAGATAATTATATTATTGTATATGTGGTGGTTTTTACATAATATGAGGTGCATAATAATATTGATGGAGTACATTTTCTCTATAATAATAGTAACACAATTGTAGAGTCAAAAATACATTATGCAATAAGCTTGGTTATAATTAATGAGAATTAAGTAAATTGATTCTCGGATTTTCGCATATTTATATAAGAATGTATAATGCTATTGTTTTGTGCGTTAGCAACACAAGAGTTTCTTGAAATAAATATGGTATATATATTTATTTCTAATAACAACAGAAACATAATAATGGTTAATATTAAAATTATTTACAGTATATGAAACACTTTTAAAAAAATAACATCGGCAGTAAATTTATACTATATAAATTATATAAATAGTTACTCTAATACAAGTACCACAGTTTAAAATTAAATCACGCGGACACCACTCATTATGTAAAACATATTTTAATTAACCTCATTATAATCGACTCTTAATCGATATTTACTTTCTTAAATGTATTAATATCGTATAAATTTTAATTGTACATCCAAAGCTATTAATGAAAACGCCTTCACCGTCCCACCTTTGATTTATTTTTTATATTTATTTTTCAATCAGTCCAAGTTCTAAAAGTCACTTAAAGAATTCGATTCTCATACGTGACATATGTAGGAACGATTAAAAAAGCTTCCTTTGTATTCTGCTCCAATTTCCTTCAGGATCACCGGCGATGACATTGCTGATTTTTGGTACATCTACCATACAAACGGTTACTAACACTGTAATTTGAACTTTATTTTAAGGTCATTTAAAATCTAATTTCAATGACATGAAACAATTTCAATTTGGAAGACGTATTTTCAAAAATAGTCCTAAGTAATTAGAAAATGAGGTTCAATATTCCATATATAGTCTTGTTCTTAAACTGCAAAATAAACGAAGTTCCTTGTAGACCGCTATTAAAAAATAAAATAAAAGCATGTCCTCACACGTCGGGTGACAAAAAAATAAGGATGGCATGTTAATTTTGCATGAAATGACTTTTAGCGGTAGATTATTTGGAGTGTTCATTGTTCCTGATGTAGCCATATGTTTGATCTCAATAGATTTAAACATATTGTAGGATACGGAATACAATCGATTGCTAAAAGGATACCCAGATAAAAAACAGACAGATTAAATTTGGAAACATTGACTGTGGAGTCAATGTTCCAAATTCAACCAGTATCCTTTTGTAAATGAACTGTAATCTGTAAAATTGGAACCCATAAAACCACAAATTAGATAGGTTCTGAACCTATCGCCTAAGCCAACTCGAATGCAATAATTGACCTTCGACTGATATGATTTTTAATCGCCACAAGCTGTATGTAGCTCTTTTAAATTAAATATATGCGTTAGTGTGTCTATTATTAGTGTGTATATTTTCCACTTGTATCTACTAGTAATACTATTGCAACAATAGTCGATTGGGAAGATATTCGGAGTACCATGCAGAGTTTTCAAATTTCATTCCATTGCTGCCATTTCTTAAATTACAAAGTTATGTGCTAATTGCGTAAATATTTAATTATTGGCCTTAGTTGACATGTTTTGACATTGTAAGTTTTATATAATTTAGCATTTTCATTCTTTATTATGCAAGATTTTGTATGTACTTAACGTTGGGCGCTAGTATAAGTTTAACGGTTTTAGTTTAGCAGTATTGTCGAGAGAACGTAATATTTACTTTTGCATTTATAATATAATATGGCGGCCTCGATGGCGTAGTAGTTAGTGTAACCGACTGGCACGCCTGAGGTCGCGGTTTCGATTCCCGCACAAGTCAAACATTTGTGTGCATGGACATGGATGGTCTGGGTGTTCCTATGTATAACATATACCTATGTATTTACATAAAAAAGTATATTATGTATGTTTATCCATTGTCTAGTACTCATAGTACAAGCTCTGCTTAGTTTGGGCTAGATGGTGTTGTGTGTATGTGATAGAATATTATCAGAATAGAATATTAATTCACAAATAACTGGTTCCTATAAAAAATCTTATTAGAATTTTGAATAATACTGTTACTATTCGAAATACATTATCTTTCACTTTACTTAATTACTTTTATGTCAGACGAGCTAGCAGGCCTTCTAATGGTAAACTGTAACCTTCTAGTAGTCATGGATGTGACTGTAATTTATCTCAACGCAGCGTAGAAGTAATATCTAAGGAATACAGACAAGACTGTTGCCTACCATAATATGCACGCGGTAGAGATGATATTCTAGGCTTACTTTAGAATGCATATATGTTAGGTAACTAAAATAAACGGAATAGTGGTATGAAGAAGTTGAGGACTATTGAATGGAGGGTGCTACCAGTAAAAAGAGAGTGGAAAGTAAAAGGTACAGGGTATGTAGTACCGATGTACAATTATTGCAAATCAAATAATTCGAATAACAAATTCATGTCATCATCAAATCAAGTTTCAATTATTCGATTATTATTCAAATGAACAGTATGTACTAATGAATTGATAGGCTTTTGAATTTGGGTTTATACAATTTTTGCTAGCTAATGTGCAGCATAGATGACACGTGCAACCATGTTTTCCACATCGCACCACCTATAGGTATTGCTGCAGAACAGTGTTATAACTAGAATTACATAGCTATGCTCTGACTTAGACATAAAGTAAACATAATTTTACTGAGGGTTTTACAGACAGTTGACAGAAAAATCAATAGTTAACAATACAAATTACATTCTTGTTTCGGTGGCATAAGTTCCTATGTGCTAACGTTTAGTATCGATTGGGTAGACTAGAGTTCTATTCCCTGGTCAGACAGACTTTAGGTATTTCTGTGAAGAGATCCTCTATCCTAAGGAGAAGTTTGGGGTTAAGCACGGTATACGGCAATAAGCGTGACCACTATTACTTACAGCCTAAATGTCTTGAGAATCGCGGCTGGTGGTGACATATTAAAGCCTACTAGTATGATGTACTACGTCAACGTTACCATTTAATCCCGCTTCAATAAAATGTTGTATAACCCTAAACATAATTACTATCTAAAATAATCCGCCATTTCTCTTCGGCTTCTCTCATTCCTATTAGATTATATAATCGAGTTGGACGATGAAGTCTAATTAGAAAATAATATTATAGCGTAGGCATCCATATAACCTTTCTCAAGTCTATTAAAACCACAGATTAAAATGAAAAAATAATTTATTAAGACAACCAGTTCAAGAGATTATCACGCTCTGACAAACAATCTCTTTAGCATTATAGTACCTATTAGTATAGATATCAAAATTTACATTTTCGCCGACGTTCTAGCTGCTTCTCAGCGGGCATGGTCACGGGAAGACATGGTAACTATCATGATCATGCCTGCTGAAAAGTAATCGAAAGGCCGAAGAAAGTGTAAATTTAAATAGTTTAAACATTTTACATCTAGGAATAGTGTTTATTTTTAATAAACATAATTGAAAAACCTTCTATAGTAGCTTAATTCTAACGTAGATAACTGTCAAAATTGTACCTATTCATAAAGGAGGTCCTAAAAACATTGTTGAGAACTATAGACCTATACCTATCTATTTTATCCATAATACCAAAGATATTTGAGTCATTAATTTACCCATATTTAAACAGTTAGGCCAAATCACGATTTATTGAACAACAACACGGCTTTATACAAAAAAGATCCACAACTACTAATCTTGTAGCTTTTACAGACACCATAACTTATTATTTAGATCAAGGTACTCAGGTAGACACCGTATATATAGATTTTAGCAAGGCCTTTGACAGAGTAGACCATACAACACTGATTTCAAAACTCGCGGGCCTTGGAGTAGGAGGATCCATTCTGAAATGGTTTGAATTGTACCTTACCAACCGAAATCCTCATCACCTCTGGTGTTCCACAGGGATCACATTTGGGATCTTTTTTGGTTTTAATTCTTATTAATTCCATCTCCAAGTGTTTCCATCATACAAAGTTTTATCTAATTTAATAAAATCGACGACCTTCTTCCTGTTGACAGACTGTTTAGCGCAGTCTGATATGCGGTTTCCTACTGCGAACTTCACTTGGTCAGTCCAGCACATAGGTGATCTGCCGCGCAATCTAGTTCCCTCCACTTTTCCTTCTACAACCAGCCGCTCTATAGAGTCGTTATCCCGCTTAGAGACATATCCAAAGTACTGCAGTATGCGCGACTGTAGTACGGCTGACAAACGCTGTGTGATGCCAAGTTCCTGGAGTATGGACACGTTGGTACGGAACTCCGTCCACGACATCCCGAGCATCTTTCTTCAGCATCACATCTCCAGAGCATCTATTTTCCTCATTTCCAACTCGCGCACTGCCCATATCTCTGCTGCGTGAAGAAATATGGGGAATACAAGTGTTCGTATGAGTCTGATTTTGGTAGCTTTGGTGATGATGTGATTCCTCCACACTATCTTTAACTTTTCCATCGCGGTTCTGGTTATGGCCATACGTCGTTTTACTTCATCTACGCAACCGCCATTGTTTGAGATTAAAGCTCCAAGGTATTTGTAGGCCTGGACCGCGTCGCAATTCGCAATCTGTATCACTTCGGGCAAATTGTCGTTGACGCGATCCACGATCATAATTTTTGTCTTAGTTCGATTGATCTTTAACCCAAACATAAAGCTTACACGCTCCATTCTGAGAAGTAATTTTTCCATAAGGTCAGCGTTAATCGCAAATAAGGTGGTGTCATCTGCTTACCGCAAGTTCGTGATTTTGTGTCCACCAATCACAACGGCATCAGTCCAATCCTTGAGAGTGATTCGCATTACAAGCTCGGTGTAGACGTTAAATGATAAAGGACGCCCGCACTTGGATGGCAACTATCTGAGAGGAGGTCATCTGTCCGCACTGAAGCTGTTCCCCATTCGTAAAGTTCCCTGAGCAGGTGCACGAGGTGTTGTGGCGTACCCATCTCAAATAGTGTTTTCCATAACATTGGCCATTTCACCGAGTCGAACGCTTTGGAGAAATCAACAAAGCATATGACGTCGGCTTGCTCAATTCTCGAGCCTTTTCAATGATTTGTCCAATGATGAGAATTTGTTCACGGGTTCCTTTACCTTTCACAAATCCGGCTTGTTCTGGTTTCTGTTCTTAAGTCGCTCATTTATGATATGTAGCATGACTTTGCTAGCGTGTGTTGTCAGGGCAATAAGTCGAAAGTCTAGTTCAGGACGACATTAACCGACTGTTTGAGTGGAGCTTACAAAATTAAATGTCTCTAAATGCTGAGAAATGAAATTATATTTCTTTTATCAGAAATAAAACTAAGATACAAACGTCATACACTATAAATAATCACTCACTTAAATTAGTCGACTGTATACGTGATTTAGGAATTTTAATGGACAGTATTCAATGTACACATAGATAAAATAATACTAAATGCGACTAAAATGTGTGGTTTTATAGCCAGAAACTCTAAAGGGTTTATACAGCCTGCAACTATTATTTTATTTTATTCATTGGTCCTTAGCATACTGGAATACTTACTGCTCCCAGATTTGGTCTCCATTTTATGAAGTCCACAAACTACCGACTGGAACGAATATAAAGGAGATTCTTCAGTCATCTTGCCTTTGACATGAAATTGCATCATTCATTAAAATCATACAGTCATCGTCTTGAATACTTCAAAATTGTTTCGCTGAACGATAGACGCCAAATGCTTGATTTATTATTCTTATACAGCTTATTAAACAATATAATAGATTGTCTTGAATTATTGTCTAAAATTAATATCTCTGCTCCAAGTAGACTTCCGCGCTCGAGTGTCTACAAGCTGCTCAGTAGATACAAGACTAACATAGGTCTTAATTCATCTTTAACAAGAATAGCCAAATCATACAATAGTCTTCAGCGACTGGCAGATTTGGATATATTTGGTGACAACTTGTTAAGATTTAAGAAAAATATCACTGTATCTATACCTGGGTTCTGGGCTTCGGTAATTATGATACCATACTAGGCTAAGTTTGATTTTCCATTTTTAGTATAACCTTTCAATATACCTATATATTTTTTTAAATTTTCTGTTAATATATTTAGAGTTTTTATTTATTTTTTGTGGTGGAAGTTTTATTTTTATTAGCACAAGGCATGTCTGTAAATGATTATTTAGATGTAAGAAATGTGTATCATTTGTTGGCGATCCAAATAAATAAATAATTTATTTATTTTGATATCTTTTGCGTAAACGTAAGACAATATACCTAATCTATTTCTCTTTAGCACTTGCTATCCTGCCGATACGGGACCTTGTGGTCTGAGTCCCTAACACTGACAGAGCGGTGATAATAAAATATAAACATAATGCTATATTGAAGAATAAGTGACGGATATCACTCAATTTGCTAGGTCATGCGTCAAAGCTTGGGTCAATAGGCTTATTTCAATAAAATATCCTATTTCCCCAGAGACTACCCATGAAGGAGTGGTTAAGATTTGAGATCTATTAGGTTTCCTAGAATCTAAAGTCTTATGAAGGTACGGATAAGAGAAAATAGGCTCGCTAAAACAGTTTTCTCGGAAATGTATATGTCTATCATAAAAAGCTATATTCACACATTCAACGCCGTACCGATGGCTTAAGACCACAAATAATATAATTGTACTATATGGCGTTCAATGTATTAATGAACCTACACTATCAGCCTATGATAAGTTCCATAAACTAAAAAGCATATATTATTACAATACAACATACCTACCTTAAATAATATATATATTTTATTTATTAATATAAATTCGTATAAAATATTTCAATTTAAATGTGGAATATTCACATCACCTCAGAACAATACTCAAAGTAAGCTACTTCGTAGTTAACACATAAATAAAAAACTCAAATATCAACACATTCACACACACAAACTGTCCCAACCCTTTTCGGCAACATCCCAATCGACTTCAAAGCCCACAGAATTCTAAGAAGTCTCGCAATACAACACCATTTCATCTTGACTCGTGCATACCAACAAAATCACCCCTTTACCATATGTTTTATTCACAGCAAGGGCGGAATGGAAGCTCAACTAAAACTGGAGTCTGTTTATGGTACAACTAATGAAGACGCGGTGTCCTCTAATTAGGAAGTGGGGTTTAAAAAATATTACCATGACAAGTCGTTTATGGTGTAACCAGAGATATCTATAGGTGTAGGGTGTTTATGGTGTTATTTATTTTTTTATTATAGATAATGATGGGTAATTTGTAAGAGAATACCTCAATTCTCAAGTGATGGATGCGACGATATTTTATACATGCTGTTGTTATTGTAAAAAACTATTTCATACATATTTTGAAGTGGTTTGTTTTAAAATTACACTAATTTAAAACTGTTTTCATCTATTAGGTTTGAAGTAGTAGCATGGATCATCATTATCGACGTCATAACTGCCAAAAAGCAAATGAAAAGAAAAGTGTAAATATTAAAATAGTCATTAGAACGAATGATAATTGGTAACTACACACATAACTACGAAAAGTCGAAATGTTTGCCTTAGAATGAAACTTGAGATCTCTGCAAATCAAAAATAGAGTGTTGTTTAAAAAAACGCAATGAAATTAATCAAAAGTAGTTTAATGATAACGTTTATAATTAATGTATACGTTAGAACATTACTTGCTATATAGGTATATAAGACATTAGATTGCGGGTTAGAATCCTACATATTGCAGTAGTTAGTAGCTTCATTGGTCCTGTGGTCATTATATCTATGCCCTTATGTTTCGTGACCTCTCTCACGTTTATTACTGGAGAACGCACAGTGATATTGGAATTTTACATTAGTAAATTCGCAATAACACAGTATCACAATATATCTACCCAGTATACGAGCTACGCTGTATTCCTGTCACCTAAGACTGGCAGAACCTAAAAGGGAGCCGGTATAATGTAGGTCTATTGCACCTGTAGCTAGGGTTTCGGAAATATAACTACAGAAGTCTAAATTAGTATTATCCGCCGTTTTCAAATATAAGTATATCCATAGTCCTGGCAACCCCATAATTTCATTGTATGTTGTAGGTACCCACATACATATTTCATGTGTGCAAGGGATGAAACAGAACCTACTTCCGGTTGATATCGCGCCGTAGGCCGTCACCACTTCCGGTTCGGATCAATGTGTATACTTATGTATATCTATATTTGAAATACAAGTTACTTTTGATATGGATTATTTTGTTATATGGTATTCGTAATAGGTATAGACTGCCTCAATGGTTGTCTATTATGTTTGCGACTGATTATAGGATCTCAGATTCCCGGGTCGGACAGTGTCAGATTAATCAAATCTGTTTTTATAATACTAGGTATATTATATTATGAATCTTTACATAATATTAATATCATAAATACGAATATGAGATTTTTTATGAAGTTCGCTTTCACGCCTATTCGACCGATCAATATGTAATTTTGCATACACGTTATCGGAGGGTACAGAATAAGACATAGGGTACCTATCATCTAGAAAAAAATACTGTTATAAACCTAACCTAACCAAAATCTAGTATTTACCTAATAACGAAGTCAAGAAGACCCCGAACGCGGTCCACTCTTGGACCATATTTAACGTGAGGCGTACCTAAACTGCGCTGAACATAATTATTACTAATAGGTACTATCGACTTGAGCGACGGATGACCACTCCTAAGGTTAAAATCGCATAGCTGGCCACAACCACGACCTTTTTGTTTTGAGTTTTATTACACGGGTTTTTTTAAAGGCGGAGTCACTTAAAGTCAACATGTGTATCCAAATTTTTTTTCTGAAATGGTCATCCGTCGCTGAAGTCGATAGTACCTACATACCGGTAGCTGGTTCGATCGCTTGAAAATTTTATGAGGTTCTTTGGTGCGTTGGTGTGGTGTGAAGAGCGCACCGTACCACCGTTCCGTGCGGTGGTACGGCTGCACCCTGTTCGATCGTCTATTTGCACGTTTAGAGGCTGCCCGAAGTCAAGTAATGTGATGGCAAGCTCTTATTACGTAGGATTTAAACCATACCTAGCCAAATGTGAGTGTAATACACCACTGTTTAGCTCTTTACAGTGTACGTATTCATAATTTAAGTTAGAAAAGAGTGTAACCTTCTCAACATGTCGTTGCTTATACCTAAGCAACGACATGTTGAGAAGGTTACACTCTTTTCGGTAAACGATTTTAAAATTCACCGTGATTCAAGAATTAGAGCTTCTAGAATCCCATATGGGTTTGAAATTAGTAGGCCTAGTTCCTATAGACCATAAGACAAATATTTGTGTGCATGAACATGGACGTTTGTCTTGGTCTGGGTGTTTCTATGTATAATATGTATGTATTTACAAAAAAAAAAATATATATGTATGTTTATCCATTGTCTAGTACCCATAGTACAAGCTCTGCTTAGTTTGGACTAGATGGTGTTGTGTGTATGTGGTAGAATATTATATTATATTATATTATATTATTATTTATTGCGATAATAGGTTATTACAATAGTTGTGGTATACAATAGAAAATGTTTCTCCATTATCTGCCAAGGCGTGCAATAGATGTTTACATAATTTTAATTGATAACAAATTAATAGATGGCAAATGTTAATATCAGCAAAAATTTATTAAATTTAAAA
The DNA here is from genome assembly GCA_963675205.1 of Catocala nupta. Lineage (NCBI taxonomy): Eukaryota > Metazoa > Arthropoda > Insecta > Lepidoptera > Erebidae > Catocala > Catocala nupta. Next base: position 21,377,788 of record OY776092.1, on the reverse strand, counting down.
TAAAATATCAATTTAATACAGAGCAATGTCAAAAGTAATTTGTAATAATTCATTAAATAACTAAATAAGTCATAGGGTTCTCAATACAATATAGCTCATATTATACAATTTTTACATCATTTAAATATTCATCAATACTATAGGTAATACGCTTTATTTAACAATATATATGTTTAACTTTACTTTTGAATTCTTTGATATGCGTTATTTCTAATAAATGTTTAGGAAAGTGATTATACACTCGTGGCGCCATACAAAAAATCGGAATCAAACTTAAGTTTTCGCAAAAGTTAGTGTTAATGAGCACAATGCTTATGGCTCTAGGCTAACACGTTATGCCTTAATAAAAGCCTGTATTTGCCGAGGGTGAGTGAAATGTTCTAATGCCGCAATAACATTTTACCAGCCCCAAGACTCGAATTCTGCGAACCAAAAGGACTGCTAGTAGGTACCTTTACCTAAAGGTCTTTGTCAAACTTACATAACCACCTAACAATAAATCAATACCTTGTAACAGAAATTAGTAATTGACAGGTTTCTATTCTAATGTAGAGATCCACAAAAGAAAATAATAAATACTATAGATACAATAGAATATATATTTGAAACCACATTCGAATAAAACTCAAATGTCGTTCGTCCACGTGACAATAAAACGAAGGCGTGTACGACTTTACCCGATGTCACCACGATGTCATTGGGCACGGGAGACGCGGCATGCCATTGGTCGCCGATGTCGCGGGCGGCCGTGCGACATCGCCTATTGGACGGATTTGTCACTCGACGGGCGTGGCGTAGTGATCCAATTTTAAAATAAATAGAACCACGTGGGTTTGAAATTGGAATGCTTTCTTTCGTTTAAGATTTTGACGGTTATTTCTTAGTATTGAACTTTAAATTTGGATTAAATGTAAATAAATAGATGCGTTTCATTTATTATTTACAAATATTAGTCGATTATAGACTTATCTTTTCGCTTTTAATTATGAAAATAGTATCTATTGTCTCTTCACTTACATAAAGCTATAAAGAAATTAACAAGTATACCTATAGTATAAAATGTTAGGCGTAGAGCTGCAAGTATGCGTTAAGCTATAAAAAGGACTCTTCTTTTGAAAAACTAGACAGCATATCTAAGAAACAAAATTCGACAGATTTCCTTAACTAAATTGTCAAAATAAACAATGTATTTCATAATAACAGTTTAACTGTAATAAATACCTACCTAAATAGGTACTTGAAGCAAGCAGCAAGGCATTACAAATATTGAATTCTAAACCATTCAATAGAAATTGGCGGTTACTATTAAAAGAACTACCTAAACGTTTTCTATTTTCATAGTCGTCCCACGTACTTATCCGAACCTTTATGCCTAACTACCTACATTTAACTTAGGTATCTACATACAAGTAGGCAGATAAGTCAGTAACATGTCAGTACAACGACAGAAGACTAGCAAATCCAATTAAAAAAGCTATAGATCCCTACCTACTCTGTAAAATCCTAAGTATAGGTAAGTACATTCCTAGAACTGAAATTACCAAAATAATAGGTAGGTCCTTAATAAATATATCTCCATTTTAGTATAACCTTACTTACCATATTAAAGGCTTGAAATAATTACTAATATACCTACTAGTAGCATTTAGGTCACGTTCATTATAACAACACTACGTAAGTACGTCTATATTATCTAATATTATGTAGGTACCTGGCTGATCGCATAAGTAGTTCTATTAATTACGTGATAGATGGCGCTCAGAATCTCTTAAGAAGCTTATAGAGAACAGTTTTTACGTAAGAGCTAAAATTGGAGACCTACTAGTTTATGACCTGTTAAATATTTATTTTCACCTTTTTCGTTACCGAATTGGAAGTGCAACATTTCTAAGTAACAACCTATTTTTGATATGGTGCAACATTTTAATCTTGTATCGTAGGTACGATTATTACAAAAGTCTCTACAAAAGGTACCTACTAAGCACAATTTTTCTGGCACAACGACAGGAGTGCGGAGTGCGGGGGTGTCGCTCCGCGGGGTGAGGGGGTGGCCGTATTGATCGCGTCGCTCGCACCCCGCAACCCTCACCCCCGCCAAAAATTTGTTCCACACGTGACGCTGAAAAAGTCCTTATGCTGAGACACAGTTAGTTACATAGCTCGTTCTAATCATCTGTATAAACATTATATTTGTACGGACTATCGCCTAGATTAAATATTTTTATCCAAAACAGTAGTATTAACCAGGGATGTCGCCAATATTTATTGGTGAACGTGCCATTATTGACGAAAATTAAAATAATGTGGCATTTTGCCAGCAAAGAAACAAAAGCATTTTTCGTTTTTCATTCAACTTTTAATTTAAAAAGACAATTTCTTATTAATACTTAGTCAATTACTACCGTGCTCGAATTATTTATTTACGTGTTTTCACTGGCACGAGTGCCATTGATTTGCGATGGCAAATCAGGGATGCCTGGTATAGCTCATTTTATACCAATACAAAATGCATACCTTAAAGAAGAACCGTTTCTAAACATACATAGCTTTATAACCGTATATTTCGAAACGGAGGCAAGGGTGTGTGATACTTACCTATATCTTGGCAGCTATTTTTCGGATCCTCCTACTTAAAACAACTAGCTTTTGTCTGCAATTTTGTTCCTACATATAGGTATATTTTTTTCGTAATACTCGACTTCTAGGTGGCGTATCTATCAAGATAAATGATGCACCAGCTATTAAGTTGGACCTCCAGCAATACAATTGTGACCATATTCAAAGGCGTGCCGAAGATTTTGGATAATGTGCGTACAAGCATACAGTCAGACAGCTAAATATTCTAAAATAATTGTTTTGGTTTCTAAAGCTTTTATAAAGACCCACATCGAATATTCTTAAATATTTCCTATGTTCTGTCAGAATAGGACAGATTATATTATAGTCCAACTCCTCTCATTTTGAGAAAGGCTTATTTAGAATCTAAGTCTAATGTCGTACAAATATGAAATTAAATTCCAAATTAGTTTGCCTGAATAGTATAAAGCTCTCACTGACTGTGCATTGATGTATACTGCATTGTCGGTAAAGAACTCACCCCTATTACATCATACTTGAACTTGTTGTAGCTATACGAAATGTGGGTGCGAACGGTAGACTTCTAACTAACCCTTAACGGAGTAAAGGTGTAGTGTTTTTACTGTCTTATCTTAGGTTCCAACGATTTTTCACTGTTACCTACTGCTTTGATTGTTTTTGTTTTGTTGATAATATTAGATTTTTATTAGTTAGGTACTTATTTTAAAAATGCCTAGGCATAAGGCTTACAAATGATTATGGTAATAGTAATTAGATTTTTATTAGTTACGTATTTTAACTGTCTAGATATTTATTTGGTAGATATCAAAGGCATAGGTAGGTACTAACGCTAACAGAAGTGTGAAAAGTTTATACTTAGGTACATTTAAAAATATACATGGATACGTCTTATTGAATATACGTACCTAAGCACTGCAGTTTTGTATAGAATGTTAATATATCTAAATCATAAACAGTTTAGTGACCTTGTAGGCCGTTAGACGGCTTATTCCGCCCGCTCCGCTATTTTGCTCCCAAGTGCTCGAAGACTAAAATAAAATATAGGTGGTTATTTAAAAATTTAATTTAATTTAATTTTTGTAAAATCGTTCACAAGGGCTCCAAAAGCTTATGAAAAATTATTTCTTTAAATCCTCTGATCTCCATATATTTATTCCTAGAAGCTCCAAATTATATTACAAATAATTAAATAAAGACCTACTCACTAGCGTGTTCCCGACAGCTCCAAAACATGTAGGTATGGTTAGCAGAATTAAAACATGTAATAATATAATATTAGTTTTTGATAAGAAATAAAATCTCAAAGTACTTACTTAGAGAATGTTTTGAAGCTGTAGGGAATGAAATTGGTAAATGTGGCTTTATTTATTATTTTCATATAAATCTTTGGAGCTCCTGGTAACTAAAGAATGGAAAAATGAATTTTAGACAACAATAGATTTGGAGCGCACGGGAATAAGTCTCGGTTTTGACAAGTTATACCTATTTATATTTTACAATCTATAATATTTGCAAATTCAGGTTTAATCCGATTTTTTTGTTGGTTTGATCTGTGATCTGTAGGTATTTAGGATATACCTACTTAGAACGCAAGTTACTGAATGGAATTTGAGTGTTACCAGTTTTGTGTCTAAGACTGCTGATCCCAGTTTGAGGCCTACCTATGTATATGTCACTGTATAGGTAGGTAATGAGTTTTATCGTGTGTTATTATTTTTCTTCGAGTAGTAGTTACAAAAACGTTTATAGGTATTATACGGAACAAATTACAGTTTAAAATTAACTGGATAAATGTGAGAGATTTATTTATACCTAAATGGTGGCTAAATATTAAATACTATTGAGATTTATAATTTTACACAATAAAGAAAATACAAATTCTTCTTTCTTTAGTAGTGCAGTCATAAACAGTTAAATGCATGTTCTCTGGCGGACGGTTAATGTGGTTAGTTCCAGAGTCCGCCGCGCGTCGCCACCAGCGCAGCGCACGGTGCGACCTAGACTTGAACCAATCGACAATATTGGAACTGTTTTATGGTTTGAGTCTTGGTAGCTGTGTGTTACACCGTATTGTAAGTTGAAGCAATTAATAATTACAAATATATTGATGATGTTTTGCGAGACGATATTCATTTATGTTTTTATTACTTAGGTATATGACGTATGAGATTATAAATAAATAAATTTAAATAATAAATGGACAGAGCCTTCAAACTAATGTATCATCTCTGTTTATAGTTTTAAAAGCATGTTTTATAGTATCCTATTAAAATAAAGAACTAAGAAGAAATTTGGTAGCTCATAAACAAAATTAATAATTACCATCGAGATCAATTTTTACCTATATTGATTTCAAACAACTATTTTATTGAACAAATTATATGTTTTATATATTTTTCTAGCTGACCCGGCAAACGTTGTTCTGCCATATAAATTATTTCTTAGCCTTACCTAGCTACTTATACTTTACGACCTTTTCTCATACCTACCAAATATTCATAAAAATCGGTCGAGCTGTTTTGGAGGCGTGCGACCACAAACACCGTGCCATGAGATTTTTGTATATAGATTGGTACCTAGATTTTCAAAAAGCAAAGTCAAGCAGCTTTTTCAATTGTTTAGGTCTGCTCCTTGACAAAATGGTTAATTTATATAAATCAAATAGACTAACAATACTGTCTTACGTTTACACGAATGGTGTAAAATGAATTTAATCTAGGTACTTTATACTGATTTTATTGCGTTGTTTAGTTTAATCTAGAAACGCTGTTAAGCTTTAGGTACTACTATTTAAAACTATTTAAAGTAATAAACTATAATACTCGGTTGAAACACTTCAAGCTCATGGCTTTAGAGAATCGTCGACTGTTTTTGGATCATTTTTCTTATACTGTATCATAATTTATTTATTATACTGTATCACATTACTTATAATGTACCATATAAACTCGCTCGGTCGTCTAGATACCAGGCTTTCAACGCCAAAACCTCTAAAACAAATCTAGGGCATTTCTCAACCATCAGCAGACTGCAAGTACAATATAGTCGCCTATCACGCTTACGTGATCACAATATCGACTTATCCTACTCCTTGCCCAAGTTTAAATCATTATTAGCCGATAAATCCATGTAATTGTTTTATTATTCGAATTAATTGGATTAAATTGTATTACTTATCTCGTTTAATTTAATTATAATAATTATTGTTAAACATTACTTTTTTTTTAATAATTTTCTGTCTAGACATTTACAATTTTATTATATATTCATAATAAATATTTTAAGTGTAATGTAAGCATAGTGCATCAGTTTCTTTCAATTTGACATTAGTTTTGTTATTTTAACCCCATTATTTGTTTGCACGTTTATTGGATGTAATTAGTGTAATTAGTCATATCAATTATTCATCTTTTTTTTTCATCATTGTTTTTCTTACATACGAGCATAGATTATAAGTATTTAATTTTTTGTTAATGCATGTCGTGGTAGCCTATAATTGAGGCATCACTATAATAATATAATGGATTTCTGTGTATGTGTCATTACAATGTTTTAGTGTATGCTTTGCTGGTTGTCCTTAAATAAATAAACTATTTAGATGTACCTACTTACTTACATTCTATTTAAAGAGGAAAATGGTCGTTTCGGGTCTTACTTAATTTTACGGTATACGGCGGCTTACTTGTTAATGTGAATTATAACTATGTCTACTTATAAACAGTGGTTTCCACTTAATACCAGTTGGGCCAAAAGTTCGTTTGCCATTAGCGGAAAAACTATAAAGTAGAATCCAGGATTGCACTGCGGTTCATCTGTAATAAAAATATTTACTTAGTTAATAAAAAAACTAAACTTGTAATGTACCTAGTTTTAGAGATCAAGGATTTTTGTATCACTTTTAAATACTTATACAAAGTTTGTAGGTATATCACCTAAAGGATAAGCGGAGGTCTATTAACCGCATATTAACAACTTTGCATTCTGGACTGAAACTTAAATTTAGGATCGTTCTAGAGCAACCCTTTTTTTTTCAAAGGACCAATTTTTAGACTGGAGTCCAAAAATATGGCCCGTGGACTGCACTGCTGTGCAGAAAAACACAACGAACTTTTCTCGGTCTAAGCATCCTACAGGAGAACTACCGATCGCAATTTATACCACGGTTTCAACAAACCAGTATTAGAGAATCGATTATATACAAAAATCGATTACATATAAAATAACAAATTTGCGAAGTATTCACACAAAAGTAAAAAAAAATATGACAAACATTACACTACGGTGTAACAAACAGCCCGTGTCACACATTCATCAACTCATCTTACTCTCAACTACAAACAAATCCCAACCTTAATACGAAGTACTTGTAGCCCAAAATCTAATAACAGATACATTTATTAAATACGATAGTAATTAGTTTAGCACAGCGGCTGTGACATAAAACTTGTAATGGCGTTATTTTATGTTTTTCGATAATCCACTTCGACCTTGGTTGTTCGTTTTGGTGTTAATTTTGCCTTCAATCAAATCAGACTATGCATTGCAAAGAAAATTAAGAGAAGCGTAAGGTAGACCGAGGAAATGAGATGAGCTAAAAGTCTATTGAAAGGCTTGGCATTAGCTATTGCTTACAATAATATACTTAGTGTCTACCTCGTTAAACCTGTAACATAAGTTTGCAGTCACCGGGTTTGATTTCAAAGTACCTAGACTTCTATATATCCCTTCTATATATCGAAATTTGCAACAAGAGAATACAATAAAACTGTTTAAACCGGTTTTCTTAATAGAAAAATCAGTAGCAGCATTGGATCTGAAAATTTGGTCAGTAAATTAAATTGGACTTAAAAAAATAACCAGTGAAAACAGTGGCACACGTGTGCATCAAAGCTGTCATAATTCTAGGTTATAAATGAATATGATTTAGGTATCCCACAATATTAACTCAGGTTATTATTGATATGTTCACATTTCGCTAAAACATCACTCCCCGACTTCCCTACGAAAAAACATCAATAATACTCAACAATCCGTACATGCAAACAATACGTTATTATAACAGGCAGATGCGCTCACCACCTGAGCGGAACAACCGACTAAATCATAATATTTCGTGACGACACGATAAAACACCCAGCAGGCTGTATGTGATACGAACTGGACACAAATAAAAATAGATGGGTTATTTTTTACGTTTGGCAACTTTATTTTTATATGTTGCAAAGGACACGTAATGATAAGAATTGAGGAAGATGGTTTGGGTATATAAAAAAGCTGATCAGTAAAATATTGAATTACAAAATATAATATAATGAGGCAAATTTGCATAGGACAAACATGAAGACAACACGTAGGCGAAAATCATTGACCAGGTTTCGAGCAAGTTTCAGATCCAGTGACAGCGAGTTGGCACACCGAGATAGGTTTAGTCGGTAGGACCTGGAACTGTCAATCTTTTCCCGAGTGAGCCTCCCTTTCTCTACGGAGAGAGCTGCGTAAATGCATTGTTATGTTGTGTTAAAAAAATATGTTGAAACAAATGGTTTTAAGTAGGTATCTTAAGTTGCCTAATATGAAATTGAAATCTCTTTGATCATATTATACACATAACAAGAATATTTTATGAATGTCAAGCAAAATTTACGGGTTGTAATTATTAGCAAAATAAGCATATGCAAATTCTTAGAATCTCAGATAAATTCACAATAAACGCTCAATTGCTAATAATATAACAACTATGTTTCAACAGTTTGAATAAGTGTGTGAGTTAATGTAAAGTATCAATATTTTGAGCATTTAGGTGTGAACATTATATGACAATTTGTCATACCTACACAAAAAAAAAACCTATTATGCTATTATTGTTATAAGCAATACTACACAGTATTGTATCTATTAGCAAAGCCTTGCAGAACTACATTAATATACTTCTATGTAAGTAGATATCTACCTATATCTATTGTTTTTCAAAGTGTTATTCCGGAAACTGAAAAACTTTAAGAACGACATAAAAACGAAAAAGACCCTAGAACATAACAACTATCAATCCTTTTTGCTCCAATATCATTAAGCTATTCAATAAGCGATGACGTGAATGATACATCCTGTGACACAAAAGAGGCCCGTTAGACGCATTAATATTACACCAAACAACTATTCTATTTCCCTTTTTTGTGCTGACAACACCAAAATTTCGAATGTCACGCCTCGTTCATCGGCTGCGCGGGAAAATAAACGAGACTTTTTTGGCGCCAGAAAAAGTTTATTTAAGTTTGGAACATGTTTGGATTGATGCCGTTATATCCTGATGTTTGTGAATGTTAGTTTTGATTGGTTTGCTGTTTAGTGTACGATTATATGAATATATAGTTAGGCATGTCGGATCGTACATAAGTACAGCTTTTGTTTCTCTGATTCTCGTATTTCTAATTCATACTTATTAACCGAAAAATTAGAACTTAAACATTAAGAATAAATCGACAATAAAACATTGATATTCGCCAATATTTTCGCGAAATTTCGAACATAATACCATCAAAGGTTGCAAAATTAAATACCAATCAAATTACTATATTTACGTATAAGGCTTCGTAAATTGTGCCCAATAAACCGTCAGCGGTCTTTTGTCGGTTAAAATCCGTATGACTACTCAATTAATATTGATAAACACCCGTAATTTTAGTCAAATAAAACCAGGGACCTCTTAGAATAGCGGATAAAATCAAGTTTATTCCAGATCCACCATGATAGTCAAAAACAAAACCTAAATTACGTCATAATAAAAATGAATAAATTAAAACTATTAAACAATCACAGAATAGTCTAAAAATTTTACATTACAATGCAATAACATCACATTACCCTTATAATTTTATGACCATTACGTCAATTATTATAAATCTCTATCTTCTGCATCCCCTTTTCATAACACAAATATACCCCAACAATCGAAACACCATGACAAACAAAACCGGGAGCCCAAACTAGTTTAGTCTCACGATGAGTTTGTGACCATGTTGTTTCTTGTTTTTTATCACTGGTAATACCAAATATAATCGAATTTTTGACAAACAATGCGGGTGAAATTGGCTCCCTTATTGAGATTCCTTTTAAGGATTGTTATAGTGGTTCAGTGAATGTTGTTTCTGATTTCAGATTCGTCATACCTTATTGTCGAGACGATGTTAGATTAGTTGATAATAATTGTTAAGGAAGCATGGTTACGAGCTTTTTTATGATGGGTTTAAAGGTACTTGGCCTTTTATAGATATCTACTGGATGTGAGTCGGTTTAAACATGTCTGTTTTGTGCGAGACATAAAAAGTCTATTGTTATACTAGATAGAATATGTGTATGCTGGTATATGGTTGTCTTGTTTTAGCTATTAGCAGAAATGTCAGACGATCGTGGGATTGTTCGGATAAAGTGATTAGACCACAAATTTACAGACTGCTCTGGTTATGTACTACGCCTATGCTTACGCATGGCTTAGCTACGGCATCATTATGTGGGGATACAGTACAGATGCCTCAACGCTATTCACTGTTCAAAAGAAACTTATCCGTATCCTGGTAAATATACAACAGACAGATAGCTGCAAACCCCATTTTATAGAACAAAATATCTTAACTCTGCCTTGTATGTACATACTTGAAATATGCAAATTTGCTCACAAACACCAAGACTTTTACACTAAACGAGAAGATATACAAACAAGGTACACACTCAGACACAAAACAAGACTCAACCTACCATCGTCCCGCTTAAAAATACATTCTACAAGTCCTCTGGTAATGTCAATAAAAATATACAATGTGCTACCAGAAACAATAAGAAAAGAAAAAAAACTCCATTTATTCGTAAATAAATTAAAAAAGTTATTATTAAAAAAAATCCTACTATAGTGTCGACGAATATTTAAGTGATAAATCTCTAAAACTTGAAAAATAAAGTATTTTGTAATTTAAATTCTGATGTTAATGTTATGTCTATGTTTTTAGAATAAGTTGGATTGTTATAAAATACTTAAATGATAAGTCCTCTCCACATTTACATTTATTTATTATATCTTTTGCTGTGCCCGACAGGGTCCACGATTGTTACCTACCAAATAAATGTTTACCACCTAAGCCTACATTGTGGAATGCAATAAAGAATTGAGTAATTGAGTAATTGAGCTATCCGGTCTTGCCTATTTATTGCCATGTGTACCGTATTTAATAATTTTTGTCCCTTATTGTGTTTCTAAAACATAGCAAACATAATTGCTCTATAATATACTTTTGACGAATACCCTAGAGATGACGCCTCGAAAGATGTGTATGTTAAGATCTATAGATTGTCACCTAGTGAAATCTAATTATATTCGCCAATTCAGGCCATACGTAGTATGCTTGAAATCATATGATTGCTGAAACCTAACAATGGAAAAGGCAAATCTAGGCCTAAGTATTAAATCCAAGCGTTGTTCAATATATTAAGTTAGTATTAACATATCTTACAATCTTCCAGGATAGTAGTATCCTGGAACTTTGATAAAATATATCGTATAATTCGGCTTTCATTATGATATGTATATTTAGCCACAAAACCCTTTTTAATGCAGCATGTTGAGCAAGACAAATGCAAATGGATCCTTTAAAATAGGTAAGGCTTGGGCAAACGTTGTCTGCTATGATCAATAACCTTCTGAAGAAAGGCTAGGTTACGAGGTTTGACAAGAGAAAATGAAACAATAGAGATGCCAGGATTATAGCACATGGAAACCCGTAGTCTTAACCTAAGTCTCGGAGCAAAGCAACTCTTTCTCTCGCTCAAGACAAGGCAACTCAACATACGCATTTAAAAGATTTTGCAGTCATCCCCATAATTACAGCTCTGACTCCCAATCCTGCCGTAACACAGGAGTGTCTCGTTCCCATCACAGCACCGCCCGTGGCCGAAACAAGACGAATAATTACGAAGATCACATTTACGAATGTAAATGCGGTGTGTACCCATCATAAATCATGCGGCGGTCATCTGCCGCCCGCGGCGGGACGCCATCTACGGCCAGATTAAAAGGAACTCTTATGATGGCAAGCAACGATACTTAAATATAAGGTGGCTAAAGAAAATAGCATCATGCCTGTACATGTTTGAAAGATTTGGCAGAAGAGTATTCTACTATGTTTAGGTCCTACGTAATAGGCTGAGAGTCTTTAATAACTTCTATTAGGCACATTGCCTAACTCTATCTGTTACTTCGAATATTCTAACAGAGAAATCCATTACAATATCATTGGATTTCTCTGTTAGAATCTTCTATAGAAATTCTTGATACACTACTGAAAACCTAGCGTGGGTCGCCAAAATGGCTTTATGTGCAATGTTGTAATACAGGAACACTGATGCAATCGGCAAGTATAACGTGAATCTAGATAGATTTCGTAAGTACAGTGATATGAGAGACCGCACTATACGTAATTGAGATATAACTTCGGGGTCACGACGGCCAATCTTAACCGAGACTGTACAAGTGTGTGCAAAAATATAAGTGTACTCTTTATTCCCTAAGTGACATAAACCAATGTGACAGCAATCCGTTAAGACCGGACAGAGATTAGACGTAGCACCAACGCCGTTACGTGCTTATAATATAGTCTTAGGCCTGTATCCCTGAAAGAGCAGGTATTAGATATTACACATATATTTCATCAACTATATTTTAAGACCCACGATGAGCCAATTGTTATCTATCAGGCGCAGTCCTAATCTCCGTGCTGTACAGAGAATTTCTTAATCTTTAACCGGGAACTGAACCTGAGACCTCGCTCACCGCAGTTCCATACCGCTGCACCTCTGGGTCAGTCATTAAACATTTACCTCTTTTATATTTTACATACCAGCTAAGTTAATCACGATATCTCGGTACCATCTTTGTAACAGTCTCTTCTCTATATCATAGCTCAACATACACCGGTCGACTTTTAAATGTGTATCAACGCATATTCGTTTTTTAAATCGAGCAAGCTGACAGATGCACGTAGTGTTGCCATGTGCACCGTTTGATATTGAATTTATTGTGCTGGTAACATTTTGATAATAAGGAGGGTCGATATGTATTAATGTATAGAATGGGGATTAAATAAATCGATTTCATGATGGATGATTGCTTGAGACAGTGATGAGTTTTAAGTACATGAATAGGAATGTATATTAAAATTGAAATACAGGATAATACCTACTACTCATAGTTTTTATTAACAATATTTGCTGCTCTCTAAGACCAGTGGCGTAAGTAATAAGTAACTGTGAGTCGGGAGGTCCCGGTTTCGATTCCCGGGATAGGAAAGTGGTCATTGGTTTTCCTGTCAGAATATGTACTTATAGAAAATCCGATCTTGCGAAACATCTGAAAGCTCCACATACACTACTAATCAGAGACTTTTAAAAAAGCCAGATACCTGAGAAAATATTGAAATCACGTATTAATTGACATACGTGAATACGTGAATGACTTCAATTTTTTATGACATTTCATGATCTTTGTCAAAAAAGTATTCCAATAAAATAGATCAATATGAAAGTCGCTGGGCACAAATTAGGAGAGAGGAAAGCTAAGTAGCAATCATATTAATTTTCTATTTTTACAATCGTTTCTACCGTAGATGGAAGCTGCAATAAATAATCCATTATATACATATAATAGACAACTTCACAAAAACACATTCACTGTAATCTCATTAGCAGAATAAATCAAAATTCCCACTGTAACAAACCTTCTGTAAATTTAAATCACATGTGGTTGTACAAAGATTTGTTCGATAAGCTCGTTCCGCGAACCCGCTGTTACGTCACGTCCGTGTCCGTCTGTTGACAGTTGCGCGAATGCACTCCGTTTGAACATCGAACGTTGATTGAAAATCGCAATATGGCTGACGATGTTAAACGTTTTATAATATGATTCGAATTTTAAACTGCATATCAATTGTTTTATAAACATTTTTTATATTTATATATGTATATATTTTAATTTTGAGCTCATATTGCTATTTTATTTATATAACATTAGTAGTATAGTTAGATTTTAGATAAGTATGTCACTAACGCTATAGTTTATGTTGAGGTTCTACAAACACCTACCTAATACAAAGCTAGCTATGTCTCGGACACAATCCAGACTCCACGCTATTACTGAGAGCTTCCTAGGAAAAGAACCCAAAATCTCCTATAAAACTTAACCTAGACATTGAATAGGTAGTTGCGTACTTAGACCAAGAAATCATCAAGGTAGTACCTATAAGAAATCAGCGGTTATTATTCATTCTACTTTGTAAAGACACTAAAAGAAATCATAATGAAACCGCGATGTTGTGCCGCGTTGATCGAAAAACTTTTTCATTAACCGGGCCTGTCCTGTCAAAACTTAACAATCAGATAACCGATAACCTTAGGAACAGAGCTTCGATAATTGAATTCAATATCTGACTAATTTATTGCGTCCTCGTATGTAGATAGCATCTTTCATTTTGAACACATTTTCTAACGGAATTATTGTGAAGGAAAATTAACTTTGTGCTGACGTGTAAAAGTTCAATTTGGTTTGGCAAACTTTTGATAACACAATTTCAGTATCCGGATAAATTATTTCTATTTATAATTCTTGTAATGAAGTCAGAATGCGTTCTGTATTTGATATCATTGGCGTGACTTTTTAAATTGAAATATTTGTAACATATTAATCTAATTATTTACGCGAATATTACGCATTAAATCCTAAATATGGCCACAGTGTTTCAAGAGCACTTAAGTAAACCTTGATAACGAAGTCGCATTCGCCACTTATTCGCGGTTCCGATTTCCTGGTAAGGGAATGACGAAAAGGCACTTTTTGGCTTTCCCTTTGAAAAACCGTAAGATTACATCGCAGAGATCGTAAATTCAATCGCAACTTCAAGAAATCATATAGGTATATGTATGTGATTTCTAATTTTCGAAGCTATGTGCACATTCAATTATCACTCGGAAGGGGAATCTGCATGTCTGTGAGTTTGTCATACTATTCACTAAGGCCTTAGCCTTCTCATAATGACAAGAGGCTCGTCCAGTACTGGAACTGTTAATAAACTGAGCTAAGATTATTTTTATACATAAAATCACACGCACAATATGAAAATGACGAGTAATAAAATTTTAAACATAAGGGATGGCACACGTCAGAGGTTTAAAGTATAACTATACTCTCTGATTGCTGCCATAGATATCCAAAGATATAGGTTTACTATTTGTCTAGAAGCGCTATACCTACTTAGTACCTATTTCCATTCATAAATTCTACTTCAATTATTTTCTCTCTCGCTTCTGAATTGTATATGTATATTATATTTTAATAGTAATGGTAATTATAACAATGTTTAATTGATTATTGTCTGTTGTGTAGCTTCGCCCACGTTTATGATTACAGCGCCGCTCCTATAGCTTGTAGCGTGATATTATATGCAACCGTCCTCAAGAAATGCCTCTCAAATACAAAAATAATTTTCAATTCCAAGTTTTGGATTTGAGCGGGATAAAAAAAAGCATACAAATTCTTCAGCTTTATTATTATTTAACTAAGCCTTGTTACTCATTCAGTCTTTCGGCTTAAAACATAACGAAATATAGTTTATATCCTTTCCCAAAATCATCAGTATAATTTTTCAAATCAAACTTCGTCAAATTGAAGATTCTGTAACCAAGCACACATAAGCTTTAATGAATCATTGATTGATTAATGATTGAGAACCGTGGAAGAATCCTATACAATAAGCTTTCTCGTGGTGCGCTTGCAAATTATTTGGTGACGACACACACGAATTCGTCCAAGCAAATACCAGGAAGCCAGTAATGGCACGTTTTACCTGGTGAGTAAGAGTCTTGGTATCTTGACAGTTTTTAAGGATATTATTCCCTAAAATACCTTGTATAACCTTGTCATAGGTTTGCGCACATATTTTCTCACGTTCTCAGGTTTAAATTGCAAATAAGAAAAAGAGTTGAAGATTTTCTTTCAGCAAATTTTTAGTAGGTAACTGTTTTAGAATCTATAAATGTACATATATGATGGACGGTAACAGAATCGCCCACTGTTAACTAAGGACTAACTTATGTTTTAATTGCCGCTGTAATAAGAGTGATGGACCCTTATTTTTCTTTTTAATTTGTCATTTGCATACGTGCCTAAAAAGCGGCATATATTTAAAATATATTTTATATTTTCGAAGCTATGTGCGTATTAAATAACTAATTACATCTAGCTTTAACAGTCAAAAGAACATCATGCTGCTGCTGGAGTTCTTCATAAAGTTTTCGAAGATGTGTGAACGCGGACTGGATGGTGGGTTGGTGGACCATGGCCTTATCGTTCTCATATTGGAAAAACATCAATACCGTAACCCGGAACTAAAGTTCTAAGGAAAGTGCCAAAGTTCTTAATAACTAACCGAAGTGGCCCGTGCCCAACAGTGGGACAGTTATACAGGACTAATATTATTAGATACTAATAATTAAAATATACATTATTGAAATGATACCACTTCCAGCAACGAACAATCTCTAACCCTTCCCTCACTAATAAAGCGGGCGATTCACGTGCGTTTTTTATTTGCGTCGATCAAATTCTAGGGGTGGTTGTTTGGCCGTGCGATCAAGCGGCATCGACAAAACGGAGCTCTTGATTAGTACGACTTTTAATTGACGAGGACTTTGGGGGACCGAGGGTGGGTTTGTAAGTAGGTATATAAATTGCTACCTACATCATAAAATGGGGTTTCGTATTCAATTTTGAGATGGAAGACTGCCAAGTTTGCTCTGTGGTATTAGTTTGCACGTTTGCGGTGGAGCGTGAGGTCTTAAGTTTGATTTTTAGCCAAGTTGTATTGGGTTCTTCTGTTGAACAAGCCTTAGTAAACGGCAAAAGAGGTATTCCCTATTTTATAGGAAGATAGAAGACTGCCTCATTGGCCCCGTGGTTTATATTAGCGAGTTTGCGTCCGATCGTGATGTTCCAAGTTCGATTACCCGGCGAGGATGTGTTGAATTTTTCTGCAAGAAAATTTTCAATAGACAGCAATAGTGTGCTCATTTCTTATTAAAAAACATAGCTTATGAAATTTAAGTATATAAATACTTATACAGGAGTGGAGTATAGACCCACTTCTGTAAAAGTATTTATACACTAAACTAACTACCCTCAGTATATTAAAAAAATGCTAAATACTACCAAGTAATAACTTCTTACTTAAAAAACTAACAAAACATGTCTCTATCAACCATAGTTAAAAAGACAGGTGCATTAGAAAAGGTTCTAAATAGTTCAATATTAAATAATTAATATGTAGGCGGCCATAGCTTAGGGTAAATGTCACGAAAGCCTATTATTACAACACATTTATGACACAGCCATTGTTTCTTAGAAAATAAAGTTTATGTAATTTCTTCTTAAACGGTAATATCCGATTATTACTGCTTGTAACTTGAACGTTGCTGGCGCATTGTGATAGTCTGCTTATTTTGTATAGTAAAATGACACACTAGTGATGGGCTTACTTAATGGTAAATAGTTACAAGTTACGGTAACCGCCTACAAATAACTACCAATAATTATATAAAATTATTTTTATATATATTAGGAGGGGTTGAAAGCCATCTCGTTATCGGACATGGTCGCACTCGAAATATACGCGTCGCAATATAATTTATATGTGTACACATAATATTCAAACGCAACCGAAATAAAATAACTCAGGATTACTGTGATTACCACTGATTTGTTGCAACATAGCGAGTTCGTCTCACTGAATGTGTCTGTGCATGGTTTAATTCCCTTTTCATAGTGCCAATTTGACGTTTGACAGCAGTGACAACAGTAGCGACCTCACTCAAGCTAACGCTTGACGTTGCCAAAACACACCAATAGATGGCGCTTTATTAAATTAGTTAACATAATAAATCAAAATAAATTCTCTAGGCTTCGACATATTTAAAATTAATACTAATTTAATATTATAAACGCGAATGTGAGATTGCTTATTACGCTTTCAGGCCTTAACTACTCGACCGATCATCATGAAATTATGCATACACGTTAGCAAAATCTAGATTAACACGAGCGAAGCCGCTGGCAGTAATTTTTATTTATAATCATGCTATATATTTATATTTATAATCTGCCTCCCTGGCGCAGCGGTAGTAAATGCGACTGCTGTGCATGAGGTCTCGGGTTCGTATCCCGGGTCGGGTCAACAAAAAGTTATTGGGTTTTCCTGTTAAGAAATCTTAATAGCAGCCCGGAGTTAGGAATTTGGTGGTATTAGACACCCCCGTGCCTCGGAAAGCACGTAAAGAAGTTGGTCCTGCGCCCGATCTCTCTCCGGTCGTGTCGGATTACCGTCCCATCGGATTTCTCTAGGTTTGTATAATTAAATACTTCGTAGATATAAGTAGTTACAACACAAACAAACACTCCCACACGTATACAACAACAAACAACTCCCCACAACTCCAATAAAGAACGGTAATCTAGCTTGAAATCACCCGGCCTCAGCCAATTTGTGCGACAATAAAGCAATTGTCGACAAGACGCGCGACATTGATTAATTGTCGCTGTTGGCGCCAGTGTCGCGATGTCGCCACCATCAAACGTGTGAAAACGGCCTTATGTTGTAAATTGTTTGTAATTTTGTATTGATTGGTGTTCAATTGTTTTAGTGACGCACTTGCGTGATTTGACGATGAGCCGAGTTAATTGAAAATTTTGATTGATTTGTTTTGTGTCGTTTTAGTGCCGTGACATAAGATTATGGTTGATTGCAGATAATGGGTTGGTTCCCAGGATTTTTATGACGGATGACTATTTTTAACCATTTATAAGCGCCTGTTAATGAATGGTTAAAAATTGTCATCGGTACTGCCTAATATTATCTATCAGGCCTGTCTGGCCAAGAAAAATCATGAGTATGCAATGCTATTTGTCTACATATTATATACTAGATTATGCCCGCGGCTTCGCTCGCCTAAATATTGGTTCGGTTAGATTAGTCAGAGTACCTATTTTTTTTTTGGACAAATTGTATCCTATGTCATTTTCTGTTGCCCTGACAACGTGTATACGGAAGGAGAATGCCTGTTTTTTATGGGAATCCGTACCAAGTTGCGTCAAACCAAATTTACTCTCAAGACTCTAGATTTTATTTAACTTTTCACTACCAACAAGATTTTGTCAAAATTTAACAACATTTTCGAGTTTTTGAAAAAAATATTAAACGCCTTATTATTCTTTAGGTATTTTTAATCGTCGTGATTATTATAACCATTTTATTTATTATTTATATATAAGGATGCATTTTAGGCCACAATGCGGACAAGTGCATTGCATATTATAGATATACTGCACTTGCGCAATAAGTTGGGATCCGATCTCGTTCACTTGATCCTCTGCACGCGTGCCGTTCTCGCCTATATTGTGACGTTTTGCGCTCAGGTTTCAACTTATCACGCACGGGTAGTGTTTTCACACTCTACCTAGATCTACACAAGCAATAATTCCACTTATTTCGGAGTTCCGAAGCGTGTTTTGAGGTTCTAAATACGCAATGGAATAACATAAGTTATTGAGATAAAATAATATGATTTAATTGAATTTCTGTTTAGTATTTTAATTATTTACTACGATATATTGTTTACCTAGACAACAGCTCAAACTGAAGTAGGTGAACAAGATTTTTATGTTCATTGTCAGTTTACGATAATGACTAACACTGTATTCGGAACAAACACTTATTCGTAAATGAATTTTAGTTTTACGGATATGCCATTTTTTGCGGAAGTAGGTAATTGTTATTATTTATCAATCATTTTAATGTATTTTATTAATGTGGTTAGAAAACACGATCTAAATTCAGTATATAACACATATAAATAAAACATTATTTTCAGTGTTAATGTACTTGTGACGCAACATGGTACGGGGTATGGGCATTGTCCTTTCACGGTGATCGGTCGAATAGTTAAGGCGTGAAAGTGTAGGCAACAAACAAACAAATTCACAATCACATTTATGATATTGGTTATGATTTATTATAAAAAGATTGACTACGCTGAAAATAAAATTGTTGGTATGGTAAGTCTCGGAATAAACGCAGACGTCAGATCTACAAATATACTCCAACGCGTGTTACAAAAGTATATAAGTACCACAAGTAGTCAAACATATATTAAAATTTGCTTATATAATAGGTATGATTAGACTCAAATAAAAACAAAGCATTAAATACAAATAAAAATAAAATACAGCAAATAAAAATTAAGCGTAGAAGTTTCAAATTCAACATCAAAGCACGCACTTTGAAGATTTAAAAGTGCTTATTAAATAGTTAATTATCGTGAGCTTTAACGGTAAAGCAAAACATCATATAAAATAAAAAATAAAAATGTTATTATTCGATCTTATAGTTTTGGTTACAATATGATGAGGCTGCCCCAGTAAGTGATGAAAATACTTGTGTTGGGGCTACCTCACTTTTTCCCAAGTTCAACATTTTGAGAGAAAAAGAACTAGAACGAATAAGTGAAAATATAAAAACAAAAAGGAATATAATAACTAAAGTAGTTTGACAGCTCTAAGCATTATTACGTGTTGGTTGTGATTATGTTTTGTGTTTGTTATGTGTTAGTATGTGTGTAATGTGTTTGTGAGTGCGTGTGTGTTTGTGTGTGTGTGTGTGTGTGTGTGTGTGTGTGTCTGTGTGTGTGTTACTGCATATTTTTATTTTACAATATGAAAATTAAATTAAAAAATGTCTTCAAGTTCTTCAAAATTAGTTTTAAGTAATTGTGTAAAATGATAATATTCATAAAATAAATCTGTTTCTTCAAAATGTTCTTTACTATATGCAATATCTGGTAACCCGCACTGGGTCGGCATGGTGGACCTAACCGTTCTCACATTAAGAGGGGGCCCGTGTCCAGCAGTGGGATAGTTTATATACAGATCTGATGTCATTTTTATATTATTTGAAATACGAACAAGATGGCGTCGCAAAACGTTCTATAGTGAGTGTCGTCGGTTGTCATGGCGTACTAATTTGTTTTGCAAATTGAGGGTGACGTTACCCCAAGTGAGGAAGGGTTGTAATGTATTAAGTTACTGTTTATAAGACAGAATTGATTTTACACTCAAGTTGCTTAGACTGCGGTTTGTGATTAAGTTTAGCTAAGGTGGTGTTTATTGTTCAGATTTGGATGCGCCTTGTTTTGCTCTATGAATAAGGCTTGGATTTGCGATTGACGTGTCGTATGCTCGATTTCCACTTATTGCCATATCGAAGTATCTAGCAGTAAACGTGATTGTGAGTGTGGGTCATGGATCGATTACTATCCATTATCGAAATATTCAGCAGTGAACTGCGAAAGGCTGACTGATTTTATATTATTAAACTGTTAATTGTTTAGATGCGAGAAATAATTGAAAACCGATTGTGTCTGGCCGCCGGTGTGCCACTTCCGCTTAACAGGTTAACGCGATTAAGAACATGTACCTATCCAGAGTGAAAGTAAAAACGTAGAAATAATTAACGTGTTTTATAGATTTTATAGAAATAAAGATAGTTGCATTGCGTCATGTAAATATGATATTGTTTATCAAATTTATATTATAAAATGAATAAAGATGTAAGTATAATAAATTTTAAAAATGTATTTCTTGTGTTATTTACTTTTGTATTTACTCGCTCTCGCTGACGTCGGCAACGTCGGAAAAGTCGAAGAAAGTGTAAATCTTAATAGTTTAATAATTTAAATAGCTTATAGTAGGAAGGTTTAATAGTAGTAGTGGTTTGATAGTTTCAAAATTAATTAAGTCAATTAACTGCGATTAAGTCCGTATAAAGTAATTTAATTCTAAAGTATATTTGGCGAAATATGGATGTAATACACATCTGTCTAACCTTTTGGAGATATAGTCATTAGGATATGTATGTATGAATTTAAAGAACTTACAACTTAAAACCTAACATTTTTCTTAAGACCCGGTTAATTAACATATTTTATAAAAAACTAGCTGACCCGACCGATGTTATCCTGTCTTAGAAGAACTGTCAAACTCGCGAGGTTAAAATAGCCGTTAAGTTTTCTGAAATTATCCAAATTGTCTGCGTAATTTTCTTAACTTTTCTTTCCGTACGAACCACCTGCAAATATAAGATAACTTAAAAAAAAAATGAATAAAATCGGTACTCATTCTCAAGTTATGTCGAGACCAAGAGAAACAGAGATTCATTTTTAAATATAGATATGTTAGTATTTAACTGCCTGTAGCTAAAACCTTTAATTTCTTGAATACAGTAACCGAGCCTTAGTCAAACATCCACAGCAACAACAACTCCAATTACAAATACGTATCGCATCGCATAATAATAATTATGAAGGCTGCCTAATATTTAATTACAATTCACACTGCTAACTAGTTCCCTAATTGATCTGCCAGCTCCCCCAATAACGAGGCTTCATTAGTCGCATGCATATTGCTAGGCTATCCAGTTTCCTATTAGAACTACCTAGGTGCTTCTTGTGTTTGGTTTGTTGTTATTAGAGGCCGTTGTTTTGCTACATGAAATATCACAGATTTTGATGTAATGATGAATGAATGATAATGCATGATCACGCTAGGTGCTAATGAGTCAATATGCATTACGTACTAAGATTTGTAACACGCGGTAGAAGGCATACTCCTGGTTTCTATATCAAGAAACGATTAGCTTTAGTTACGGATAGTTAATGTTTGACAAATACTTTATAGTAATATAAATATTTTAAATCGTGTCGTTGTCCGGCTCGTGATGTCATGCAATCATAAGCCCGAAGTTTTGTCTAGAAATCAACGTGGTATTTTAAAATATTTTTTGGCCAACGGTACAACAAAAATTCCATTTAAATAAACAGGGACAGAAAAGAAACATAATTTAGACCCAAATAGGTATTACATTAGTAAATTAATATTTATTTCAATTTAGGGCGTATTAGGCACTTTTTTTTGGGACGAATGCGTAATTCGACGTTTGGGACGAACCGTGAGGGACGAGGGATGAGTGCTGAACAAACCAAAATATGTCATAATTTAACTAGCTACCTAAAACCACTTGTTTCTTGATATAGAAACCTGGCTTTAGTCTAAGCCATGCGTTATTGCAACGACACGCACAATATAAAAAAAAAGAAAGATTTGCACTGAAACGTTACGTTGTAGTGAAAACTTGGGTCAGTCTAAGTGAGTTGTAGAGTATGTAACGCGTGTAACAAATGGTGGGTTCTACGTACCTTTTTTGGAACGATAGCCTTTCCGGCCAGGTTGCACTGGCCCTGGTCGCAAACTAATTCTTTCTAGAAAATGTCATCTGCCTTTTAATAGCAATCCGAGTCGAGAAATTTTGAGAACGTTCACATTGCGCCTGCTACGCCTTTAGGTCCACGTAATAATATGGCTATCGGCATTTACCGGGAACGGTCCTAGACTCTGTGCTGCTATTGAAAATGTCGACAGGAAAACCTAGCAAATTACTTTGCCCGACCTAGAGATCGGACCCTAAAATTAATGTACAGCAATCATATTCACTACCGTTGTGCGGCAATAAATTATAAAACTTAAATGGAAATAATATAAATATTCAATGTCTTACTATTAACACCTGAATAACAAAGCCTCCTAAATCTCAATATGCTTCTTCAACTAAAGCTCTTGCTTGCACATTTTAAAACACATTACTTACGAACAAATCCCTTGCCAAAACTGTAACTAGCTATGGGGTGATAGCATCATTTCGTCGTATGTTACCTAGATAATGAATGTGCCACGTAACGGAGCCCGTGCGAAACGCCACCTGCCGGATTTGATAACAAAACTCCTTGCTTATACATGCCGAAATGTTTATGAGTAGAGTATAACTGACGGTAGGTGTTGAAGACAGTGTTTTGTTTAATTTTATATTTAGAATGAATAGTTTTCTGTCAGGAAATTTTAGTAGCTATATTGGGGCTGGAATGAAAATACCAGTACCTCGGGAAAAGTCCCAGGAAAGAAACATTAGAGTAACTGTTTCGTATATATATCAGAAATTAGTGTGTTATTGTATCTTTATTTTTCACTAGTTTCTGGCCACGATTTTACTCAGGAACAATACTTTTTTCTAGAAGAAAGGTACCCTATGTGCTTTTTATCCCTGAAAACGTGTATGTAAAATTTCATGATGATCGGTAGTAGTATCGGTAGTAGAGTAGTTAGGGACTAAAGTGTAACAATCAAACAAATTCATATTTGCATTTATAATATTTGTTATAATATAGTTACTACTGATATTATATTAGTACAATATTATTATTATTATTATTAAGTTATTATATTATAATATTTAACAAAATCTTAACTCATATTATACATGCCAATATGAGTTTCTATTGTGGATAATCGTTTGGTATCGGGTTAACTTACCGAGTTAGGTAAAGTGCTAACGTAATTTTAAATTGGTCTATATTTTATTAAGGATGAAGGCTGTAATAAAAAATCTTAACCATATTTACTTGCTTTTGCAAGTATGAGCTTAACAAATTGGTACATTTGTTGTCTTTTTACACAATAATTGCTACTTATTCACACTGGTATGCGAAAAATAATACATATACCGTAGTAACGTGTAAAAACATAGCTGGCAAAATATACTTGTAAAATATTTCTGCTTGCCTTCAGAAAAGAGTGTTACACCATATATCGTCGGCCTCGATGGCGTAGTGGTCAGTGTAACCGACTGCCACGCCTGAGGTCGCGGGTTCGATTCCCGCACAAGTCAAACATTTGTGTGCATGAACATGGATGTTTGTCTTGGTCTGGGTGTTTCTATGTATAATGTGTAAGTATTTACAAAAAAAAGTATGTATGTATGTTAATCCATTGTCTAGTACCCATAGTACAAGCTCTGCTTAGTTTGGGCTAGATGGTGTTCTGTGTATGTGATAGAATACGAGTATATATTAATATTATTATATATACATATCCAAAACTCTACCTAATATAGTTTTTAAGATGCAGAATTCTTTTTACAACAGTCCATTGACATTCTTGCTAACAAAGCATTCAACATAAACAAAGCCATCATAACTCCAATGTAAACTGTACCAAGCGAAGCCTCCCTCTCGAGACAAAACATCACGATTAATAATCATTCGTGAATTAATAAGCGCAGTAATTGAGATGTTTGCCTAGGGTCGTCCCCTAGCCTTATTGTTTGAACAACGATGGGTATTTAGTCAACCGTAATTATGCTGAAGCTCGCCATTTTGGGCATTCTTATGGGGGTGTGCTTGTGTGAGTCTCGAATGTTATGTAAAAATTAAAGGGTTAAATTTTGATCATATTTGTCTATCTTTACATCCTGTTACTTGAATATATTTTTGACAATTAATTTGTATGGATTATTAGGTCTGACGTGTTGTTCTATTGAAATCATATTGAACTCAAAGTCTCTCCCGATGGACCGAATTTGAGTTCAATATGACTGTCGATACAGTACTGTCATTTTCACTGCCGATTCAGAAGTGACTTTTAAGGTACTGGTATTTTGAAAAATAATTGGGACTGATCATTACTGTTGCAGTTAATTCTATTAAAAACACCTCTAACTCAAAATCTTTATCATCGACTGTACTTCAACATTCACTGCCGATTTAGAAACGAGATTTTATACAATGTTAGTACTTATTATTTTTGTTGAAATATTTATTCCTGAGATGCAGTATCTTAAAGGTAAACTCTTGTCGTTACTAACATTATAAATTGGATAGTGTGTTTGTTTATTTGTCCTTTATTCACGTAACAGCAGAGCAAGATATTGGCTTGTTATTTGCATAGAGATAGCTTGTA
Source organism: Catocala nupta (assembly GCA_963675205.1). Lineage (NCBI taxonomy): Eukaryota > Metazoa > Arthropoda > Insecta > Lepidoptera > Erebidae > Catocala > Catocala nupta. The sequence goes on along the minus strand of OY776092.1, from coordinate 21,352,263 downwards.
GACCGGATATAAGCTACTTTTATCGCGAAAAACAGAAGCAAAGCCACGGGTGTAACATAAGTAGATGAAGATTAGTAGCTGTCCCTATACAAAGGAGTTCGGTATTGCAATAGTTGGGATGGGCAATCCGAGTGTGTGTGTGGCGGGTTCCTCTCTTCCTAATAATTTTATAAAAGAGCCCTTAACCTCATTGCTAGGTAGAGCGTCGAGTATAAGCTCTAGCTACAAGCCCATACCTCTCGCGCGAGCTTTAAGCACGAGCTAAAGATGCGAGCTACTTGCGCGGGTGACTTGCATCGATCGATATAACCCGCAGAAGTACTTGCATACAAATTGTACAAGTTACATGTATAAAAGTCATTACTCACAAATTAACAAAGTAGGTAACTAGTTTACCTACATAAGTAACTGTTGATGAGTAAGTAAACGTCCGCATACAATAACGACGTACCAGTTTATTTAATAATTGTAAATAATAATTTCAATTATGTGCTGTCAATAAATGCTGAGATACCCTCTCTCTAATTCCCGTACCGTCCGCAAACTAAGTTCGTGAATTAATTGATTGGGATGTAGTTTTGTGGCTGTGATTGTTTCCATTTGTGGTTTGTTTACTTTGGCATACCTAGTGATAAAATAATGATAATATTTTTATTAATTAATATGTAAACATCTCTTTTATTAAATTCACATTAAAACTACATTTAAGGTAAAGGTAAAATATCTACAATTTAAATATCGGCACACAAAAAAATTACTTATGAAGTCTGTATTTTACATGGAATTTTAATTGCCTTAACTAGGTCGGATACCTGTGTTTAAGGCTGTTTCTTGTTTAAAAGCTTTTAGCTTAGTAGTAAATAATATGTGCTACAACACAAATCAGCAGACTATATAAAACATTTTCAGACATAGTTCTTGGCTCAATGCGATTTTAAAAGAAGCCTCTTCGAGACTGTCCCTCCTTTAAATATTGTAGTAAGAATAGGTACTAATGAACGCGTCTTATAATTAAAAATTGGGCCATAAAAGTCGTACAAACGCCCAAGGGTGTAATTCAATAGCATTAAAACCAAAGTCAACTTTTAAAATATATTACTTTGAGTCTCGGTCATATCCACAATAAAATCCACATTTGCTACTAATAATATTATAAATATTAAACTTTATTGTCATGCAATCACGCGTAAACCGTTAAAAACTGTTGAACAAAATTGGATATAACTTTTCAAACAGATAGACTATGTTCTGAATGAATATAAAGGATACTTTTTATACAGATACGCGTACCCTTGGGAATCACGCAATCAAATTCACGGGCTTAAACTAGATTTTTAATAAAATTTAATTTCTATTCGTTACGCAATCTACATAATTTTCATTCGAATTTCGCGCTTGGGAATTGTTTATTGATTATTACGTATCAATTTGCGAATGATATACATTGAATCAAACTACTATCACAAATTATATTATAATAATATCAGCTCTGTATTAAACTGTCCCACTGCTGGGCACGGTCCTCTTCTCAAGGTGAGAAGAGTAAGGCCTTGTCCACCACGCTGGCCCAGCGGGTTGGCAGACTTCAAATATCTTCGAGAACACTATGGAGTACTCTCAGACTGGTGATTTCCTCTCGATGTTTTCCTTCATCGTTAAAGCGAGCGATAATTAACAATTTAATACGCACATAACTTCAAAATGTCAGAGATGCGCGCTTTTGGGATCGAAGTCGATACCTATGCGTGGCAGTCCAGCAGTTTCCCACGAGACTACTGTTAAAACCAAACAATATGTTACAAATTATATTATGTTTACTTAATTTCGGTTACCATCTTAAGTAATATTGTAAATGCGAATGTGTGTTTATTTATTTGTAACGCTTTCACGACTTAACTACTTGACCAATCATCATACAATTTCGTACTCACGTTGTCAAGTGCACAGAAAAGAAAATAGGGTATCTTTCATACAGAAAAAAGCAGATAGCTTTTGCAAGTGATTGACGCCGCGGGCAAAACCTAGTTGCTTATAATCGTTTATAATATTAGAAGTTTTAGTTGTCTCTTACCAACCCTTAAAAGGCTTAACCACAAAATTAGTTGATTGTTACCCAAATCGTTAGTAATGTCACTTATAAGAAACAATGCATGCATATTTACATTTCTGCTTTGCATCTACCAATAAAAATAACTTAGTGCGTACCTTCAACTTTACGAAGTTCTCTGTCTGACTGTACCAGTAAATCGTAAGGCGTGACTATGGCATGACGTCGCGTGATCGCGCTCAGCTGTCATTATGTGCAGTGCAAGACGCAAGTGTACACTATACCTAAGGTATTAAACATGACACTCGTGTACAATACGCCTATTATGTAACCTGTATGGTTTGCTAATCATTATATTATAAGGAAAGTACCGTAGTCTCTGCCTACCCCTCTGGGAAACAGGCGTGAATTTATGTATATGTATGTATGTATGAAAGTAAAGGAGTTTATTTCTCTGTCTGGTGGACGTGAGTGCGAGTGTGCGTTTGACAACTTATCAAACTGTCAGCTTAACCATATTGAGACAATGACAAAGGCGTTGTCTTAACCCTATAAGTTTCATATAAAACATAAGCCTGCCCTACCTTATTCTATCCGCCGCCGCGTCTATCCGCCCCTGGCATGTACGGTATAACATTAAAACATACCTTACTCACATACTTCTAAAAAAAATAGTGGTGACTGATATAAGATATTTTCTCTTACATACCAATAATTTATTTTTTCAATATTTTTTAATAGTATGGGTAAAAAAGAAAGACAAAGAATGAGCATTTATCTCGTCATGCATAAATATATACATAGTCTCATGCTGCTATCCCCGAAAAGGTGTTTTATACTCACACTAGCTAACCTGCGCAACTTCGTCTGCTTCACATAAGATAATTTTACCCATTTTTGCAATATTTTTCATTTATGCTCTGCCCCTTCTGGTCGTAGCGTAATGTTGTATAGCCTTCCTCGATAAATGGGCTATCCAACACTGAAAGAGTTGCAGTCCAGTCCTGAGATTAGCGCTTTCAACCAAACAAACAAACAAACAAAATCTTAAGATTTTTCTAAATTATTTTCTTCGCCAAAATGACCACACTCCGTCTGATGGTAAGCAGTAGTGTGGTCTAAGAGCAGTGGCCTCCACACCGTCCTCAAAGCAGCCGAGGCGATGTTGAGGTCTCTACTTTGTCGGCCTGAGAAGGTGCTTTTCACGCCCCGCTTAAAGAACCCAGGATTGTAGGAAGAAGGAAACACATGCCTTGGTAGAGAATTCCATGCCTTGATCGTTGCGCAGAGGTATGAGGACCCAGACTTGTTGGTACGCGCGCGAGATGAGATTTATAATATTAGTATAGATTTGACTAATTATGATTTTTGAACGAACCAATAGTACTTCTATTAAGCATATTTTGATCTATATCTTTACTGAGACTTTCTTGACACTGAACCCAAAAGCACTTTGCACGACCCGAGAATCGAATCAGGGACCTTATACACAGCACAGCAGTTAAATTTACTCGTGCTGTTCACCAAGGCAGTCTGGGGTCAACAGAACCCTAGTACAGTCTATAATATAAAAAAAATATTAGTAGATCCTTGCTGATTTCAGCATGAATGTGCCGGCTCGACCGAGGAAGGACTACCCTCTCACAGAATATTGACGTGAAATAGCAATATTCCTACTGTTTTGTTTCGTTCGGTGAGTGAGAGTGCCAGAAACCCAATCACCCACTTTCCCCCTTTCGCTCCTTCTCCTTCCTAATTCCTTTTTTTCTTCTTCCTTTCCTAAAGGGTCGGCAACGCGCAAGTGATGTCTCTGGTCTTGCAGGCGTCCATAGACTACCATGACTACTTACCATCAGGTGGGCGTATGACTGTTTACTACCTTAGTTGTAAAAAAATAAAATAAATACTTGCATATTTAAACACATAAATACGGAAAGTAAACATAGTGTTACGATGACCATGAATTTGGATACATAGCTTGTTATGTGGTCTATTTGTTTAGTGTGTCAACAGTGATGCTTGTATCAACCTAGCTATGTCAAAAGCGTTAATAGAGTATTTAAAATTAAGTGTGTGCCTCGGGATTGCGGCCGTCAGCCTTGCAGTCGCATTTACTACCGATGTGCCATTGAAGCAGTTCTTCAGCAGATTGATAATACTAAACTTCTTTATTATTAATAAGAAGCACCATAATTAATGTTTTACACCACAATAAGAATATCTATAAGACATTTCAAAGCGATATTATAAGCTATATGTAACTAAGACATAATTATAATTCATTACATACATCACAATACCGGTGCTACAAGCTGCAGTGATAAATATCAACGTATCATCAATACACCCAGTTTATAATATTCTCTTCAACAATTAAAATATACATGCCTGCAAACAATATTCCAAAATCGTTTTATAATCCAAAAATCAATCCCGTACAAAGTTTTATCCATTCCATTTTAATAAGGCCGTCTGAATACGCACACATACAACACACGAGCTTCTACGAACGCCATATTTGAAACGGACCCATAGCAATTAACCCTTCGAAAGCGCCCGTTCACAGCCCTTTGTTAACCCTTTAATACCGACCCATTGTCAACTGTCACTCGACGGCTGAATTAAAAAGTGGGCGGATTAATTCTTTTCTACCCTCACTTTTTTGAAATAGTACGAAAGGGTCATGAGTGGGTAATAACGTGGTTGAAAATGACAGGCATTTGAGCTTGTTTTGAATGTCGGGAAAATAGTTGGAGTGGTTTTTATATGAGATTTTAGTTTGCATAGACACAAGTGGTTATTATCGTCCTATTTAGTATTGTGCTTAGTATTATTTACTAAATTAAATGGCAGCTCGATTGTGTGATCGACGACAATAGTTTTTTTTATTAGACGACTCATGTATGATTTCAGATTATGTATTCTCGGTGAGAACTAGTATGAGTCATAGATAGCGCGGAATACATATATCTAATAATTTGAAACTTCTGCTAGAAGAAGAAAGAAATGTACAGTCAGTGACATAAGTAGCTCAACATTAAACAAATTTGTCAAATATTTTATAAATAAAAAATATCTTCTTATTGTTCCAAAGCAAGTAATTAAAATAAATGTAATTTATCTGTTACCACAGTAAAACATGACGAAGTATCATTATTGTGTATAATAAAGCAGTTCATATCTCGGGATTGTTTATCGAGTAATGCCGGTGACTGTTCTATATGCGTGGATAAATATTTTATGCGTATACTCGCTCAAATTTATAGTAATTAGATTGTGACTCATCCATCTTATTATAACCACTTATACTTAAGTTTAGTTATACCTACGGTGAAGAGCTGGCAAAGTGTGTCTTTGAAATTCTCATGGTGACTCTTCTTCTCCCTAGCAAGTCACTTGGAGTCGGCTTTTCTGGTCTAACCGGATTTGACTGGATATCAGTTTTTACACAGAGTGGCTGCCACCTGACCTCCGCAACCTGAAGGCTAACGATACCCTAAGGCTAGACCAGTGTCAGGATATTATAGGACACTGACTTCCCAATAACGACTGCCATAGATGTTCATGGCAGCCGGGACCGACGGCTTGACGTGCTCTCCGAGGCACGTAGCAGGCGGTAACTGTCAATCAACACGCACATAATTTCGAAATGTCATATAACTTCCGAAAGTCAGAGGTGCGCGACGTGGGTTCGAACTCAAGACCCTCTGCATTACAGTCTGTTGGTCTCCCCACTGAGCTATCGCTGCTTCAAAGTGCTTCAGTGCGACTCTATACGTAGTAATTAGGGTATTTCTGTAACCGAGCATGAGAATCCAGGTTTGATGTAAGAGAAATAGTGTCGTGTAGTATGAGCAAATAATTATTGAGTTTTTGTTAGCTATTTATCTGTAGAAGGTCGGAGTTGTTGCCCGGTAGACACCAATAACCTTATCGCTATTAAGTGCGTGAGACCGTTAAAAGAATAATAAAATATAGGACACCATTACTCTATTTCTGTGCAGATATACCATCATGCGTGTTTTATATTTGAATATGACATACCAAGCCCTGGATAAAAAAGATTATGCAGTATGTCTTTACAGTCAAAGGCTATTCACGTAACTTTAATTTTGCGAAGTTCAGTGAATGGGTATCAACCTTCTGCTCCCAAACAGCTGTAAAACCGAAATATCGCGACATTAATTCGACAAAATTCCACATTATCGACAATAATTCGCATAAATGTCGTAAATTTGGCTTAATTTAACGTACAATGTGGTTTGTTGCAATTAGTGGTCGATTTGGTCGCGGCGCAGTCATCTGGTCGTTATTGTGATCTGCGGTTGACGACATACGATTGTCGCGTGCGCACGTGTGGGGAAAGCCTTATTTCTGTAATCAATTTATTTTTTGTATTGTGGTGATTATTGTTACTTTATTGTTAAGTGGTATAATAATAATTTTGTATATGGGGTGAATATAAAATCATAATATAGAAATGTTACACATGTTAATAAAAATATTTTAATATTATCTTACGTTTACGCTTATGTTATTAATTGAAATAGGTATTCCCACGGGAAGAACTATTTCAATTGTATTAGCCCGGGTCGTGATCAGGGCTAATAAAATCTTATCAAAACGTTGGTGAACTGGCAAATTATTTATATAGTTTAAACTATTACTATGTAAATAATAGTTTAAAGATTAAAATATCTAAAAGTAGTATTTATAAAATTAATCGCTATAAAATACGTAAACAATAGTTCAATATCAAAATATTTTAATAAATTTCGCTCGATAAGATATATAAAAATTTAACACAAATATAAATTAATTTTTATGTCGCCTACCTCATTGTGAGTAATTTCTGTAGTGTCGTGGAAGACTTTTACAAACTGTGACAACATAAACCATTGCGGCATGCTTGCAATCACTCACACTCAGACCCATCACTTAATACGTCGGATCATAATGCCGATGCCATATATCCCTGCCTATCTCTTCAAGAGTGTAAAAGCGTGATGCTATGTTATAAATACCTATCTAAGTACCTCTACAGCTGCAAGTCCACAACACCATGCTCATAAAAGTCCAAAAAATATTAATCCAAGTCATAACGTGTTCTCCCATACAGTTTTATTAAAATAAAGTAAACAACATAAAAAATGTAAAGCTCCAACAAAAAATACTCGATTACTTTAATTATTGCTATATAAAGTGTCTGAAAAGCGAATTATTAGGCTGCGTACACACTTAAATGACGGTTGTAACGAGAAAATTAACGGGCCTTGTCGCAACTCGCCGAAACAATTACACGCTCGTGCGGTAATTTAACGTTGAATTTGCATAATTGTAGCGATAACAAGCGAGCTATGCCCCGGGCGATGTCGCGTCGACGCGTTCTGCGACAATTATATCGCACTTTTTGCACTGTTTACACGTTTCATTATTGCGTTCGATTAATCAATTTGTGTCGTAAATATGCAGATGGCTTTATGTTGAGTTTTATGAATTGTGCGTATTTTAAATTAATGCTTTTAAGGTAAATTATTTATTTGTGTTTGATGTTTATGTATGGTCAAGTGGGCAATGTTATTTGTCATTATATTATAACGAGTTTCTTCTGAATTATGTGTTGACTTCAACTTGCCAGCTGTTTATTTAATGGAGTTATAATATCATACATTTACGTCCATTGTCAAAGAGATATTTTATGTTTCTTAGCTGACTCTACCCTGCCTGATGGTGAACAGCAAGTGAAGTTTCGGAGAAATATTTAAGCGATCATTGGGCCTATGAGATCTCACAAGGCTTGCATTGTTGACCTTGCAAAAATGTTCCCTTACACAAAGTGTACCTACACTTTGTGTAAGGGAAACGAGTCACGAGAAACTGTGTTACCTTAACAATAATAATATAATATATACGGATCCCTGCTAAGTATGAGAAAGATGAAGCCATAGTTTACTACCGGTTACAAATGGCAAAAATAATGGCGGTTGGTAGACTTCCATATCTTTGAGAATAGTATGGTGAACTATCTGGCACGAACCTTAAACACCTGTTACAGTCATTGTAGTGCATTTAGTGCACTTGGAATTTATTCAGAACATTTTAGTTCTGCGGAGCGGTTGCCGAAATATTACCCTGCAAATCCAACTACCTAGCTAACTATTATAAAACTTATACAATATTTTATAAAAACAAATCACCTTGAGCTCAATGATACATATAAAATTAAAGCTATCAACACACCTAAAAACATCACTTGTAACATCCTACTCTATTACCGTGACCCCATAACCATTGCAAGAAGACCCCTTTCTTAAAACCAGTTCGCTCTTATTGTCGAATAAATCTTTAACAAGAAGGAGGGTGAGGTAGGTCTCTTTAGACCGGTTATCGTAATGAAACTTTTGTATCAGCGTTTGACACGCAATATGAGAATTATGGCTGATGTCTCAAACTTAATGTTTCGGTCTTTTGTTGAGTACTATCATAAAATTACGTGATGTCTGTACGTGATGCGTAGAGGGCATTACTGAGCACATTTCTCTTCTTCATTCTGCACCTGTATTGAAGAGTTTTTATATGGCTTAGGCAGCAGCCTAAACGCTATACCTGATGGTAAGTGGACGTCGTAGTCTATAGACAGATACATGACGCCGAGGATATAGGAAAGTAACTGCAAAGAAGAATTATATTTGACTAGCTTTTGCTTGTGGCTGCTGTCGGGTACAATACTAACTAAGTAACTACTCGACACGAGGTACAGAAAAGGAAATGGGGCATCCAGAAAGACTGGATGAAGGGTATGCCCTATGCCCTTTTCTTTACCCCTGACCACGTGTATGCAAAACTACATGATGATGATCAGTCAAGTAGTTAACAAACATACAAACTCACATTCGCATTTATAATAATTACTTAGGATTATAGACACAGAAGATTTCTTTACAGTTTATCAACATAACTGTTTGACTTATTATTAGATCACCATAATTAGAGGATATGACAAAAACATAAATTGATTGATCCTCGAATTTGAACGATTTTGTAGGTAACCTAAATAATCGAATATTATGTACCTCGGACATCACGGTAATGTTTGACTTGTTCGTCATAACAGCTATTGCAGAAAATATAAGGAGTTAGCACCCTGAAAATACCTGATTATTAACTTAAACTTTGCTTGAAAGTACTCAAAAACCAAATCTAGTTAAACCAGACACCGACCCAAAGCATCCAAATTTTTGTACAATATACTATGGTGTTTTAACATTTTATTACCATTATCATATGACTGGCCTACTATATCGTGACTCCATAACCAAATCACAAACAGACGACATACGACAATGGCATACCATTCATAACAAAACGCCAAACATAAACTTCATATTAGAGCTACACGAAAAACATTGTGCTAATTTTCATGTCATTCTATCTAATACAAGTTAAATTAAAATGAACTTTATATACACAACACCAGGGTTGAGTTTTAAGTGATACTTTTATATTAAAGGCTGTATTGAATCGCATTGTCATCGATAAGCTCTGCTATTGGAAAATTTACTTAAAGTGGGTACCTTACGGTTGATTTTTCAGTGGAAGGTTACAATAAAGGTTTTCTATGGTATTGTTATCAATTGTCACAAATGTGATCTGTCACTTATCACAGTACGCAAGTAGAGATGTGTCAATGATGTAAATCATTATCAGAATAGGTATAATGTGCAATAGATGATTGTTGGCCATATTGTGTTTGAGGTGATAATTCGTATTCTGTGGTGCAATTTTGTGTGTGAATTAGTACTTATTGTTGTCAATAGTACTGTTTAGTTAATAGTTTGCGTAAATATCACACTTCAGTCTATGGTCTATAGCTGCCTCGGTGGCGCAGTGTACATACGTGATGTATGCGACTGCTCTACATAAGGTCTCAAGTTCCATTCACCCTTCGGATACAGTGTTATAGGCTTTTCTTGACTAGAACAGCGCTTGGTATTTTAACTTATCCTATAACATGTGTGAATGTGTTTAATTAAAGGAAATATTACAAGAAGCATCAAATTAAATTAAATATAAGTTTCGTTTATAAATTATCTCGTTTCAGTATGAGAGATTTTAGATTAGATAGAGAGGTAGCAGTGATAGCTCAGTGGGGAGACCAACAGACTGCAATGTTGAGGGTCTCAGGTTCAAACCCATGTTGCGCACCTCTGACTTTCGGAAGTTATATGACCTTTCAAAATTATGTGCGTATTGATTGATAATTATCGCCTGCTCCATACCTCGGAGAGTACGTTAAGCCGTCGGTCCCGGCTATCATGAACATCTATGGCAGTCGTTATTGGGAAGTCAGTGCCCTATAATATCCTGACACTGGTCTAGCCTTAGGGTATCGCTAGCCTTCGGGTTGTGGAGGTCAAGTGGCAGCAGCTCCGTGTAAAAACTGATATCCAGTCAAATCCGGTTAGACTAGAAAAACCGACCCCAAGTGACTGTGGAATAATAAAGGCTAGGGAGAAGAGTATGAGAGATTTTAAGATATAGTCCGCCACAAAGGCCATGTGCGAATTAGCTGACTCTACAGATCTTCGAAAACATAAGTGTGAATTCTCAGATATGCAGGTTTCTTCACGTTGTTTTCTTTCACTGGTCATTACTGATACTAGTTAATATCTTAAATTTAAAGTCCATATCCATTTATTCTAGGGAAATACTACATAATATGTCCTTTTTTAAGTAATCCCTTGTATTTATGTGTACATCTTCTATATAAAATATATTTGTATTTAAAGTGCGTCAATAGCCACATGCTTCAATTTAACAAAATATCGATTTATTTTGTTAAATTGAATCAGGTGGCAGTTTTCCAATAGCATTAAAATTCTCCCAATGACACTATCAGGTACAAACTATATCAACATCACACAAGACTAAAATTTTCGTCTAGAAATTGTGCAAACATAAATCTTTCATACCTAAACCTAACATTTTTCAACGTATTACAATAATGAACCTGTTCTCAAGCATGATTCGGTTTCTGTTGACGACAACCGATAAAAAATCAACTCATTTATTATTCCCACAAATGGTAACATCGTAAATAGTCGTAACAAACATAATCTAAACAAAATCGTGAACGATGACGGCAACATCAGTAGCAACCCGTCAACCGTTCCGTGCCGGTCTCCAAGGCCCCCGGATAAAAACTGTTTTAACCCTTTAAGGTGCAGCTTAAGTGTCCAATTAGCGATACAGTGTTAAAACGACCGCGGGGACACTTAGGGCCCGAATTTACACTCCACTGTACAAAGAAGTATTGATGCATTTTCATAGAATGAGCAATAGATAGACATGACTAAATGGTATTAGAAAATAATCGAACGATAATAATGAAACAGCGACAGCACAGCGTGCAAATAAAAAAAGGAAGTGCGTTTATTATATATATGTATTAATTATTATTGATGAATAACGGCTACGTTCTTGTGGTCTTTTTTTTAATATTTGTAATCGCCTCGATATGTATAGAAACGATCTCTATTTATTCTAAGTAGTACTAATATTTATTATATATCTATTTATCACACCTTTATTCATCTATGCATATGTACGTATAAATAAAAACATACACCTATATATTTCTGAAGGGTGAGGTAGAAGTGTATACTACATTTAGCTTCGTTTTTAAAATCATACGAATTAAGTGAGGGTGAATAACAGATACCGTGCTACTGCTGAAAAATTTCTACATACACAATCCCAATCAAGGTTTAACCGACCCGCACAAGGCTGACTGCCTCGTGTACTTACGTTTACAAATAAATAAAGTAAATAGATACCTATCTGTACATATTTGCATGTGTGTACATAACCCTGGTTCAGGGAAATCAAACACGGGTATGTTTCGCTCCACTATACCTTAGAACTTGCGGAATACAAATAGATCACTAGAGACTGGTCTCTAGAGATGAATTAGTTACCGGAAATTTATATGCTTGGGAAATAGCAGATACCTATACATATATGGACAAAAGTTTAATTTAAATCGATTAAAGAATATATTTTTATTGTTACAGATAAAATTACATACATACATAGATTCACATCTGTTTCCCAGAGGAGGAGGCAGCGACTGCGGATTTCCATTTGCTACGATCCTGACATACTTCTTCGGCTTCATTCACTTTCATTACATTCCTCATACACGCTCGCCGGTTTAAGGTGCTCTTAACCTGGTCTTAAATTAATCATTTAAACATATATACAGTACATATGACTACGGATTAAATTCAAAACTATTGGTATTTTCGATAAAGATATTGTGATAATGAAATACTGACTTTCTTATGTTATGTAGGCATATATTTATAAATAGATTATAAATATTTAAACTTACTTCGTTATAAATGAGTTTACTTTACACTTTTCAGTGACTAAGCTCTGTGTTTAACATATTTCTATGTATACTAATCTTAATTCTCCGTAAACCTATCACTGCATATGTTTGTATAAAACCTTCAAGGAACAAATATTGTCTTATGTTTACGCGAATGTTATACATTGAAATTAAACACTTTATACGGATTTTATCGCGTTGTTTATTTTACTTTAAACACTGTTATTACATAATTTTGAAAACTCTAACACTACTATTATTGAAGTTTACTACTATTTAAGCTATATATTATTTCTAATTAAAACTATTTGTATTTAAGTTTACACTTTGCCCCGACGTTTCGGTTGCTTTACAGCAGCCATGTTCACGGGGTTACTAAGATGGTAGTTGTCCCAACGTTCTGAAGTGTAGCTAGTTATTTTAAAGTACCCGAACATAATTTAAACTTTGGTGTTCCTATTTACGCAGAATGAGCTCACAGTATCATGAAGTCTACACAGCTAGACTTCATGATACTTTGAGCTCATTCTGCAAGGTACAAATTTTATCACTTTGTAGAGAAACCTTAAAGTATTTCAGTTGGAATGGAAGGGAACAAAAGTAACGCGTCTCGTACTCGCTATATTATTACCAGTGATCGGAGTAGGTAGATTGATTTTTGGTACTTGTATCATAAATGCACACAGAAAGAATAACATGGATAAGCCATTTTCCCGGAAAGTAATTCCGGTATTTCCGGATTCAATTAAATATTGTTAATGTTGGTAGTGATATTATTCCTACTCAATTCAAAATTTAAAGGAAGGTATCAAAACTAAATTAATTCATTATTTATCTGTTGAATAATAAAAACAATCGAATTCCGATCGAAGCTTTAATTTTTATTTTTAGCCTTTTATGGCTAGAACTTTTATAGATAGACATAAATTGTTGCACTTAAATTTAAATATTTTCATAGGGGTCATGGTAATTTGCATTAAGGGTAGAATAAATGACGGGGCCCCATAGAGGGCCAATGCCTGCTGGGGTCGTGAGACTGTTCTAAGGATGCACCACGACTCTGAAACGTAAAGGGCATACGAAGGAACAGGTTGATTTTAGTCAGATTTTAGGACCAAAAGAAAAAAAAAGAAAAAAAAGGGGTAGAATAAAGAAAAAAGATAAAAATCAAGATTGTTTATTGTTAAATATGTACATTTTACATTTATTCACATTTTTAATCTTCATCGATTACAATGTCAGCATCCTGGTAATCCTGATCTTTACAATTAAAATATATAACTATGAGTTTCTCTATATTTTCTATTTTCAACCTATTTCTTTTAACATCTAAAGTCCATTTATAAATGGAAAAAGACCGTTCTACATCTGACGATGTCAAAGGAGCAAATTTTAAAAAAGGTATTAAATTATGTGCTTCATTTTTTTCAATGGCCTCACTATATTCTCTAAGTGTGTCTAAATCTGGGTTTCGTTCCATAACACGTTCTATTTTATTTTTTATATTTTCTGAATTGCACTGATTTATAGCATCTCTGACGTTGTCAAATGCTAAAAGTGAATCTGTCAACGATAAATTATGCTTTTGCAATTCTTTTAAAGACAAATGAATTATAAAATAATTGTCTTTAATGTAATTTAAATCTTCTTTTAAATTTTCTTTTTCTATAATATTTTTTGCCTCTCGAATAGATACCGCATCAGAGCTGCTTAAACAAGATAATACTTCTTTTATTTTTTCAAAGTTTTGAGCGTAATAAAATGCTGCCTCTAACCAAGTGCCCCATCTTGTAACAACTGGTTGGGGAGGTAGCGGCAAATCTGGATATTTTTCTTTTAAAATTTTGACTCTACTTGGGGCTTTCAAAAATATCTTTTTAACATTTGCTATTAAAATGTTAACATCGTGATATTCTAACCTAATTTGCTCAGATACGCGATGAAGAGAGTGCGCCAAACATGTTACGTGCTGAAGCACGTAACATGTTTGGCGCACTCATTTCAGGTAAGTATTGTTTTAAATTTCGTCCTGCAGACAGCATATATGCAACGCTATCAGTGCAGAGGACAAGAATGTTACCTACCTTCGATTCAAAAGAATCTTCCCAAAAGTTTTCCAAACATTCTAACACAAATTGCGTGATTGTTTGTCCATTAACTACAGTTAGCATTTTACATGCTACCAAATAAGGTCTAGTCAAATTGCTAGGATGTAATGGTTTTATTAAAAAATGGACTATATAGCGACCTAAAAAGTCTGTCGTTTCATCTAATGATATCCATAGTTTCTCATTTTTATAATTTTGCCGAATCGAATTGATTTTATTCTTAAAAAACTTGTCCAAGTAAACTTTCCGTAACTGTGATTCATCTGGCAGAGTACGATTAGTACACGTACAACAACAGGTACTACACATATATCTTTTAAAGAAATCTTGAAAAGTAGTATTTTTCATCTGAGACCACGGAATATTGCACAAAATGAGAAATTTTATAAGATCGAAATAAAATTCCTCTTCGGGCCGCTTAAACTTTCCCTGGTGTACTGCTCCTTCGATATGTCTTTTAACGTTTCCTTTATTTATGGTTTTCAAATGGCTTTCACATTTTGAACAGTATATTGTACCACTAGCGTGATCGTAAAGTAGTTCGGGATGACCGGATATCCATTTTTCTACAGTTTCAGCCTTGACGTTTGCCATATCTGAACTTTGTTTTAGAGATGGAACCTCGTATATATCACCTAAAACAAAGACATGAAAAAATTACATTTTATTTAGTTTATTTAGCTTACTCCGTTTGTTTTATTTTTCGTGGATCAAATTTAGTCATTGAAATTTCACCCTCTTCCTGTCAATCCAAAATGGCTGCCGCTACAAGATGGCGGACAATTTTTTTTTTTTTTACAATTCCCTCAATATATATATATATATCAAATGAAAGGGCTTGTTACGTAGAATATTTTGTAGAGAAGTAGATAAGGCCTATAGTAATTTATTTTACCAATACATTGCAAGAGGACACAGGGCATTCAAATTATATACGGATTCCAGTAAAATATCGGTTAATAGTGGAGTTAGCTGAATTGCGACTACATTACTAGAATATCATAATTTTGTTTCGCACTAAGCTCACTGGTTCATACTCTATTAAAGATTTAACAATATTAAGACTCATGGTATGTTCAGCAGGTTAAGCGAACAAACACAATACTAAAAATATTCTTATAGTACATCCAAACATGCTTTATACTCCTTGTAACTAGTAAAATATTACTTACCAAAGCTTGGTTTAAATATGTAGATCCAATTCAATAGTGAAAAATCTGAGTCCGTATATTCGAGCCAAATCGTGGTTTAGAGCAGATTCCAGAAGTCAGTATGTACACAAGCCAGGGTCAAGTAACGTTTTCACAACACAGTAACAAACAAAGATGCGCACTCTACGAACCGAAGTAAACGAGTGAGCTACCTGGCATGTCGTCGGCGGGCGTACGCATTGTTCTGATAACCGGTTATTGTACCACCCATGATCCTTTGTTCTGATTGGTCGTTGGGTTTTGTCAAATCGTGACTGTGTGCCGTTAAAAAAACTATGAAGAATAATAAAGAATAATATTGCTCATTTTATTACAACTCCTACCTTTTTTTGAGGATGGCAAATCATCAAATGACTCCTTCCACTCTGGCAGAATAAAATTCCTACATAAGTTCCGGTTTTTTTTTAATAATCCACCAATTCCGGAGGAATGTCCATATTAATATATACGTTTCGGATCAATGACCCCATTTCAATCTACCTACTCCGATCACTGATTATTACTAAACTAGACTAACTGGCATAAAAATGTACGAACCTCAGAGCAATATAATTACAAGGTGTAACGTTCACACAAACGGTACATAATTATTACGTATTGTCTTTTCCAAAAACAATGCTGGCCTTTCTACGAGATTTGAAGGTCCCCGAAGCGGCATCACAAGGAAGACTGTCACAATACAATGCAGAATGGCTTCTTTGTCTGTTGTTGTCCTTTTTAATTCGTGACTTATATGCGTCAAAGTGATTCACTCAGATTTTACCTCACAGCAAACATAATATACACTCACAAAATTCTTTATGTCCATGTATAAAAAACATTTTATGTGTAGCGAACTGCAGCACTAAATTTGTCCTTTGGTAGTAAAATGACCATTGCAGTTACGACGTTTTACTTGGGCATGACAATTCGGCAGTAAAAGGGTTAATGTATGCGAGTTTCGGCAATCGTCATGCGTTTGAAAGGTTTCGGTGAATCGGTGAATGACGAATTTGTTGTGTAATGTTTATTTGTTTTACCTTAGTAATATTTTATATATTATATTATATTTGTTTGTTATATTCAACTGAATGCTTAATCTCAAGCAAGTGTATAGTAATAATAATAGAACAAATATTTTTTATCAGTCAACTAGACACGCAAAAAATAACGTTTTATTTGATTATATAATACATATGTAAGGAGCAGTGATAGCTCAGTGGGGAGATCAACAGACTGCAATGCAGAGGGTCTCGGGTTCGAACCCACGTCGCGCACCACTGACTTTCGGAAGTTATATGACTTTTCGAAATTATGTGCGTATTGATTGACAATTATCGCCTGCTCCGTGCCTCGGAGAGCAAGTTAAGCCGTCGGTCCCGACTGCCATGAACATCTATGGCAGTCGTTATTGGGGAAGTCGACACAAAAGATCCCACTGGGTCGAAGTGTCGCCGGTCAGTACTGACTGGCCAACACAAGATAAGATAAGATAAGATATGTAACTAAATTTATATTCACAATTAATTGCTTAAAAAGTAGAACATATGCTTAGAAGGTATATTCACACTGCAGTACAAAAGTCTTAGCTGTCTAATACACTTATATCGACTAAAGGGTATCTGAATTCTCGTTTTTATAACACTATGTCTTAATCATGAAAGAGGGTGGCTTTCAAATTTGCTATGAAACAAGCTTATATTATATCTCCGAGTTTTAGACGTTATGTGCATATTAATAAGTTAATCATCGCTTGGTTTATTGGTGAAGGAAAACATCGTGAGGAAACCTGCATGTTCAAGAGTTCATAATGTTCTCGAAGATATGTATAAGTCTGCTAACACGCACTGGGCCAGCGTAGAGGATTATGGCTTAGCCCATCTAACACTAAGAAGAGGCCCGTGGTCAGCAGTGGGACGGTTTATATGCAGGGCTGATGTTATGATGCTAAGCTCATATTCAGAATACTTCGTTTTAAAGCCACACAAAACTTATTGGTACTTAAGTTTATTATGTTTGCAATAATTAAATTCACAAACATTGTCAGCATTAATAACGCTGTAATGTTTATTTATTTTCATAAAACCATCAATCATATAACATTTTAGTAGAATCTATAAAAGCGTTGATTTATGATAACTTTCATACGAGCGTATTGGAAAATTAATTTCATTTATGACAAAATTAATTTCTCGTAAGTGTCGTTACAAATGTTAAGACAACTGAAATGCACCTGCAACCTTAAGCTCTATAACATGTATCTATATAATAATACGTGAAGCATAAATTTTGTACTCCTTTTTACGAAAATTGCGCGGACGGAGGAGTATGATATTTGGCACAGTTAATGTTTATATGGAGAAGGAGGGGCGAATCCTAATATTTTTATAAAATATGCTTTAGAAATACATTAAATTAATGAAAAAATACTACACGCACACAACTATGCATTTCACACACGCAGTCAAATCGCGTTCGCAGTATTTCGACATTGTTCGTCTGACTTCGCACAATTCTTTGTAACTATGGTTACCTATATCTTTTTTATATGTAATAGAGAAAAACAGAAAACAAAGTAGCAAGCTTAGGAATTTTGGTCGAATTTTGACCACTAGGCGACCGCTAGTATTTGTAAATAAGACAATTTTACCCTTCCGGAATATATATTTTATGTTTTAAAAGACAGCCCCCGCACTAGGAACAAATCCTTCATCGTGGGGGACTTTACTAACATTTAAACAACGGACACAAAGAACACCCAAACTTGGAACAGCTATCTATGAAACGTATAATTTTTTGTTTCGTTTGGGGATCGAACCTATAACACTTCGCAGTGGCAGTGTCTAGGTGACCACTTAGACCACTACCTACCGTTGTTATAATAATAATAATAATAATCTGTTCGTCTGTGATGAGATTGTATATCCCGCGGAAATGTGAAAGCCGAGGCTTTCTGCATGCCAAGGACCTTCATAACCGCAAGGTATACAACCTCAGAGAATATTTTCTCCAGGTAGACGTGGGTATGCATCGGAACGTAGTTGCTGTTGACACCAGACTCACCCCGCTCAGTTTGGCTAAAGAGAACTGGCGCAAGCCTGTAGTACTTAGCACTAACGATTGCAGGGATGTATGGCAGAGCAAGGAGCTTCACGGTAGGTTCTACAAGGCTCCATATGGAGCCGATGTAGACGTTTCGGTGACCTCTTTGGAGAAACCGAAGGTTTTGTCTGTGCTATTGCGGACGAAGTTATTAAGACGAATAACTACCGGAGATATATCTTGAGGGATGGTACGGTTGACATTTGTCGGGCGTGCCACCCACCTGGTGAGTCCCTCAGGCATATAGTTTCCGTTTGTTCTCGTCTTGCTAACGGCGAGTACTTGCACAGACATAACCAAGTAGTCAGGATTATTTACCACCAACTTGCTCTGAAATACAAACTTGTAGATGTTGAAGTGCAGGTATGTAACTGAATCAGTTCTCAAAAATGTTACGTTGTACTGGGATCGAACACATATCATCACAGACAGGACTGTTGTGGCCAACAAAACTGACATTGTGGTGATAGATCGATCAGAGCGCCGCGCAATGATTATCGATATCGATTCCACATGACGGCAATCTCGCGAAAGCTGAAAAAGATAAACAAATTAAATATCTCGATTTAGCTCGTGAGGTTGTCGACATGCGGGATGTAGACACACATTGTGCCGATAGTCATGTCTGTCAATGGTCTAATAGCCAAGAGCCTCGATCACCATTTAAAGAGGCTCGCGTTGGGTGCTTGGATCAAGGGTTTGATGCAGAAGGCAGTGCTATTAGATACGGCACGCATTGTGAGGAGGTTCCTATCTCTGGAATCCTAACCACTGTCAGCTTGGACCCTGTTCCCGATGCGGGTGGGATATCATATATTTTAATTTTTTTTTTTATATATTTTAAATTGGTACAAAATGATACAAAGCTTAGGTTACATCGTAAAGGAATATATAAGGGATGCCTGTACTAGGATAAACCTGTGCCACAGGAATTAAGGACACATACTGTATGATATAGATATAAATTCTAAAATAATACTTATAAAATATTATTCTTTGTATATAAAAACTTACGAATTACATTATAAACTAAGTGATTACTATGACTACTGAAAGAGCTATTTTATTGCGTAACACTTATTGAACAACAGTCATCGAATTTTCAGTTTGTTGTTTATTGAAATATATTTTATTGAAAATGCCGGTAACACTCAATGCTGACCAGCACAGGTTACCATCAGATTAAGGTCAACTTTACTAAGCTGTTTCTTTAAAATAAAAATCTGCGACACTCGACGGTAGGTGCTATAATTTATTAGGACTTGCCCGCGGCTTCGCTCACGTAAATGTAGGTTAAGTTATCTAACTTTACGTAAGAAAACTAATCCAATCTTAGTAACAGTACATTTCTGGATGAAAGGCACTCTGTATCCTTTTCTGTACCCCTGACAACGTATATACGAAATTTCGTGATGATCGGTTGAGGAGTTAAGGATTGAAAGCGTAACAAACAAACTCACATTCGAAAGCGCATTTATAATATTAGTTATAATTTTACTCTACTATGTTATGTTTTGAGTGAATTAATTTAAAAAAAAATTCAAGTTCGCTTGAGAAATAATTATAATATCTAATTTGTAAGGCCAATATTAAGTTCCTACTTCTTAAAAAGACATTAACTTTTACATTAAATAGAGTTCTCATTAGAAACTGTAATCAAAAACATAATGGATACTTTTAAAACAATTAATTTATACTTCTGACATTTAATCAAAATATAACAAGATTTTGTTAATTTATACGTAAATATGAGAAAACTGCACAATATGTAGTTATGTTCAAATATAATTGAAATATCATTTTCATTGCGACCAAATTTTTTATAAACTATCATTTACCTAAATAAATTTTAGACCGCAGTACGGAAACAAAAAGACAACAAATTCGTTTTCTCAACAGCAATATTAATTTTGTCATGCAATATTAACACTAAGTGCTACATGCAGTTTTAGAGCTTTTAGGAAGAGGTAAAGCTATGACAATAGAGCTGAGTTTTGCATGAAGCCTAAGCACATATAAATTGGTATTCAAAATATATCTACTATGCCCATCGTCATGGGAATGACGGATTATATCAAAACTTAATGGCGTGCTAACACCATAGAATGGTCCATAAATCTAATAAAGTACCTCGAATACTGTAATTTCCTTAAACATGGCTTCTAATTTTATGTTATTATTTATTTTTCCATTCAGACACGATTCTACTTGTTATTTGGTAGAAAGAGGTCGTGATACATATATGCTCATTAAATTGTCTTGTAGTTAAATAACGTTCATTAAGCACATGTGTAGTGCATGTGTATTACCTTAGAAAATGTCAAATAAAAAGTTTTCTTAGTTCAATGTAGTTTGTGTTACTTCATCAGACTACATTACCATGAACCAAATTAACATTTTTGCTCTTAAAATAGCATTCACGGAAATGCATCTACGGAAATCGAATAGTATTAAAATTCCTACATTGTGCAAATAGCGGTACTCGTTAATGCGCATCTCCATTTATCTTAAATTGCTTCTGCAGGAAGAGAGTACCAAAAAACTAGGCTTATAGTTTGCATCTATTATTTCCAAATAGCTTATAAATACTGTATCGGTTTTTTTACATCTATGTCTTATTTTCTATTAAAATAAGTTTTAAACACACATACGTATTTTCATGTGGATATATGTGTATATAAAAATATCAGCCCTGTATTAAACTGTCCCACTGCTGGGCACGGGCCTCTTCTCAATGTGAGATAGGTTAGGCCATAGTCCACCACACTGGCCCAGTGCGGGTTGACTGACTTTACATAATATATTCGAAAACATTATTAAGAACTCTTAAACATGCAGGTTTCCTCACGATGTTTTCCTTCACAGTTAAAGCGAGCGATAATTAACTATTTAATAAACACATAACTTCGAAAAGTCAGAGATGCGCGCCCTGGAATCGAACTCGAGACCTCTGCGTAGCAGTTCAACGGTCTCCCACTAGGCTATCGCTGCTTTATATGTGTACCTATGTACAAACAACAAACTGTGATATTACGAGTATAATAAGCCATATAAAGACACTTACGTTATAACTTTCATTCTTACCATTCGATTTTTAAAACTAAAGCAAATAAAGAAGCCATCACATTAGCACGACCGCCGCGGCGTCTTTCAACTATTTATCGACGTCACAAAACGCAACGATTTTTTCCGCGCTCCAAATTTAAAAAAACGCTCGTCGTTTGCGGTAGCCCTATCGGGACATCTATTAGCGAGGTTCAGGCAAACTGTTTAAAAGCTACCGGACTTGGCTGTGTCAATGTTTGTCCTCGGCAAAGCGACTTAAGAAAACTTCGGGGTGGGAATAGCTTTATTTTTTTTGTTTTACATGCGCATACGTTTCTAATACGGGTACGCGCTACGCCTGTTTAGAGACTAAGGCTTTAACGACAATGATTTGTGAATAAATACTTTATGTACTATGTCATGTAAATATATGTAGTAAACGAAACTTGTACTGCTCGACTCTCAAATGATGGGTAAATAAAATTTACCAAAGTAGGGTACCAAAACTCGTCTATATTTTTCAGTATTTTGTCTACTTATATTTTTTTGTTTACCTCAATGTTTAATACTACACTGCTGTTATTAGATGCCCTGTGAAAAAATTTAAGCAACTTCAAGGTTATTTTTAAGCGGCCTGAAATGAGTGCAAGTTATTAAAACATTTAAAGGATACTGAATCCGCTTTTAATGTTTATAAAGTACATACATATTACATATATTTATTTTTATTTTTTTGTATACCTATATCAACACGGTATAACATGTATAACAAAGATCTCAGTTGTTGTTGTTGTTGTTGATAATGTTACCAATAAAAATACAAATGTGTGTGTGTATATGAATACGGATAAAGCATGAACGTTCTTTTTCTAAGTTGTACCTAACAAAATAATCCAAAACCTCAACATAAGCTTCGATGCGATGATGTAGCGCCACACAGCGGAGGTCTCGTCCGCGTTCTAATCACTACAACACACAAATCGCTCTTTGCCGCACCGCCTATGTGTACACTTCTTTAAAACTTCACCTCACTCAAAAGTAAAACGTCGTAAGTGATTAAAACACGTGCAAGTACTTACGTCGTTTTTCGTCGTTAGGTGTAAATACAGGACTAATGTTGTTTAGATACTAGTGGCAAAGAAGACCACCGTGGTATGTTTACACCCTTAGCTTTCAGATTAGTGGCTTAGTTAGGTTTTAAAATAAAAATATTCAACTACAGTTGAGAGTACATGTTTATAGCATGTGCTTACTTACAGTATTTGAATACATTGCTGACTGGGTCCCGTAGCATAAGTTCGCGTTTTTGTTTGTGGCCAATTGTACAGTTTTAGATTTCTAGTTGGGGCAAAGTGTTGTAGGTTTTGTCTTTATATATGTATATCTATACTATATACAGGGTGTCCGGTAATTAATGGATAACCTTGAAATGTCTTATAGTAGAACTGAAGGCCGGTCAGAAAAAAATAAAAAAAATAAAAAAGATATTTGTATATTAAAAAGTGCAAGCTATATTAGCATAGCATGCTTTTGACTGTCTATCCATTAGCAAAAAAAATTTACAAAGGACTGATGGATTTCATTAATTTATGGTCGTAGTATATAAGAAAGTTATACATGGTAATTAAAAAAAAACATATCTCAGGTAGTAGTTAGGATAGATTTTTTTTCCAATTTTTTTCTGAACGGCCATTAGTTCCACTATAAGACATTTCCAGGTTACCTATTAATTACCGTACACCCTGTATAATAATATTATAAAGAGGACAAAAATTACTTTAGTTTGTTCGTTTGTTGATAGGGATTGAATTCAAAATTATGCAAACAATTATAAAAAATTCACAGTTGGAAAGCTATATATAGCTCACCAAGCAACATAGGCTATATTTTATCTAAAAAATGTAGTACTGTTACTAACAGAATCTAACCTACTTTTACGCAAACGAAGCCGCGGCCAAAAGCTAGCTTTATATATTTATTTGTAGTCTAGGAAAGTGCTGAACGTGGAATAGGTCCATAAAATGAGAGTCCTATAACTCGTGATGAAATATTTTCGTGAGTTTATGTATGTACATAGGTAACATAATACTTGAATTATGTTATCTTAATTAATTAATTAATTATTATTATCTTTTTTTATTCATAGTTTTCATTATACTAGCCTATCAAACACCCATCCCTATAACCCAGATTAATTAGGTTTCATATGTAGCAATAGTCTCCTACACTTGCCGCGGCTAGTGTCTCTGTAAGTGTCCCATCTCACTCTAAATTAAAACTTTCGAAGGACCTCTGCATGTTAGACCTATGTCCCAGTATAAGCCTCCTAAAGAGCCGGGTTTTAACGCATTAGGAAAATACCCGTGAAAGAGAAACATATAATATCCAGTGAGTGTAATTATATATTAAATATAATTTATAGGATGGACATTGAAAACAATACAATGATCGATCTCTTATAATATCATCTTTCTCCCACCATTAACAGCTAAAGTATCGCTTTTTGCCCAGATGGTTAAAACTACCCACATCTGTACATCCAAAATACATATTACATAATATCGCCCACGCTTCATCGCATCGAAAAAATCGACCCCACCCTTTTAATCAGTGCTACCCTTATAATGAAATCTCGGACGCCATTAAGGGATTAAAAATAATAACTACCCTACATAGGGTCATGATTGGGAGGGTCCACGCGTCCCTTTTAATGAGCTATTGACATTATTTGAGGGTCCACATAGACGCTACTTGTTTCGTAGAATATATAACAGTTTGATAGATTATAATCTGATACCATAATTTTGTTTACTGTGCCTTCTCTATATTAATTACTAAATACTACATTTAGCGCGATATCTGATAACAAGATCAATTGGAGAAAAATTATCAGATGGGCAAAGCGCATATCAACTGTTGCAATGTTGTGATTATCTGTCTGAAATAATAACAGCAAAAGAAAATAATTAATCAAAGCGCGTGATTGGCTGACTGAATTAGTAACAGCCAAACAAATTACTTAACACGAATTTGATTCTGACTAGTCGTATTAGAATTCAAGTGTCACAGAGCTATGTTGCAAAAACCTTTTCAAGCCTTATGCCAGGGTTCTAACGCTAGGACGATGGCGACGCAACTATGACTACGTAAAAACCTATATATTCATATGACAAACCGAAGACCGAAGGATAATATAATGATATGTTTTTGTTTTGCGTTGCCATATTCGAATCACTGCGGCTTTGGCTTAAAATTTCGTCCCAATTAGGACAATCTGGTGACCATAGCTGTGTACATTATAGCAATAAACGTAAACTTTTTAATATCAGTACCATTTCTGGTGTCCAGCTATATAGGACATTGCAGGATTCTTTTTAAGCCTTATGCTGAAACTATAATGCTAAAGTGAAGGCGATTGAGACAACGAGAAACTCAAATAATAATTTAACAGTAGCCGCACCGCTGAACTATAAGATAATAATAATTATGGTTTGTTTTGTGTCAGCATCTTCCAATTAATGTTTTTCAATTAGAATAAAGATACTACAGACCCTCGCTGTGTACGTTAGGTAAATAGCAGTTAACATACACTTTTCAATTGACTGTTGGTTGTTAAGGGAACTGCATGCGAAAAGCCTATGTTGAACAATGAACTGCGAAAAGCTGCTCTATGGAGTATAAGCTTTTCAGTTATGGACTACCATAGCTAGACACTAGTCTGGTTTATAACACGAAAGTTAACAATAAAGAATTTCTGAATGTCGAATAGTGGGTGTCGTAAATTGTATCTTGTTCTTTATTATAATTATACTTAACATATCCTAAAGTTTATTTTATAGGCAGAACAAATCTCAGTAAACGTAGATAGTCAGTAACAATAAAAACGTAACGCGACAGAATCCACCAACCGAATTTTTATTTCAACAACCAAAGATCCATCTATCCTATCATATATCCGACATTTTCAATAAAACGAGACATGGGAGCCATAAAATCAGCGCCACGGTCCCCTATTTACCAATTACGAGTTTTTTATTTGCACCGAACTCGACGGGTCGGCGTTTTAATTCAAAATGTCGGTGCGAGGGTGATTTTTGATGACGTTTTGCAATGTGCGTATGAGAGGAAGTGTGTGGGGCATTTGTTTTGTGACGTTGAGTTTTTTAAATATTTTGTATACATAGAGTAAGATTGTAGGTACATTATTGCAGTTATATTAAGCCTTTCTCAAAGAACGTTTAAGGTTGGTTAACGATTACAAAGTATAAAATAGTCTCACAAGTTGAGCTACAATGATCTCGTCGTTTATGGTTCGCCACTCTTGCATACGATGCAAGACACTGATGCGGGCAACATGCACAAGCTACTCGTATGGCTATGTAGCCATGCACATGTGTGCAAGCTGATTATATATGAAACCAGCGCGCTCTCGATTTGGTCACTTATACAACGTTTTAAAACGACGTGAGCTCCTCAATTTGTGCATGCTACGCCTAGCACGCACAAATAGTCTTAGAATTACGACAAATTTTAAATAGAATTTAATTAGACACTTTATATGACAATTTCGAAAGCAAAATATAAAAGAGATGACTAGAAAAAGGTTCACGTAAGCAATAGCACAATGTGGGATTCATGTTACTACATGAATTATACTTCAGTAGGTAAAAATTCTAGTAGCAATAATGTCACCAATAAGGGCAGCAAAAAGACAAAATTAGAACAGTAATTCTCCGGAACAATATACGCACTAGCGGTATACCGTCGATCGCGTATA
Organism: Catocala nupta; assembly: GCA_963675205.1. Lineage (NCBI taxonomy): Eukaryota > Metazoa > Arthropoda > Insecta > Lepidoptera > Erebidae > Catocala > Catocala nupta. The sequence continues at coordinate 21,325,601 of OY776092.1, read as the reverse complement.
AACGCTTCAATCTGTCTTCAATATCTTTCAAAGCGGTGTCTACGTCTTGACGTAATGTCTTGGCGCCGACGTCTGGTAAATATAACGCGCTTAACTCACGGGGATGAGCAGACGTCGCGGGTTAAGCTTATTGCTTCTAGTGCGTCACTGACACCGAATGGCATTTATATAGAGCTGATAGGAAGTCAAAGTTAAAATTCGTATATTCCTAACATTGTCTTCTGTTTACGCGAATGTTATTCATTGAAATTAAACTACTATATACGGATTTTATCGCGTTGTTTATTTAACACTGTATCTATTACATAATTTTGAAAACTGTAAACACTACTACTACCATTGAATTTTACAAATTTTCATGCTAATAAAATTATTAAAACTATTTATATTTAGGTTTACACTGTTAAATAAACAACGCGATAAAATCCGTATATAGTAGTTTAATTTCGTTTATTCATTTAGGTTACAAAGTAACACTTATGTACATCAAAATATACCCATAGGTTAGTAAGATTAATTTTTTATTTTTTATTTAGTTGACAATATGACCACACTCCGCCTAATGGTATGCAGTCATGTGGTCTAAGAGCAGTGGCCTCCACACCGTCCTCGTAGCAGCTGAGGCGATGTTTTGGTCTCTACTTTGACGGCCTGAGAAGGTGCTTTTTCACGCTCCACTTAAAGGACCCAGGATTTAAGGAAGGAAACTACAGTTACTGAAGTAACAATTAGGTTACTAGGTTCAGGCAAAGGGCCTAAAGCCTATGAGAAGAAACCTGCATAAAACTCAAAGCCACTTTTTTAAATCGCCAAATAAATGTCAGTATTTTACAACTCCTCTATGATCTTATGTCGGACAAATGTAAACAGGTACAGCTTTGTATTTTGGAATGCAGTTTTAAACAAACTATTTATCGTATATAAACATCGATAAATATGAGAAACAAATCATGTAAAGCAGCACAAAAATGTATACTGCATTATGTTTACATTACTGATAATGTAAGCGGTATCCTCTGATATCTTTATTAAATAACTATTTTAATGTGTTATTTATGTGTGGGTAACATACAAAACAGTATCAATAATATTTTACAAAGCGTAAGTTCAAATTCTATAAACTAAGGGATAAAAAGCAAGTGAACCAAAAGATTATCACACTGTTATCTGCAAATTCGTTTGCTTTTACTAAAACTTTTACGGTATCTCCATAGTAAATATTACCAAGTTTAGTTTATTAAATCAGACGTGAAAGCAATACATTGAACAATTCATTTATCATATAAAAATTTAAGTGGCTCATAGAAGGTAAATCAATTATTCGCAAAATATATTTTAACCCTTCACTGTTACTTCTGAAGTCTGTAAAAATTGATTTACAGAGTTTTAGTTACTAGTTCTACCGCCGCCAACACGAGAGCCATAGAGCCATAATATTGTATGTAAAGCGCAACAGTATTTTCATTTTTATTATATCCTTATGGTCATTCAACTTTATACAGTTAATAGAATATAAAATATGTTCTCGAATCAATAAAATCTCAAATTTATAAATAAATCATAAGTAATCTTAAATAATAAGAAACATACTGAAATTATGCTATCATACTTCAAATAACACTCTATATAATCCACCTCCAATACGGATCTGTACCTCACGATCTTGTCTCAAATGATCCAGGATTACTAGCCACATGCCTCCCTAAAAAGCACCAATCAAAAACCAACCTTATGACTCGAAAATAAAGTTTAATATTGCTTAAAACAGTGTTCAATTCAGTTACTTCGTTTAACACCTCTATTGACACATGTGATGATTTTGGATCGGTAACAGTTTATTGATAGTTATCTTTAGAATACATTTTGCTGGTATCGTAATACCCGAGCAATGTACACAGTTCATTGAGTCTTATTTGTTAAGAGAAGTAAGCCTTCCTGTTGTATCTGGGTGTTTATTCATCGAATCGATCGAATAGTTTTTGTCTGACACTATTTTCACCGTTGCCTGTATTTTCGTCAAAATGAAATTAATACACAGAAAAATAAAGATAAGAATAAGAGTTTCTTGAAAATATTAGCAATCACAACAATATTTTGAACTAGATGTTCTCCACAGTTTCACCAGCGTTCATAATTACTGTTCCACTGGCTCGTAGCGTAATGTTATGTTAACAATTGCAAATTTCTAATCCGACTGATAGTTTCAGAGATTTGCGCGTTCAAACAAGATCTAATAATATCTTTAGTATTATTGTATTACTTAAAAATCCACTTAAATATGGAAAAATGCTCGATTTACTATGTAGAACTCTATATTTGGTTACCACTGTGCAAAGTTTCATAATGATTAAGTAATTTTTTCTGAAAATTATATGGATGGAAGACAGATGATATATAAAAAAAGTACTTTTTGGTATTTAGCAATTTACCACCTGGGCTTTAAAAAGTCGGGCGGAATTATGGACAGACTCTATGCGGGGCGACAGAGAGGTTATGTCGGGCTCATCGGAAAAGGTACCGGTAATACCGACTAAACCTACCACGGTGTTCCTCGGCATAACCATAGACGGCTAGGCCGCGCGAATCGCTTTCACATGCAATAGCGACCCCGCCTTGGTTTCGGCCCGCCGTGTGAAACGGCAGGCCACTGCACAAAAATACTTCTTCCATCGTCCCCCTGGAGGGGACAACGACGACAGAGGTGAACGTGGGAATACGCACGCCGCCCCTCGGACCTGGTGCTGATCGGGTGGCGAGCAGGCCCACGCAGCCCACCACCCCCAGGTCAAACCTCCGGCTGGCTGGAGGTCATCTCGCGCCCGCCGGCGCTCGGTTCTGCGGTTGGGAAGAAGGTTTAAGCGCTTCCTCTCCCGCTCCACCGCCTCCTTGATGGAAATTACTTCCTTACAAAAGGAGGCGACGGCGTTCCATGATCTCTCACTCCAGACCATAGACTGGACCACAGCCGGGAGTGAGAGAGCAGCCAGTCCGACTGCCGCGATCAACACACGGCGCTGCGATGCCCAGGCGGGGCATTCCGCCAAAGTGTTCAGCGCCGTGTCCACAACAAAATCGCGGCAGTCACCGCAGTGATGACATCCGGGCGTCTCCTGCCGGCCTATGCGCCACAGGAACTGGTCAAAACAACCGTGGCCAGTCATATGGACGGATACTTTAAATTTACCCATAGTGTGTAGTTGTAGACACAAAACAAAATTGTTGGAAGAAAATATAGATTAACTATTTAAGCATACTGTGATTGTAAACAAGTATGAATGAGTATGAATATATTAAAACAGAAATAGAAATATATCCATAGCATCAGCAAAATATATTTTTGTGCAGTTTTAGTACCAACAAGACAAAAAAGCAGCCATATTTTGAATCCCAATCCGATATTGGAATCGCACATAGCACCCTTATATGCTCACCCCTGACAGTACATGTGTATTGTGTATAGGGACAGTGCAAACACTATGGGGGTGTAATTCCATCATTCCCATGACGGCACCCCGAATTAAATTGAACCCACGGCCATCTCGTGTCATCGCGGATGATATTATGCAAAATAAGAACAATATTTGTAATTAAACTAAGGAATTCAAATAGTTCATTTTGACTACAAAAACATATGGCTCGTCTTATAATAAAAATTGCCGTAGATAGATGACAGACCGTATCATTAATTGCCGATCTTAGAAAAGAGAGCTCGAATAGAGAATATTATTTTCCTTATTGACAATGTGGCATCTCTTAAGAAGCCCTGAAAGCTCGTTTCATTTATATTCGTTTACATTTCCTCCCGACATTATAGACACTTTTCAACTTATTCTAGTTTCTGTCTATACAGTGTGATGCCACTAATGCCACTTTGTGAGTGTCTCCTTTTCGTGTCAAACGTATTATTAATCGATCTAGGAATGCATATTCTGTCAACATGATAAATCAAATCAATAGTTCAAAATGTTTTAAAATACACAATTAATCAAATACGCGGTTTTCCTTAGTATTGCTTCCAGTAAGATACATTGTGGCATAATTTAGCTTCAAAATTAACAAAAATATATAACTATGAATAGAACAAAGATTCGCAATAATATTTTTGTTACTAATAAGGTCGTGAGTAGCACCTAATATTCTATATAAACATTTTCAAATAAAAAAATGTAAATTTAAAGTAGTTTAATTTCAATGTATAACATTCGCATAAAAGTTAGAAAACATTCAAACTTCGCACAGTTTTCATGCCCTATTTCTGCATACAACCACCCACAAAACAGGACATACAACTACATGCATTGCGCGTAATCCTCTCACTAAGTGCACTTGTCAATACAGAGGGTACAACCGCTCTATATCTATCCACTTTCGATCTATTCAAATACTGAACACCAATTTAACAAATACACTTCGAAAATTAAAAATATGTACCATGTAGATCTTATTAAAAAGCATTAAGGTTTATTTTTATTTACATTTAGTTTGAATGGTATAAATTTAGGTTTATAGTTTGTTCGGGAACAGGACTGCCATTTTGTAATCCTGAATGTAAAGTGTACTTTTTCAAGAGTGTAATTACAACTCTGTGTAGGTAAGTATTTTTAGGTTTTTACCATTTCTCTATTATTACTTTATACATAGTATAACATGTTAATTGTGCTTAGGGGTAGATAGAGATGTATTATAACCACATTGTGCTGCTTTAGGATTCAAGCAGTAGCCCTTATCGTCTATCAGGCACATTTTATGTTATCGTGCTTTATTTGGCAGTAAAGTTCAACAATATTTCAATCGATTTCGGATCTTCTTGATCGATCTCAAACTTATACCATAAGATCAACGAAGCAATATATTAGTTATCACAAAATTTTAAATTATTTTTCAATTACGATTATTATATATTTTCTATAAACTAAGTGCATACTGATTTTCTTTTACATATTAAATTAACAGAGTGAAATAAAACACACTCTTGCAACACCAATACTTATGTGGATCACTTTCTTTTTTACTACTGAATATCAAACCCGCATCAATCAAAGTCGGTTAACATGCCTGCACAATCAAAATGATTATATAATAATATATATATAATATGATAATATTTATATAATATATGATAATATATATTATTATTATAAAATTATTTTAAGTATTTTAAATATTTGAAAAGCTCTTATTATAAATTGTAGGCATATAGTAATTATCATAAAAACCACTGTTGTCATAATTCCTAACCACCACCCCTAACTAACGATCAAAAATTGATCAGAATACGCCATTAAATAAATTAAAACGTTAAACTCAGAGTAAGAAGAAGCAACGATTAAAATTTGCACAGCCATTAGCCGTGTTGGCTTCGAGTCGTCTCTTTACAGAGTTACAGAATTAAATGCCAATCGATTACAAGTAGCGTGGCTATTGGAGAAAATTAACTGTACTCCCGGTAATGTTATCGTATTGAAACATCAACAAAAAAGAGTAAAAGTTTACTGAGGTCATGAAATGACTGCATGGATGACACATTTAAATTTGTACGTTGAATATTGCATGATCCAATTTTCACACGAAACAGAAAATTGTGAACTACATATTGCCATTTTGAATATCATGTATGTGAGCCATTACCTGCTATTCAAATTTTAAAAAGGTAAACAATATTCAAATATTTTAGCAACGTTCTATATTAACTCTTAGCTTATCAAGCTCCCTGTCCGATGAATCACGTATGATACATAGCAATAGATTTCTATTGTGTCTATCATGGGACAGCGAAAGTGTTAAAATGGTTTTAATGATAAATATTTATTTTATTTGTGACAAACTTTAATCACTGTTATTTGAAGTTGTTGTTGTTTATTTGTAGAAAATGTATTTCTCTTTAGCATCTAATCAACAAACATCACCGCGAATCCATAGACCTAAAGAAGGAAATATCCTAATTAAATATGGATGCAACGTAATGAGTTATGCAAATATTGTAGACGGTGGCTAACGATTGGGGGGTAGTCACCCTCTCTGGGAAGGGAGGGAGGAAAACCTCCTAGATACTTCGATTCCCCGGTACCGTCGGACGAATCATTTCAAGTATTTACTTTAAAAATCTTTGGTATGCTTTCTTTACAAATTATATTGGAAGGGTTGAGAATTACTTTGTTTGCAATATTTTAAGGGGCCCAAGGGGCAACTTTGAAATGTTCAAATTAAAATTTCATTATTGAACACGGTCTTAGGACAATGGTTGTATAAATACGAGGATATTGTCAGTTTTATTTCATTTTCATTATAGTGGATTCATTGTTGCCTGGATTATTAAAGTGAACAAGATTCTAAGTATTTCACAAATGTAGAATCATATCTATCGGCAATATGTATCTTATAGCAACAAAGAAATAAAGTTTATATAGCTATTGTAGGCTGGTGTATGCTGACTATGTTAAAAATATATTTTCTTGCCCTTGAGTTAATGTATTTGATGTGTTAACAAGGACTCGAGGTAAAGAACTAATCCAAAAGACACCCAAACACAGGTACTTATCATAATTTTCTTTGCCCCGGTGCGATTAGAGTAGTGTATCATATAATGTGATGTATCTGACAATTCATAGTGGCAGTATAAAGTCTGGATATACACGCACCGTCTAAACATATTTTCCTTTTTTACTCTTTATTAGGTACCGTCATGGCCGGGGAAAGTCTAAAGTCTTGGGTCCTACTGACGGAACTTACTACGGTGTTCCTCGACGACACCTACATCGGAGGTGTACATGCCTGCACCACAGACATGATACCCAACCCATATTAATAAATTAAACCAGCAAGAGTCCTGATCCTAAATAATATTATAATTGCGAATGTGAGTTTGTTCGTTTTATGGATATAATTTTTTTATCTGTCCAAGCTTTTAATGAGATTTTACGCCTTAACTACTCAAAAGGTCACTATGTAGTTTCGCATACACGTTGGCAGAGAAAGAGAAAAAGATATAAAGTAAAAGAAAGATAAATGATTTATTTTGGCCCACAAAAGAACACACCCAACATGAAGAAATAACAAAAATGAAAAATGAAAAAGCAAAATAATAATAAAACGGAGAAAAATAAAAACAAATACTGACACTACATATAATAAGAATAATTTCATAAGGTACCTTATATCCAGAAAAAGTACTCTTACTAATTTAATCTAATCCACATTTATGCAACCGAAGCCACAGGCAAAGTCGAGTGTTTCATAAATTTTTATTTTTTTGTATCTAGTACCTTAATGCGAATTTTGAAGAAAAACTGCTTGTTGTTCAGCAGTCATTATTATAATGTAAGTCGCCAGTTGGTCGGCCCAAGTTTCTTAAGTGGCCAACATTTATAAATTATTTAATAGGTGCTGTTCTTTCTGAAGCTTTATTTGTTTAATGGATAAATATTGTTAATCTGTCCAAGCTTTTGTTATAAATTACGAAAGTAGGGTAAACTTGGATGCGTATAATATACATACATACGCCATTTGTACAACATTGTTTATCGTTTTGTGTCGTACGATACTTGCCGGCTAAGTATATTTGAGACTAAACTTCGCACGCATTAATGTATACTTTGTCAATTATATCCTTCGGGAGCTCAATTTTTTTCCTGGATGAAAGTCTTAAGAAATTGTACAAATTTCCCTTTATAAGGCAACTTATGAACTAAAAAGTGTAAAATAATTTAGGTGTAGTGAGCATGCATTACTATTTATAATTTAATATCTCTTTATCTACCTATATATTTTAACTGTAGGTGTTCACTTGTATTATACATTAATCTATTTATTATTATTAATCTAACGGAGTTTTTTCTATTATATAAGATCTTAGTGTTTTTTAAATATATTTGTTGATGTTAACCTTTTTTAAAGACTTGGGTAATTTTTTGTAGAGTTTGACTCCCTCGTACATTCTATTTTTAATACCGTGTTGGTTTCTAGGATTTGGAAGGTTGATGTTATCAGCATTGATGAGAAATTTTGAAATTTCATGATAATTAAGACGAGTAAGCGTAACAAACTATTCGAATACTCCTTAAAACCGTATAATACTCTACACGACACGATAATTGAGTCAGGTATAGGTGCAAACAAAGCGCAAATTTATACCGAGGATAAGGAGTTTGAGTGATTACAAGTTCATAATATACAGGGTGATTTTGAAATCGTGTAATTCCTTTTAACCACACATTCTACTGGTGATATAGAATAACCCTGACCATATTTTTTCTTAATTAGAATAATGGTTTCGGCAAAATTAGAGTACAGATTTTTTTCATGAAATGATTTCAAATAGTCATATTTTAACCACCTGACACAATCTTAATATTTTACTAATTTAAAAATAATAACATAACAATAACTGATGTCGTAAATAATAAGGGGCAATAAAAAGGACCGCCCGTTATTATTTACGACATTAATTATTAATATGTTTTTTTATTTTAATTCGTAAAAAATTAAAATTGCCTCGGTTGGTTAACATATGACTATCTGACACCATTTCACGAAAAAAAAGGGAACAATAATTTTTCAAAAAAATAATTCTAATTAAATAAAAATATGGTCAGGGTTATTCTATATCACCAGTAGAATGCGTGGTTAAAAGGAATTACACGATTTCAAAATCACCCTGTATATAATTTACTATTAATAGAAGACTTTTAAAATATTTTGAAGGAAAGTTTGTACTATATATTCTATAAAACATTTCTTACGTTAGGTAAATATATAGCTGGGATAGGGGAAACTATGTTTATTGTTTCGAGCCTGTGAGTATCGCGACACAGACAATATTCCTAGTGCGAGAGATGCGTTCTAAAAAAAGGAAATTAATTTTGTTAGGATCAAAGGATTTGTTAGGATATCAAATGGTAATACGTAGTCTCTGCCTATCCCCGAAAATAAGCGCGAGGCTATCTCCTCATATGTATATACTAGACGCTCTCTATAAAACGACAAAATAATATCTTATAGTTATATAGAGCTACTAGTGGAGTCCACTGAATTAGTTCCAAGCCAAATACTTTAGAGAGCCGTCGAAAGTTTCGTATTCAATGGCGGAATGAAAGGACGAGGGGGTGAAGTACTGCTGCGAAATTCATTAGAAAAGGGTGCCCTACCTGTTTAGTTAAGTTAAATGGAATATTTTATATAGTTCTATGTAAACCAGTGTCTTTTTAATGCTTTAATCCTACTCATATTATACACTAGAATTGGCCCGCGGCTTTGCTCGGGAAAATGTAGGTTAGATTAGGTAAGTAACAGAATTTTTTCTGGATGAATGGTGCGTGTCCTTTTTTGTTGCCCTGACAATAAGTATGCGAAATTTCATAATGATCGGTCGCGTAGTTAGGACGTGAAATCGTAACAAACTAACAAAGAAACTCACATTCGCATTTATAAAATAAGTAAGGCAGCTGTTAGAATTAGGATTAAAACCCATGATATTATATTCTAGATTTGTCACTTCATTGTAATGGACAAAAATCTGATTCATACGATTTTGTTATTAATAATTCACTTGTGTTGAACATTTAAACAAAATTTGTATTAAAAATTTAAACAAATAATGAGCGCAATGTACGATGGAAGAGCTTACGTGAAGAATTGCGTTGCAATTGTTTTAAAAGGAATTTTATTAAATTGATTTTGTTTTGTGAGCTACAGGAAAATGAACTAATTGGAACGTTTTTCCAATCTTCACTCTTGGTGCGCTAGACACACATCTGCTTTTTTGTACATAAAACTATTGATTTGAACTAACAATATGACGTATTATGTAAACTTAACAAATAATTAAATTAAAAAATATATCACAATATAATTACTAACTAGCTAACCTATGAGTACATTCCTAAGCCATTTTAAATCTAGACCCATAACCCCGAACGCGACGTTACATTTTAATAAAATTCTTCAGCAAATATTAATGAAGTCGGGCACCAAACAAGCACGCCCATTGTGGCTCACGTCGCACCATTATGATTTTACCGAGATAATGCACGGGAAATGACGGCAAAAGAAATTTAATTCGCGTAACGATGAAAGGGTTATATGGGGTCGGCTTGATAAATAAAGCGAAGGGACCCCGAGGATATTACCGGCCCCTTTTTTGCTCTACATATTGATATTAATGCTTGTGAATTTTGACAAAATTGCGCATAAGCCTTTGTGTTTGGGGCGCGTTTCGCCTTGATTTTTTTATGTTGCCATGTCCCGGTGCGTAAATGAAATATTTACGTTGTCTTTTTGTTACGCAGTCTGTGTTTTAGGTAATTTATCGTTGTTACAAAGTTATGGTTATTATTGAGTTTTATAATGTTTATCGTACAACAACAGTTTTCACGAAATTGACACGACACGCTTAGTAAGACAATTTGTTTAAACTAACTATTATCTGTACTTCATTCCTTAAAATCAAAATAATAGTACGTTTATTCAATTACGTCACAAGCAAGTACCTATACATAAACTTGGTACCCATAACACAAGTTCAATCATAGCTTGCGTACCAGTGTTTAACAAGTGGACTTTAAAATTACTTGTATAATTTCTATGTGCTCAAATGTCTGTATCTTTTTAATTTCAATATCGTTACTATTAATATTTAACTTATGCCCTTATAAGGCTATGTTTCTGATAGCACATAAGAAACCAGGCAAAATTGCAACCTAAAATATATGCCTCGTAAGACGTCACCCAGTCTTACTGTAATTATTTCCTAACGCAGTACTGTTGCACACATTCGCCTAACAGAAAGCCTCATTAGGCTGCTCGATCTAAGACTCGATTTTGGAAAGCTCATATTTGCAACGAGACAAAGAAAAATTGTAAAAACAAAAGAAAGAATAGTCTGCAAAGCATTTTCTATTCTGTGACTATACAATAGACATATTTTCTAATATACTGTAACCAACCATGTGCCACATTGTTTACGTAGGTATACCAAAAATAATTATTAATTAACCTATTGAGTCCCAACGACGCACTGATGGCCAGACCCAATAGGTTTTCAATTAAGTAGGTCTAGCATTCCAGCAACTGACAAGTTAAATAGTTTAACTTTAAATAGAAAAGAAAGAAGAAAGAAAGAAAGAAAACATATTTTTATTTCTAAAAAGCACCAACGCTTTCACATACAATATTATACATAGAAGGGAGTTCAAAGTATGAAATGTCATTGAGATTTAATAATATTAACTATATCCTACTAATATAATAAGCCAAAAAGAATATGTTAACATTTTTCACTCAATCGCTCGTAAGCACTTGAATCTATTTGTTATTCAAATAGATTCAAGTGCTTACGTGCGATTGAGCAAAAAACTGAAGACTGGGCCACAGATGAATTACGTCTTGGTTGTACTTTAAACAATAGAGCTTATACTCAATAAAACAATGATCTATGACATAGACTATATTATCAAAATTAGCAAGATTACAATTAAAATAAAACGTTAGTTCGTTTGAGTTGTGGTCAGAATATATTGTCTACTGACAGTCTATAAATTCATTTGAAGTTTGTTATATATGTCTATGATCACTGTCACTTGTTTCTGAAACTTGTCTTTTATTACAATTGTCACGTCATAGTAGTAATAGGTAGTGAAGTTGTTATAGTCTGTGCAGTAAAAACCACCTGAGATCTCCAATGCGGTATTCACGTAGGCTCAGGGAAGCTGCAGATTGAAACTACTTTAGAATAAAACAAGATCCTAAGACACATATTTTAAGAGGACGTTATATAAACAACATTTAAACTCGTATAATCACAGAATCGGTTACCTAATTAAATATTTATACACGTACTGTAGAGTATTTCCAACATACACGACTAAAACTACGCCGCCATATCAATTTCTTCAACGCCCTAAATTAATAAAACGAACGTGCTTTCAGTGATCAAATCCCAAAAGTGTGGCAAGTCTAAACATGTCGGAATCAGATACTTCATTAATATTTTGCCATCATCCCGGTAATTAAGAGGGGGTCGCCGGAGAAGGGTTACGTAAATATTAGGCAGGCTGCGAACCGTACCTTTAATATTCAGTTAAGTGAATCTTTGTCAGTTCTACAAAAGTATCTACTATGTATATTTATACATAGGGTCCGTTTTAGGGATGGATTTGTTGAGTATTAAATAGTAAAGATTGAAATTCAATGTGTTTGCGTGATTGTTGCTTAAACGCGATCTTCAATTTGATTTCCTTCGTTAATCCAGTGGTTTAATATAAGGATATATTGTCTGCCCATTTTATGGCGCCGCGTTCGATTTTCCTGTGATGCTTTAATTTTATGAAACATTTTCAATCTGCCTTAATGGATACATTGGTAGGTTGTAAATTCAATTATAGGAACGAAAAATATATTTAAGTAAGCTGAACGTAATCTTCTATTACGTAACTCACGACGAAATTTTATAAGCACACTATCTTTTGCACGCAATTCCGCCCGTGTGATACCTTCATCAATTAAAAGTCTATGTGCTTCCACAGGTTTTAAACTACATATCTCTGTACCAAATTCATACTCATTCAAATCGGTTGACTGGTTTAGCCGTGAAGAGGTAACAGAAAGACAGACAGAGTTTTATAGGCATTTATAATTTAAGTACCTAAAGATAGTTTAGGTACTTCTAGTTACTCTACGTGAATATAAAAGCAACGTTTTATGTATTTTGCGCTTTGGCAATAATATGCTTATTGAGCTTATATTGCAGCTTATATTATGACATGCAGTCTAAAAATACATTCATAAAGTTTACTAGTCTCATTATTCTGTGAAGGGTACATACTGCTTAGTTAGTGCCGCGCATCTCTCGCACGCGTAACATAGGTAATTTGTACCTACTCGTGATTAGAAAGTATACCTGGCGCACACATTAGAATAATTAAAAGCGCTTGCCTCACGACTCTGCACCCTATTGCCAACAGTGATTATTTCGTCGCCACGTGTCTGATCTTCTTCATTTTGGCGTTTCGGCAGCCCTGGCTGGTATAGACAGCAGAAAAAACTATGAATTTTAATTTTATTATTTGAAAAATACAACTCCGTACTAGTAATGATTCATGTGTCGCGGGTGACTTTACAAAGGTTTAAGGAACGCCCACACTTGGAACAACGGAACAATAATTTGTAGATCACACTAATTTTTGTACCATGTGGGAATCCTCAACACACCGAGTGTTGTTGACAGCCATTTTGTTATGTATTTGTATAATATAAAGGTTTATCTCATAGTTCTTTAACTATGCGATAAATGACGCTTAGCATCGCCATAGATTATTGTACGGCCGCAAATTTCAATGTGAAAATGAATTGAAATTTTTCTCATATGATATGTTTCTTAAGCAGCCTGATATATTATATAAATTGTTATTGGAGGGAATTATTGAGTATTTAGATCTCTCCTGTATCGAATAATAAAATCAAAATTTGAAATTCATATTTTAGAAGACACATTGTCATAGCTCATACATTTTAACAAAGTTGTGCCTACATCTAGTGTGTAATTAATATTTCCTATAACTATAATAATCAAATGTGTTAGCTTCATTTATGAAGTGTACAATGTGTGGACCCAGACTCTATACATTATTAAAATATAGGTTTTGTTTTATGTCTAAGATGACATTAATAGTGTAACCTAAATTACAACCAACAAATTCTTTTTAACTCTCTATTTCCTACAGAACCACAAGTAAAACATATAACAAGCACTGAAAACTTGAACACAGTTAAAAATAAGTGAAGTTTCATCTCCAGAGAGATATCTCAGTATCATTACCATTTCTTGAAAATTTTATACCGGAAGTAAAAAATACAAAATGACGTGATTTCCGCCTCGGTTTCAGCGATGTTTTTTCACAAAGCCTCGCCCTGGGCCAGTGCTCCAATACGACTTGGTCCATGAAACTGCGACTGACATTGTTTTTTATAACCGAGATCTTTTGTAAGCATCCTTTGAAGCGATGTAAAAGTTAATGAGGTAGATAGAAAACTTCTTTCAGAATGTAATATTTTTGTATTCTGTTTTTCCCTTGCTTTAGTATCTAATCATCTTTTCAGCGGACGTGTACAGGAATTTTATTATAATATCAGGCATGTTTATAAACTGTTTTACTGCTGGGAATGAGAGGATCTCGCCTCTCATAACGGAAAGGGTTAGATTGCTTGCGAGTTAGCAGTAGTCTCATTTTTTCGAGAAGATTATAGAACCTTATTCAGGTTGTTTTTTCTTCATCCTTAAGTCAAGCGGTAATTAACTATTTTATTGGCTCATAAATTTAAAAAGTCGGAGGGTCGGTATCGATACTTCTGCGTGAGAGTCCAACAGTTTTCCCTCTAGGCTATCACTGTGTTACAAGACGTTAAGAGCTTTATTATAAATATTTAAATGTTGAATAATTATCTAAATTGTAATGCTGTTTAGGTTGTGATTATGGTTATATGTTCTTTTAATTTACCTAATGTATTTATAATACGGACTCGTTGGTCACCGAAATCGAATTGTTGGAATTATTGTTGGAAATCGAATCGAACGCATGCAAACGTGTAAACTTATGTTTACATGTTTGCATGCGTTCGATTCGATTTACGGGTAGTCGAAGTGTTATTAAGTTTTATGATAGTAGCCACACTGCGTTGGAAGTGCAATATTGCAAGTTGAAATACGCCTGGATCCTACGACATGGTTATTTTGCCAGATCGGAGGAGTTTTTTTCTATTACTATACTTGGGAAGGTAAAGGTGTGTGGTGGTATCCTCTCTTGGCAAATAGTTGCTCTGAATCAAATACACAAAAGAAGGAAGAAGCAAGGCAGCCACTTAAAAATAAAATTGCTTACACACGTAATGTCAATATTATAATATTCCTATATAATTGCACATAATGTTACAATAATTACCTACTGGTATTAAAAAGTACAGTCGCCTTGATGAACTAACTGTACCAGTAGTTACGACAACTCGCTAGCATAATATTTCACTATCAAATTCACACGATCGCATCCGAACATCTGTCACGATCTCCAATATACGCAACTTGTCTATCAACGGCCATGAAACCAGCGACTTGAATATACCTGACAATAATTATATTTAAAACTGGCTGTACTCCGCGGTTTTACACACGCTTATGATTACTGTGCGGCTACCATGGCTTGTGATGTGATGTTTTAAGGATTGTTTTACTTTTGAATTAAGAAGCTTTCTAATGATGCTGCAATATTTTTTGTCTATAAGTTTTTAGCTTATTTATTACAACAAACATACATATAGCCAACAAGCTGTGTAGCTCGGCGAGGAATTTTGAATTTTGTAATTTATGCCAAAAAAAGTGATAAAAAGAAATAAAAAAAAAAATATATCTTTAAGGTTAAAAATCTAAAGTTGGTTTTAAATAGAATAATTAATTTTGATAGATTTCGGTATTAACGATTAAACATTTCAGTAAGTAAACGTATCTGCATCTACGTCTGTGATAATATGCTTTTAGGTCTTTGCATCTCACGTAATAACAGGCGACTACTGGACGCATTTTCAGACGCTACTGCGAATTTTCTAACAAGAAACGATTTTTTTGACTCGGAAACAGAACAGATAAGTAGTCATAATTTAAGCGTCGAGTAAATATCAAGTCTCTAAACCTCATACACATATTTTAAAAGTCAATCTTGATATCTCAAATAAAATCTCTTCTTATTTCAACCTATAATTTAAATTACGACGAACAAGCAAGATACTTCTCATTTTGACGTTTAAACTTGCCCGCCATTTTAATGGCTGTACATCGACGGTCGCATCCAACCCGCCTCACTTGTCTCAACGTGCTCATTATTTTTTATACATAATCTATGCGAGTTATACTTTTCTATGATTAACTGTACTTTCCTTTCAAAGATTGATTATTAAAAATTTTGTCCGTCGTTAATTATATGTTCGAGTTAATTGAGTAATTTATAGTGATGGCGTTTGGTAGCTTTGGGTGATTTGCAGCTTAAGTTACAGATCACGACGCTATGTACGAGCCGGGTTCATTTCCCGCGAAACACAGGCACAACCTGGTGTGGGCAAACGTCAAAAAATTATTTATTATATGACTGTTATGACTATTCTAACCCTTTCGTTGTCCCGTGATAGACACAATAGAAAATCTATTGATATGTATCATATGTGATTCATTGGAAAGGGAACCTGTCAAGGTAATTATTTAAAAAAAATTACTATCTATATAAGGAAGTATAGAACAGTCGCTTATCTTATCTTATTTTGTTCGGGGGCCAGTCAGTACAGACCGGCGACACTTCGACCCAGTGGGATCTTTTGTGTCGACTTCCCCAATAACGACTGCCATAGATGTTCATGGCAGTCGGGACCGACGGCTTAACGTGCTCTCCGAGGCACGATGCAGGCGATAATTGTCAATCAATACGCACATAATTTCGAAAAGTCATATAGCTTTCGAAAGTCAGAGGTGCGCGTCGTGGGTTCGAACCTGAGACCCTCTGCATTGCAGTCTGTTGGTCTCTCCACTGAGCTATCGCTGCTGCTTAGAACAGTCGCTTACTATCAGGTTGCCCAATGGTATGCTTGTTTGTCGCCTTTGAAAACACAAAGGTAGTTGTTTCGGGTGTGTATAACATTCGTTTAAACATAAGACAATATTATTAACGGCTTATACGGCTTTATAGGTTTACGAGACACTGTTTAATCAAATAAGGCGCACAGGTAAGGTTCTAGACCTTAACATAATTGTTGAAGCAACAAAATTACGGTAAATTACGATGAACAATAACTCTATAAAGTTTAGAATGTTGGGTCCTTACATACTTATTATCTCTACCATTCCTTTTCTTTCTTCCTATCTTTAATTCCTTTTCCCTAAGGTTAGCAAAGCGCGAGATACTCTAGACATTGCATTGCTAGGCCTACCAAAAGGCGAATCTAATGATAGTTTGCCATGTTTATTATATGAAAAAGACTATAATCACTGCTATTACACAAGACATTAATACACATTCTTAATTATCCCTTTATAGTAATATTTAAATAAAACGACTCCATTTAAAAAAGTAATAAAACCACTAATGAACAGCTTTTAAGCACAATTCACCGCAATGTTGCCAGTAAAACAAATGAGTGTCGTTTAAGTTAAAATTACGCGCGTAACAAAATAAATAATTTCACACGTTTCGTCACTAATGTGCGGTGTGAGCAACATGTCATTTCTCAGGCGAAATTTACGCGATGCACGATCGCGTAAAATGCGCCACGGTATAATACTTTTTGGTGTGTGTGATTAATGTTTTTATTGTTTGTATGTTTTTTGATAAATAAGGAGCTATTTGATTTTATGAAGTTTTGTGATATTACTAATTTGATATCACATAGCATTACCTTTTCAAGAAGCTCGGTATTTTTAGGAGGCTCTAAATTGGCATTCGGAATTAAAATATTTAGTGAACATTCTCTAATTAGGGCAGATACGTTCTAAAAAAGTCTAGCAATCTATATAAAAAAGCATTGTCAATGCGCTAAAACGAGACATCGCAGTACAAAATGTACAGCAATGTTTTATTTTCATACTTGCAATGACATTGCTTCAAGAAATCATAAGTATGTAATCTACTACCTGTATGCTAATCATTTTGTATGAAGAGTACTAGCAGCAAAGTGCTACAGTTTTCTACTATTAGCTTCTAAGCTTATAGTAGAAAACAGTGAAACTTCTCAGCAGCAATATAAAGCTTACAATAAATTCTCGTAAACGCCAATTATAAGCTCGCTCCGAATCGCAATGTTTAGGTCTTGTAGGACCTGTTGAATCTAAGCCTATAGGAACTAAACATGGATGGTGGGATGTTAGTGTGATCCTCTGCCATGCCCTCCAACGATATACAAGTCTTATATAATTATATGGGTTCAGGCTGCTCTACTTTGAGCTAAGTTAGGTTTAAAGCAAAAGACATGCCGTAACTAACCTCTTGAAATATGCACAATGCAATATCCACTTAAACCTTTGTACCATGTATGTATTTCTAACGTCTCAATGCGCTATTCTTCTATATAAGCTATTATACGCTGGTTGTCGTGTCAAGAGCTATTCGCAGCCCTTACTGGTGCGCAGTGCGGAGTACGTAATGAACAACAATTGCGCCACAGTTTCAGAGCACAATCACGATCGCACCGCCTTCACTCCTTCTACATATCTCGTTCGTAGATCATGGTGTAAGTTACAAGCGACTTAGGTCCTGGGTTTGATCCCTACTCATTAAACTATTGCCATGAGCCTACTTCCTAAGCATTAAGTTTCGCTACACCGATTGAGGAGAAAACTGGCAAATTGCAACTCAAATAGCAATATGTACCAAAAATAATTATATTTAGGATCTACGTTGTACTTGATAAACCTCTTTTTGACACATAATGCACAATTAAGTAGGTTATTGGCCGCTTTTAATTTTGGATTGTGTGGGTAGGTACTTTGTTAACCAAGAGACGTTGATGACATTGACATAGACCAATATCGTTTTAAGCAGTAATGCACCAAAAATAACACGACAAAAGAACATCGAAGTAAGGCGCAGACGAACTAAAGAATGTACGGCAACATAAAGTGAACAACAAATGAACCACTAGCTACAGACGATTATAAAAAAACATGTTCTACAAGCAGAGCTCGTAAAGACTTAAAAGAGAGCTGTAGTTCCATTAACGACTACAGTTACTGAATCCCTGCAACAGTATTTATCATAAGTTGAACAGTTGTCTTTTATGAAGGAAAGAAGTAGAAGACTACCGGTAGGTAAAGCTTAGATATACAAATGTGACTTTTAATGGTCTAAGAAATCAAATTGTTTTATTATAAGTCTGTAATCTGTGTTTATATCTCAACAAAGTTGTTTAATGTCTTCTACATCTCTTTCTTACTAAAGCCTATTCTTGTTTTACAAAAATAAACTTTAAAAGGTATAATAAGCATAAGCGACTGAAGTTACAAGAACATTTAGAATTCATTAGAAGTAGATCCAAAGTGTCTAAGTTCTGATCATTTCTAAACTTTTAAGTAATTATAAGTGAGCGAAGTTTAAAAAATAAAGAATAAAGATTATTTTCCTTATCAACACTTTTTCTGTTTATATCTTACTAGATTTTGCCCGTTCGTTTGCGTAAATGTTGGGTTAGGTCAGTACGTTTTTTTCTGGATAAAAGTTACATTATGCCTTTTCTGTTTCCCCAACAACGGGTATGCCAAATTTCATGAAGATCAGTTGAGTAGTTAAGGCGTGAAGCGTAACATATTAATAAAAATATAAAGATGCAAAGCAATAAAGTCCTATATTAAAACAATTAAAAAACAAAAATTAAATTACGTTTCGATTCTTTTTCTATATATAACTTATTTAAAGAAGATGATAGACATGTACCCTATTTCAACTTCTTTAAGCAAAAGACAAGCATATGGCACTGAAAATCTGTGTTTCCATGACTCACACCACACAAAATCGGCACGCACAGTACAGCTAATATCATCATTAACGATTGCCGAACAAATGCCTTGTGATTAATGATCGTTTTATTGTCTTCAAGTGTATCTCATAGCGAGATTATACCACGATTTCTTAATTCCCTAATTAGATGTGAGGCAAGGAGATTTCGGATGATAGATCTGTGATGCTGCGGGCTGTTAACGTTCTGCTATTGCTCTTATATTTAAGTGATCCTTATAGTACCAATTATGGTCTTGCTGAGTAATAAAAATATTTGTAAGGTATGTGAGTTTACATAGTCTTGTGTGGATAGAAGAAGTTAAAGGTTAGTGAGGGTTTCTATGTCACTAAGATGGTAAAAAAGGTAATGGTAATCATTTAACTTAGTGTTGTACCAGTTATAATACCTGGGATATTTTGGCGTTTTTTTAAAGATAAATACCGCGCCCGCTGTTGATATCTGTATGTTTGTTTCGTGGGGAACTTTACAAACATACGATTAACGAATACAAAGTCAGGCATACTTAGAACAATCAATTAATTATAAGTGTGAGATTCGAACCCATAACACCCAGCGCGAATGTAAAAATAGGAATTACTGTTTTACCTTTGCAACAGACAGACAATAAAGTACTATAATTAATGTACTATAATTGCAACGAAAAAGGTATCTTGTAATAAAAATCATGTGATTCAGTATACTTTAACCCTGTAAAAACTACATCTAAAATTTTCACGTAGGGTAACCATGTGATACAGAAAACTCTAAACCTGTAATCATCTTTAACCCTTACAAGAGCAATCACAACAGCAGATGTATTGCACTTATTTGTACGCTCGTACTACATATATGAAGATGGCATAGCCGTTGGGTTGGGGTGCTCCACCCACGTCAAACTTTCAGCTGTTCGCCAAAGCATAAATCAGCGAGAGTAACGGAACAACCCTGGACACGTGGGGAGAAAAGTGTTTGAAAGTTGGTATGAAATATAACTATAACTTTTAGGCTCGATATATCAATGACAGTTTAAAGGGCAGAACTGTTTTAAGATTCAATTTTTTTATCATATTATTTAGTCAACGGTAAATATGAGTTACTGTGACTATTACCTACTTTATTTGTTTTAATATGTATCTAAGATTTCCCTAACATTTACTTTTTTAAATAAATTATATAGCAGTTCATATAAGAAAAATAAGTCATAAATTGATTTGTATTGTTAATAAATATTTGGCAATTGAAAAGAGTGGCCACGGGTTTCTTACCTGCTTCTTCTCATGAAAGCTCAACTCGTCGAATAGGCTTTTTCAATACTAAATTTTTATAACCTTTTTTTATTATTATTATATTTTATTAATGTATTAATTAATTGACGTCTCCAAGAAGTGTTTACACATTTTTATGGCAATAAAGATTTTTGACTTTAACTTTGACTTTGAAGTGCCTAGATGTTAAGATTGATATAATTAAGATGGTTAAAAGGCAGCGATAAGACTTATGTTTAAGGCATGAAACTTGACATCGAAAAGATCGTGGTTTCGATTCTAAAATTTTCCAAACTACCAACTTGAACACAAGCATTAAGCTTAATCGGAGTACTCACATTTGTTACCTAATTTCTAGTAATATTTACAAAATGTTTATTTTATTTGTGAAATGAGTGTACGACTCACTTTCAGCTTCGTTTCATAATACACATAACATACCTATGTTTGAAATTACAAATCTCATGAAAATATTTCATACATTTCTTTTTTAATATCGGTTATGTATTTCATTAGTAAATTCATTTATCACTTAGGTACACAATTTAATTGAGGAACATAAAACAAAAAGATATTATATTTATTAAACTCTGTGTATAATTCAATTATGTATAGGTATTGTAAAACATAAAATGTATTATTTTATTATTATATTTTATTTAAATTCAGTATTATTGAGTATATTATTTCGAGTATAAGATATTATTTTAATTAATATATTACATAATATCATGACTTATAATTACGATTCTCCGAAAACAAATGGTACTTCCATTTGTTTTTAAGAATCATTTTAAAGATTCCCAGCGGCTTCCTCATTCACAATAAATAAGTTCGTTCATTACATTCGTACAATAAGTTAGTTCAATAATATAAAAAAAAGTATATTAATTAAGTATTAACTGAAATATAATTATTATAAATTTATGTTGTCATTAAATATTGGAAAGACTCGACTCAATGCACCCTCTGCTCACCCACTGACACAAATAGGGTGACAGGGCCGATACTGTGACCTATAAAGGTATGCGTGGGCTTGAATAGCCACCGTACATTATAAGCAGTAATAATATACCTATAAAAGTGTCTGAAAATTTACTTGTGGCGTCCTTTGGTATAAGTTTGCATGAGATAGTGAAGTAAAGATTAAGCAAAAATATTACTGAAGTTTTTGGTTAAGAATACTTTACCTATATACACAATTACACATAATACTAGTTATATACAACCACGCATGGAGTATATAGTGAATATATCTTGAACCAGTGCTCAACTATAACCGCTTAGTCACATGCCCGTTTTGCGTATATTTATTTTTGTAGATATACGATAAAACTGATGAACCGACTTACTTTTTGAATAAATCGAAAATGATAACACCGTATTACTTTTTAAGTATTCGATCAAAAAGCAAGTTTAACAAAATTGTGTCTGTTTTACTACAGTAAACATCCTTTACGAACAACGTCACAATTTTTTAGTGAAGCCCTCCCCAACCAAATAAAAAAAGATAATTAATCACTTGATAACTAATAACTAAAACCGAGTACTATTACAATATTTGGACTTACCTCTCTCATCCTTAGAAAGACACTATAAATACTCTTCAAAATATAATTAACATAAACTTTTACAACATAATATAAAATTGGAGAGCTCTTCGCGATTCTTAAGCACAGTCTACACTGCCACCTTAGGCTATAAACACATCTGCCGTATCCGTCTTGCGATTATTATTAAACTCTTTAATAAAAGATTATTCAACATGGCGACCAAGATGGCGTATTGGGTGCCAAACGGGGTGGGACAATTTGAATAGATTTTATTAAAATAAGTTTCGGTAGGGTCGTTATTGGAGTTTTTCTACTTGGTTTATTTGCAAAACATTGGATATTGCTTTTATTAAATTTTATTGGATTTTTTATTAATAAACGATGCCTATATTAATAAACTCTTTCTTTTTTCGTCTGTTTGCCTGGCAAAAACAAGTGGTAGAGCGATATCATTACATTGCACTATATTGTTTTTTTAATGGCGCTCTTGCACTATTAACAATGCCTATGTTACGGGGCACATTATAAATTAATTTTGGCGTAATATAAGTGCCAAGAAACCACTTAAACATTAACATCATTCGTGTCGTGTTTAAAAATTGGTAATATTTAACTGATAATGATTGAAGCAACCTTTAAATAAATTATTATAACTTTTAACCCTTTAATATTCTTAACTTTTCAAACGACGGCGGCACACCGGTGGGTAGATACAATAGACTTTAATTATGTATGGTACTCTGAGACCTGACAGATTAATAGGTGACATACCTAATGATATATCAGTAATTGTAATTATCTTGTTAAGTTTTCTAATGTGAATGAAAGAGAATTTTTATTGATAAGATTTGACTGCTGTGCATCAGGTTTTTTCAGTAGCAGCATGGAGTCTGGCACTGTGTGTGGTAGACTAAATAAGGTCGTCTACTATTACGTCCGACCTAAAAGGATAGTTAGCAAATGAGGTGTAATAATTATATCTGAGCCAACCCTTTTGGGAAAACAGGCATAAGCCATTGTATGCATTATTTAAAATATCTAAGGTTTGTGAATATCATAGCCTCAAAGCTGTTCAGAGAGAAATGACAAGTTGAAAAAAGAAAAAGTAGTAAAACAGAAAAAAAACAACGATGATAGCTGGATTAAACATATGCTCGATTTCGTAAAACACATGTCAAAGCTTTACATAGACACATCCCCAATACAAAAGAGACATTTGAAAAAATATTAAAAGCTTACAATGTATCAAACGCTCAAACAGGAGGCGTACATGTCCCGGTGACCGCTAAAAGGGGCTACGCACACCGTATCGAAAAAAAACACACAAAACGTCTTTTTTACCCTTAGGGAAGAGAACAGCTGCGCTTTTGTATAACAATGATACAGCCGCGTTATTTCCACCAACCCGAGGCAATCGACACACTGGGCTACTACCCGACCTAACAAAAAACACCCGTGCAATACCCTCAACAATACAACTCAAGTGCCTCCCAAAATTGGCCGGATTGTAAACGATTGCGCAGTCCATATTACGATGCCCTTTGTTAAAAGTCACGCTTCATTTAAGGCAAAATTGTGTCCTTTTTGTTGTTTCATACACCGTGATGTGTGTAAAAATTGTTTGTATTGTCACTCAGTTTGCTCAATATTAAAATTTCATGGTTGTCATACTATTGTAAAATACTCTCTATGCAATAATTTCAAACTATGAACCGCCATTTTGAAATGTTCAAATAAAGAATAAGGAACCAAACAAATTATAATACTCTCATTGTTGTATTCAGCGAATACATAAAGCGAGAATCGCAATGACAATTTCGAATGTTCCATTTTCAAAGCGGCAGCTGTGATTGGTCGGAGTTTGGTGACAAATGGGCGACAAAGTTTGGCGTCAACCAATAGGAGAGCGAGAACGCAACGCCTGCTGTCGAGCGTAATAATGTGATATGAATAGCTTTAGATGTCATTACGATGTGGTGACAGTTTTTATGTGAAACGGGAGTCATTATAATACGTATGTGTTACAATTAGTTACATGTGTTTTATATGCAGTAAAGTAAAGCGTTTTTGAATGTATACGATTGGTGGACTACATTCTTATATGCACGGGCCTCATTTGGGAAGAAGACAGATCAATAAAATATTTCAGTACGCATGGATATATTTACGGAATCCCAACTAGTAATATTATAAATGCGAATGTGAGTTTGTTACGTTTACACGCCTTAACTATGTGACCGATCATTACACACATATCTACACGTTGTAAAGAAAGAACATATCATACCTACTAGAAAAAAGGTACTATTCCCGGAGTTTGCATACACAAAATCTACATTAACGCAAACGAAGCCGCGGGCATAATCTTGTATAGACTTAAGCCGAGAGGTAAAGGCGTATTACACTCGTATAACAATGTTTATAGGTGTAACATAACAACAAGGTGTTCGTGATCCTACTAATTATTACAATTGTTGCTGCCATTTACACAATCCCTGAGTTTTTGTATCAAAGGAATCAATCAGAAGAACTGGCTTACAACTATGGATCTTGGCTAAAGATCTTCCCAGTATGGAAATTATATAGATCAGCTCTATCGCGCCGAAATAGGTGGGTAAGGTATACCACTGCTTAACACTTTAGACATACGAGTTAGATATTATGTACTTACATGTCGCAGAAGGATTACTGACTCAGTTGTTTTACAAAACAGGTCCGTCATTTAAAACTGCTCAACAACTCTCAACTTGATTCCCATTACGCTACGTTTGCAGTGTATGCAACTTTTTGTATGTATATAGAGTCTCAAATAATTTGACTGAGTCGGTCTATCAGAAAAATCTCAATTCACCAACTGATTTGGCTGATAGACAGCATAGGTCTGCATTCTATTTTTTTTAATCATCTTTTTTATGTCCCACTGCTGGGCAAAAGCCTCTCCCTTGCACTTCCAAATTACTCTGTTGGTGGATATCCCCTGCCAGTCCTTTTCAAATGCGTCCAGATCGTCCCACCATCTCCGTTTAGGACTGCGCCGTCGCCGTCGACTGTCTTGTGGCACCCAATTGGTCACAATACTTTTATGGGAGAGCTAAAGCCAGAGCTGGCGTAAGTCGGCCGTACACTTCTGTCTACACTTTTTATGATACAGGCTTCATACTACGTAAACTTGAATTCGCACAAATAAATAAACTATTAGGGAATAATTTATTATGCTAGGTAAGTTCCATATTGCCTGAGGATTGATTCCATCACTTACCTACCTTGGTTAGTACTATCGAATTCCAATTCACGGCCTTCGAACCAAACTATTGTGCTTTTGCTCATGATTTAGAATGCCTAGAAATATTCAAAACATTTGCTCCTATACAAACTACTACATAGTTTATAAGATACAAACTCATCCATTTTGCTTAATATTGTCATACGTTTAGACAAATGTAACATTCGTTTTAAAATTAAACTACTTTATACATAATATTGTCTTCTGTTTACGCGAATTTTATTCATTGAAATTAAACTTATTTATACGGATTTTATCGCGTTGTTTATTTAACACTGTATTGTGTTACATAATTTTGAATCTGTTACACTACATACTAATACTATTGAACTTTACTAATTTTTAAGCTAATAAAATTATTAAAACTATTTATATTTAGGTTTACACTTTCCCCGATGTTTCGGTTGCTTTTTAGCAGCCATGGTCACGGGGACACTAAGATGGTAGTTGTCTCAATGTTCCAGTGTAGTTATTTCAAAATACCTGAACATAATTTAATCATTGGTGTTTCTATTTACGCAGGATGAGCTCAATGTATCATGAAGTCTAGCTGTGGTTTGCTTCTTCTTGGGTTTGACTATTTGAATTACTGGATCCCAAGCTGGTGGTACATTCCAATCATCTTCTCTATTGAAATTAGGATGTTTTTTGATTTCAATAGCCTCGCGAATTATCCTTGGTAGGAATCGGTGTTAAATAAACAACGCTATAAAATCTATATCTAAATGAGTTTAATTATAATACTTTATACATAATATTTTATTGCGGTTTCTTTAATCACCACTTAACTATTATAACTGCATATATGTCGTAGTATTTTAAGTGGCCGCCTCGACATTGCTTCTGCTCCAAGTGTAGTGAGTTTGATCGCCACAAGGGTAAATATTTGTAATAGTAAATGTTCCGATTTTGGGTTTTCTTTGTATCCGTTGTTTGAATGTAAAGTCCACACACGACGCAGGAATTATTCATAGTGAGGGACTTGTCTTTTTAGAGAATAGAAAAAGATGAACATTTATTAAGACATAAAATCAGTATAAAGCAGTTTTATTTCAAAAAGACCTTTATTATTCCCATAACACACATTACAGAAACTATTTATAACGTTTAAGGTTGGTATTTGCTTTTATAGAAGAAAATAAGGTCGCGATAAAATCTATATAAAGTGGTTTAATTTCAATGTAGAATTATCGCTCATACATAAACTCAAGCAGCAAACAAACCTTTAAGATTCCATGCAGATACCTACTAAAATTTCTTGAACGACAATGTAATAATCCATTTCGACTGAACTAACTGAACAATTTTATTAAAACTTCTTTTCACCTTTCGAGGCACTAATAACCTTCAATATCCTTTCGTGTCACCCTATCGTGTCCGATAATAAAAATGCGATTGGCGATCTTTATTTCGTCCCATTACACGGCATATAAAGGTCTGTAAACCCGACACTGAGCCGATGATCGTTAAGATAGCAGTGCCACTCAATTTCGTCATCCAGGTCAATCATTATCGTTGGGGGGTGATTATTTTGTTACGGTACTTCTACGATAATGGGCGATAATATGAACAGTATGTTTCTATGGGTGGAAGGGGACGGTGTTGAGTTGTTATTTGTAAAGTCATTACAGTAAAGATAGGTGAGTTAGTTGTAGGGAACAAGGTCTTCCGCTCTGGTATTTCGCTCAGCTGGGAACTAGTTTACTGTACGGATGGTGCGTAGGTTTAAGAATCGTCATGCCATTGACATTGTGACGCGTGGATTTGAATACCAAGCCGAACAATAAATTGTGATCCACAAATGGTTGTTCCAAGTCTGGGTGTTCTATGTGCCCATTGTTTTAATGTTTGTAAAATCTCCCGGCGACACAGGATTTACTGATAGTTGCTTCAGTCAATCAGGTCAATGTCGGTTGGATACTTGTAAAGATGTTAAGGTAAATTGAAAGTAGGGTATTCGGTCAATTGTACATAAGATCGTAATTAATCTGGTTGCGCAGAGGTTATGAATGCGACTGTTGTGCATTAATTAGCTCTTGGGTGCGATTCCCGAGTCGAGAAAAGTGTTGTTGGGTGTTCTGCCAAGAAACTGACAGTAGCCGCCTGGAATTTAGAGTTTCAAACTCCAGGCTGCTACTGTAAATTGAGCAAAGCTACGCTCAATAGACGGCAATGTGCTCGCTCTCCACTACATGGTCAGAACCATAACTGACGAAATGTAAATAGCATACACCTTTGCTTACCCTTCAAGCATATTGATTTGTTTTTGTTTTCTTTTTGGTTTTGTTTTTCTTTTTGTCTTATATTTTAATTTTGTGTAGAGTATCTGATTGGTAGTGCAATCTCAATGCATGTCGAGTTTGTTTATAATTGGATTTGCATTATGTTTAAGATTATATTTACGTATGTTAAATCATAAATTTAAAATGTAGAATCTGTTGGTGAACCTTACAATAAAATAAATAATATAAATAAATATAGACGTCAGTCTATAAATAAAAAGCAATTGACTTAAATTCGAACCAAATCAGTTTACAAAATGAAATTAAATCCTAGTCTACCCTACTCCTTATCTATGATAACACTCAACTACAAAGCAGAACCTCCCCTCCCGCCCCGGTAATTACGCGTAAAGATACAGACTTCGATACGCCAGTGTCATTTGTTACATTTTTACCGCGTGATATCGTGTTGACACGAAAATGCTTGTTTATTGCTGTTATTACATAGATCGTGTGAGATAAAGGACTGCCACTTAAATATTATTAGTTTTGTGATATTTTGGTAGTTGTTTAATGGAAATTAGTAGCTATTTGAGTGTGCTATACGGGGGTTAAACGTCAAGTGACCTGAGGGTGTACCGCTTTTAAGGCTTTCGACGTACTTCTACGCGTTATTTTATACACCTGATAGGTATATGCTACTTGTTTAAGATTAAATACGGTGTAGCTAGCATACAGTCCGTCTAATAATAAAGTTCTTAAGAGCGAATATCACGGCGGCGAATCTTAACGGAGACTGGTCATTTGCGTAGGAGATATTACCTATGTGCGTGTGCGCAAGCACATGTGCACTTTTTCACCTTAGTCCTCATAATATGATTAGACGGCAATTACCGCAGTTGCATTACCTACCACTACGGGCTCTTTAGTCAACTAAGGCCGCTCGAACTTATCCCGCGGAATCAGTTGACCTAACGAATGTTTTGAATTGGGCAACTGATCCCATTGATACGTTTTATGATTTATACAGACACGAAATAAAGTGTTACGACTGTGATTTATAGGTAGTATTCAACTGCACAGCAAAAACAATAATTGCACAGCAAAATATGCTTATCAAAAATATTAATTGCACAGCAAAATATAT
Organism: Catocala nupta; assembly: GCA_963675205.1. NCBI lineage: Eukaryota > Metazoa > Arthropoda > Insecta > Lepidoptera > Erebidae > Catocala > Catocala nupta. The sequence goes on along the minus strand of OY776092.1, from coordinate 21,296,616 downwards.
TTAAAGAGATCAAACTAAGTCGATGGAGCTCCTATTTTTGGGTGGGTTTAAGAGAACCTAACATTACCTAACCCTTTTCGAGATGGAATACAGTGATTTGAGTCGTATAGGTGCTCGTTATGCTGTGCAATATTTGCTGTGCAATTAGTATTTTTGATGGTCATTATATTTAATCCCGTTGTTTAATATATCAGTATAACCAAGCAACGGTATGTCATTTCTTTCCCCAAACACCTTTGTTCACGTGTGTACATATTTATATTGTATATATATAAATAATATTCTTCTTTTTAAAGTGGGATCAGGTGACAAAGCAAAAATAATAAAATTAATTATTAAGTCAACTCATCCCGCGGGATGAGTTGACCAAAGAGCCCCGCTACGCCATCGATACAGTCCAAAGTCGCGTCTAATAAATCAGTTATTATAATCTATGACCGCTTGCAAAACCAAGAATACCAGTCCGTTGCCTGGAAAGTTATTAGTAACCCTATATAGGTAACATTACTAATAGTTTAATTGACCTAAATTTAAATCTTTAATGCCTTCGCTCGCGTTAATATAGATTTAATCAATAAATTACTATTTCTCGGGAAATGTAGTCTTTTTCTGGGTGAAAGGTATCTATGTCCTAGCCTGTACCTCTGAAATCGTGTATGCGAAATTTGATCATGATCGGTCGAGTTGTCAAAGCGTAACAAAGAGACAAATTCACATTCTTTAATATATTTGTTAGGATCACTAGAGTGAGCAACGATTGCTCAATGGGGAGACCAACAGACTGCAATGCAGTGGGTCTCGAGTTCGAACCCACGTCGCGCACCTCTGACTTTCGAAAGTTATATGATTTTTCGAAATTATGTGCGTATTGATTGACAATTATCGCCTGCTCCGTGCCTCGGAGAGCACGTTAAGCCGTCGGTCCCGGCTGCCATGAACATCTATGGCAGTCATTATTGGGGAAGTCGACACAAAAGATCCCACTGGGTTGAAGTATCGCCGGTCTGTACTGACTGGCCCCCACACAAGATAAGATAGGATCACTAGAAATTTGGATTACAAATTACTAGTATTCTTGTGAAGACCACCAGTTAAGCAAGAATGCCTGTGTTACGTGTGGGTTCACGTCAGTAGTGCAATGGGTGGGATTAGAATCCGTAACCTCACGAACTGAAGTCCATTATAATAATAATAATTTATTTCTCTTCCACAAAGGCATCTTATATCTAACAAATATACATATTACAGAATATAAGCTGATCCTTTGTGGGCGACTGGTTCCTGCACTAGGAAATCCTGTCAAGCAGATTACCAGGCCCTCTCTTAAAATAGTTATGTATAACAATGACATAAGTTAGGTAAAATAAAACCTTTGTTGAGAGAACTAAAAAAGGTTATCTTAAAATTAACTAAAATAAACAAGTACATATTTTAACTATTAATTTGCCTCTATGGTAAATATGTGCGTGCGTGTGTGTGTCTGTGTGTGTGTGTGTGTGTGCGTGTGTGCGTGTGCGCGCGCGAGTGTGTGTGTGTTGGTTTGTTTTGATTTTATTTCAGAACTTCGAGGTGCTTTTCAGTTAAATTGTAGTCGCATTGGCTTATCCACTGGGCGACCGCCGCTTCGTTAATTCTATTTAAAGATATTTTTCACCAGTTCATAGGCGCTATAAACGCTGAATTTATGTTGTTAGGTGTTCGTTATCAACATGGGAATTAACCTACGTTTGGTTAGGTAGTTATTGTCTCAATGATTGACACTGTGCGGGGTCTAAACACATCGGACTGATCTAAACTTGTTTATCACGAAGTTATAATTAAATAGACCATGACTTCCAATGAATGGGTTGCCAGTAATCACAGTTTTTCGCTGTTTAGGGGAGTATTGCCACAAACATGGCAATTTGTTTGGGGATTACGATTATAATTTATTATAGCGTATGTGTTTGTGTGTAATAAATTTGAGAATTTTATTGGTGTCTCTACAAATTACCTTTGCAGATAACATGTATCATTTGATGGTTACTATTTATTTTTATTTATTAGTTAAGTAATAAGAAGTTTCTTAATTAATATTATTATTACATATTTCAACATATTTGTATGAACACATCGTTTAGGTACTCCATTATTGGTCATCATTCACACGATAGATAAAATTTTCCCAATACCAGACAAATTTTAGTGTGATACACTGCGTGGGGTAACGTGTTTATAAAATTAAAATTGATTATTTTAAAACTTACTTTTACCATGTCATATAATCCAAATATTTAGAATAACTTTCATTTAAATTACGTCATCCATTTGTCGTGCAAAGGAATATTAACTGACTACTCATTCTTACTTCCTCAGGTATTAAACATTTTAAGGCTAGCAACACCGAACTTCCACACTGCTAATGACAGCACATCATCTGCCTCTAAGTGTCGGTAATGTCTGAACAAACAGTGGGCAGCCCAAGCCCAGTCCCACGGAAGTCCATGTTTGGACATGTTTAGCGTAGGCACTAACTACTCGTATTTGTAACGAATCATATGTGTTTGATTTTATGTTTGACGTTTATAAGAGAAAGTGGATTGTGTGATTCTTGAATAGAATGTTCGATTTCCGTTTATTTTGACTAACTATTTAGTAACTATTTACTGGTTAACCTCAACACTCGCTTAACCTTTTGATTCGGAGCGGCACACCGGTGGCCTATACAATAGATTTTAAATATAACTAGTATTTTAAGACTTGACAGATAATACTGTGTGTTCATGTTAACCTCCTATAGACATAAACATTAGATACGAGGATATAGTCCTAATTCTAGCATTTCTTTTATATTGTTACATTAATAAAATTACTGCACTTTATGTAACTTTATCAGTACAATGATAAACATTTGACACAAACATATTCATAAAACTTACAAGAAGGTTATAACATCGTTATAAGTAAAAATTCTTCAAAGTATTGTCCATAATAATTCTAGATTCTCTAATAATGATGCAGTGCATAATAAATGCAAAAGGTAAATTAATAAAAAAAAATCAGGCTTAGGTACTAAGTATTTTAAATACCCATAGTATTTAGTAAGATATTTTTTATGAATAAGACCGTAAATATTTACAATGCAATGTGAAATGCAATTTATAAATGGTACTTACCTACAGATATTTTTGACCAACGTAGCGATTGAATCCGCAACCTACTGCGATTTAATAAAAGTGAAAATATTTGTTCTAACCATTATTGATATCATAGTAATTAAACAGCCATTGTTAATAACCATATAAAAATAGTCGACCATCAATACCACAAAGTGCCATGAGTACAAAATTACTAAATATTTACAAGAAAACCTTTCCAGCTACCACATAATATAATGCCGTCCTTACGAAAAGTGAAATATCTCGAGTTTGGAGCCGAATTGAGTTAAGGACATATTGGGAATAAGCAGAACGAGGTCTATATATTATATTCTCTTTAGACAGTTTTTACGTATCTATGTCGGAGCCGGATTAATACTAAGCGTATATATAAACAGCAATATCTAGGTCCGTGTTATTTATTTATGTATTTATTAAATAGGCACAACTACAGATATCAAATTACATATACGAATAATAATAATAGTAATAGAAATAATTTACATGTCAATTTGAGATGCGATTAAGTTTGAGCACAGCATTTGAAAAAAAATATACAACTAGGCGGCTACGTAAAGAAGAGAAAATATTATATAAGATAAACGTCAAAAAATAAAAAGAATACAATACAATTACAAATTATAATTCATAATTAAATATTTTATTCCTATATATTATAATTTAAGTTATAGAAATCAATTAAAAAAACAACGTGTTATATGATTAACTTATCAAGACTGAGATAACTGTAGATAGGAATAAGTTAGTTACACTATTAAGTATTTTTTTCTAACTATATCTAAGTTATTATATTTATAATTAGAATAGTTCCTTATTTGTAATTTTCACTTACTAGTTATAAGTACAATAAGTTTGAGATATTACAGATATGTCAAGGAAGCTTATTTACGCTATTAAGTAATTTTACTAACTATATCTGCAATAAATATAGGTTTTGCATTTATAATAATCATATTTCGTTATTTGTAATCCTCATTTACTAGTTAGTAAATTAAATCTTAACCACTTTTTTACATTCATAGCTTTCCCGTTTGTTACCAAGGCATCAATTTCGTTACTGAGTATCAAATGACCCGTGCCTGATGTCAAAAAAGTGTCATTGAAAAATGTTTTGTAAACTTCTATTTATTCATGTTTGACATAAAAAATTTACTGCAACAAATAAGACTCCTAATGCACCTATGGTTAGGAAACTGTTATAAAAATGTATAAATTGCCACTCGAAAATGCATTTTTTTTATTCAACTAAGGTGGCAAACAAGCATACCAGCCCACCTGATGGTAAGTGGTCATCGTAGCCTATGGACGCATGCAACACCGGAGGCATCACTTGCGCGTTGCCGACCCTTTAGGAAAGGAAGTGGGAAGGAGAAGGAGCGGGAAAGCGGAAAGGGGGTGTTTGGGCCTCTGAAACTCTCACTCACCGAACGAAACATAACAGCAGGAATACTGCTATTTCACGTCCATATTCTGTGAGAGGGTAGTCCTTCCCCGGTCGAGCCGGCCCATTCATGCTGAAATCAGCGAGGCTCTACTACTCTCACACATCTCTACATCATGTTGGTTTCCTTACCATTAATGCAATAAGTAGTTTACTTATTGCATTAATGGCTGGTAAAGATTCTTTCTACATACTAATCATGCTAAACATACGCAGATTTATTGTCTTTTTAAAGTCGGAGTAAATGTATTTACAAACATAAAGTACCTACTATATAATTTTCTCCACGTTTTTATATATCATGTAGTGAAAGTTTCAAGTCTATACCATGAACAGTGATGGATATATAACAAAATAAAATCTTAAACCGCGTTTTCCTCGAAATTAACTTTAACTTAGTTATTGCACTTTTCGTAAGGACGGCAGTATAGGTATCAGCCATTTTTAAAAGAGACCTGTCTCTCAAAAGCCGTCTAGAGATAATTAGTAGATACCTAGTAATTTATTCAAAAACCACAAATACAACAAACCCACCGCATTGGTACTTCACACATCTGGCTATGTATAATTATAGTAAATAAATAAATAATCATTGTGTCACACACTTATTTTTCTCACACCCAACATAACTTGACCTACTTCCCTCTGTACACACCAAACTAAAATAGATCTCCTCGGGGTTTTAGTTTAGAAGTCGGCAGACCAAGTCAGGATGGTCACTGGAGTCCTTGTCATTGCATGTCGCGACATGTGTTACCCATTTGTTTGGATAAATAAAGTCGTATTCAGACGGTCGTCGAATACCATATGGTGTAGAATATATATTAAAAGCGTCTTACAAAACTGTTTTGCCGTTGAATTTAATGAAACAATTTTGTATCACATTCAATGTGGTACTTGCTCAACGTTTTAACAAGTATGTAAGTACGATGAACACATAAAACTTGAATGCCTATTTAGGTTAATAGAGGTGCACCTTTTTATAAATTCCACCACCCCTTAATTGTTTCACCACAATTTTTGCATGATATAATTATCTGAATATTGTTTTATGTATAAGAAAATATATTAACCTTTTTTAGTTTCATTCTTTTGAGTTTAGTGCAAATACATACACAATATTTGTGATGTAGAATACAATAAAATATAAAATCTAACTTAGCGTAAGACTAGGAAAAGGGAAAAAAAAGTAAAGGCACTAGTGATAGTTGGATAAGGAGGCCGGATGATTAGACTCAGTGACGTACTTAGGCAGAGTCTAGCCTGCTTGGACTGCCACATAGTAATAATAATAATGGCGAACTTCAAAATACGCAATTTATTGAATTGAATGCTCGACATAGGTAATTAAAAACCTATTGTGTCTAGCCGCCGGCGTGCCATCGCAACTTAATAGGTTAAAAAAATATACTGAACCTCTTTATAACCTATACTTATGAACTATCATACAGCTTATTATAAATACCTACTTAATTTTATAAACCGCAAAATTAAGTTGGTATATTTTTACATACAATACGGTTCGTGGAAGTTGATTGTTGCATTAAGTTGGTTAATAAGTAGGCTATGGCTACAACGAGGAACGATTGGCGACAATTTGACAAGTTTTACATAAAATTATTTGTATATTCATGTAACAATTTAAATAAATGTGTGTCAGGAAATGTTATATTAAGTTGTGGTTTTTGTTGTGTGGTTGTAGATACAACCTTTTTAATATACATTGAAAATGGTGATTACTGGGGGCGCTATATGATGAGCTTCGCGGCAATTTAAGCGAGTATACTTGTTAATAAATACTCATTTGACACTAGTTACCATTATTATACTAAGGGAAATAAGGTTCAGCTGTATGTGTGTTTAAACATGAGGCAGCCAAGCTCGGAAAATAGCTTAAGCCATCACAAAAAGATTTTTGTCTGTAAGCAAGACGACTAGTGACGAGTGGTTTGCGTGGATAGTAGCTAAACTAGAAGCGTAGAGACTGCGCTGGTATTTCTTTAAAGAATTAGTAATCTAACTAGCAATTTATAATAGTTGATCACCGATTGCCGTAAAATGGTGAATACCGATGTTGAACACGACAGTTAATTAAGGTTTGTTCCGCATTCGCCCCTACATTACGTCCCACATTCCAAAATGTTCCTCATTCACCCCTCTTTTTTAATTATTCCTTTTTCGTCCTACATTTTTGAGCATATGGTTAGCAAAATAAAACATGTTTAAACATTATTTTAAGTCTTTTCAATGTCGGGCTCGTGATGTCATACAATCATAAGCCCAAAGTTTCGCCGAGAGATCAAGGAGGTATTCTAAAATATTTTTCGGCCAACGGTACATCAAGATCTACTATACAAAAAAAAACAGAGTCAAAAAAGGAACATAATTTGGGACGAAATAGGAATTACGTTAAGAAATTAATATTTATCTAAATTTCGGGGCATATGAGGCACAATTTTTAGGGCGAATGCGTATTTTTATATACAGGACGAAACATGAGAAAAAAAACCATCCAAACCGTAACTAACCATGTTGTAACCAAACAGAAAAGACTGCACGGTTGACGTACATATTTAAGTGATCGCCTCGCCAATGCCGCTGTGCCGAGTATTGCGGTATCGAACCCTACACGGGATAAAAATTTATTCGTGATTGTTCCGAATCAGTCAACTGTCTCCGTGGCGCAGCGGTAGCAAAAGCGACTGCTGTGCAAGAGGTCTCGGGTTCGAATCCCGGGTCGAGCTAACAAAAAGTTATTGTGTTTTTCTGTTAATTAATCTCAATACGGAGTTAGGAAGTTGGTGGTGTTAGACACCCCAGTGCCTCAGAAAGCACGTAAAAGCCGTTGGTCCTGCGCCTGATCTCTCTCCGGTCGTGTCGGATTATCCGTCCCATCGGATCATGAGGGTTAGGGAACAGAGAGTGCACTTGTGTTTGCGCACACTCTTGTGCACTATAATATCTCCTGCGCAGATAGCCAGTCTCCGTTAAGATTGGCCACCTTGATCGAAATTTGGTCTGGAGGATATTAACTAATAATTAAATAATTTAAATGTTTGTAAAGTATACTGTGACACAAATTACTTCTAATAGTCTTTTTAAAACAGAAACAAAACAGTAACAATTTTCCAGTAAGCAAGTATTCACTTCAATATTTCCCACAAACAATTACGTCACACTATGACAAGTTAGAAAAACAAAAAGTCCTGTCATATATCAAATAAAGCACCGGCCACACCGCGGCACTTAGCGACACGCAAACAGTTAATATATTAAAATCGCAGCGACAATCGCAGACGGTTTCACGGCGGCGATAGTAATCTAACCGCCCAGTTAAACAGCGTAATAATCGCAGTGTCGGAATATGCGATCCACTGATTAAGGGGAAGGGTTTGAGGATGTTTTTAAACTGGACTTTTAAGGGTTAAGTAAAAGGTCAAATATCTATATCGTAGGTATTGTGGTAAATATATACATATTGCACACATTTTTGAACTATAATACTATAATATCGCTTGTGCAGATGGCCAGTCTCCGACAGGATTGGTAACCGAGACAGAAATTTTTCAAATTTCAAACCGCTATAGCTGTCTCTTGGTAAACAGGTATTTGGTAAAGACTTTGTAATCCAGAATAGGTTTAATTAATTCATATACAAATAGAATAAGTATTGTTGTGAACATGTTGTTTATTGGTAGTAGATCCTCGCTGGTTTCAGCATGAATGGGCTGGATCGACCGAGGTAGTACTACCCTCTCACAGAATACCGGCGTGAAGCAACGGTACCCGTACTGTTGCGTTTCGTATCGGTGAGTGAGAGAGCCGCAGGCCCAGTTACCCCGATCCTTATTCTATCCTTTCCTTTGTCCTTTACCTCCTTCATTCCTTTTTAAAGGGCTGGCAACGCACTTGTAACTCTTTTGGGGTTGCGGGTGTCCATGGGCGGCAGTAATCGCTTACCATCAGGTGATCCGTCTGCTCGTTTGCCAACCAATACGATAAAAAAAACAATACATATTTGTATTACAGTACTATATGTAAAATTCACTGCCTACTTTTATTTTGTTTCTAAGTCTGCTCTTCTAATACACTGATTGATAAGTTTTTGTTAACGAATATAGTACGTATATCCGTATTAGCTATCTGCTACACAAGAAGCAGCAGAAAGCCTTTAAAAAATACATCAAACTAGCAATCGAAAGGTTGTGGGCTCGAATCCCATCTTTTGCATTAGCTTAGCTATTGGGGTTAAGAATATTAGTAATTTGTAAAAAAATAGCTAGAAATCTTTATGTAAAAAGAAATGGGAGCCGCTAACCCTTGGTATGTTTCCAGTGGCCAGACGACTACTGTAACCCTGTAACGCCTACCATACAGTCAACTTCATTTTATGAAACTTAGTATTCAAAAACATTTTCTAACTCATTATATAAATATCAAGTTACCAACACTCATAAATTTTCTTTCACCAAATTTCCATCTACCCTCCGTCCGGCACGCGAAGGCTCGCACTTTGTATACAACTTCCGCTGGCGGCCCGCTTCCGGTCCGGACAACTTGACCGGATGTACGCCGTGCAGGCTCTATGTCACCTTAAGTACGTGTTGTGATTAGTACAAATTTATGGTTATTGTAACCAGGCCGTGTAATTACGTCTTTATAAATTGTAAAACAGTTTGTTCATAAATTACTTTCTTGTTAGATTTTAGTTAGTAATTATTTTAGAGGGTGTAATATCATTACCATACATAATATAATAAAATCGAATAATGTTGTAAGAGAGGGTGATTTGCGTATTTAACATGCTTGAACCTGGAGAAGTCTGACTTGGGCAGTCCAGCTTACAAAGGACGAAGGAATCACTCCATATATATCTGGGCCCAGTTGTTATCATAATCAAAGTAGCCTTATTTGAAAGAGAATATAATAACAAGTCGTCACCAAAAATTTTGTGATATTTCGCTTCCCAGAAATTAAGTTATATAAAATAAAGTAAAAGTGAGGTTATATGACATTAATCGTTTGCAAAATGTTATATATGTTTATACGGAGGTACTTTATCGAAGGTTTATCTATTTATTTACCAGTGGCGGTCTATGGGGGAGGCCCATGTTCAGCAGTGGACGTCTGTGGCTGATATATAGATAGAAGTAGGCACCTCAGAAAACAAACATCAATATTGCTTTGATTTTTATGTACCTATAAATAAAAAATAAAACGGCCTTGTTTGTAACATGCAGATGCGGACCACTAAAAGACAAAGCAAAGATCCACTAGATTACTTAGATTGCGGCATTACCCTCTATAAGTATGTAACTGCACGCATTTTTTCACTTGCTATACCTACATACTTGCTATACCTATACCTATGCATGCCATTGACGTATAACTGATAAAATCGCTTCATCCTCCAAAACTCTTCTGCCAATAGAGTTATTGCGACCTATCGCAATGGTATACATAGTTCACACAGCGATCCATGTCGTCAATATCCAATTCAGAAGCGGAATCAGTTGTCTAATATGAAATGCCAGGTAATTCTAAGTCACAAGATCCGTCGAACAGTCCTTTAGCAAGCCAAAGTCGTGGGGTAAAGCAAACAACATAACAAAACAAGAAAAATACGTGCGCACTCCTAAGGAACAAACCACAGAGTACATTTGGAACAAACCGAACGAGTGTTGAACTTGATTTTGACATTAGCCGTTAAACTTGTCAGTCGGTGACCACAGGTAATTAATAACCAAAACACGATTTTCAATCGATTGAGTTTTTATTATCATCATTCGATTATAGAACACATTTTGAGATTATACCGATTTAATAATACTCGATAGTATATAATAAGAGATGCATATTAATCGATTATATCTTTTTTCGCCGTACGCAGTTAGTTGGGAGCGGACGTGTTTGCCGACAGTTCAATAATTATATAAATCAGTTAAATATCCACACATACGAAAGTTGTTCTTATTGACTGTACTTACCATACATCAATTAGTGAATACTGGGTGCAGTGATTTAGGTGAAATATTGGTATAAGTGTTTGCTCTGACGGTCAAGGACGATAGATGCTAGCGGGGGGAGCACCTCACCGCTGCGGTAAGAAACAGTAACAATAATTGCTCGCTCTTTCTAACACACTGAGTTTGTAACGCGAGTGCACAACATAATTATAAATTATAACCATAATGAGTTGTTGCGCGGCTTGTCCTGATGCGATCAACGACGATTGTTTTATGAAATGCCACCGTTGCTCCAATAAGTTTCATCTCTTATGCATTAACTTAAAAAAATGTGATTTGGAAAATGCCCCTCGAGATTTTAAACAGAATTGGCTATGTCCTATTTGTCAAACAAAACAGCCAAAAAATGATAACTCGAGTAAACCAGTGCGGCCATCTACGCCTACGGGAATGGCAGATATGACTTTTATAAGTACGCGCCGTAAGCTGCATAGCCGGACCGACAGCGACCCGATTCTACATTTATCATCGACCACCGATACGGGCGTGCAAAATATACGAGAAATCATTCGCGATGAGCTGCGCGGGGTAATTAAAGATCTTATGGCAGAATGCATAATTGATTTTAAGAATACCATAAAAGTGCAATTCTCTGAAATATTGAGTGATTTCAACGAATTCAAAAATTCTTTAGAATTTATTAGTGACGGTTTTGACAGTTTCAAGAAAGACCTAACAGCTGCTAATGCCGATATTACGATATTAAAAAAGGAAAATGAAGCCCTAAAATCTGAGTTACAAGCATTAAAATTACGCTTCAATACTTTCGACCAGCTGTCCCGCTCGTCCAATTTGGAACTGCAATGTGTTCCCGAACGCAAGGCCGAAAACTTAATAGACATAGTACAGAAACTTGGCAAAACGATTAATTTTGATGTGAATGAGAAGGACATTATGTACTGTTCTCGCACTGCCAAGCTACAATCTGACAGCCCTAGGCCTCGCTCAATATTAATCAAGTTAAACTCACCTCGAACCCGAGACTGTTTTCTCGCTGCTGTTATTGATTTTAACAAGAAAAATTCTAGTAACAAACTTAATACCGGACATCTCGGAATATCTACTACTAAAATGAGCCCTATCTATGTTACGGAGAATTTGTCTCCAGAAAACAAACATCTTCACGCTGCAGCACGCAAATTGGCTAAAGAAAAATGCTACAAGTTCGTGTGGATCCGTGGTGGCAGAGTTTACCTTCGCAAAACGGAAACGTCGGAAGCTATTTTTGTACGTAACGGGAATGTGCTAGAAAACCTTTAATTATTAATAGTTTATTTGAAACAATTGTTTTCTACAAAAATGTGTATTTTAATATATTAGTTATTAATGGTCTCCTCTAAATTAAATTTCTACTTTCAAAATGTGAGAGGTCTACGTACAAAGACAAATGAGTTATATATCAACACAGCTAGCTGTGAGTATGACATTATTATTCTCAATGAGACGTGGCTTAATAGTAGTATTACCAATTCTGAGTTGTTTACGAGTAATTACAATGTTTATAGACGTGACCGCGAAACCAGCTCTTTACAACGTAAGAAAGGCGGGGGTGGTGTTTTGATAGCCGTATCAAAGAGAATTAGTTCACGCATTTTGAAAAATTTTGAAAGCGATTGTGAGGACTTATGGATCGAAATCGAAGTCTTAGTAGATAAAAATATTGAAAAATTATTACTTTGCACGGTATACCTCCCGCCGCCCGTCTCAAAACAACATTTTGAACACTTTTGTAATAATGCAAATATATTTCTTAGTAAATATAACCGGATCCTGATTTGTGGAGACTTTAATCATAGTAGTATTGACTGGATTGGCACACCTGGATCTCCACTTACGCCTAATATAAATTCTAGTTGTGCAACATCGCGGGATCTTTTAGACTTTATGTCATTTAATAACTTATATCAACTTAATTTCATAGCCAACCAAAATAATAAAGTTTTGGACTTAATTCTTACCAATATACCAATATGCGACCTTGTATCCCCACCAGTATCCCTTAGTAAAATAGACCTTCATCACCCGCCGTTGGAATTTTATGCTGTTTTTGATAAATTTGTTAATAGTTTACAATATAATATTAAATCCTTTAAAAACAATTTTCATAAGGCAAATTATGACAACATCCGTAATTACCTAGCAAAGATTGAGTGGTCTCAAGAATTTATAACATATACATCAGTAGATTTAATGGTTGATAGGTTCTATCAGATCCTGAATTCTGTTATTAAGAAATTTGTACCCATTTCACCTGTCGCCCCTAACACAACCCCAGTTTGGTATTCCAAAGAATTAAAACATTTACTTAAAGAAAAAAATAAGTATCGCGTTCGTTTTAAAAAATATAAAAATCCTTTAGATAATTTATCTTTTAAATCATTAAAAACGAGATGTAACGGTTTGATTATCAAGTGCTATAATAACTACATACAGTTAATTGAAGAATCTATCAAATCTGACCCAAAATTATTTTTTTCTTACGTGAAGCAAAAAAATGCTAAGAGCACCGCGTTCCCGTCTTTAATGAAATATCATACCACAACAGTTTCAACAGGTCCTGAAATATGCAACACATTGGCAGCATTCTTTGCGGCTTCTTACAGTGCGGATGACATTTATAGTTCGTTTGATAACCACAATAGTAATAAATGTGATGTCCCCCACTCCTTGTGTGCTATAACTTTCTCTGAAGACGAAGTTTTGCAACGTCTTAAATCCCTTGACAGATATAAAGGAGCTGGTGCTGATGGGATACCTTCTGTTTTTGCTGTCAACTGTGCTAAGCAATTGTCACTGCCGCTCACACTTATTTTCAATGTTTCACTCGCTTCGGGTACCTTTCCTTCATCTTGGAAGTTGGGCCTCATTGCACCAATCCACAAATCTGGTGACATAAGCGATGTCAAAAATTACAGGCCCATTACTATATTGTCAGTTTTCGCCAAGTTACTGGAATCCTTGTTATGTCCCTATGTATCATGGCATATTAAGAGTATACTCGCAGACGCTCAACATGGATTCGTCAGTACTCGTTCCACTTGCACCAATCTTGTCGATTTCTTTGATGATGTGTCCCGCTCTTTGGATAGTCGCATTCCAGTAGACGTCATTTATACGGACTTATCGAAAGCTTTCGATAAAGTTCCTCATAGTATCTTACTTCGAAAATTATCGCAGATCGGTTTTGCTGGCGCCTTTCACAAATGGTGCTGGTCATACTTACGTGACCGCACATCAAAAGTAGTAGTCAGTGGATATGAATCGGATCCTTTTCCTAATTTGTCTGGTGTTCCCCAAGGTTCCCATCTGGGACCTATATTTTTTAACATATTTATGAACGACGTCTCTTCATGCTTTAGAAGCAGCAAATTATACCTTTACGCGGATGATCTTAAGTTAATGAGACCAATTAGGGAACTTCATGACATAACGCTACTTCAAGAAGATCTAAACAGATTGGTTTGCTGGTGCATTGACAACAAAATGGTATTGAATGTAGACAAATGCTGTTATATTCGTTTTACCCGTAATTGTAATACTGAATTGTCGGGTGGTTATACAATATCTGACCAACGTATTCAAGAGGTTGAATGTGTTCGGGACCTTGGTGTTATTCTTGATAAACAACTAAATTTTAAGGAACATTATGATTATATAGTATCTAAATCACTAAAAACTCTCGGTTTTATAATAAGAAACACCAAGAAGTTTAGAAACAATATAACTATTATAAGATTATACGAGAGTCTGGTCAGGTCTCTTCTTGAATACTGTTGTGTGGTTTGGCATCCGCATTATGAAGTTCATTCTAATAAATTTGAACGCGTCCAAAAAAGATTTATGTACCACTTGGCATATAAATTTAACTTGTCAAAGAAGCTAACTAGTTACACTAACCGATTAACTCATTTCAATATGACATCACTCAAAAAACGCCGTAAAATTTTAAATTTATCATTTTTACATAAATTAGTCAATGGAAATATAAATTGTCCTCATCTGGTACAGAAACTTAATATTACAATCGCTCATAAACTTCCACGGCTGTCTAGATACTCCTTGTTTACACCTAAACGATCCAAAACTAACCTAGGCTTTTTCTCTCCTATAAATAGGCTCCAAGCGGAATATAATTCTGTTAGTAAAAACATGGATATTGATATATTTAATCTAAGTTTACCAACTTTTAAAAAGAAAATATTGTCACTAAGTTGAGATACAGTAGTATAAAGTTTTGTTCTTTTAGTGTATACTAATTATGTAAGAAATTGTTAATTTATTTTTTTTATTTATAAGTTCTGGGAAGCCTTATGCTCCCAACTATCGTTTGTATTTTGCTTTCCGTGGCAACCTGTAATTAAGGCAGCACCAATACTTGTATACCACTGACCTTGTAACTTAGCTTTTAAGGTGTATGTTCTTGTTGGTTGTCCAAATAAATAAATAAATAAATTATTGGTTAACTTAATTTTATTTATGTTTCTCGCTTTCTATGAAGAAATAATCAAACGTATTTTGGTGGTAAGTACCTAAAAATATAACGAATTTTTTGGTATCAATTACAATGTGATAACTGGTGGGCCCAGGGGTTCTCACCCTCCTTTCGTAGTTAAATAATCATGTGTTGTGTGCCTACTTTCAATGAAGCTTTTCACTTCTCTGTAATGGAAGTGCTATTAATGCTATATACCCGTTAATTAATCATAAGGTTATATGCCTTATTGTTTGCTACCTAAGTGATGTAAAAATAAATATAGGTATTCTGAAAATAAAAAGTGTTACTTACAGCCATAGAGATATAAAATGTAATCTTTGGGAATATTAAGATTAACGCTTACTCTAGGACGCATAAGTTTAAACTTTTTGCGTGGTCTATGATAGGTAATAATCACGCGCTCTAACAGTAAAGAAAAACATCGTGAAGAAACCTGTATGTTGGAAAATTCTACGTAATGTTCTCGAAGATATCCATCATACACGTACAAAATGTTCACAAAACCCACATATTACACAAACAACCTGAACATTCACCAACACCAGAACCTTAATTTTTTAAATTTCAAGAAGTTGTATGTAGTTTGCCATTAATCTATGTTACTTAATTATAAATTATAGTAATATACTTTTCCTTAAAATGTATAATTGCTTTTTTTTTTCCTCTTAATTTATGTACGAATTTTAACTTTATCTAAGCGTTTTCTACGACTGATTAATTTAAATAATAATATTCAGTAAAGTGGGGACCTGGTGACCCGTAACACAGGTGTTAAAATACCTATAACAGGCAACAGTCCCACACAAAAAAAAAAAAAAAGATAGGTAAAGCCTGCCAACCCGCACTGGGTCTGCTTGGCCACTGAGAAGAGACCCGTGCCTAGATGGGATTAGACAATTTATAAATAAGGTAACATATATTAGATCTTTATGTATTAGGTACGCAATAATATTTCTTAACTCAAGCTTGAAGAGCTTGGGTATCTGAATATTTTTTCCATTCACAAGCCTTGAAGTTAAGAGTGGACTGTTTTTTTCCATTTACAAGCCTTAGATATACAGCATCGGCACTGAATCAATAATTTCGCATCTTCTATATTATTTTTATTTCCGGCTCATATTTAAATCACCTACAAGTACTATCTAAAGCACTTTTTACATTCGTCATCTATTGATTTACCCGTCAAATAATACCAGGACATAAAATTTCACGAAGCTATTTTCTCACATTAACGACACTTGGTTGAAGTCTTCGACCTCTATTCATAACAGACATGTCATCACAATTGTTTACCAAAATTATCATTACCATAGTCAAACAGCAAAATATGCAAAAGAGAACTTTAATTCCTTATTAATAAGGCCTGTATTAAAATTGACTGTTGGTAAATTTAAGGTTGTGTGCAGATGACTTCGAATGTTTTTAATATAAACAAATGTCGATCGAAAATAGATATTGTCGTTGTCACTCTAAGGCGTTAAACAAACGGGCGACTGGATCGTTATGGAGTGAAGTATACTTGAGTATTATCGTACTTAGAATGCGCTCGTATTTGCGATTTTGTGTTGTGTTATTTTGTGAAGACGGGATAATCCTTTCAAATATCTTGTTTGATTAAGATCTTGCAAATCGTGTGTATTTTTATGTATCACGTGTTAACCAAAAATAGCCTTGTTATGGGGTTCTTGATGGGTGCCTTACCCATCAAGAACACCATAACAAGGCTATTTACATATTCAAGGAAATTTACATATTGCCAATGCACAGTTGCACTTTTGATTAGGATAAAGCACTAGTTTGTAGTGAGCTCCAATAATCGTCGGTGCATTCCATCTTTATTTATGATAGAATGTACATAACTGGTCGATGTCTCTATATATACGATATGTAAGAAAATCACGTGAACCCTCACGTGAGTTTATAAGAGCTATAGAATCTAAAACAATTATATTAAGAATTTCTATCTATGTGTATATATGTATTTTTGTAGACGCGTCACGTAAAAACTACCACACGAAATTGAATGCGGTTATCACAGTCCAGCAATACGCTGGAATTCTAACTTAAAATATGGTGTATGTTTCATCTTGATACGACACCTAGATGTATTATTTTTCATTTATAATATACTTTTGATAATATCTCTCAGAGATAACAGAAAAGTATAGTAGCGGTCTGGAGTTACAAAATAAATAAACGGTCTAAAAATCTTTTAATCAATATAGGGCAGGGCGTGCCGGTGGAGCCGGTGGCGACGTTTTTTGACGATGTCCATTGATGGTAAGAAGAATAATTAAATATCTGTCTAGTCCTTAAGGATACGAAGCACTTGATGAACATAATACTTTATGAGGTTAAGTATATACAGTACCTACATGTTACTTTCACGTCAAATAAATCGCAAAGCGCAACTAGGTTTTAATTAGATGCTTATCAGACCACCCACGTGGCGCGCACGGTGTCGCAGCGTCTTGCGACACCGCGTGAGTCAACGCTCCGTGTGGGAGGAGCTTTATAATGTCGACGTGTGACACCACTTCAAAATGTACAAGCATATTGATGATATCATAATGTTAAGAAAGTTTGAAGTAAGTGGTGAATGCAAAACGAGGATTTTTAAATTCTAAGGCTTTTACTAGGCTTTATTTAAAGCTTTTTGTGCTCGATTACATGCAAGTTTGCAACATATTATTTTAGCTGATGATTGAGTAGACTGTCTTGATAGTGCAGCGGTTGTGTATGAGGCACTGCGGCGGTATATTTTCATTTTAATTAGCAGCAAGGAGTCTGGAACTTCGCCCGGTAAATGACAATAGTTTTGCCTCGTATTAAGTGGAACCTCATAGTTGGAGAAATGGGGCTTTCATACGCCTCTGCTTACAGATTCGGGAATATAAGCATGAGACTATAATATTATGTGTGAATGAAGTGGCTAGTTCATGCAAACAAGGTTTTTTGTATTTAGCTTTTTAAATTAAATTCTCTAGTAAGTGCTTGATTACAAACAAGTTTGTGACTTAATATCTTTTATTCATTTTTTAGTAATTTTTTAGCATTTTTTATTTTGTATTACTTTTTTATGTCAAAGTTACATTTTGTTTTATTTTTGTTAATTTCAATCTGTGTGAAAAATAAAACTTAAACACTAACATATGTTAGCGTTTAAGTTTTATTCTACTTTTGTTGATTTAAATATATGTGCTGTGTAAGTATTAGTGTTTAAGTTACATTCTGTTTTGTTGTTATTATTTTAAATGTGTGTTATGTTAGCGTTTAAGTAAATTTGTGTAGATTTTAATTTTTTATTATTTAACTTATATTATCTATATACTTATTATAAAACTTTTTTTTGGCCGTATCTATGTGATGTGTATACTGTACCATTTTTGCTGTAAGTTTACAAAAAAAAAATTAAATTCCGAGTCGTAATACGTGCTTTTCTAAACATACTTATTTAGTCAGATATTGTAGACAATTTTAACAATGCAAAAAACTACCTACATCTAAATACGTGCTTATATCCAAGAAAGTATTAGCCGAGATATACATATTACATTGCTATTTCATTAGCTAAGATTGCGCCACCAAGGTAATAGTCAAAACAAATAAGCTCTACTCATCCTAATCAAAAAAGGCTTGCAACAAAGTCGCCACCAGCATGAGCCATCTCTTACATTCTAAAACACAGACACTACCTAGCACATAGTACTATCAAATAAACCTAACATCCCATTAACAAATGAGTCGTAAAGACGCGTCACTCGCCTTGAACCACGACATGTGTGAACTAGTCATTATCACTTACTTACTACATGGTGTCTTATTGTATGTGAGATAGGGAATCATGTGTGATTATGGGACAGCTCTCGTGACATATTTGTCACGATGTTGTCATCGTTGGCAACTTACACGTCTATTGTGGGTTGAGTTTTAAACTTGACGAGGTAACAGAGACTCTTGCAGGTATCTTTTCATAAGCTCACACTTTTGCTTGATCCCAACAAGTACCCTAAATGTAGCTTTAGTTACTTAGAATAGTCTCTAACGTATAGATTTTGACGTTCATCAGTGTTACTTTGTAAACTAATTAAATTTATTTATTTTTTGACGTTAACTTAACTTTGTAGGTGGGTGGTGATCGCGTCTTATGGACGCTTAATACACCAAGGAAAGCACTCGCGCGTATTTGGTCCTTCAACATATGATTCGCAGCGCTACCAGCACAAGAGACTAATGCTACAGGTGTTAACAACGCTGCATCTCCTTAAAGAGACTGGCAACTCTTCTACAGCGTGCTTCTGTAAGGTGGAGATACTTCCAATTTGACCAAAAGTCCAAATTTAAGTCAACATTACGATCCACCATTCGGAAATCGATGTCAATGCCACTTGACCCTCTGAAACAATATAGAAATGTTTCACTTAGGCTCCATCGTATCATGAGCATATTGAAGACAGTCCATACAGGCTGTGTATCGATCTAAATATAATAGTATATGAACAATAATAATACTTTACTGGATTCGTAAGTTCGTGGAAAATGGTGATAGTAGCTAACGTGGTCGCTTCGCCACCGCCACTGCATTGAGTGTTGTTTTAAGTTCGATCTCCACACGATACAAAAAATTGTGAAATCAGCATTAGTGCGAATAGTAGTATAGACTCTAAAATTAATTCTAATGAGCATGGTTATCTGCAAGGGTTACCTATATCGAGCACCAGTCTCGCCCAGATGCATTTGAAAATCACAAGTAAAAATATTAGTACTACTAATTTTTTAACCATTTGTAATGAGAAAATAAATTAATTTGAAGAAACCGGCGTTTGCACAAATGGCATAGTGATTTAAGTGGTTGCTTTGGCATTGCAACCACACAGGAAAAGAAATTTGGGTTGTTTCGAGTGTGAGTTTTCTATGTCCTCGTGGTTTGACTGTTTGTGAAGATCCCTGCGAAACGGGATTTATGCATAGAGCGGGAAATGTAATGTATAAAAATCAAACTAATTTATCTTCCTCTCCTTGAGTATTACAAAACCATTAAGTTCATTAAACCTTCGGCATAATTTAGAAACCTCAACGTGGAATCAATAGACTTGTTTATAGCCTTTACAAACCAATCACAAAGTTATAATTGCTTATCTTTCGCAAAAAGACAACACTATTGTCCTAAACGTCGATTCCCATGTTGTCCTTCAACTCACTGCACACGATAATAATTAGATCTTTAAACACATCGCGTCGCTATCGAGTGCATCAGCACTAAACCGTTTAACTGCACGCCATGATGCCAATGTTACAATAGAAGCATGCCAATATGGCGAATAATAATGTTGTTTAAGATAGTAAAATGTAAGAAATACTTTTCAAGATAATTTGTATAGCTTAAAATTATTACGAGGCTACGTCTGAATATTGAAGAGAATTTAGTGAAAACGCACTACCATCATACAAAAATCGCAGCCACAATCGTAAGTTTCTAACAGGTACCTTCTCATAGGCTCAACCAAAGATATTGTATTGTATACGGAAAATAAGCAGAAAAAGTAAAGAACAAGAAAGTGACATTTGGGATAGTTTTTTATTAAATCTATATATTGAAGCAAAAACATTGTACCCCTTTTTACGAAATATGGGTGGACGTAGGAGTATGAAATTTGGCACAGTTAAAAATTATATGGAGAACGAGTGGCGAATACTAATATTTTTTATAAAATATTCATTAGAAATACATAAAATTAATGAAAAAGCACTACACGCACACAATCATGTATTTGATACACGCAGTCGTATCGCGTTCGTAGTATTTCGGCATTGTTCAGTTGATGTCGTACAATTCTTCGTAACTATGGTTACATACATTGCAAAAAAAAAAGTGAAGCAGTAATCTGCATTGTCTTACCATTTAGAAATATTTTTTTATTTATTATTACTTTTTATGATCCTTTTGTTTAAAATTACTATATTTAGATGGGATACAGAGAGCCATATAAACTATTATATATGCGAATTTTTTATAATCCGTTTCTGATTTTAAACTTTTTTTATCGTATCATAATTATTAGTTATTAGAATAGAATTTAATAATATTCATGGTACAAATTATGACAATAAAAGATGAGGATGGAAAAAAGTAGATGCACAAAATTAAAGGCATTATCGCTTAAAGCAAGACCTTACAGGCAACCTTTGGCTGGATTGGAATGATATATACTATTTATATAATAATATATTTACGTATTTATATGTAATAAAGAAAAATAAAACAAAGTAGCAAGTTTAGGAATATCGTCAGTGACAGATTATAGTTAAGAAAATAATAATTTGTTTGAAAATATAGGCAAATTAACCTGTATAGCCTTGGCGAAATCTAAATGAAATGTGATAAGGATATAGTTAAAGACAATAAAAACCTTAATAATATCAAACTTTAAATTTAAATCAATTATGGTCGAATTTCGACCTCGGGGCGACCGCTAGTATTATTAGAAGAATGATTATTATTGGTGTATTTTTTGGTTTGGTTGGTCGATTTCAAGAAAATCCCTTGCAAAACAGTTAAAGCGCAATTGTTTGAATGATAGCTATCTATTTCATGTATTCTCTATCGGTATCTATTGCGTTATTAATTTGTTACAATTCCAACACAAGTGCAGTTAATAGTAACAAAATAGTATGGATCAGATTTTTAATATCCTTTACTATAACGAGACATACCTACATATTATTTAGTGTATATTATTATCATTGAGCTCAACCTTTTGTCTGAATCTAGCAACTAGCATACATAAATCGCTACAATAACTTAAGAAAAGTCACTAAGCCTAATTTTGACGTTCATAAGTTTTACATTGCAACCTAAATTAATAAACGATTTTTGACTTGCGGTGAGTAAGGCTTCAAGCTTCCTAAAGAGGCGCTCTGGTGTCAGTGTAGTACCAGTGTAGTCTTTAAGAGCCGCGTGGCAACACAGCGTCGCCTTAGTTAAAAGGTCGATACAGAGCGAATGACATTCCTGTTGCTGCAAGCGTTACTTACCGTTACTTGGACCAATAGTTGTATGCCATCTTAGTAGCTTTAAGAAAGAGCTTTATGGCAAAATATCAAATAAAATATTAACATTGGAATAATGGTAATCACACGACCTTTAAGAGGCCCTGTGAGAAAGTAATGACCCCAAAAGAAACAGGGCTTTGTCTGAAATAAAAATTTGCGTACATCATTCGTCATTGCAAAAACTATACCTACCTATACAAAAAGTCATCTTGTCTATTTTACTCCGATTCTTCTTGAACTAAGGACAAACAAACAAACACACTTTTGTATTTATAGTATCAATCAGAATATGCGTCAGTAACCTGAATGATGACCACAAATCTGAGCTACATGGTGTAATATACTTAGTAACCAATGGAATCCCGCACGTTCAATAAATTGTGTGAACAGGCGCTTAGTAAGGACTTTGTTACATTGTAAGTTTATTACTTTCAATAGCTATTTAGTATTTACTATCTTTTAGAGTTTAAACGGCTCAAGTTAAACGTTATATATGAACACTTGCACTTGTTATGCAAACTTACAAACTCATCTCACTAGTGCTCGATAAAGACTTTCTAAGGAAAATTGTTAAGACTTCATAGATAAACTTTGTTACAAAAGATATGACGTAGGATCGTGCTTGTTTAATTTGAAATGGATTGGTAGCAATATAATTCACTCATGAGTCAGCTAATCGTATAAGTACATCTAACGTAATAGGCTTAACGGACGGGCGACAAAAATCAATAACTTTGTTAGACCTTGAAATGGAACCTTGGCGCTTACAATCGTCTATTGCAAAAATTCTTATACAATTTATTTCTTTTTCATTTTCGTTTTATTTTCGTGCAGTTAATACCTAATTTCAAAAAGGTTTTAGCACACTGACGCTGCTTGGACTAGATTCTATTAAATAATATAATAATAATAATATCAGCCCTGTATGAAATTGTCCCACTGCTGGGCACGGGCCTCTTCTCAGTATGAGAAGGGTTAGGCTATAGTCCGCCACACTGGTCCAGTGCGGGTTGGCAGACTTCACATATCTTCGAGAATATTATGGAGAACTCTCAGACATGCAGGTTTCCTCACGATGTTTTCCTTCACCGCAAGCGATAATTAATTATTTAATACATATAACTTCGAAAAGTCAGATGATGCGCGCCTTGGGTTCGAACTTGAGACCTCTGCGTGGCAGTCCAACGGTTTCCCACTAGGCTATCGCTGCATACTACAATAGTTTCTATTGATACTTAAAAACATAATGCAATTTTTATTATGTCACTTGTATATTTCTACAGATTTGACAAGATCAACTGATAAATTTCGACAGATTCCTGTCAGATAATAAAATGTAATTTTTTTTATTTAATTTTCACTATCAACAAGAGGTGTTTAAATGTTCAGAAATCTTACCTAGACTTTTAATATCTTTATCGCTGTCTTTATATTAAAAACACCGAGTTATGTCGTACTAAATTAATCTGTTCTTCGAACACCAACTCTTTACTGGAGAAATTGATATATAAATTATACTTCCACGTGTTTCGTTTTGATAATACAGAAGAAATTTATAACAAAATCTCAAAGGTTATAAAGGAATTCATGTATGTGTATATATAAGCCTAATTTGTAAGCTGTAGACCTAATTCCAGTAATATATATGGCAGACGAGGTTTAAAGAGAGTTCTTCTTTCACTTTCCATCAGGTGGGCTACTTGCTCGTCTGCCACCAAGGCAAAAAAAACAAAAGAAAAACAAATACCTTTAGTATCCTTTTGCAAGCCGAGTACCTAATGCTTTTGAAAGCGCTGCGTGCGATTTGTAACGCTTGACGCCTTCCTTTTGACACGTCTAGAAATCAATATAATGGAGAGATTTGAGTATACGTGGCATACCTGCTGGCTGCACAGCGCAAGAGGTCTCGGCTTTGATTCGTGGGTCGGGCAAGTGTCATTTGATTTTTGGAATTCTGTCCAGTAAACGGCAATAGGTTCGATCATATTACGTTGGGCTTAATACCATAGCTAGCGAAATAGGAGTGTGTCCTAAACACATGTTTATGCCTTCGGGGACATAGGCATAAGAATATATATGTATCCTTACTCAATATAGTATTATAAATGTGAATGTGAGTTTGTTTGGTTGTTTGTTACGCTTTAACGCCTTAACTACTCGACCGATCATCGTAAAATTTCGCATACACATTGTCAGGGAAACAGAAAAGGACATACGGCACCTTTCAACCAGAAAAACTACTATTACTACTGTAACCTAACCTAACTTAACCTACATTTACGCGAGCGAAGCCGCGGGCAAAATCTAGTCTATTTTAAATCTAAGATCATATATGCTTATTGTTCCATCCAAGACGTAATTCCCACTGGCAGCCTTTTGTGCATTTCCGGTTGTCTATGACGCGGAAGTCATTGTAAAACGAAATGTCAAACTTGTCATTGCATCTTTAAGAAAAATTGTTGGGATCACGAGGCCATTTGTTTAATTAGGTCTTATTTCGTAAATTGTTGGAAATTAAATATTGTCCGACTGTCAGTTATAATCACTACGTGTAAATATTGTCGCGTCGTTTGTGTGCATTATAACCAATTGTAAAATCACTTGTTTTGAACTCGCGAGTTAATGAGAATTTTCCTCGCTTTTGAATACTATAAAGTATCACTTTGAACAGTGTAATCACGTACCATACGTGTAATATTGTGTTGTTAAGAACCTTGTGATCGTGAAGATCTTGAACTTTTGTGAAACACGTGTCATCTCGCTGGCGTGCTGACATTGCCCGCCTGTGGAAAAGCTGTTCAAGCTCATTGACTGTATTAGGATCCGTTTATTGTTCAATTTTGCGAACCCCATTGATTCATAGCCCATCGACTGAAGAACAATATTAAGGTTAGTAATATGTTCTATTGTATAAACTTAGAGCCATGCATCGTGGCCAGTGTTTATTCACATATTGTTGCTAGATCAGGCTAGAAGAATCTTGCCGGCTTTTCTTTCACTGCGCATACAATTCCTAGCAGGTCTAGCATTGAATGATACACTTATTCTACTTAAGTTTCGATGCTTGTTGATGTATCCATTTCTTCGGGACAACAACCTTACACATTAAGTATTCGTATAACCCTCTAGGCCTCATAAGTGATACAAATATGAATATAATTATAACATATTTTAAACAATGGCTCCACCACACTAGGCCGCTACTACGCAACGGCCAATTTGAACATGATTAATGTATGATCCGTCCATTTGTCTTCTGTTACACGATAATTGTCGTATCATTACAAGCCAAGGTTCCACCGAGGTCGCCGTTTGCAATTTGAACTTGGTACAATAACTGTTTAGTTGATATAATAACTTAAATTTGAATGCATCTTGGCCTCCGTCTATTGTATGAGCCACTCAACTGTATTAGGTAGTTGAAAAAGCAATTTCATCTAATTGCTACGTGTGTTGATCATCCTTGATTTTGTGTGAGACTTAATTACAGAAATGTGATAGTACCTACGCAATATAAAGAGTTATAGTTCTATTTATATTACTTTTGACTACTCGGTCAGTCAAAAGTAATAACTTAAGGCACTTGCCTTAAATTGCCTCTGAGCCGGGAGCTGTTGGTTCGATCCCTATACGGAGTAAACGTGTCTGTGTGATCGTCAAAATGTCTGGTTGCTCTTTGAGACGCAGTATTTATTCCTATCTTAAAAGAAATATCCAATTAAATATATTTGTCTGTGTATGTATGTACTGTTTAGGTAAAGGTTTGGCAGAAATGGCAGTTGGCAGCATAATGTATGCCTGATGAGATGGTTGCGATGTCGCAACTAACTTACTAACTGTTGAACTATTTAGTTTAACAGTGTTAGGAAGTTACATGAGCGTTTCACAGCACGTAGCCTCCATTGTTTCATAGTGCATAAGAAAACGACGTGAGTATTTCGTATTCGTATGTCACCTCAGCTTTATTCAGAAAGACCGATGAACTTGATGTGAATGTGATGTTTGAATTCTACAATACGAGAAAACCGATGGATAAAATACCTAAATGTTTAGCCAAATAGTTACAATGAATGTGAATGGTTGACAATATTATGTAACAATCTACTTTGCTCGCTCTGAGACCAAAAGTAGATTTTGGCGTATTGATCTTGGAATAACAATATCATGGTAATTATCAGAAATACCTGAGCAAAACTTGTAAAATATAGTAATGGTTCATCCCCTATTAAGTGTAAACTGGAAGCATTACTGTGTTATACATCTTTTCCATCACTCCGAAATTACTACCACAGGATAGTAATTCCGAAGTAGTGAGAAAAGATGCCCTAAGTCAGTAATATACGTAATTTCAAAATGATATTCAAACTACGATGTGAAAACAATATTTTCCGCCATCGTTACACACCCCATGCATTCACATCCCACCCATGCGAGTATCTTAACAGCCTCTATACAAACAAACTGAAAATAGCAGCAAGTACGGCGGTTGACAACGCATCATGCTCACCACTGTAAACAACGTTTATTAACGCGATCATAAAACGCCGCGTTTATCGGTGCAGTGTGGGTGGTCCCTTAAGCTATGTGAACGGGGATTGTGGCTTTGGGAACAGCGGGGAATGTAACTAGAAGGATATGTACTTATTTTAGTGCGACTTAGAATACATGATCTTATAGAAATAGATATTGCGTCCTATTCGAATTATAGACTGTCAATGGATTTCCGTTTAAACTTGGTAATTCTAGTTCTAAATCTATTAGCCATGTCCTCCTCAAACTTTTCAATATCTCTAAGCAGAAGCTTGAAGATGTTGTTGGGGAGGAAGGGTGAAGTCTAGATTGACTTGGCACCTTGGTGAAGCCGAGCAGCCGGTCTCTCAAGGCTGGATCTTTGGCGAGTTTTGTTATCCGAATCGATTCTTAGTTTTAAGACTATGTAGTCTAAAAACTATGGACTGGTATCATAGTAGCAGATAAACATCTGAGTTAGAATTATTTTGATTAACTTATTAAAGTGTTAATCAAAGTTAAAGTATTCGCCTTCTAACTAGAACATAACAAAGTTTTAAACATATAAACATATACTCACGCTTGTATATACAAAAGTGTACTTCTCCCACATGTTTTCACTGATATTTCGCCAACAAATTTAACGGGACGAAGCTAATGTAGTTTACAGAGCACTTATTGAAGCTATTGTAAACTTTCAAATAAGGATAAATTCCCAAGATATCTACCTATAGACGTCTGAATTGGGAATCAAATGGGGGACCTCACCTTGTTTTCTTGATTGTCGCTAAGCGTTAAGCTACCGCTATTTTCCTGGCCGTATGACGCCAAGAATAGTCAATGAACACGATTGTTTAGATTTGATATTATGGACGCAAAGAACTCGCGTATAGCAATAAATTTGGTACACCGAGACATCTGTATCTGTTGCTTATTTGTTGTGCAAGATTTCTATCTAACACATAAATGTGATATTCGGTACAGGTTGTCCTATCATGTGGTAGTTTATGGGTATTTGGTACACACGTGCATGTTGTCAGGAATACTGGAAAGGACATAGGGTACCTTTTATCCAGAAAAACTGTTTCCAAGTGATAGAAAATTTACATATTCTACATTTGTAGCGGAAATATAAGGACAGCTCTCTCTCATATTTCCGCTATACCTTCAGGTCAGGTTCAATTGGAGTGAATGTGGATTACCTTTTATTAAATAACTAGATCTGGCCGCTGCTTCGCTCGCTTAAATGTAGGTTATGTCAATTTTCTATCTCTCGGGAACAGTATTTACATTTTTCTGGACGAAATGTACCCTATGTTCTCTCCTGTAGCCCTGACAACGTGTATGTGTAATTCCAAGATGACCAGTCGAGTAGTGAAGGCATAAAAGCCAAACAAACAAGCTCAAAGTCGAATTTATAATATTAGTTAAGATAGCTTGGATAATATACTCAGGTCTGGAAAGCTGATATTATGTTGTTTGAATCTCTGAATGAGTAAAAAAAAGTATTTGTGTCAATAAAGAAATGAGAAATAAATATTGTAAAACTAAAACTTGTATCTATTTCCTTGTACAGGATATCTCAGAAGATGTGAATCAAATTGTAACGGGAGATTCCTTAAGTAAGGACCTTTCAAATGTGGTAAAAAAAAAAACGTACAAAATTTTCTTTGGTGCACAGAAAATACACCAATATAATGCGGAGATTTCAAAACTACGTTAGTTCTAAAAAAATATCGTGCAATGTTGAGCGTTGGGTTGTGGAATAAAAGATGTTACTTCGTGTAAAGTATAGAGCTATAATGCTTTAAATACCATGAAGTTAATTAATAATATATCTACTTAGTAGAGAAGGCGCGTCACACACTACAATCGACACACAAAAAAAGTTTAAATTAGCCATAAACGAAGCACCTGTAGTTAAAACTCTGACAAAGACGTACTTTTTTAAAAACTTAAATTTTTTATTTTAACCAGAAGTCATAATTTTTTATTCTGGGACATCCTGTATAATAGAGCAAAAACAAAATACCTTCAAAAATCTTGCAGCATTTTCATGTTCTTATTATCTGTTAGATAGCGTCTGTACTATTACCGTAGACATTAAAATATTAATATTTTATATGTAATACATATATTAAACAAATATACTTAGTAATCATAATCTTGTATATGAGTATTTCAAAACCTATATCTCTTAACGAACTTGTGAAACTTTCTTGCTATTACTACTAAGATACAATGTCTTTGTAATTTGAATTGAATTTTATTGGTCACGGTAAGTGTGTATTAATATATGTAAACATACTAGCTAATTAAAATTCTCACCCACAGTTCACGAACTTGCCTAATTAATTGCTCGCAATGTTTATCAGCAAAAATTTAGATAGATAGGCTCACGTTAAACATATTTTACGTACTAAGCACAGCATGATTTGAAAGCAAATTAATTTCAAGCGCAGCAGAGAAAACTAAAACTGCGATAGTGATGTGCGTTTATCGAATAAACAGTTGAGTTACTCGATTATAAAAATTTGAGTGTATTCGAATAATATTGATAGTAATTTGAAAGCATAAATAATTTTAAATAACGTATATAACGTAGATATGCAGCTTGATAAAAATAAATGCGATTACAAAAAAGGGGCAAGTTTATCCGCCACAAAGTGCCACATTAAAAAAAGCGGTATATACATCAGATTAAATATCTACTATTTACACTTGTATAACGCTTAACTAAAATGGATATAATACGTAGATGAATATTACATGGCTCCTTTAATATATAAATATAAAAAAATATTATAAAAATAATATAAAGTCTTATTATTGCGACATCACGGCAGTATGAAAAAAGTCATTCGTTGCATGAATAGATAATGCGAAACATGTATCTTAGCATATTTTCTGCTTTCGTAACTAATTGTTAGCAATACCCGGCATCCAAGATCCTCTTGGCCAATAACAGTATTTTACCCCGAAGCAGAACCCTGCTGGTTTTAGAATAAATGAGCCAGCTAAACTGGGCAAGTCCTAACCACTCACCAAATCTAGTATAGTAGTCAATTAGTAGTATATGTACTGACATATATTACTTATTGATTATACTATACTGTATTATATGTAGTATTTAGTTCGATGCGTGAGAACGCTGGAGGCCCAATCTCAAGATTTGGGACACAGGGCTGAACAAGTCCTCTTCAAAATCTTGGAAAATGTCTGACATATTTATTATAATTAAACTAGATTGCCCGCGAATTCGCTTGCGTTAATGTAGATTTTATCAATAAATTTTTATCCCGCGGAAACAGTACTTTTCTGTGGCTGAAATGTATATCTTGTTCTATACTCCTGTAAAATGTTATGATGATCGGTTAAGTAGTTAAGGCATGATAGCTTGACAAACATACAAACTCACATTCGAATTTATAACATTAGTTAGGATTTAATATATTTCATTCTAATTGAACTTATTACTCCGTGAGAAATCCCATCTAGAAAGTTTGAACTTAAAGATTTATCGACGGATCTTTACCAGCCCTTGCATATAAATATTTACAAGCACCATAACATGCCAGATCCAATCATAGACGGTAGCAGATGACTGAATATAATGCAATCAATAACAATCCAATATCAATTAAACACTCGGTTAACCCCTGATCTCGGATCTCTCTCCAACTGCAGGATACGTCACACTAACGAGCCGAACTAGGCTTTCACAACCACTAATAAACTATAAAACAAGGCAAAAACAACTTTATCTATACCTACATAAGGTAGGTTGTAAACTAAAGTTGGGTTATAATAAATAATCCTTCAGATTTTATGATCACAATTAAGCAATTTTATAGTTTTATAACGCGGTCGCCGTTGCTGTCAACTTCTCAGAAGACGTTCAACACAACTTGTCATTAGAGATTGTAAAGGAGATGACAGTGTCGTAACGAGCTAATGAACGACACGGTTGTTCATATTTGACGACACGAGAACACATTCCGTATCGGTCACGTGTCGTCTGATAAAAAATACGATGATAACATCAAGCACCCAAATGTATAACTGGTCGTCACAATACTGTTTTCTTTTTTGCTAATATTGTCACTACTTACCAAAATTTCTTAAATATTTTTCTTTGGTCGATATCGTGTCGGCTTGTCGGTAGTAGTTGTAGCACACGGCTCTGTCCCGTAACAGTCTATTGTAAATAAGGCTCGTTTTATAGAGGTCGGGCTAAGAATTATAGTTTGGATAGCCGATGTCTTTATTTCGGTACTGACTTCTGGTATTGTCGATAAACTTTATTGGTTATAAAAATAGCGTGTGAAATTGGAAAACGTGTGGGTAGTTCCAGGAAAGTTTAATTAAAGTGTTTAAGGCTTCGAATAAAATTGAGCCTCGTTTTATGAGGGCTGTGACAAATCGCCGGTTTATCGGTTTTAAGAATACCTAAACTGACATAAAATATATCTGAGCTTGATGAGAGATTTGAGACGTTAATACTTAACTTGTTGAGAAAATAAACTGATGGATAAATAATAGTAAAAGCTTACAAAACGCAACTGGGTTAGATAATATCATAGATAGTATTTACAGGTAATGAAGATGCTGCATATATATAGGTATAGTGAAGTAAATTTTGTTGTGTTTGATTAAGTAGATAAAGTTATTATACAGATGTGATAAGTGTTAGATACACCAATCAGCCCATTTTGGGGATACAATAATTTCTAGTCGCCTTTTAGGTTTGATTTACGATGTTTATATAAAGTTAATTTGATGTCATATATAATTATTGCCCTAAAACACATGATAGGAAAACTTAACAATTTGAAGAGTGTGATGTATACCAAAATTCATTATTGCTAATTAATATGAATATAGAGTGGTAGTTCTTTTGTCTTGTTTACTTACATTTATTTAAAATTTTGACGTTCAGATAAAATACGGAGTAGCGAAATAGTTGTTTGATCTTTTATAATTATATTTATCTTAGTTTATATGTATAATATGTATGTATTTACAAAAAAAAAATATATGTATATTTATCCATTGTCTAGGACCCATAGTTCTGCTTAGTTTGGGCTAGATAGTTTTGTGTGCATGTGATAGAATATTATTATTATTATATTTACGTTAATGTACATGTATAAAAAAATATGGCCCCATTTGCAAGTTTCGTCGTATAAAAGAAATATAAAAAGCTTTACAAGTCAAACATGGACGATATAAAATTTGCATAGATTTTCTAAATAATACTTATCGACCAGATCGTAAAAGCAAATGTTCAGTAATAATTTATTCCTCGTTCTTATAATACAAAGTTCTTAAGCATATTTAAATCATAGGGCTTACGCCGGCATCACCCAAGGCAGATACGATCGCGTTACAAATACGTTGACATGCGTAGGAGCATGTACTTTTACTATAAGACTTTGATTTTCGACCTTATATTAGGAAAATAGAGTATGTTGTTGCTTGCTTTGAAAATGAAACGTGTGAAAATTTCTTAGATGAATCACTGTATGATTTCCATTGAAATATACACTTAAACATAATACATCAAAGTTCTATTTTATATGACAGCTATATTCTTCAAAGGTTAAGCCGTTTTGCATAGTGAATTTCTTAGCATTTTGTCGTTGTACCTTATTGATAGAGTCATAAGGGTGGTTTTGCTTTGCGCTATAGTTTTCAAAGAAGGTAGTGTAGTTTCCCGCGCATGCGCACTACGTCCCCAGTAGGCACACATGTGACGAGAAACACAAACGACTGTTGTTTCGAGCCCCGTAATGTACTTCTATGTAATTTGCTTCATAATATCTCAAGATGTCGGCCTCGATGGCGTAATGGTTCGTGTAACCGACTGCTACGCCTGAGGTCGCGGGTTCGATTCCCGCACAAGTCAAACATTTGTGTGCATGAACATGGATGTTTGTCTTGGTCTGGGTGTTTGTATGTATAATATGTATATATTTACAAAAAAAAAAAAAAAAAAAAGTATATATGTATGTTTATCCATTGTCTAGTACCCATAGTACAAGCTCTGCTTAGTTTGGGCTAGATGGTGTTGTGTGTATGTGGTAGAATATTTATTTATTATTTATTTATAAATGTCTAGCAATGAAGTTATTAAATAAAATACGTTTCCCGCTATTGAAATTATTTAAAATAAAAACAAAAATATAGTAGAACTATTCATAATTACGCAAGCCATTTGCGTAATTATGCCATCTACTAAGTCTCTCTTTGTCATTGTAAGTATTAGGTTGACACGAATTACACATTAATTTAAAGGGCTTATTCCTGTGCGCTCCAAATCTATTGTTGTCTAAAATTCATTTTTCCATACATTAGTTACCAGGAGCTCCAAAGATTTTTATATGAAAATAATAAATAAAGCCACATTTACCAATTTCCCTACAGCTCCAAAACATTCTCTAAGTATTTTGAGATTTTATTTCTTATCAAAAACTAATATTATATTATTACATGTTTTAATTCTGCTACCCATACAGTTTGTTTTGGAGCTGTCGGGAACACACTAGTATGTAGATCTTTATTCAATTATTTGTTATATAATTTGGAGCTTCTAGGAATAAATATATGGAGATCAGAGGATTTAAAGAAATAATTCTTCATAAGATTTTAGAGCCCTTGGGAACGATTTTACAAAATAATCATAATGTTTTAATTTAGTCTTGGAGCGCTTGTGAACAAAATAGCGGAGCGGGCGGGAATAAGCCATTTAAAGGAGTATATTAGTTGTCATTATGTGATGGCTTAATTGACAGCCTTTTTCTACAACTTACTGAAGACTACACGGATAGTGAAGTGGTTTAAGTAGTGGCCTCACCACTACCACGGCGTCGAGTTTTGTGGTTTGTATCCCACACGGGACACAAAATGGTGTGTTCCACAAATTTTTGTGCCGAGTCTGGGTGTTCTTTGTGTCCATTTTGAGTATTACTTTGGATATATAGCTCCAGTACGAGGTTGCAAGGACTTTACAAATATATAATTACCAGACACAAAGTATATCCATACTCAGAGCAATAAATTGCAAAACAGACAAATATTAATCCCGTGCGGGATTCAAGCCCACAATACTCAGGGCAAAGGCAACGGTAAACCATACGTTCATACAAAATGGTTTAATTTTAAATTAATTGTTATAAATTTACTACATACATAAATCAAAACAACGAATACCAAGCATATTTTCTTATTAATATTAAGCAAACATTTTATTAAAAATTAAGGATAAATTTTACTTCAACGATACGGTTTGGTCAGTCGTGAAACAAACAAACAATTATGAATATTATAAAGCGATTATGACATAATCTTTTAATAGCGCTTATATTAATTTCAATATAAAAACTTAAGATGTGGCGCCAAACTGACAAGCTATTCAAATTGGGTTTATAAAATAACTCTAATGAATAGGTATATATGAGCTGTTTGTTTATATAGTTTTGTGAATTCTATGTTATTAGTAGGTATACATCTTTAAAATGGCTACAAGCTCTTTTTTCTTTTTAGACCCATTTCTATTCTTTTTATTCAGTCACATTGCTTTGTTAGCAGCGATAGCCCAGTGGGGAGACCAACAGACTGCAATGCAGAGGGACTCGGGTTCGAACCCACGTCGCACGCCTCTTACTTTTGGATGTTATATGACTTTTCGAAATTATGTGCGTATTGATTGACAATTATCGCCTGCTCCGTGTCTCGGAGAGCACGTCAAGCCAGTGGCAGTCGTTATTGGGAAGTCAGTGCCCTATAATATCCTGACACTGGTCTAGCCTTAGGGTATCGTTAGCCTTCGGGTTGCGGAGGTCAGGTGGCAGCCGCTCCGTGTAAAAACTGATATCCAGTCAAATCCGGTTAGACTAGAAAAGCCGTCCCTAAGAGACTTGGGAATAATAAAGGCTAGAGAGAAGAAGATTGCTGGGTTATCAGTGAATCGAGAAAGAAAGAACTCTTCTCTTGATGATATCCTTTTAAGTCAGGTCTGCCATAACTTGTAGTTGCTTGTGCCTTATGAATGCTCTGTTTTGTGCCTTATAAATATCGCGACAAGCTATTAAATTTTAAATACAGCATCCAAATATTTACGTAGCAATAGAAACGTCGGCGCAGGTGTAAAATTTTAATAGTTTTAAAAGTATCTATTGTTTTAAAACTAAACCACGAGCATTAATTTTTTTGGCTTTTTAAGCAAGCACTGTAAAAATAATTGCAGCCGCAGTACGATAGGTTGGTATATGTTTCTATTTATTGTTTATCGGAACATCGGACAGAAAATCTCATCATCATACATTTTTTACCCAATATCGAGAGATATCGAAAGAAAAGAACTCGAAAAAAGAAACATGCGCGGCTGTCTTTAGGGACTGCCTATAGAAGTGAGGATTAAGTAACTAGCGTGCGGTGACGATGACGCGAGTTTTACGCTTTTTGTTCACCCAAAAAGTACACATATGTTATATACACAGTATACATACAGCTCATGGAAAGCGTTCGGTGAAGATGCCGCGAGTTCCATGATTTTTGTTCACCCAAAAAGTGCTCAACGCGCCTAAAGTATTCACTTAAAAATTTCACGTAAGACGAGCGAGAAACTTCACCGGTGGATTTGGTCCCCTGTTAGCTACCCTGCCTAGTAAATTCAACCTCCTATTGATAGTACTGTATAATATTTAAACAATGTTAACACCAGTATCTTCTATTAAAAATCACGTAGCATTATCACTCCTTGTCTACGTGAACACAGAACATAATACATTCTGAAAATTTCAAAATTCGCAAAACTCTGCATCAAAATTAAGTTCTTTTCACGTGATGACGATCAGTAAACACATTTATTATTAAACATAATAATGAGTACATGCGAATCATGTACAAACAATTGAACGTAAAGCCGGTGACACGCAGCCTGCGGCGCTGCCCCGGCTTGCCTGTCGACTGTCAAATACATGCACCACACTAACCAAATATAATAATTTACCTAGTAAAATGGCAGATTAATTTCGGTATATTATTTAATATTGTCTTATGTTTACGCGAATGTTATACATTGAAATTAAACACTTTATACGGATTTTATCGCGTTGTTTATTTTACTTTAAACACTGTTATTACATAATTTTGAAAACTCTAACACTACTATTATTGAATTTTACTACTATTTAAGCTATATATTTTTTCTAATTAAAACTATTTGTATTTAAGTTTACACTTTGCCCCGACGTTTCGGTTGCTTTACAGCAGCCATGTTCACGGGGAGTTCTCCCCGTGAACAATAATATATGTAATCCCCCCGTGAATAGTAATGTATAATCTCCCCGTGAATAGTAATAGTAGTGTTAGAGTTTTCAAAATTATGTAATAACAGTGTTTAAAGTAAAATAAACAACGCGATAAAATCCGTATAAAGTGTTTAATTTCGGTATATTATTGCTTAATTTTAATATAAACTCAAATTGTTTTGTTATGCTGAGATTTTAATGGCATTTAACTTAAATTAAACATATATTATGTATCTATAACGTACCTACTGCTGTTAGCAGTAAAGATAAGTAATTGTGTTCCCTAATTACTTATGGTTTAGGCGAAACTATATGGTATAAAAATCTATTGTATTCGTAAATGGACTAAAAACACATCCTAAGATTTATTATTAAAAATAAACACGGGTTAATTCTTTTTAAACTTTCCTCTAACTCCATAATAGCTTCTCTATTAATTTTTAACAAAATCTGTCAAAGTTACTCTTCATGCTATTTGACAATTGTAAGTTCCTGAGTGTAGCAATTTTTCTTATAAAAACGTCATTTTGGTGTCTACTGTTCTCGTTTATGCAATGGTTTATGTAAATATAGTTCACATTTTAAGTACATTAGTCCAGGTCGATAGAAATGTTATTTAGTTTTACCAGTATAGAATCAGAAACTGTGTCTGGCGAAAGACACTATTAGATAGGATTAAAACATAGCTAGCAACATCAATAATAATGCTTTTGAAATTAAACTTACCTACTTTATACAGATTTGATCGCGACGTTTATTTGGAAGCACTATTTTTACATAGGTACTTTTGAAATTACTACTACAATCAAACTTTACTTCTATTAAACTATTTAAATTATTGGACTATTTACATTTTTCCTGACATTTCGGTTGCTTTTCAATAGCTATTGTCAGGGGGTGTGATATATTTTGTCCACTGCTTCGCTCATGGTAATCTAGACTTGGTCAATAAATTTCTTTCCCTCGAAAACAGTACTTTTACTGGATGAAAAGTGCCCTAGATCTTATCTTGTTCTCCTGACAATGTGTATGCAAAATATAGGGACGATCGGTCGAGTTGTTAAGGCAGCAACAACCACATTTATGATATTAGTTAGGATATCTCTGCCCAACTTACCGTAGTCACAAAAGCGTGATGTAGAAAATATAATTAAAGATCCATGTAATCCATCACGCTATTTCACTAGACATGAGCAGATCAACTGTACATCTAAACACACACGCGACTTGTTCGTGCGTGTGTTACGTCACTCGGGCTAGACGAACAGACCATCAGTTGACACGGGTGCGGCCGCCGGAGGTCAGTAAAAGTTGTACTGGCACATCCAACACTCATGACATCTATGTCGTGACTGTGTTGGAGTGGGTGAAGATAAAGACTGACGGCGAGTTCAAATGGATGATTGGATCTTGTTTTTAGTTCATTTAGTTCTTAAGCGGTCTCAAGACTGTCGATGAATATGACATTAAATGCTACAACTGAAATTAGGCTTCAAGACATTTCCTAACGCTTCGTAGTCAGGTGCAACCGGGTCAAAATGTCGAGCACCTATCAATCAAATAAACAATAGCCATCATCATTTTTGATTCCCGTTACGAATTATATACTAGTGCCTCAAGATTTAAAGCCTTAGAACTATGCAAGACTTACAACAATGCCTGGTTTTTGAAACGTGGATGGAACATTTGCATCTTTTCAGACTATAAGCTGCTATGAAGAGTTAATGACAGAAACACTCAACAAACTTTTGCTTAGCCGGGTAATATACGCAGAATTATTGCACTACCGCAAGACACTTTGGTTGCAGTAATTGTAGCAGCAGTAACTGACGACGGACTAATACGGATGACGCCACTGAAGGCCTTGAGCCCCTTATGTTCTATGTATCTGCATACATTTAAGTTACCACAATTTCACAAGACAATGCAACGCCATAACAAATATTATTATCTTGCGCGCTGAAGTTAAAAGATGAAGAATGAGATCTTACAACTTGGACCGCACCTAAAAAGTGACCTCTTGACAGACGAGCTTCCAAATAGGTAGACACATTAATTTAGCCATCATTATGCGCACTACATCATCAAATCATCTCACCATGCACGAGCAATCGTACACTTTCAAATACTTCCGGGTACTAGACACGTAAAAATAATTTGTTTTTTGAACCCAAGAGAAATAAGTTGTGCCATAAATTGAATATCGAAGAAATTGATATGACGAGCTCCATAGCTGATGGAGTTTCTCGCCTAAATGTGGTGTTAGTTCATGATGAATGTTTAACCAAATTGGGTGTTTGGTTGATTGATTTTAATATATTTTTACATTCATTTCAATTAGTTATCTGCTGTGTAATGGCTTGGTCTTTCCATCGCATGGATACTGATAGAAATTTACTTATACTACGTTCGAAATAACGTTAAATTATTTGTTTGGTCCTGCGCCTGATCTCTCTCCGGTCGTGTCGGATTATCCGTCCCATCGGATCATGAGGGTAAGGGAACAGAGAGTGCACTTGTGTTTGCGCACATACTTGTGCACTATAATATCTCCTGCGCAGATGGCCAGTCTCCGTTGAGATCGGTCTGGAGGACATTATTATTAAACGTAACTACGCAATATTAAGACAAGTAAAGCATGATAGTAATTTTTCGTTTAAAGTCCTTCTGCTTGAAACAGATCATTTATTTTTTTCTGTCAGTGTCCTTCTCATTACCCCAATGTGATCTGACAGAGGCCGCTTAAGTTATCAAAACTTCTCAAATAAACAAGTTTTTTAAAAAAGGTAAAATTAAATAATAAACTAGTCAATTAACTTATATTTTATACGGCCGCTATTTAATGCAGCATACGTGGTAAATATCTACGAAAAATATTACCTCTAATTCTAATGTATCTCCGATAGTAGCTTCAGAGTAGCTTTATTTTCGCTGCCGAATCGGCATAATATATATGTATTTATATAAAGAATAAGTGAGTCTGGTAGTGAACTTTTACGGAATTGCATAAAAGCAGTGCTATTTTTTATGTTTTTGTTACAGTATCTGCAGTGAAAATATACGATTACTGCCTCAAAGTAACATCAGATTATATATAAAATCTTTTACCAACTATATCCGACAGAGTTTGTCTTTATTCTAGGCACTATGTTTTAAAATGTGCAGGTACCCTACCGGTTAGCGTAATGTATAATATCAAAGATGTAGGGCCATTAAAATATGATTAAAAATACTTTTAATACTTTCATCAAATTATGTCGCTACAACAACCTGTGTTCGCTTGACCACAAGTCGTTTAAAGTGACAAATGTATTTAGATAAAAAAATATGATTAAGATTTTCTGCAAATGTAAAGGAGGACTATATTTTACAGGGTTATACGTAAAGACGTCGGATTTGTTACCAATTTTTACTGAAATTCTGAAACGCCGATCACCGATAGCCTAACTATTGATTTAGAGTGCTCGGACGGCGTAATAGTTGAAGTGGCTGCCGTCACTGCATCAAATGGTGTTGGTTCGATTCCCATACGCGATAAAAAATTGTGCGTTCCGCAAATAGTTGTCTGGAGTCTGGGAGTTTTTAGTGTCCTTTATTTGAATGTTAGTAAAATCGCCCGCAACATAAGAAGAGATAGACAGTGTAGGAGCAGTTTTTAAAAAAATGGAAAAGAATGACGTTTAACTCGTCAGCAGCTTTCAAGGATCTTGAGCTTGGTAATAGCTGTAAACAACAGAAAAAATGGAGGAAGTTTTCAACAGCAGCTCTAACATACGTCTTGGACTACTAACAAAGGCGCCAACCGCCGACCATTTTTTTACTTTTCTTATCAATCTATGACATATTCTCACACAAGATCCATATCTTAAAACACGAGTGAAGCCAGGATCTTTGATAGTATGCTGATAATGATCAATCATGTTCACTGGGGAACACATTAAGCTGTCAGTCATGGCCTTTAAGATGCCTTCAGAATGACAGGCGCCAACATATTTTTGTGGTTTTTTAACTGGTGGGGAGAAGTAATCGTTTCGGTGAGTAACTGGTTTTTTCGTTTGCATAAGAAAATATTATTTTCGTTATTACTGGTATCAGATATAAGCATCCTTATAGTGAATACACTGTAAGGAGTCAGTTATAGTAATGACTGACTGGTTAGCCAGAAGCATGTGTGGCTGAATATGAAGGACCAGGCTCTATTTTCGGCTAAATGTTATTGGGAAGTTTTTAGTAGGTGCAGGACGGCTGGAAATTTGGCCGGTAAAGTGACGCACCTAATATTCTGTGGCGCATGATGCAGTGAGTAAAATGTGGAAGTAATACAATTATGTCTATACTTTCGAGTTTATATAGGTACATATATGACTCGGTGTATGTATGCAAAAATAGATCGTTATTAAAATACAAAAGAATTTATTTATCCAAACTGGTTCATATTTTTTCGATAGTCAAGCTAAATAAAATATGTCATAATGAACTAAAACATGGCTATAATTTCAAGTTTTCACCTAAATCGGGCTTTACCTAATTGAAAGACCAAATAGAGAAGAAACAATTCTTACATGGAAATCTGTCTTTTTTTTATTAATAATATTATTGTTTTGATGATTCTTTTATTTAAGATAAATATAAAAAATATAATTAAAATTATACGGTATCATGCCTATATTCTCGAAGGGGTAGGCAGAGGTGTATTAGACACCCAAGTTTCGCCAGCTATGGTTTTATGGTCCTATGTAATAGGGGACAGCCGAAATATTTTTTTTCATTTTACATTATATTTAAGTTTCTGGCAAACAAACAAACAATTTAATTAGATTTAATTTGCTTATTACTTTATCAAACGGACAAATAAGCCTTTTTTTTCGTGGTGGAATGCATTGACGCTTACTCTTCCACGGAGGCGGGCGGAGGGGTTATGTCGGACTCACCGGGTAATGAAAGATGTTGAAATTATGATATTAGACCTCCCAGAATACCGACTTAACCTACCACGGTGTTCCTCGACAGAACCGCAATCGGCGGGGCCGCGTGAATCACTTGCACATGCGGTCGCGACCCCGCCGAGGTTTCGGCCCGCCGTATGAAACAGCAGGCCTTTACACAATAAGACCTACCCTTTGGTCACTTCTCAATAAAACTCTACTGTCCCTCCCCCATTAGAGACAGACCCCTCGACACAGAGGCGCACGTGGGAACACGCACGCCGCCTTTCAGACCTGGTGCTGAACGGATGGCGGGCAGGCCCACAAAGCCCGCCACCCCCAGGTCAAACCTCAGGGTGGCTGGTGGTCATCTCGCGCCCTCTGGCACCCGGCTCTGCGGTTAGGGAGAGGGTTTCAGCGCTCCCTCTCCCGCTCCCCCCGCCTCCTTCCTCACAGAAGGAAGCGACGGCGTTCCACGACCTCTTACTTCAGACCATAGACTGAACTACGGCCGGGAGCGAGAGGGCAACCAATCCGACTGCAGCGATCAATTCACGGCGCTGCGATGCCCAGGCGGGGCAATCCGCCAAAGTGTGCAACGCCGTATTCTCAACAACGTCGCGGCAGTCGCCGCAGTGATGACAACCGGGCGTATCTTGCCAGCCTATACCACACAGGAACTGGCCAAAACAACCGTGGCCAGTCATTACCTGT
Source organism: Catocala nupta (assembly GCA_963675205.1). NCBI lineage: Eukaryota > Metazoa > Arthropoda > Insecta > Lepidoptera > Erebidae > Catocala > Catocala nupta. Next base: position 21,254,981 of record OY776092.1, on the reverse strand, counting down.
GTCAGCCGAAAGGTGACGGCGCCATGCCGCCTCTTCAAGCACTCCTCAAACACGGGACTTACCGCCACGATCATGGCGTGCCCGTATGCCTAACATTGTCATTATTTATAAATAAAAATAAGCTGTTAAGTATTTCGTTCATTAGCAAAACATGAGATTTCAATTTACAAAATAGTAGATCTATCTTTATGAATATGGTTAAAACTTAAATACATAGACGATAATGAAATATACAAATATCAAACACAACTGATATCTAGATTTTGTTACCACCATGCCAACATTATTGAAAATATCAACTGTCGTGCCTGCGACAGCTTGACACAGGAAACGTGAAAAGTGAAAAAAAGTATCACCGGATGTGAGCTCGCGGGCCGGAAGTCAAGCGAGCCTGGGGCTATGATCAATCAAGGCTGCCAACATTACCGTTTATAAATGTTTTTACTAAACTTTTTTATTGTGATTTAAAACAGTTTAAATTGTTTTGATTTTGTTGTTTTTTAATGATGAAGTAAGTTTAATGTTTTATTGGCGGTGTATAAGTAGGTCGAATTGTTTGATGACGTTTCTATGCTTGAACGTGGCCGCTTTACAACAATTTTTAGTTCTTTCATTTGTGCAAACATTAGAAGAAATAAGACGCATTCTCAAAAAAAAATCAGTAGGCCTCGTTTATCCATGGCATTGTTTGTAACCGATAGTGACAAGATTTGATATACAGGATCAGATAAAGTGTTAACAGATTTTCTGCGCGGTAATTTTCGATAGATGTCGAGTCATAAAAATCTGTCTTAAGCCTGGAATTGTTCCAAATGAATGGCAAAAGCCTTACTTACCTTACGTGGGAACTAAGTTCTTATTTGGTGATGTGTAAGTGTTCTATACTTCTAACTACACCTTCGAGAAGATATACGCGTGAATCTATATTTAATTTTATTATCACGTATAGTATGTACTATCATCTTAATATACCGATAGAGCCTTACGTACCTTAGCAAAAAATGTTACAAGCAAATGTATGTTAAGTATATTTTGAAGTGCAGTGTTACTTTGTGACCTAAATTAATAAATGATTTTTGACTGACTATAACAACTATCTGAAATAAATAAATATAAATGGAAAAGTTCCTAATATACTTCTTCTCCCTAGCCTTTATTATCCAAGTCACTTGGGGTCGGCTTTTCTGGTCTAACCGGATTTGACTGGATATCAGTTATTACACGGAGCGGCTGCCACCTGACCTCCGCAACCCGAAGGCTAACGATACCCTAAGGCTAGACCAGTGTCAAGATATTATAGGGCACTGACTTCCCAATAACGATTGCCATAGATGTTCATGGCAGCCGGGACCGACGGATTAACGTGCTCTCCGAGGCACGAAGCAGGCGATAATTGTCCAAAAAAATTCCTAATATATTGCCACATCATAAAAATTATTTGTGGTATTTTTTTGTACTTAAATTTAGCTACCGATATTTGGATGTAACACACTCTTTGAGGAAGTACAGGCTATGTATATGTATATAAGTAGATCATTAAAAAAATATAGTAGGTACTGTTGACAGCAGTTCATAATTATGCTAATTGCGACAATGTTTGCTTAGCCCGCAGTCGTCGTAAACTAATCAACGCGTGGGACGATTGGATGCAATCGTGTTTGTGATGCTGTATAACATGGCTCAGGGGATGAATACGTACTGGTAGTTACGATGCTTTGTGCTGTTTTTGTACGGTAGGAATTATTTTAAGTGTGACTCATAATTAAAGTGCAAATGAAAATGTGTACAAAATATTATTTGGTATATTAATATGATCAAATGTTCATAGTAGCTAATCTTAAAGAGATTATATGAACCGAAGTTGTCATAGTGCACTTCAAATGTTTGCGCGAACACAAGTACCTACACGCTCTATTCTTCATACTTTCATATTCTCATAGACCGTTGGGACAACAATCCGGGACGATCGGAGCGAGATAACGAGCTGAACCAACGGCTTTACATGCGTTACCGCCAATTTCTAAGTCCGGACATGGAGTTTACGGACAAATAAGACCAATAACACTTTGTCCGATCAGCAATCAAACCCGGGATCTCATGTAGTCACTGACAATACTGCTGTATTTCTAGTTTTTAAAATCCTACGCAGTAGACCAGTATCCGATAAAGGGCATCAGGCCGCAACCAATTTTTTTATTACACGGTATCTAAAAATCATATATGGTTAAAGGTAGGCGTAAAACTCCTTAGTCTGTTTTTCATCGATATAGGCGTCAGACTATGGATTGTATACTTCGTTTGTAAGTTACTAAATTCTAAAAACCACATTAACATCTGTAGAATTTCTAAAAGCCATTGTTTTGAGGTCAGAAATTGGATTTTATTTAAAAAAATTCTAATGTACAGTTAGAGCCCTGTCACCATTTTATCTCTATTTTTTATATATACCTACTGCGAATGAAGCCTCGATGTGTAACTATATTACATAATAATATTATGATATAAAACAATACAATTATTGTAATCAGTGTAGATAACATCGTAATAAATGTATACAATCTAAAATATCTCCAATTATGATTCAAAATGATATATTATAGTGGTTTAAAGGATGCATCGACCTTTATAGTAAACAGAGCATGAAATAATACGAACACACGCGAATAAAAACCTAACCAATATAAGTAGAACTCTGGCGCGTCTTCAAACGCTTATAAAACTTGCAGTTTGTGAACAAGTGGACAGACTATGTTGTGGTGGTAAGTCAAAATTACGTAAATATTGTATAAGTGAACGTAGCTTCTGTGGTTAGTTTTGGTTTGTTGCACTTTGGTCTTGTGTATATAGCCAGTCTTAGAGCTGATGTGCTCCAGCGTCTTTAGACACGATGCCAAAAAAAACATACCAGTTTTTTTTAATATCGGTATTGCGTTTGTGATCTCTCTGGTATTGCAAGCGATCATAGGATTTGGTAAACCCTTACCATCAGGCATAGCGTATGCTTCTTTATCACCTCTGTTATATAAAAGTGAGAATTAGAGACGGCTTAAGTTTACCGATTTGCGCTCAGTCTTATGGTACAATATTGTAGTTCAGAATGTCTTATGCGGAACTCCAACTAAAATTTTTCACTGGCGCCATCTCCATAGGTCCTGCGGATGCCTGAGTACCCTCATTGGCACCATCGGTAGGGCTGGCAAATGATCATATTTTCTGGCGACCTTTACACATCCTAGCTCTGTGTGAATACAGTTCGGGTGAGCCCCGGGCTAGACCAGAAGCGTATGCATAAACTTATGCCACATGAGCTGGTAGTGCATATCCTTTTTATTATTATTATCAACATACCCTCTGATGTGCCCAGGCCTCCGCCATATTAAGATACTGACCTAGATTTTGGACTCAAATTTTGCAACTTGCCAGGCACTTGTATATCGTCACTCCATATAGCCAGAGGATTACTCCTTGAAATTAAACTACCTTTTAGGAATTTTATCGCGTTGTTTATTTTTAGATTACTATTTACATAATTTTGAATTTTTAAACTTCTACCGTTACACGCTGTTACTAATTACAGTTTACTTCTGCTTGAATTATTTAAATTATAAAATGTTGATTTAATTTTACACCTTTATCGACGTTGCGGTTGTTTAAGCAGCCGTGTTCACGGGAAGACGATGTTATTACTATTTTAATCGTAAAATTACTGAGTTCTGCCGTATCCAGGTAATATATAAGAGCACTAATAGGAACAAACCATGTTAACTCGCTATTGCTACTGACATGACATGTAAGGACTGTTACACAATGCTCTCAATATCTACGACAAATGTTGATGATACGCAATTAAGTATGGCGTAAGAGCCTTCACTTACAAACAGCTAGCTACTTGAACTGGTATTTGATGGGGTAATGTGATCTCAATTACTTTTTAGGCAAAAATTCAAGGGTATGTACTTCTACTATTAGAAAAATAGGTTATATGTCAAAAATGATTTAATATTCAATTAGCTACATAGAGCCACAACTCTAAATGCCTGAAGGGCAAGGGTAGAAGGTTTTCTATATAATATGAGCTTAATACCATCACTCTGGCACAGCTTGCTTTGCTGCTGCTGAGAATGTATTAACAGGAAAGTACTTAATAACACTACTCGACCCGGACCACAAATCACAATAAACCGAAAATAAAAAAAATAATATGTTCATTTTCCAGACTGTTGTTTTCCAGTAGTCTACACATAGGCCTTGTAAACAACTGTAGGCTCACCCCTATTACGTGGGACGTAAAAAAATGTCGGAGAAATATGAATATAATACCTTGACCTGCCACGTCGGACATATAGTAGTATGGGTGTGAATCTATGTACTTCATTCCTGGAATTATCAAAGCTAAATCCAATTTAACAACTTAACTAGGAAGCCCACAAATAACTAAGTTTGAATAAAACAAATATTACATACCTACAAAGCTCCCCGTGACCATGGCTGCTAAAAAGCAACCGAAACGTCGGGGAAAGTTTAAAATTAAATCTAAATAGTTTTAATAATTTATTTATCTTAAAAAATAGAAAAGTTTAATAGTAGTAGTATATAGTATACCAGTTTCTAAATTATGTAATGGAGTATCAAATAAACAACGCGATAAAATCCGTATATAGTAGTTATAAAAGTTAATTTCAATGAATAACATTCGCGTACACAGAAGATAATATTAAGTATTGAAAAGCACAACAAAAAAGCAACAATCTTTTTTCAATCTACGTCAAAGATACACAACGATAAACGGCGATGACTGGCAATCTTTCAAACTTCGAGAAAACATCAAAATAGGGGAAGTATGAGGAAAAAAGGAGCAGTCCTCTTGAGATATCAATTTAGGAGAAATTACCGGCTAATCTGTCACATCTTGGTACGCTCGAGGCAAGTAATCCTGTCTCCCCTGTCCCCATGATTCTTTTTATTTTTTACCCCGGGCAAACGCGAGGGGTACCGACAAAGACTTGAATCTTGTTAATTTATCAATTGTTGTTGAGTGACTGGTAAGTGGAGCAATTGTAGCAGCGATTAACTGTTGTAATGAGGTGATTATTTATTCATACTTTTGGTGATTTGGTTTTTATATTTCTGTTTATGTAATTACTAATAATCAAATACTAGCGGACCTGACAGACGTTATCCTGATCTAGTGTTGGCTCGCAAGCCAAATGTGGTTGTAAACTATCCAGGGACGCACTGAAACACACACATGTACTAAAATATCATAAAAATTGGTCCAGCCGTTTAGGAGCAGTTCAGTGACGTAAAGCAGAATTATATGTAGATATACATATAAAGATATGTAAATATAGAAAATGAACGAGATTTCTATGGGTATGTAATAGAGATAATATACATTATGTATGTATAATAATAATAATAATAATAATATTCTACACATACACACAACACCATCTAGCCCAAACTAAGCAGAGCTTGTACTATGGGTACTAGACAATGGATAAACATACATATATACTTTTTTTTGTAAATACATACATATTATACATAGAAACACCCAGACCAAGACAAACATCCATGTTCATGCACACAAATGTTTGACTTGTGCGGGAATCGAACTCGCGACACTCAGGCGTGGCAGTCGGTTACACTAACCACTACGCCATCGAGGCCGACATGTATATATATATATTTTTTTTTATTTATATTGTATGCTCAGTAAGTGGACTGTAATGTTCTTTTTGAGTACAATAAAGATCTTTAAACCTATGTATTGTATCTGCTAGTAGCAAATTTGTTAGAAATTTAAATATCTAATAATTTAGTTTGTCTTCTGACGTCACACATATAATGATAGAAAAGTCAGATTTGATTCTCAAGACAAAAAAGTATTGAGTGTGTTTTTTTGTCTAACATGTATAGTAAAAGTAAATGCATAGAATTTAAAAGTTGTTTAGAAGTTTCTACTATTTTTTGTATTACATGGAAAAGAGTATACCTACTAGATACTTAATGTACATATTAGATACATAGAATTGAAATAGGAATAATAATTGAATAGCATACTAAATATATATAACTTACTAATAATTTGAAGCCAGAGAAGTGTGTCAGGATCGTAGCAAATGGAAATCTCTGCCTACCCCTCTGGAAAACAGGCGTGAATCTATGAATGTATGTATGTATGTACTAATAATTTGGTGTCTATTACCTGCACAATAATTATGCCTGACCATTCAGGTATTAAAGTCTATTTCAATATACGTGAAGTAATCACTGATTGACTAGCTCCACTGCATCTACTTCCAAAGAAATTAGCGTCGTCACTTTTCATTCCTTGTTGTCTTTAATTAAAAATATTTGGTTTAGAATCTTTTCATTTCACGCAAAAACTAAAACCGTTGTATTTCTTGTTTGCCTCAATAACTTCTAATAAGTAAGCATACAATATGACTCCAGTGTTAACATTAAGCATGCGCGCAAAAACGGTTTCCCCAAAATGCGATCTTAAATTTTCATAACATCCCCTTTAATATCTTACTTAGGAAAAAAGGCACGTTTAAAAAGACAAAGTATCACACGCTTAATCCCGATTTCCCCTCGTGCCAAAATCTTTTATCAGGGATCCCTGGGGATTGCGCTTTTTTATTACCCTTGTTCCCGAGATGGTAGGGGACAAACGACAATAATTGTTTCATTGTTTTATAGGGTCCATGATTGGCCTTTTGGTAGCCTTTTGTTTTCTTTGCGCTTTGTTCTCGAATGGACTTTTAATTAGTTCGTAGGTAGTTCTCGTTGCTTTTTTGTTGCGCTACCAATATATTGCTCGGTAAAGTGATGTATGTGTATTGTATTGCCATCAAGCCTAACGTCTGTTTTTACAAATATCGCCATTCGTAATTTGATATCATACTTGAACTAATAACAGCAATACCTCAAGTTAAAATCTATTAGTAAATAAATGGTTCGCAGACTCGTAGAACTGCCAGTGCTTCTTTTTTATCTACAAATCCCGCATTAGAAAATGCGAGATTTGTAGATAAAAAAGGTTGCCACTGTTTGATCTTTAGAAAAAAAAGTCTGACTATAGTTTTTGCTTCATATTATAGTTATGATATTTTTCTCTTTCTAAATTATGACCAGTGACGATGTGACTAGTATGACGATGAAATATTGAAAATGATACTAAGACAAGGGTGAACGGTATAGTCAAAAGGCAAAAGCTTGCACCAATATTATCTGTCCAGATCAAAGGCCTAAAAAGACTGAACTAAGGAACGTGTATGAAATATGTGATTAAAGAAGGTAAAAAAGAAGATATCGGCAGGATCGTATCAATTAGAAATTCCTAGTACGTACCCCAAGAAAAAGCGTGAGTCTTTCTTAGAAAAATATGTGTGTGAAAACAAGCAAATTGTGCAAAGTTGCAATATCGTTTTAAAATATTAAAGATACATTAACTGACGTACGTTCAAAAGAATTTGTCACGTTTCAGTAAGAAAGCAAGTAAAGTAAAACAAAATCGTGCGGTTAATGAGAGAGATGCCTTCTTGCAATAAAGCGATCCACGGACTTATTATCATTGTTTTAATGCTCGTTTCGTCAATAATAAAGATAGCTTTCCACTAAAAGATATCTTATAACAATATCAGCCTTGTATTAAACTATCCCACTGCTGGGCACGGGCCTCTTCACAGTGTGAGCAGGGTTAGGCCATAGTCCACCACGCTCATCCAGTGCGGGTTGGCAGTCTACACATATCTTTGAGAACATTATGGAGAACTCTCAGACATACAGGTTTCCTCACGATGTTTTCCTTCACCGTTAAAGTGAGCGATAATTAACTATTTAATACGCACATAACTTCGAAGTCAGAGATGCGCGCCTTGGGATCAAACTCGAGGCCTCTGCATGGCAGTCCAACGGTTTCCCACTAGGCTATCGCTGCTGTAAGATATATGAGATAGAAGATAAACATTTTATTTTCCAAACAAAACAAAAGTTATGACTATAAACTAATTTTAATGTAATATTTAAAGATTTTGCACTCGACGTTTCGAATAGTATCTAAAACCTAATATCGCCATTATGGCAACTTTGACACGCATTCTACGTAAATATCGACTAGAAAATTCTAAATAAGGTACACAAAGCTGGGACCTAAATAATAATATTAGCTCTGTATAATTAGTTTTTTTGTATATTTAGAATTATCAAGCTACAGTCAAATTAATTGTTTTAATGCACATTGACAGAATTTACACATTCTCGATAACTGCTTACATTCCTAAACCTGCAGGTTTCATAGCGATATTTTTCTTTAAAATAAAATTAAACGATTATTAACGTGTTATTTGTAGTTTTACTTATAATTATGAAGTCTCTACTATAGTTAGGTAGGCGTACACTAGCCCATACAATGTATTCCCAGTCGCGACAGCGTCAGGAAATAATATAGTATCGTATCTTTAAGTATACAGCCGTCTTTACAATGTTCGTAAACATTAAAAAGCTTAATAAAATAATAAATGCCGCTCGATTGAGACCGGTTCCCGGTAAGGAGCTTACGAAGGCTTAAATTGTAAAGTTTTGCCAAACGTCAGCGTCAGGAGCTACGGAATTATTCGGATGCCGCTTTTATGTTGTTGCGTTTGTTAATTAGTGTGATGATAAATAATACGGTTTTCATAATATTGTCTTATGTTTACGCGAATATGTTTAATTTCAATGTAATACGGTTTTGATATAGCTTACAAGTATGTGTTAAAAGTACTAGAATGGAACGTTTATCATTAAAAGTGATTGGTTTTGTTCTCTTATGTAATATAAGCCTACTTGACAATGAAGCACAGTTGCAGAGTTCGTATTGAGTTATGAATTTTTGAAGCTGAAAAGACTAACTGCTTACTTCTTGTTGGAATCAAATCCGGATGACACTTCGGATCGAAAAAGTTTCAAGAACTTTATAGAGAAGTCTCAGATACGCAAGTTTCTTCACTGTGTTTTCCTTCACCCTTAAAGCGAGCAATAATTAACTATTTAGTACGCACATAACATCTAAAAGTCAGAGTGCGCGCCTTGGGATCGAACTCGAGACCTTTGCGTGCCCAGTCCAACGGTCCCCCACTAAGCTATCGCTGCTACATATATTAAAATAAAATAACTTTTTACCACCTGTTTTGTTAAGAAATACGTATATATAGCAATAAATGTGAAAGTTGAGTTGAGTGAATGGAACAGTCGCAAGGGGAAGACCTAGGCGAACGTTTCTTGATCAGATCGGAGACGTTCTGGATAAAGGCCAGATTAAGAGCACCTTAAACCGTCGAGCGTGTATGAGGAATGTTATGAAAGTGAATGAAGCCAGAAAAGTGTGTCAGGATCGTAGCAAATGGAAATGCGTAGTCTTTGCCTACCCCTCTGGGAAACAGGCGTGAATTTATGTATGTATGTATGTATGTGAAAGTTTGTGAATATATTCGAATTTTTGTTAACCATTAAACTTATTTCGACACTTAGCACACAGGTAGCCTGGAATAACACAGGATACTTTTTATCCCGGCATGCGTTGCCTTGAAATTCGCGCGGATGCAGCCACAGGCAGAAGCTAGTTAAAAATAAAGCTTAAAACAATCATAGCAAAGGAATAGTGAGTGTTAAGCGAGAACTTTTCTATACTACTTGTTCGGAGTAAATGTAGCAGTCCAGCTAGCAGTCTAACTGAGAATGATATCTTACCGTGTGTATCATCAGGAAAGCTACTTGCCTGTGTCAATGCGCAGGTACGACAGCGACCCATTTTTTAAAGCATCACCAACATAGAATACTTTTTTAAGTAGCACCCACCCTTGATGTCAAGCCCTGTGACGCAGTTGACTTTAGACACATACAACTAACGTTCACAATATAAACCATGAATCAGAAAAATGTTTATGAATCACACAAGTAAATATCCCGTGTAGGAACCGAATCCACAACACTCGGTGAAGAGAGCATTTCTCCGCTACGCTATCTGTACAGTCAAACACTCTAGTAGCTAGATTCCATAAGCTACCTAACACCTACTTGGTGACCACTTACTATCACGCTGCATACTTACTTACCACCTTCGTGGTATATAAAATAAATATAATGAATATCAGCCCTATATTAATTGTCGGCCTCGATGGCGTAGTGGTTAGTGTAACCGAGTGCCGCTCCTGAGGTCGCGGATTCGATTCCCGCACATGTCAAACATGTGTGTGTATGAACATGGATGTTTGTCTTGGTTTGGGTGTGTCTATGTAGAATATGTATGTAATTACAAAAACAAAGTATATAATTATGTATGTTTATCCATTGTCTAGTACCCATAGTACAAGCTCTGCTTAGTTTGGGCTAGATGGTGTTGTGTGTATGTGCTGAGCACGGGCCTCTTCTTAGTATAAAAAGGGTTAAGCTAGTCTACCACGTTGGCTCTGTGTGGGTTGATAGACTTAATATATATTCCAGAATATTTTTCAGAACTCTTAGACATGCATATTTCCTCACGATGTTTTCCTTTACCCTTAAAGCAAGCGATAATTTTCTATTTAATACGCACATAATTTCGAAAGTCAGAGATGTGGTTTTGGGATAGAACTCAAGGCCTCTGCGTGGCCGTCCAATGATCACCCACTTGGCTATTTCTGCTTAGTGGTATAAAACCATTTGAAGGTGCCTGTCACCACGCGTTGGATATTGAACTCTAAAAATATTAAAGCTACACTAAATTTGTCTGCACGGACTACACGTACACACGGCTACACATCAAGTTAGTCACCCTATAAACGTATAACTACGGTACATACAAAATAGAGAATTGTTGGAAAGGGACGGTGCATAGTGGTGTCGATGTAATGGTAAGGATAGAGCGTCGCGTCCCGTTCAGCGTGAATAAGACAAAATAACAAAAATATAACGCACTCTCTCGCACGATTCGCAGCGGTGAACTTCTAATAGTTAAAAGTCCAAACAGTCTAGGTTGATGTGTCGCTGTGTGTACCTACTGGTTTAAGTGTTTACACAAAAATTGTATGATCCACCAAAAGTTGTTTTAGGTCTGGGTGTTCTGTGTATCCGTTGTTTTAATGTTGGTAAAAGCCTGCGACACGAAGATTAGTACAAGTGCGAGAGTTATCTTAAAATAAATGAAGCTGGTTATGTTATGACATCTCATAAGTCCGCTATAATCGTTCTTATTACTGTCAATGTCAGACTATAAGCTTAATATCCTGTGTCAATTTGTTATGTCAATCGTAACTGATAAGCAGTTTGCAGAGTATTCCTGGGTTCCACATAGGTAACGGTAAAAAAAAGGTGAATAGTTATAAGCTGTCATCTCGCCACGTCACAGCCAGTGTTACGGGTTCAAACCTTGCTTAATAAACGACTAGATTTTGCACGCGTATTCACTTGCGTTAATGTAGATTTTGTCAATAAATTTATATTCGTTTTTCTAGATGAAAGGTACCCTATGTCATTTTCTGTACCCATGACAACGTGTATGCGATAATTTTACGATGATCGGTCGAATAGTTAAGGCATCAGAGTACATGCTCTCTAACTAATTTAGCCTGAACTACTACAAAGGCTTAGGCTACTTAGGCTACTGCAAAGACATGTCTCAGTGCACAATTTTAATATTTAAAATATGATTTAATGTGTATTATGGTACTTACAATAAACGCGTGCCTCAGACTAAGACAGTTAGAGAACTTACACTTATTAGAGTGCAAGCTCACGTGTCTACATCTAGTTGAGTTGTCAACTTTACTACGTCGTATATATCAAATCAATTGATCACTTCTATATAAATCTATATATTAATACGTGAAGCAAAATCTTTATACCCCTTTTTACGAAAATTGCGCGGACGGAGGAGTATAAAATTTGGCACAGTTAAAGTTTATATGGAGGAGGAGTGGCGAATATCAATATTTTTTTAAAAATATGCATTAGAAATACATGACATTAATGAAAAACACTACACGCACACAACCATGCATTTGACACACGCAGTCCAATCGCTTTCGTAGTATTTGGGCAATGTTCGGTTGACTTCGTAGAATGCTTCGTAACTATGGTTACATACATAGTAGGTGACTAAATAAAATGTGATTATAAGGGCATAGTTATAGATAATATAACATTAATAACGTTCCAATTTAAAATTTAAATAAATTGCAGACAATTTTCGACCACTTGGCGACCGCTAGTTTAATTAATTGCCCGTAATGAATAATACGCGCGTTATTTTAAAAAAGTCATACGTGGTCTCGAAACTCCAATGTCCGCTTGTCATTAGCCTTTCGTCTATGATGTCTATATAGACTAAAATTAATGTCATTATTAATAATACATTGATATTTTTAGAACATATAATAAAGTTCAAACCGGCATGGCACACGCATCTGCCTATAAAACAACAAGATGTTTCTACTGCTCTATAAAACTACATAGAGACATATAACAGGGTATACTAACTGCACGGATGGCATATTGGTTTACCTGATCGCGTTGCCACTGATCAGTGGTGTGGGTTCGATCCTCAAACAGGGCAAAAAATAGTGTGATCCAAAATTGTTGTTTCCTGTCTGGGTAATGTTTGTGTCCATGATTCAATTGTTTGTATATATCCCCGCAAGACAAGAATTATTCCTAATGCAGAAGTTGTCTGTTCAAACGACATAAACATATCGCTCTCTAAAATTAAAATGACAAATTAAATACAATATATAAGTATAAGGAAACTTGTTGTCTTTCGCTACCTTCAAGCTATATTTGTTTTGTAAGAAAACATTTACCTACATATTACATGATGACTCTGTCATATTCATCTGTATACAACAGATAATATCACATATATTACAGTCCAAACCGGCAAACGCATCTGCCTATAAAACAACAAGATGTATCCAATGCACAATAAAACTAACCCTCTATTATCGATTGTTGGTCCCATTAAACAATACATCTGCCCATTTAACCCTCCGTGTGACCGTGCGATACTTTGAATATTACTAAATAACGAGGTGCCCGTGGCATAGTAGTGAATCGATCGATGCTGTGAGGTTCAATAAAAAAAGGTTATGCAATACTTTGCTTCAGAAATTGGATGGGTGATCATTTACGTAAATAAATCTTCTTCTTGTGTTTCTCGAAGAGTAAAAAGTAGTTTTGCTTGTCGTAAACGTGTTTGAAGGGTGATATGAAATATAATATTTCATTTAAAAAGGCCAATAGGCCTAAAGATTAGATCAGATTTAAAAAAACAATTATTTTGCTACTTACTCATTCCTTCTAATCTTAGAGTTTATAGCTAAACGTTTTAAGTCTGCCTTCTATGTGTTCTCTATATCGCTGGAAACTATAAAAATATTTAATTATCATAATGAACATCTCCATCATAAAGAACATATACTCCAAACGAATATCTATTGAGTCATTTTGAATTAACAAAATGTTATGTCGCTCGTCAGAATCGAACTCAATATACTCAGCATATAAATGGCAAGATGTCTGCTTAAATCAACGATCTAACTATATAATCCTTATGTCTATTCTCAATCACACTTATGATAATATACAATTTTTATTTTTTTATTCAATGTTTTCTTTTATCGCCATATAGTTATCCTGCATTAGATTTAAAAATCAGTATTAATTAATTACTTACCTAATGTTTAAGCCAAAACAAGAGGAAAGCATTCATAATATTCTAAATTTAAACAGGTTGGCTACAGCTTGTTTACAATCTGCCAGATATTAATACTTGATATAGTGTAAACAAATTAACGAAAAGCGCCGAGACAAGGAAAATATGTCTCGTTATTTATGTATATTTTATATCGTTTTCTGTATTCTTAATCGTTGACTGTGTTTTGAATCGTCGCTATATTAAAATAAGCAACGTTGCCAGTGTCAGTTTTATTGCATTTTCACAGCAATATAAATCTTGATAATCTTTAATGTCAACTTCGCGTTGCCGAGATGAAAATGTTAGGATGAGAACATAGTGATGAGTGGCATAATTTATGAATTTAAAATTATTACGATTAGACTCAAAATCTGCTTTAAAATTAATAATTCTACAATTATTCTGATAATTATAATAATTAAGTTGGATATAGCTAAACTTTTGTTATAGAGGTTATGAAAAAGAAAAATCTCAATATGCTACAGACAATTACATTTATAAAATCTAAATAATGACTTAACTATTGAATTAGCAAAAGCAAGTATGAACGTAAAAACACAAACAAATTTTAAGTGCTTGATTTCATTTTTTAAACGCTAAGATCAACCGTCAGTATATTTTTTTCTGGTACTGTTTAATCGGACAGATGCTGTAAGATTAATCTAGGACATTGTTAAGTTACTTCTCAAAAGCAACAGTTACATAATAAACAAGAATAAAATTTATATCGCTTGTCTCCACTACTAAGTCCACGACTCAACTCTGCAACTCCACAAGGGGTACAACCGACCCTGTGATCTGTCACGCGTATGATCTGCTCTCCTAATATTATTTAGATCAATTGTTTCCGTGCGGTGGCCTCAGGCACGACAGCTTTGACTTTTAATCAGTTAACAAATATTTGCAAGCCGCTGCATATTGAGGAAGCTTGTGCAATTGCATTAGAGGGTTTTGTTACACATGAGTACGCATCGCAACGGTTACACACGAATGGATCGGTATGTCACACGGTAAAGGGTGGATATTGAATACCGGTGAAAATATGCGTTGGAAATTTTCGGGTAAATGTTTCGTTAAATTCTGTTGAAGGCCTCCGGCTGCTGGTTTTCATTGTTTCGTTTGGAGCAAATAGCACAATTACATGAAGATAAATATATAGTATGTTTACAATTGTCGAAAACGCCTTTTTCCTTTTTTTTAGATAAAAAACACAACGCCCGCGCTAGGATTGAATTCCGAGTTCCGAGTCTGAATGTTCTCTGTGCCCGTTGTTTGTATATTTATAAAGCACTCAGCGACACAGGATTTATATCTAGTGCGAGAGATATCTACCTTTATAGAAAAAATTAAGAAATCTTGTATTTTCGACAACGAGAGGTCCATGTTTCTAACCCTTATTTGTAGTCTCACACACACACGTACCATTCCTTGTGAACAGTAAACGTGATGTATACATACAAAGTAACAAATTCCACATTTTCTACCAGACAAGACGGTAGCGTACCGTCTCAATTACAAGAAGATTTGTGTTCGTACGTGTTTCATCGAGTGTAATGATGATACAGTCGCGCACACAAGCGACACAGGGGCGTCATTGCACGCATCATACAGACGTGGCTCATCAAACGCAAATGTCATTTTCTCGGTACAATCGCGTACAGAAGCGAATGATGTGCCATTGAAAATAATTACGTTATGATTGCATGTAAGTAAATTCAGTCATGTTTTGATCGTGAGACGTTTCATTTATTTAGGTTTCTTCTTCGAAACTGGCATTTGCTCACCAGAATTTAAAATATGACATCTTTTCAGCTCATTTTCATCGAAAAAGAACTTATAATAATTTCGACAATGTATATATATAATATAATGTGCTGTCCACACATTAAATTATGTAAAAAGTAAAATAAAAGCTAAAACGAGGCAATTTTAAGACGGAGGATATAAAGCTTGCCTTCAATGTCAGCTAGTTTAAATAGCAAGGTTTAAGAACTTATACTCATTGGGACGAGATTTCGAATGGTAAAAGTACAAATAAAATTCTAGGTAGAGTTCAGCTCAAATTGTCTTAAATGAACGTTGTGATACCCCTACGAAGTTTGTCCCAACAAACGCAAATTATTCAGGTACAATCACCAACTGAAGTTTCAATGGATGCATCTCCAGGCATTCTTCGAATATTCTATTGAAATTAAATTGAAGTAGAATTAGTACATCTATGCATCGAGTATTTGTACATGCGTATTATAAAATGAGGACGTAACTCTTTTTGCTATCGTCCACAAAAACTGTCGTTATTATTTTACTGAATAAGCCATAGCCTTAACGCCAATCTATGTAAATATGACCACGCATCTCTTTTTATCATCCTCTATAAAAACTGTCATTATTGTTTTATCTAGTGAGCTACAGCGAAAACGCTATTCTAAATATAATAGCACATTTGTTGAGCGATTGTGTATCTAATTGTAAGTGCGTCACATCCTTACTATCGGCCTCTTAGAAGTTTTTATAAATACTAACATAGCATATACGTAAGTAAATTGCTACTGCAACTATTCAATTAATGTGGATCATATTATGTAGCACGTCATTAATATTCTATGGACTAGGTACTATGCTGAACATAGTTTTTATTTAATAAACGTGTATGACGGTAGTAAGTAGTAGCTAAATTGTTCTCATTTTACCACAAAGCCAAGATTAATATTTTAAAATGATCCATAATTCGATACTCTCTTTACCTATGCAATTGCTTACATAAGATTTAATTAGGAATATGAGTTAAGTTAGTTAAATAAAATAAAATGTTTGTTATTTTAAATTAATACGTCTTTTTTACTCCAATAAATATTTATATAATTTTAGTTGTCTTATTTCGACAAAAGTTGGTGTTTATTATTATGTATTATTTATTACGTATTATTTATATTGTCCATCAATTAATTTTTAATTCATCTATGTTTTATTTAATTAAAATTATAATCTAATAATTATATGATGGCGATAGCTCAGTGGGGAGACTGACAGACTGCAATGCAGAGGGTCTCGGGATCGAAACCACGTCGCGCACCTTTGACTTTCGGAAGTTATATGACTTTTCGAAATTATGTGCGTATTGATTGACAATTATCGCCTGCTCTGCCTCGGAGAGCACGATAAGCCGTTGGTCCCGGCTACCATGAACATCTATGGCAGTCATTATTGTGAAGTCAGTGCCCTATAATATCCTGACGTTGGTCTAGCCTTACGGTATCGTTAGCCTTCGGGTTGCGGAGGTCAGGTGGCAGCCGCTCCGTGTAAAAACTGATATCTAGTAAAATCCGGTTAGACCAGAAAATGGGAATAATAAAGGCTAGAGAGAAGAATTATATGATGGTTGCTCATTTTGATGATTTAAGATAACAAAACATACTTGGCTAAAAGTCAGCAACTATTAACTTAACCTAATTCCTTTGTTTTTGCATATTACATACATGGGGATTGGGTAAAGTCATGAATTTTATTTTTGTAATAGTTTGTATCGAACTAAAATAAATAATATCTAGCAAACTTGACCACTAGCTACTAATATACGAGTCTCAATCCCGATACAGTCACGTACATAAATGGCAGAGGACTCGTCACGGTGGCGTCATGCTCGTGCACGCATGTTTGCGCACGGTGCACGGTGTGCGCTACGGACTGAGGCGATTGGCGCACGTACGCGATGTCATTACTCGGACATGCTTGCCCCGTGACGGGTACAAGCGAGCGCACAAGTGGATCAAATTATTTTGTGAAACGTCACGTATTGGTTTGGACAGTGCTTTCTAATAATACATTTATAGGTTTTCCTTTTAATAATGTATTGACTGTTGGAGCAACTAACTAAATAAGTATTTTATTTTAAAATACTTATGCTTCACTTTATCTGCCGCCATTATCTTTGCCAAGTAACGTATGAAACGCGAAACAGGAGCAACAAACTTTTTTTAATTATTGCCAGTTACTACTTAATATATCAGTAAAATATCCGATATTGCTAATAGGTAAGTCACTACTGCTTGGATATATTAAAATTTATTTAAATTAAATGAATTATTTATAAGGTAGGTACTCTATTCTCACAGAGAAAATCAGTGATTTTTCTTATGAAATACTTTGTAAATATGTTTTTGTTTTAATTTTAATTAATCGATTAAAAACCGTACGGATCTTATTCAATCAAAAATTTTATTCAATTAATAAATCTTAAACATCTGAGTAAAAAGACATACATTAAAATTTAAAAGTGCCAACATTTCTCTTAGTGAGTATACTCACGTTTTCCATTGACTTTCATGCAGTCCCTGTATTTTATATACTGGAGATGATGAGACAATAGACACTGGCTTTCAAACATTTCTTCTTTATTTATAATCATTAAATTTTTTAACCCCACGTAGAGGTCCCTAATACACTGAAGTATTATTATATAATTGCACTATATCAGTCGTCCAAAAATGCAGTCATTATGTCGCCAATTCATGAGGCAAAAAGGCACTGGCTTCTGCTCATCTTCGACTTAGTTTCCTACTGACAACACTTCATATTTTTAAAAAGCCTATTAATTAAATTGCAGGACTCCATATACATAGCGTTCTAAAATTATCTAAAATAAAATTGTATACAAATAATAAAATAAAATCAAATTGGGAGAACTTTACTTTCTTTTTAAACGTGATTTATATATCCAACATAACCTTTCTCAATAAACAATTAATGTTCAAATCAGACTGGTAATAAGATTAGCGTATTCAAACTTACAATATCTTCATATTGGTATAGAATTAGTTTGAGATCCATAATGTCCCATCATGGAGTGAATTAGCGAAGTAATCGGGCCTACCGCTGCGTCTAACTATGTAGATCTACGTGCATTCCACGACTTATTGGAGACATTACATCAAAGTGCAATTTTACTTTGGTATTTCAGCTTCTGTCATTTGATTTACGTGTATTCTGTAGCCAGTTTCAAACTTTGATTGAAATAAGCCTCCGTAGTTTAAAAGCTTGAGTTTGGGTTCATATTTGTGGGTGATCGTGAGGTGGATATTACGATTGCTTTGATGGGCAAAGTGTAGAGGCTTTACTGTTAGGAATTTTAGTAGCACCAGAAACACTGGAGATTGGCATGGTATACAGCAGGCTGATTACGAGGTTCTTATAAAATAGATAAAAAATATATAGGTATATATGTAAATTAAAATAAAATTATATTTACGTATAGTTACTTTTCTATTCAATTTAATATCTACCAATACTATCATTCAATTTTACGCCATACCATTGTATGAACTCTAATGGTGTTTTTAGCGTAGGCTATACGCTAATCCCTAAAGAAGTCATCCTTTCCAACCACATTTCAAGAATAAGTTTGTTATACGCTTGCAATAACAACCTTACTGTAAGAATGGATTCTCCATCTAAAATATACAACCCTAATTCCCAGAACAATTTACGTAGACACTTCTCTTTAGAATTCCATCGTCATTTTTCCCGCGTGCAAAGAAAACCAAAAACAATCTTACAACAATCGCTCAAATTGCATATAGGTACGCAATCATGACAAGAATGCCGTACAGGATGAGCCTTATAAAGAACGCGATAACCCTCTACTGCTAAAATTGACACAGCAAGTGCACGACTAGCTAAAATTGACACTGACAACCGCGCACCTATTCCAATCTCTGTATAAAAGCCGAGTACCCACCTCTCTCTCTTATATTAAGAGAAGGAACGAGAGAAAAGTTGTCTGAGTTGCAATCTCGATGGGTAGTTGGACAGTATTCAATTCAATTTCGAAATCATGATACAATCGAGTACTTACACGCTACCAATATGAGAGGCGAAAATTGGCCGTAGCCATGATAGTATGACCGAAGCTATACTTAGATGCGTGAAACACTGTTAGGGAGATTGTTAAGCGTTTATCATAAATTGGCAAACACATTGCTTTTGGACTAAAAACAGGTTTTATTAATATCAAGTTAAAAACCGCAGCCCATACATGTCCCACAGGTGAGATGTATTTTTCGAAATCAGACATGAAGTTTATTTGTTGCATTGTTGCTACTTAAAAAGCATGTACTGATTCTCTTCAACCTACATTAATGTTTAAATTTATTGTATTTATTATATTGTATTAGAGAAACTAATACTATTTTTTAATCTTAAATTTTTGAATAAGAACTTTTTAAGTAAGAAGAAATATAATAATTGTTTAAAAAAATATTATACCTAATTTAGATAAAAGCTTTTAGTTATACAAGTAAAGTGTATTACTTATTACAGACTAAATAGTTCTTAAGCGAGTTAGTTTAAGAGTTTTAAGTTGGCTATAACAATGACAGTTTTATTAAATTCGTTACCTTGCAAGAACGTAAGCACATGTATAACAAATTTCAATTCATTAGAATATTTCTATCACACAAACCAACCAACAAATCACCAATTTGTTCACCAAACTCCTGACCCGTATATCGTACAAGCTAGTCCACACTCAGAGCGTTGCTCGTGAAACGATATTGCCATATCATCAGCACCCAGTTATTTGCTCTCCAATCGTGTGAGAAAAACGTTACACAGCCATCGAACCGACAATTTGCTGCGGAATGTCAAATGTTGAGAAACTATACTAGTTAATACTGGTGGAGCTTTTTTTAACGTATTCGTACGTGACAGTGGCGGCATTACATGATGTGTGTACTGCAAGAAACAAATCAAGATCGATACGTTTTTTTCGTGAGATTAGTTTTGCAACTAATAGCGTGAAAATAAAAAAGGTTCGTGATTCGGTGACCTGTAACGTTTGATATATTCTGATTCCAGGCTAAGCTTCTGTCAGAGTATTTTAACTGGTTTCGCTGCAATACAGGTATAGAGCGAGAGTGAACTTTTCCTATAAAATATGATACATTAAACTGTTTTACTCTCAGGTAGGAAGATATCTAACATTTAAATCATATAGTTTTTAAACAGAACTCACATGATTTAATATTCAAACTTCACCCATTTCTAAACACTACAAAATGGTATCTGCCCAATATTATCTCGTCACTATCGGAGTGTAACACTTGCTAACAAGGAGTCATCGCACATGACCGCTTTGAAACATTGTGACGGCCGTCAGTATGAAGAAGCGCTTATCGGACCACCTCACACAATACAAGGGTTAAACTACTCTTACCAAGCAAAACCCACCCGTAAATCTTCCTCATAAGGTCCATGTCATATGAATAAATAATTTGGTGATGCTGTGATCTTTTACAAAAGCTTTGACGGACAGTCGTTTGACGAATTCCTTTCTGCTATTATATATGCTTTACTAATAATCACATCATGCACCTTAATTTTATATATATAAGGTTGATTTTTGAAGTTCAATTTGAGATGTTTTCGCCCAAATACAATAGTCATGAAGATGTCAGTCGCGGTATCAAATGACATATGGTTGGATATATTCCAATATCGTGCTGTGAAGAAATCTCACTGCTCTCGAGTAGCATTTGACGTGAATGTGCGTCATGGCCCGTCATGTCCCGTCATGCTAGAATGACACGGTTGCTGGCATGAAGATCGTGTATGACGTATTCCCACCCATATTACCTAGATGTTTCAATTGATGTGACTTGAAGTTTCACCTCAGACGTATGGTCCAAATATCATCGTAAAGGCATAAAATAGGATCATAGGTAACTATCGGTAAAGTAGTGAATATTAGATTATCAAGAACTCCTATAAATTCCTGACTGTTTTTAAATACAGGATTGTGTAAAATGTAACAACAAGGATATGGCCTTGTGGTACGCGATTACCGTTGCCTTGACTTTGTTGCCTATAATCCCTTACAATTCTAGGCGTATCAACCTAGGAAAAATGGCAAAGATAAATATATGTACTACCTCATCTCTGTCTTACTTACCGGGTATATCACTTCAACAAATGAGCCGGTTCAATCCCACTAAAATCTCATAGCAAATGGCAAAGTTGACTCATTTAGTTCTGCGGTCGAACTGTTTCGTCTTTGCTTCTTATTATATCTATAACTAGCTGAAAAGGCAAACGTTGTCTTGCCATAAAAAAAAATGTTTTGACCAAAAGATAAAAAAAATGTTAGGGGTGGACAACCCTTATCACTAAGGGGTATGAAAAATAGATGTTGGCCGATTCTCAGACCTACTCAATATGCTCACAAAATTTTATGAGAATCGGTCAAGCCGTTTCGGAGGAGTACGGGAACGAACATTGTGACACGAGAATTTTATATATAAGATAAGCATTCCTGAAATTGTATTCTATTATTCAAAGCTTGTATTTTTATTGCGTATTATTTTGTTTACGTCTTAGCTTTACCTAATACCTACATGTCTTGGTAATCCTTACTAATATTATAAATTTGAAAGTTTGTGGGGATGTATGGATGTATAGATGTTTGTTACTCTTTCACGCAAAAACTACTAAACCGATTACGATGAAATTTGGTATGTAGATAGCTGGTAACCTGGATTTATACATAGGCTGCTTTTTCTTTTCCGACGGGAACGGGACTTACGTTGGTGAAACCGCGGGGAAAACTAGTTATTCATCAAAAGACGAACAGATAACTAGAACGATAATATTAGTAATAAACAAATTAGTGCAACCACTGTTCTAAAAGACAACTCTCGCACTAGGAATAATTCTCAGTGGACTTTACAAACAACGGACACAAAGAACATCTAGGATCTCGGAACAACGATTTGTGGATCACACCAAAGGTCGCACAGATCACACACCAAAGATATAAAGTGATTTAAGCACAAAACTTTATATCTGTTTTGGTTATGAAACACATTATATTTTAAATTGTTTTAACTTTTAATCTTAGTTGTTAATTTGACTTTTATTGCATGCTGTGGTATCCTCTAATAGAAGGAGTACTCATTCATAATACTTACATATGTAAAAAATTCTTTGTAAATTGCATTGTATATTCTTTGTTGGAGATCCTAAATAAATGAATTAAAAAAACACATGCGGGGCAATCTTTAGGGACTACCGATAGAAGTGAAAACTAAGTAACTAGCGTGCGGTGACAATGACGCGAGCTTCACGCTTTTTGTTCACCCAAAAAGTACACATATATACACAGTATAGATATAGGTCATTGAAAGCGTTCGGTGACGATGACGCAGGTTCCATGATTTTTGTTCACCCAAAAAGTGCTCAACGCGCCTAAAGAAGTTTTCAGTTCATAAATCAGTAATATTTGTCCAATGCGGTAACCGAACCCACATTACCTACTCAATACAGCGGCAATAGCGAGGCGGACACTATAACCATTACGCCATTCGAGCAGTCAAACTTTGGCGTAGCTCCGTAAACAGATGTTGAAAAGGCGAGATAATAATTGTAGATAATTTTGTCTAATAAAATAAATAACTAGGGGAGATGGGCCTAAAGCGGGCACCGTGCCTAAAGCGGGCACTCTCGATAATATTACCATTTTAAAAAAGCGCGCGCTCTAAGCACGTGACAGTAATCTCCGCGGCCCGCACACCTCGCGTCATTCGTCGAGTTCACCTGCGAGCACGCCATTACGAGTTGCGATATACAAATATTTTAAGTGGGTTTTTGAAAAATATTGCGAGGTATGTATGATGTGTTCTCACTTTTTTGATGTTTACAATGCTATAATCAATACGTTTTAGTTATTAACTGGTTATCTGGCTGTAAACCGGTTAAACTAAATGCCACGTGTTTAAACATTTTGAGGTTAAAATTTGTTTGGATATTACAAGTGTCGAAAAAGGCAAAGCGGGCAGGGTAAAGCGGACACGTGCCCGCTTTACCCATCCCAATAAATTAAATTTAACTGCCTCCGTGGCGCAGCGGTAGGGAATGCGATTGCTGTGCATGAGGTCTCGGGATCGAATCCCGGGTTGGGTCAACAAACAGTTGAACCGCCAAATGGGGTTCGGGACTGTTACTCCTTAATACAGGTTATTCCATAACCTAGCTAGGAGGACAGCGCTTTAACCACTGATTGTACGCACTATTTGTAAATCTGTTTCTATTTAATTATGTTAACCTACAATGTACTACAATTGCTTTATGAAAATAAATTATTATTATTATTATTATTATTATTATAGTTATTGGGTTTTTAGTTAAGAAATCTCAGTAGCAGCCCGGAGTTAGGAAGTTGACGGTGTAAAACACATCCGTGCCTTGGAAAGTACGTAAAGCCGTTGGTCCTGCGCTTGATCTCTCTTCGGTCGTGTCGGATTACCGTCCCATCGGATCATGAGAGTTAGGGAACAGAGAGTGCACTTGTGTTTGCACACACTCTTGTGCACTATAATATCTCCTGCGTAGTTGACCAGTCTCCGTTAAGACTAGCCGCCGTGGCCGAAATCGGTCTGGAGGATATTATTATTATATATTATATTATAATATAAATTGCTATAGTTCCTTTTATTATTCTTTTTAGATGGTAAATAATTATAAAAGAAAAACTTCGCAAGCCTCATGGACCCCCTCAACCATGCGGCAAGCACTGCTAGAAGTGCAAGAATTAGGGAGACCTGTCAAAAACGTAGCAACAAAATTTGGGATCCCAAGAACGACGCTGCAAAGGCATCTTAAATCGGGGTCGTGTGAAGTAAAACTAGGAAGATATATTACTGTCTTTTCTGCGGATCAAGAAACTGAGCTTTTGGAATATGTTTTTCATATGGACAGTTTGTTTTACGGGTTGTCAAAACAAGAGTTCTTGGAACTTGTTTATAATTATGCCCAAATGAATAAAATACCACACCCTTTTAAAAATGGTGCTGCTGGTTCAGATTGGTACAAAGGTTTTGTTAAACGTCATCCAGAGCTAACTTTAAGAAAACCAGAGCCGACATCTATTGCCCGAGCAAGAGGATTTAACAAACCCCAAGTCTATCGATTTTTCGATTTATTAGAGGAGCAAATTGAAAAGCATAAAGTTGATGCTACTCGTTTATACAATATGGACGAGACAGGTGTCCAAACATCATCGAATAAACCGCCAAGGGTCCTGACAAAATCTGGAAAGCGACAAGTTGGTCTCATAGCTAGCACCGAAAGAGGAAGAACAACCACAGTTATATGCTGCTGTAATGCTGCTGGATCATTCATACCCCCATTCATGATATTCGCGAGAAAAAGAATGGTTCCACGCCTTCTTGACGGAGCTCCACCCAGTACCCAAGGCACTTGTTCCGATAATGGCTGGATCAATGGTCCAGTATTTATGGAATGGCTGAGGTTCTTTGTAGAGACCGTCAGACCAACCTCAGAAAAAAAAGTTATTCTTGTTCTCGATAATCACGAGTCCCATAAATACTTACCAGCATTGGAATATGCATCACAAAATAATGTTATATTTGTGTCTTTGGCTCCACATACGACACATCGTATGCAGCCTTTAGATTACTGCGTATATGGGCCACTTAAAATTTATTTCGAGCAGGCTGTGGCCGTTTTCCAAAAGGCGCATGCTGGACGGATAATTAATCAAAATGACGTAGCTAAACTGTTTTCAGATGCTTATGTAAAAGCAGCAACTACAAACAATGCTATAAACGGATTTAAAACGACTGGTCTGCTCCCAACAAACCGGTTTATTTTTGATGACGCTGATTTTCTGCCAGCTTCTGTTACAGAAAATCCATTAAATCCGACTGAATCTGCACAACAAATAGAAGCATCTTTGCCACTTGAAGAAGCTAATAGAACAACACCATCACCGTCGATGCTGGTTGATATAGTAAGCACCCACAATTTATTTCCATCTGAAAATATAGAGAACGACCAAGTGACTCCTCTACCACCTCTAAATAGTGCAACACAAAATCTTTTAACAATGCCCCCGCAAATTGGCTCAGAAAGTTATGCGGATAATCTAAACAAACAAGTCGATCGACATGATTTTGGCACAGTTATTGAGCCTACAATAGTCATTCAGAATTCCAAAGAGAATGGTCCGGCGTCATCCCTATCAGAAGAAAAGGACCCTGAGAGAACGCCATCTCCATGGGAGCTTGAAAAAATTTGTCAGAACAGACATAATCAGGCTGAGGCTGTGCCAGAATTTAACCTTGCTGATTTCAATCGAATGGCAACAGATGAGTCAATAATCTCAGTTACTTCCTGCATAGAAAATATGAATTCTTCCACAGATAACCTTGCTGTTCCTAGCTGCAGTATACACGTAAGTCCTATGGTAATAAGACCAGTTCCCAAGGTTGCTCCAAATAAAACCATCCGACGCAGAAGAGTACAAAAAGCTGAGATATTAACTAGCACACCGATCAAAGACGAGCAAAGACTTAAAATGGACAAAAAAAGAAAAGGAAACCAAAAAGAAAATGTACAAAAACGTGTTAAAACCGTTAAAAAAAATATAAATGCAGAACTGTCTACGGGAAAAACAAAATCCAAGAAAATGAAGCAGAAACCAAAGAGAAAAACGACGAATGCTAGGCCTACTGCCCAATATCTTTGTTTTGAATGCCATGAGCCATATGTAGACCCGCCCGTCGAAGACTGGATAAAATGCGATGATTGCGACGCGTGGGCTCATGAATCTTGCACTGCATATCCTGGAATTGGGTCATTTTATTGTGACATGTGTCAGGAAATTTAATAATAGGATTGTAGGTAGATAACAGATAGATCTCTATAATTTGTTTTATATTCATGAGAAGTTTACTTTTATTTCCATTTGTGATAATATAATTATTTCAGGAGAACAATATTATTTTTAATTTTATTTTTGTTAAGTAGGTAGTATGGATATACACTCATTATGTAACTGGAAAGTCTGATTAGATTAAGAACAGTTAATGATTAAATAGTTAAAATGAATGAATGATTATTGCTGTTAATTTTGTTGAAATACAAAACTTGATCAAGGTTGTTTGTTTCCTTTGTTCCTTAAACTGGTGGCAGAGTATGGCTGTCCCTTTTCTAATGATTTTGTAATATATAGATAAAATTTACCCATGTCCGCTTTACCTCAACCCAAGCCCGTTTTGCCCTAAACAAGTGCCCGCTTTAGGCTCCCCCCTTGGGCAAAGCGGGCATTCGTAGAGGTTTCGTAATTTGCTTATAAGTAATCTTTTTTTCGGTTTTTGATAAATCAAACTATTCTCCATTCAAAAGCGTCTAGTAACGGACCTTTTGGAGAAAAAAGAATAATGCAGCTAAGTTATAAACCGATTTTTCTTCAACTTTCCCTTAAGGTGCCCGCTTTGGGCCCATCTCCCCTACATTTCATATATTGCATTTATATGCACTATTATTGCTACAGAGAATTGTAACATCACTACATATTATAAAACAAAGTACCCCGGCGCGTCTGTCTGTCCGGAATATACTCAAAAACTACTGAACAGATTTTCATGCACTTTTCACCAATTAGCATAAATGCAAAGTAATCATAGCAATGAAGAATATACACATTGACTTACGCTAGTACATTCTGGTAAGAAAAGCGTTTACTTATATTGCATCTACACGGTGCCAACTATGTTTTAGTTCTTACATAGTCCTAGAACATTACCTGCCTGCTAACGACAATATCGAAAAAGGAATAATGTGTCATCAATTCTGGCACCTCAATAGTGGCTATAATGGAGACCTCGACTTTTCAACTTATGAAGAATATAATGTATAATAAGTAATATTTCATTGCACGCGACTGTACATCTCTACATACTTCTAAAGCACGTTATATTCTACTAATATTCACAAAATTACTCGTTTCCTTATTGAAAATAATCTCCGGAATACATAATGAGTTCGCAACTCAATATCCGCAAGCACAAAACACATCTCGTTTGAGCAAACAAACAAGCAAAATATAAAAAACATACTAATAAACGGATCATATCTCACGTATTGACCGATCATTACGGAGATTGTCCAATCGAAATACCACCGCATAGCCAGGCGATAACTACGTGACTTATCCCCTTGAATTTTGTTGAAAA
The DNA here is from genome assembly GCA_963675205.1 of Catocala nupta. Taxonomy (NCBI): domain Eukaryota; kingdom Metazoa; phylum Arthropoda; class Insecta; order Lepidoptera; family Erebidae; genus Catocala; species Catocala nupta. Next base: position 21,227,237 of record OY776092.1, on the reverse strand, counting down.
GCACAGGTACCGTTGTAAGATGAGCGAGGAATGACCGAGGTATGATCCGAAAATAATCAATAACTAACAAGGAATTGGCCGTATATTTTGGTTGAATGTATCTTCATCATAATATATCAGTAAATATTGATAGCAATTCTTACAAACAGAGTATGTATGTAGTATCTTAAGATTACAATCGTTATATCCTTTGATCAATTTAATATAAACATTCAAATTGTAACCACGAAAAAAACCGTTACACGCATTTATGCTTCGGCCATATCCCGTGCCACTAATTTTATAAGCTAAATCCTCGTCGATATATTCATTATAACTTCACTTACATCTTTTATCAATAAATGTTCTTGTTTTATACTCATAAAATATTAATTTATCCATTTTTATAGCACTTGTTGTTGACTGAACTCTTCGCTCATCTCACAGTGGGACCTCGTCTTCACCCTAGTTAAAGTAATATAAACCGAGACTAGTAATGGGTAGTTTGAACAAGAAAATTGCATGTGAAATTGTCATGGGCACGTCTCTTATTTCGAGTGTTGATCTTTGACTACGTGATGTTTTTTATATCGATGGCCGTACCGATCAAACATTTTTATGTTGCGTACTTTTATTTATTACAAAATAACAGGTTCATGTTTTATGTGTAGTTTTTTAAAGATTAATGTGTCGTGTGAATCATCTTGCGTCATCTACATCAATATAAAATATGTATATTATTTGTTTAGAAGGACAATAAGGTATAGTTATTATAAATAACTACCTTACTCGACTTATGGAGTAAGCTTGCGTTAGAGTTTGCAGCCAGTCGTATAAATTGGATACCAGGGCCAAGTAAGCTATTCTTAACATTTTCGATAAAAATCTCAGTTGTAGTGGTCTCGAAATGTGCCTCTTGTTAGGTAGGACATATAAAATCATGCTTGTAAATATAGGTGAAATATAAATCTGTCCGCGCATTAAAGGAAATACAAGCCTTTATTCGATATGTTCACTTTAGGTGCCTCTCAACTTAATGACAATAGAGCACCAGTTTAGCAACTTTCCACTTATTTCGTGGGCGTGCCGTTGCAATAGTTTCTTATAATATTAAGCGGTTTGTACGTCGACAGGCAACGATCATTGACAGTTCTTAACATACATAAACAGACAATCGTAAAACTTTAACAAGCAGAATTGGTAAATAAAATGCTGTGGAACTATAGATAGATGAAACACTAGATAAAGAGTGAACCAAACCAAGGAAGAAGCAAAACAAAGCTAGACTTCATGATACTTTGAGCTCATTCTGAGTTAATAGAAACACCAATATTTAGATTAAATTATGTTTGGGTAAGCAGCGATAGCCTAGTAGGAAACTGTTGGACTTTCACGTTCAATCTCAAGGCGCGCATCTCTAACTTTTCGAAGTTATGTGCGTATTAAATATTTAATCATCGCTTGCTTTAAAGGTGAAGGAAAACATCGTGAGGAAACCTGCATGTCTAAGAGTACTCAACATGTTCTCGAAGATATGTGAAGTCTGCAAACCCGCACTGGGCCAGCGTGGTGGACTATGGCCTCACCTTTCTCACACTGAGAAGAGGCCAGTGCCCAGCAGTGAGACAGTTTAATACAGGGCTGATATTATTATATGTTTGGGTACTTTTGCTGCAGAAAATTGAGACAACCACACATCTTAATCTCCCCGAGAAAATGACTGCTGAAAAGCAACCGAAACATCAGGACAAGAGTAAATTTAAATAAAATAAATAAAAATAGTTTCAATAATTTTAAATAGCTAAAATAGTATGTAATATTTTCAAAATATGTAATAAAAGTGATAAACAACGCAATAAAACCCGTATAAAGCAGTTTATTTCTATAAAAATACTCTTTATCGTGTATGTATATGCAATAGAATCATTAAATATAAATATAAATTCATTTTAAGAAGCAACATTAACATATACCTACTTGACATTTTTAATAATAACTAATTGCTGGACGCAGTGTCATTTGCTTGTATCCTGACAACGTAGGTGTCCGTGAACGTAAGCGATCTTATTTTATATACGACTAGATCAGAGGTCCCAAGACTTTTTCTCATAGCCAACTTTCAAAATTTACCTGGTTCCGGTGAACCCCTGCAGCTAGAAATTTAATCCGTCAAGTAAAATCGGTATATTCAGACCAAAAAGTTAAAAAAAATTGATCAAATCTCTATGAGACGACATTTTTTTTTTTCAAATTACATTCTCGCGTCTTCAGCTGGTGGTCCTTCATGGATTCTTTAAATATTATCTGCCTACATTGATAGGTGAAGTCAAGCCAACATTTTAGTTCTTTACTATCGAAAGCAAATAAATTTTCGTGGACCCCCGCTTACAAATTGTGATCCCCATTTTTTTGCCACGCCATCGTAGACCGCCGTCGAGTCTCCCGTTGACCGCTAGGGGTCCACCTGACCACTTTGGGCACTAAGGGACTAGATATTGCCCGTGGCTTTACTCGCATAACTGTAGGAAAGTGCTTTTTCCGGATGAAAGGTGCAAACTTTCATGACAATTCGTCGAGTAGTGGCGCGTTAAGGCGTGAGAGCGTAATAAATCAACAAACCACATTCGCATTTATAATAGTAGTTAGAAATAGAATTAGGATATACTTGACCAAATTTGCTTAATGTTTCTTATAAAAGAAAATATACATTATTTAGATAAGATGAAGGGAATAAAACTAATATTTATTTTCTAAGACGCAGCTTTCTCACGAAAAGCAAACATTCTTTCACCCTTAGACAGCTTTAGCAACCGTTGAGATAGCACCGTTATATTAATAATTAACAAACATTACGTGACCATTATAATTATGCTTAATATTTAACTGCAATCACGTCAACCCACATCTCCATCGAAACAACATCCCTATAATTAAAATTCACAACGAGCTGTTAGAAAAGGAGGAACAAGTTTGATAACCTTTCACCCTCAGGACCTGTTCTGATGATGAATGGCGTCCGTCTAATGAGCCATCAGCGAGACGCGGCCATGACGTCGTGACATCGATTTGCACGCTGTCATGCGTATGCGCTGCTACAGGTCAGTACAAAAGTGTTTCACATTAATTTAATAAAAACCTATTATAAAAATTGTATGTCGTTGTTTTGTTTTTAGCATATGAATAAATATATTTTGCTGACGTCTCCGTTCGCGTGGTAAATATATCAATAGAAAGTCCATGTCCTTGCCCAGGTTTTAAACTATTTCTGTACCAAATTGCATCCAAATCGGTTGACTGGCTTAGCCGTGAATTGTGGCTTAGAAGGCAATAGACAGACCGAGTTACTTCGAATTTACAAGAAGTACGCTTACCGTTAAAAATGACACCAAAAAATCTCTACCAAAGTAAAACTGTGTTATTACGGTAACGTATAATTAAATCAATAGCGTTATTATCGTGTCCTAAATTATGCCTAAATATTAAGTGTTTTATATACATTTGTTAGATTTGTTCGCTAAATTATGCATTAATATTGTTTTATACCCATATCATACATCATACGTCACTTGACGTTTTAATAATATTTATGTTGATTATAAATTCATTATTGTTTAAATTTATTATTGGTTTAATTTAGAAACAAAATGAATAAATCTAGAATAATTTAATTAATATTTCCAAAGTATTGTAGTAACGCGTGCACTACTTCCTTTACTTGTTTGTTCCGGTTATACTGTTGTAGGGAAGTGGCGCACGCATAGCACGCAGTTAAGGTAGAACGTTCGAGCTGTGCGGACGATAAGTTGAGTGATCGGGAGTTGTATTGCAATAAGTATAATAAACTGATTAAACTGTTGAAAAGTGTTCTCATTTTCTAAGCTCTCAAAATAGGTTTGAGTTTGTGACATTGACAGCCAGTAAATAAACAGTAAAATAAAACAACAAATTCTACCAAAAACATTTTCATGTAAAATGTTGCCAAGACGTGACCATATGACTCGTACTGTCAAAAAGTTATCAGATCTCATGTAGAGCCAAGCTTCTCTTTCATCACTCACTCACTGATGATCATCAAAATTCTTAATTTTGATGATCATCAGTGAGTGAGTGACGATATCAGGGTTCTTTAGATATCAATAAAATCTAAAGTATAAGAGCTATGCAATTAAAACTTTATATGTTTAATAAGTCCGCTATTGATAACATATCCCCAGAATTTTGTTTATCTCGTATAATCCAAACCCAAGTTATAAGGGTTTAAAAAAACGACGAAGCGCTTCGAGAAAAGGTAGGTAGTGCCCTTGTGCTTCGCTTGGCTCGTCTTGGCGGATAGCTATCTTGACACATCAACATTAACGCCCATTTTTAAGTAGTAGTGTTCAGTAAGTAGCTATAGTATCAATATTTTTATTTCTTAGGGCTTGTACAACAACCCCCAGATAGAATTTATCTATAAGATAAAAGTCTCGCCATCTCTCTTTAACCTAACATGAGTGAGACAGCATGCGATTTATCTTTCGGATAACTTTTACTTGTTTGTGGCAGGAGTGGTGGTTAGTATCCAAAATTCGTAAATGTTGGAACCTTTTTTGCCTTTGCCCATAATTAATGGATTTGGTTTGATTTGAATATAAACTGTTGTATTATTCAAATCAAAATCAAATGTGTAAATGATTCTTTGTGAAGAGAGAAATGAATTAACTATTATAATTATTATATAATTGTCTATTTTTAAGCCTGTATGTGGCCAATATAGCTGTTTCAACACAGTTTTCGTTCATAAATTATAATAGCGTGCAGACGGGATCCCTTCTTTTCGCATAATGTTCTTTGTCCTAATATACTTCGGCATAACGATTTTGGCACAATTTGTTTTGGCATAATAATACTTCGGCATAATTTTTTTAGGCATACATTTTATGTTGGCATAATCATCTTAAAGACTAATTTGTTTTGGCATAAATTCGATTCGCATAAATAACACGATATTCGCACAAAAGTTAGTGACAGAACCGAATTGCTGCAAAACTGACTCTACGTAGTCTTGTTTGTCCTACCCCTAGAGTGTAATTTAAAATCGTGTGGAAGCGTAGGGGCGAGGCGGCCCGCGGGCTGAGGAGCAGGCGGCTGCGAGCGGGGCGCCGCGGCTGAGGCTGGCCGCGAAGGCGAAGCCGGCCAACAAGCCGAAGCTGCGGTGGTGAGCGAAAGCCGTCTGCGACGATTAGCATGCGTGGGGCCGCCTGCTATGCTAATGGATAGGGATCCCGTGCAGGCATTGCAATTTTGGGGCCAGTAAGAGTCGATGCATAAGGCAGGCGACGAAACGTTGCATCCAAATGCCGTATTTGCACTGCGGTGTTACTATAAATTTTGTATGACGACTCTTTCCTTGTAGAAGCTAGTTGTGCCAGCGTATAAAGAAATTGTTGATATAACATGTCTGATAATATACTGTCACCGTAGCCTAAAATCAATTACAGTGCCATAGATATCACATATCTACCAACTCTAGGACAGATTATAATTTGGGTTGTTATAAATTGATTGAGTTGAAAGGGAATGAATTTACGAGGCAATACGGAAGCTTTCTTGCACTCGTAATATTAAAAGTATTATGCTTTTTTCAGCGGCAGCGTATTTTATGTGTACTACAAACCCACAATAAGCATCGTAACTAAACATTATTTCATAAATAGTTCCATAAAAATACTACAAGATGTAGGTAACATATTAATAAAATACATTTCTACTGCGTTCAAGAACAATGTTTTATAGTACGTCTTAAAATATACCGTGTATGTCTTACAGTCGTAATGGCACTCTTAAGTCGTCGCCTAATAATAAATATTTATTACATTACTACGTTAGTAATGTTCAAGAACGGTAAACATGTTGACGTTGGTAGATAATTGCTGATCATAAAACTGAACTACGATGTAATATCCAAATGTTTACTTAGTATTTATTGCTTAAAGTATATTGTTTTAATGTTCACTAAAGACGCCTTTTCGGCGGATAAATAGTTTGCAGTTTGCTATTTGAGTAAGTAGGCAATAATCCTGTCGAAAATAGGCTTAATAGGCAGTTCTCATTATTTACTGACCATATGTAGGAAACACCACACCTTTCATCAATCTTTAATTGATTTGTTCTCCGGCAACGCGTCACTTGCAAGTGATTACGGGCAGTACTGTGGCTGCTCACCATGATGCGCACTATATGCTTAGTTGCCACTTTTGTTAAATATTAATATGTCATTAAGTAATCTACCACAATAATGATTGCAAAAGACTCAAACCTGAATGAAAAATCTACAGCAGCAAAGAAAGGAGCCTGCGAGTTTCAAATACTATGCTACGCTAAGCCGCCGTGATTTTCCAAAATTGGGCACCAGAAGAAAAGTTCAGCAATACAAGAAACAAAAAGTATGATATCTATAGCTTCAATTTCTCTTACTTAATTATGATTTCTTTCTACATATCGAAGAAGTAGGTACATAATAAATCTTTTGTTTTCAAAGTTGTACTGGACAAAGCCCAGGTTAAGATAAATAAAATTGTAGTCTGCCTCTCCAGCAAAGAACTTTTCCTCTATATATGTGTTCTCCCCTAACGTAGTTTTATAGTTGGCTGGCAAATAGTTAGCCTAGTAGGTATAAACCCTAAAATCAATGATGTTGTCCGAAGCGTGACAGTTTGTATGCATTCATAAGTTGTTCATCAATATACGTAAACTTAACAGTTGTTTATTATTTGAATAGATGTCATTCTATTTATGGTTGTTCTACGATACTCACTTGGTAACAACTAGCAGACTGCCTTATTGAAACCATGGGATGACTATGCGCTCTTATTTGCCGTCGATTGCGTTAAGTGAAGTAAAGTGTTGTTTTGTATTCCTTTTTTAGCAACACTTACTAGTAGTACAGAGACTATACACAGCAATAAGTTCGACTCATATTTCGTTGGCATTAGATATTTTTTTTTTTTTGCTCGTCAAAATGACCTCGCTCTTCCTAATGGTAAGCAGTCGTGTGGTCTAAGAGCAGTGGCCTCCACATCGTCCACATAGCAGCCGAGGCGATGTTGAGGTCTCTACTTTGACGGCCTGAGAAGGTGCTTTTTCACAAAATCTGGATGTGATACACCTATAATTTTCCCTTGGGGAGTACATATATAAACATGAGTGTCTACTTCCTTGGTGCCAGCAAGGGAATCATTTTATATCAACTGGCTTATATTCGACTGCAAAATTATCAATAAAAATAAATTTATATTTAAGACGACGAACGACGAATTGCGTACCACTAAGTAATTACTTAATGTAGACGGATACAAATAAAGAGAGATGGAGAAGTTTGGCCAACCTTTTAGACAATCCTTATTGATTGTCTAAAAGGTAGAGCGGTACTACCATCTTGCCAGGAGTTTACGACCAAGAAGAAGTAATTATATGATTTATGTATAACCGTTTTGATTACGACTGTACCATATTTAGATCTTTTCACTGGAAAGTGGTCCCTTAATTTTGTCCCCTTCATTACAATGATTTAAAGATAACACATTAGTTATTTATTAATAGACATTTCTATTAAATTATTTAATGGTATCATTAATTTTTAATTAGATAAGCTAGCTAACGATTTCATGTACAGTTATTTGGCATGTTTTTAATTATCAATAAATTATGATTATTATTGGCAAATGGTATCGTTTTAATTCGTTGTCTATTGGGTTTAATGCACTAGTTTACAATCGACAGCAAATATTATGACGATAAACTTATGCCGCGGGTTCAACAAGGCAAATTCATATTTAGTCAAAACTGTTTGCATTGAAAAACATCAAAGCGTTATGATTTACATATGCGGATATGTATTTGTTACGTATTTAATCGTACGTATATACTTTAAAATTGCAGTATGATATTTATTTATAAACGGATTAAAATTATACAAACACTACATATTCTCGGGCTTGATTGCTAAATCGAGAAAAATGTTATTCGGGTTTTATGCCAAAAACTTCTCTAAAGCACTCTCTCTCACGTAGTCTTGTTCTGTACCCGATAGGTGGCAATTGTTAGTCTCTATTAAGTAGGACCATAAACTAACTAAATAAGATTGTAATACACCAATTCGGACATAAGAGCGTGATACAATGTAAACAATAAAGTTATAATTAAATAAAAAAACAACTTCAATAAATTTCGTTTACATTTATTCATTATTTTGACACATTGATTGTCAATTCTGAATAAATTATTCAATACGCAACGGTACAATCGCGCACAGCCACACCTTACGTGTTTCATTTTATTAATTTGACCTGACCACTTGAATGGTACAAATCAAAACACGGGTAGTGTCCGTCCAACTGTGTGTATTTATAATTAGCTTGTCAAGTTGACACGAGTAAAAGTCGACTGTTTGTTTGCCTGTGTAATAGTGAGTCACGATTCTAATGGGTAATCTGTTTGTTTTTTGTTTCATGCTGTGACAAAATTAAATGTAAATGTGCATCATACTATACTTTAGAAAATTGAGTGTATATATAATATCACGTTTTAAGGTAAGGCAGAAATGTCTATGCCGATAGAAAAAGAAAGTGGCCTAATTTTGCTGCGAGATGGAGCGTGTTAGTTGCAAATATTTATATTATAGTTCTTAGTTAGCCTAGTATTAGACCGTTATACTGCCGTAGGTATAGAGGTTTCGAGTTCGATCTCAAGGTACGGACATCTAACTTTTCGAAGTTATGCTTTATTAGCGTATTAAATAAATGCCATATCGTCAGTAAACCTGCATGTCTGAGACTTCTTCATAATATTCTGGCAGTTGTTTTAAGTTTACTATCCCGCACTGGACTAGCTTGGCGGACCCAACCGTTCTCTAACTAAGCAGAGGCCTGTGGCCCGTGGTCAATAATGCAATGATTTATAAATACGGCGGATTAAAAGTACTAGCAAGCATTTGCCCATGATTATGAAGTCATGACCAAGAGTTTACGCCTACGCTCGCATGAACTCTCATTCACATGAACGCTCTCATTCACATGAATCTCACTGTGCATTATGACTAACTAAAACGTGGCTTTGATTATAATTTGAACCTAAGTTACTAAACTGTGCAAGCCGAATCGATGATTTTTACTTCCATAACAAACAGGCATCGTTTCCACAACTCCAGGGTATATAAACTATGTATATACAGAGCAGGTTTGAATATTGTAACATTTATAGTATATCTTTTCAAAACATTTTAACCTATTTATTTCTATGAGTATCTGAAATAAAAGAAAAGAGTCGAAAGATGAAGTATACTGTACATAAAAAAATATTGAATAGAGAGAGGGAAATGGTTTCTTTCGGTGCATAGTAACAAAAGCTAGTTCCGTGCAATGGTTCGCAAATAATGTGCGAGCTTTATGTTAATATTCACTGACTGTAACTATATACCATTGTACTGAGTTCAGACTCCTTTAAAATTAAATTTTATAATAGTATAAAACGATTATAGAAAGAAAAGTGGAAGGGAAAAGAAGAAGGGGAAGATAGAGAAGGATAATTTAATGACCAAATAAGGAAAAAGGCGAAGGTCATGACCATAAGGAGTAAAATCTAAAAATATGGCATATACTCCACTGACAAGAGTAAAACTCTTAACAATAAATAGATATGTTTTTGCCAGGAACTATTATTTTAATTGATTTGAATGATTCGCTCTTGCTTGATCCACTCTCAACATATTCTTAGTCTCTCTTCTGTTTCAAAAGAATATTGTTTTTTGAGTTGTAACTTGTGTTTTTATGTACCTCAAAATGTTTATGAGATATAAACGCTCATTATAGGCAGAAATATACACAAACAAGTAATAACTTATCGGTAAATTTGACTAAAGGAAAAAACAAAACTAATTACACATGTGAGTGTATGACGATACTTTGACCTCTCGTCTATCTTCGTCTCATCATACAAAAATGTATGGAGTAACTGTAAAGACATAGTCAAGTTTTGGATAATTAATTGGTCATATTTTTACTAGTTTCTGCCCGCAACTCCGACCTCACATCATCACATCACCCTATTAAAAGTATCCTCTGTGTTAATCTTTTGTGTTTTGTTTCAATCTATCTCTGTGCCAAGTTTAATCCAAATAAGTTTAACGGTTTATCCCTGGTCGAATAGCAAATATACAAACATTTGCACAAACTTTTACATTTATAATTTAAATAGGTTTTTCACTAAGTATATTATTTTGAGACTACCTCTTTGGCGTATAGCATAAGTTTTCATTATGACCTAACCTGCGCGTTTAACGATTTCGTATCAATAAACAATAATGAGAGCCTGACTCACATTTGACTGGTTATTTTTGCTATAGTACTTCTTATTACCTGGTTTTATATATGCTATAATAATTAATATTAATATTCTGTATAGATTTCAACTGGCTACGTCCTAGCCTTTATTATTCCCAAGTCACTTGGGTCGGCTTTTCTAGTCTACCCGGATTTGACCGGATATCAGTTTTTACACGGAGCGGCTGCCACCTGACCTCCGCAACCCGAAGGCTGACGATACCCTAAGGCTAGACCAGTGTCAGGATAATATAGGGCACTGACTTCCCAATAACGACTGCCATAGATGTTCATGGCAGCCGGGACCGACGTCTTAACGTACTCTCCGAGGCACGGAGCAGGCGATAATTGTCAATCAATACGCACATAATTTCGAAAAGTCATATAACTGCCGAAAGTCAGTGGTGCGCGACGTGGGTTCGAACCCGAGACCCTCCGCATTGCAGTCTGTTGGTCTCCCCACTGTACGCTACGTCTTATTAGGCTACGTCTTATTATGGTTTCAAAGATACAGCGTTTTAAAGTTGGGACCCTTGTCCCAACATTAATTACTCTAAAAAGCAACCTGTGTCATTAGGCACAGGTTGCTTTATAGAGTATCTACCACGTATAAAATGAGACCCTATTACTAATTGGGTCCCAACTCACCATTGACATATTTTATAAACAGAACTCTAAAAAGCAGCCACATAAATATAAGATATTTCCACTCTACAGTCAAATAAAAACTAATATTAAACCAACCGGTCTCCGTTTTGCGAAATCAATGGCGCATTTCGTCCAATCAAACATGGTCATCTGCTTACACTAATAGTTTGGCGCGATATTAGTTTTATGTAAGCCGTCACAATTTGCCGAACATTGATGACATTCTGATGGGAACGCGTTTGGTTTACATTTATTACATCGCAGCAGGTATTATGAACTTGTTTGGTACGTTGTTTACTAGTAGCTCTAGATATGGCCTGTGAAAAATAAAGTGTTGAACAGTAATAAAATGATGACAAAATAAAAACTGTGCGGATGGTGTAGTCAGTAGTGGTTTAAGTAGTTGTGGGTTCGAACAATTTGTTATTGAAATTGTGTGATTCACAATTTTTCCAATATAATTCTATGCTTTCATTGTTTGTTTGTTTGTAAAGTCCACCGCGACACAGAATTCATTCATAGTGCGGGCGCTACCATTAAATAAGAAAATAATTTCGTATACTACGTATCGTTTGTAGGAAACGAGAGTATGTAAACAAATATTGGTACTACTTTTAGACTACTTGCTACTTACGTTAAAAGTGGGGCCAAAATTGATTTAATTTCTTTTTCGTTGATTATATTATATATTCTGTATTGTATAAATATTGTTTAGATGATAATACCAAGTCGCCTATTTACAACTGAAAATGTCAATCTGAAAGGCCTATCAACTACAAGAAAATAAATATACTCTATTTTCAAACTAGCAAGTATGGATACATAGTTTACCTACTCATTACACATTTGCTTTAAAATGACAGCTGCGCTAAAATAACGTAATTTTAGTAACTATGAAAATTTGTACTGATACCTTGCTATGTAATTTAAATTGTGCCTGTATACCAATCATAAAATTAAATGAACACAAAACATCAAAATACAATATTAAAAACAGAGAAAGTATGGGTAGGTATCCAAGTCGCAATGAACTGCATACCAAGCTGTCCACAACAATTTAGTTTTTAATAAAATTTGAATTATGGAACAGAATCATCATCATTGAATGAAAGTTGAAAAACATGTCGCTATGAAATCATAGGTTGTCAATTTGTCGCCAATTTATTATCATTTATCTCCATTTATTTTAATGAATTGCGTGGGACGATAGACAGTCAATGCCGAATCTAACACTCCCAATAAATGATGAAGAGAAAGGTAAAAATCAACTATTGGAAAATATTGAGAATACTAAAATTAACTTTTTGTTTACTATTTCTAAACAATCAGATTCATTGACTACTTATATTGCTTGTCAACTAGTCAGGATAATTATGCCACTCAATGAATTATTCTCAGTACCCTAAGAGCAGACCAATATTTTATGAAAAGTTAGTATCTTAGAAATATTCTCACTTCAACGTTTTGTTATGCTATTCTGCTAAATAACTCATCTCGAACTCGATTGGCGCCTTGCCAGTAGCCATAGTAACAAACTGTCACTACCATGGTTAGCGTAGAAAATTCAAATTGTAACAGGCAACTTGGATGTGAGTTTGATAGTGAGATTTAGCAGAATTTGACAGCTAAATAATCCATACTATTAATAATAATAATAATAATAATAATCATTTATTTCTCTCTCACACAGAAATTGTTACAACAATCAGATGACTTAAATGTAAATTATTTAACAAGTAGTCAGTAAAAACTGTGCGAGAGACTGGTCTCTGTACTAGGTAGACCTGTATGACAGATGACCAGCCTCCCCCGACTGTACAATGTTGATGCACGAGATGATCATCTGGTAGAAATTACATGTATTTAGTTAGGTATGTGAGGGATGTATAAATGCTAATCTAATTTTATGAATGTAATATGTATTAGTGTGTGTGTGTATTAAAATAGTGAGAAGTAATTTCAGGTGTCCAAAGTCAACAGTGATAAATATTATGCATTTTTTCTTATTAACAAACCAAGTAAAATATAGCTAAGACTGGAAAATTAACTTCATTTGCACATGTCAATTACATAACTCATACGTAGTCTCACGTCTATATTTCAGATTATTCTTACTCGTAGCTTGATGCATTGGAAACGATCATGAACTTAGCGGTGAAACATCCCAACGAGCTCTATCGCCAGTCGTCTAATAACTGTAATGCAGGTGAAACTATAGAAGTCACATCCAGCACAACAACATCTGCATCTTCAAACTCAATAATAAACAGGCAAAAAAGTCACGCGTCCATTGCGCCTCCGATGGTACCGATAATTTTTCAACACACCATCTACTTATTACGATCATAGGTAGAGCATTAACTAACGCGCAGTCTTTTCAATCGTGCTTTACCATTCACATTCAAAAATCTACCTAACACCTTTATAATTAAGCTGAATTTCCCTTGACAACGTCCATCGCTTACATTATCAAGATTCATGCGAAATTAGACTCTATGTATGTGATATTATAAAGTTCATTTTTCTTGTTGGCAGGTGAAGAAATGATGGTAGTATTTCAGCTAGACATCGGTCAAAGAATCGTGACCGGCCCGTCCCAGGCACCTGACGTCCACCGGTGTCGGTTAATGTAACTCCGCCGAAGTACAAAAACAGTATTTCAAAGATACTGTTTTAAATACCAGTGCTTCGTATCCGATCATTTAGTGCGGCCATGTATTTTTACTTATAGTCTTATTAGCGTTTATGATTGCAACAATGTAAACAGCTAGCTTTAGTGCTAGGATTAATTAAGTTTGCTATCACTGTGAAGTGAGGTTATATTCAAGTTTCCTTGAACATTATGTAGTGACACTACTGAATCAATAAATTTGCTTAGAACCAAGTATATGACAGTGACGAGCGGCAGTTGTCTACCTGCATCTACTCAGTTAGGTCGTAGATACTATGTAAAATATAAATATTTGTAACCGGTACCAGTCAATATATATCTACATCATCAGGCCAGTTTTTTAAATGGTCATACAACAAGAATACACAACGTTTATCCCTACACATTACCTCAACTATTTATTATATTAATATATGCAGTTGTTACATTTTATTAAAAGAGTTTTGTAATAGTCTATAAGGATAAACTTTAGACCTTCGCCTCTTTGATAATTTGCCTACAAATTATGTAGTGTGTTGGATTTCTATTTCGAATAATTATTTTATTTAACACTATTTTAACAAGCGTTCGTTTGTTTTATTAAGGTATTAATTATTCATATAAAGTTTTACCTGGATTGATTTATAGGATTCACTGTAGATTACAATCAGGTAGACCTATTTTCGCATTTATTATATATTATCAGCACAGTGCCTAGTAGTAGTAGCCTACTGCTAATTCATTCAATTTAACGACTGTCAACGATCATTAGCAGGTAACAGAAAGTATCGGGATTTAAAACATAGCTGGCAAATATACTGGCAAGTGTGAAGCTGGTGAATTATGAATGCAATACATTTCTCATGAATACTAAATCCACATAATAAAATAAAAAAGTGACGTTTGTTTTATTGCCTGTAATGCATTATTTATTGGCAGTAACATCTAGGTTCTCCAGCGTTTTATATCCTAAAGCCTATTACAAACTCGCAGTAATTATGTATGAAGACGCCTAAGCGGACACACCCCACTCGTCACTGTTATGAGAACAGTCTCACGAGTTTATGTATGTGTGAGTAACCTTTATGTATGTGTGTGTAATAAGACAATATTTTCGTCATTAAGATTGCGCTTACTTCAGCTCTACCAGAGACCCTTGTGACTCTAAGGGCTTGTACTATTACCTCCAAATAGCATTTATCTATAAGGTAAAATTGTCATCTCTCTTCTTTAACGTAACAAGAGTGAGACAGCATGAGATTTATCTTTCCGGATAACTTTTACTTGTTAGTTGTGGGACTAGCCATTAATGTATTACAGATTATCGGGTAAAGTCCGAATACTCTATCTAAATTTGGAAACATCGAAATATTGATTAATTATTCAAATGCATGAAAGCGCGTTCGAAAATTTTATAGTGTTACAAAACAGAGCAGATCCCAAAAAACTGATTTAGCCGTCGTCAACCGATTACGATTTTCTTGTCTTAAGTGGACAAAGATCTTGGATGATAGTATCGTAGTGTAACCGACTGCCACGCCTGAGGTCACATCGATGTTTGTCTTGGTCTGGGTGTTTCTATGTATAATATGTATGTATTTAAAAAAACAAAAAAAAAAGGGTATGTATGTTTATCCATTGTCTAGTACCCATAGAACAAGCTCTTCTTAGTTTGGGCTAGATGATGTTGTGTGTATGTGATAGCATATTATTATTATAATGTAAACTTACACATATGTACTGTATATTGCAAATGATGTGTACAAATGTAACTGGATGTCAGATTTACTCATTGTGTACTATTAAGACTAATTTGAAATATGTTAATCTGTTATCTGTTTTTGTACCTACTAAATAAAATAAAATAAAAAATTATGAAGTTTTCTGAATGACAAGACTTCATAATAAAGAATTGTGGTACCATCGATTTGAAAATATCAATAATGTCATAAAATAGTGTTTCTAATATTCGTTTATGATTTAATAGTACCGGGAATATGGTGCATAGTAAATTCCAAGTGACAAAGTCGGGATGTAAAGCTAATAAATTCCTATAATCGTTTGCCTTGATATACACGCACGAAGCAATCAGAATAACTTTGTATCATACAAAGTTAAGGCTTATAGTAAGACAGTATACACTGACTTTTCTATCTTCGTTGCATTTCTTGTTGATATGTATGGTCGCACTGTTTGAACTATAATTAAACCTATATAATGTATTCAAAATATAATCACAAATAAAAAATCTTTAATTATTTCAATTGAAGAAAAGCATATCTATATTATGTTTGCAAACATATTTAATGACATAAAATAAATATTTTACAAGTAATTAAAGAAACAATGGTATAGGTAGGTATATACCATGATGTGCGAATGTAGACAACTTCCCTTTCTAGTATTTATTTTACTTTTGGAGGCTACCAGAAAACAAAACGCATCCATAATATTATACGCTTGTAAAATAAATACTTTAGATATTAACATTAAGTAGATTATTATTATGTACACTTTATACATATGAAATACTGAGCATCTTAAATCAAAACAGCAACAAAATACACAAAAATAAGTTTACAAGAACATGTCATGTAACATTTGTCCATACTTTTACTTAACACTGTTGGTAATTTTAGTATTTATATTTCTAATTAAACTATAGGCACGTTTAACCAAAGTAAGGACGAAGAGCCTATGAGAAAACCTTTATTATGAAGGCTGTTTATTTATGACATTTCCTAACTTTATAATAAATGTAGAATAGTAGCGATAGCCTAGTATGATACCTTTGGACTGCCACGTAGAGGTCTCGACTTCGATCCCAAGGCTCGCGTCTCTGACTTTTCAAAGGGAACTGTCCATTATTGGCTTAGTGTGAACAGGATTCATACATAAAAACAATTAACGACGATCCTACGGTCGACGGACAGTAGGTAGCTGCGCCCATAAAATGACAATTATTTGGTTTTTGAGTTAGGCAAGATATCAAAACAATTTAAATCCACCAGACCAATAACATTTTAGTAATATATGAATAAGAATAATAAAAAATATAACATAAAAACAATGATTTTTTATTTCAAATACCTTTATATAAACCACCACAACAAACGAATTAGGAACACCTGGACACAAAACGTTGTTATTTTTCTAATTCCGACTGGTTAATGCTTCTAAATTAATATATAATTATTATTCTCAGTGACTGTCCATTCCAAGCCAAAACCCCCATACAAAGTGGACAGTTCCCTTTATGAGAGTATTAAATAATTAATTATTGCCCGCTTTAACGGTGACGCTAAACATCTCGAGGAAACCTGCATGTCTGAAATTTTCGATTTGTGAAGTCTGCCAACTATAGCCTACCCTATCTCACACTGAGAAGAAGCCTGTGCCCAGCAGTGGGACAGTTTAATACAGAGCTGTTATTATCGTAGACTTCAGCAGAGTTGTTAGCCTAGACTTACAGCTTCATCTATGCAGTAGCCTCAATACCCCCAGGCAATCAGTTCTCATAGCCAACTTATCTGAACTATTATACAGATTCCTAATAATAACAATTTTTACAAAACAATTTGATTTATTGTCAGATCGTGGCTGTCGATCCAGCGATAAACTCTAAACATATATTTGTGGAACATATCATAGCACGTCCGCGATCTCACGACGTCTTTGATAGCTCAAGGCTATAATGGCTTCCGTAACACAAAAAACACACATAAATATTAAATAAAACTGTTTCCTACCTAACTGTATATTCTGTAGAATAATATAATATCTTCTATGTTAAGTTCTGCATACACTATATAGTGCTTACATCTTGCAGTGTAACCTTTCCAATATATTTCAAGATAACTCTTGTTATTAATTTATCAGAAACTAGTTTCTGCACGCGAATTCGACCGCGTTAATACCATTGGAATATATAACGGGATCAAATTATACTATGTGTTAATCCAGGATTTGGTCTTTTATTTGTGTGTCGTCCAAATCCGTCCAGCCACGTCTGATTTAGTAACAAACATCACAACGTACACCTAAACGGCCTAACATTTTAACAAACATCTAAACGGCTAAACATTTTAACAAACTTTTACATTACTATAACTAATATTATAAATGCGAATGTTAGTTTGTTTTTCACACTTTACCTTCTCGATTGATCATCATGGAATTTGATATAATTCGATAATTCGCATATACGTTGCCAGGGGTATGAAAAAGGACATACATATGTATTTAGATACCTTTCATACAGAAAAAAGGATTGTTCTCGACGGACAGCTAGTTTTATATAATATTTTGCGAGTAAATACACTTTCCCCAACGTTTCGGTTGCTGAAAAACAACCGAAACGTCGGGTAAAGTGTAAACCTAAATATTAATAGCTTTAATTTAATTAGTTTAAAAAATATAGTAAAGTTTTATAGTAGTAGTAATGTAACAGTTTCTCAATTATGTAATAAAGTGTTAAATAAACAACGCGATAAAATTCATATTAAATAGTTTAATTTTAACATAGGTATGTGTAGCCCTGATTGGAAACAGTTACCATTTTATGAGAATGCTTACAACATTATTGATATCAAACATCGACAATCCTTTAAGAAAAATTGAACACGACTGCTTACCTCACGAAACCTCTTTAAAAAGTCTGAAATTGTTACTTACTACAGAAACACAGTACAACATTGTATGGCTATTTTCTGCAAGGTAGAGGTATTTTCTGTTCTCGTTCGAGCAGAATGCATAATTTAGGAGAAAATCTTAACTTTTTGCCGAATTAAGAATATCCTTATTATTTGTCAGGACGCCATCTAAAATTAATCCAAGAATAGACTAATGTGTATCGGGATTTATCTGTCTATATTATACCCTAGGATTAGAGACAGGTCACGAAAACTAGTGGCTACCCTGACGTCAGCACTAAAAACTAAAAATGACTTCATTTACCTTGAACTGTTAACAACAACCACTCATCAATGTATGGATTAATTAATTAAGAAATAAAAATTAATACGACTCAATCTCGTCAACTTGTCGGCAAAGAATAATAAATTTTAGTATCGTCACGATTCGGCTGTCACGAAAATGAACCGTTCAAACTATAAAAAGATGCTTTGTAAATAATTATGTTTTAAAATTTTATGATCCAACGAAACTATAGTACTCTATATTTTCTTTTTAATTAATAGCTAATTAATAAATTAATATTTTATAAAAGTATTTAGCTTGCCAAATTATAACTCGCTGTAAGTTACTTATTTTCTAGATATTATAAAGTTTGTCCTATTTTTAGTAAACGTCAGATCTATCAAAATATTATTTTTCTGCTTTCAGACCTGCGCACAATACCTCACCAAAAACCCGCAATAAAAAATTTGTATATAAATAACATAACAAAGACACAGTATACAGATATTACAGATGATTATTAACAGAATATATTAACCGCCGCATAATATTCATAAACAATATCTATCGCACAACCATGGCCTGAAACTTCAGGAAACCATAACAAAAGCACAATAAACGTGTCTTTTAACTGCAGTTCGCAATACACCCATTTTAACCCATCATGAATACGTTCGAACGTTGTCCTTACATCCTACGCTCCACACTTTCCCATACAGCGTATAATCGCCCCACATAGTTCACGTTGTCGTGACCGAACCATGACAGCTACTTTTTATGCTTGCCG
This sequence comes from Catocala nupta, assembly GCA_963675205.1. NCBI lineage: Eukaryota > Metazoa > Arthropoda > Insecta > Lepidoptera > Erebidae > Catocala > Catocala nupta. Next base: position 21,207,898 of record OY776092.1, on the reverse strand, counting down.
GTCTTTTTGCAGAATTGCTCTCTTTGTCGACTTTTATTTACGCGTTCAGAAAGTGTTGTGTAGTAGACGTGCGAGAAGGAGATAGTATATTATTCTTTTTATAAAAATAATCTCAAGTGGTAAGGATAATCATTATGTCGCAGAAGAGTTTATGTGTATTAAAACAACGGACGTAAAGTGCCTACACAGATTCTGTCTCGGACCACATATTGTTGTTGCTGTACAAATATTGAATCCAAATTCAGCAGCGTTTTAATGTTAAACTGTGCTGCTATATTTTACGCCGTTATGAGTACGCAGTATTAATTTACATAATCTAATGATTATGAAATTAACCAATCTATTACCTGGCACAACACTATTTGTCGCAAAAATAACCGCATCTTAATGCATACTAAAACAGTCAGTAAAGCATATAGCAAAACACTTAGATTATTATTGATTTTAAAAACGATTACTAACATTTTGGATTAGTGTCTATTTTTGTTAAAGCTTCCAGCTAAACTTATAATAATATGTGTTAAGAGTGGCTTCGCGTTGACAACGCATTGAGTAGGATTCAATGCCACGACCTTTGGATGAATTACAATAATTTGATGAAATCCAATAATCAATACTCTAATTATTTTCGACCTCACTAACCAAATATTCCTTTACGTAAATACATAGTTCCTCCGACAAGAGTACAATGTAACATACGCAGCAAACAATACCGAAAGAAATAACATGCACTAAAGTGCCTAGCCGACTTAAACAGAGCAACCTCATCTTACACAAGGAATGCATGGGAACGGGTAGCCATACATGACACGAAATTATTGTGCCATACTATTACTCCATTCTTACACGACATAAGATATTATTGTGCAGTACTATTACCCTATTATGGAGGCTGGACGTCTGTGTTTAGCCCGCGTAATATTGCAGATAAACAGTGTTCATGTCAAGGAGAAAATAACTTTTAAAAATGAAAATAGTGGAGTTTAAATTGAAACATTTTTGCGGTGTGTCGTTATTGTTGGGAAAGGTGATTATATAGGCAAGTTTGAATATTTAATATGGTAAGATAGTTAATGTTATAGTCTTGAGAAACATACATACTTACATAGACTTACGATTCTATCCTTGCAGAGGTAGGCAGCAGAATTTTACACCCCAATTTAGCCAACTATGATTTACGTTATACACAATAGGGAGTAAGCCTATTGGAGTCCACCGTGCCCGAATAATCAGTACCAATTTGTCCGATTCGGGATTCGGACCCGATACCTCAAGCAAAGCAGTCGCATTCACTATTAGTGCACTTAACATAGAACATTATAAATGTCTAGGACATAATTTCTTCCATTGCTCAAAGTTTTATAAATAATAGAAACAAGCATCTTGTTAGCTTGTGTCAAAATATATTTTCTTATCTAAAAGAAAAAAGGGATTTTAATGCAACGCTCGCATCGTTCTTCCCCGTGTCGTTGAGGTCTTTATAAACATTAAAATAATGAACTCAAAATACACCCACATCCGAAACTACTAATTTGATTAAATATAAGTTTTCGTTTCGCAATACGAATCATAAAGTGACCTTTTAAAGCAATGCATCCCTGCATTCTATAATATTAGGACAATAATATTTGTTAAACTTAGATAAATGTTTACAAATTACGTTTGCAATATAATCAAACCGTTTTAACGCAGAGAATGGATAATTACAGCAAATTCAAAATGTCCCACGATACCAACTACCAAACAAAAACATACACAAGATACCTCATGTATGGACCAACGAAATACGCTAATGTCAAATTTCATCCATACTGCTTCGCAATTTCAACACAATAAACTGAAATCTTGGTAAGCTTTGACAGATGCTAAAGACAAGTGACAGACGAAACGAGACAATAAACAGAACACCAATTTTGTTTAACACAATTTACCGTGACGATGACACATGTATATTTAACATGTGTCATATTGTCAATGTTATGTTCAAATGCACATAACGTTTTATTATTGTAGTAATGTAATACTTAGGTTCGTCAATCAGATAGTGAGGAAGTGCAGCCGGAGTGGCACAGTGGACAGGCACGTGAAAGTGATTAGCTGCACAGTGGCACACAGTGCAGCCTTGTCGTGCACAGTGGGCTCTTGTGCAAGAGGACAGTGGGGTAATAAGACACAATGGGATGCGTTAAGTTTATACTTTTCGTCTTTAGTATGGTCTTTGGGGAATTTGGTTGTAAAAGTATTGATCTCCTTTCTTGGCTACGCGAACATTAATTATCAAGTAAATTATTTTTTTTGCGTTTTGCAATTATGTAAGTAGTAAATATAATACTAGATTTGATATATGATAAAAAACCTTTGCTTACGAGATAATCGATATCCTAACGAACATTATAAATTGAAAAGTGAGTTTGTAACGCTGTCATACCTTCACTACTCGATTGATCGTCATGAAATTTCGCATACACGTCATCAGGGATACAGGTCACCTTTCATCCAGACTGTACTGTTTCTGAGCGAACGAAAGCGTGGATAAAGCCAGTATTAAATAAGTTAATGAGGATTTTTTTAGTTTTTACAAGTAAAGACTAAATATATTTTCTTGCTTATGTAAAGAGGTACTTTTGTCATGAGTTTTAATTTTTCAAACTAGAAACTAAGAATCTTTTTACTTTTTGTTATTATTTATTCATACTATATTATAGCTTATAAATTTCACTTACTTTCCTCGTGTGTCCATTCGAGCTTATGCTCCCCAGAAGCGGCGGCGATGTCGCGTGCTATCGTGTTTCACGCACTACAACGGCATCTTTGTTCAGCAGTTACACCACAACTAAGAACAAAAAACACCATGTATTAGCGGCACTTTGCGATGCAATTCCTCCCATTCTTGCTAATTACCCGTACAAAAACCATTTTAACGTGACCTCCTAACGTTTTGTATTGTTTATGCCATTTAAAAATTTTGAGGATCAAGTTATGTTAGATGTTGTTTACTGCCAAATTTCTTGAAATGTTCGGTAATTGTAAGACAATGCGATGCGAGTCATAAACGCTTGACGTGGTCATGCAAAGGTGTTAAGGGAAACAATGAGGTCACACAGTTCGTTTAGCGGTTGCCTGTCTAATTATAAAGAGAAACTTCTGTTTTAAGCTCCTTGTACGGGAGCAGATTTTATACACACATACATAGGTACGTATTGATTACGCATGTGTATAATTTCAGTAAGAATGTTTCGTTAGCTATGGAGTATCATTTTGCGCTTATGTTTGCAAGCAATTGAACGGCAACGGATTCAATTCCCAGGTCGAGCGAAAGTTAAAGGATTTCAGGTCTGTATATTCTTTGTAACAGTTTGTCAAGTAGGCGGCAATAGACACGCTATGTAATACAAGCGATATAATATACTTCTGGCTACTTTTTTGATAATCCGCGTCAGTCTGTGTATGTATTTATTATATGTATATTTAGGTGAATTATGATATAATAAATATACATAATTTTAATCAATAATATATAAATATATATAACGATAATAAATATATATAAATATACAATTTTTAAAGAGAAACTAGTCAAATACGGGTAAAAAGAAGTGCACATATATTTAAAAAAATTAGAATATTTTCGATATGGTTACTTTTATTCTTACCAATTTGGGTAACAGATTAGAAAATACTAATATACAGCTTAACTAAAACATTTGTGTTGGGAGTGCATTCACATGGATGTAATGGGTGGATATTAAACCGACGACAGCTCGATCACAAAATTTGATACTTTAACGATTAGCTATCGACGCTTCGATTACCTCAGAAGTACTTTATTTTGATTCTTTAGTCTATGGAATAGAAGGTATCGATAATTACGTAAATAATAAATTTCTTCTTTCTATTGTATCAGACTAACATTACTATCTATAATCCCAATTCCATACATAAATCAGGCTTATTGTTTGTATATACCATTTAGAGCGGTCCATCAACCAGCAATACAAGCAATTAAAATAAATAATAATATATACCCTGCACAAATATATACACATTATTTATAATTTTGAGTTAATCACTACCTTGAAATGGTACTCTACAAAATCCTTCACTGTTATACAAATAACCACTGAAGTAGCGTATTAAATATTAAATCCAAAATTGCTCGAAACACATTGGAGTCCGCTACTATTTACGATAATATCCAAACATTTACAACAAATATAATAATCGAAACCAAAACAGGAAGAGAACTCGTTGTACAAACACTTGAATTTACAACGATCGAATAATCGAGTGCATTCTATGATTCGTTTACGAACAATCCGCTGAATTTCCGTACCTAAAGCCACTCGAAAATTTCGAACAAAAAACACCCCAACTCACTCTCAAACTAAGCGTGAAATATGGAGAAAAAATTACGCAAGTGAACAGCGGGCCTTACTGAATGCATCATAAAAATATGATTGACATGTTTCTTAATATGACATATTTCGAGCGGTGATATTTTTTTGTCGCATGGGTACCGGGAATTTCGGTCGTCACTTATGGAACCGACGGCATCATAATCCTTAAACAAACTGCCATCTTATTCCTTAGATCATAAAGTTGATTTCAGAAACTTACTCATACAAAATAAGGGTCTAATATTTCGCGAAAGCTATTAGAAAGGAGATATTAAGCGCTCAGTAATCCAATTACACTTCTTTGTCAATTTTAGGATGTGTATTATATTTCTATAGAGGCATGTTAGCCTCTGTATGTTTATATGTATGTACAAAAGGATATCTATTGAAGTTTTGTGCCTTTGTCTGTTATTCTGTAGTGAGTATGTCGTAATGACGCGGTTGAAAGACACCGCTTATGATTTTTTGTCATACATAGTGTATTTATTAGGTTACAGATATATAGATTTGTGGAGCTATCGTTAAATTACTCATTTTATTTTCAATCGTTTTTCTCGTCTATAGAGTTGATGACATATTTAGTCCTTTCTTTATAATAATAATATCAGTCCTGTAAATAAACCCGTCCACTGCTGCGCGCAATCCTATTCTCAGCGTGAGAAGGGTTAGGCCATAGTCCACCATTCTGGACAAGTGCGGGTTGACAGACTTCACATATCTTTGAATAGTACATTATGGAGAACTCTCAGACATGCAGTTTTGCTCAAGAAGCTTTCCTTCGCCGTTAAAGTAAGCGATAAATAACTAATTAATATGCATATAGTTTCTTCAAAAATCTGAGGTGCCTTTGGATCGAACCTGAGACCTCTGCGTGGCAGTCCAACAGTCTCCTAATCAATATAGGCTTAACAAGCCTGATGCAAAAAGGACAGCATCTTTTTTACATCTACATAATACAGTAACCGCATACTGTCACGCCTAAACTAAACTTGTTTGCTGTCTTACTAGATTTGTCAAATAGGCTTTGTATTAAAACTATGTAAAGTAAAAATTATATACAGTATTTTATATTCTTTGATTAATTTTAAACGTACGAGTACACAGTTGTTGAACCATCTAAATTACGTGAATTCGTACAGTATTCTAAAAATTACAACAAAGCATTCGTGCCTATGGTTGCATGACAATATAGGCAAGGAAATGACCTATCTATGTATTAACCGGTATCCATCAGTATGGACTGTCGTTAATAGGCTGAATAGATTAGCATTAGATAGGTTGTGATACTAATATCATAAACAATTCTTATCACAGCAATACAGTAACAATTCTTAGGTACACATACAAAATGGCGATTACCAAATAACCGAGCAACATCAACTCCCAATCAATTAAACACGCGATATCTCACATCAAACATTTCTATTGTCAACTTATCAATATTCCTTGAAATGATACATTTATTACAATTTGCAATGACACGTGACACATCGACCGGAATAGTGCGCATCTGACACGCCGTCCTCAGTAGTTCTCTCGGTCAGGTCGACTAGTTCTAAGGTTATCACGGCATATCATTAGAGACACACTGAAACGTCCTTTCTAAACTTGTGATATTTGCCGGCAATAACACCAACATACTATTACAAACTTCAAAATTCTCCATACCACCTTATTGTAAAGACATAGAGCTCAATTTCTATTGGCTTTCTCTTTTTGTATTGTTCAGGGGTGTGTGGCAAAGAACAGCTCATACAATTAAAGTCCAATAGATGTCCCGATAAGAGTCACAATACACTCGAAGATGTCATAAGATTAAAGTTTTGAATGCCCAAGGCGTAATTATTGGTTACGAAATTGGAAGGACCAGAACAAATAAAATATAAATTATATTGATTGAGAGTTTTGATAAACAAGGCGTGAAACATATTAAAGCGAAGATGGTTGATTAATATTTTAAGATTTGGTTCTTAGAATGCATAAATTTAAGTTTTTTATTATTTAACGAGAGTCTAATGGGGAGAACATTGGACTGTGGAGTCTGTATTGGGTTGCGACTTACACCCTCTGATTTTGCGAACTCACATCCGTATTGTAAAAAATAAACTGACTGTCTTGTTAGGCCTGTAGTCATAACATAGTGCTTACATATGTGGTGGATGGTGAGTTCTCTTATATAGTAATTCTCAGTAGTAGCACGGTGCCTGAAAAATTATTTTGTTGATGGCAATAGATTCGGCTTCTGTTATGTAGCAATGAAATGTTTTGGGCCGAAGTGAGGTTAAAATATTTTTCTATGGGATATACAGACGTAATCCTATCTATATTTGTATGAGAATATATGTACTGATTCTTTTACAATATTAATTGTGAACTAGCGCATTCAGTTTCCTCCATGTTACATTATTACATACATATATACATATTTAACTAGATAAAACGTTGCATAGCAACTATATGGTTTGTGAAATAGTTTTCTTTTAGTATTTGGTATATTTATGTTGGCTATCCCAATTAATTTGGTACCCTGCCCTAACGGCAAAAAGGGCCAATCACTATTGGTAACGAGCGAGGGTAGGATTAAAACATGAATAAAATGGATGGTAGTGTGCTAAAAACTAACCCCCTTTGTAAATATAGTAAGGTCTTAGCTTTTTCCTATGATCGTAGTACTGAAAACAGACAGAGTAAAATCGGTACCATTGTCTTGTCCACAGCAGCTTAGCCACGTGAATAAAAATGAAGATTATTTTCTTCTGATCATAAACTCCATCCATAAAACACAACAGAACTTAATTTAATTCTTATATTGTCATACAGCGCTAATGTAATAATTAGTTAATTGGTCACAGAGTACTTTACGACTGAGAAACATTAAAACAAAATTATAATTAGCTATAAATCCGAGCGACCGAAGAGCAGTACTCGATTCCTGCACGATTATAAGTATCGATTTATTTCTTTTGTGTGCGTGTGCACAGGGGTTTCGTGCATGTGTGCGTGTATAGGAACAACAGATTTATTGTTAATGGTGTCCTAAAGATAATTAAAATGGTTGATGTTTCGCCCGGCCCGCTCGGAGTCTTGGTCGAAGGACAACCGAAATGTAGAGTAATGTAGCGTTAGAGACAGACGCTTTTGGTTGGATTTCGATCAATATAATCCGTGGGCCTTTTATATAAGACAGAGTGAAAATGAGTGACTAAAATAATAAAATTTAAATAAATACCTGGGCATCTAAAAGAGTTTATAAAATACTTACGTTTATAAATCAGAATAGATAAAATCTTATAGAATAATATAATACTTGTAATAATAAATGGACACGGAACCTTTGTACTGTAAACTGTACTACTTTTCACTAGAAACTTCCATATTTTAAATTATTTAAATCCTTTTTTTTAAACTGTTTTTTTAACTGTCTTTTTCTGTGTCGCGGTGAACTTACTAACATTTTGTTACACAAATACAGATAGTATTTGTGTAGTACCAATATCGCTAGAAACGTATATATTCAGTACAATTATATCACTAAGACATAAATACCCGATGGTAATAAGTTTGTGGATGCTATAGTAAAGACCAGGATCCCAATCACTTACATTGCAAAAGTATCATGGCAGTCCTTACCATGATGATCTTCAATTAAAATTTTATTTAAATTAAAGGTTAGTTACCGCACATAACAAACATGTGCGGTAACTTGGCCATATTTTAAAGACTGCAAGAATAGCGTAACGGTTTAAGTGGTCGCCTCATCACTGCCGCCGTACCGAGTGTTGTGTGTTCGATCCAGGAATCTTGCGGATGAAGATTTGTTGACATACGCGGATGCGTATACGGATTTTTGAAGACTCGCATCCGAGTATGCGGCTCCGGATGCGGATGTCCAAATCTATGCTGAAGCTCCGCAATTGCGGATGCGGATGTTGATGAAAATTGTTCATCTTATTTAATAAAAAGTATCTAATATCACCGCCTTCACAGGTTCAAGCCTGTTTTGCAAAGGTTCATAAACTAAACACGTACTACTGAACAACTGATTTCCTTCTTATTGTAACCTACGCTATATCTGGATCCGCATTAACATCCGCGTTGATTATTGCGGATGCGGATGCAGATATGCAAATCGATGCGCAAACTCCGCAATTGCGGATGCGGATGCGAATATTCGCAATATCCCTGGTTCGATCCCCACACAGGACAAAAACGTGTGTGAACCACAAATAGTTGTTCCGAGTCTGGGTGTTCTTTGTGTCCGTTGTTTGAATGTTTGTAAATTTCCCTGCGATACAGGAATTATAGCTAGTGCGGAAATTGTCTTTTTTTTCATTAATAGAAATAAACCGTATGACATAAAGAAAAAAAGTGGCTAAATATCAATGAAAATAGTTTATTATCATTTTATTATCTACTACTTTATAATCCGTTGTCTAACTTAGTAATCCGACATTTAATAATAGACAAAGCAAGGATTTTAAATACACACAATTTAACCTCTATTCTCGCTCACTGCTCTGTCCTCCCATAGTGTTATAGATGATAGCTAGCGATATCTGGTGGTATACTCGTGGCGCCATCTGCACAGACCATTGTTTGACCGTCACCTGTTCATAACGCCGTGATTGGTCAGATATGAATACAATCTGTTTCGAAGTGGGCAGGATATCATGGTAAAACGGTCTTGCCTTCCCATATGTAGACGACAAGACTTTTGCCTGCGGTTGTTCTCACTCGAAAACAGTATTTTTCCCTGAATGAAAGGTACCCTACGTCCTTTTCTGTACCCCTGACAACGTGTATACAAAATTTCATGACGATTGGTCAAGTAGTAAAGGTAAGAAAGCTTTATAAACAAACAAACAGACATTCGCATTTATGATATTAGTTTTTATTTTATTATTCTTTTATTTATCGAGGCTTAGGATAACAACATAGATAATTAAGGCTTTCATAGAATTGTATCTACTTTCGTCGAAGTATTACCCCTGGCAATCCTAGCAAAGCTTTTGTGAGTACCATATACCTGCCAGAAAGCTTTCGGTCCGTCAATCCGTTTTTTTTTTATGGTAGGTATAGGAGGCAAACTAACAGACGAATCGCCTGATGGTAAGCGATTACCGCCGCTCATGGACATCTGCAACACTAGAGGAGTCACAAATGGGTTGCCAGCCTTTTAAATTTGCCCCTCTCACCTCTCTCAGGAGGGGAGGGGAGGTTGGTTTATACATATCTATTCTAAGCTAGAATTTAAATTATAATAAAAAAGACTACCGTTGCTTAGGACACGAACCAGCCCTTCGAATTTTATAATTGTATACCAAATTGAATATTTTGTCATTATTATCTATGATGTCAGAATGAAATAATGCTTATGTTGTGGTCGATCGGTTTTGATTGCCAATAATACAGGGGATTTATGTATTTTGCCTGTTAAGTAATCTACATTGCAGCACAGAATCTATAAAGGTAAGTAAACTAGGAGTGGTAAGCAGCAATGGTTCTGATCAAATGTGGGTTTCACACAACATTGGGATCTACAAGCGTTTAGAATGAAACTTGTGTATAATATTATAACAAGATGGGTGTAAAAACCCAGGATTCAACTTCTTCGTCTTCATATGACCTTTTTTTTATTCTTTTCCATCATCTTTTTTTAATGTCCCACTGCTGGGCAAAAGCCAACCTTGCACTTCCAAATCACTCTGTTGGTGGATATCCCCCTAACCTTATGACCTTGTGACCCTATATCTCGGGGATCTTTTGACCATTTTCCATTATCAAACTCGACCGAGGGATGACCCCAAGGTGTCTGTATACCAAGTTACAAGTAAATCGGTCCAGTGGTTCCTGAGCTATGCCTGTCACTAACAAATTGTCACTAACAGACAGGCACACAGACACAGTGTTTTCATTAACCTCTTCGAAAAAGACTCAGAGGTTAATAAAGGTATTCTGCTACTCTACACGTTGTTTTACTAATGTTTTCTCATTATTATGTACTACTAGCTTTTGCCCGTGGCTTCCATCGCGTTTTTCTGGTTAAAAGATACCCTATGCCCCTTTATGTACTTCTGATAACATGGTGAAATTTCATGGCGATCGGTTGAGTAGTTAAAGTGTAAAGGCGTAATAAACAAAATCACATTCACGTTTATATTATTAGTTAGAATATAGTAGCTCATTTCTAAACGGCAATGTCTTATTGTTCTTGTAGAATTGTGTGTTCATGTATTATAGTTTTATGTTACAGTGGGCTACCGCGTAAGTAAAGCCGTATTTACAGTCGCGGAACAAAAGTAGTTAGTTTTAATGATAGCAATTATAGTCTAAGAGATGTCTGGTATTTACAATTAAGCCTGCGTTCGTTTAAATGGGTACTGTTTGTGGCATTTTTTAATTAAAAGAATAGAAAGTGAAGCATTTTTATTTTTGACTACCCCGATGACATAGAGGTCGTGAATGTGACTCGTGATCATGAGGTCTTGGGTTTGATGCCTGGACAAGAAAGGGTGTTATTAAGGTATTCTGTAAAAATATTCTCAGTACAAACACGAAGTCTGGAATTGTAGCCAACTAACGTCAATATAATCTTTGCTTAATTTAACCGGTGAATTCGTTTAAACAGCAGATACGACTGGCAAAGCTAATTCACTCTTTCGAAATATGGCAGTCTTGTGTTGTAGGTACTTTTTTTTTTTTTTTTCTTTTTTTTTTTACGTGGGGAAATGCGCCTGATGCATACCCTCTCGCCACAAGGGGAGGCGAGAGGGTTATGTCCGGCTCTCCCGTACTTCGGGCCTACGGACCAAAACCCCACGGTGTGCACGCTCGCTGCCTTGTATAGTGGATGGGCCGCTGGCAACAATTACTACCTCAGCGACCCATCCAGCAGTCTACAGCTCCTCGGCGACGCCCCGGCACTACATAGGGCGTCGGACCGACTCAATGGCTGGCGGACGGGAGATCCCCGTTCTCCCGCCCGCAGCCTTCATTATGGCGGCATAAGGCGCGCGTAAGCGCGCCTGCGCCGCCCGGTTCGCCGGCGACGGCTCGGATCCGCAAGGATACTTTCTTCACGGATCCGCTCCGCCGCCTCCTTCTGCGAGATGACGTCCTCGCAGAAGGACGCGACCGCTGCCCACTTCCTCTCGCTGTCGACCATGGCTTTGATCACGGCCGGCAGCGAGAGATCTTCACCCACTACCTCAATGAGTTCACGGCGCTGCACCGCCCAAGCAGGACATTGCTCGAGCGTGTGCTGCGCCGTGTCCTCCTCACAGTCGCAGTGGTGGCAGATGGGACTCGGTTCCCTCCTAGCGACCGTGTGCAGGTATTTGCCAAAGCAACCGTGCCCTGACAACACCTGCACTAGCCGGAAGGAAAGGGTCCCATGCTGCCGCCCTGCCCACCGCTCCAATACCGGCTGGAGGGCCCCAACGGTTCTGAAACCGGCCAGGGGCGCCTCCAGCCACGCCTTCCACTTTAAAATCATGCCCTGGTGGGCTCGATTGCGCGCGCACTCAATAGCTGTCGGGAGGGGACGACAACCCGTCTCCTCCCGCACCGCCTCACTCACTGCAAACACTTCGGCGAGCACTTCAGCCTCTAAATCCCACGGGGGTGCTCCGGCCAACGCGCAAGCTGCGTCGGCCGACACCGTGCGGTATCCACGTATTACCCTGACCGCTATGACTCTCTGCGGTCTCCGCAAGAGAGTCCTGCACTGAGCGGTCAGGGAGTCCGCCCACACCGGTGCGCCGTAAAGCGCCATCGACCGGATAACCCCCGTGTAGAGTCGCCGGCAACCAGCACTGGGCCCGCCCAAATTTGGTAATAACCGCCCAAGGGCGGACGCAGTGCCTAGAAGCTTCGGAGTGAGCTGTCTGAAATGCTCGCCGAAGTGCCACCTTCCGTCCAGCACCAAGCCCAAATATTTCATGTGGGCCTGGACGGGAACGCGCGTCGAGCCCACCATTATCGAGGCGCCGCGGGGTGGACTGCGACGAGGCCCATGAAAGACCAGGGCCTCCGTCTTGTCAATAGCCACCCGTAAACCCAGCGCCTCGATACGCCCGACCACCTGGGAAACCCCCACAGTAGCCAAACGGGCCGCCTCCTCGAAGGTACCCCCACGGGCTGTGACGAGGGTGTCGTCAGCGTAGCTGATGACGCTCAGCCCGGGGGGTAGGGCAGCACGTAGGACCCAGTCGTACCCCATGTCCCACAGGAGCGGACCAAGAACCGATCCCTGCGGGACACCGCACGACATGGGCCGCCGCCAAACCTCGCCTCGAACCTCGAGGAGGACACTCCTGCCTCTCAGATAGTCTGCCACCAGCCGCTCCAGGTAAAAAGGTACCCCGTGATATCGGAGCGCCCCCTGGACACAGCTGTATGGCAGACTATTAAACGCGTTGGCGATGTCTAAAGACACCGCCAACAGAACACCGCCGCCGGCGACCGCCTCCTCGGCCGCGGCCTTCAGGCGCATAACGGCCCCGACCGTCGAACGTCCTTCCCGGAATCCGAACTGAGCGTCCCACAGGTCGGGACCGACCGTGCTCAGGTGCCGGACGATGCGGGTGGCGAGAATTTTCTCAAACATCTTCCCCGCCTCGTCCAGCAGCACTATGGGCCTGTACGCCGCGGCCGACTCTGGAGGCCGTCCCGGCTTGGCCAGCAGTACCAACTTCCCCTCCTTCCAGCACTCAGGGAATCGTCCCGACACCAGGCTCGCGTCGAAAAGTTCCCTGAGGCGAACATCCAGATGATCGAGGGCCAGCGCGAGAGCTCGCGCCGGCACACCGTCAGGTCCGGGGGCGGTCGTCTTGGAGCGAATCCGCAAGACAGCCACCCCCATCTCCGCGTCTGTAACCGGGGGAGCACTGAGGTCCACCTCCCGATGTCGGCCTCCCGATGGGGCCATTGTCGGGGGCACGTGCTCTGCCCGGTCAGGAAATAACTCCTCGACCACCTCGGAGAGGAAGTTGGGCTGGAGGGTCTCCGTAAGGGGGGGGCCCCGCGCACGGAGCTTGTTCAGCGCCGCGCGATATGGGCGCCCCCAGGGGTCATGGTCTAGACCCTCCAACATCTCACTTTTCGCCCGTTCCTTGGCGCGGCAGATGGCCGACTGCAGAGACACCTTCGCTTCGCCATACGCGTCATACAGTCGGCTCTCCTCTCGCTCATCGCGGTGGCGACGGCTTCGGCTGCGTGTGTACAACCTCCGGGCACGAATGCAGGCCGCACGGAGGTCCGCCAGCTCCTGGGACCACCAGTAGACCCCCGTTGGGGTCCAGTGTCGCACTCGGGGCATGGCCGCGTCGCAAACAGCTTGAATGCTGTCGCGAAAGCGTACAGCCCCGGCGTCTACCTCCCCAGACGGGGGTGCAGGAGACAGCCAAGCTTGAACTATGGCTGCCTCTTCCAGTAGGTCCCGGTTCAGCCTCTTCACAGCCCACCGCGGAAAGCGAGGTGTTCTGCCCGCCGACGGGCGCTGACCCCTGCTAGGGTCCCGGAGCAGGGAGACCTCCAGACGGATATACCGATGGTCCGAAAGGGTCTCTACCTCCTCCAGGACACGCCATCCCCTTACGCGTGCGGCGAGGGCCGGGGTAGCAAACGAAAGGTCCACTATCGACCCCCCCTGCCGTCGCACGCACGTGTTGACGGCGCCCCTGTTCAGCAAACAGAGGCCCGCCGCATCAGCCCACTCTTCGACCGCCCTTCCTCGGACATCCGTGCGGGGGGACCCCCACGCAGTAGACTTTGCGTTAAAGTCCCCCATCACAAGGATGCGGCTAGATGATATCCGCCGTATCGAGGCCTCCAAGTTGTTGAGAAAGGCCTCGAAGTCTGCCAGACTCCTGTTGGGGGAGAAGTACACACCAGTGTTGTAGGTACCTGCTGTAAGTAGATTAACCAGACACAAGTTGTTGTTCCGTCAGTGGGCGTCGAGTGTGTTTTTTGACTCAACCAGTGACAGAGCAGGGACCTTTATTGAAAATGTTGGCGACGAGTGACCGTCTTTCACGATGCCAGTTTTGTAATTAGATAGCTTGTATGCGTTCTTACTTTATATTTATGCTACTAAGGTAACATAATACATGCACTTCGTGTCGTTATCACAATTAAGCGCTACATGGCCACAAAACAAAGATCAAAATATCTCACAGCTTTATTGAAATGAAAATCCTTAGAATATAACAATATAAGCGGTACTCATTTTCGATGAATACTTATAAAACATTTTGAAATGTATAAAAATAAAATTATTAACCATTTTATTTCGCGTGACATAGACTACTGTCTACTAAAGGATTAACCCACTAAGGGTGCTTTTCCACCAGAGATGTGCTATGCAGCTATGCTGCGAAGATTTGAAATCTACGCTTCGAAAATATGTGACCGTTTCCACCAATACTACGCTAGGTAACTGTGCGAGAAAGATGCGCATCACGAGCTATGCTATGTATCAATAGTAGGGAAACGGCGGGGGCGGCACATAGCTACACCACTCGCGATGGCCCATAGCAGGCATCTATAGCACGCATCCATAGCACGCATCCATAGCACGCATCCATAGCACGCATCCATAGCACGCATCCATAGCACGCATCCATAGCACACATCCTTCCATATAAAAAACATATCTTAGTTGAATCCGTTTCCATGCTAAGCTATGTGCACCAATGAATATGATTGGTGGGTATCAAACGTATCCATAGCATCGTAGCATAGCACATCTCTGGTGGAAAATCACCCTTATGTTTGAAACACACTGTCAACATTTTCAAATCACTAACGTTAGATACATCCAAGTACAAAACATTAGTTCCAATTTTTCCTGCACCTTAAACACTGTCAACTTCCCAGAAATGTTACTCACCAAACGATTAATCAAAAAGACCGTCGCGTAATAATTATACCCTAGTATTTATACTGATTATTATGGGACGCCCAAAACGGTGTCGACCCGCCTCACTATTAAGCGACTTCGTATTACGACCGAGCCGTTTTGGCCTGCAGTTGTTTCATATTATGGCTGGGATGGGTCGCCAGCCGTAAATCATCGGTGGAATATTACGCATTACATGTTCAGGCCTGGGAATATGAGTTATGTAATGGGACTTTATTGTGTTTCTGATTTGTTGAAATATCGAGTGTGATTGGATAGACTGAATTTAATAGACCAAAACTTATAACTAATCAAGAAATATTATTTGGCTAAGTTTTATACTGGAGGTACCTTTGTATTACATGGGAATGGAAAATCTAGAAAAAAGACCTCTAAAATTGGCATAGCTGGTGAAATGTAGGTGTTATACAAGTACATACATACATAATATATGTATGTTACAACCACATTTACTTCATCTATGCAAGAATTACTTTGTCTGTGAAGGAATCTGTAAAAAACATGTCTGTTTACTGCTAGATTTTGAGTAGATTTTGATATAAACGCCGCCGTCAAAAACATTCTCAATCGTCTAATGCGTAGGCTTGTGTATTATATTATTTGTTTAGGATTCGATCAAAAATCTTTGGGTCAAAAATCTGTTAGTAGTGTCCTATGCAAACTGCATTCTTTATTATTATACATTGTAAAAACATTATCGGTATACAATTGAATAAGAAAAAAAAATTATATATGAGCAAGTGATTATTGATGATTTTCAGTTTTCTATTAAAATATATAAAACTTAAACCTAGTCTGAAAATACTCCATCTGCAAAACCAGTCATAATAAAGAATAAGCTTGATAGATCTAAACCTATTATTACTCGAACAATTACACTCTCAATCGCACCGTGTAAGTCTAGAACCATTACACAATAACCTTCACATGTCATTAACGATATTCTATCAGTCAAACACTAATGATCATCAGATGGCGAACCACCCTAACCGAACAATCGAACAAATCGTAACAATCAACATTTTTCAATCGGTTTTTATATACAATTAATAATTCGTAAAAAATCATTAACAAGCGAGACAGGAGAACAAAAGTCGCCGTCCTTTGTGGCATGTATAAAAAAGGAAACAGAAAAAAGGTAAAGGTATCCCGCGGGGCAGCGTCGGCGGCGCGTATACTAAAACCAACACGGTATGTGTCGACTGTGAAGTTGTATGAGATCGCCGCTAAGGTACGGATTATGTAGATGGTGATAGTATTGAACGTTTTGATATGGAGTTATGTGAAATGGATTATGCATTTAAATGCGCCGGTTTGTAAGCTGACGACGCGTTCAAGAAAGAACATAATGACGAAAAAGAACCTATAACTATTCAAGTTATTGCTGTTAATTAAATGTCATAATATTTGTCTCGATTTCGGTTCTCTTCATTTATGATATTGTTTTATCGTCTTGAACTATTGCTAAGTGAAATATGTATACTTACGTACATATTTAATAGTTTTAGGCCTGTATCACCAAAGAAGTAACAACAGCATTCCGCTAACTATATTTCACCCTGATTGCACTTAATGGTCATGAGATAATTGTGGTCAACCGGAAACATTTCCAGACTGCGAGATTTTTGGAAAATTGCCTAATAGAAAAACTTAGTTATAGTTCCCAACCCGGCAAACGCACATAAGCATTAATTTATGCCACGGAACCAATGAATCAGTACTAAGTATAACATAAACCAACGTACCATATATTTACAATGCATTCAAACTGGATGAATTGGCATAAGACGATGAGCTATTTTTACAGTAAAGGCATATTCTTGTCAAAGTGAATACTGTCAATGCTACACATACACAAATACCAATAAAAATATCGTTACCTACATCTAACACCATCGCTGCTCCTAAAAATTTGTCCCTATAAAACAGAATACTCCATAAATAAGTTCGATAGCGCCATAGCATCGGGGCGCCGTATCAAAGGTCTCTGACAGTTCACCTCCTGCTGTTCGATGGTCATGGTGACAGCACCACATGCTATAATCAGCTGCGATGACTAATGAAACTTAAAGACTTTTAATTGGACTTTTAATTTGTTCCTTTTGAATTTTTTTTGAGTGGTTATAGTTTTCTATTAGGTTGCTTTAGTATATTCTAAGTTTTATAAAGTTTGAAAGGATTTAGTTATTTGGATATCAAATGTATATTATTCTATAATCATATGTTATTAATGCAGATTAGATTTGAATAACATTTATACTCTTTAGTCTTCCAAATTATATCTTTATAGTAGGCATGTTTATATGCATATGAATACAAATTTGAAATATAAATACAATGCAATTATGATAATTATAATCTTTATACTGTTTTCTTCGTTATAGTGTTGAATAACAATTATATAACTGTTTTTCATTATATACAAACAAATAGCTGCACAAAATCATCAACCTAATTGCCAACAACCGTGCTTAAGTAAAAGATATCTTCTCACAATAGCTCAAATGGATCCGTCACCGTAAATAAAGAGGAACATCACTGCGAGTCCCGCAAGGCGCATATCTAGGCCCTGCGTGTCCCTACACAGCCCATAATGCCGACTACCCATATTTATGCCCTTTTGTCACGACACCGGCCAATTGGATGTCCCGATAATTTACACTAACGTGACGACATTAATATGGAGCTCAGGGCACCGTGATATAGGGCCTTTTAATAATCCATTCAGAACGCGTGCTGTGACAATCTTTCCTGTGAACTTATAAGGTTTTGTTTCATATTTATTTATGTCTTACACTTAATTGAATGGCCTTTTTATACATATTTTATGTGGACGGACAATATTTTTAAAGTCGATTTTATTTGGTGTTATGAATTTATGAATCAGAATTCAATTATTATAATGGGTGTATATCAAGGTTGGTTGTTAGTATTTAATTTAAGTGTGGCGGGTTTTTGCCACCACGCTAAGTCGGGGCAAATGAAGTCACGGACGGGAAGGTAGCCACAATAAAGTAGATAACACTTTCCTGATTTGAAACTCAATTGTGTGTGATTGTCCGAAGCTCGGATGAAATTGCCAGTCTAGTGGAAGCCACGAACTGTCTGGTTTCGAAATAAGATGAAATGACCACCAATTTGGTCTCGATTGTCGAGACATTTGTTCAGACTTTGTTATCGTATTTTAAATCAATTTTGTTTTTGTTTTTATGACGCATTTTTCATTTTTATTTAAAGGATTTATTACAAATTTGAAAAAAATTTGTAATAATTAGGTATGGCGCTGGTTTTAGTATTTATTATATTGTATAAGGAATATTTTCATTCTCACTTAATTAGAAGCAGATGTCGATTTTCTTAAAAGGTTAACACAATAAAAATTCGCCTAATCCGGGACTCATACCAGGGAATCTGCGCTTAAATGCACACTCATAGCGTAAACTTATATCTCGGGATCTATAAGGCATTATTTAATCGTGTGTCAGTATGTTAAACAATCAATATTCATCTTTTAGCCAATCAATTTAATCGGTTTAGAACTTCAAGTATAAAGTTCTAGAACAAATTAATTATGACATCCAAATGAAAAATACTGCACCTTAAACTTCTATAAGTTTGAAGGCCATTTCAGAATACGGGACAGGGGAAATTAAGAAATTCGTCATTGCACCAATTGCGATATCACAAACACCAACAATTGATCCAGATAAGAGAAACAATTGAATTGAGACATGTCAATTAAACAACGCTTCTGTTCATATAAGTTTATTACGTTAAGAGCTTTTAACTGGATTGTGATAAAGTAAGCGTGATGGATGGTAATAGAGTGTGATGTGTTGGAGGCAATAAGTTCTAGATATTGAATTTTGTGTCGGTGCTATGTTGCCTGCTAAAGAACTATATTATGTTTTGAAATGTTAAAAGAATTAAGTGTATGGATGACGCAGTGGTTTGTGTGGTCGCTTTGTGTATAATTCACAATTGTTAAATCGTTCGTCTGCTTGATACTTGTATTTATTCCTGAATTTTTTTAATAGCTTCTCTATTTCTTTCCATGACAGTAAATAAAATGAAAACTATTTTGAACCCACAGTATATCAAAATGTTACCTCTATTTTCGTCCACCAAAGAAAAACGCTTATCACTTACGTTTATTATATTCTAAATATGGGATTTTATTAAAGTCAATAGGTCTTTCGGGCTTAAATGATGGAACCGTTAAGGGGTGACCACTTAACTTTATTACTATTACGATTAATTTATATATTTTAAGCATATAGCGAACACTGTGAACTTTGTGTTTGCATAGTTAAAGTTTATATGACGAAGGAGAAAACTAATCTGATTTAAAAAATCTTTATGAAGTACGATCAAATTTCAACGACTGGATGACTACTAATTATGTTCAATGTTGCTAAAACCGCCATTTTGTTACTTGACAACCATCGATTAACTATTTTTAATGATAAGTGGATGTGAAAATTATACCCTGTCTAATGCCTCTGGTCCCAAGTCAGCAAAATTGCAACATTTGTAGCAGTCAAAAAGTGAAAAGTTTCAATTTTATCAATTCGGAAGGCTCCATCAAAGTCGGGGAGGACAAACGAAGCCTATTATTAACAACAAAGGAATAGCAAACTCAACAAAAACACAACTAATGAAGTCCGATTTGAATTTTATTTCGCCCGCACTAAACAATTCACATCGTAAATTTTCGTCAGTCAAAACGATTAACAGAAAAAACTGTCCTTTAAAAAAATGCATTTAGGAACACAAGGGAATACCATCCTTATTATTACTAGGTTAAGAGTTAAAGCATCTGCATAATTGAACGTGGTATTATTAGTATCGAAGTCAAACTGTCATAAGACAAGTTCGGTCACTTTTGGGCGATTTTATATTTTTTTCTAATTTCGTGTTTTCTTTGGCGGTTCGTTTATTGGGACCAAATGACACGACAGGTGACGAGTTTTTTTTTACAATGGGTGGATAGAAAAGAATTGTTATACATTTTATTGCGTGTCTCCCTTGTGGAGTTAGATCTGAACGTGGGGCTAATTTGCTTTTGAGCCCAGATGTTGTGATAAAGATGTCGGTGTTATTTTAAATTCTAATAATACTTAAATTATATAATTATTTTTCTGTAACTGTTTTCATAGTGATTTATACTAAAACATTTATGGCATACCTACTTAAACTTGCCTGTATATGACTGATACACTAGTTAGTAGTTAGTAAATCACACCCACATGTGGATAGTTATGTTTTAGGTCTCAAGCCACAAGCCTATTACAGCCCCAGCCAAATTGTCGCAATTCCACTGCTGCTTCGAATTTCCGAAAAGAAAAATGATACGACGCAACGTTCTGTATGTAGTAGTCTTGCTGGTTTCAGCATAAATGGGTCAGGATACCGCAGCTCTCTCACAGAATATCGACACAGTAGCAGTTTACATAATGTTGCCATTCGTTCATGGGTGACAGTGCCAGAGGCCCAATCATCCCTTAGTCTCATCCTTACCTTAATTCTCTTGCTCTCGTCTATGCTCCATGCTAACTTTGTGGTTTACGAGTAGCAACAGTTTAGTTGTTTCCTTGATTTTATGATGTCAAAAATACACGCTCATGTCCATTGCTATCAACAGCAATAAAAATATACATAGCCCAACCCGAGAATCGAAATCACGATTAGTCTCAAGAATAAGCGCAAACTTACGACGCGGGATCTACAAGATAGTTTTCTGATCACAATCATAGTGTTTAACCTCAAATCGCACTATTACTTAAAAACAAACACACACTCACACAAGAACATAAAAACCCATTTTGAAATCACACACATTAAAACATAACCAACCCTCCATCAAAAGGAGCATAACCTAAAAAAAGAACTAAATAAATAAAATAGCCATTAGCCTGTTAAAAACAAATGATACGCGATAATCTGTAGCCATTAGCAGACATCAGTCAAAATACTAAAACAATAGTAATTGTCGTAATAAATAACACGCTACGTATTTTGGTTTCGTAAACCACTTGTCTTCTGTAGCTATTAAAATTACATTACAAGAATTGTACGGTGATGGAAAAAATTGTGAATAGAAAAAAAATGTGTAATGACGATCGAATATAGGTGTTTCATGTCTGATCAAGGACGACTGAATGGGTTTAGTTTTTTACAAGATAACTCCCGCATTAAGCCTTGTTTCCATCAAAGCGAAGTATAGAGGTGATGTGTGGTGGCCCATAGCTTTGTGTTTATAAAAATACTAGATGTTGTCCGCGGCTTCACTCGCATAAATTTAGGTTAGGATATGTTATTAACAGTACTTTTTTCTAGATGAAAGGTCTGTGATGAATGTGAAGATGAAAGGTCCCTATAGCCTATTCTTTAACCCTGACAACCTGTATGCGAAATTTCGTCATGATCTGTTTGTAGTTACGCCGTGAAAGCGAAACTAATTTACATTTGCATTTATAGGTAATATTAGTTAGGATGACGTTATACTAACGTCAAGGTATTGGCTGTTTATGCATATCTCCTCAAACTTTAGTGCCAACTGGGCCTTAGGAATCAAGCTTTGTGTCGCAGGGGTCTTTACAAACATACAATTAACAGACACAAAGTATACCCAGACTCCGTACAATTATTTGTGGGTTATAAGATACGGTCTTATGGTCGTAATGAATAACCAGTCTGATACGCAATTTCTTTGGAAAGCCTACTCTCCTAATTGAACATGTTCTAAATAGGCATTCGACAAACACAATTTCATCATAAATCGAAACATTTAGTGGTTACAAATTATTTATTAATGTCGTTTGGTAATGGGTATCCTCAACGTGCTTATCTGGCGTTAAATATTCATTTGGAATTAGTCCTACCCATTGATGATCGAAGCATTGATATTTTGACTTGGAAAGATTGTTCATCAGTTGTAATAAGAAGCCTAAAAATGCACGCAATGGATAGCAATAGACTAACTAACTACAATATTCCATAGGATATTCTACTAAGGGCAATCAATAGTGCGTTTATCATCATTACATGTATGCAAACCCCAATTTCGACAGATACATTTTAGCAGTCTACTGTCACGCGTGTCGTACTTTTAAGACCAAGTTCGGTCTTGTAAGCCATATTAGAACTCATGAAGGAAGAGATCAATGATATATACCATTAAGTCCCACGTTATACGGGTTGACTCATTGCCAAACTCAGTGCTACAGAGAATTTCCTAAAAGAACAACTAATAATTCTTCGGCAATAAACTCATTCTCTCAACTCGGACCCCATGTTAAACTTGTGCCAAAGATTCAACAAAGTGATAATTATTTATTTAAATTTGATATTAGTTATATGTGATTAAACTAGCTAAAGCCAAATAATTTCCATTAAATAATTATTAGTCTAAGTTTGTAAGCACATTAGCCGTGTACCTGTCAGTTGAATTACCAAAGATAGATTATCATTATTTCATACCTACATACATAGACGTGAGATTATGTATCTTTGGTAATATAAATGTAGATAGAAAGTATATGTAGATATCCCGAGGAGTTAAGCAAATGTTTACTATACCTAAATTTGTTTGTCCCACATAATATGCAGCTATTGCCGACCCTATTACAATAAGTTGAAATATCCCGAAGATTTGTAAAAGACTATAAAATCACTTTCAATATTTGTCAAGGGCCAATATCATAAGCGACATATATTATGTACATACTTACATAGACATAGATCTATGGATTTATTCTATTTATGTATTTATTCTCCAACCACCACTTTCTCATCTCTGCTTACCCCTTACCAGCATAGGTTAGCATAGCTGTATAACAGAAAGCAGGCGTAATGAGTATATTAGCCGTCTTCCAGGCACATTGTCAGATTGTATTGCTTTCTGTACTATGATTATCATAACGGGAAACTGACAACACTGCGCTGACTGGGAATCGCCCACCAATCATAATCGCAAGCAAACATAAGCGCAATCTTATGCCATGGGCCTAAGAGTCCGACATAAGCGACAATTTTCACAAACAATATTTATTTTTATCGTTTCTCCCAAGAACCTTAATATATATTTACCCAAATTTGTTTTGCCATTAGTACCCCTCGTGATATATTTGACGCTTACGTCTAATGAACATTATTGAAACAATTTATACAACGTATAATTTTTACGATCTTCCAATTTGCGTCGAGGCTATTAAAAATCATTTTCGAACAGTCCAGTACAATCAAAAGTAATTTATTACAAGCTTGCTATACCTACTCCTCCTCCGAATAATCTCCTTGAGTAGCCTCCCATGTTTATTCATAACATCATTTGTTATAAACACACTACGATCTACGTCATAGTGATGTCGTCATCAAGGTATGACGTCACAATGTTGTGTAAATTTCACGGTACCAGTAGCGCAACCTATTGTTAGAGTATGGGAAATAATTTTGGGGCAAGTTGAACGGTGTAGCTATTATAGGATTTACAACATCGTGTTGGCCCTTCAAATAATAGGCATACATACTTCAGCAAGATTGCATATCTAATGTAATGGCGAAGATAAACATGGGGAAAAGACTTGAGGTACGGGAAAGGTTTCAAATGGTTTTAAAATGGTATGCAAAGATTGCTAATCGAGACTTGCCGATTTGATTTGATTGATAGATATTAAAGGTTTTCTTTTGAAACTCGCTTCCCATTAAATATGTTTTAAAAGATAAATTATTTACTAGGACCTATACATTAAAATAAACGGCAAACAGCTAAGTCTTTTCATGCAATTTAATTAATGTGATTAATTAGAACTTAGTGTATTTTACTTTAATATAATGATGTTGGTAATGTCTAGCCAATTATAGATGAACTAAATTTATAAAGTCAAAGAAATAAACGGCTGCTAGTGCAACATAAATTTTATTTGTTTTTTAGATGGCTACCTTACCGAATAAGAAACCTTTGGATATATATTTATTTTTGATGCATCATAACAACGCTGTAGTAGAAATCAACAACATTTTATAAAATACATATTTGCATGAAGAACCTGCACGGCCAACACATTGTAAAAGGCTTGCTCTGTATCTTATGCTAAATAATAATTACTCGTTACTAGAGAAGCCTATTATTAGCTATTATCGTCATCGCCGCTATTTGATGTCCATGAACATAGGCTTCACCTAAAGATTTCCACAACGATTGACGCAGTACCGCTTGCATCCAACGCGCAACAGCTTCCAGTCACCAACTACATAAGTCGTAAAAGTAGCGGTGAATACTATCTATATTTACATTATATAGTCTTACGGTTACCGCGAATGCTACACATGGAAATTGAACTAAAAACGTATTCGATAGCGGTATATTTAGCTTATAATTTTGATCAAAAATAAAGAAATTTCCGCTCGGATTTCGCAACCGATCATCAGCCAAGGGGACACAAAGGTGTTTAATTCGTCTCTTGACAACTCTTAAATATCTTGACACTAAAATGTAATACATAAAATAAACTGTTTTAAATAATATGTATTAGAACTTTGATATCTGTATTTAACTATATATTTCCTTATCATATAGCGAAATTTAGCTAATTAACCTATGGAGTCACAGCGACACACCGGCGGTAACCAGACACAATAGATATTTAATTATGTCTGGTTTTTCAAGACTTGACAGGCTTAAAACCTGACCTAGGATACATGATGAGAATAAAAGAAGCAAAATAAATATGCTAAAATCAAATCTATAATCTCTGACTACGTCTGCTAACAAGCATTTAACTATTGACGTAAACATATAATATTAAATAAACAACGCCGCGCGCATTCAAGAAGAAAATGTTTGATAATTCAACACTGATTACCGCCACGCCTCGTCTTAGGCAGATGAAGTGATTACACACTATCCTCAGTAAATTGTTATTACAATACTAACAAAAGACGCAACAGTAATCTCATAATCGAGAGGTAACTAAGCACAATCAGGTTGTTCGATAATCCCAAACCCAATTTTACGCTACCTCACTGTGGGTGGTCATTGACATTCGCAAGCAAAAAAAGGCTGCATAAGGCACATTTAGTCTGTATCCAACCGACAGTAATACAACCCGTGTGGGCTACAATGTGACAAACCGAAACTGTCACAATCTCATTGTCGACAGCCTATTGTTACAATTGTTCGGTGGCGCTACCGCTTTGTAACGAAATTGGATGAGCCGGCGCTGGAAAAGTCATTTTTTGCAGACTTTCGGCAAGTGACATCAGACAAGTGGCTTTAGAGATGAATAATGAGATTTAGTTTTTGCAACCTGTAGATCTCTGAAAAAAGCGTACAATAAGATTATAGTATGCCGATATTATTAAGTTTTTGTATAGTGTTCTCAAACATACGTGTTTATTTATATTGACTCATCAAAGCTTCCCCGAACAGCACCAGTTCATCTGAAATTCAACTGCAGGACACATCAGTAGCGAACAACGTTAGCGAAAATCCCACATATGCGCAAAACGTCACATTACAAATCCGCAGTACGCCTCTGTTTGCGCTCATCCGGCTTTAAGTCCCTAAAAAGCGCTCATGGTGACACCTCCCCGTCCTCCTCCCACCCCACGGGCCGCGATCACTCGTCCTGCTCGCACACCGCGCCTCCGTTCTACAAGCGACAAAACGCGACACACACTTTCGCTACTAGACGGCTGAAGCGACAGAGCACGCGCGCGCAATACTCGTCTCTACACAACTTAGTTTTAAAGCTAGCGCTTCGGATTGCGCGACACATTAGAGGACATTTACTATCCATCACAAAAACGACACAACCGCCTCACCACCATAATCATACTCGACTTTAACTCGAAAGCCATAAGCACCATTTTTCTGAATCATAGCTAAAGGTGGTGTAAAGACACAGTTTTCAAATGTCACGCAGTGTAGTCGTCTCTTTTCTCCGGAGTCCTGTCGCATCTGCCCGGCTCCTTTGGCATCCTTCAGCATGCATGTGTCCCCCCGCATATCTTTCATCCCGCTCTACGGCGCCTGAAGCCCAGTGTCCGGTCTCACAGACTGTTAGGCGGTCGTGTTGGCGTCGCTCTTTGTATATGTTCGATATAATCACGAATATATTTGTGTGTTCGTACGTACTCATATGTATAGCGTGAAGGATTAGATGTGAAATGTACTGTGAAGTGACCCTCAGTGCCGTTTGATGTTAGTTTATGTGGAAGACAGTCGCCAGAAGCATTCATGATTCAGGTTAGTTTGTCAAATTTAAGTACGTTTAGATGTTTTTATTGTCGGCCGAAAATGTGATAACGCTACAACAGCAGCTTCCGTTGTGCATTTGACTAAAAATTTTATCTAAACTCTTCTTATTCGATTTTAAATAGGCGTAGATATACGGATGTTATATAAAATATAAGTTTCATGACTTATTAAAAAACAATGTACTTCTTTAAAATATTTTGGCAATATCTCAAAAACGCTGTTGAATTTATCTTGAAGTGGAAAACGGATATTTAAATTTTCTGTTTGAAATTAAGCAAACACAGCCCGACAATAAATAAATAATCATCGTATCAGACGGTTGTGAAACATCAATCAGCTGCTATTATTTATTATTGTATGCCCAAGTGTGGGCGGCAAAAGTGGGCAATAGATAATTTAATTATAGATACAAATGTATTCATTAAGTGTTGCGAAAGAAAGAGGTTTAATTAATTCGATGTACTATTGCTTTTCATGGCTACAATGGCAAAATATGTAATAACTATTATGTTCAAATATATTACGTATACCTACATGTGTCGAAAATAATCACTATATGTCATTATATAGATGACTAAAATTGTATTCGGTTATTTATTTTTATTTGGCATGTTAATTGGTATTGGAAGATTAAAATTGTGACTTAAGGCGCTTTGCTCTCGGCGACTTAATGACAATAAATTGTGTCACTTAAAATCTTACTGGACTCTTTTTGAATTTTAATTGCCTTCTTTTAGAAAATTAATTATATATAAATATTGTAAATTCAATTAGAAGCGGTTAGCTATCTAAATTTGTTTAATGATAATTCGAATAAGCATTCAAAGGGAAAATAAATAAATGCTGCAAGCATTCACATGCATTTCGCATGATGGCTTTATTACGAGTTTTAAATTAACCGTCCAAATAACATACATAAGCGCAAAGTAATTATCGGTTTTTACGTCGTTACATCTTAAACGCTGAGCCAATTTTGATGATACGAGAAAAACCGCGTCGGTTATAGGTAGCTAACATAAAATATATCATGCGCGCTTTAATCTTAAAGTAATACAATACTACAAATTAAATGTTATTAATGAAAAGTAATAAGAAAATATCTAGTACCTACATTTTGCACATTCATTTACACCTAATCATCCCCAAAGGAGTAAGGTAAGTTATTTACACACACAATTCGTGAGATATAGTTCAGATTCCATATAGGTTACGCAATAGGATGCGAAAACCCTCGTTATTTTAAGGATGTATAACTTATAAATTATAATAGTAAGAAATTTTATCACAAACATACTCTATAACCGTATTATCTGATATGTTTTATAAATAAAATGAGCTTAGTGGTAGTTTGTCTTCAATCTTTAAATAGAGCCTTGATACTGACTGTCCGATAGCGATCGTTACGTTAAGGCGGTTTCTTTTCGATGACATGATTGACCAAAGAAAAGGTCTGACAAATTTAAACCTTTACATGAATATTGAGAACATTCCGCACGCTTTTTTATGAAGAAGGTTTCGGAAATAAAGCTTATGAAGATGATACGGATTAGTAGATAGTCTTGCATATTACTTTATCGCTTATAATTTATTTACTATCTACTGTTTGTACTACGGCTTGATAGGCATCTTGTCTAAGGGAACTTGCAGTGTAGCTTAGAACACTTCAGTAGCTAATGTTGACTGACTACACACATCTTCTTACGTTGAGACATTACGAACTTCAAAGCACGCAGCTTGTCTAAGAAACCCTTCGTCTCCATTAAATCAAGTAATAGATTCCTACCTAAATAATTTCGAACAAACTTATTGCGTATCAAAGTTTACAATTTGACACCGTATGGTGTAATATAATATGGTGTAATAACAATAAGTTTGTTCGAAATCTACCTACTTTGTGTTAATATTTTTCAACAAAATATAGCCTATTATTCTGTTGACGAATATTTCAATGACAAAATAATGTAGGTAATATGTGACATTCTAACAATGACAAAAATGACACATATTGTAATTATTTAATTATTTAGACCAATCAATCAATTTGTTAATTGCATTATTTATTTTTTATTTTTAGTTTGTTACATATTTGAATAAAAATTGTAATAATTATTATTATCGCTAATATTATTTGTATACCACATAATGTGGAAGGATGTAGTGGTACTTTAACATAACATTTAAGATTTATAACGAACCTATATTCTACAAATAAAGTATTATGAATTATGAATATTATAAGGATAACACTTGCTCTACCTACAATTATGTCCTTGTGTCGCGGCGGAATTCACAAACATTAAACGACAGGACAAAATGGGCATCTAGATTAAAAACAACTATATCTGGAGAGAACACTAATTGTCTACAATTATTGTTCTTCGTATCATGCACACAACACACGGCGTATCGACAGGGGCGGAGTAATAACATAAAGCTCTATACTATCCGTACAGTCAGCAGTATTTACACGGCAGGTTAACAGCAGACAGTCTGCAGGTGGACTTTAGTTAACCTAGTAGCACACTGTGCTTTACTAGGCCGTAATCTACCCATCTAATTGGTAATAATAATTAATAACTCAACGTATATGAGTATCACTGATGCATAGCTACTTAGGAAGCAACGATAATGTAACATTTTCAATATGAATGTGCGTGATAATGCTATTCTCATAATTCATATGTGATGCATTGTGTCAGATGATGACCGAAAAAGTAGTAGAGCGTATCTCTAACATGAATATTCGTTTGAAATCTTTCTAGTATTATATAGCATGGAAATATCATACCTAGTTATTTAACAATACTTTTCTCTATTTTAGTCGTAGCAGCTTTTAAAAGAATCCGTTTTTCATCCTCTATATCTACGGCAATGTGCTACTAGGTACTTTGCCAAATATATATATATATAGGTATAACGTATCATACTAAAACAAAACTCTTAAAAATATTTAACATAATCTCTATAACAGTTGTGTATATGTAAGATGCAAAGTTGTTCGCGATGCGCGGGCGCCGCAAGCGTGACGGCATTAGTCCGCAGCGCGCCCCGAACAGCCTCAGGCCATGCCGACTGTAGCCGACCATTTGACAACGCGAATATCTAACATTATAAACAAAACGCTTCTATTTATAACTCAGATTTATCGTGAATTATTATCACAAAAACAATTTTGAATTAAGAAGTGACACCTAACAAAGCTGCGTGGACGTCGTTTGTTCGAATAGCCGCCAGCCAACCCGAACGGAGCCGAAGGTAGACGAAGACCAACATTTGAATTTATAGATATTCTATAACTTCTATTCGTTTTATGAAGAGACATAAGATAAAGAAAATCTTGATATTTTTCGAACAGCGAATTCGCCAGAAGCGCCCTTCTTTGGTGTCCAATAGATTACAGACTAACTATGGACACGTATTTTGTGTAAAATCTTAACATAACTGGTTATTATGTAAGTAGGTATTACGCTCCCATTTCTTCGTTATGATATTTTTAATAGCCGATATTACTGAGTTTAAAATAGAATATTAGTTTGCTACGTCCATTTTTTAGCTTTGCTGATTTATAAATCCCTAATCATAAATTTTAAACTACCCATTCATAAAAATTACCTTCTATATAACGTAGATGTATAAACTTTTTTACATCTGATCTGATTTAAGTAGTCAAAAAAGGCATGGCGCCATTTTAAAATTGCGAGTTCACATATCAACATGTTAACGTGAGTTGATCTTAGAGTCCCTACACTAACGTGAAGTCAAACACATAACTGTCTCACGCGCAGTAGCTTTCTCGAATAATTGCACTTATGACTTGGAAACATACATGATACGAAGTTCACGTTTCGATAAACATCAGAAACATAGCTGTCATAGTGAGGAGATGGGACAGAGAAGCGCGCGCACAGCTGCGATGCTATTAGTTTGCACTGCCGACCGCCGCAGGCGCTGCCGAGACGCGCCGGCCGGAGCCGACCCAGCGCATACAGTTGCTTCGTTTATACAAAAGTGTTTGAAAGGGGTAGCTACTAAAACCTTATTATGACAAGAGTTATTGTAGAGAAGCTCGTAAATAAATTGCTTAGAACAGATGAATATTTTTTATATACTTGTCTAAGAATCCTACTACTTAAAAAAGGATTAGATCTTGATATTGTTTTACGTTAACGCGAATGTATGTATTGAAATTAAAGTTGCTTATACAGATTTTATCGCGATTTGTTTTAATTAGTAACCTATCAATGATTGGAATTCAAAACATAATTGAAAACCTATTGTGTCTGGCCTCCTATATACCGCTGCGACTCAATAGTTCAATAGTTTAAAATTGAAATTATATTAGACCGCGATGAAATCCATATAGATATTTTATCGTAGCTTACACCCTGCGTCATCGCTCTTTAAAGTATAATACCAACCTACCTATAAATTAAATAATTAGACGAACCAAACACTTATCATATTACTCCTAGTTGTTATATTTTGCGGTTTACATTTATAATCTTTTGCCGGCGCGCGGCGCTTAGAATACTTTTTAGTAGCGATATGTACGTGGAGACTTATACACTTACTAATATTTTAATGCAAATATGATTTTATTTGTTTGTTTATTTCGCTCTTACGCCTTAACTACTTGACCGATCATCACGGAATTTAGCATATACATTGTCAGGGTTTTAAACAAAGAACATACTTTTCAATCAGATAATAAGTAATGAGGAATTGCTAGATCTATATAAACCCCTACCGACAGATTCAATAATGCCTTTGCATCCAATCATTATTCAAAAAAGGTGTTGTGTTAATTATTACTCTATTTTTCTTTGAGATAATTCTCAGTAACAACATATAGTCTGTAAATATGATGGAAAAAGGTTTGTCTGATATTACGCGATACTTAAAAACATAACTAGCTCAATGTGTTTGTGACACGGCTATCTTTCGGGTAAGGCTATATCAGATCATTTTACGATCACTTTTGAACTCTGCAAACATTAAAAAAAAAACACTTTGCTATGGATCTCAAAACTTTTAGTTTCGTGTGGGATCGAACTCACAATGTTCGGCGCACTAACGGTACCACGTAAACTACCACGCCATTTATGCAGTCAAGGATTAAAACTTAATTATTGGTATTATCTTGCTTATTTTCTGTCGTCATGTATTGCATATTGACTCAAATCAAAACTGCTTTGACGGCGGTCTCAGGTTTATTGCCCGGGAAATGTTCAGTATTAGTAGGTGCCTGAAACTTTGCCCGACATACAGCACGACCGTTTTAACTTAGTTTTTGATAACTATATGATATACACTATATAGTTCTTAAGTATTAGTGATTGATGAACTTGGAACTTGTTAAAACCTTAACTCGCAAAATGTGAGTATAATACACCTGTTACTATCGCTTCGGGCATATAAGCGTGAGACTACGAATATATAATGACTGATTACGTGTCATTTTTTTAAATGTTTATGCCACGTCACACAGATTAACTCTTAACAATAAAAACCAAGAGTATAAAGCCGAGGTCGATCCAAAATACATAAGTAAACCAATATAGTACATAAGATTAATATACTTTACTTACGTATATAAATAACATCGAAGTAAGTGCGGATGAATGCAGGTGTCGGATGCGCCTGCCGAGTGACGTCATTAGCCAGTACTGCCGCCAAGCGCCGAAGGCACCTCATGCCATTGCCCGACAACCGCCGAGGATAATATTAACTTGCGTATATTTTAAACGTATTTTATTTAATGTAGTTTTATGAATAAATTATAATCACTTAACTTACTTTAATGTTTACTGCCTGGCTTGGCGGCGCAGTGGTTGTGAATGCGACTGCTGTGTATGATATGTCGCCATCGGGTTAAGGCTCTGATAAAAAAAAACAATACTGCTACTAAGAACGTGTAGACAAATTATAATAACACTTTTTTCGACTTGAAAATTAACCGCGGGTCTTCAAAAGTATGGAAACAAGCAGATAGCAGATGCCATGGGACTAAAGCATTCTATGTAGTATGTAAGTACATATTTATAAATTTATTCGTTTAAGCCCAAGTAGTAGACTGCGTCGAGAAGGTATATTAGCTACTATAGGTAAGCTATATTTCAATGACAGCGTCATTTAAGCATGGTACACTATGCACTGTAACTCAAAACTAAACTCTAAACTCAGGTCTAAACGAAATTTGATAAAATGTAGCTTACATTTGAATTAAAACTCCAAGCTACTAAACTGTGTAAATCGCATCAAAATACGTTAATAAGGTCTTGCATGAAACTCGAACATAAAAACAGAAATCAAGAAACATTCCAGGTTTAAAATCCATGAAACAGGTCTAAAACCTGTGACTTAGACAATCTATGTCGTTGTTTCCTAGTTCATAATTTTCATTTTACTTTACATGGGAAATGCTTTAATAAATGTTATTATACCGATCTGAAGCCCTTATATATTTAATGTACAGACAGTTTATTAAGAGTTCTTTTAGATCATACCCAAGTCATACTTTTTATCTATCTCGCTGTTGACCGGCCGTGCCTTGGGCACAGCTAATGTAATATAATATTCCTGACCGTAGTCAGCTATTATCGTGAGGTGGAGTATTGAAATAAATCGCGGGTGATCAGCCAAATGCATAGTTTGCGCGCCAACCCATTACACTGATTAGGTTCCCGAAGACGATCCTATCAATTTGTTTGTTAGAACAAAATATTAGGGACGGCACGTCTGAGGGTACGGCTGATGGAAAGTTACAAGGTACGAGAAATAGATGGCGTTGATATAAATACTGAATAATAAAACTAGAGAAAACAATATTGAGATTTGATCTTAAACTAGGTATATGTTTTCCTTTCATTTAAATAAGGATAATAATAAGGATTAAGAATGTTTGAAAATTACAAATCGCTTGGTTATGGTTTTGTTTTCAGACATTAGGCAAACAATTTTAACGAAACTTATAAATAAATAAATACATACAGACTTAGCCGAAACCCTTTTCATATGTTAATGGAAAATATTAAAGTCCGTTTAGTTTTGGAGATGTTAACAAGTGAATACGAGATGATGATTTTGTTAATTTTGCATAGCTGTTCAAGCTGCAGTTAGCCCTTTCATTCAATGATATTTTGCCTCCGTGGCGCAGCGGTAGTGAATGTGACTGCTGTGCATGAGGTCTCGGGTTCGAATCCCGGGTCGGGCCAAGAAGATATTGGGTTTTTCTGTTAAGAAATCTCAATAGCAGCCCGGAGTTAGGAAGTTGGCGGTGTTAGACACCCCCGGGCCTCGGAAAGCACGTAAAGCCGTTGGTCCTGCGCCTGATCTCTATCCGGTCGTGTCGGATTATCGTCTCATCGGATCATGAGAGTTAACGAACAGAGAGTGCAATTATGTTTGCGCACACACTTATGCACTATAATATCTCCTGCGCAGATGGCCAGTCTCCGTTAAGGCTGGCCGCCGTAACCGAAATTCGGTCTGGAGGACATTATTATTATTTTGATATTGGAGCTTGGATTGGATAGAACTGTTACCAACCTTTTATTTAAATGTTTTGATGCACTATACGAAAAAGAAACATCGTGTTGACTTCTGTATACTGTTGCAAATGAACAAAGCAACTTAAGGCGACGGATCGCTTCAAATTGAGCCTTAGTTAATTAGTTTAATTTTAAATATCGCATTTACTAAATATGTATATACGCGCTAATATGTGCCATATATTCAAATACAGTTTAAACTTGGCTTGCCCATATTTATATTGCTAACCGATTTAAATAATAGCCTAAACTTATCGCTTAACATCACTGAAAACTATGTATAAGTTCGTTCAAACATTTTAGAGATTAGCAATAAAAGACAAAACATCTGTTTCTGATTTTATGCATAGATATGTCATCTGCCGTGGCTTAGAAAGCACGTAAAGCCCTTGGTGCTATATCTTATCTCTCTCCAGTCGTGTAGTTGCCGTCTTATCGGACGATGAGAGCAGGGAAATAGGAGTGCACTCGTTTTTGCGATCACACTTGTGCACTATTATCACCGATGCAGATGGCTACTCTCCTCTAAATTTGTGACGTAACTGAAATTTAGTAGTCTGAAAGACATTACTACTGATGCATTAGTTGGAGGTTAAACAATTGCGTATTTGACAGAAGCTTGAAATTAAACTCCAAATCTTTTTCGCGCGTAATTTAAACACGGTCATAATATACTACTTGAAGAAATGGCATATACCATTTATATTAATGGCGATAGGAGGATATTCGCTATGACATTTCTACTTAATAATTAACCTGTCATGTCTTGGAATGCCAGACATAGTTAAAAATCTATTGTGTCCGGCCGTCGGTTTCGGTCCGTCAAAGATTTAAAGATAAAACATCGATACAATCAATTCAAAATATAAAGATTACCTCTTTGATCCTGTACCATTAGTTTGCGCGCGATTATGTAGGTCCAATTCCTGGCGGGGACAGAGAGTAATCAAGTTTTCCTGTTGACAAATTCTCAGAAGAAGCACGGAGTATAAAAATGTCATCGCTGGACGATAATAGCGTCGTCTGCTATGGACTATACCTATATAACATGGGGTCTAAAACCACAACCTGAATTTACCGGCGTGCATTTGTATGTAAAAATAAAATATGCACGGGTATCTTCTTTAACGAAACAGTCACATATCATTCCGAATTACATCACCGAATAAAATAGCCAATAGTTAATAAATACCTGTCGAATAAAAATATATTTATTTATGTATTTATATTTAGCCTCCAGGTATATACTAGTATGTCATTTACGATCTCCGAAACTGCCTAAAAGGCCCCTGGTTAGTATTTATTAAACAAAATCATAGGTTCCATTAAAATTGGATGATATAAACCAAAACTAAATTATACGATCTAGTGACAAAGTGTTAAATAAATAATAACTTATGTAAATATTATATAATTATAATTCTTGAATTTTTGGCTATATAGCTCCGAGCTTGATGATATAATCCTTTAGATGACAATATATTATATATATTATAGTTATTTCGGGTTACGCGGATGTTACGCATGGGAAACTATAAAAACTAGTTTAAGTTTTTACAGCATTTGACCGGATTTGTTAAGTATATTTCTATAAATTTTATGTTTCGCACACTTTTTGGCGTTTGGGACAACACCATAATCACAAACTAGCTAAAGCATATTGATACAGGCGTTGTATGGCTGACAACGTTTGTTGACAGATAGTAGAATGAGCCTGCTACTCAGACAGTTAACCGGTACATGCCTTGGCCGTTGTAGACTAAAGCCGCTAAAGTCTTAGTGCATTAGTTAGCAGACTATATATTTATATAGTCTATATAACTAATTTAAGTTAAAGATAGACTGTGGCATGAATAGGAAAACGAAATGCATTTGTAAACAAATACTGCACAATTAAATAAACCGGGATAACATTTTAATTGCCTATTTAATTTTAAATATATATTTATTTAAATTAAAATACATCAACTTCATTCTTTTACCTAGTTCCTCGAAACTGCTTACTCAAGTTGCAACTTAGTGTTGTTTTTCGGAGCGCCTACCGACGCCATCTATTAACAATAAACTTAACTAAAGCTCAGACAATACGATTTTTAAATTCACTTTTGTATTTAGGTATTTTTTTATATAACTATTAGCATGGAGATGAATATCAAAAAAACTACTTTAGAACTCTAAAACGCGTATCAATGAATTGCTATTAGATTTATTAACCTTTTATTTATAATTTTAATTTGAAAATAATACTAATGAAAATAATATTAATATGAAAATAATGGTCACAAGTTTCAAATTAAGGCAATATAGATGGAAACATAAAACCATTAACTCACATAATCTTATTTGACGATTAGGCAAATACTTCCACACCACCATTAGTTAGAAAAAACACACGCCCTCGCGGGAATATTTACAAACACACAATTAATGGACACAAAGTACATTCAAACTTCGAACAAATGTTTGTAAATCACGCAATTAAATGTCCAGAATGGCATCGAACCCAGCGCTTGCCTGCTAGGTACGCCATCCGTACAGTACAACTTACAACGAAAACTTCAATTTCATTTCATTCAGAAATTTTCACTAGAATCATCCTGAAACTGATACCTACTTAGTATCGTATATCATTCCAAGTCGGGCAACGAGAAAATCGATAGAGTTCAAGGTCTAAGGTCAAGGACACTTGTAATAAACACTATTGAACTGAAATCTCTCAGGCAATCATGAATGGAAACTATTATGCTAACTATGAAACCAAACTTCATTGTGATAAATGTTATTGTAAATTTTGGTTTGAGTATATTAATATTCTATTAATAGGCACTATAAAAGTAAAAGTTAGTGAAGACGTGCTTGTTTGTATATCTCTCATATTTGTTACTCAAATATGCGTGAACTGCTTAACACATTTAGATAAAATTAACAATACAAAAGCCTAAGCCAATGTGTGTTTTGCATAAGTTGATGACAATTATTATTTTTATGCAGTTTATCGTTCACTTTCCGTTGGCGGATCGATAATATAATAAAAGCTTCTGTGCATGCGGTCTCGGGTTACAATTTTAACTGAGATTTTCTGTCAAAAATAATCCGATCAGTGTGTGGAGAATTGCGGTCAGTAGTTGGTAAATATTGGACGACAGATCATGCCGTTTACGTAGGGCCTTAAACGATACCTGGCAAAATGTGGGTGTAACTGTCTGCCTATCCTTTTGAGGATATGATGAGACTATAATTGCTAACATAGATATTTCGCACGTCGTAGTCTATTAGCGGTAAAGTAGGACAATGAAAATTTTTAAAACTTGAAATATTGCTTTGAAATTTTCATCTACGTTACCGTACCTAGATGTTTAAACCGAAGTGCCTAAACTATCTGCGAAATAAAAAAAAAATGTCTCGACCGCGGAATTAAACTCGGGATTTCTTCATTTTCGTACCAATGAACCGTAGTGGTAAATGGCCGTTTTTGATTGAAAACAATTTTAACAAATAACAAGAGAGACTTATTAGAATCTATAATTTATGATCACTTTTTTACCGTTGATCCGAAAATCCGTGTCATACAAATATATATTTTAAATCAATAAAAACTGTAATCATATGATTGATTTATTAATCGCAAGTACGGAAATAATTTACGATCATCAACATTATTAAACGCCGTTAGCGCCATCTATTGATGTTTACCGTAAACATACTATTGACCGAAAATAAAACAAAATATCTTAAATTGTAATTACGCAGAAGTTTGAGAATAGTTCATACATATTAGTGCTGAGTAG
The DNA here is from genome assembly GCA_963675205.1 of Catocala nupta. Classification (NCBI taxonomy): domain Eukaryota; kingdom Metazoa; phylum Arthropoda; class Insecta; order Lepidoptera; family Erebidae; genus Catocala; species Catocala nupta. The sequence continues at coordinate 21,169,979 of OY776092.1, read as the reverse complement.
GACATGAATTTGAAATAAGTTTGGAAGAGTCGCCTCTTTTTGTACTAAGCCAGTATAATGTTCCACTTCAAATGAGGCGAGGCGTCTTAAAACAGCGGTAGATTTGAAGTTACGAATAATTCTCTCATCTAGTGTTGCTGTTTATACCTTACAAAGAGTGATTGGCATAATACTTACCACAAAAGAAGCGATTGACATAGGATGATTGATTATATTTTCGCAACATTAATAACAACTCGAATATTACAAGTTTTTGCAGAACAACAAAAAGTTTTCTTTCACTACATCTATACTCAATTATCATGCGCGACGATCGCGACATATTATTTTATCTTATCTTTTGTGGGGGCCAGTCAGTACAGACCAGCGACACTTCGACCCAGTAGGATCTTTTGTGTCGACTTTCCCAATAACGACTGCCATAGATGTTCATGGTAGCCGGGACCGACAGCTTAACGTGCTCTCCGAGGCACGAAGCAGGCGATAATTGTCAGTCAATACGCACATAATTTCGAAAAGTCATATAACTTCCCAAAGTCAGAGGTGCGCGACGTGGGTTCGAACCCAAGACCCTCTGCATTGTAGTCTGTTGGTCTCCCCACTGAGCTATCGCTGCTCTTAACGCGACATATTTGAAGTAGTTCAAGTAAGAATTTCGAGCAAGTCTTACATTAGTATGTGTTGTATGGGACAAAATATGTCATGTCTCATGTAAGCCCTACTCAATACTATTACTTAAACATAGATTTACACCTTACATCTTCAAACGAGTAAGCACAAGTGTATTACCCAAACTATATTTAAGATATCATGTAGTGAGGTACGGTCTTATTGTCGTCTGTCGGACATATTTGCAGACACCGTGTTACTAATCAGAATAAACAGAAAAATTATAATATTTTTAGAAAATAGTTCATATTAGACGATCCAATAATAAAAGCTTAGTCGATTTAGTTAGTTTATTATTTCTGTTTAAGTTCGTAAGTTTTAGTTCGTAATGCTTTTTATCGTAGATAATTATTTTCTACTCTTTCTTTCTTTACCGGGAAGACAATTCGTTCCTCAGTGATGGAATCTTATTTGCTATTTGATTCACTGGCAGTGTCAAAAAGGCATCTAGACCATTAGGCGCTCATAGCCAGTTCACTGATCGGTAAACGATTAGCGAGTTAAGCAACGTTGGGTGCGGTCAGTCTATAGCTGGGTGACCGCTTAGTGGTATTCCATCTGAGCGTCTCCGTGTTTCGGAGGGCACGTAAAAAGTCGGTCCCGGTTGTTGTCAAATTGTCAGCAGTCGTTAAGCCATGTCAGAGGCCTACGGGCTTGAACAACTCTTGACAAGAGGACGGCCACTAACCAAATGAAAAAAAAATAGATCTATGCCTATCATACCTCCAAATGTGCAGTTTAAATTATGAATATTTTAAGACGTATGCATATTAAAGTACGACAGTTATAAATATTAACTTGGTTACTTAATATTTATAATATATATCTCTGTATCGTTCCCTCACTGCCACTTTCGCAACAGCCTAAATAATAACAAACGACAACACCACCTCTAACGAACTTCTTAACAATAGAGATGCGCCTACGCACCGAATGAATTAATCGCTGTGATGATCGATTCAGATCTCGATTTGTAACGATTCAAATCTCGATTAGAAACCGTTCTCGTTAGATGGATTTTATTGTTCGCGCGTAGCTATTAGTGGTTTGGAGGTTCTATTAAAATAATTAATCGGTAGTCTTTGAGATGACATGCAGAGTCAAAACCAGTATTATTTTCAATGTAAGTAGTTTTCTTTTTTATATCGAATGAAAATCGTATATTCGCTCATTTAAAAATATATAAACTTATGTTTTATCGATACTTGATTATTTCGTTGTCCTAACGATATAATTATGTAATTCTATATACATAAATATGTGTTTTCCTCTAAGGAAAATTACTAACCAGTGCTTAAAGCCATTATTACCAAGTAGTAGATATTTCATTTTATACTGGCTATTATCCGTGTTGCGTATTAAAAATTTGATTTAAAAGACACACAGCACCTTCTAATCTATCCTTATTTTCGTGTGACGTTTGTTGGACATTTATGTTAAGTAATCATTCGTTCGTAGTCCGTTCCTTTAACTATCATTACAATCCTTTAGCCCAGTCATCTATTTGGGGGTAAAGATTAAACTAATATCTTATTCTCTCATTTAATATTATACAACTGTAATATATCCAAATGAGGAATATTTTAGTAGGTTATATTTATTTTGTATTAGTATTTACAAGGTCATTAACGCACATATTATACTCCTAGTGTTACATATGTATGTCCACAAGCCATAGTAAAAGAATATTATATATACGTTTACTGTGGCTGTATATACGAATAGCTATATAATATAATAATAATAATAAGCTTTAAAACTATCACCTTCGCCTTGTGATATAAACAAAAAATGTATCACCAGGTTAAATTAAAGCGCACAAACCGCAGGGCAGCTTGTGGCGGGCTGAATGTGAGTGGCGACACTGCGGTCCTGAATGCCTCAGAGAGTTGGTTAGGGCCTCGTCCCCGGCTTACCGTTACTGGTTGGCTGGGGTGGAACTTCAAGAGCGCCCGTAGGACTCTCAACTCTGGCTTGCCTTGGTCGGCCGATCAGAGGGGGGCCGCTAGAGCTATATGCTTGGGGGTGGAAGTGTCATTTTCAAGGGCATAACTACGGGGAAACCCGCTTCGGGTCTCCGTTGTCACGAGACCCGTGATGGTGAAACTGGCGCAGCACCGCTCGACACCCCTAGCCACTCGCACCGGTGTTGCTCTCTGCTGCTGGCTTGTATGCCTATAGTGGCTTATCACGGGGCCCATCTAGTGAGTTGGCGAGTCACCGTCTGCCCATTGCATTGATGCTATTAGAGTATTCAGGGCAGACGCCGTTTTTATTCCATAGGTAGCAATATACCGGTCCACCAAATACTCATACCCATAGCCCATATATTAGAATCTATACGTAGCAATAGTCCTACGCCTGCTGCGGCTAGTGCCGCTGTAGGTGTTCCATCACATCTTTGATTAAAACTCTCGAAGGGCCTCTTCACGTTGGACCCATGTCTCCGTGTAAGCCTCCCAAAGGGCCAGGTATTTTCTAATATATGTTAGAAAGTACCTGTGATAAGAGAAACATAATAATAATATTCTACCACATACACACAACACTATCTAGCCCAAACTAAGCAGAGCTTGTACTATGAATATATATATGAATACTTAAAAAAAAACATCTAAACACTTGGTACTTTGTTTGAATGCTCTAATCTCTGGAACTACCGATTAGATTTGAAATAACCTTTTTGCATTTGATACCTCTTTGCTTTAGTAAGGTTTTGTGCTATATAACATGACGCTCTAAGCTACGGGAGACGACAGGACGATGAAACAAACATGTAATTTAAAAAGCTCTATATTTATAGATATCAACAAACCAGTAAAACGAATTCCAAAGAACTAGATGTAAGTCTGAAGCTAAGGAATTTTATACAAAGAATAATAAAGTCAACTGTGACTAAATGCCTATCAAAATTTCGCCTAAAACTCGTGACTTCACACTAGGTCAAAATAAATTAGACAAAAAAAATAACAATAGAGTTCCACAGTCCTTTATTTCACGAAAACAATTCCCATTCACAAAATTGACCACAAATATTCACACCTTCAACCGATTATATTTTAATTTATCGGGTCAGTGAAAAATTATGTTTTAATAGTATAATAGTGGAATGGCATAATCAATTTTGTATAATTATGTATATATAAACAATTTGTATAGGTGACGGATTGCTGTTGAATCGTGGGTGGTTTGAATACTGGTTAGGGCTAATAGACGAAAAGAATTCGGCTGGCTAGTGGTACAAATAATAGTTTAAGAAAGTGGTGATATTAAGGTGTCATTATTTATATGAGAACAGTGGAATTTTCCGAGAAAATTTCTTTCTGGAAATTTTCTCGGATGGCGTAGCTCTTAAGTGATCGTCTCGACATTGCCACTATGCTAAGTATTGTGCGATCAAACCCCAGATGGGACATCCCACGGACCAAAAAATTGTGTGATTCACAAATAATTGTTCCGAGTCTGAATGCTTTTTGTGTCCTTTGTTTGAATGGTTGTAAAGTATACCGCGACACTGGAATTATTTCTAGAGCGGGAATAGTCTTTTGAAAAATAATAATAAACAATTGACACGACGCTATGAGTTTAAGTCCAACAAGAGATAAAAAAAGTGTGTTGTGCATATTTTAGTTGGTTGGTTGTACTGCTTATATGATTAAAAGGCAAACCAACAAATATGTTAATAAGTAGGTATTATCTATACTTATAGTATAATGTATGTGTCGGTTTGTCTATAGTTTAAAAGCGATTCTTATTAGGTATTACAAAATCTAAACATTTAGCAAACATCCAATAACTCGAATCAAAATTTATCATGTCTCCTATTACACTGTAATTACCGTCTATAACATAAATTTACAAATCGCAAGTAGGTAAGCAGAATTCGTGGTACAAAGGTAACACCCATCATTGTAGATGTTATCGACATGACGAAATAAATGACGATGTGATTTACAACGTGTAATTAATTGCATTAACTTGTTAGGTTCAATCGTTTCGAAATAGGTTTTGTTCTGAAGTTGAATCAGCGAACATACTCTATGGAGAAGTAATCACTGTTCAATGGCAACTGCGTCTGCAATTGCACTCCTTTTTTTTTATACAGTTCTTCCATCCAACCTATATACCTATATGTGTGTAATAGGTACATGCATATATATAGTCATATTCCGGTGGGCCATACAGGCACTCACATTTCACTAGTTATATTTAAAGGTCCTGGCTAGAATTGTGCTCGGTAGACGGCAATACGTCTTTTTTAAGGTTCAGGAAAGTCCTATATAAATTTGATCTGATGCAAATCTGTTGAGTTAGAAAATGAATTTTCTTAATAAACTACAACAAACTTTCTTGCCTTTCCGTAAAAGTAGCTCAGGAATAATTGATTTATAGTGAAGGACTTTACAAACATTTAAATAACGGACACAAAGAGCATCTAGACTCGAAACAAGCAATTGTAGATAATACAATATTTTGTCTCGAATGGAAATCGAACTCAAATATAGCATAGCGTAGTGACTATCTAAACCATTACGCTATCCGTGCAAGTAAACGGGATACCTATTATTTTTAATATTAATGAATTATGAGTGTATACACAGCGACACATCAACCTATACTGTTTGAACTTTGAACTATTAGAAGTTGTACCACCACTATGCACTGTCCCTTTCCGATAATTCTCTATTTTGTATGTAGCGTAGTTATGCGTATGTAGGGTGTCTAACTTGATATGTAGCCGTGTGTACATAAAAGTGACGCCATGACATTTATTTTCTAGTTAACTGTTACCCGGACATTCTACAACAGGTAGTTATCGTTTTAATTACTTGTAGTAATAAAGCATAGTGTCAAAGGCCATAGTACCTTATAAATATTAAGTAGCTGGTCACAGTTATGAGAGCTAAGCACTTACTACCTTATATGAAGAAAACTACGTGATTTACAATACTAACAGTTCAAGTTAGGTACTTTGCTTGAAATGATTTTAATAGAGATGGATATTATAGGTATATACCTTTCAAACCTTGTATCGGATGACAACTTAAAGAAACTTTAGAAGGGGCACACGTAGCACACTATACATAATATAGTGTTGTTCACAAGTTCGAATATTAATCAAATGCAAGTATACGTATCGCTACATCGTCTCAATCATCTATCGAAAGTTACACGTATAAGTGAATTATTAGACTATAAGAAAATGTTTACCTATAAACATAAATAGCAACCGCTCTACAATGATTTAAAATTTGTCGGCCTCGATGGCGTAGTGGTCAGTGTAGCCGACTGCCACGCCTGAAGTCGCGGGTTCGATTCCCGCACAAGTTAAACATTTGTGTGCATGAACATGGATGTTTGTCTTGGTCTGGGTGTTTCTATGTATAATATGTATGTATTTACAAAAAGAAAGTATATATGTATGTTTATCCATTGTCTAGTACCCATAGTACAAGCTCTGCTTAGTTTGAGCTAGATGGTGTTGTGCGTATGTGATAGAATATTATATTATAAATTAAAAAACGCACCTCTTGAAGACCGTTACTGTTTTACGAATCTACTCTTAACCTAGCGCCACACTTAAAAATTTTCTGTCTATAAACATCATGGACATGCATTTGTATTTCCCGTACCTTAATGGTCAAGCAGCGTGACGTCATGATGATTACGTCACAATTTACATATCTTAAATAATAATGTATAGATATTGATCATAAAGTCTGTATTAAATTGTACTAAATTGTTACAAAAATAAAATTTCACAGCCTACGCGCCAACGTCAAATCCCTATCGTGCAAAACCTTAACTTTTGTTACGTGTAAGAAGAAGATTGTCTCAATTGTCAGCCTGCACCTAAATGAAATGAACTATAAAAGACTAGCTATCGGTTAGTAACAGTACTCTTTTTCTAAAAGTAAAGTACTTTATGTTCTTTTCTGTACCCCTGGCAACGTGTATGCGAAATTTCATGATAATCAGTCGAATACTTAAAGCTTGAAAGCGTAAAAAAAAAAACAAACACATTCGCATTTATAATATTAGTTAGGATCACAAGTCGAAAACTGTACTCGTTAACTCCGAAATAAAGTACATTTTTCTAACATACAGTTAGGAAGTCAACACATTTTTTACATACGAGTCAAGCCAAATTCATAGAAACGTTACAAGCCATCTATCTTGCCTACTCAACTTTAAAACTAATTAAGTACAGCCAAGTAAAAAAGTCACTAGGCACCAATCAATCACATCTACAATCAATCAAAGACACTGCTACGCCTACGAATGCTGAAATGTCAAGGAAGATTTTAGAATCACTAAATATGGGTACTTCTACACGTTCTCTCGTATATGCCGGTAACAATTCAAATGTTGGTATAGTGGTCCATAAATTCGGGATTCATGGTTGATATTGAGTCAAATTATACGGCTTTTATGTTTTACAATAATAATAATAATAAAAAGGTTTTGATTCCCGCCACAGTGTTACTCAGTTTTGCTTACAAGAAATGCATAAGGTTTGGGACGGTGGCGTCAAAAATCAAGAAGACTTTCATCTCATTACAAGGTACTCCAATGAGGACATTCAAAATGGTAGATGTTTTTATACAATTTTGTATGTAGACGTACATAATTATATTATCGCAACGAGCGACGCGACGGCTTTTTATAGTCAAATGACGATATCTCATATTTTGATCACGTATGTAGTAGGCTAATATTTATCCCCAGACCCCTGACTGACACATAAAAGACACCGTTAGACACGAGATATCGATAAACTTTTAAAAAGGTTCTTTAGAATTTATTTATACTTTTGTATGGAAACTTTCGCATTTATAATTCTATACGGATAATCGACGCAAAATTATAATTGCGTTTCAAAATTATTAGGTGCAAAATTATATTATTGGCGTCGTGGGCCGCGGGCGTTCTGTATCTGATGTATGCGAGCTTGACATGCTAAGTGATGAGTCGAGTGATAGAAACTTGCTTTCGTTGGGCGGGCTTGAGTTATGGCCCCGAGTGTACCGCATATCGGACCTTTTGAAATTACGTGTACCGATATTATGGGTTAAGTTTCGAATTATTCGACTAAGGGTTTAGCTAATTTTGTATGTGTCTGTACCTCAGTTCGTGATTTTTGCGTATGACCGTTCTATAATCAAAGTAATATGACGTATTTTTTTTTAAGTCTATGTAACGCAAGTTTTTTTATTTAGAAGTAGGCTGGCGCATGCACAAAGTACTCTCAAAACCTACATATAATACTAACGTGTCTCTTCAGTGTCTATAACGTAGACACAACTAAAGCCAATATTATTTTAATAGAGGGTTTGAGCGCAGCGTAAAACCTACTTAGGCGGGACTTCGCGCAGAACTAGTGCAGTTAAATTGAACAGCAGCTTCACCCTACAGAAGATTGCAACTGTAGAACTATTAATTGTACAGAGACTCCTTTAAAAAGCCAGTAACGCACGAGAGGAGCGCTAGTATTGCATACTAGCCAAATATCGCTGATTTACCTGACAGGCGGTGAACTATTTGTAACCTTACAAATCTTTATTAACATTATAAAGAGGAATGAATAGTTTGTTCGTTTGTTATCAATAATAATAATAACTTTATTGTCTCAATAATATTTGGTACATATGAGTTTGTGTATAGAACCCCCTTTTAAGCATGACATGCCTGTAGTAGGAGGCTCTGCTCTTCGGTATCTTTACATTATATTAATATTAATTGAAACAAAAGTTTTTGTGCATTTCAAGTTGATTAGATTGGATTGATAAATAAAAATGAAAAGTAATAAAAATAAAAATAAAACAGTGTTTCCCTAACTATTACACAACGTACAATACACCTTCCTAAACTAAAACAATACTCATACATAATTTGTGTGAAAGAGTATGTGTATGTGTACCTATGTGTGGGTGTGTGTGTGTGTGTGTGTGTGTGTGTGTGTGTGTGTGTGTGTGCATGTGTGTGTGTGCGTGTGTGTGTGTGTGTGTATGTGTGTGTGTTTGTGTGTATAGCTGTATTAGTGTTGCAGCAGTGCCTCCGTGTCCTCATACGTGAGTGGTTTTATCCAATTACAAACCAATTTTTTGCATTCATGATGTTGCTTAGAATAAATATTTAGCTCTTTATTTATTTTATTATACAATTGAGCAGAGCGTTTATCAAATTGTATACTAGCAAAGGAAGTTCTTGTTTTCGGTGCTTGGACTACTATGTATTTTCTCCTTTTTGCGACTAAGGAAGTGTCATATGGTAGGGATTTATGTAGTTTTAATACAATCTGAGTTATGTACAGCTTCCTAACCGACAGTACATCACTTATGGAGTATAGATTTACAGTAGGGTACCTGATATTCTTGAAATGCATTATTTTTAAAAGTGATCGTTGCGCTCGCTCTACCTCAATAAATTTCGTCTTCGATGCACCTCCCCATATAGGAATGCAGTACATTAAGATGGACTGTACTAAACTTGTATAAATTTCCAGTAAAACATTTCTAGGATGGTCTACAGTTTTTTTATGATTCGGTGGCAGAATATGCCTGAGGGTTTGGAAAATCCAACTCATTTTCCTGACTCTGTTCGATACTTGCTCAAGGTGTGAGTACCATGATAGCCTCTGGTCTACAATCACTCCTAAGTATTTGGTGTGTGAGACTTTACATATGGATGGACAATTACAGTTTACACGATTGGCGTCATTACACGAGTGTATTTTGATTGTAAATTCATCATATGAAATTTGTTTTCATTGTATTAAGAGATAGTAAATTGAGTGAGATCAATAACCTCTGGACTTACTGTACCGATTTTAATAATTCTTTTACTATTAGAAAGCTACTTTATCTAGAAGTATCACAGGCTATAACATCACACTACGACCCACAGAAGCGAAAAAAGCGTGGGTATAACCGTGAGGGGTAGCTTGTATATAACAAAATCATTAACGTCACAATCAAAAAGATTATTACGCTGTCTGTATCAGTTTTCTAACTAGTTCCAGTTAAAGGAACAATCTACTTTAAAATGTAGGTCTATGATATATTTCTAAAGTATTTCACAAGTCTCTTAACAACATCATCAATTTGCGGCTGCTTAAACATTTCAACGAACACTTTATTGATTCCATTATAGTTCTGGCAATAAATATCACATTGTCAGAACTTGTGAATTAATTTTACACATAGCCTGCGGGTATGCTGCGTAACTATGCCTTCTTATGCTGCATACCGAGATTGACATAATAAGGAATTATTTATTGACTAACAAATGGTAAGGGCCTGATTTATAATGTCCATGTAACGGTTTATCGGAGAGATAATTGTTCCAGATTTGTCTCAAATATTGGCTATACAGTTACCTAGGACATTCTCACTAGTAATGTATATCACCATTATTTTTGCTGCCATTTATTTATAAGCTTGTTTGCCACCTTAAGTTCGCATTTCCCATTACCTAATCCTAAGTTATAAAACCAGCGATGGCCTAGTGGAAGACCGTTGGATTGCCACGGAGATGTCTCGAGTTCGATGCAAAAGCGCGCTTCTCTGTCTGTTCGAAGTTATGTGCGTATTGAAAAGTTAATTATCGCTCGCTTTAATGATGAGGTAATCTATCGTGAGGAAACCTGCATGTCTGAGAGTTCCCCATTATGTTATCAACGATATGTAAAGTCTGCCAAACTTAAGTTTAACTTAGTCTGAAGCGGCCCGTGCCCAACAGTGGGACAGTTTAATACAGAGCTGGTAGGTATTATATACATATTTCTAAGTTCCATATAAATCAATAAATATAAAAATGTTTAGACACAATATAATAAGCATTATATCTGGGCCTAGGCATCCAAAAGTCAACTTAAGAATTAAAGGAAGCATGTCCTAGTGTCGAACACTCATCTAGTTTCGAAATCCATGCTGTACATTACTGTATAACACTTCTTTAGATACAATATCAGCCCTGTACAATCTGTCTGACTATTAGCTGCTGCTTTAAAAACATTATAGAGAACCTTCAGACGTACTGGGTACCTACCTTGAGATTGCTTCTTTCACAGTTTAAGTTTAATTAATTAATGCAATAATAGGTTTGAAAGATTCGTACGATGTAACCGAACTGGAGGCTTTTCGTGCCAATTCACTAGTAATATAAAAGTAAATTTAAACCAGTCATAGTTTATTGAGAGTGAGCATGACTTATGATGGCTATAACTGATACAAAGTACCTACAAGCGCCTTACTTTTCAGGTGTAAACATACGTAGAATTATTTGGACAAAGCTACAGGCGGCATATTTCTACTACAATAGAAGTGACATTATCACGTGAAAAACCACTTATTGTTATTACAAAATAACTTCGAGCTTCGAGAACGCGCTTTTGTTTGACAACCGACTTAACACATCAGCCGACAATAATAGAAAATACCTAACACTGTCACTTCTTAAAATTCAATGAATAGGGACCTTTACCCCGTGCCTATGCAAAATAAAAACAATAGAATCCTTATCAGTAGAGAGAATACCCCAATTGTCGGCCGTCGCCTCACGTTATATTTTATTATTTTTTATTGTTTGCACGTCTCACATACGGTCAACTTCAAATACACCGAAACTTTTTTCTCGAAATCCAGTCTATTGTTTTGACGCCATATTGAAAATTGTTAAAAATATTTTGCATTATTGGTGAATCTTTACAATTTTATTGTGAAAGGTACCGCATAGGCAACAAATGGACCACATTGTTAAAAAAGGTATTTTGGTTATTTAATTTTTTAGGAATACTTACGTTTAGGTATAACTATGTAGGTGTTAGAAATTTGTTTGACGGAATATATATTCTTCATGATTTGAAATAATTTAGTTCCGTTTACGTGTCTCTATTTTGTTTGTAGGCGTACTTACATGCTGTAGTAGAGGTTAAAATTTTCCGCCCGTAATAACATAAATTATATCTGTCAATCCCGCTGCTGACGATCTAATAAATATTGTCTCATAAGTATAACAACAAAAATAATATGAATAATGTTCTATTTCATCAATGTGACACCACATTATAGGTATCTATATATATTAATACGTAAAGCAAAAACCTTGTACCCCTTTTTACGAAAATTGCGCGAACGGAGAAGTATGAAATTTCGCACAGTTAAAGTTTATATGGAGAAGGAGGGGCAAATCCTAATATTAAATTTAAAATATGCATTAGAAATACATTAAATTAATGAAAAAGCACTACACGCACACAATCATGCATTTGACACACGCAGTCGTAGTGCGTAACTATAGTTATATATATATCAATATAATTAATGACATATACCAGCAATATCTCACAGGCAAACTTTGGTCGAATTTCGAGCACTAGGCGACCGCTAGTAATTAAAAATTTGTGTGTCTGGCCGCCGGCGGTTAATATTATTTATTAAGGTAATTAAATGATAATATTGTTTTAAAATTGCGAGCTTATTACAAATCGAATTTAAATTACTTAGTATGACGGCTTAATGATCTATTTATTTATAGCTTGTTTCAATTAGAAGCCAACTATATCGATTTTCATGCGATTTCTTTTTTATCACAAATTTTGCAAACCTATGACAGTGTGCGTTACTAATATATCAGTGTAAAAACTAATCAATGCAATGAATCCGAAACTAAAACTACTTTACATGTTTCACGGTTATGTTAAATTATACAAAAATGCCATCATAATTTTGTCACCATTATAGTCTTAAGGTATTAAAAGTTGAATAGATACCTACATACCTTTATGAGGTAATAGGTTTATCTTGACTATAATCGATTTACTAGTTTATCATTATGTCATTATAAAATGATAGATTGTGCAATGACTTCCTCCTTAATTATTCTTAAGAAGTATCTTATGCTTAAGATTATTATAATATCAATGTACTGTAGACTAATTAGAGATAACGTAGGTACTACAGGTTTACGTGTGTCTGTTAAGCAACTAACGTCACTCTATGGAAAGGAACAATATCCACAGGAAGAAGCATCATATTTAAAATATGATTTTGTTCCCACACTTCGCAGACATAGGGATTTACTTTATAGGGACATACTTATATACAAGTGACTAATTTTGTTATAACAGCTTAAGAAAAGCCTACCGGAATTATAAATAGGAGTTTATTAATAACAATATGAATGTAAAATTAAGGTTGATGTAACCTTAATTTTAATCTAAGGTTACATTTATAAGTTTTAGAGTATAGGGTACCTAAAAATAATTGATATGGAATACTTTAATTAAGATTACTCCATCCCATTACTCTACCACAGAATTAAACAAATATTTATTTGGACAAAATGCAATGATAAAATGTTCTTTATTGTAAAAACAAAGTATATAGATTTTTAAAACGATTTAATAGTATTATATAAATAAATACAATATAAATAAATTGCTTGTGGTGATAAAACCGCTCGCTATAGCTATAAGAATTTTAAGATACAATATAAACAGTGATGATAAAATGATTGGCAAACGGTTGAGTAAACACTATAAATAACACAACAGCACAACACAAAATAGTAGTAAAATTATTTTATATCATTTTCATTAAAATTCTAAATATATTTAGTCATCGGTAGCTATAATAAATTTAAAAAAAACCTGTTGTACTATCTCGCAGCCAGCCTCACAAGTCATAAACCACGACTCAATGATTACGTTATTTGTTTCAATAATAAAAGAAATTACCGACGCCTGCTTAATGGGGTAATTCCAGGTACAAATTGTTCTATTGTTTACTTTGACAGGTAGCAAAGTCAAGGGTAATACCTAAGCTACCCCCACTTTGCACTACCGGTGTCTTTAGTTGTGTCACAGGATAATCTGGATTAGTCTTACCGTGGACATCAGAACTTAGCGACGCAGAAAATTTAGTCGCGTTCGTGTTGACACAAGTAAAAATAGTGTAAATTGTTCCCTATGACTTTGTGCAGTGCCTATTGGTTATAGTTTGTGTTCAGAGGACTTGCTTGTTTGTAATGTCTTCGTTTGAAGGCATGCAAATGTCTTGGGATGATGGTGATCAGTGTTATTTTGCTATGAATGGATGTAGTGAGAATCATTTGGGCAAACTGACTCAGTTTGTCAAGCGATGGTGGGAAGATGATAACGACAAGGTTTGTTTTGACTTCTTCATAAAATTTCAGTCATATTTGATGTATTTTGTTAGTTACTTTTAGCTATCTGTAATCACTAATCATAGCCAAATTTTCATAGTAAGCTTTTTAAGATATCATATTTAATTTGAAGTCACGGCAAAAAATGATGATAGCTTATTTTTGGTGTTAACAACAGATTACGCATCGCGCTAACAACTGTGCTATCAATTTTATTTTTCTCTGAATTTCTTGTTATTTTAATATATATTTATACAAAAATATCCACTTTTCGAAGTACGTTTATGTAGCAGAAAATGTCATGAAAATAACATTAAAGGTATACATGAACTAATTGTCCAATTAAAGTCTATATCAAATTTTCGTCAACTATTTAGTACTTTCATTAGTTAACCCCATGATATTCGTAACTAGGTATATAACTTACTTTTATATACCTAAATACTTCACGTCCAAGTCCCCATATTAAAAATTAAACGAAAATAATGGCAAACGTTACGCTTAGACTTACTTAGACTCTTTTCGTTCCCTTCTCTTTAAAGTACCTACGCTTTAACCCATCGCAAAACTGCCAACCGAAATCTTCGATTAATAAGACAACGTTGTCAATTCATTACATCTATTATCTTCTTTTTTCTACCGTGTCAAACTCTTAAACGCCCTCAAAATCGATACTTGACCCCTGGCTTATCCAATTATTATTTAATACCCATAACAGCGCGAGGCGCCTTAAGCCGAGATTAAGATAAGGCCATACTTGTCCTTAGTATATCATTACCTTTATTAAGTTTAAGCGATACCCACGGATAATTTCATACAAAATCTAAATTGTATCATGAATCCTTTTAAAAGTAATGGGAATTATTATAGTGTCTCCGTTATATGGTATTATATATACTGACTGCAGACAGTATGGAATTATTATAGATAATTTAATAAGCATATTATGTTTACGTAGCAATTTCGAAATTAATTAAGTTATTACTTTGATATTTTATTACTATTAAAATAGTAATACAATCTGGAGTCGAACATTAAAATTATTCTTTCTTCTGGTGCCTACTGGATACAGATCCAGACTCCGTGCTCGTTCTCTTCTAAAAAAGAGTTTTACACCTATTTAGAGTTTTTACTCGCGCTCGCTCGTTTAGGTAAGGTTAATAACAGTACTTCTTCTGGATAAAAACTACCCGATGTCTTTTTCTGTTTCCCCTGGCAAAGTGTATGCGAAATTTTATAATAATTGGTCGAGTAGTTTAAGCATGGAAGTGTAACAAACAAACCCACATGCGCATTTATAATATTAGTTAGGATAACTTCATCAGAAATGTAGTTTTACCACACAGTATAAGTTATTGTGTATTTTAGCTCGGATATGTTAATAATTTACCTAAACTCTGACTTCTGAGAAATAAAATTCATAATTTAAGTCTATAATAATAATAATAATATTCTACCACATACACACAACACTATCTAGCCCAAACTAAGCAGAGCTTGTACTATGGGTACTAGACAATGGATAAACATACATATATACTTTTTTTTTTTTTTTTTTTTTTGTAAATACATACATATTATACATATTTTATTTTTACTGGCTCTAGATGTAGCCTAAGTAACATTGTTTTTTTATAGCGATCAAAATACAAACAAACATAATTTACACACGCATTAATATATAATATTATTAACTAAAAGCATAAAATAATAAATAAAATAAAAATTATTTATTACCAAAGAGTACAATATTTCACATAGAATCCATTGGACCCACACTAGGCTAACCTAGATACTTCAGAAAAGACTCGGTAACGTCCATTTTACTTTAAAAACCGCATCAAGTTAACTTGTACTTTCACTAGAACACTGAATCATTCGATGTAACGATAATCAAATTAATAGACACACTCGAACCGACCACCCACACTGCATGATATGCCATTGTTAAACGAACGACAAATATTGATACAATCGCTTTGTTTCATGTCGACACACGGATTATTGTATGGCATTGACGAATATTGGGCTTTTCATCCAACCTGCATCAAGTAGGCCCATAGTTTAAACTACAGATGAAAGCCTAAGCCAGCCTTATCTTGCTAAATGTGTACGTTAAGGTTTTTTTTTTATAGGGGCATATAACAGAAGTTTTAAGCCTCTTTGCAGATACATTTTTAATAGGTAATATAATATAAAGAAAGTCACACGAGGAGAATAATGTTGGAAAATATAATATAGTTACCATTTTGATGTTACGTTCTTACGCTTAGAACCCAAAGAGTTACTAAATATAATTATATATTAATCCTAGTCACAGTTATGATATTTACATACATACGCTTGTATAACTTCGAAGGGGAAAGCATAGTTGTGTACTTACTGAGGATATTTCAAGACTCTGGGCTACCACAGAGAATATGCAAACAAACAAAAAAAATTAAGTTCTTGTCGTTAGTTAAACCCGGACGACCGCAAACGAATCAATCACTAATTATTTATCGATAGATGCATAATTAGAACATGTAACCGACATTTTCCTCTTCCACAATAGACTTCCACTTACAATAATCAGCACCTACCAATAAGACAGATGTTTTGCAACAGCCAGTCAAATAGCCACTCATAATGGTCGTACAATGAGCTTTAAGGTTGCAGTGGTCAATTAATGGTGTTCACGCAACAATCAAGAAATTGCACGCATTCGTACAACAGACAGTTTTATCTAGTTACTGTTTGTAATTGTAGGGTTAAGCTGGGACTTCGACGATATTGTACTGGTGGGGAGAGAAGCGCTTAGTGAATATAATAGCGAAATATTGCGTAAGAATGCAATTTTATATGAGAGTGCTTATATGATAGTGCAGTTGGTATATTCTCGAAGGAGTTGGTAGAGGTGTTGTGTTAAATTTATATTTAGGTCAGCTGTATTATTAACTCTCACGGCAAAATATCAATCCATTACTACATTTTAAGCTAATAGCTAATATCATATCTGAAAGCTGAATAATAAAGTGCCTGACCCCGGCATCAAAATGGAGACAATCGCCCGCGAATATAAGCAGTTAATGTTATATGTATTTCTTTTAATATTTAGTGTATTATTACTAGATATCTCATCTGTCAAAAAGGGTAATATAAAGTACCGAATCGCGTGAAAAGAAAATACAAGATAAATCTTAATAGGTAAAGACCTATGAATAAACAACGAGTATAGTGTAGGTACAATTAAAATACTTAATATTATATTGGGACACCTTCCCTTAGCTTTTGATTTAAGTATCTATATAGTTCACGTCAATAATTTCAACAGACAATAGGCCACTTATTCCGTTTACGTCGCACTGTTTATTAGACGGTGCCACCAATGGCCACTGATTTAAATAGGTATACGAATAATAATATTTATTGCTTTTATATTTTTTTAAACAAGCAAAGTTAATGATATTATTTGAAATCTAAGTAAGTAAACCAAATAGCGGTTCAAACTCCGACGAAGTCTAGGTACAAACAGGACTTCTTTTTTAGAATCAAATATAACGACAATTGAAAACTGTCTGTGAGATTCCTACTCTTTTTCACATTGGCTCAACCCTACTACGTCGGAGCTTAGCAAATAATCTAAATATAACTTAAAAAGTAAATTTACTTTATGTACTTTGACTCTTTGTAAACATTTATACCTATACAAACCTGCCTATATATACTTAGCTCTAGTAATTGGCCAATCACTACCGCCTTATTAAAAAAAAAATTATCTAAACATAGCTGGTGTAATGTGGGTATGCTGCACATTGTATATATGTTAAATTAGTCCTAATTCTTAGTGAGATGTGTTTCCAAGAAGACATAGTAGGTAATATCTAGCGATAATCTGAGATAGGTACGCAACTAAATATTCTAGAGATAAAGTAATACCAATAAGAATAGGTACTACTAAACAGTGAACCATCTTCTCTAAAACAGAAGCCTAATAAATTTCAAGAATAAATCGTCGACACACAAGAACTAAATAAACATTTCCCACAAGAAACCGCCTCACGTTGCATCTCAGGTGCGTTCTTAAACAGTCATTAAGCAAAACGGCAATGTGTTCTGCGCTTCACTGTACTGAACCTGTTTACTTACTTCATGTATCATGCTCTGAACAATATGGCATGTCACGACAGCGAGCCAACGAAAAACGATCGCCTTTAAAAAAAACAAAACCAACTCACGACCAACTGAAATAAGACCATACATCAATGTAATAAGGTACACTTTGTTATGCTACACTTAAAAAAATGCCATGAAATATGTCCGCTTGTCCATTGCTCTGTCGGTAGGCGTGGGTCAGATATGTGCGCAAATTTATGTTTTCACTCACAACGCCGGCAAATAGACTGTTTTGCGACGTAATAAGAGTAATTTCGGGTGTACGGATATTTTTGCGGGTCGATCACCTCGGCTTAACATCGCGAGTTTGGTGATTTTTTTTGTGTTAAAACCTTTTTGTCGACTGTTGACAATTACTCGTTTCTTTCCCACAGTCTCAACTGTGACCGCCTCATAAGAAAACAGTTTGAGCGACGCAAAAAATCACGTCTAGACGGCAATTTTGTTTTCTTATTTGCAACCATCTCTCGGTTATTTAAGAAACGAATTCTTGTTATATTCTCTTGTAATTAAAAGCCATAAAAACTTAGACGATAATATCTTCGAGAAACGGCGAAATATTGCAATATGCGTAACATTATTTCATATTTTTACGTTATGATTGGTTAATGATACGCCATGGGTCTAATTATAATGATAAATAATAATGATAGGCTTAACGATGGCCCTCGTGGCTCGTCGTAACGAGAGCGCAACCATTCTGAAATTAATTTCAGCAACATTGTGATACTTAATCCAAAGAGCAAACAAACTAAATTTAATCTGTGTATATTCTTAGAAAAGCTAGTTATAAGTTATCTGACGCCATATTATATATATAAAACAATAGAGTAATAAATTTAAAACATAACTTAACTAAAAGAAATAATGGACTCTAAATTTAAAAAGATTTCAACAACATCTGTTGAGATGTTATATCATTTTCTTTTTTAACTAAAACGGACGATTAGAATAACGACATCAACAGAACTTTGAACAAAAACACAAACGCTTTTGAGAACTATTTAGAAAGCACAAAATTACTTCAGAAAACTATATAATTATCCGCATAACTTTATATACCAGACGTGTATTTTTCTAAAACGACACTTTATTATCCCGTGTTTATCCGTTGTAGCAATAGAAACGAAATGATTGTAATTGGTGTGCTTTTACAAAATTGCCTTTGAGTGGTCCAAACGACAATATAATTCCCGAGAAACGGATAATGATATGGCAACCCCATCGGTTACCCGCCATAATCGAGTGACAAACTGTTTTAAAAAGCGACGATCAAGTTCATTATATGTGAATGCAGGGCGGAACCGCGGTTAAGATTTAAATGAAATTTAAAATAAGTTGTTTTTCTGATGGTTATTGAGGTAAAGCTGTTTTATTATGAGACCATTGTTTTTCGAAATGTATCATATATAAATATTATATTAAAAAAGGAAAAGATGTGCGTAATGATGAACATAAGTTGTGTAAAATAAGAAATTGTAGTTTTTTGTGCGTTCAAAATTATTTTAATTTGTCAATCCTTCGCATCAAGATTAGATGTAAGATAAACAATGTTAGTTAAATTAGAATTGTGCCCAGTGCTTGGAACAGAACATTTTCATGTATTTCTCACGACATCACAATAATAATTACGTACAAGTTTTTGTTCAAAACCTGTTCACAACGCGGACCGTGCAAGGAGTGGTGGAATTAACTTGAATTTAACTTTGACATCGCGAGGCGGCCCCGAATGCTTACCAAATGAATAGTAATTTAGTTTTCGGATTAAATCGTTTCAAACACGCGACACAGAACCACTTTTCTATTCTCAAGTCGACTCGAAACCGTCATTTTACACAATTTTACCCAATTGCTCCGAGTTCTCGGAATTAATTTGATATTAGCCTTTGAAAACGCAAGGTGTGGTTTTGTGTCGGCCTGATAGTTATTTTGAAGAGGGATTTGAACAACCAGTGTTTAAGGCTTGCTCTAGACTCGATAATCTTTTAGAATTAGCCGCGCTCATTCATAATTTTATTAAATGGAATGTTTTGTAAGCAACCTTATGATATGTTATTTGACTTTATAGACGGTAAACGGTTTTAAAACTCGGGATTCCGACATCGGTTTCCTATAACAGACAATTTACATATTCAGATTTTGATAGCAGCAGTTATAATTTGCTGATTAAAAACATATGCAGAAAATGTAATGCATACCTATCGATCTTTCACCTAAATCATACATAATTAATGTTTATCTGTTTCTTGTTACAGGAATCGCAGTCCAGTAGCGCAGAAAGATGGAGTGGGCGCGGTCCAGAGCACAACATGGCTCTCCAACAAATCTTAAAGCTCCAAGAAGCGAGAGCTCTTCACAAAACTTCTCTTCTTCCTATATACAAGAAGAATGGCCTACCCTCGCCAACAACGGGCAGCTATGACAAACTCGAAAAGAGGCCGGAGTACACTGACCCCCGTGCCTTCGAACAATCAAAGCTGGAATCAGAGTTCAGAAGACTGATGGAACATTCGGCTAAAGATGTCCGTAATGATGAGTCTCTAAAATATTTCCAACACATGATGGAAGCTAAGCAACACTACGATTATTTGAAAAGTATTCAAGAAAGAGAGACAAGAAATACCATGGAGCAAAAAGCAGAAGTTAAAAGAGAAACAACTTCACCTAATCACAACAGATCATCACCAGTACATCAGTCCCCTCCTCACAGAGTATCATCAGCTGAGGTGTCTCCTAATCATAGCATCCGTCTATCTACCTCATCCAGCCCCCTTTCAACAACTAGTCCAATAAACTCATCGCCTTTAAGTCATTTGCAAAACATGCAACCTTTTGACTTCCGTAAACAAAAATCAAGCGAAAATAATGGCAAAGAAGAAAACAGAAAGCCTTATGACTTAGTATCTGCAGAAAAAGCTACAATGGATTTAATGAGAAGTCAGTTCTTTAACTTCCCTTTACCAACAAATTTACCTATTCCACCAATGTCTATGCCATCTACGTTTAATCACCAAGCTGCGATGGTTGCCGCTCTAAGTCAAAATCCAATGGGCTTAGCCTCACTTCAAGCTTTATTACCTCAAATGTCTACCAAGCCTACAGAATGCCCTGACAACAAACCTAATAGCAACGGCAAAAGATCAGAAGACCTGAAACCTGAAGATGATAATGTTCTCAATTTAAGCAAAGACGCTTATGCAGAAGCAGCTCAGAATTCTAGAAACATGATGCTGGGTAAATGTATTAGCCCACCGAAAAGGCAATGGGGTGCGTCTCAAATGCCATTGAATTTAGGAACACATTTTATCAACCCCGCTACAGGCAAGAAGAGAGTACAATGTAATGTGTGCTTGAAAACATTTTGCGATAAGGGAGCATTAAAAATACATTTCTCAGCTGTCCACTTACGTGAAATGCATAAATGCACAGTAGAAGGATGCAGCATGATGTTCAGTTCGAGAAGATCAAGAAACAGACATAGTGCAAATCCTAATCCTAAGCTACATTCGCCACACCTAAGAAGAAAGATTTCTCCTCATGATGGCAGAACAGCACAAGTTCATCAAGTACTTATTTCACCACACCGAGCTGGGCTAAACATACCACCAGTTATTAATCCAATGCATCCATTTGGATCTTATCCTCTATTGAATCCACCTCATAATATGTCGCAATTCTCTGCAAATTTACCTTTAGACTATAAAAATAATATGAACATGAATTTCTCTCCATCATTCGACCACTCACAGCGAGTGCGTCGTGAGTCTGACTCTGTCGAAAATAAAGATCATGATGGTCAGGGCGAATCGGATGAAGATGATGGCATTGTAGTTGTAGCAGGCGATGACGACGATGATGATGGTGATCATATAGACACTAGTGATTATTATTCTAATTTAAATAAGTCCACTGGGTCTGTAGATGATTCAGAAACTGATTATGATCAAAGAAGTGTAAGTGACAATAATGAGGTAATAGATAACAGGAAAGACGAAATAGCCAGTCCAGAAGTGATGAAAAGGAAGCGTAAAAACCTTAATCCTACTCGACTACAAAATAATTACGTCACTGAAAACGGTACAACGAATTCAAACCGGGACCATCCAGACCAGCCGGATTCAGATGAGTGTGTTATTGACCTAAAGAGAATTAAAACTGAGGAAAATCGGTCAAACGACAATAATTACAATGTTATCCAAGATCAATCAGAAAAAGTTGAGGTGAAGCAAGAAGTTGCTCCTATAAAAGAAGAACCTACTGATATGACTTACAATAATATACAAGACCTAAGAGTAAAGGATGAGCCAGTCGATAAACCAGATGTGTACAAATCTACAAATACACGATCTAATGAAGAACAATTTTCCTCAGAAAACGCTTTAAAGAGATTAGAAAGCTTGTCCAAAGGAGATTTTCCTAGCATGCCTAAAACGAAAAATGATTCTCACTCATTGGGACCTTATAATTTATCAATGAATGATTCTATTGATTATTCAGATAGATCTCCGTCATCTTCAGTGTCAAGCTTCGATTATAATGCCGAAGATACTCATGGACAAATATTTGGACACTTTGACAATGGTTTCTTTGTAAGCACCACTGATGTTCCTGTAGATCACGAAAACCCCAGAAAATGTACTGTGTGTGGGAAAATCTTCCAAAATATATACGTTCTAAAAACACATTACCAAAATGCGCATTTAAAACTAATGTACAAATGCAACGTCGAAGGATGTAGAGCCGCATTTACATCGAAACGAAGCAAAGACCGCCACAGTGCAAACATGAGTTTACACAGAAAGATTGAAGAATATAGAATATCAGACGAGTCTTCTAGAATTTTGGAGAAAATTCGAGAACAAATGGATTTAATCTCAAGGTTTAATGAGGAAGAACGCGCCGTCCCTTATGTAGAATCTCACGTTTACTATCGAGCAAAGGAATCAGACAAACTAAAAAGTCATTTCAATCATCAACTGCCGTTCCCAACACCATATCCTCCACTGCAGTTACCTGAAGCGTATCTTAGTAATAGAGACATGTTTGCGCAACACTCATTCCTATTTACTCCTTTTGGGATGCTTCCAAACTTTCCTCCAATTCCTTTAGGTTTCCTCCCTCCAAGCCTTAATACTTTCGGCTGCCAGCCAAATTACTCCCCACCGCTGTCAAGGAAGCTGAACTACTACATTGAAGACGAAGCACCGCGACCGAATAAAGACGGTAACTATTCATGTCGTGGTTGCAAGGAGTGCTTCAAGGACCTTTCAACTTTGAAGCAGCATTGTGAAAGCGTTCACGCGCAATCATTGCACCGGTGTTCCGTCAGTGGCTGTAACGCTGCGTTCTTTTCGAGGACTAAGAGGAATATGCATTATGAATCTCATGTAGCTCGTAGACAGAACGGTAGGATGCACATTAACCCATCGTGACCTGAATAGTACTATGACTGAACAGTCGAATCTCTCCAGTGCATTTGTGATTTAATTTAGTATTACCAAATAGTTTAGCTAGGTTATTATAACCTTTATTCTTTATGAGATAAGGTTGTAAATAAAGTGACTTTAATTGTAGACCTGCAATGTACATTATATTATAGTAGTATTCGCTTAAATTTTTTCATGTGTAGCATAGATATTTAAATTGTAATTCAACATTCCATAGTAATAAATCGTGCAATAAATATGTATATAAATAATAGTGTATAATGTACAAATTTTTGCTGATATATTTAGTAAATAATTAATTAAATTGCACTAGCAGTTTCTAAGTAAAATTTTGGAAATTGGAAATTGTTTTTGTCTTTATTGTTTGGTCTTTTGGCACGAAGGGTTATTGGAACAAGCATTGAAACTCTTTTAATAAAATATCAATTAGATTGGTTTTCATTTTGTTTGTCTGTAAAGCAATACGAATGTTTTGTATTGTGTAACTATACTTTCAAAGCTTGTTGTATGTAACCCTGTACAATGTATCAGAATAATTTGATCATATCTCCTAATGTTTTGGTGCTAAAATATGACAAAATATTATTTCTTAAATGTACATTCTCGGTGTTTCTTAATACAAATATATGTATAATGTGAGAGATTAGAATAATTTAAATTGTATAAGTACCAAAAAGTATTAAAAACTTTAGTGCTAAGATTGTATTATGTAAATAAAACATATTATACTTCCTTTTTGCCAAACGATAATAAGTATGTAATAAAAATGTTTGGAAAATTTATCCTGTTTTTCTTATTTATTTGCTTATATATTATCTCATTACAAAATCAAAGAACTACATACAAATATCATACTAGCTCAATATAAGTGTACTATAAAACTTATAATGAAGCCTGATTGACACAACATATCACTACGACCTAAGTTTGTAAGAGCGTCGTAAAATTCTATCAATTTTAATTTTCATATTCACATAACCATGCCAAATACACAATTAAAAAAATATGTTAGCGAGTATTACCTTTAAAATTCGTCATAGTGGCATCATCTGAGATGATAAAATTTAGTGCAGCTAAACAAGACGGCTCGTAATATCAAAGATAGTATATACAACAAAAAATAGCTTCAAAATAGATTAAAAGTTTAGGGTGTCAAGATACATATTAAAATTGTACGAGTAAAACACCTACCTAGTCTTTTTACATTGAAAAAAAAGCCCATTATGATACTCAATTTACAGTTCAAACACACACACTTACTCACTCATATACATACATACACACACAATACACATTGTCTTGGAAATGAAACTACATAGCCTCTTATTTTCAACTTAATGTGTATTGCACCCAACCCTTACTGCTACTAAGAATTTCCCGACACTAATGCTCGACCTGGGCCTTGATAATCCAAGACCTCACGATTGGTTATAAATTTTCAATAAACCAACAAGGCAGTATTTGTATCAATAAGTGAATCTCATGATATGACGTAGTGACGTAACAACATTAACAACAATCCGCAGTGTGCCATATTATAATTTTATATTATAAGACGTCACACGCGCCATATTTAATAGGATAGGCATACCAATCACCAATTAGGATTTGAAATTATAACACAGATTTTAAAATCCTAAATTAATTTTAACAAAACATATTACTGATTAGTTGTTATATTTTAACGTTGTCTTTACTAATATCACCTGAAGAGTTCATTAGTTTATTTGTATGAGAATCTCTGAACCTGCCACAAGGACTAAAAATATGTTTGCTATTTATAGCTCAAATCTTGTGGAAGGTTACTGGTTATATAACATCACGATACGAGCCACGTGACTGGAGCAGATAGCATAAACGTGGATGAAACCGCGAGGCACAGCTAACTAACAGATTATAAGGACCTACCTGTATTTTAAATAATATTATAATGTCAATCCTTATATGAGTTTAAAAGTAGGTAGGTATATAATATTGCGTATTAAATAGTGTATTATCGCTCGCTTTCATGGTGAAGGAAAACATTATGAGGAAACCTGCATACCTAAGAGATTTTCATAATGTTCTCGAAGATAATTGTGAAGTCTGCCAACTCGCACTGGGCCAGCGTGGACTGATGGACACTGAAAAAAGACCCGTGCCCAGCAGTAGAACAGTTTAATACATGGCTTTTATTATATATAGGTATATATATAAATAGTACTTATTGTGTTTCAAGTTATATAATCAGCAAATGAATATGTAAATTTCCGTGTGTACGGATTGCTTTAGGTAGTAAAATATCCCGTTATAATAGTTACTTGAATAAATAAATAAATTTGCAATTTAGATGCAGATGATAAAGCAGACACTCCATAAAGTATAGTAGTCTATATACCTACACAGACAATATTAGGCAAAGAACATCCAACAAATAGCCTCGAGGTAAAAAAGGTTAAAATTCCAGAAGCCAAACAACACTAATTTGCGTGATTTATGAATTTCAAATAAGGTTAATATAAATTTTATGCGTTTTCGAATTTCGAACGCAAATTGAACGAAAGGGTTATTTTAAATGGAGGGGAATAGCTCCAAGGAAATATTTGAGGAGTTTTCGGACAAAACATTTTACCGATTCTTTGATTGCTTTGTTATACCGCATTCATTTGGTGCCCATTATTTTTTATATGCTTAATATGTTTTTGTATAGTTGTGGCAAAATTCGTAATAGTAAAGAGTAAGAATTCTCAAATCAAGTTTCTCCGCTCTATAGACGATGGTAACCAAATGACAATGGTTTGTATACCTGCAGCGCGCAACCTTATTAGATCTAATGATGACCAAAGATATATACTTGTAAATAATGTTTGATACGCTCCTGCCTAAACAATCAAGACTCGCTTATATTAATATAAATTTGTATTGAATAGTCGCAATCTAAACTAAATGGCAAAATAAACACATTAATATTTAAATACTGAATTCTAAGTAAACCATTGCCCTTGATTAAACAAATAAAAAAGTAAACAAGACCGAATCGAATCTATCGAACGTTTTAAATAATCATGAGGCTCAGTCCACAATATATCTTTTCCCGCTCTGTGACTCGTGACATTAGCTTGTCAGTGTGACATTTACCGTGACGCGGTGACGTCACGCACGCGACACGTCGTCGCATCGCGTGTGGCACTCATTCATTTTTAATCTTTCCATTATCGCAAGTTATTTCTATTGGGGACGAACAAATTGATTTTGTTTGTTTCCGGGGGTAAATATTTTGGTAGCTTGTCGAAACATAAATGTGAAAATGGGTAGGACGAAAGGGTATATCTAATGTTGCTGTAATTCAAATAAATTACAAATATGGCCAATGAGAACCAATAAAAATAAAATCAATACGACAGCACGTCGTTACGCAAAAACGAACACGCTACGTAGTTATCTATATATTAATACGTGAAGCAAAAACTTTGTACCCTTTTTTACGAAAATTGCGTGAACTGAGGGGTATGAAATTTGGCACAGTTGAAGTATATATAGAGAAGGAGTGGCAAATCCTAATATTTTTATAAAATATTCATTAGAAATATATTAAATTAATCAAAAAACACTACATGCACACAACCATGCATTTGACACAAGCAGTCGTATCACGTTCATAGTATTTCGGCATTGTTCGGCTGATGTCTTAGAATTCTTCGTAGCTATGTTACATATGTCACATACATAATTATGTAGTATGAAGTGACGAAATGAAATGTGATTATAAGGGTATAGCTATAGACAATAAAACTTTAATAACGATCAAACTTAAAATTTAAATCAATTATGGCCGAATTTCGACCACTTGGCGACCGCTAGTCGTTATTATTAAGTATATTTTCTGATGAATGCTTCGTTTTTATATAGCATTAGCTTACAGTTCATCGGTCCTGGTTGGTCAAGGTGTAGGTTAATAAAATAGTTTTCTTAATACTACATAATTTAACACCAGCATGCCTTCAGTGTGATCATCCCATCTATGACACTCATGTGACCTTTTTATTAATTAACTGGTAAAACACGTATATGGTTTTGCCTTATTCTGGCATCCTAGGCTCACTACTACATGAGGTTTCATACATTTCGATACGTTTCATCGTCTGAATAATATGAGAATTTATGATAGACTTTTTACGCTTTTAGAACATAATCACAACTCCTAGACATCGGCTATACCAGAAACAGCGAAGTCGACTAACACAGTAGAACTTTGATGTAGGTCAACAAAATGGTCAAACTATACCACTCAGCGAATACCATATCTATACAAAGCATATAAAGAAAAAGTCTTAGGTACACTAAACCCGACTAAATGACCTTCACATCTCATTCATCATTCGACTAACGAATTAATCCACAGTCTTACACACACAATTGGAACAAAAAGTGCATAATGTGCAGCTACCTCACTACCTCTTACAAGCCAAACAATACGCACTCAAAGTCTCACACAAAGCTAGTCCGTTCTCATTTACATAATCAACTCTCATCAGCCACATTTGCATCCGAAACGCAACGCGAATTAAATTCAAAATAACAACCAAATGCACTCTAAATAACCTTTATTACTATTAGAATAAAGTTCAAAATTGTATTTTCCGAATGTAGTTGTATCGCAGTAATGTAGTAGTCTGCGGTAAGCGCATACGAAATTCGAACGTCCCGCTTGTCAGCAATTTGTTTTGAAGAGAGAACACTTCTAATTCGCAAAAAGAACGAGCGCTCTATGTTTAAAAGTATCGTCACGCGAGCTAGGTTAGGCCGAGTGTACCATGCGGAGTTTTTATTGCAAGGTCAATAATTATAATTAAATCAATGATATTATATACAGGAAAGAAGCAATATATGTTATATGCACCCACAAATTAAAAATCAGAAATGTGTTACGTTTTTCTATTGTTCACAAAACCAAATCGGTTCAACAAAATCCATTGGAAAATAGTTAAGGCGTACCGCGTAACTATTCGAATGAATGAATCTCTATCATTTTCATGTAAGCACTTTCATTATCTATAGTTACAATTTTCAATTCAAGTGCTGTTATTATAGATGTCGATATCTATTACTATAAAAGTGACATATCTAGTGTTAGACAAAGATTTTAATTAATTATGTTTCTAAGCACGACCTTGAGGTTTTGACAATCGCACAGGTAAATTAACCTGCGAGATTCAGTTATGTTTGTAGGTAAGGTTGATTAGAATAGAACTCCAAAATTTAAACCTTTTGTAGCAGGCAGCAGACATTTTACAACAGATAAATCATTTAGAAGACATTTGAGTTAGACTGCGAGGTATTACGCCCACGTATCATTAACTGAAGTTCTGTGCTATAGAGAGCGAGCCTATTAGCCATCTGTGGCGCTGCTACCAAGAATAACATTATTATCAACATGTTTAATAACCATTCTGTAACTTACTATAGTTTCTCTAAATTACCATAATTTACCTGTATATTTTATTTTATTTATTTCACAGGTCTAAACTCCTATACCTATGTAACCATAATTACTATGGAGCCCATTTGTTGGGAGTAAAATAGTTGAACGGGTACTAAAATTGACGGTACTAATTTGCTTAGCTTATTTTATAGCCCAAGTTTTATGATAAGTGTTTAAGTTGATCAACTGGCTGGGTTAACTTAGAACTCGGGTAGGCACAGGCACAGGCGAAAAATCTCAGTATATAATTCTGCAAGTCTGGTTAAAGAACTGAGTGTAACTATTTTATAAAATGACTCTAGTTTACGATTTTAGTCAGTTATTCTGCAATGCAAGTAGTTTATTGTAAAATATGACTTTAGCAGTAATATAATGATCTTACTTGACGAGAAAATGTGCCATTCGCCGAAGCTTAGACAATTTTTACAAAAATAAATATTTTACTTCTATCCTAGACGTTCAAAGTTATACTTTGTCATTCATAACATGAACGCGCCTTTACGAGTACCAAATTTGAATTTGAAAAGTTCGAAACGGGGCCTTTCTAGAGCGTTATTTTTTTGTTACGTTAATGAGAGTGTAGCTTCTTAGGGAGCCAACGTTATGGACAGATGTAGTCGGCTGTATGTAGGTTTGTGTCTATACGCCATTGGGTTAGGTATTTAACTAAAGGTAAACAACCTTGATGTGTCCTTTTTATCATTTTATCTAAAAAATCAGTTTAAAAATAAAATGCTTCTAAAGATCAATGTAAATACAACAATAAAAATTACTAAATCAATTGAACCGTTAGTTTAAGCAGTAGTTTATTTGTTTAATTAATAAGTGTTTGTGTAAAAAGCCACATCAAGATTGTTTACCTTTAGTTAAATACCTAAACAAATGGAGTAGGTATAAGTGGACTGTTACGTATTTGTAACATTTTCCATTCTTAAACGTGTATTTAAATACGTCATTGTTTTAGTGGTGACTGAAGATGTAAATAACACTGTTTGATAGAGTTCTATTTTTAAATAAGGTAACCTATTGATATCGGTAGTCTTGAGGTGCGGTAGCTGCGACTTAACCGAACTGACGAAACGTCAAGACACCCTTCACAGACACGCTACGATGGAAATACGTTATATTTACTAAATTTAGTTATGGCTAAATAGAGAGAAGATGTGTTGCAGAACCAAATATTTAATTATAAATACTACTACGTTTAAACATTTCTGGACGTTAAGATTGAAACACAATGCCATCTGAATCATAAATATAATATTATCACGGACAGTCCTATTAAAAAATGTGACAGCTGACTCTTCTTAATGTGAATACATTTTCATGTGATCTAAGTATGGTAAAGGGCCGATGATGAGACCTATAATATAAATTTGTGCTTCGGTCCGCAGTACCTATTTCTTTTTTTATAAAACGGTATCCCGCACTAGGAATAATTCCTGTATAGCCAGGAACTTTACAAACATTCAAACAACGGATCTGGATAGTCTATAGTGTCGCTTTCCGTAATACCTATATAATATTACAGCTGGCAATTTCAGATACGCAATCTTTTCTGTTCTAGAACAAATAATCAGGCGAATACCGGCTCGAGGCCACGTAGATATCCAAACAATCGACCACGGAATAGTGACAAAACAATATAATGAACATGGCGTCAAACTTCATTAGTTTTTGAACTAGTGTCACCAAAAACACGGCAATATGGATAGTAATATTTAATTAAAACCTTTAGTACTTAAAAGCATTAAACTAATATGGAATACAGAGAAAACTATCTCGAAGAAATGGACGTATCCTAATACAGCTCAAATCAGTGCCGCCAGAAATATAATGCATGATGTTCAAAGTTGTACGAGCAATAAACTGAGTTACCAATGAAATAGATAGAAAGCAATGTGCTGAAAAGTGTCCAAAACTTCATAATACAAGCTGTATCGCCAAATATACATTGCCTATTAATTGATTAATCTAAAAAAATATTCACTCAATTCACTCATTGTAACCATTGGCCATAATATGACAACCAAACTTTTACTATATTTATCATTAATTCTAAGACATTCGGATTAGATTATTTTAATAGCAATTAGAACACACTTATTATGCGAGCTATGTAAATCTATAAAGGTAATTTTTAATAGTATGTGATCCGATTGAACAGTTTAATTGAGAAATACCAATACGTTTGTATTTATCACATATGTGTGTAGTTTATATAAAGTTACCAGTCCCGTCAATTTACAGATACCTGCCCAGGATTAAGGCACGCTTAGTATCTGTATACCACATCCTTTGTTTCACCGTTGTGAGTACACAGACTGAATTTTGAAAATGGAAGCATCGCTCGAGGCGCCATCTTAGCCATATTGCACGCGATATATAGCGCCGAGGTATTATTATGTAATTTTTATATTAATCATATATCTATCTGTTTGTTCCTTTTAAAAATTATTATTGATAGTTTTGTTAGACTATTAGTGAATAAAAACATTAGTGGGTAATTTTATAGGTGTATATATCAATTTAATATGCTGCATTACCGTTTAATATCCAGCGGGCATAAATACCGATAGCCTAGTGGAAAACCGTTGGACTGCCACTCAGAGGTCTCGAGTTCAATCCCAAGGCGTGCATCTCTGAATTTTCAAAGTTATGTGCGTATTAAATAGTTAATTATTGCTCAAAACAACGTGAGGAAATCTGTATGTCTGAGAGTTCTCCATAACGTTCTAGAAGATATGTGTAGTCTGTCAAGTGCCAACCCGCACTGGGCTAGCGCGGTGGACTATGGCCTAACTCTTCTCACACTGAGAAGAGGCCCGTGCCCAGTAGTGGGACAGTTAAATACAGGGCTGATATTATTTATAAATAGCATATAATATGCAGTAGTAATAGTAGACTATCCAGTTTTTAGTATAGTTCTCTTCTTTACTTACGACTATCCGCTTACTATTGGATTGCCTGTCTTTCTCAAGCACAAAAGCTACGCCTTATCTCTTAAAATGTTGAAAGAACGCTAGCGCTTAACTGCGTGTTGAGGTGCGAATACGTTAGCCGAACTGAAAAATCGAGAAATCCAAAGAGTTCTTTTTTCGTATTAAATTTTCTGCAGAAGTGTCCAAAACTATACCGAGGTAGAAATATCGGCCTTTATTTATACTAATATAATAAAGCTGCAGAGTTTGTTTATATTTTTGTTTTTGAACGCGGTAACCCCTGAAATTACTAATCGTATTTGAAATATTATTTTTCATTTGATAGTCCAATTCTCGATAAAGGTTATATAGGTACCATTACGGTACTCGCCACGAGAAGGAAGCAATAATCAGAAATGTGAAACTGCACGGGACTGCTGGTATAATATATTTATACGCTATGTGAAAGACATAATTATACTTTAGGTTAGGTATTATTAATTGAGAATGCGAAACCTTTTTTATACCTTTAACAAATGTTTAAATAAAATTTGTTAAAAAATGCCACGATGCGACGTGGGTGACTCACTTTTTATTTTATTATGTATTTTACAAGCCAATAATGCGCACGTGCAAATATTCCAGTTATTCAGCATCAAGTAAGCATGCTTCAAAAAATTTAAAATGGCTTACCAATGTCGCCGTAGGGAACGAAAGACTGTGTGAATTTTGTCTCGTGCTTCCAAATTCAAATCAGACTATTCGTGATCGAACAATGTTAAAAAATCTGGTTTAGGTATTCATTTTTATAATTTTACTGCACCTGCAAATATCTAGAGTATTCGATAAATTTTAAATTCAGATGTTTAAAATTTACCATATTGTCGCCTGAGGTATGTCAGTCTGTGTGAACTTGGTCGCGTGATTCCAAATTCAAATTGAACCATCCGTGATTGACCAATGCACTAAAAAGGTCTGTATAACTTTATATTATTATGCTAATGACGTGGAACAATACTGGACCTTTAAAATGCAATATAATATTTGATGAATTTAAAATTCGAATGCTTCAAATTCATCACATTGTCGCCTGAGGGATGACAGCCTGTGTGAAATTTGTTTCGTGTTTCCAAATTCAAATTATGTTCGTGATCTACCGTTCATATACCTAGGTATTAAGCAAAATATTCGTTTAAAATTCAAAATAACCATCTCGCTTCTGTGTGGTATCGTATGGAAAGATATTTGAAAAATGAATCAGATAAATATTCTAAATAATAGACGAAGCAAATAGTTCGGAGAAACTCAGGTAATATAAAGTAATTACTAAAGATAGACGACGTTGAACGAGAATCTAGTTAAATGCAAGTTACGTAACACTGCCATCAATTTCAAATTTACTTACTTTCTTAGAAAAGTATTTAAGACGCTTATGGAATATTTGTATTAAAAGCATCACAAGTTTCTACTGAAATGTTTAGAGGGATAGAGTAACTAAATTCAATGTCCATTTTTTTTTAAAGTACTGTCATGTTGCATCTTCTAATATTTATATTGTCTATAGGTATAAATATGACTATTAGAAGACGCATTGTAATATATAGTTTAAATAAAAATAATAGAAGTATGAATAATTAGATTCGGACAATTCATCTATGACTTGCTTGCTATGTAGTCTGTATGTACAGTTTTACATGACTGTATGACGCAAGTTTCATACATAAAATTGTACATGTATACCATGTAGGTACTTACAATATTACATGACTGTATGACGCAAGTTTCATACATAGTTTCATATATAAAATTGTTCATATATACCTGGCGCATCGATTGGACCTCGATATTTCAGGTTCTCTGCGTAATTTGAGAAGAATAACGGTATTTATTTATTAGATATATATATAAATAAATATCCTATTCTATCGCGTGGACTCGATGCCTTGAAATTACATTTTAGGTTACTAAACAGCATTTTTAAGTCGTAACTTTATGCTTATCACGATAGACTAGTACTTTCTTAGCATGTCAAATATACAAACACTTCAACGTTATAATATCACTAGCTTTGTATGTATAGATAGCCACTGAAACAAAACAAAGCATAATATCTTACACAGAAGGAACATGGCGTGAACGCCTTGAATTAAAAGACCTTCGTTTTCTGTCTTTCAGAACATGTCATTGAGGCCTGCAGCGCCAATTTCGAAATTCAAAGATTAGCTACCTGCACTTGACTATAAACGGCTACAGATTCCCGCACGGAAGCCAGCAAAATAAAACGATCAGATTATTCGTTCAGAAGCTCGTGCCAATACATCAGAATTATTCTAAATTTGATTATTAAAGGCACGCTTCTAGAGAGGCACGCGAGCGAAAAAAGAATTCGAAACAAAAGAATGCTTCGATATTCCGTGCGTTCTTAATTTAATTGCAAGATAATGACGATGTTTGTATGAGTCATTCTTCGAAGAAGTAATCGATTAAAAGTTGTTAGAAGGAGTAATTGCCTAACTAGATCGATGTTACTATAACTTGACATTAGAGTAATAATTGGGTATTACTTAATATTGTCTTCTGTTTACGCGAATGTTATTCATTGAAATTAAACTACTATATACGGATTTTATCGCGTTGTTTATTTATCACTGTATTACAAAATTTTGAAAATATTACTCTACTACTACTATTGATTTTATTTGACTAATTTATAAGCTAATAATGGCTGCTGAAAAGCACCCGAAACGTCGGGGAAAGTGTAAACCAAAAATAAATACATTTAATAGTTTAAATAATTTTATTAGCTTATAAATTAGTCAAATAAAATCAATAGTAGTAGTAGAGTAATATTTTCAAAATTTTGTAATACAGTGATAAATAAACAACGCGATAAAATCCGTATATAGTAGTTTAATTTCAATGGGTATTACTTACTAAAATAAATTAAAATGGCATGTTCCGTATTTTATACCGGCGGTAATGCACGTCATGTCAAGTCAAAGTATCCCTACTTTGACGGCCTCATAAATTAACTAAAACCGGATACGCCAGTTTTAAATAACAAGGTTAGTATGTGCTTCGATGAAAGGGATCCCTTGTCATCAAGCTTTGTGTGTATATACCAATAGGAATGACAGAAACATGTGACTGACAATATCTATTATTGTGTTCTACGATGTTTTATTTTACTAGTCTCCTAATGGCTTACGAGCCAGCGCGGCGACCACTGCTTATGGAAATGTCGGCTTAAAAAACCTAAAAGAATGACCACTCTTTTAGTTATTTTAAGCCGCCATATAACAGTCAAACACCAGTATTATGGAAGATACAGAGTGAGCAATATTTATAGCTTGACTAACCAGGTTTGTGTACCCGATTCACTTGTATTATGAACAGCCAGAATATCAATCAGTATACCTAAATCTTAGACTATGAAAGTCGAAGGGTAATACTACCTACTTGTATAAAATATTCACAACACAAAAAGCCTAAGTAAAGTGGTTCTTGTATCTACATACTTTTTGGATAAAATCTTAGTTCTAATCTAATGCCTCATTTAAGGCACCTATCTTTTTAATATTCACAAAACAAAATGAACTGTAAAACCTTACACAATAAGATCTAAATTCGCTAACCCGTATATCTAGATAAATACCCTCAAAGAGAATTAATACAAAGTAATTTAAACAGAACGCGTACGAACGTCATACACGCGCTTTAACATAAGTAGACAGAATATACATTCTAATACGTAACCACAGCTCCGTAATAAACATTAAAACATGTCTCTAATTAGGATCACCGCTTGTTTAACCTCACTCGCCTATTAAATTAGTTACGCAAAACAAGCTACGCGAGACATTTATATAAATTGTAGAGGCAAGCTAATTGGTTGATATAGGTAACCTAAGGTATACGTGTACCTGAATGTCTATAGGTGTTTAGCAAAGGCAAGGTAACTGTTAGATCGCAGAAATTAAATGTCTAGGTATATCTTGACTACGCAGTTGGCGCGTACTACTGACAAGAACGAATATACAAAGAAAAGTAATCTGATTAAATATAATTGTGCCAAGTCTGGGTATTGTTTGTGCACAAAGATTAAGTAGGTAATATTATAGACCCTCGGGTCTTCCTTGAGTGCATACAGGCATAAAACTGTAATTAGTCTGGAACATATCAAAATCGTCAACACACAATAGGTATCTATATAAAGTGGTCTCTAATTTCAAAGTAACATTCGCTAAAACTGAACAGTATTTTTCTAGAACCTAAATCTACCTACGCACTTACACTATTCATTATAAAAGATTCAAATACAAAAAAAAAATTTCTTTTTATTCACAAACAAACCAAAGCTCACCACTACACAATTCCAAATTTGAAATTGTCTCATAAGAAAAATAGAAGCTGTCTACGTCAACATCGCCTGTCGCGCTCGCTCTCGTTTTATTTCCTATGCGACTATCTTTTTCTCATGCGACATGCGACAAACGGTGACATCTAGGCCACGACCAATGACAAAAGGGTGCGCTACTATTGGCTGAAAGTGTCGCATTCATGAAACGGCTGTGGAAAATTTTATGTAAAGCTTTTACTGATTAAGCATGCCAAAGGTTTAAAATAGCCGTTAAAATAGTAGTTTTTATTTATTAAGCTTCCAAGACGAAATTACCTTATTACAAAAAGAAATGTTAAGAACTGTGGCGCCGATCTACGGTTTTTAACGAATTTGTAAATAATGCATGCTTTTTTGATTTAGGTATAGCTACCTATGTCCTTAAACTTGTGATGCCAAACAAAAGCTGCTGATGGTATTGTTAAACTTCAATACCGTATCTATAGAGTCAGATTTTCCTCTTAAATATTAGAAATAGTCCACGTAAGACAGTTAAATAGAAACATACAACAGGCATTTGGTGCTTTTTTCGTGGGCAATTTATATAACTGTAGCTTTGTATTTACCCATTAAATTTAATAGACTTGTGCATTATATAGCTACATAAATATATTATTATCATACCTAATATATATTGTGCTACATTTATATATAAACGAACTTAATATATGTCTAAGAAAATGTCATGAAAACATATTCATATAACGTAACTTACGTAGGCGGTCACAAACCGACCGTTTAAAAATGTCACCGCCTTCCACGCCATTGGTCGAAACTGTCACCGCGACGTGCGACACTTCTCATTGGATAACCACGCCCCTTCTTAATTTAAATATCTATTCTAAATTTGTAACGGTTTTATTAACGGTAATTAGGTGTCAACATGTTATTAGTATTCTATATTTTTTTTAATATTTAGATTTTTTTGTTTCACACTTGGAAATTATTTTGAAATTAGAATTTGTTTAGATCGTATCTATTATTTAACCGTTTTTCATGCTTAAGGCTGTCTAAAGCGTTTTTAGGTGAGAGTGGAGTGTAAGAAGAATGTTTGAGTGTTGTCGTGCGTCTCTGGTGGGCTTGCGCGGAACTATTGATTCGAGACGCCGTTGGCCGACGCCCGTAATGTCCTGAGAGGTGACAAGTGCTTCTTATACTTGGAGGACAATAGAATTGTTTGAAAAATCGTTACTGAATGGAATCAGTCGGTACAATATACTTTAATAAACAAATTATAATTAGTATTTAAATTATCTCACTTTTATAAATATTACCGCCGTTTATTCTGCGTACAACATTTTAATACTAGGTAAGCAGAGACGACGGATTTCTTGTACAAAGATTTTGACATACTTAAATAGTTGTGGGTACTCTATCATGCCATATCGGCTACGTTCAATATTCATTGTGACGTAGACAAATTGAAGCATTACCATAATATTACAAGAATACAAACAATGCTTTAGGTAGGTACCTATATGGATTAATTTAGCAGGCTCGTCGTCTTATGCGCATTAGCTGTATGTATATAACTACCTATATTGCAATGTCTTCAACTACGGCTGTAAAAGCCCACTAAGTTTTAAGAAAAATAATTTTGCAATAAGTAGGTATAGAATAATTTGGGTATTTTAAATGTTGTATAATAGGTGAACACAAATGTTATTCTGTTATATAAACGTAATTTATTTATTTATTTATTTATTTATTTTATAAACACTAGAGGCTTACAGCATCTGTACCAACACGCCTTTAGTGCTATACTACTAACATACACTTTAAACACACAAAACAAATAAATTAAAATAAAATATAAAAGAAACATTCACAATCATATTAACTACTAAAATAAAACAATTTTGAGCATTCGTATAGAAACAATAGATAAAATAATTTATGCCATCATGTTAAGGAACTCTGTTACTTTTTTAAACATTTGACTAGTGTTACAATAAAATAAATCTGTATCCGGACTTGCAAGTAGTAATTTGTTCATATTGTCAATCGCTCTTGCCGTTGGACAATAAGTAACCTGCGGCAGACGCCATGATGTAGGATATGTGAATAATCTATGTCGCCTACGTCCAACAGCACGCATGTACTGATTTGGCACATAGAAGTAAATACACTCACGCACAGAAGGGTTATCCACCCTATGTACCAGTAATAAATAATAGTGCATTATGTGTGCAAGATTGCGCCTAAATTCTAAGGTATTGAGACTAATCATTCCCGAGACAAACATAGAGGGGTATAGAAAGGGATAGTAGCCATATATGCGTTTGTACAAGTAACGAGCAAATTTGCGTTGAACTCTCTCTATCATAAGTGTATATAACTGCTCATGTGGATGCCAAACAATCGCATTGTACTCCAGTTTGCTACGTACATAGGCGTTATATAACAGTTTTATTACTAGAACATTATCAAACTGAGAGGACATTCTAATTATAAATCCTAATGATTTATTAGCAGCCTTACATATGGTTGTGATGTGATCGCGAAAATTTAATTGATTGTCTAGGGTAAGTCCAAGATCTCGTATAGAAGTAACTCGCTCAAACGGCTGCCCTGCTAGCTCGTAGGCCATTGTAATAGGTGAACGGGAACGAGTGAAGGTGATAATTTTACATTTAGGGATATTTAAGGACAGTTTATTCGCTGTGCACCATTCAACAACGGCATCTATGTCGTGTTGTATATCTTCGCAGTCTGTAATGCTCCGAACAGGGGCAAATAACTTAAGGCCGTCAGCGAACATTAGGCATTCTGTCTTAGATAAAACTCTAGGTAAATCATTTATCATGATAATAAACAAGGTAGGCCCAAGGGTACTGCCTTGACTTACTCCTGAGCGTGTATAGTAATCGTTTGATACATACTGTCCTATTTTTACAAATTGTTTTCGATCTCTGAGGTAACTGGCTATAAATTGGAGTAGATTAGTGTCGAATCCTATTGCCGAAAGCTTTGTTAATAGTACATCGTTATCGACAAGATCAAAAGCTTTAGTAAAATCTAAATAGGCTGCGTCAATTTGACAGCCAGATGTCATCCTAGTTTTCACATAGTCAGTAAAATAAACGTGATTTGTTAACGTAGAACGCGCTGGTCGAAAACCATGTTGAGAATTATCTAATTGACTGTTGATTTGCAGAAATATACGATTTTTTATAATTATCTCAAATAATTTACCAAACACTGATAATACGGCAATAGGTCTGAAATTGTTAATGTCAGTAGACAAGCCAGTTTTAGGGACGGGCGTCACTCTAGAAGTTTTCCATCGATTAGGATAGGAACAGCATTTAAGGGACAGATTATATATATATAAGAGAGGCTCCTCCAGAGCAGATACACAATCTTTGACTAGAAAAGCTGGTATGTTATCTGGTCCATACGCAGATGAAGAATTGAGTTGTCGTACAGCACTTCTCAGTTGTGCCGAATCTATCTGCGAAACACTTATTTGAGTGCAACTTTGCTGCATGTTACCAACACGCTTAGCCTCAACAGGGTCTAACTTTGGCATTCCTGTATGAAATACCGAACTAAAATAATGCGCTAACGCATCGACAGCTTCCTGATCCGCCACTATCTTACCCTCATGAATAAAATGTCTACTTTGTTGTCTATTTTTGCGTTTCTCTCTAATATATTGCCAGAACGCAGAGGGGTCATTAGTTATTTTATTTCCTAAACTGTTTATATAGTTTCTATAAGCGCTATAAGTGAGTTCTTTGACTTTAGTCCTATAGTATCTAAAAAGCTCTTTGTTAAACTGAAGGCCCCGTATTTTGAACATTTTATGATTATAATATTTCAGTTTTATATAATGTATTATTTCACCTGTGTACCATGATGGATATAAATATTTATGTGTTACAGGCTCTCTTTGTGGTGGAACATTTTTACTTATTGCCACATTTAATTTATTATAAAGAATGTCTACTACCACACTAACATCTTGTTGTTCCAGAAGGTCTCCCCACTCCAAGCTGGCTATATCGGAATATAAGTCAAGGAAATTGGCTTTCCGGAAGTTCCACCCCAAGTTCACTCCTTCGGGAATTTTACTTCCTTTTGGAGGTTGTGGTGTTTTTATCTGTGTACCCCTACGAAATGTGAGAACTATTTTTAATGGAGGGTGATAGGCATCAGGCGGGACTAGAACATCAGTGTGTGAAATTACACTAATTTCACCTGGGTCAGTTGTTGTTAGTACCAAGTCAAGGATACATCCATATTCATTACATACATTGTTACATTGTAGTAATTTACAAAAATTTAGAAACATGGTAAACTGCAACTGGACAGCTTTACTACATGACTTCAGATTGAAATCTCCTAATATAACAAACTGGTATTTGGAATAAGAAACAATGGCATTCTCTAAGCAAGTTAAAACATCTAAATATTGTTTATCATTATAGTTTGGTGGTAAGTATACCACTGCTACAAATAGTTTGACATTTTTCCATGTAATGATAGTAAACAATAGTTCCTTTTCATGTGTAAGGCCATCTACATCAGTAATAACTTTGACCGTATAACAGTCCTTTATTGCCAATAATACACCTCCCCAACCGACATCACCGGTTCTATCTTTTCTCACCACAATATAGTTTTGGGGAAACAATTCTGCATCATTCACAGAGCTATTAAGAAAGGTTTCGGTGAGAGCAAAGAAATCACAAGACATTGAAATGACATTATTATAACATTGGACAGTTTTAGAACGAAGACCTCTTACATTCTGATAGTATATTTTAATTTTTTTAACACTAATTTTATTGTACAATTTTTTTTTGGGAACATATACACATTTATCAGTCTTATTTTTATAATTACAATTAAATTTATTCAAGAAAAAACTGTGAACTTACTTTACTTACATAATTTGTATTTGGTATGAGATTGGTGGGAGAATAAATATGTAAATCTATTTTTAATGATGTATGATTTGCAGAAAAAGAAATGTAAATACCTTTTCCGAATCCGGCCACATTATGAACACCATAATGACTTACACAACAACTTGCTTAGTTTAAAATGATGAATCTCATCACCATCATTAACGGTGAATACCTTC
Source organism: Catocala nupta (assembly GCA_963675205.1). Classification (NCBI taxonomy): domain Eukaryota; kingdom Metazoa; phylum Arthropoda; class Insecta; order Lepidoptera; family Erebidae; genus Catocala; species Catocala nupta. The sequence goes on along the minus strand of OY776092.1, from coordinate 21,128,668 downwards.
GGGCATGTCTTTCTTTCAGAGACCGCAAACCAAATTGATACGTGAAAAATGTATAAAGATAACGCCTGCTTACAAATATGAAGAAATCTTAGCATATCACAAAAGCATCTGGTTACAGAACAACTATTCAAGGATCGCATAATATCTTTGAAGGAATCCAAATAGTCAGATCACCTCTTTGATGGCACAGAAACAACTGCATAATACACATAAACAAACTTCGACTCTGAGTTTCAACAATTGACTACTCTTTTTATCCTATTAATCCTAATAATATAAATGTGAAGGTGTTTAGATATTTGTTAATGCATCTCGCGTAAATCGTAGAACAGGTTTTGATAAAATTGGCACAAAGATAAAACTACGTACACAAAAGGGCTACGTACCCGTTGGACCTCCAAGTTTGGACCTCATCGACTAATATGATCCTTAATCCAAACTATATCAGTCAATGAGGTCTATACTTGAGGTCCAACGGGTACGTAGCCCACAAAAGCGGTTAAAAAAAATTTGATATGCCTAATAAGTATAATATTCTATCACATACACACAACACCATCTAGCCCAAACTAAGCGGAGCTTGTACCTACTATGGGTACTAGACAATGGATAAACATACAAATATTTTTTTTTTTGGAAATGCATACATAGGTTTTATACATAGAAACACCCAGACCAAGACAAACATCCATGTTCAAGCACATAAATGTTTGACTTGTGTGGGAATCATACCCGAGACCTCAGGCGTGGCAGTCGCAAACTAACTATATACCTAGTCTTGATATTGTGAAACATGGCGCCTTTTATAGATCGGTTAAGCTTTTTAATAAATTGCCTGTCGATATAAAATCATTATTGTACAAAAGGGACTTTGAAACTGAGCTCAAGCGGCACCTGTTAAAAGAATGCTATTACTCCATAAATGACATGTAAAAATTATAATTTATTTTTAACTTGACATGATATATTATGGACTGATTCTGACATTCTTATTTATATTTTATTTTGACATGGCAATTAATTTATTAATTTATTTTTAATTAGATAAATATGTAATTTTGATCACAATTGAATTAGTTATTTGATGTAATGTTAATTTTATTGAAATAATTATTTGATTATATTAGTATTATAATTATTGTTGTATGTTCACACACAATGTAAATTGTTATTGAATAAATAAATATGAAATATGAAATATGAAAACCACTACGCCATCGAGGACGTCAATAATAGTCAAAAAGTAGGTATGTATATAGTAAATATAGTTTATTTTTAAAGACTACTCCCGCACTAGGAAAATTGCGTGTATCGCGGGGAACTTTACAAACATACAAACAACGGACACAAAGGTCACCTAGGCTCGGAATAACCATTTGTGGATCACACAATTTTTTATCCCGTGTGGGTTCAAACCCACAATACTCAGCGCAATGGCTGTAGTGAGGCAAACACAAAGGGTGCGTTTCCACTAACGCGGAGCTGGACGGAGGGGAAGCGGAGAAGAGCAATGAAAAGTAGCAAGTGTTTCCATTGGAGCGGAGCGGAGCGGAGCGAAGCAGAGCGGGGCGGTGTAATGCAGCGCGGGGCGGAGTGGAGTTGAGCAGACCAGAGCTGCAATGTTCTTTTTATCCGGTGTCTTTCACTATGATTTCCCACCTGGATCTTTGGTTTCATTGCATTTGTATGTTATCAATCTTGTAGATATCTTATGAGATATGACACATGGAAATTTTTTGACACTTTCAATTAGTTTCTCATCCATTTTGATTCACATACAATGTCGATGACGTGTGAAGTGTATGACGTAATATCGCTAACTAAACTAAAATGCAGCGCACGAGTACTTTCCTGACAAGTCTACACGAGCCGCCGAGTCGCTCCGTTCCGCTACCCTCTGCTTCGTGCGCTCCGCTCGATACCACAGCCCGCTCGACTCCGTTCTGTCCGGCTCGGGGCCGCATGTTCATTTGTTTTATTTGAAAGTCCGCTTAGCTCCACTTGCACTGTTTCCACTGATGCGGAGTGGAGATATCGAGCAATGTGATTGGCCAGTTCACGGTCCGCTCCTCTCCACTCCGCCCAGCTCCTCACTGGAAACGCACCCTGCGAGCAGTCAATCATTTCGATTGCTATTTGCTCTTGCGTGTAAAGTAATGTAACAGTAGAAGATCAAACATAGACAACTCACCTATTCAGTATATTCTTAGAATACAAACAAAGAAGATCGGCTTTAAGCCAAGTTTACAGTCGTCTAACTTGAATAGCAGTTAACGTATTAATTTAGGACTAAACTTACGTCCGGGTGAGGTTTAGCAGTTGTGAGTTAATTTTGAACGTGAGCACAGGCCAGCTTATATAACTCATGCGTCTAAATCCAGAATGGGGTAAGCAGAAGAGTATTGTAGCCTAATCATCTGCTATGTTTTAAGGTTAGACTTTTTAAGATTTAGACTTATAAACCTATCCTAACTTCACTACATTATTATAAAACAAAAACCTCCGCCGCGTCTGTCTGTCTGTTCGCGATAAACTTATAAACTACTAAACAAATTTTCATGCGGTTTTTACCAATAGACAGTGATTCATGAGAAAGGTTTAGGTTAGCGAAACCGAGGCGGGTCGCTAGTATATTATAAATACGAATGTGAGATTGTTTGTTATGCTTTCACGCCTTAACTACTCGACCGATTATCGTGAAATTTCACATAAGTACACGTTGTCACGGATACAGAAAAGGACATAGAGACATCTTTCATCCAGGAAAGAAATACTGTTCCCAAGGAATGAATTAATAAAATTTATTGACGAAATCTGCGTTAAACGCGAGCGAAGACTCGTCAATAATCTATATTTTATATACACATATAGCTCTGCCTCGTACTATTACGAAGTCGAACATACTATACTTATAATGAAAACAATTTGTGCATTTATACACAACTTTCAGGCTTAATTTAAATTTGTTTACATACAGCCATACATCCAAATTAAAATGAACAACAATTAATATTAACCTTCCACTCGAGCTCAACAGCAAGTAACTAAGTAAGTATATCTCATGCAATTACCCATTTACCCTTAACTAATTAAACACGGTTTCAAACCGTCAGAGTTTCCCCCATAATTTCCCCACAAAAGCTAGACGAACTCCAATTAGCTTACAAACTTTAAAACAAAAAAAATTAATGGCTTATAACAAAATTTTAAAAAAATCTGGTTCATTAATAGCTTAGACTTTCAAAAATGGAATCGATATAGAAAGTTATGAGTGCTAGTTAGTGTTTCCGAGTTTTTGGACGGCAAGTCGTAAAGTGCCGAATTTTTGTTCAGAGTTCGTTCGGTAGTCGGTCTCGGCCCGCGGATTGTTGAAAATTGCTTTCTGTGTTGTTTTGTTTGGTGAGTTAAAATAAACTGGTTAACTGTTTGAAGTGAATGAGTTAAGCAAACATGTTATAAATGTTGGAGTGGGTACACCGCATCTACATATTGGCTTAGACTGACAAACCTATGTTTGTTTGGATTTGCACTTATTGATCTGTAAAGTCGCGGTGAGTTGCTTTTGGAAGCGATCTCCATTGTCACTTAACATCAAGTCGCGGCGAAACTAAAGATATTCCAGGATGAAAACTAGAGGTAAGTCCAACCGTTTTGTATAATTTATGCAATGATAAGCATGACCAGAGGATGAAATTATAAACGTAACAGATACTCACATGTGTATACTTCCTGTCTACTGAATATTACACGCACATTTCATCAGCTACCCTATTTTTAAATCTCTCTATATATATTTATTAATAGACATTTTAATACTGATCAAATAAATATCATGTAGGCATGCGTACATTTATATACTTATTCTGTATTTTAAATTTTGAATCATACTTAGGAATAGTCTCTGGTTTTAAAAGAATGTTAAAGGCATTCAAATATCGAACACAAAGATCATGACATAATTACTAATATTATTGTCATATTGGATTTTGCCAATGGCTTCGCTAGCGTAAAGGTACGTTAGGTTAGGTTAGCTTAGTAAAAGTGCTTTTCCTTGGATGAAAGGTACCCTATGCCCTTTTTGTTCTACTGTCAATGTGTATGCCATAATTCATGATGATCGGTCGAGTACTTAATGCATGACAGCGTCACAAACAAACAAATTCACATTCGCATTTATAATATTCGTTAAAATTCATTGCTGAGTCATTAGAACAACTTAAGACAAAAATTGGCATGATTTCCACATAAACCATTGTTTCCATATAGTCTTCTTTCTCGTTAATTATATTCACAGTTGTTTTCACAAAACAGTTGCGGCAATAACAAATATTGCCGAAACCCTACTTCACTTAATAAAACCGCGCAAATTTATATAAAAAAAATACATCCCAGCAAATAAAAAAGGGCAAGTAGTGATGTTACGCAAACAGGGTTGTGCGGCGTAAAACTTTATGTGCGGCCGTAAAGTCCCAAGGTGATATCAACAGGTAAACGTTTTAGTGTTATTGCAGATTTTTTACTACAATGTGCTCTCTGTAACTTTTAGAATAAATGTATTGGGGTTAATGGCTACCTGGCTACTATTGACGTTGATTAAAATCAAAACTTTAACACGTTTAACATATTATAAAAGGCAGGTCTACAAAAAAAATTGTTAGGACACAGTGCACTGTGATTCCGCCCTAGGCCATAAATTGAAAAATTTCATTGTCTTACTCCAGTAAGATCACCTTATTAAGTCATTAGCTAGTTCACATACTTCCAAAAACTATAAATACCAACGTAATTAGGTCAAGGTATCATTCACTTTTGTGCAGCGGAAGTGAGCGCATCGCGATACTAATTAACGCTACGTGTGAGTCATTAAAACTTAATCACGTTGTTTTTGAGTGTCACCATTTCAAATCAAGTGTTTACGTATTGTGAAGGTATGGATGTTCAAGAGCAAGGTATGTACTTTTATTATCAACCACTTTTTATTTTTTTTATGCACATATTATTTTGTATCATTTTATTATTGAGGGTAGTTTTCTTTTTAAAAAATGTGATGTATATTTATATCTTTTGGACCTACAACTTTTCGCTGTACTTTGCTGCCCTTGAAGCATATCTTTTTAGAATAAGGAGAACATCCTTATAAAGGGCTATAAGTTTCATCTGCCTCTTCCTGCCTCTTCTTACGTTAGTGGGCTGTCAAAGTATGAATGCCCATAGAATAAAAATAAAGTCATTTTTTTAAGTTCAGTTTTTATATTGTTTCAGGTACATTTTTCAAATGTTCTGTATCGAAGATGTCAATTTTTAACATTTGGTACTCTAAAGTGGGTAAACCAAATGAAAAATCACAGCATGTCCTGAACACTTTGACTGAAACATCATGCCTTTCTGATTACATCGAAAACATTAACCTAGAACCTTTAAGCCTTAGAATTACGAATGTATGTAAACGAATTTCTCATTACTAGGCCAAGTCGAATCGTACTAAATCTAAATTCTTAGAAATGTGTTCAGATTGGCTGCATGAAATTGAAAATATTGATGTAGAGCGAACTAAGGTACGTGTATCTCTGAACTTTGACGAAGTTGAAGCATCAACATCTTCATCGTCTGGCCGTCCGAAAATGTACTTTGACGAGACCAGTAAACGTACAAAAAGGAGAAGATTAGCTAATTTGTCTAAGCAAGATCCTTCTCTTGTACATTCATTGCTTAGTGCTTCCGATGATAGTTTATTAACTTTTCCTGAAATCGATGCTAACGAAGTTTTATCGCTCATTGTCGAAGCTCACTTAACTCGACATCAATATTTATTAGTAAAGAAATTTATAAACAATAAGTTTTCAAAAAGCATTTTGCCATCTTACCAAATTGTTGTGGAATCGAAAAAACACTGTTATCCTCCAGATATAACTGTTAGCGAATCATCTGCCGAAGTCGAACTTCAAAGTTTATTAGATCATACAGCCAATCGGATTCTCAAGTCTCAAAAGGTTGTTTTGGATAGGGTACCTAAAGAATCCCAGGATAAGATAGCTTTGATAGGGAAATGGGGTTTCGATGGCAGTACAGGGCATTCTGAATATAAACAGTGTTTTTCTGACGCCACTATTGAAGACGGTAGCTTGTTTCTTACTTCATATGTGCCACTTCAGCTTGTTTTGAAATTAGATACTGAAGAAAATACCGTAGTTTTGTGGAAAAATCCTCGTCCTTCGTCAACTAGATACTGTAGGTCTGTACGCTTTCGATATTTGAAAGAATCGACTGCAGTATCAGTTGAGGAAGAAGCATATTTTAAAGAGAAAATAAGTAATTTACAGCAAACTGTTTTCAAAAAAGAAGATCAGGAATACCGCGTTACTCATTGCTTGCAATTTACTATGGTAGATGGCAAAGTGTGTAATGCACTTAGCAGTGTTTCCTCGTCTAAATGTTATATTTGTAATGCCTTGCCCAGCGAAATGAACCAAATTGACAAATGTTTAAACAAGAAAGTCGATGAGAGTAAATATGAATTTGGTTTATCACCTCTTCACGCGTTAATACGCTTCTTTGAATATTTTGTTCATGTCGCATACAAGTTAGATGTTAAAAAATGGCAAGCTAGATCTGAAAATGACAAAATTCTTGTTGCAGCAAAAGAAACATATATTCAGACTCAATTTAGAGAAAGATTAGGTCTTATAGTGGATAAGCCCAAAAGTGGCGGAAGCGGGACTTCAAACGATGGTAATACCGCCAGACGGTTTTTCTCGAACTCAGAAATTTCAGCTGAAATTACTGGGATCAAGAAAGATCTCCTAGATCGTTGCTGGATCATACTTCAATGTTTGAATTCGGGATATAACATTAATAAGACGAACTTCGAAGAGTTCGCATTAGAGACAGCTCGGCAATTAGTTGCCGAGTATCCGTGGTATAACATGCCTGCTTCCGTTCACAAAGTCCTAGTTCATGGTGCTAATGTTATTGATCACGCTTTATTGTCAATCGGAGAGCTGTCTGAAGAAGCAGCTGAAGCAACTAACAAACACATCAAATCATTTAGGAGAAATCACACGCGAAAAATGAGTCGCATTTTGACCAATACTGATTTAATTAATAGGCTTCTTCTTCATTCAGATCCCTTCATAACAGGTCTACGAAAGTTACCTGTCAAAAAAAAGAGTGTACTGTCAAAAGCTGTTTTAGATTTGTTATGTATTTAAAGGTAATTTTGCGAATATTTCGTATAGTTTGTAGGTTGTTTGTATTTAGAAAATAAACTTATTTTATGTATTTTTGCTATTTTATTTTATTCTTTTGTGGTTATTGTTAATACAAATAACCATTATTTACAGTTTTACTATTAAAATTCGCAATATAAAATGTTTTAGATACATCGATCGTCTAAAATAAAATTACTGCGAGACATTTTTACACCTAAATGTTGTTAAGAATTTTTTAAACTTATATAATATATTATAATTTTAATTATTTACGTTTACCTAAATATATTCCAACGTGTAAAATAATAAAATACTTTTTATAACGGATTTGTGTATTTATGACCGCCTTTGTATGAAACCTGAATCACTGTGCAGTGTAATCTCTACTCTAGACAACGTGACGTCTTGTAGAAGTCCAACTGTGTCCCACTAGGCTATCGCTGCTTTTTGTATTTACTAATGGGCAGTATTTAAGTGCACAGCAAAAAAATACTAATTGCACGGCAAAATATGCTTACCAAAAATACTAATTGTACAGCAAAATATGCTAACCAAGAATACTAATTGCACAGCAAAATATATTTAAAGAGATCAAACTAAGTCGACGGAGCTCCGCTTCGCGGGGCTCCTATTTTTGGGTGGATTTAAGAAGGAACCTAACATAACCTAAACCTTCCGAGACGGAATGCAGTGATTTGAGGCGTACCTAGGTGCTCGTTATGCTGTGCAATATTTGCTGTGCAATTAGTATTTTTGATAGTCATAATATTTAATCCCTTTACTAATAGCCAATCAAATCACTTGCTTGACATGGGTTTGATTTTAACACGTCGCTGATTGACTAAAGGAACAATGACGTTAACAGATGGCGTAGTGGTTTAAGTGGGAGCCTCGCCGCTGCCACTACGCCGTGTGTGGTGGCTTCGAATCCCACACGGGACAAAACTTTGTGTGATCCACAAAAGGTTGTTCCGAGTCTGGGTGTTCTTTGTGTCCGTTGTTTGAATGTTTGTAAAGTCCCCCGCGACAAAGGAATTATTCCTAGGCGTAGTCCTTTTAAAAATAAAATAGATAAGTGTGAAATAAAGAGAGATTGGCAAGTTTTGGTAACTTTTCTTCATGTGAAATGAAATTAATGATATAATGATAACTATATACTGCTTTAAACCTGGCTTAGTATGATCTCTGTGCATTTTGCTTCTGATTACGTAAATATTATTCTGTATGCCAGGCCTATTTACAAACTGATCTACTTTTAGGCGGTTCTCTTCTCAGTATAAGAAGGATTAGGTCATAGTCAACCACGCTAACATAATGCGTATTGGCTGACTTTAAGAACTATATAGAAAACTCCCAAATAGGCTTTCTCGAGGTGTTTTGTTCTGACGCTAAAGCGGGTAACAATTAAATAGGCATGAAGACTAGACGTTTAAATTTCGTGTTACGTTACTATTCAGTACTAATTTTATAAGAAAGTGACGTCACAAGCCCCCACTCCCGAACTTTAATGCGTTATATCTTAGTAACATTTTATTGTATTGTTAAAACAAAAAATAGATGTCCAATATTTTTTGCTAATCTAAAAGATGGACTAATTAGAATCACTTAGTTTAACCCTGTCATCGTGCCTATTAAAAACACTCATAACTTTAAGACTGATCGAACTCGGGACCTCTGAGTGGCAGTTCATCGAGGCTATAGCTGGTTTTTCCTATAAAGTATACAGATGTTCATATAACATGTCATATATATAGGAACAGTTTATTTACTTAATATTTTATAACAATAATCTTATCTTATCTTGTGTGGGGGCCAGTCAGTACAGACCGGCGACACTTCGACCCAGTGGGATATTTTGTGTCGACTTCCCCAATAACGACTGCCATAGATGTTTATGGCAACCGGGACCGACGTGCCTAACGTGCTCTCCGAGGCACTGGACAGGCGATACTTGTCAAACAAAACGCACATAATTTCGAAAAGTCATATAACTTCCGAAAGTCAGAGGTGCGCGACGTGGGTTCGAACCCGAGACCCTCTGCATTGCAGTCTGTTGGTTGGTTTAATTTTTACGAAAGTAGCATGTTTCCGCTAGTAAAATTACTGCCGTGTTACGTCTGTCGAATATTTCATGGAACATTTTGTTTCATCCTTATGTATAGAACAAAACATATCTTCTGACATTATATTTACTTTAAAGTTACGTCAAACCGCACTTGAATCCCCATAATTAACATTACTAACGCGTTACAAATGCCTACATCACCCACGTTTTCGTACAAAAAAGCGCTCTGTCTGTTGGTCTCCCCACTGAGCTATCGCTGCTTGTTTATAATAATAATAATAATCTTTAGGTATTGATTCAAAAGTTACAGATACGCATACACAGATACATATTATATGTATATGCTAAAGTTACAATAAAAGGATTAACATAACAATTTTGAAGATCCAGAATCTGATGAATCCTGTGTCTTATATATTAAGCTTGTTTGTAACTAACTTTTATTAGATAGAGAAATTCTTAAACCTTTTTATTCTTCAATACTATCGAGATATTATCTTCTTTGATATAATATTTATTATCACAGAGCATGGAACAAAATCACACTTGCTTCTTACAAGAGATGTTCGCTTTATTTTATAGAATCAAAGTGTATCAGTGAAACTATGTGATTGTTACAAATATGACACTTTCATTGGCAAATAGACGAGACAACTTACGCTCGGCATTTACTTGGCAAGGATATTATTATGACTTTCGTTTTTCGTTACGTTCAGTTCCTATATTTATTTATTACCTTAAGGGCCGCCAGGGGTTACAATAACAATACATGACTATAAATACATGGTTGTAGGTTCTGTTGGTTGTTTAACCTTTGAAGGCAGCCATTGCATGCATTAATTGAGCTAAAGAGCAGTAGAGTAGAAACGAAAATGAGTTAAACAGACAATATTTTAGATATAAATTTTGTGAGTGGCTATCGAAAAGGTTAATTGCACCAGATACATTTCAAAAAAGAAATATAACAAATAGTAAAAAAGAAATATGAACGTGTATATTGGTGGTACTAAGAAACAAGTTGTTTTACCTATCGACAGTTAATTCTGATACATATTATATGAAAAACATGTCAAAATTTAACTATTTGTTGCTAAAAAACTACACATCCTTTGAAATGGGTCTGAGTCGCAGCGACACACCAGCGGCCAGACACAATAGGTTTTAGTTATATCTAGCAGCGATAGCCTCGTGGGAAACCGTTGGACTGCCACGCAGAGGTTTTGAGTTCGAAGGCCAATGCCAAGGCTCTCTGACTTTTCGAAGTTATATGCGTATTAAATAGTTAATCATCGCTTGCTTTAACGGCGAAGGAAAACATCGTGTGGAACACCTGCATGTCTGAGAGTCCTCCATAATGTTCTCAAAGATATGTGAAGTATGCCAATTCGCACTAGGGCAGTGTGGTGGACTATGGCCTAAACTATCTCACAGCGAGAAGAGGCCCGTGCCCAGCATTGGGACAGTTTAATACAGGGCTGATATCATTATTTAGGTATATTATATCTGGCATCCCAAAACTTGAGAGATTAAGTAGAAACGCAGCGCAATATTCCTTGCTCTGTAGTCATTACTATATTACGCTGGCCTAAGAACCGTGTTTTAATAGCTCTCGATTACATCACGACAGCTGTAAAGTTGTCGTAAAACAACGCTTTTCATGTATTGATTAGTTTGTCAAAGTTTCATCTAAGTATGACCTTTGACATATTGGTTGAGTGATCACTTCACCATTGCCACTGCGCCGCCTATTGTGGGTTTAATCCCTTAGTTCCCAAAGTGGTCCAGGTGGACCCCCAGGGGTCCACGGGAGACTCGACGGGGGTCTACGTTGGCGTGACAAAAAAATGGGGGTTCACAATTCGTAAGCGGGGATCCACGAAACTTTATTTGCTTTCGATAGTGAAGAACTAAAATGTTGGCTTGACTTCACCTACCAATGTAGGCAGATAATATTTTAAGAAGCTCAGCGACTGTTACTTATTTAAACGTCGATTGACGGATATTTTGAGGAATATCACTCGCTAAAGACGCAAGATTTTTTTTAATTTATCTCAGTTTTACTTTTTTTGGGTACGAATATACCGATTGTACTTGGCGGATTAAATTTCTAGCAGCAGAGGGTCCACCGGAACCAGCTAAATTTTGAAAGTGGTCTATGAGAAAAAAGTCTTTGTACCTCTTGTTTAATCCCACACACAGGTCAAAATTTGTGTAAGCCATATGTAGCTGTGCCAAGTGTGTGTTCTTTGTTTCCTTTGTTTCATATTTTTTATATACCCCGGGACACATAAATGTCTCATAGTGCCGGAATTGAAATTTTTATTAACAATTTAAATTAAACTAATATTTATAGCTCTCCAGTCAAGAAAAATACCGTTTAACATTTCGACGCCTACGGATTCTCGAGCTAAAGGAAAAAATACTTTGTTTTAAATTCAACAAAACAATGTAAGACTCCACATCCAATCTATTCCTTTTAAAACATCAAAGTATACAACGTACACTGAAATAAAACGAACTTTCTTCTCGTACCTGTATCACTTAGCCAGCTCGGTACTTTCTGTACGGTAATGTTCATCGACTGAGTGGCTTACCCGTTAAGCAGTTTACTGCGCTCACTAAATTTTTATTTCTACCCTCAACGTTGCGAATAGAAGTATGTAAATCAAATATCTTGCTAAGAGATACTTTTTATTATGTATAATCAAGTATATAGGCTCACACGTTTGTGTGATAAATATTCGTAAAAGCTACACCAATAGATATTATATTGTAGTACATTGAAATTAAACTATTTCCATTCATAGCCACGACGCCATCTTGTTAATAAAGTTCGACGTCTAAATATGGCGGGAGTGTAAGCATGTGATGAATAAAGCATTTTAGTAATTATATATTACGTATTTCAGTGATAGAAACCATCCGTGTGTATAAACGTGCGGTGCAGCCGACGTAAGAGGAGTCATTTTCTAGTTTGGGAGGAGCCTGGCTTGAGGTCTGTGGATTCTTATATCTTTACAGGTAAATAAACAAGCATATATACGTCTCGTTGTAAGCAGCTATCATAGCTTGCAACAATAAAGACAAATAAACCAGTAATTCTGGCTACCTTAATTGTAATAAGAAGGCTAGGGTATTACTACAAAGGCTACGGAAGAACGGAGCCATCAAGCGTTAATGCTATGTGGTTGCAGTCTTCTTTAAGAATAAGACTACTTTCTCAGTTGGGCTGCTTAAGACCTTACCAATAAATCTTATACAATAAAACTAATTAACAGTTATCATATAATAACTAAAACTATCAAAAGATAGTTCTGTAAAATATTAAACGCATTTATAGAAAAGTGAACCACTTTTGAGTTTGCCTAAAAACTTTGTCTTTGAAAATCATAATTACAATATTAATTAACTGAGAGCATAACACATGTTTAATTTAATCTTATTATAAATCGTCCATCTGTGAATGGATCCCAACGTTCAGACACTTTAATGCTTGTTGCGGCAAGACTGACAGGTTAAAGGGCAAAAGAAATGTATTCTACATTTACAAACACTATCGACATTCGACAGTCACGATCAAAGCTGATTCCAAAGTCACCCCTCCTCTGAAGTGTACTTTACCCCACCCGTTTATCACATCCCTTATTTGCATTCTATTTCATTTGGGTACCCAATATCCCGGACACTTTTATACCTTTTTTACTGTCTTTTTATTTTTATTATATCGCCTGCGAAGAGCCGAGGGTCAAATAGTTTTTTTTTCAGCTTTACGAGTGGCCTGAAGTGTATTTAGATTTTGGGGTAAGTTTAGCTGATTTTACGATTCAAGGGTTTATCTTGGAATATAATTTGAATAATTAAAATTGTTTTTGTAGGTATCTCTTGCTTTGGAGTACGAAAATAATGTAACAATGCCTTAACAGAAATTATACCTTTACCTTTAATGTAGACATTTCAGCCATTCGGTGTGTGGAGAGAATAGACGGCAAAAAAAAAAAAGAAAATATTCTGTATTGAGCGTTGATGAGTCGATTGTAAACTCCCAAGTGACATTCAAAATCTGAGTATTAATAAATTTAAAACAGTTGTAAAACGTAAATTATATTCGAAAGGTTATTACTCACTCACTGAATAAATAGAAGATAAAAATGCTTGGGATTGAGTTGTTTCCACTCACATGTTATTTCTAATCATATTATTAAGCTAACTGTAATATGAGTTGCTGTGACTATTATTTCATGTGTTATTAATATGTATCTTAGATTAACGAATTTTTACTTTTAAATCTTATTGAAATAAATAACTAATAACTACACACAGCAGCCTATATAAGGAAATAATATAACATTGAATTGTATTGATATCTAAACATTTGGCGATTGAAAAGAGTGGCCATGAGTTTCTTGCCTGCTTCTTCTCATGAAAGCTCTACTCCTCGAACAGGCTTTTTTCAATGCTAAATTTTTATTTCCTTCTATTTATTTTTCTTTTTTATTAATTTAATAGTTGATTGACGTGCCCAAGAATTGATGGCACATTTTTATGGAAATAAAGATTTTTGACTTTGACTTTGACTTGATGAGTGACATAGACTTTCCTTTTTAAATAAATTATTTCTCAAAAGGTAAATTAGCGTCGTAGTTTGTGAAACTGCAGATCTCTGACGACTCTATTACTCAAGCAAGAAATTCCTCACAAAAAATAATTATCATCTTTGCTCGACCGATTGAAATATTACGATAAACTATTACGCTAATATAAGCGCAAAATGATCCCACAATTTAAGGATAGTTCCAAGGATGTACATTTTTATGAAAAGCAGGTGTTGTAATGATATGATTGTGATAACAAGTACAAATACCTTAACTATTTATGTGACAAAATAAATTTACATATAAATTACTATCATTATAAGTCAGAATACTTACTGCCAGAGAAAATAAAAATGTATCTTAATAAATCCAAATCATACAATAATGTAAGGCCAAGTAACAGTATTATTAAGAAAGGTACTATACTATACTATTTTCCAGTCATAAAATCAAAACAAAATGTGATTGTAAATGATGGTGTCGATAATAATATTCAATTAGTAGCGAACTCACCTAAAGTAACAAATAATGCATGTTTTTTTCGCCTCTAAAAATATAAACTCACTTACACTACTTCACCAAAATATTCATGGGCTACTTTCTAAAAAAGAGCTTTTAGAAATCACTTTTAGAGAAATAGACAAAAATTACAGACCGGATATTCTATGCTTTTCTGAGACATTTGTTAAGTCAGGTACAGAGAAATGCATTAACATTGTCAACTATGAACTTGCATCACACTATAGCAGACAAAACAAAAGAGGTGGGACATGTATAATGTTAAAAACAGGTATTGCTTATAAAAAACTAACAATTTTTGATGAGTTTATATTGATGAACCACTTCGAACTTTGTGCAATTAAATTAGTAAAACATAATATCATAATTATTTGTTTATACAGAATTCCTTCAAAGAAGAAAGTTCATATAGATTATTTCTTAGATAAACTAGACCTAATGCTTTACAAGTACTTATCTAGACATTCAAAAGAAAAACTTGTTATTACTGGTGACTTAAATATCAATACAATTGACGAAAGTAACAAAACAACTGAAAGATTAATGAATATTTTAAAGAAATATAATTTAAATTCACATATATCTGTTCCAACTAGGGGTAAGTCCTGTTTGGATTTAGTTATAAGCAATATTATGAATGCGTCTGGCACAGTTTTGGAACTATGGCTATCAGACCATAATACTGCCCAAATCCTAAAGTTTCCAGTAAAATGTGATGCAAGAAATATTAGACATATATATATTTATAAAAGAAGTTATTCCACTGAAAATCTTATTAGGTTTAAACAGTATTTAACCAGTTTGTATTATTTTAATTTATTTAAGCTAACCGATCTCAATACGGCTTTTAATGAATTCTATGACTTCTTTTGTTTATTGTACCGTATGTGCTTTCCCGTCAACAAACTAAAAATTAGCCTATCTCGGCAAAATTGTTGGCTCTCAAAAGGAGTTAGAATAAGTTGCAAATATAAAAGAAAGCTACGATATAAATACTATCTGACTAAGTCTAAGACAGATAAGGAAAACTATTTAAATTATAATAAAATATTTAAAAAATGTACTACCTTTGCTAAAAAAAATTGTAATAATAAATTTGTAACAAATAGTAAAAATGCATGCAAAGCTACTTGGACAGTTATAAAGAATGAAACTGGTAGCTACCAAAGTCATAATTACATAACTAAAATTAAAAATAAAGACAGCATAGTTACTACAGATCCACTTCAAATAGCGACATCATTTAATGAGTACTTTATAACTACAACTAATCAACTGAATCACAGAATTCAGAACACAAATTTCGAAAGTAAACAGTCATCTACTATTTTCATAACTCCAGTAGACGAAATGTATATGCACAAAATTATAATGTCTCTTACAAGCACTCCATCTGAAGGGTATGACTCTATAAGCACAAACATTTTAAAAGCGTGTAGTCAGCAGCTTACTCCATTACTAACGTTCCTTGTTAATTTGTCGTTGGAAACAGGTCAATTTCCTGAGAAATTAAAATATGCCATTGTAAAACCACTTTATAAGAAAGGAAAACAGTCTGACATGTGCAATTATAGACCAATTACATTACTACCGGTCATCTCTAAAATACTTGAAAAAGTTATGCAGGATAAATTGATTTCATTTTTTAATAAATACAATACACTAAATAACAATCAATATGGGTTTCGCCAGAACAGGTCTACTAGAGATGCCGCCTTCTTTTTGGTCAATGATATATTGCAAAACACAAACGACAAAAACTATACAACCGTAGCATTTATTGATATGACCAAAGCATTCGATTTTGTCTCACATGATATACTATTAACAAAATTAGAACATAATGGCATCCGAGGACCGACACTAAATTGGCTTCGTAGTTATCTAGAAAATCGGTCTCAATGTGTTGAAATAGCCCAACAAGACGAAAAGGGACTTATTAAAGTGACTGTACAAAATACTAATACAGTGACATTTCTTGGATTAAATATTAATAATAATCTCAATTGGAAAGAACATACAGAAAAAGTAAGCAACAAACTAAATGGATTTTCTTATGCTCTATATAAACTGACTAAAGTTGCAAGTAATCACACGGCGTGTATGGCCTATTTTGCATATGTAGAATCTGTACTGCGTTACGGTTTATTACTCTGGGGAAATGGTACAGATATAAACAAAGTTTTTATTGCCCAAAAAAGATGCATAAGGTCAATTTGCAACATTTCACCGGATATATCATGTCGCCCGTACTTTAAATCGCTTAAAATACTACCTCTAACCTGTCTCTATATATTGGAGGTTGGTAAATTTGTCAAACAATATTATAATATTTTTATACAAGCAAAAGATATCAACCAGAGAAACAATATGCATAATCCTCACAGACTGGTATTAGATAAGATACCGAGAAGTTGTCGGTTTCAAAAGAACTGCTATGCAATGTGTATATCTATATATAATAAAATCCCAACTCATATTAGGGATCTGCCATTTCCCAAGTTTGTAAAAGCACTGCAAGCGTGGTTACGGGAACATGTATTTTATACCATAAAAAAGTTTTACGACTTCAAATAACAAAGTAGACAAAAAATAAATTTTAAGTAGACTATGACAAATTTGTTAATTTTAATTTTAAGATATTGAATATTTGCATGCTATGTAATATAGTTAAATGGGCTTGTACAACTTTATATATTGTGTAACAACTTTTGTAACCCTATTTACAGCAAATAAATGATTTTGATTTGATTTGATTTGATAACCTTGCGCTTTTAGTCCTCTCGGTTGCTTTTTTATTTGCAAATGATATCGCCCGCACTATGAATAAATCCTATGTCGCCGGGGATTATATAAATATTCAAACAACGGACACAAAGAACACCCAGACTCAGAACAATTGTTTTTGCCCACACATTTTTGTCTCGTGTGGGTATCGAACCCACTCTCTGCACAGTGGTAGTGGTGAGGTGACTACTTTAACCACCGTGCCATTCGTGCATCCAATGTGTCCAGCGGCGCTTTGAGTAGCGTCGCAATGGTATAAAACAGGCGGACGGGATTAGCGCGGAGAGAGGGAGGGTGATATTAAAGAATTAGTACAACACTGCTTACCTTTCGGGTTTAGAGTTATCACTATAATCACATCCACTTTTATGTTAGACATACACGTATATTACACATACACGTAGTGTTTATACTTTTGTATTTTTTATCGGCCTCGGTGGCGTAGTGGTTAGTGTAACCGACTGCCACGCCTAAGATCGCGGGTTCGATTCCCGCACAAGTCAAACATTTTGTGTGCATGAACATGGATATATAACATGTAAGTATTTACAAAAATAACGGTATATACATATGTTTATCCATTGTCTAGTACCCATAGTACAAGCTCTGCTTAGTTTGGACTAGATGGTGTTGTGTGTATGTGGTAGGATATTATTATAGTTACACAGTTTTATTTTTTATTGTATAGCTGCGATGATAATAGTTAATCTTAACATAATATTAGACAGCGGGTCTTAATCACGTTGGTAATTATTTAACGGTAATAACTATTTTCTCGAAGTTTCGACCGACGTACATCGATCGTGTTCACGGGTTGACTAGTGTGAACTTAACGACGCCTTCGTGAAGTACGGGTTTAGGCAACCACCCTCATTTGTTAATTTTATACATAATCTATTAAAATTGCATTATTTACTTTTAAAAGTAGAAAAGAGTACCTACAGACTGTTATTCTTGAGGTCAAAATAAATAATCATCTTTTTTGACTTACAAAAAATGTTTTAACTTACTGGTGATAAAAAAAGCAGATAATAGTTATGTCAAATATTTAAATATCTTATGGTCAAACAATTGCACGATAAGTTTAATTTATTCCTATAGTGATAGGTATGTCTTTGTTAGCGCCTTTTGAATACGAAACCTTATAAAGCAACCCTAAAAAGTAACTCCAAGAAACAATCGATTCGATTGCACGTATGGCTTTGTGGCTTAAGTGATCGCCTCACTACTGGCGCCGCGTTGTGTGTTCGATCCCAACCCGGGACGAAAATTTGTGTAATTCAAAAATACTTGTTCCGAGTTTAGGTATTCTTTGTATCCGTTATTTAAATGCTTGTAAAGTCACCCGCGATAAAGAAATTATTCCTGAAGCTAGATTTTCTTTTCAAATAAGTGAATCCTAAAATTTAACACTAAAAGCATCTCTAAAAAGTAAACATAAAATAAACTCGGGACACCATTTTCAAAATTAACTCTAAAATCAACCATAAAACACATCTCTAGAAACTAGTCCTCGAAAGCAACTACAAAAAAACGAAATACATTCTAGTAACGTTACAAAATACTTAACAAAACAAATACAATTTACAATAGTCTCTGTCACGGTACGTGAGGGGTGTAATTGTTTTCGCCAACCGCAGCCTTGTCGTCGTGTGTCAAACACATGTTCCCGTTCGCGTCATTGACAAATATAACTAACATGACTTGTGGAATATGCCTCCCTTGAGCTTGAACCATTATCTGATTTTGATAGATGTTTTCCTGTTTTGTAATTCGCGATGTCCAATATATTGCTGTTTTAAATCGTTTCTTTATTTATTGTATGATGTTGATGGCACTGCAAAGACGCGGCCATAAGCTAGCACTCAGTCTTTCTCCATACAACTTACGTAGATTTCATTTCATTTATTCATAAATAATTTTACAATCGTATTTAAATGTGCTTAGGTGGTGCTACCACATGGTGCCTAGAGGGCGGACTTACTAACACTACTAATATAGACTATAAGTACATTCTATTACTAACCCATTACTAAATAACCTATGGACTGTTCATGTGCTATTAATGTCCGAAATAAAGATATTTTATTTTTATTTTATTAATACATAATTAGCATAATACAATTACTAATAAATATTTAGCAAAGCAACAATTAGAAATAGAATTTAAGAAAATGAATGACAAGATGCATTTATCCTTACGTAACAGGTTCTCTGTCCGATGAATCACATATATTCTATATATTCATATATATCACATACACACAACACCATCTAGCCCAAACTAAGAACAGAGCTTGTACTATGGATACTAGACAATGGATAAATATACATATATACTTTTTTTTGTTAATACATACATATTATACATAGAAACACCCAGACCAAGACAAACATCCATTTCCATGCACACAAATGATTGACTTGTGCGGGAATCGAACCCGCAATATATTTTTTATTGTGTCTATCACGGGACAGCGAATGGGTTAATATCCTAATTAATATTATAAATGCGAACGTGAGGTTGTTTGTTTGTACCGCTTTCACACCTTTACGTCTTGACCGGTCATCATGTAATTTCGCATACACGTTGTCAGGGGTACAGAGAAGGACATAAGTATTTTTGACTGAGAATATCTTAGTAAAGCAGCACAAAGTCTAGAATTATGCCCGGCAAACAGCAATAGACTGACCTCCTTTTACAGGGGACTTAAAGCCATAACTGATGAAATGTGAAAAATACATCTCTGCCCCTTCGAGTTCTCTCTATGTAGGCAAAAACCTAATGATACGTTGCTTACAACAGGAATCGAACCCTATTGCACGCAAATATCAGCGTCAACTAATGCCACAGAAATCACGTTCTTCGTACTGTAAAAAGAAAAAAAAGCAATTCTGAACCATCCTCGAATGCACTTGAACACACACAAAAAAATTCATTTAAATCGGTCCAGCCGTTTAGGAGGAGTTCACTGTCAACACACGTACAGCAGAATTATATATATAAAGATATGTGAGACTAAATTAATCGCGTTTTCATCCGTATAACTTTTAGTTGATAGGTGCTTTTTGTCTTATCCTGGGAAAATATTGAAACATCCTATAAACTTCTCAGAACCCTGAAAAATGTTTGCTTAAATTGCTTAATATTATGTATATTAACATAGACTTATATTTCTTCTGTGCGTGTGTACTGAACTCTTAAAGGTGTGTTTGAGTGGACCCCTGGACGTTTTAGATTCACAATTGGACTCGGTAGGTGGCGCTACAATGCAATCCAACATACGGGCAGGACAGCGATGGTCGGGTGCGTTAGTTTGTACTATAAAATGGTTATAGTTCCCGTGGCATTCAGACGCTAATCTAGAAACGCAGCTCTTAATCTGTCCGTCTGTCCGTGCCTATTGCTAGTTAATACGATACGTGGTGCCCCGCTGCGCTAGTCAAATACAACTGTTAAAGGCGATACACATGTGTACGGTGAGTTTAAATTCGCATAAAATACAAACGTTCTAAGTAGATTAAGTAATCGCCACGTCTCGTCGTCTAATGTCACACGTGACAAAATTTTGTGTGATTCACATTATAATTCGAGTCTAGGTGTTCTTTGTGTCCATTGTTTGATTGTTTGTAAAGACACCGCGATGCGGTTATAATTGAAAACGGGTAAACGCGATTATGCTCGGTATTAATATACTATTTTAATGGTTTGACGGTTCCGTCAGGCTGTCCTAACCGTGTTCATAAGCTTTTTTCTCTCTTCTCAAAAAGTCTGCTTATGACCACAGCCTGGTAAAAAGAAAAGCATTTCACAAAAAGGTATGTAAATACCGAGTAAGATAGTGTTAATAACCGTTTATTTTTTGGTCTGGTTGTTTCCATCCAGTTTTTGACTGTTGCTTTGAGCAATTCATCAGTTCTTGTACTATTTTCTCCTTCCTAAGCAGTATCTTTTTTTGTTTTCCATATTTTATTTGCCATAAAATCCATCTTAGAAATATACATAGAAATATACATACATACATACATAAATTCACGCCTGTTTCCCAGAGGGGTAGGCAGAGACTACGGATTTCCATTTGCTACGATCCTGACACACTTTTCTGGCTTCATTCACTTTCATAACATTCCTCATACACGCTCGCCGGTTTAAGGTGCTCTTAACCTGGCCTTTATCCAGAACGTCTCCGATCTGATCAAGAAACGTTCGCCTAGGTCTTCTCCTTGCGACTGTTCCATTCATACTAGCCTTATAAACTTTCTTAGTCAGTCTATTCTCGTCCATTCTTTCTACATGCCCAAACCAACTTAACATACCCTTTTCTATTCTCGTCACTATATCCACTTTTATGCCGCATCTCTCTCTAATCACACTATTCCTTATTCTATCTTTCAGAGTCACACCACATATATTTCTCAGCGCTCTCATTTCTACAGCATTTATTCTGCTCTCATGCTTCTTTTGCCATACCCAACTTTCACTACCATGCATAAGTGTAGGTACTAATAGTCCTCTATGAACAGCCAAACGTGCCTTTTCGGATACATTTCGACTGTTCATAAAAGCGCGTAGAGCGCCATTCACTTTATTGCCAGCAATCGTTTTTCTTTCAATATCTCCCTCATGTGTACCATCCCTTGTAAACAAAGTACCTAGATATACAAACTCTTTCACTTGCTCCACTTGTTCTTCATCAATCATAATATTGCACATCGTCATGCACTCCCTTTCAAATACCATTACTTTCATCTTGCTTACATTTATTTTCATTCCTTTACTCTCACAAGCATCATGCATAATAGTTA
The DNA here is from genome assembly GCA_963675205.1 of Catocala nupta. Lineage (NCBI taxonomy): Eukaryota > Metazoa > Arthropoda > Insecta > Lepidoptera > Erebidae > Catocala > Catocala nupta. The sequence goes on along the minus strand of OY776092.1, from coordinate 21,106,691 downwards.
CCATCGCCTGCAACTGTTCTGCCGATGACGCAAGTATTACTTGGTCGTCGGCATAAAGTAGACATTTGACAAGTAACTCATTCATTCTTAATCCCCATTCGCAATCTTTTAAATCTTTCAAACAATTGTCCATGTATAGGTTAAACAGCCAGGGTGACGCTACACATCCTTGTCTAACACCTTTTTCGATGTTAAACCATTCTGTGTAAGTCCCATTTATCCTAACACAAGCTCTGGAATCGTCATAAAGAGATTTCAGAGCTTGTGTGAGGTTACTATTCACTCCATACATGGACAAAACCGACCAAAGTTCATTCCTCACCACTTTATCATAAACCTTTTCCAGATCCACGAATGCGCAAAAGACTTTTTGACCTTTGGCCAAAACTTTCTCGGCTATGCTCCGTAAGGAAAAGACCTGATCCGTACATCCCATACCCTTTCGAAATCCCGTTTGTGCATCCCATATTTTCTCGTCGGTTACTTTCACAATCCTTTCAATTAACAATTTCGCATACAATTTACCGACGACGCTGAGCAAGCTAACGCCTCTATAGCTTTTGCAATCTTGCTGTGAGCCCTTTCCCTTGTATAAAGGTACTATGATGGCCTTGCACCAATCATTAGGTACACGGACGGTATTCCAGCACAAGTTAAAAAGGCGGCACAACTGATTTACTATGAGACACTGTCCAGCTGTCAGCATTTCGACTGTTATCCTATCATAACCACCAACCTTTCCTAATTTCATGCTTTTCAATGCTTTTATTATTTCATATATACTAATAGGGCTTTCATCATTCCTATCATTATCATTCATTTCGAAACTTTGCCCTTGCCATTCCTCTCTTGCAAATAAACTTTCAAAATATTCCTTCCATCGATTCAGTACGCTCTTTTCTTCATTCAGTAAACTTCCATTCTTGTCTCTAATCGATTTCAGCTCTGTGGTTAGGGTTTTACCTCGAACCGAGCGAATGGATTTCCAGAAAAACTTTGCATTAGTCCGGAAATCTTCAGATAATCTTCTGTCAAACTCGTCTTTCATTTCCTCTTTTTTCCTTTTAATCACATCTTTCACTATCTTCTTCATTCTTATAAACTTATTCCTAGCTTCATTTAATTCCTCATTCGGTGCTTCTTGTATTCTTTCATTGGCTCTGACAGATAGCCAGTCCAACCATGCGTGCTTCTTCTCACGTACTACCCCTTGCACATTTTTATCCCACCACGCATTCTTAGATTTTATCATTTTCCTCCTCTTGCTCACACCGCACACTTCTGACGCTACAACAACCACTTCATACTTAAATGACTTCCATAATTCTTCTATATCCTCAATGTCACTAAATTTTTCAAATCTTTCCCTCAACTTATTGTTATACTCGTCTTTCAATACTTCATCTTGCAAATTTTCTACTTTTATTCGTTCTTAGGCACTTGTTCGGGTAGGTATATGGTGTCACCATCCTTTGAAGAGGCCCCGTATCCGGCTCATAACCAAAAAATGGTCGGTATGGACACCAATACCTCTATATACCCGAGTGTCTAAGACATTCTTTCTCAATCTTTCATCCACTACAACAAAGTCAATCATACTACTTCTCACATTCTTTGCTTCCCTTGTATACTGGTGGATTCTTTTGTGGGCAAACATAGTGTTTGTCACACAAAGACTCCACTCTAAACACAGCTCAAGCAACCTTTTTCCATTCTCATTAACACTTTCGTCTCCATACTTGCCTAAAACCCTTTCGTATTCCTCACGCTTTACACGCTCTATTTTAACCCAACCATTGAAATCCCCTAACATTATCAACCTCTCGTGTTCCTTGCATATGTATATGTGTCACTGAACTTCTAAACAGCTGGATCGATATTGAAGTATGGTTTAGATTTACAATTAGACTCGGTAGGTGGGGCAGCAATCGGTTCGTTTGGGTAGGATGACGTCTGTCAAGTATGCAAGTCTTTATAGATATCATTCTTCTGTAAGTGTGTATGTCACTGAATTCCTAAACAGCAGGATCGACTTTGATTAATTTGCGAAGTGTGTTTATGTGGGTCCCTTGATGTTTAAGATTAACAATTGGACTCGGTAGATGGCGCAGCGCTACAATGCAATCCAACATACGGGCAGCGATGGTCGGGTGCGTTTGTTAGTATTTTAAAATGGTTATAATTCTGTGTAAATACAGAGTAAGATAGTGTTAATACCTGTTTTCTATTACAGTATAATAAATGTTGTATGATTCAATGTATCTGTTAATATATTCTCACAATCTGCTATAAATGCAGATTAACACGTTGTAGAAAAAAAGTTTTATTGTAGGGACCGTTATAGTCTGTGTGTACTTTTAATCCAAAATGGCGTCGGAGGTTAAAGTAGTTAACATGTACACACATAAAGAAACCGGCTCCTTAAGACAGTTTAATTTATTCTGGAGCAACGTCTAATTGCGAATTTTGACATATTTCTACCTTTTATTTTTAATACTGGCAATTGGAATAGATGTTGGCAACACTGGCGACGAAGCTTTAGTGGTGATGTGATGTTTAATTTAGAATTTAATATACATAATTATGGATACAAATTCTCACGGCTTGCCCGCCTGAAGGATTAAGTAAAAAATTTAAACTTTGCCAGCTTAGGTTGTAGGTTTCAAGTAAAAGATACCCTAAAGCCTATTGCCATCTACTGGGAATAGTTCCAGACACCCTACTACTACTAATCATTTCCCAACAGAAAACACCAAATAATAATAAAAATGCCCGACGAAATTTGAACCCATATATACAATCACCGCGTTATATGTTTATTTTTAAACACACATATTAACAGAATCTAGGGATATTTTATATTTCATCAAGCATCTAAAAATCTATGACGAATTTTCTGATATACTTAGTGAATGGAAGATAGGTTATTTTGAGGTCTAATAAAAAATAAAAAACATTTCGTGATATTTTTGTTTTAAATAAAAAATTTATAATCGCCGTAGAAAATTAATATGATAAAAAGACTTCATTTCTTCTTTTAAAACTATTTATTTCAGTTAAAATTGAAAAAAAATTATAATACCTAATTATTAATTATCAGCGTTGCCACCTCTTACATTAATTACACATCGACATCGATTGTTCATACTTAAAATTAAATTGTCAATGTCTTGCTGCGGTATGAGGTCCCATGTTCTTTGCAAGTGTTCGTAAAGTTGTTGTACCATCGTCAAATTTGGCGGGAAATCTCTCAAAGCTTTTCGTTGTAAAATGTTTCAGGCATGCTTGATAGGATTTAAGTTGGGCGACTATGCAGGCCAATCCAAAACTTGAATATCGTGGTCTCAGAAAGCGTCTGACATTTGGTATGAGTGCACCTTCTGAGGGTGCCGTAGACGGCTAACTCTCCCTGGAGTTCTCCAAATGCGTGTTCTTTGTGAATCCGGATGAAACCCAACCCAGAACTCATCGGTGAACAGCACCAAAGACCATTGTTTGTCACTCCATGGTAAATGCTCCCGGGCCACGAAAGCCGCCGACTGCGATTGCCACGTTGCAATGTTGGAACACGTAGCGGTCTTCGAGCAAGACCAACTTCATGCAACCTCCTTCGCACAGTTTGGTCGCTTAACAGTAGCAGGTGGTCCTCTTGGAGCCTTTGTACTAGTTGCATCGCTGTGATATTGGGTTATCTTCTGGCCGTCATTTGGAGATGAATTCTACCCGTGTGCCGTTCAGCCACATCCCCAGTACTGCCATAACGTGACCACAACCTTGATATCACGTTTTGGCTGGTGTGTAGGGCCTCAGCAACGAAGCGTTTAATAGCATCGTTTTCTAACATGCCCACAGCTTATAACATTTCATCTCGACTCAAATGACGACTTAACATGACACTTAAAGCTCACACGGCACGTTAAATTACAAAAGAAAATCAATCTAATACCTTTTCATTAATTAATATCAATAAAACAATTTTAATTTTCTTTTTCGTAACAAATTACTAACAATTTTGCCGCCGTATTTTGTTTTCTTTTGTTTTTTTATTTACATTTTGAAATTTTGAAAATAGAATAAAAGAGGTTTCAATCTGTATATAAACTTTTTATGGCAACTAAAAAGATTTCAAACTATAAAGTCGTAAATAATTTAAGATTAAGATATCCCTAGATTCTGTTGATGTCTGTGTATCTATAGGAAACGATTTGTAACATCTAAATAGTAGTTCTATACAGACGTCATAGTCGATTTAAATCGTAATCTATTATCGATATTTCTGTCCAAGATCCGAGATAACTTATTAGTTTGCGTAACCGGGAGGTCTCCCTGTTTCCGAACTAGTAAATTATACTTAAAATGAAAGCTCACAGTTAACCCTGTACTGCACTTAAAATAATTTCTAGCGTCATTTAAACTAATGCAGGGCTAAAGAGACCGCCAATACAGCTTGGTGTTGCCAACTAAGGGATATGAGTAAATAGTACTTTGTCTTTTTTTATTGTCTACATCTAAATAGCAGATGCTCATATTTAACTAATATTAAGTATGTGCTGTTTTTGCAAATGTTATGAAGATTAGCGTTGCCAAGTAAAAGCTATGAATAAATAGGATTCAATTGTTTTTATTGGCCACATCAAAATGGCAACCTAATATTAAAATTAATATTTTGTGCTTTTATTTTAAGTAGGTACTATAAACATTGGTGTTGTCAACTAAGAGCTATGAATTAATGTAAATAGCATTATGTTATTATTATAACGGTTTTTAAATTTGAGCCACGTCCTCTCGAATCATAAATCCAGTGCCTCCGCCATAAGGCTGCCGCTGCTTAAATTGGTCAATATTGAAATTTGCTTTTTTTCTCTTACAAAGCTTTATAATTTATATTTTGATAAAGTTGACTTTATTATTGATTCGGAGAGTTATCATATATTCTACTTAAGTCCTACTCCTTCTCTTCTAGGAAATTATGTTTTATATATATTATAAATACTCTTAGTTAGGTGAGAAAGTATATATACGGAATAAAGTAACTTTTGTCACAGCCGAAGTAACTTTTGTCTTAAGCAGATAGAAGATTCACATGCACACGAAACTTAACACACTTTTAGCATTTTTTATATAATATGTATGTTTTTTTATATATTTTTTATATAATATGTCTACCCCTCTGGGAAACAGGCGTGAATTTATGTATGTATTTATGTATGTATGTGTATGTATGTATATGTGTTTATGCACTATTGCGCCGCTGTGTATCTGTGCAATATACACCTAAAATTGTTCTTATCAATAAATGCAATGAACTTAGAAGTAATAATACTTAAAGTAATAATACCTAAAGTAATAATACCTAAATTAATAATAATAATAGGTACTTAGTATATTAAAGAGAAGAAAATGTATGCTTTAGGTCAAAAGCTGCTATTAAATGAAACCTGGACACTGACACATTAGTAATCTTGGCAACACAAGTTATTAAAGTCAGTTTTTGGCATATTATTATATGACCACATAACGTCACCTTCATGACCTACGTCACAGGATGCAAGTCTAATACTGTCTGCTAAGCACCGTCTCTGATTCAAAATCTTAATTGAGTATTAAATCGGGCAACTTTGAACTTTGTTAACTCAAGAAACTCTCATGTCATGTATTCGCGCATACCCTTACTTCACGACATCGACATACTAATCAAATTGTCAATAACAGATACTAATCGTTAAATTTAAAAAAAAATGATCATCTTCTATTTTTACAAGTGCAACACTGCTCGGTACTCGTAAGTCACCGCGCTTCCATAAACAATGCCATTAGCGCGGGTGTTACGCGGCGGATTTTAAATTTGGAACGCGCGCCGCCATTCGTCATGTCGCCGCCGCGCCAGCGACACGCCGCCGCCGACTTCGATTTAACTTGGTATAAATGGGTTTGATACTTTCGCAATTTACAAGAGAGAGTTCATCTCAATGGTTAGTAATAGATATATTGATTATTCATTCATCCACGACCACACGCATGGGCTGTTATCAGCATCCAGAGATTATTAGGCAGTAAAATTAATGCAATTTTTTTAAATATAAGTGCAATATTCTAATATTCTATCACCTATACACAACACCATCTAGCCCAAACTAAGCAGAGCTTGTTCGATGGGTATTAGACGATGGATAAACATACATAAATACTTTTTTTGTAAATACATACATTTTATACATTGAAACATCCAGATCAAGACAAACATCCATGTTTATGACAAATGTTTGACTTGTGCGGGAATCAAACCCGTGACTTTAGGCGTGGCAGTCGATTACACTAACCACTACGCCATCGAGGACCTGGGCTTTTTACGTGAAGATGTGTAAAAGTTCGCAAGGAATGCTCTCCTACTCGCGCTATACTTTAACAAATGTTGATTTATTAACAGAATACGTTTTGATTAACGTTTGGTTTGGTTGACATGATATTAACTAAAACATGCCGTCTCAATAAAGTGCTATAATATAATGTATATAGTCTGAAATATTGTTGTGTTTCTATTGCTAAGTACTTCTTTTTTAATATTTCTTATCAGATAAGATATTGTTATTAATGGAAGTGAAGTTAGTTCCTCTAGAACTAACTTCACTTCCATTAATAACAATATCCAATTTACTATGGAATTAGATGCAAATAATTCATTAGCATTCTTAGATGTACTTGTTACCAGGAATCCTAATCATACTTTGAGCCACACTGTGTATAGGAAGAAGACCCATACAAACAGGTACTTAAACGGTGAATCTCACCACCATCCTAAACAGTTAGCTACCGTGGGAATATCTTTGTTTCAGACAGCCCACGGGATCTGTGACAAGAAACACCTGGACGCCGAGCTTCAACATGTCAAGCAAGTACTGCAAGACAACAAGCTCCAACAGCCACGCCGCTGTCACAGATCCCGAGAAAAGCCAGCCACTGTCGAGCGCCAGCCTGCTATACTGCCTTATGTAAGGTGTGTCACTGACAAGATTGGCTACATCTTGAAGCGAGCTTCAATCCACACATACTTCAAGCCGCCAACGAAGATAAGTAAATTTTTACCATCCGTCAAGTGCCAATTACATTTACAAGATGCAGGGGTCTATAAAATAGATTGTGACTGCGGACTCTCATACATTGGTCAAACCATGGCATAAAAGAACACATAGCTGATGTAAAACACAAACGCTCGTTGAAGTCTGCTGTGTGTGAATATGTACAACAGGGGACCAACCACTACCTGAGATTTGACGTACCACAGATTCTCGCTAAAGAACACCGATTCCTACCAAGGATACTTCGCGAGGCTATTGAAATCAAAAAATATCCTAATTTCATTAGAGAAGATGGTTGGAATGTACCACCAGCTTGGGAGCCAGTACTTCAAATAGTCAAACCCAAGAAGAAACAAACCACAGCTAGACTTCATGATACTTTGAGCTCATTCTGCGTAAATAGAAACACCAATGACTAAATTATGTTCGGGTACTTTGAAATAACTACACTGGGACATTGAGACAACTACCACCTTAGTCTCCCCGTGACCATGGCTGCCGAAAAGCAACCTAAACGTCGGGGAAAGTGTAAACCTAAATAGTTTTAATAGTTTAAATAATTTTATTAGCTTATAAATTAGTAAAATTCAATAGTAGTAGTAGTGTAATAGTTTCAAAATTATATAATAGAGTGATAAATAAACAACGCGATAAAATCCGTATATAGTAGTTTAATTTCAATGAATAACATTCGCGTAAACAGAAGACAACATACATACAGATAACAAAATCAGAAATCGTTTTATTTTAGGATTAGACCAAATTTGTGGGCACCATAGCTATATATCTTAATTATAATTCCACACTCATATTCATATAAGTACTAAATTGGCATCAGTGAACTCTCAACTCAACCATCACTATCATCACTAAAATAGATCACCAACAAAATAGCAGCAATGCATCATATGTCCTCGCTCTAAGAATATTACAACGATTAGACACTGCAATTTTGCATCAATCTAAGTGCCAAAACTACATTAAAATCATTGCACTTTATATCAAGATAATACTTTAATGTGCTAAATTTATTTCTTTGTTCTAAAATTTCTTTTATGTTTTTTGAGAAGTAATCCATATATTTTTATTATGTTTTATAGAAGATAATTTAAGGTCGGTTATTATTATTACATATGGTTTTACTAATTATTTAGTTAAATCTACATATATTAATATTGTACATTGATAGTTGCTCCACAACAACTATACCTATATATGAAATTGTTTAGTTTTAATATCTGGTCGGCACCCCACAAGTGCTCATGGGACTAATACACCTAATACACCCAAGTGATTGAGGGTTAACACAAAAACCGTTTTCTCATGTAATCACAAAAGTAAGATAACTAGACGATTATTTTATATAGTAATATTATTAGTCACTTGGTGTGACAAATGCGAAACGCTTTCAATAAGTATTATCTTTGTTTATCACAACTTCTATTTGTATGTGTTGCAACTCAAATCAACCGCATAGAAAATCTAATATATCATTATTAAAATGTGCTTATCTTACAACGACGTGACATTAACCAAGATATTTAATAAATTTACTTAAATAAACATTACTCATAATAATAATTAGTCGTAATGATCGTAATCTTCAAAATTTTCACAATAATGCGGTAAAAATTTTTACTATCGCCAGATTTTTCATTGAGATTGTAACCATATTAATAGATTATTACCTATTAACGTTAATTAAATGGAACAGCATGATAATGCGTATTTACATGTCAAATGGCAAATAATTTTAATAGATGTGATCTGATTTAATTTAGAAGCGATATACATATGGTTAAGCGACGATTGTGAAACTCAATTTATTTAGATATCATCAATATTTTTTTTATTTTGATGTTCTTTGATAAATACATTTTAATATATATTAGTTCGGTTTTATTAAACAATTGTATCATGCGTAAAACAATGTTCCAAAATGTACTTTTTAAAATGACTGTTATACGTTTACAGGTTATTGATTGCATATATTGGTAAGATATTAGAGTTGCAGCGTCACGCCTCTTCGCTTCGCCGTAAACCGGCTACTAACATAACGCAGTGATGTCACCTGAAGGGGTCATTATTTTAGACTTGTTATCATAGCTGGATAGTCCGTTGATATCTTACGGTTACCTTTAAATCTTGCGGTTTTCACAGATGTAACGCACAACATGCTTTTAGTGATAGTATCAAATAAACGAAAAACAACTAGCGATTCATAACAAGAGTTGTAAACCGTTCGATTAAGGTGAAATAGACTGGGATTTGAGGAGCTACCTTTAGTAGTAACACGGCGTAAGTTGAGACTTCAATTTTCGAAATATTGTGTCATATTATACTACCCAGGTCTTATTTATTCTAAGACAGAGAGATAACGTAAGAGTTTATCAAGACTAACCGTAATGATTATTTTCATTTATAAATTCTAAATAATAAAATAATAAAATAAAAAGTATCAAAACTACACCGTCGCTGCACATTGTTTCGAGACTAATGACGTCATGTGTCCCGCGCAGCGATCGCAACGGCAAATGACTCGCGATGAATTTAAAATTCGAACTTTGCTAACGAGGGAGGCGGCTTGTTGCGGATTTGTGAGTTATCGTCGCTGTGTCGCCCGGAACAAAGTACAATTACACATTATGAATTGTATGCCCTGTTCCATATCCCGGCTATATTGAAACAAATGTCTTATTGGAATATCGATGTAGTTGATACTTTTGTAGGCAGGTGATGGAATTAGGTGTATATTTTTATTTATTATCTTTGTGTGTTAACTGATGGGCACAAAAATTTTTATTTGGCGTAATGTTAGACTGTTTCGTTGGACGCCTAACTTAATTTTGGCTATTGCCGTCTACTGGGCACAATTCCAGACTTCGTGTTGCTACTAAGAATTTTGCCTAGAATATCTTAAAATCTCTGTCCGATCCGGGAATTGAACTTGGCACCTCATACACAGCAGTTGCATTCATATCAAACTATTGCTCTATCAAGGCAGTCCTTCTTAATTATTATGTTGTTTTTTAAGTTTCTTAAATATTATATAAAGCAGACTACCTACACCGAACGCGTTATTTTAACAGTATTTTTTTGGAATTTGATAAGAATGCTGGGTATTTTCTTTTCAAGAACTTCAAACGTGACAATTCACATAAAAAAGATGGAACCCACCATACTCGCTCTATTGAAGCAAGGAAGTATGTTGGTTTCCACTTGCTCAGCGTGAGCTAGTAGCAAAATATATCCAACGAAATATAGGATTGTTAGCCTTATTTTTATGAATTCCACTTGTACCTACATGTGCTTTGGATGATATATTACGAAAAATATCCACACTCGAAATCACGAATAACCTAACCCCATATTATAAAATAAACGAACCATAAAATCCACCGCATTTCCCGCCATCTTAGCGGCCATCTTCCAAAACAGACGCGCGCAAGCACAGGTTAAAAATACATGGTGGCGACGCGGGTGGCCGGCGAGATCAATTATTGTCTATTAACACTATAGCCAGGAAGTTAGTGTATACAGTATTAGTTGACTCTGTCGCGTTGTTTATGGCTAAGACTTTTGGTAAATGTGTTTTTTTAATAATTAATGTACATAGATGAAAGAATGAGGCTGTGTGAGCTGTGGACATTCATATTAAAGAATTTGTGGAGAGGTATCGACTATATTTGCAAGCAATCTTAGCTCTTGCTACTTGATAAAATTTGACTATTGTCTTTAGTTACTATGGATATTAGTACTAGAATAGGCATGATAACTAAAAAATACTTTTAGTCTGTCTTATAGATTATTAAACATATTGGACAACTATTTTTCTTTTGACCCACAAACTAATAATAACGGAGATACAACGCGTTTAAATTTCGTGTTACGTCACTTGTCAGTACAAATTTTATAAGACAATGACGTCACAAGCCTCTCCTCCTGAACTTTAATGCGTTATATCTTAGTCAACTTTTACTGGTTGGTTATAAAAAATATGTGTCCAATATTATTAGCTAACCTAAAAGATGGACTAAAACCTTTTTATTTATCATGCTTGTAGCAGAATGGCTGCTTAATTTTGCCTGTGGTTGATGTTGCTCTTACTGCGATTTCTTTGTATCAAAAAAGCAAGTTTAGTTTACTCCAAGCAAGCAAGCCGCTGGAAACTGTAAACTTCATGCCTGTGATGTTTACAGTTGCCAGCATTACTGACTACCTAGTCAGACAGCTAAATCCTGAGCTTTTAGTCATGATAAATAAGTACATAATTTGCCATGCACGCACTTACCGTAGACTATGCAAAGGAGACATAGGGCTAGAAGAAAGATATTCTGCAAGCGGGCAACATGAAGTATGTTTCACGCTTACAGAATATCGCAGTGAGATTTATTCGGTAATTGAAACCGCTAGAAAAATTCTAGGTCCTTAAATTTCTTCTAGCCCTATGTCTCCTTTGCATAGTCTACATCATCTACATCGCATTAATGCTCTGACTAGTAAGACCTTACTGCTTCAAAATACACATAATTCCTAGGACGGACACAAATAAAAAAACAAGTTTAGGGACTCGCTAATAGTGACAAATTAATCTAGCGATTTTTCGAAACAATATTTTAAGTGATTGTCAATACCGGTTTTTTATATAAATGAAAATAGCTAGTAGTATATAAATAGGTATATGGCACATGCATCATATTATCTTTAATGAATTTTTTTCCAAGTACCTACCATTATATCACATATCACACTTAATCGTTATTTTTATCTAACTGCGTGTGCATACTTATGATATGATCCGTGAATCCCTAAATATGTTTTTCAATAACATGAACTAAAGACCTTGAAAATTGTTTTGATACTGCGTTTTACTCGTAAATATACGCATAAAATACACATAAATAGTTATTTCGCTGCTGTAAAATCCTAGATTGCTGATAGACAGAACTAAAGAGGCAGATTGCCAAGGGATAGTCCCTTGGCAATCTATCAATCAAGGCAATCCCTAGGCAGTCCCACCACTGACATTTTGAGCGTCAACCGATCATATTACGCTCTACATACATACACAGGAGCACTCTTATATTTTCAAAGAAGTAAGCAGCGGTATAATACACCCATATTTCGCTAGCCAAGGTTTTTTGCCGTTTACCGGGCATAAATCTAGACTCTGTGCTTGTACTAAGAACAACTTAACTGGCAAACCCAATGACACTTTCAGAATTCGAACTACAAACGTCATGCATAGCAGTCGCATGCAGCCACAAGGAACATTTAGATGTGAGTACTTTAGACGAAAGCCTCGAGAAATTCAAAATTGATAATTAAAATTAAATTGAAACTATTTAACACCCTTGTAGGTTGAGTAACTGCCACTGTTTCATAATTTTAGCAGGTTTAATAGTAATATCATTTTGTGTCGATACAGACAATTTGAAAATGTCAATCTTAATCAATACATTACTTGATAACGATGCCGATTAGTCTAATCGGTCAACTAAATGCGATAGTATTCATGGCTTTTATACAATCAAAATTAGACTAGTTCTTACATAACCATATCTTTTAAATGCGTTGATTTTGAAGCTTCTATTTTATACTCCTACAAGAGATTAAAAACTTCAGTGTTTGATATAAATTTTAAGTTGATATCTTTACCCGTTCTTTTGATAAAGTCTGAGTGGTCAGACAGACAAACACAGAGACGACGAAGCGACCCTCTAAGTGCATCGATTTTTCTTGTTAGGCAAAATATCATAATAGTTTTTTGCTCTTCATGAAGTATCTTATTTTAGGTACAAATATCAACTAGGAGCCAACTTTGTGAGAGACCGGTGGGTCAACAGGATTCTATAAAAAACCGGCGTCGCAGATAATGATGATTAACCTTATGACTTAATATTAATTCTTTAACAGCATAGTTATATATCAGTTGGTGTGACCCCAGCGTATAATAATAATAATATCAGTCCTGCATTAAACTGCCCCACTGCTGGTCACGGGCCTCTCAGTGTGAAAGGTTTGGCCATAGTCCACCACGCGGCTACTGGTTGGTAGACTTCACATATCTTCGAAAACATTATGGAGAACTCTTAACTAAATTCAGGCATATATTTTGTGGTTTCTAATTATGAGAAGGCAGTAAATAATAGGTACTAGGTTGTATAGTATTATTTACTGCCTGAAATAACATCATTTTGGATTTAACACAATAAAAAGAGAAAAATATTCCACAAATAAAGGTTTTATGCTAGATAAATACGACTTAGGCGGCAAGGTCACAAAAATATTGGCCGTATAAATCCGACTTAGATGGTTAAAAGGTGAATGCCAGTTTCTTTAATGTAATCACTTGGTACATGATTCAGCGCAACACTAATTGCTACTATCAATGCAGTATCAGAGCAAAAAAAAACAAACATGAACATTTTGTTAATACGCTCCACATAACTATTCAGTGAGCACTAATTAATCTTAATAACACCTTAAACCATTATACTCTGAACTTTACCTCACGAATGTCTTACAAAGACAGGAGTATATGACAAAGACCTTGTTTAATTGGTTAACGCTTGTCACGCATTGACTCAGACGGTTTGTGGCCCGAATTTGGCATTGCCACGCTAATGGCACTCATTGCCTGCCAATCAGGTTAGCGCCTGGCATTTACCGAACACATTATGTGAGAAGCTACTATTAAAATCCAGAAGGTTTGACCGAGAAGTACATACATATTAAGAATCACGTATATATATATATATATATATATATACAGGGTGATTTTGAAATCGTGTAATTCCTTTTAACCACGCATTCTACTGGTGATATAGAATAACCCTGATCATATATTTTTTTAATTAGAATAATGTTTTTGGCAAAATTAGAGTACTGATTTTTTTCATGAAATGATTTCAAATAGTCATATTTTAACCACCCGACACAATCTTACTATTTTACCAATTTAAAAATAATAACATAACAATAACTGATGTCGTAAATAATAAGGGGCAATAAAAAAGACCGCCCGTTATAAGTACACATGTTTTCGCTCGCATCAGTCGTCGACAACATGTCGCAAGAGGAACTGTGTTGATTTCAGCGGCTTTTACACGTCTCCACTTGTCAACATTTGATGCTCAACTGCACTTGCACGGAAACAAACAACAAGCCGCGCGTCATGTTGCGCGTCAGCTAGCAACGTCGCGCGTTGCTGTGCAACGTTGATGATTTTGTTGAGCGTCACGTGTTGTGCGTCAATTGTGGCCTAGTGGATACGAGGCTTCATACTAACATTCTGCCAAATATGTTTTATTAATAAGGGCGAACCTTGTCGTCTACCTAAAATATATCCTGACTGCGTGGTATATCGACAAAATTTTCAATTTCGAATTAAAAAACGCAATGACATTGATCTCTAAACAAACAATATGCACCATTATCCACTACAGCCGGTATCCGATATCAGTAAAGGACAAAATGATTTCGCATCTAATTTCTATCTATAATCTAATTCCAATAAAAATCATGGAGACACTAAGGTCTAGAATTTTCCCCAGTAAACGTCAAAAGTTTCTAAAGACGACGTTTTTTTTTTAAAAAAACCACTACCGCATGGTGAGTAATTATTGTATCTAGAGGCACTTTACAAACATTATAACAGCGGACTCAAGGAACACCCAGACTCGGAACAACAAGTTGTGGATCATACAACCACGGCCTCACCAAAAACCGGCGTGAAATAGCGCTTGCGTTGTGTTTCGTCGAGTGAGTGAGGGTACCGGAGGCCCAAAGCCCACCCCCCCTATGATGGCACAGTTTAGAATTACCGAACGCTACCCCAGGAGGGTACCAACTGCGCTAGCGTTGGAGAATCCCTCTCTGGGCGTCCACGCTCAGGGCAGAACGTACCTGAGCGTGAACGTCCAGGTCGCCCCTCGTATTCTGGGGAGGGCAAAACTGCGCTCAATAATGCCCAAGGCAAGAGTAGAAATACCATAGCACCCCTTGCCACGCTGGCCGTGGACTTTTGCAACATCAGGGGATTACATAGTAATCTTAATGCTGTTCACCACCACCTCGAGACAGCAAAGCCAGCCCTGCTCTTCTTGACCGAGACGCAGATATCGTCTCCAGCAGACACATCCTACCTCAACTACCCTGGGTACGGACTAGAACACTCCTTTCTGTCTAGGGCCGGAGTGTGCGTGTATGTCAGAGACGATATCAGCTCTCGTCGCCTCAGCAATCTTGAAGGTAGGGACCTCTCCATCTTATGGCTCCGTGTAGACAGCGATGACCATCCCCGCGTCTATGCGTGCCTATATAGGTCCCATAGCGGTGACACGGAAACTGACCGACTCATTGAGCACATCCAGATGGCTTCGGACTTTGTGCAGCAGCAGATCCCGTCCGCAGAGATCGTTTTACTTGGCGATTTTAACGCCCACAGTTCCAGTAAAACCGATCATGCGGGGAGATCTGTTCACGACTTCGTCTTGGAATATGGCCTGACACAACTGGTTACCACGCCCACGCGAATCCCAGATGTGGAGAGCCAAAATCCTTCACTGTTGGACCTTCTGCTGACTTCACATCCGAATGGCTACCGCGTATCTGTTGGCGCCCCACTTGGTTCCTCAGATCATTGCCTTGTCCGGAATACAGTGCCTCTCACGTGCCCACCGCAATCGCGTGTCACACGCAGCCGCCATGTGTGGCACTACAAGTCAGCAGATTGGGATGGGATGCGGTCCTTCTTTGCGTCCTACCCTTGGGGACAAGTATGCTTCTCGCCGGATGATCCCAATGCCGTTGCTGACTCTGTTGCTGATGTGGTGCTACAGGGTATGGAGCTTTTTATTCCGTCCTCTGTGGTCCCCATTGGTGGCAAATTTCGGCCTTGGTTTGGTCCATCTTCAAAAAAAGCTTCTCGCAGGAAGCAGGAAGCTTACCAAGCCTGGGCTGATTCGGTGACGGCATGTGATGTAAATACCAGCGCATTAAAAAAGGAGTATAACTTTGCTTCCAGGTCCTTCAAAAGAGACACTGCAAGAGCGAAGTCGGAGCACATTGGTAGAATTGGCGAGAGGCTTGAGCGTCTTCCTTCGGGAACTCGTGCATTCTGGTCTCTTGCCAAAGCTATTGAGGGAAATTTCTGCAAGCCATCCTTTCCACCTCTACACATGGGAAATGATTCGTTGGCCCACGATGCAAAAGAGAAAGCCGATCTTCTGGGCAAACTTTTTGCGTCCAACTCGACTTTGGATGACGGGAGACAAAAACCGCCTACTATACCGCGGTGTGACGGTTTTATGCCGGATAGAATCCCTCCTATCGTGTTAAAGATGTGCGCTCCTGAGTTGGCGCCGGTCTTAACGCGACTATTTCGGCTCTCTTACTCTTCTGTAAGTCCCGACATCATGGAAGTCAGCATTGGTCCACCCGATCCCAAAAAAAGGCGACCGCTCAAATCCATCCAACTACAGACCGATAGCCATAAACCCCCTTTTCTCGAAGATAATGGAATCCGTTATCAACTGTCAGCTCTTACGGTACCTAGAGAGTCATCAGCTGCTTAGTGACCAGCAGTACGGTTTTCGTAAGGGTCGGTCGGCTGCTGATCTTCTAGCATACTTAACACATCGTTGGGCACAGGCGATCGAGACAAAGGGGGAAGCCTTGGCGGTAAGTTTGGACATAGCGAAGGCCTTTGATCGTGTCTGGCACAAAGCGCTTCTTTCGAAGCTCCCTTCCTATGGGCTTCCCGAGAGATTATGCGAATGGGTCACTAGCTTTTTAGCAGACAGAAGCATTAAGGTCGCAGTCGATGGTGAATGCTCTAACTCCATGCCTGTAAATGCTGGTGTCCCGCAAGGCTGTGTGCTATCGCCTACTCTGTTCCTCCTCCATATCAATGACATGTTGCAAATAAGCAACATTCATTGTCATGCGGACGACAGGACGAGCGATGCTCTCTATACCGGCCGCGCTAACATCTCTCGGGAAAACGTCATTGAGAGCCGGAACAAACTTGTGTCTGAAATTGAGACCTCTTTAAAGAAAGTCTCAGATTGGGGCAGACTTAATTTGGTCCAATTTAACCCCACAAAGACACAAGTCTGCGCGTTCACCGCAAAAAAACTTCCGTTGGTCGTATCTCCTCGTTTTGAGCACATCCCCATAACTGCCTCAGCCAATATTGGAATACTTGGTGTTGACATATCGAGTGAAGTCCAGTTCCACGGCTATTTAGAGGGTAAGACTAAATTAGCTTCGAAAAAGCTTGGCGTGCTCAACAGATTGAGACAGTATTTCACGCCGAACCATCGCCTACTACTTTACAAGGCGCAGGTTCGGCCTTATATGGAATACTGTTCTCATCTTTGGGCAGGGGCAGCCCAGTACCAGCTTCTCCCTCTAGACCGCATTCAACGGAGAGCGACTCGAATCGTCGACTGCCCGGTTGTTTCAAATCGGCTAGATCCCTTGGCGCTGCGTAGAGATGTGGCCTCGCTATGCATCTTCTATCGCTTTTACTATGAAGAGTGCTCCGAGGAATTGTTCGGACTGATTCCTGCCGCCTCTTTTCGCCATCGTCCTACGCGACAGAATTTCCATTCCCATCATTTAGATGGTTGGCAGTCCACAACTGTGCGCTTTTCCAGAAATTTTCTGCCTCACACAACAAAACTATGGAATGAACTGTTGCCTGCGGTATTTCCGGACCAATACGACCTACAAACCTTCAAGAAAAGAGCGTACTTCTTTTTAAAAGGCGGCCAACGCATTTGTAACTCCTCTGGTGTTGCGGGTGTCCATGGGCGGCGGTAATCGTTTACCATCAGGCGATCCATCTGCTCGTTTGCCACCTATACCATAAAAAAAAAAAAAAGGTACGACTCGGCGCGTTGGCAATGGCGAGGCTACCACTTAAACCATCACCATCCGTGCAGTCAAAAAAATTACAAACTATTGGTGTACATACACCACTGCCAAGCACTTCAGAGAAACTTAACCGTGATGCTATATTAAATACTAGATTCCGCACCGCGATTTCGCTCACGTTAGTACAGGATTTGTCTGCTCCGCTCCTATTGGTCATAGAGTGATGTTATATAGCCTATAGCCTTCCTCGATAAATGGGCTATTCAACACTAAAATAATTTTCAATTTGTATAAGTAGTTCCTGAGATTAGCGCGTTCAACCAAACAAACAAACAAATTCTTCAGCTTTTTAATATTAGTATAGGTAGATATTAAACAATTATTTCTCGAGCAAAATGCTAATAACGAAAACGTGAATCTGCGCACGCGTCTATTGAATTCGATTTCGTTGTCGCCACCATTAATGATCTACATGACAT
The DNA here is from genome assembly GCA_963675205.1 of Catocala nupta. Classification (NCBI taxonomy): domain Eukaryota; kingdom Metazoa; phylum Arthropoda; class Insecta; order Lepidoptera; family Erebidae; genus Catocala; species Catocala nupta. The sequence goes on along the minus strand of OY776092.1, from coordinate 21,088,252 downwards.
TGGTCACAAATAATTTTTTAGGTAATGAGTAGTTTTTCTTTAGGTATGAATGAATATTCGGTTTCGCCGAATATTAATACGTTTTATTAGAAAATACAAATGTTTATAGATTTATAACACGGTTTTATTATTAGCTTCATACGTATGTTAGTATGTATATAACGGAAACTTTGAACATGATTTTGACCCCCTTCAAAACGTCGGATCAACTTGAAATTTGGCATACATATCAAAGACAGATGACAATACAAAAATTCAGAATAAAAAAAATTGCAATGGATTAAAAAAATTTATATATTATATAAAATTATAATTTATAAAAACTATCTATCAAAATATCTTAGAAAGCACCCCACGCTTTTTTACATTAAAATTATTAAATTTAATTTCTACTTTTTCAGTTTGGTTTTTTGCGTGTTCTTAAGTTTTTTAAACTATTATTCGGTCATAGTGTATTGCTCATAAATGTATATTATTATTATATTAACTTGTTTCTTATAATTTATAACATATCTTGGCTGAGCAGTACCTAATGCGGACATGAATTCATGTGTGATTCTGGCTCGTGAGCTACCACTTCAATTCCTAAGTTACACTAAGTCGAAAAATAGCCCAGTAGAAAGGCACAGAAATTTTATTAAATGGAGTGAAGAAACTGTCTTGTGTTTGTCCGTCGAAATAACTGTTCACTGGCCGATGATCTTACGGACAAAACAATAATTAAAATTTAGTTCGTCGTTTTGATTTTATGTAGCATATATTCAGTCCGCTAAACGACACATAGACAAATATTTTTAATAGTTAATCTTAAGTAATGATTTTGTATTAGATTTATTATTAGTGAACACTGGTACATAGACGTATCCTCAAAAAGGCAGGTGGATGTATTACAAACCAACATTTTGCCAGTTATGTTTTTCTGTGCTATATAGGACTAGCCTCTTGCCATCAGGCACATTTATAGAGTGCTTGCTGTAATTTTTGCTGAGTTTTCGATACAGGTATCAAAACCGAAACCTGATGAAATTTACAAATTTAATGCAAACCAGCGGGTAGTAAGGTTTACCATTTTAACAACAATTAAAATTCACGTAGTAATTCTCAAATAGTTGTAATACAGTCCTTCAGTGATTGTAAGCGTCATAATAGATTTGAAATAACTAAAGTGCTACGTATTAATTTGTTATTAATCTTGCCAAGCAGAGCTCTTATATTTTCTCATCAAACCACAGATGCTTATCTCGATAATTACATCGCATACCAGGTAGTCTTCAAACAAAAAACTTGTAGTTCAAAACACTAACTGTCACTTGGTTGCCGGAATTATATGAATAATGACATTTGTGCGTGCTCTCAATAGGGAAATAATTAGAAGATAGGTGTAATGTCAGTAATGATTGTGTCACGAGTCGTATCATTATGGCGCCGAACACATTGCCCCGGCGGTCTGCGTTCTGCGGTCGAGTTCCTCTCTGTTTCTCTTTGACCGCCGCGGTCTGCCTGCTTTTACGTGTGTACGATTCAAAGACACTGCATATCACAGTGAACGCGGAACGCAGAACTCGGAACTCTGACTGCTGACCGCCCGCAGTGTGGCCGGCGCCTAAGTTGGCGTAAAGGCGATGCTGTATTCATAGATATTTTGATATTATACGACCACGTTTACGACTCTCTTGTCTAAGGCTCATAATATAAATGACAGTTAAAACTAAACATTTCGATATTAGTTGCATCCTTACTACGTTTTAATATTTAAGAGGAAATATAAGCATCAAAATATTTAAAGAAAAGGAGTGATTAAAAGGCTTCACGGATGACATTGTGGTTTATGTAGTCGCCTCGCCAATGCTACTGCGTCGGGTGTTATGGGTTCGAATGCCACACGGAACAAAACTTTATCGTGATTAACAAAACGTGATCCACAAATGGTTGTCCCGAGTCTAGGTGTTCTTTGTGTCCATTGTTCAAAGGTTTGTAAAATCCCTCGCGACACAGGCTTTATTCCTAATGCGGGTGTTGTCTTTTTTAAATCAAGATTTTATCAGATCATTTGATGTCACGCTGGGCCCGAACAAAATATCAATGTGCAAAATAAATAACTACAATTCGGACTGATTGTGTCTTTGAAAGCGTCATCTCGCTTTGCCCTATATACTTCTACAAAAGAAAACCGTGTTTTAGAGTTCAAAAAAACTCTTATACAACAGCTTTGTACGTCTCTCTGTTATACAACTTTCAACTTAAGAACAGTAAGTGCTAGAGACTCGCGGTCAATGCCATTCGACTTAGCATAGTCGATATACCCCGAAATCCTCTGACCACCTCTGGTCACGTTATACAATTTTTTCGAACTCTAAGATTTACGGCAATTCATTGCCGTTTCTCACTTGTTTTTAAATGTCACCTAACGTTATAAATGCGACTTTGATTGTTAAGCTTTCACGCCTTACCTACCGGTCCGATAATAATGAAATTTCGCATACACGTTGTCAAGGGTATAGAATAGAATAGGACATAAGGTACCTTTCATTCAGACAAAAAGTACTCGCATTCGCATTTACATAGTTAGGATTTCTTACGTCATAATATTGCAAGACACAGGCTATATATATCTGAGTTATCTCAACTATATATACCTGAGACATGTAAAGCAAAATTATATTATTATTAATTATTAAATTATATTATTTAACGGTGAAGGAAAACATCGTGAGGAAACCTGCATATCTGAGAGTTCTCCATAATGTTCTCGAAGATATGTGAAATCTGCCAACCCGCACTAGGCCAGCGTGGTGGACTATGGCCTAACCGTTCTGACTGTGAGAAGAGGCCCGTGTCCAGCAGTGGGACAGTTTAATACAGGGCTGATATTATTATTATATCGTTTAAATTATTGAGGACGTAGATATAAGCTACCATCCGCGACAACACATATTGACGGTGAAATGTCATATATCTAATTTTTTTTTTGTTACTTACTACACCGCAATGTTGCCTATATATAATATATCTGAGTTATCTCAGCTGTACATGCCTGAGACATGACTAGCAAAATTATTCTATTTGCCGTCGAAACCATTGCAGATATGGAGATACAATTTTAACTACTTTATACAGATTATACCGCGATTTTATTTTTAAACATTATTATTACATTATTTTGGTAGTTTAAACTATTATTGTTAAACACTGTTACTAATAACTACTGTTTAAGGTCTTGAGATGATAAAAATCTATTATTTAATTTTACACTTTCACCGACGTTTCGGTTGCTTTTTAACAGCTATGTTCACGGGGAGATATACGGAGGAATAGTGTTTTAAAAAACGCGGTAAATACCTTATGAAGTAATTTAATCTCAACGTATAACATTTGCGTAAACTTAAGTCAATATTAGTTGGAGATAAGCTACTGTCAAGATAACACATATTGACTATAAAATGTAAGTACATAGGTCCTGAAATTTCTATCTCAATTTGTTGTTCATTTTACTGCACCGCAATATTGCAAGTTACGGTACGGTACGGTTCAAATATAATATGCAATTATATTTTATTTGAACCATGACTTTTGTAAAATAATATAAAATGTTACTACAACGGTAACGCTCAATAAATTTAGATAAGAGATATTGTCACATCGCCGTCTATGTATACCTATTTAAAATAACCGATAACAGTAAACCCTTTCTTGAGTTAAGTATGATTGATTAATCATAATCATTTATTTACAAACTAAGAGTACGTACATTAGGTCTTAATATTTTTAACAGCTACTTAAGACTTAGCGCTTTATAGGCTGAAAAGTATATCGGTAGCTAGGTCTCATAAAACAGAGCATTCTAAATGAAACCATATAAAGCATTGTTTGTATTCTTGTAGATAGCTTATTTATTCGTAAGATTTTGGTTTTTTAATGTGATGTATCTATTTGTTTATATGAGTAGGTGATTTGAACCCACTAAATGGTAAAATAAAAAACCTAGAAGAACCTAGACAATTAAATGGCGCAGTGTCTACCTAATGGAGGGTGTTTGTATATTTTTTTTCTTCTTTTTATTATTTGTCTATATATATATATTTTTTTTTTACGTGGGAGAATGCAATGACGCATATTCCTCCGCGGGGGCGGGCGGAGGGATTATGTCGGACTCGCCGGGGTAAAAGAGATGGAATAATAGTAAAGTACCTCCCGGAATACCGACTAAACCTACCACGGTGTTCCTCGACACAACCACTATCGACGGGGCCGCGCGAATCGCTTTCGCATGCGGTCGCGACCCCGCCGAGGTTACGGCCCGCCGTATGAAATGGCAGGCCACTACGCGAAGAGACCTACCCAAAGGACTCACTTCTATAAATACCCTACTGTCTCCCCCCTAGAGGAGAGACGGACTCGAAACAGAGGCGCGCGTGGGATCACGTACGCCACCTCTCATACCTGGTGCTGAGCGGATGGCGGGCAGGTCCACAAAGCCCGTCACCCCCAGGTCAAACCTCAAGGTGGCTGGAGATCATCTCGCGCCCTCCGACGCCCGGTTCTACGGTTCGGGAGAGGGTTTAAGCGCTCCATCTCCCGCTCCGCCGCCTCCTTGATGGAAATCACTTCCTCGCAGAAGGAGGCGACGGCGTTCCACGACCTCTCACTCCGGACCATAGACTGAACTACGGCCGGGAGCGAGAGGACAACCGATCCGACTGCCGCGATCAAATCACGGCGCTGCGATGCCCAGGCGGGGCAAACCACCAAAGTGTGCAGCGCCGTGTCCTCTATAACGTCACGGCAGTCGCCGCAGTGGTGACAACCGGGCGTCTCTTGCTGGCGTATACGACACAGGAACCGGCCAAAACAACCGTGGCCAGTCAGTACCTGTGTCAGCCGAAAGGTGAGGGCGCCATGCTACCTCTCCAGCCACTCCTCA